>JAUMJM010000004.1:16220000-17470000 GCA_033558235.1 Neomorphus geoffroyi
CTCTATATTTCACTTACCAGTCCTGGTTTCCCTTCCTGCAAGGGCTGGGTTACCTAATAAAACCTGCCTGTCCATTCACTCACTCATCCACCTCTATAACACCAGTTATACTCTATTGTCAATCAAAGTGTTACATTTATTTAATATTGTCATGTGTGTTATTAGTTTGAAATGGAACAGAGTGGGGGATTATACAGCACAGAAAAAAAGTGTATTCTTTGTGCCAATTACTGTGAGTGGAAAGGGATAAGCATAATATATATTTATTTTAAAGCATTTATTATTATTGTTATATATTTTAATTGACTATTTTGAGATTTTTTTTTCTTTTTAATACTAATTTCAGATGTGTTTACTCAACCTGTAGAATGTTAGAGCCAACTTTAACCCAAGTTAATGGTTTTTATTTATGATGGTATTTTTCTGATGGGTTGCTGTCACCAACCAAGAAGATAACAGTCACAACTTTTCTAACTTGAGTTTCGAACATTTGTGGCTAATGTGAATTAGTATTTCCAGCCTATTTCTGTTGAAAAGCTAATGATCTCCTGTTTACATAACAGAAAGACAAGAGAACTAAAGAGACCAGTAAAATCGTGAATATTAGTGAGACTGTGAAACTACTGTATTTTTTTGAAACCATTAGCAACTCAATTGTTAGGTCTTTCATTCTTCCTCCTCAGTGGGATAACCAGTTTCTTTCACAGAAATGTATTGGAATAAAGGACTTTTAGCAGACATGAGTTGAAACATGGTTAAAATAATCTTTGAGAGGAAGAAGGGGCACTAGTGAAGTCCCATATTTTAATTTCTTTGAAATCTGGGAGTAATACATGCAATTTTCCCTTTCAATCCTCTCCCTTAAAAAGGAACCCCCCCAAAAAAAACAAATCAACAAACCAAAAAACCCCAAAAGCAACTAAATAAAAAAATCCAAACCCTACCTATCGTAATATCACTTATTGTGGATGTTTTTATGAATATGCGAATGTGTAGAAGATCACAAAGCCATTGTGAACAAGATGGCAATGAATTTTAGTATTGCTATTTGCATGTGCAATTACTCAAGTGGATGTGTCATCTATTTTCAAAATAGATGGGATGGTTCTTGGAAAACTGCAGGGACAGCAATAGAAACATTTCTTGTAGCTTCTTAGCGTGCCTGCTCTAAGGTTTTCGGAGCTGTTTGTCAAGATTTGTGTTTATAATCTATATAGAAGCATGTACATAATGCAAATAAATCGTAACTCTCTGACATTGATTCCTTTCCAACAATGGAAACTGACCTGCTGTGAGACCTGAAAATCAAGGAGCTCTCAGCCAAAGGGCAACAGTACGTTTTAAACACTGGTGCAATAATTAATGATTTAGACATTCTTTATCTGGGAGCAGAGAGATACGGCTGAGCTGGAGAAGCTGTGTAAGCTCTGCAGCTGAACACGGGCATAAAGGGTGCTCCACAGTTACAGACTGCCACAGTTAACACAGTGACGTGAAAATTGCCAGGCTGATACATTGTGTAATTTGTGCCTAGCACCTGTGTTTTTAGCCTTGAAAAGAGTTTCCCTGTTTGGTTGTTATATCTCTATAGGAGTCTTCTACTTCTGACAACAACTGTTATTGTGGATTTAATGATCTTGAAGAATCTGAAATTCAGTTATTGTTCACCTCACAGAGAGGTAAATAATAGCTGGATGAATAGCAGTGGAGCCACGGACCCACATGACTCTGTGGAGAGGTCACACTTTCACAAAGGCTTTGTCCCTTTGAAAAGGCTCCTATTCCCTTAAGTCTATTATTTAAAATGTCTAATTTATGTTATTTTTTTTACTCTATAATAGAAATTTTATCCACAAAAGTTGTATTTCTTTGTAACTCCCTTAAACATTTAATTTGGGGAGCATATTTTTTTTTAAAATTCTATCCGCAGGTTTACCTCAACAGGCCTTTTTAAATCTTAAATTCTGTTCACTTAAAAGATGCCCAAGACAGCCAAACTGAATCCCTACAACTTACTCTTGTAATTTAGTTGAGAATCTACAGCACCTGGGCCTTTATAACTTCACAAAGCAATAGACTTATTTTGAAAATTACACTATTTTCTCTGATTATTGAAATTGATTGCTAGAGCATTTCTTTGATGTTGGACTTTGGGAATATACAGAGTATTCTGGGAAAACTTATATACCAATGATGTTTTTAGAAGATGATGACTGCGTGGTTATTTTCTTCTGAACAAAACCTTGAACCTGGTCCATAATTCTTTGGACGAATTACATTATTGCCAAGGAATGGCAAAGCAAGCCATGGTGTTCATTGTACTCTAATGGTTAAAGTTACAGTTGTTTGCCATAGAACAGTAGTACTTAGAAATCAATAGGTCTTCACACATGAAACTTAAACCTTGGATTTAGAAGTATATATTAAACAGCCGTTTAACAATATTTTTACTTGTATAACATCTGTGGTGTTTCTGCATACATAGCGCAATCTTTATATATTGTAATTCTCACCAATTTCCATGCTGTCTCCATCTAGACTTCCAAAGTTGTGAGACTGATTCATTCACCTCTCTAACCAATGAAATTGTTCAGTAGCAAGTTTGCCACACCCTTTGTCTGAAATCTATTTTAAAACCCTCTGCCATATCCTTTAGTTTACTTAATAGTTTTCTGTTCTCAGATCTTGGACTGATTCTCTTTTCTTGGTCATCTCAAAATAAGCTTTTGACTATCGCAATTAAGTTACTTTTGAGTGTATGATGTCCAACATCTTCCACCCACAACTCAGCATATATTGATTCACTTTTCCCACAAATGGTTCTGTATTTCTTCTTCTGAGTGACATATCTCTCTCCCAAATCTGCAAGGCTGCTATGTCTCTTGTGGGTATTATGCTCTGCTGTAGAAAGCGGTTGGTACTCGTCTAAAGCAATAGTTAAGGAAAAGCTATGTATTGGTTGTTCAGAGCTTTGAGAAACCTGTTTTAGTGAAAAATGTTCCTCCCTGTGGCAGGGGTTTTGGACTAGATAATCTTTAAAGTTGATCCTTCCAACTCAAACCATTCTATGATGCTGTGATATTAATGTTATTTTTGAGTGTGAAGTATGTTACTTGGACCAATGTTTTCCGTATTGGGCACCTGACAGTAAAATGTCCCTTATATTTATGAAGTTGCTCAATATTTCATGTGATGACACACTGAAGGACCGAGATCTCGGTTTTCAAAATGTACCATCATGTTCTTTAGCAAGCCTGTGATTACAAATTGTCAGCCACCTTTATCTTTAGAAATTATGAACTGAAAACATTATTTTCAACTGCAAATAAATGCATCTACCAGTTTTGCACATTAAAATGTCATTCCAGGAGAGGAATATATTGCTCCATGCAATGATAAACTGGATTTGTTGAAACTGTTTTTATTAGAGTGATTTAATGGAATTACTGTCTCATGAATAGTGTCATTACAGTATACAGAAAACTGTGACTGAGAGTTGTAATGAGGTTAAAGTGTATGTATTGTTCAGTTACGTGACCAGCTCGGTTTGGCAGTCTAAAGGAGGAAAAACTATGTTTAATTTTCATACATATACTGAAGTAAATAACCATTTGTCGGGGTTTGTATTTGCTTTGTTTAGTAAAATGCCAGCAACAATTGTCATTACAATAAAGGAATAAACACTGTGGCAATGTAAATTGCTTTGTCTTTCAACTTGATACTTTCCTGTGGACAGTTAGTTTAGAAGAATCAGGGGTGAGCACAACATCTCAGTGAAATTACTACAGTAAACCCAGCATTGTGTATTCACAAGTGGACAAAGTTTCCAAGTTGTAAGATTCACCTGGAAGTGTGAGATTTCTATCAGATTGGTCCTTGGTCGACATAAGTCTCTTAGTGAACGTTTAGCAGGCTCTAATTTTCTTTGAGCTGGAGATATTTAGGGCAAACATTTATCTTTCATTCTCTTCCATTCACATAAACTCTAAATCCTGTTCTGATATGTAAGTGTTGTACTAATTCACTTGTAATTATCAAACTCATAAGTTAGAAACGCCATTCAAGAAAATTTTGTTAATATTTATTTGATTTATGCCAAACTTTATTGAAAAACATAGTTGTTGAATTTAATAATTTTATGTATTTATTGGTTCAATATTATTGTCTCAATACCTTTAAGGTCAGCCTACTTTATTACTTTAGTGAATATAGAAGTTTTGAAACAGAAGTAATAACAAGTATCTTTATGATATACAGTGAAACTATTAATAATGCAGAGCTTCAAAAGTCCTCTATCTCACAGCTGATTACAATGAAATGCAAGTATAGTAATTGGCAAAGTTCATTTACTGTGTATCGTAATATTGATTGAGAAGCTATGAGGCAAAAGTATTTACAAATTTTACTGATCATCTATTTCTAAATTATTCTCTTTTCCCAAAACCAAAATCCAAATTACTCAGGGATAACTATAAAAGCAGCTCAGTAAAAATACGGTTTTAATACGCAAGATCTGAAGTAGCTCTACCACCATTTAGAGTATTTAAGGGAAAATTTCTCTAATGTAAGCAGTTACTAAGTTCTGTTCCTTTTTTTTTGCACTCTGATATTCTCTGCAGTGAAGAAATTTACCCAGTTAAATATTATTTTTTTATCCACTGATAATTTGCAATTTTCCTTACTCTTCGCTGATACCAGTAGCAGTGAATTATTCTTTGCTTGGGCTATTGACAGTTTTAATTTTTGCTTCCACTGTGAGTGAAGATGACTGGCTGAAAGATTTCAGGTACCTAAATGGAAAGCATTGAAATTTTTTAAAATAGTTTTATGGTCAGCAAGACAGGATTTTCTAAAATGATTTTATAAAAACAAGGTGCTTGAGGGGCGGAGGGAGGGGTTATCTGTGCATAAATCAGTTAGATGCACGATTCAACAGCAAATAGTTAAGTCCTTTAGCACTGGTATTTTATTCATAAATAGTTTCTCTGCATTCATATGAATTTGATGAGATGATTATGAAAAACTGAATTAGAGTAGAACAGGTAGTTGAAACAGTTGCCATCTTTCAGGTGGAAATTACTAATTTGTAAGCAGAAACTCAATAATCGCCTCTGTGTGTGATCCTTGTGTCTGTCAAAATAAAATAAGAATAGGCTTGTATCAACCACCTTCAGTGGTTTAAATTTATTTGTTTTACTTCCAGCAGACAGGAAACTGGATTAGGGAAGACTAAAACAGATCAATTTACAAGGGAGCTATCAAGATGAAGGTATCTATTGATAGGTTTTCCAATTCAGTCTTATGACTGAGCCTATTTACAGTTAATTGTTGGCCATGAACTATGTGTAGGCTTATGAAATTTGTAGAAAGTGAAAAGTTGGGAGATACTCTACAAAAAAAAAAAGGAAGCTGCATTTTAATGATACAAGAATTTGATCATCGGGCAAGAATTAGATGATCTGTCAAATTTGATGATAAAATACAATCAGATATAATAATACCTTGTCATCCAAATTTAGATTATATTGATCTTTCTCAGTAGAAAGAAAAATCATATAACAATTCACCTAGCAAAAATATCCTGCTCTTTTAAGGTCGTCTTATGCAGCCATACATTTTTTTTCTTCCTGTGGGTTGTTATAGTTGTGAATTTTTATCTTTTATTTGCAAATGTATCAGGATTTTTGTTTGGCCTGTGGTAGGAGATGTTAGTAGAAGTAATGCTGATCTTTCTTGTTGCTTTTTTGCTGAAGAACAGCTGTAACTCGGGTTACAGTCTGTACCAGCCTATTGATGTCTTATGTACCATTCCAGCTCCATTGACTTTAAGTGATGTAGGAAAGCTTTTTACTATAATATATATGAAAATCACATCTGTATAAAAAGCTATTCTCCTATCCATAAATAAAAGGGGATTCTTTTTTTTTTAAGTGGGAATATTTGTCTTAATTAAGAAAAAACCCTGAAAATAATGTGTTGTATTAAATGATTGTATATGAATTATAGTACCAATTAATCTGATACCAGTAAAATACAGGTTTTGAGGTTTCTGAAGTTTCATATTGTGCTATGTAAAGAGTAATAATCTAAATTGTTTAATAATAATAATATTTTTAAAGTAGATATAAAAATATGGGAAAGAGACCTGTTGTAAGTATTGGTTTATATTTTGATGTAGTTAAATGCTTATTATATATACGTAGAATTCCTGCACAATTTTATAAATCAGTTCAAGAAAATAGGACTAAGTTTTGTATTCAGATCTTTTAATGTAGTTTGACTTTGCAAAAAGCCTTTACAATTAATTCTATTTTTTTGATTTCCACTTCAAAGCATTTTAACTGAGTTATTCTCCAACAACTTTTTTTTTTTTTTTTCAAACCACATAAAAATGTTTTGGGGATAAGAGGTAACAGGTGCTGTGAAAACACTAACTGACTAAAGCTATCTTGATAGGCAATACTTACTCTTTACCTTAAGTTCTATTAAGAAATCTGTCAAATCCTTCTTTACAATTGTGACGCTTTGAGTTTCAATGAAACCTTACAAACAGAAAACCATATTCTCTTCCCAACTTTTAATGTAGAGAGCACATTCTAATTCAACAAATGAGATGTATTTACATATATAATTATATAACTATATCTAATTTTATAAATGATTTTGATTTTATAAATATTTGTTATCATATATTTATATACAGTATATTTATGTATGCAAACATAGAATGTAAGGTCTATTATAATTTTTATATATTTTATGTATCATATTTATATACAGTATGTATTGTTTTCTTATTTAAATTTACAAAAAGAAAAAGTCATGTGAACTTAAAGCTGTACTATGAATTTTTTTTTTTTTTAAATTCCCTGTGTATGAATATAAAATGCTGCAGGGGAAACATGAATGAGGCTGTTTTTGACAATATGGTTTTGCCAGATTCCTCAGTTCCCCACTTTCTTGTAAAATTATACTTTTTTAATAAAGATGAAACAAACAGTTCAAACAAATAGCATTTTTCATAGTCATATGGTGAAGACACTGGTTTACAGAAAGGGAGACTGAGGTTTAGGTCTGTGTTCTGCCTGTTTGGACTAAAGCTGGTGTCAACCCTGTATTTTCGGTGTTCTGCTTTATTTGTTTATTTGGTTTTTTCAAGACTTTTTTTGACGTCTGTTATGTGGTAGAAATGCTTAAATATTTATAGAAGTTAGTACCTTGCCGTCACCTCTGGGCTATAATTTGTTTTTAAATTAATCTGGAATACCCTCAGTACTGGAAGCAATATAATTAGATCTGCTAGATTTTACAGACCCAAAACATTGGGTCAAAGTGGGAATGCTGGTGGTGGGAAGCATTTGTCTCTTTGTCAGGTCTGCTGAAGTGACAGATCCACACCTATGAGCCGGCGCATACCTGAGCGCCCACTTTTATGGTGGTAGGAGATGACTTCAAGCAGAGGGTCTTTCAGCACATACACTTGTTAGAACATGTGTTCCCTAAGTGTACCCGGTCAGATTTGGCTCATGACGTTTTGGATCAGAAGAGATGTTATAGCACTTGTCCTGCGGATGTGTGAATTAGAACATAAGAGGTGAGAAGGGCAAAGCAGGGTTTAATACAGAAGGAGTAAGCATCCTTCAAACATTGTATTTGACACTTGAAATTGACTAAGAGTTCTTCAGGGAAAATTAGACCTAGTGGGACAAAAATCTAATGAGCTTAATTCTATGTAACTTTGTTAGTTTTAGATCAGAATTTCAAGATTAATAGAGCAAGTTGTTGTTCTGTCATCTCTATCTTAAATAACTTTTTTGATGGTTGTGCTTTCCATTTCTTTCTCCTTTGTGCTTTATTTTGCTCTGTAGTTTTTCATATGTTCTTGATTTTATCAAGAGTACTAAAAGAATTTGTGAAAATTTCTAGGGACAGAAACACCATTTAACACTGTGCAACTTTAACATTTCATATGTTCAAATAGCTTGAAAATAATCATTTGTGAGTTATAAAGTGTATTTATTTGTATTTAAGAATCTGTCTAGAATGTAGTAACTGTGCATTTATTAGGAGTTTGCAAACTGGAGGTCAGATCTGGTCACAAGCATATAGAATATGCATCAAGATGTCTGTCACACTAATTAATAGACTATATGTGAATGTACATATACATACACATACGGTAATTCAGAAAAATTACTGAAAGGTTTTTGTGTAAGGGCTAACTTCAGTGTGTGTCAAAAGCTCCCCTAAAAAGATGCTTTTACATTTAAAATATTGCAACTTAGAATTGTTTTAATATATACTAATTTTTCAGCACTACAGAACATTGTTATTGAAGGAAGTGGATAATGAAATAGTGGTAATGTCCACTGTTCTATAGATGTGGAAGCAGAAATATCCAGGCAAATATTACCAAAGATATTTCACTTTTAAAATAAGGTTTGTAGAATGACGGAATGAGTTCATTTAATCTGATGCTTACTCATTTTTTATTAAACCATAGTGCAAAGTTGTTTTTTTAAATGCTCCAAAATGCTCAGCTTATTATGTATTAGTGTTCTATCAGAAATATTCTGTTTTCCTATGTGTTTATAGCTGGTACCTCAAAAGGAAATGTAGTAGCTAATAAATTCAGTCACTTTAGACTTTTCTGTCTTGAGAGACTACATACCCATTTACAACTAGGTAAACAGAAAATGTTTTCTAACAATTGTTTCAAGCACGGTTTAGATTGAGACAAAAGATTTGGATTAACTATCAGGTCCAAGCTATTTCTAGTATTAGTGTTCCATAATAACCCTTGAATTAACAAGTTCTTGCTAATTTTTTTGGATAATATAGTGTTGGATAGTATTTGTCAAAAAATTAATTCATGAGCAGAGGTGATTATTATTTCAAGTGTTCATTTGCCATTTACTGTTTAATGAAATGTCTTAAGCCATAACAAGTTTGCATAATGCACACATAATAAATAGATTTCTTCATTTACTGTTTTTAGGTTAAATTTTTTCCGAGATGTTCCTGAGTTCAGAGTACTAGCGTGCGGTGGAGATGGAACAGTAGGCTGGATTTTGGATTGCATAGGTAAACAATAGCATTTACATAGTTTTGCCTGACTCATGTTTATAATTTTACTTCTCTTCCCTATGTACCAATATATGGATACAGCTATTTCAGACAAGCTCTTTTTTATTTAAATGTTTGAAATTTATTAGTATGGGTTATGATTATTTTTAAGAATATTCAAGTTGCAAGGGATATTCAAAATCCCTAGAGAAGTCCAGTGTTTGTAGTCTTTTGAGTTTCCAAAAGGAAGCTATTTTAATCAATCTATTTAAATTTCAGTTCCAAGTCTATTCCTCAAACTGAATCAAATTTAAGTTGTTTCTTTTAAGACCGTTTGCCTTAGCTCATTTGCTTTTTCAGTTATCAAATTTTTGTTCACGCTCCATTATCCCATAATGGAGACAGTGGTCTAATATTCATTTCCGTTTCGGAGCTCTTTCAGTCAGTTGACCATAAAGTCCTCTGTACAAATCATAAGGAAGGCCCAAAAGTCAAGATATTAGAGACTTAAATATCTCAAGGCTTATTAAGAACATCTTCCACATTACATCGTTGTTTATTTGGCATTAGAGGGGCTGCAGAGAAATAAAAATGGGGATTTCTGATTATAGAGTTTAGGAAGGGGATGAAGAGAGTTCAAAAGGCTCAACTGAAAGTTTAGATGATGGGCGTTTAATAGTGTGTGCTTTGTGGGAGATGAGGACCAGAAAACCTTTTAAAGTTCAGTGAAAAGTAAAAATGATGTCAAGAAGCAAAGGCATATTTCTAATCTTGGTTTAAAAAAAAGTCTTTTTGCAAATGCAAGCTATTGATTGTAACTCTAAAATAGCTTTCAAAGTTCTAAATCAATGCACATAAATATCAGATGTATTGCCTAAACTTGGCAGAAGTGAAGTTTTGCAGCTGTTAATTGTGTCATCACTTTTTTTTTCATGAGGTCTAAGATGTCATGCAGTTACTTTCTCTTTCAGTGGCATTATTTGAAAAAAAAAGACTACATTTTTTCTTAGTAAATTAATATATTCTGCAGCAATTTTTGTTGTATAAAGCAAAGAAATTATTTCAGGAATCCAGGACCCATTTGTTTCATTGGTGTAGGAAGCAGATTTTCAATGCTGCGTTTTGTCATGTAAAGTTTAAGAAATCACCTGTTTTGAAAAACAAATGCGTTCTAGTCTGATCTTTTCTTCCCTGATCTCCTGATATACAAAGAATCTTAGCTGAGAGCAAAGCAAGAACTAAATAAAAAAAAGGAAAAAAAATAGAATTTAAAAAAAACCCCACAACACAAAAAGGGAAAACCCCACCCAAACTATTTTCTCCTAAGTTTGAGACTTTTATTTTTTTAAATTATTCCATTAAATATTAAATTCTTTTAAAGATTTGCAGTACACTGGTATTGTGATTGTTAAAGTATTGATGAGAGAAATAGATAAAATGTCCCTCGTACATTCACTGGATGTATAAACTTTCACTGAGAATTGCTGATAATTCTATGAAAAAAACAGTTGATTGTTTAACTGTTTATTTAATTGCTATTAAATAAGGAATTTGACAAATATTTGAAATACTATGCTTGGGGGATGGCTCCCCCATTGCCAGCTTTCAGAAAGGGTGTATTTATTGGCAAGGGTTTTCCAGTTGAATTTTGAACAGAGATCCTTTGGCTTGAAATGCTAGAAAAGTACTAGTGGAGTCAAATGACACTGTAAGTTCATACATTTCAAAATATTGCTTATTAAATACAAAATGTTGACTTAGAGATTTGATCAGATAGGTCAGTTCTCATGTTGAATTCTCATTTAATTTCTGGTGGGCAAACCCCTGGTGTTTATTCCAGGGAGTTCTTGGTAAGGGTGCTCTTTTGTAGACATGAATCCAAGTGAATACACTATTAAACGCAAATTTGGTCACCCAGGTAAAAAAACCAAAAGATTTATCTCGTTATTCATGTCTTTAACTATTACTCTTCTGCATTCATAGCTGAGAGTGGCAGAGCTGAAATCAACCGAGAGCATAACATTTTCAGTCTTGGGAAGATCTTGAGTATTGCTGTTTATGAATGTTTATTACGTCTTTGGGTTACAAAAGTCCTTGTGATAACAATTCAATAAATCAGGATTAAGGATTGAATATTGACTGGGAAAGGGCTGCATAGTAGAGTGACTTGGTGAAATGCTTGTTGCTGAGCAGCCAGTGTAATCTCACATACAAAGCGTGTCACTGTCTTTCATGGAAACAAAACATAATGTAGTTACTGTATCAGTACCGTACAATTAGATATTTTTGTTTTAGTTACATTTTTGCTTCTTTATTCACAGAGAGAGCGAACTTGATTAAGCATCCTCCAGTTGCTATCCTGCCTCTTGGGACTGGCAATGATTTAGCAAGGTGTCTGAGATGGGGAGGAGGTAAACACAAATTAAACCACAATACATGATGTAATTAAAAGAAAAAAATGTTTTTCCATCAAAGTCTATTTCAACATTTGGATTTGTTTTTTATAATGTATGTAAAGAACAGTTATCACCTTTCCTCTTTTTGGAATTAGCTCTCTGTAGATGATATATGAACAATTTTATAGATATTAGAGGATGTAATCACCTTTCTTACCTTGTTTGTATCTTCTGCTGACAAGGCTCCAAGGTGCAGTGAGTAGCATATAGCTGTTTGGTTGGCTTTTTACCATCTGTATGGCAGTTATTTCTTTGATCAATACCTTATAAAGGGAGTATTCTTAAATGGGTTTTAATTGGGGCTGTTCCGAAAGGGTTACTGAAAACAGCTAATAATGGGTTTGGAGTGGTTTCATCTTTTTTAATATTCATAAATATTGAATGAAAAATGTGTCTCGTCCTCAGACTAGTTCCTTTGATCCACTCCCCTTCTCTTCTCCTACAGAGAATTCCTGACAATAAGTGCTGTTGTGCTATTTATTAGGAAATGAGAAGGCAAAGAATGCTGAAAGAGAATATATGTAAAGTCAAACCTTTAATAACCTTTGCATCCTTTCCTGGATGTATGGAGCCTTACTCTCAGCCGCTCCAATAACTTATTTCCATTGAGGATTTGCATTATAGGATCATTTGAAGGATACACAAAGAGGAGAGTCTTGGGCAGGACTCAGTCTCTGGTGAGAGCGTGTCAGTTTATGGGTTCACAGCCAGTTCTATTTAAGGTGTCAGTTGGTCATTCCAGTCGATATGTTGGATATTTGTAACTTGGCTGTTTATTTGTTATTTGTAAGCCTTTGTAGATAGCTCTTACTTCTGTCTCTTCATATAGCAAGTTTCCTTTCCGAATGTCTGCCTTGTTATCTGATAATCTTTAACAAATTCTCTGTAGTTTCCATGCTATAGAACTTCGTTGTTAACCATAATGTTCTGTCAAATCATTTGAGGACTTCCTTTTTTTTTTTTTCTCTGTCATGACTGATGATTGTTTATTCACACAGTCTTTGAAAAAAAACCCTAATCAAATCAGCCTTGCTTCACTTTCTGAAAAGTTCATAGAATTGAGTCATAGAATAATTCGGGTTGGAAGGGCTCACAAGAAGTTACTAGTCCAGTCCCCTGCTCTAAGCAGGGTCAGCTATGAGAACATTTGATTACATTAGTCAGGACCTGTCCTTCCATTCACTTTTATTTGTACTTCTATTTTGAGTGATTCAATCTGGACTAAAGTAGAAAAAGACAGTATGAAAATGTTCTGGTTTTCATCATTCTTTGCCCAGTTGCTTTATGATAGACAATGCCATAACAGATTTTCTGGAGCTTTTTTTTTTTTTTTTTTAATTTTTCCATAAACTTTGAAATCAAAGGAATTTAAATATTATGATTAATTTGAAAAACTGAAGGGATTAGCAAGTTTTGAAAATCAAATTATTTTCTCCAGTATAAATCTGAAGACCAATGAAACCTGTAGAATTATTCTAAGTTTACATTAGTTTAGCTAAGTGCATAAATCAACTTTCTGTTTGTACTCTTCTTAATGACAGGTGCTGGAGAATACAATCCTGTTTTTAGGTCTTATATGCGTAGTTTTCATGTTTCCAGTCATAGAATCATAGGGGCACAGTTTCATAGAATCATAGAGAATAGTTCGGGTTGGAAGGGACCTGTAAAGGTCAACTAGTCCAACCCCTCCTGCAATGGGCAAGGATAGTTTCAACTAGATCAGGTTGCTCAGAGTCCCGTCCAACCAAGAGAAAGAAAATGAAATGAAACTTTAGTATGCTTGATGAAACAATGGCTTTCATGTTTTTCTAGGTTATGAAGGTGAGAATTTGATGAAAATCTTAAAAGACATCGAGAACAGCTCAGAGATTTTGCTGGACAGGTGGAAATTTGAAGTAGTACCCAATGATAAAGATGAGAAAGGAGACCCAGTGCCTTACAACATCATCAATAACTACTTTTCTATTGGCGTGGTAAGACTTACTTTTATCCTTAAGTGATTTTCTGGTTTGAATAAATATTTGCATTATATGTCCTCAAGTGAGGAATGGTTGGCTGCAGGTCATTTATAATGTTATTTTGCTAGTGAAATGAATACATAGATGACTGACAGCAATTTACATAAATTTGCTTCCACACATTCAAACCAGAATTATTTTTCAGGACCTTCTACCTTCTCATCTGTAAAGAAGTTATTTGTGTTGTTCCTAATGGTTTATGAGCAGCCATAGCACTAAATTTATATTATCATTGTGAAGGTCCTATAAAAATATAGAGGAAAATAATCACTTAATAAGAACTCTAAGTAACCTTTTCTATTAGTATTCACATAATCAGAGCTGTTTAAAAGAACAGTGGCATTCTTCATTTCTTCGGGGCAGTTTTAAATAATAAAGAAAAAATAATGTAACAACCTCTCCATGAGTATCTTCCTGGTTCTATCTTATTGGGGATATTCACAGTTACAATTAATTATGAGGTAAAGGCGTTTAAGAAACTTTTTTTGTCCTAGGAAACGCATCTCTCACTTGTGCGTCTCTGCAGTTTCCCATTATATCTGCTATCCACATTGCATGTATAGGGGGACAGGCATGTCCAGTCTGACTCTTCAACCTTTTTCTTTGGATATGCTTTCATAAAACAAGCAGAAGGGGGACTGTGATGAGGTCCAAATTTCACAGATTGAATAGTTCATAAATAAGATTAACTCACACACAAATGAAGTCTAATTAACTTGGGAACGTTCCCTCCAATAGCTAGCACTGGTTGTTCTGAAATCAACTTGTTCCATATTATTTTTTATAAAAATCAAAATCCACTTTTACAAGATATCTAATTCTACAAGCCAGTATTTCAAAATGCCACAGAAAAGTGTTTTGATGGAAGGTGCAACATACAGAGTTGTAAATCTAAGGAAATTAAGAATGTATGCTTAGTTTATTTGATCACTGTGCTTCAGCATTGACAGGGTTCTGCCCCAGCTTTAAGAGGTTGATGACATTTTTATATATTAATTGCAGTTCTGTAATTCTGATAGAGTGCCTGTCAGCAACATGCAGAAACAGTCTATTCCTTAAAAAAATTCCTTGGCTTCCTGCACTGTCCCCTAAATGCAGGAGAAAAAACAATTAATTAGGTCTCCCAAGGTTAAGATATTTAAGTAACAAGAATTTGTTAGTGAATTTTTTTTTGCTTGTGTAGTTTGGATTTTAGCTTCTGTTGTTCAAAGCAAGTGCAGAGAACAGACAGAATCAACAGAAATAAGAGAAAGTAGTATATAAAATAAATAAATGTAAAGTATAGACACCAAAACTAGTGCAAAGTTAAGTTCATAAATAGGAGAAAAAGTGCAAAGGAAAATCTTTTTCTACAGGAAAAAATACTGTCATAACAGAAAATACCCGGCACAGGGGGACACATTTAGTGACTTTGTCAAAAGGGAATATTGATGCTAAGGCTCAGAGATGAAGAAAGAAAATAAATGTTTTATACTAAGGAAACAAGCAAGAAGTGAGAGGGAAGAGGGATGAGATTTTTATACCTATGTATTAATACAGTGCAATTTAAATGGTTTCTGAAATGTAGGGTACTACCACATGTAAAGACACAGCACAGAAACAGGAAATTGAATGCCAAGTAGATACTGGGACATCTGTGAATGTGCTAGGCTTTAAAGAATCCTTTAGTATTTTTCAAGGGAAGAAAACAGAGTTGCATTCAAGAAAAAGAGTTGAACTGAAATTACACAGTGGCAATTTCATAATACTATTAAGGACAATGTAAAATACTGCAGGAAAATAACAGGCTCTAATCTATACACCAGGCTCCATGGACAATGAGAAGACTCAGTTTTCAGTTAAAAATTTTAAATTCATTAGTTTAATAAAACTAAAGTTATGATTCTTCATGTAATAGAAATGTGAACACCAGAAAATTATACCAGGAATGGCCAACACAATATGTTGCATTAGGAAAAGCTTTTAAAACTGTAAAGTTTCAATTTTGAAGTAGTAAGGTCTGCCACATTTGTCATATGTAGAAATACATAAAATGTCTGCTTCTCAATGTTGTTGGTGTGAGTAAGACAAAGCAAATGGAGAAAATCAGATATTGGATTTTAGGCTTGCTAAAATGATATAATTCTTATATTAGGTAGCAGGGATAATAACTCTTGAAAAGCCAGGCAAATTGTTCGTCTTTGTAAATAAAGTAGTCAAACTTGGCTACAACTGAAGTAAATCTGATTTTGTAAAAGCAAAAGCATTTTCAGTCCTTGGTGTCTCGTACAAACTTTGGCAAGTACTGAATTGGGAAAGCAACGTTCTAGCACCAAGTTGCACACCAGTCCAGAGCTGCCAATACCCAAGAAAATAACTGCAGTCAAGCCTATAGCAAAAAAAAATATGAATGCCACCTACAATGTTATGTTAAGAGAAATCAAAAGGATTGATATCATAGGTGATGTTATTCATAGGATCTTGGAATGTCATTGAGTCGTCTGTCCATTCCTCTCCCTAAGGTACTATCAGTCGCACTAGTTCTGACAGATATTTATCCGGTTTATCTCTAGAAATTCCTGGTAAAGGAGATTTATTTATTTGCCTGTGATAATCTACTGTACAAGTTTGTAGTCCTTACTCTGATATTTCTTTGTCATATGTAACTCGAATAGTCTTAGTGTAGCCTGGGCCCAGGTCATTTTGTCCTGCAGAGTGTGGAGAAGGAAAAAAAATTATTCCATTCCTCTGTAAAAGTGCTTATTACCTACGAGAAGGTCTATCAGATCTTCCTTTAGTGTTGTATTCTATAGACTGCCTCCAATTTCTTCAACCTTTTCTCACAGAACATATTTTCTAGACATCTGATCATATGTGTCGCTTTTATCTGTGTTCAGATAAAACATGAGAATTCAATCCAATTACTCCCTTTGCTCCATATCTGTCTGGAACCACAGTGTTCCCAATTAAACACAATGCTGCATTTGGTGTCTTATCAGCGCTGAGTGGAAAAGAGGAATTCATATTTTACCGAGGTTACCTTTATTAAGAAAAAATTTCTTTTTAATATTAGCTTGAATTTCTTTATTCATGTTTAACTTGTGATTCGTTGTTAATTTGGATACTATTCTGAGGAACAACTCTTCATCTCATTTGGACTTTTCGTAGGTGATTCTTCCTGCTTAGGTGCAGAAACTTACACTTGAACTGAATTACACTCTCTTTTTACTGTTTCCCCAAGACACTGTGAAAACTAAAAGTAACCTACAATATATTGTATGTTGCCTCGTACATTCATACCAAATAATGAGCACAGTTTCTAATCTGATAGGAATAGAATCTACTGTGTGAATTTTGTAACAGTAGAGCAGAAATTGTATTTGACAAGAAATAATCTCAGTGCATGTTTAGAATGGCCAGAGGAGTAAAACTCGATAAATTTGTGGGGGCTTTACTGCCTTAGGACCATGATTCAAGATGGAAGGGATCGCAGGAAGTCATTAGTCCAATGTCCAGTTTTAAGCAGAGTCAGCTCTGAGAGCACTTCACGTTGCTCAGGGCTTTATCCACTAGCGTCTGAAACACCACCAAGGATGGAGGTAGCATAATCTCTCTGTTCAAACTGTTCTAGTGCTTATTGTTCTTATGGTGAAAAAGTTTTTCCTTATAATCAGTCTAAATCTCTCTTGTTTCAACTTATGTTCTTTGTCTCCCATTCTCCCATTATGTGACACTGCGAAGAGCCTTGGTTTGTCATCTTGATAACCTCCTCATAGGTACCTCTCTTCTAGTCTGAGCCAGATCATCCAGACAGGCTTTTTTTCTTTTTTACCTATTTTCCAGCAATCAAGATAGAATAATGCTGGGGTGGACAGTGTTCGAAACCTTGCTGAAGTTGAACACGACATCCATACTTCTCTCTCCCTACAAATCTAGTTTCATTTATCATAGACAGCAATCAAAACCCAATTTATCCATTGGAAGGAAAATTATGCACTTATTTAAAAAGGAACGTTTGACGGTAGTGTGTGTATGTAAAAGTTTGACTACATTCAAACCAAAAAAGGCATTTTTTTTGAAACTCCAATATGTACCTAAGTATATGTATTGTATAAGTTCAGGGGAAAAAAATTAAGAAGAAAGTGAGATTTATTACCTGAATGAGTATGTGCCATGTCCAACCTGATGAAAGCACAAAGTGTAGAAGAACTATACAAAGCGTAACCCAAGCTGTGTGTCAGTTTCAAAGCAGGAGCTAGAAATATCTACAAGCAATGTAGAATAAGATGAAGATTTTTCAAGTGCTCACATCCATCATTCTGTCAGGATGGCAAGATACCAGGAGAGAAGATCCATCTGCTTCCCAATAGTACTGGAGTCACCAAAACAAGCTAAATATCCAAGAAAAATGTGTATTAAAGCAGTCAAGTCTTATTTGCTCTAAAAAACCAACCACCCTTACTCCCCAAAAATCAAACCAACCAAACAAATTCACTCCTGTAGAAGACAGTAGGGCCTTTTGAAAATGAAAGCTTCTCTTGGAAAGTCACAGATTTGGTGAGCTGGACAAACATAACTAATAATATTAGAGGACAGATAAGCAGGCGTGGGAGAGAGAGGAAACTTCAGACCAACTGACAGACAATTGCTGACATGTTTTGGAAAAAATAAAAAAATGTTTTCCGCATAATCTATACAACCTGCTTTAATAGTCATGCATTCGTGCACTAGGTAGATATTATCACAGTGATCATCAAAGATAGAGTTCAGTAATGTTAGTATTGATGTGTTATCACAGACTGTAATCTAGGTAGTGGACTTGCAATGCATTTCTGAAGTTGCAGTAGCAATGCAATTTCAGTCGTGTCACACCACTTAGCTGAGCTAATAAACCATTAGAGAGAGAGTGTGTTTGGCTGTAGACAGAGTATGTTAGCTCACACATAGTATTTGTCATGGTTAATCTTTTCCCTATGGATATAACAACATAACTTTTACTACTTTCATCAAACACTCACCTGCTTAAAATTAATGGTGGGTCAACATGTGTATGTGGACAGTTACCTCAAATAAGCTTATGTGCCCTAGTACCCTTGCACATCTGTTTTATTTTATCCTAGCTATTTTACATGTCTGTATCCCAAGCCTGCATTAAAAATAAAATAATTTAAAAAAAATACGTTAATCAGTTAAGTAGCATGCTCTCTTAGCACAGAGACATATTTTCATTAAATTCATTAATTACTTTTCAGGTCAATGCTTGAACTTAAATAAACCAACCAACCAAAACCTGAAACTAAAACCTCATATACTCATGACAGCATTACTATGCAGCTTTACTCCAAGTGGCAAAAATAAAAGGGAAAAAGTGGATAAGATTCCCCCAAAACTAAACCCTGTTTTTAAAAAAAATCGCTCACAAGTCTAATATCAGATCTTGCCAGGATCAAATAATTTTCGCTGAACAGTTATGCAGTCACAACAAAGCGTAGATAAACATTATTAGTTACAAAATGTACCAGTGGATGGTCATACATTCTGTGACATTCACAATAAATGTACCCAATTTGATTGCACACAAAACAGATAAACATGGAAGATGGTGAAATACTCATTTGCTGAGAGAGATCTGAGCAGTAGGACATGGAAGATGAATGACCAGCAGACAATGAGGCAAACTCTTGCATAAAACCAAGAAACACAAAAACCAACTTCAGAACAGCCTTTGTTACCTTGTAAATGACTTGTGTCTGCACCATCGTCAAAACCACATAGTAGCATGGTCAAAAATTTTACATAATGCTAAGATATAGAGGAACAATCCTTTTTAGCTTTGGGAAAATTAGATTAGTTGTCAAGCAATTTTAGTTAGGTAATAATTAGTTAAAATGGAGAGACTATCAAGTCTATTCATATTTTATAGGGAAGTTATTAAAAAATGTTAAATATTTAGGGAAGTTACGACGCTTGTTTTTAGAATTTCTCAAATTACTGTCTCCAAGTCAAACAAAATGGGTATTTTGATAAAAGCTTCCTCAAATAATGCCTCATTAAATGTTCAGTTGTGATTAAACATTAGAAACCTTGACTTTCACTAAATGCTTGGTTGGAAAGAGCATGTTGAAGGGGAAGAAACCATCTTATATGCTTAGGGATAGGAAAAATGGAAGAGAGGGCAAGAAAACTCTGCTACTTAGGGGCAGGAGAACCACAGGAGTTCTAGGAAGAAGCCATAGACACGCAAGATGCAGGGTGGCGGCAGAGTTGTATAGGTGAAATTACTGTGGAGGTTTAGGTATTGAATTAGTTGTTTAAAAGCTCAGAAATAATATGAAATATGCGAAGCCCATTCACTGTGATTATAAAGGGTAGGAAATTCACTCATTCTTTTTAAAATTCTTTTTTGTAACTTACACCCATTTTGATTAGTCAACAAAAGTTCCTAGAAAATTGGTAAAAATGTCCTAATTTTCTAAGTCTGTGAGTACTAGCAGTGCTGTAACTGACACATTAGTTGAAGATCTAAAAAAACCCAAACAAACCAGAGAAATCAGTCAAAAATTGTACTGGAGTCCTTTAAAAAAAATCTCACTGCTATTTGATATCGCACAATGAACAATTCTTATTCCCAAAGACAGGTGAGCACTTCAGAGGCTCACCCTTATGGAATCATAGAATCATTAAGTTGGAAAAGACCTCTAAGATCATCATGTCCAACTGTCAGCTCAACACCATCATGCCTACTAAACCATGTGCTGAAGTGCCACACGTACACATTTTTGAACACCTTTATGGTGGCAAAATTAGATCAACATGAATTAGTACCAAAAATCTTTTAGCATAGATATTTTCTTACGTTGTTTTCTTTCTTTTTATTACCTCTTAAATAAACACAAATTTATTTGATCTTAATAGGAGATAAAATATTAACAACACTATCATTTGAATTTTTGTAACTTTGTAGGGTATTACAGACCATATGCTACTAAGCCCCTTGCAGGTCTGTAATCAATGTGCTGGAGCGTAATAAACTGAACTTATACACATTGTCTTTTAATACAAGTTTGTATAGAAAGCAATGTTACCGAGATAGATTTTAAGGCAAATTAAACTAGCTAAACCATGCAACCTTCCCTATGTTAAAACAGTAAAGATAGCATTCTAAAATGAAAGCAGTTCTCATTGGCATCAGTGCAGTGTTCAAAGTGGAAGAGTAAACCAAATGATGATTGATTTTTACAGATAGCAAATGTAAATTTTGTACTAGCAACCACTGTATATCCTTGTGTTTAACTGGAAATGTTCTGTATGTATAACTGATTAGGTAACTCTGATTTCCATCTCAGTTTTATTCCTCTTGGAACAGATTCCATTAACCTTTTAAACTCATGTTTTTGACCAAGTTTTGTAGCTGTTGTACACAAAGTGCATACGTATTCTCTCTTTTCATACTTACAATGATCTGGCCAGAAGGACTGCAAGGCGTGCTGTGTTTTAGGATAACAGCAGAGTCCCTTAGACGCCTACATTCTTTGTAGATCCAGAATTGCTTCTCCATTGTCTAGACTGATGAGCTGAGTGCATGCTTTAGGTTTGAGCCTACTTGAGATCTTTGTTATTGGTGCTCTTCTGTACAAACACCCTGAAGAGTCATTGTCAACAGAATCAAGTTCCATAGGGAGCTTAAAGCTATAGTTAGCCTTACTCAGACTATTTTATTTGCACAAGATATTGAAGATGTGGAAAACATCTTATCTCTGTACTTACTGAGACAGGATTTAAATAAGAATCTTCCAACGTCATCTGAAACTTTGAATAAATATGCAAACACATATGCAGGAACATATTGGAAGGAAAAAATGAATGGAATGCTCTGGGACAATAATTAAGACAGTAACCTGGAAGAAAACTGTGATATCCAGATTCCTGTTCCATCTGTTGTTTTTGTCCATTTGATTAACTTATACATGGCAATTCAGAAACATCACTGCTGTGAGTGACCCCTTTTCTGACATCAGTAGATACAGAATTTTAATGCCAAACCACTACTTTTGCAAGTAGAACACCTCAGTCTTTCAGTCTTTACAACTTGTGATGCCTGATTTTGTAGCAATATGGTGATATTCTCACTTGGATGATCTACAACAATAATATTTTTTGCAAGTGTATTTAGTTAAGGCAATAAAGATATCTGAATGTGTCTAAAAATGTTATGCAAGTTCTTTGAGATATAAATCACTATTATATGCTAGTGTAAAAAAAAAAAATCAGTTATCAGGTACAGGGGAAACTTCTTTTAAGACTAGTAAGTAATTCTACAATCAGGATGTGTTCTCTGCAAAATTATTATCAGAAAGTTGTAAAGGTCTATGAGAAAGACAAGTGTACATTTATGACACCTAATATGTTACTGTCCAAATGCACTATCAAGTAGATATTTGCATGGTCATGATTTAGCATCCTTCAGCCTTAACCAGTCACTAAGTGCCTCTTATTCTGCCAGTGGAGAAAAATATGACTGCTTAATTCTCATAGTCATAAATTTGAACTTATTATGGATCTGCTTCCACATCACAATGCTCGAAGTCATCAACCTCCACTTCCATTACATCTCCTTAATTCTTTTTTTTTGCAAAACTGCAAAAACCCCTGTAAGAACCTTGATGCCTAGAAGCCATATTTTTGGCTTTTCTTGGGAAAGAACATTTTATTTGCATCAATAGAAACTTTGACTGTTGGAATTTTTAGTCCCATATACCGTGCTTTGTAGCAGTTTGTTGTTCATGGTGGTTAGAGGGACTTTTTTTTCCATGGGGAAAAAAGTCCTAAGGGTATTTGGTATTTAGGCTTTGATTCAATGCAAAATTTAAGTACATGCACATTGTAAAACTAATTCAATGTGATATTTGAGTATGTGTTTAAACTTTCCTGATCTAATGAAGCAGTTAAATACTTCCTTAATTTTTTTACTGTTGTATGCAGTTTTGTTAATATGACTGGACAAATGCACATGTTGAATTTGCAGCTTTTGGTGTAAGCTAGTTAATTATTTGCGTGAGATTTGTGTGTGTACGTAACTAAAAATCATGTTTATTGGTTTCCTGAACTAATGTGAATATAAGCATGTGCTTAAGTGATTTTGTGAATCCTAATCATCACTTTGAATTTGCTAATGGAATGCTATGATATACTGCATTATTTCTGTGTCAGTGAGAGAAAAAAAACATTTAATGAACTTTGAGTACTGTGTCCAGTTCTGGGCCCCTCAGTTTAAGAAAGATGTCGAGATGCTGGAGTGTGTCCAGAGGAGAGCGACGAGGATGGTGAAGGGGCTGGAGCACAAGCCCTATGAGGAGCGACTGAGGGAGCGGGGGTTGTTTAGCCTGGAGAAGAGGAGGCTCAGGGGAGATCTTATTGCTCTCTACAACTACCTGAAAGGAGGTTGTAGTCAGGCAGGGGTTGGTCTCTTTTCTCAGGTAACCAGGACCCGGTCTCAAGCTTCATCAGTGGAGGTTTAGACTTGTTATTAGGAAAAAATTCTTCACTGAAAGGGTGATTGGCCTTTGGAATGCGCTGCCTGGGGAGGTGGTACAGTCACCATCCCTGGAAGTGTTTAAAGAGAGATTGGATGAGGCACTTAGTGCCATGATTTAGATGACGAGTAGGTGTTGGTGTTGGGTTATAGGTTGGACTTGATGATCTCAAAGGTCTTTTCCAACCTTGTGATACTATGATACTGTGCTGAAAAAACAGCTTCATTGCTCTGTAATCCAAACTTTTCAGCAAAAAGGATTAATTCCTCAGTGTATGAATGTAAATAAAATTTTTAAAAATCCATATTGATATTGGGTATGTCATAACCTCAGTCTCGTAGCCAACTCTGTAGAAGTGATTGTTCTATCTGTGGAGAGAATTCTGCTCTCTTTCAAAAGCAGCATTTGCAGAACAGCTTCAGTCACTAGTTTAAAATAGTATCTTATTTAGAAGTTATTGGTAGTTTAATCTATATTTATCTTGTTTAATCTTAAAACATTGCTAAACTTTTACAAATTATTCTTATAGGCTTTTGCTGTTTGCACATTTGAACCATCTTTACGCTTTTCAGCTTTTGTTGCTATTGAAATTCTTCTGCAGAAATTTCAAACATAATATATGGCAAATAGGGGTGTTGCAGTATTTTTGTTATAGGTGCTTATTTTTTTCATATGGCAGAAAGCCGCAAACACATGCAATGTGCCATGGAAAGCTGAATCTGTAGAATAATTCAAAGATAAGGAGTGAAAGGAGTTTCTCTGAAGGTTTCCCCTCACTGCTGTCTGATGTTTCCCTGAGCATGGAGAATGTGAATTCCATAGCTAGAAATATTGAGCCTTAGAGTTGGTAATATCTATATTGCAGCACTGCTGGTGGTGTTTTCTGCTACTCTGGATTTAATTTACCTTGTAAATCCCTCTTGCCATCATAACGTTCTACCGTTCATACTGCGTATCAGGATACCCTACAAAGACGGCTACACTGCACTAGATGCAATGTGTAAGGTACATTCATGCAGACAACTGAAGATTCATAGGTTGCTTTACTACTTAATGAATCTTACTAGTAGAAAAAATGATAGCTTCCTGAGGTACTATTACTTGTGTTTTATATAAGTATAAATAAATTTGAAGAATTTTGATTATTCCTACTATTTTGTTGGTTATTTATTGTAATTGTAATGCTGAAACGTGAATATATGCCAGTCTCTGCTGGAACTTCCTGAAAATAGGTATGTGTGTCAGATAGAGAATTGTGTGTATAATTTCCCTTACAGCACTGTGGCAATAGTCAGGATTGTGCTGAATTCACTGTACGTTTTGTCAGGTTCAGTGAAAAAATACTTTGGTGGGCTATATTTACATTAGCAAGTAATTTAGCTCAGTAGGAGTGCAGCAGTTGATGCTGAGTCCCTTCTGTCTCCAAAACACGCAGTTTGGGACTCTTAATTCAAACTAAATATAATCTGTTCCCCTGCAATGAACTCTTCTGGCACATACTTGTCCTAAAGTGACCTAAAAGACCGATCACTGAATTGGCAATGATTTTGATCCCTGTATTATGGGATGAATACACTGGCCACACTGAATTGTGTTTCCTTCTAAAGATATCTGGCTGAGATATCACCGCTCTTCACTTCAAACAGAATCACAGGAAATGGGGATGATGGAGAAATTTACTTTAAAATTTCATTGCTGCCTCCAACAGTTTTGCAATAAACCTGAAAAAATCATATAGGAGTAGAGTGTCTGACTTTCCTTCTTCCCCTCCTATTTTCCAACATAGATTTTTTTTTCTCTAGGAATTTTAGGTATTTGAGACTTTCATTTAAATTTTCATGTTGAGGCTAGAACAATGCTGAATACTTTGAACAAACACTCCCTTGGGTTTAGATTTATGAGTAGCTCATGCACTTGCTATCACTTATTATCCATTCCTGTCATGTAAAATTATTCTTTTGTTGTAAAATCAAAGGGTAGAAAGTAACTTGTTTCCTATAGTCTGTAAAAACTTCAAGAATCATTGGGAGAGTCTTTGGCAGTTACCTAAATCCTTCTATTTATTTTCTAAGGGACTTGGAAAATAGAACAATTTCTAGAATTGAGAAGATATACATTAAATTTTGGGAAAGCTACTAAATGAAATGCAGTGAGGCATTGTAACTTTTAAGAAACAGATACTATAAAAAGGTATTTTTGTGGGCAGAGGTCCAGTAAAATGAAACTTGCAGTACTCTAGTGTTTTGCCTTATCTTACCTCATCTGGTAAAGATTTTGAGTTTTACATGTTCATGGATTTTGTTGGGTGCTGGTGTTTGTTACATCGGGTTTTTTCTGGGAGGGTTTGCATTTGTTTTCATAAAGGAAAAGGCTACAAAGCAGCCTAGTCAACAGCTACAAGTGACAGTTATAAATGAGACTATGTGACTAAAGACATAATTAATCTACAGTGAGCTTGGAACTGCTCCTTAGCTAAATGCAACTAAATCTGCAACATAGTGTGTAATTGACTTACAACTATATTAGTCCTAGTACAATATTTTTCATTATATATGTGTTATTATTTTCTCAATATGAAATTTGTAAGTTACTAAGTAATGACTATGAGTTCATTACAGCATTTCATTCATATTATTATAATGTAAGTGTGATGTATGTTCATCTTGTTAATGGTGTTATTCTTAGTTGTTCTTAAAAGAAATGTCAAGGTTATCAGGAAAATATGATGTAAGTTTTTTGCACACAGACTTAGAAGTATCTGTATTCAAATGTAATTGAAATTTCAGTCCTCACCTTAATTTTGTGATTCGTCTTGTTAGTGATTACAGGAATGTATTGAGGAAAGGTAGAAGCCAAAAATACTTTAAGTTGAAGTCAAGAGTAAGGTGAATAAACTTCGAGGTGGTCATAAGACTCGTGCTGAGCTTAAGAAGAAAGAAGCTTAGAGGACTAAGAAAATTACTTGAAGGAAAAAGGCAGAGGTTTTGAGGACAGCTAGCAATGGAGGTAAATGGAATCATTTCATTAAGCATACAAGCCGTACAGAGCATAAGGTGGGCTGTGTGTACACTGATACCTTAACCTGGCTGAGCCACAAAACGTGCGTGTCTGTGCACAGGTAAAATTATGTGAAATTAGCTCAGATGTAAATTGTAATCATTCTGTTTTCTTGTGAGAGTTCATCCTGATACGTGTAAACAAGTTTATGTAAATGAGTTACTTTACTATCTTCTCCCCGACATCATTTACCTTTTTCCAATGCCACTAAAGATCCTGCCTTAGAACTTTACTTTCACAGGTCTACTAGAGCCCTACTGAGTGACCAAAGAAAACGTGATCATGCTGGCTCAAGTGCTCAGTGAGGACATGAAATACAGTTATATCCGAGAATACAATATAAACCCCAGTCTATTACAGGTAACTAAAGAGGGAGATCCATTTTATATGCATTTTAGATCAAATTAAATTTATCAATATTTAATTATACACATTTAAGAAACAAATTCTTGAATTAAATGAATTGCTTAGAATTACTTACTGGTTAGAAAAAAACCCAGTGTGATAGCCATTGGAAAATTTTTACTCTGCCTTCTCATTCTGACTGGCTTAGTGTAGAACAATCCACCTGTTCACTACGTTCAAAGTTGCTGTTAAAACCAGAAAATTAATCTGAGATATTGATCCTCTGGGTGCATGATAAATACAGTATGATGCTTTTTTAACACATGTTTTGTAGTCATAGGTGTTGTGTTCTTGATGCTATGAGGAAGAAAAATAAATCAAAAAAAAGAGTATGAAAAGCATTCTGCCATAAACATAGGGATAAAGAGGAGAAATAAACAAACATAGGATTATGAGATGTAAAGTGGGCACCTCTGCAAATTTAAAAGAGAAATCTGCTGGGTGCTTTGAATGTTAAACAGGCACAGGGATTTTTTGTTTCACCATCTACCATACAATCATATGAACAACGCAAGCCTGCGCTCAATCTTGAGCCCAGACAAGAGCGAGATTTTTCTTTAAAAAATCCAGTAAACAGTATTTAGGAGGAAGTTTTTAGTTCTGAGAGACCTGTATATATCTGAGAAAAGTTCATGTCACAAAAATATATAAAAATAGCAATGGTATAACAGCCATTTAAATTATGTGCATTATTGATTTTATGGTGTATGTTATACGGGGGGGAAATATTATGGGGTAAATATCTAAAAATCTCAGAGACTTAGAGTTGTCTGCCATTTAGCATTATTTACATATCTAGAAAATTGATAGCTTAATTGAGACTCCAGTGATACGAAAATATTCTTTATATCTCCAGATCTGCATGTTTTCTACGTTTTTGTGGCACGATCCCAAAAGGAACATGATTTAACTAAACTGAAAGTGGGTGGATTTCGCCAAGAAACAGTCTTATGTTACCATCTGAACCAGGTGGAACTAGAGGCAAATTACTGAACATAAGTTATTCCATGTCCTTACTGGAACAATTTGTACTAAAAAACCTCTACAGACACATAGCCAAGGAACTCTCTATTCACTATTTGTGATTTTACAGTTCTTTCATTTAAACTGCAGTTGTGAGGGTAAAACATTTCTGTGACAATCCCAATGTTACTGAGGCTTATAATATACCAAAGAATGGGGCAAAGTTGTTGCATTTATGCTGTCATTTTCTATAACTGCTGGTGGTGTCACCAAGGCTAAATGGGCTGCTGCGGCACACCAGAGCAAAAGTCGTAGGATCACACATTTTAGTCAGTGCTTTCCAGTGCATCCTGCTAGGTGGTCTCACCATAGAGGATGCTCCCTTCAAGAGCTGTGCAAGTACATCAACACATACGCACTACGATAAAGCATGCACCCACTTGCATCTGCGCCTTTGGTTAGCACCACCAAGCCGTGCACACACTCTTCAATAGCTGTGTAATTAGACAGGGCACCTATTCCATGGCGGGCTATGGTGCCATCCTAATAATGAGGTTCCTGCCTAGAGGGCTGTCCTTAGGATTCCATGCACTACTGCTGAAGTGGAAAGACTGTTCATGCAGCCATTCTGGTCCTTACAGTGATGAAGGAAGAGCTTCTCAATCGCTGAATTGTGTAGGGCATTCACGTGCACTCTCTTTGCTTTTCCACTCTGGCTTTTCATGTTTTTGTTTTCCCTATACTCTATAATGCATGATGTTATACTTTAAAACTCATGAAGTGAGTAACTAAGCAGCAGAATTGGCACGAGTCATTTCAGAGCTGATCATGGTGTTAGCCATTTACAGTTGCTGCCTAGAGCTGTTACCCTAAAAATTCTTTGCCACATTTTTCTACATTTAAAAAGTAATTAAGCCATGTGCGTTGCACGTTACTACATTGCTTCTTTTCTAGGTGTGCCCTTGGCACTCAAATCAAGTAATCCAAAATGCTAAAGGGAATGAACAGCAGGAGTCCTGCTGTTGTATGGAGAGACAGATGCAAGCTGGGATTCTATGGACTCTCAAGCAACTACTACTTAGGAATAGCAAGATACAACAGATTAGATAGATCCAGCCTTACCAATCTTGGCCAAAGGAAAAAAAAAATCAATAGAGCACACAGCCTCTTACAGGGCTTGTGTAGATTGCTGCAACATTTTGATCCCCTTAGAGAGTAGCTGGAAAAACATCTGCTGCTTTGCATCTCTAAAATCCCATAGCTGATGATTGAAAGAACTCCTTTTGACATTTTTCCATCTCTGGCAAACTGCTTGTCAAGGGGATGATGTCAGATGTTCGTTTACATTTTTCTGTGTTTGAAAAGGTTGTCTGTCACCTAAGACATCCAAGTGATGTAGAACCTACCTGAAATACCAAAACGTATTCACTTCTGCTAGGATTACAGGGAAGGAAGCATCCCTACTTCCCAAGCACATGTGCTCGTATCTTCAGAGAAGTGAATATACCAAGCCATAAGCATTGATGCCTGGGTAGAAGTTGAGTAATATTAAAAGTAATTTACATTTGAACTCTGGATTTCTCTTTGCCTCTCTTTATTTCAGTGAGAGTTTCACTATAATGATCCTGTTTCTCTTATACTGTCACTTCTACACTAATCGTGTTTTGAGACTGAGAAGACGAAAGACCCTTCTAATGTCTAGAAATAAATACTGTGCTAAACCAGAAAGAAACACGGTGGCAGGAGGGTTCTTTGATAGTACTTCAGTTCGGGAAGTTAACTATCAGTTCAAGTACTGACTGTTTTCTGCTTTCATTGTAATATATCTCCAAAGGAAGTTTGGCATTCTTTAAGGGAAACAATGGGGGTCTAATGAGAAAAAAGTAATTTTCTATGATCATTTTTGAAATTATTAGATTAATAAGCACAGCCTTATTTAAATGACATTTCCCTTCTTAGGAGTGTTATGGACATTTTGATATGAGACAGAGAGACTTTTAATGAGATCTCAATCAAAGGTAGTATTTATATAATGATACATGAATTCATAAATGCTAGTCAAATAAAAATGCTGTAGTCCATTTTGGCCTTCACCTTATGGAAATCTGCAGGTCATAAGATGAAAAAGCTCAGTGAATGACGACTAATACTCTCTCACTTGGCTGTCTAATTATGCCTGGCTAATTGTGTGAGCTAATGTTTGAAACTGAATCTTGCAGTGTAACTTAATCCATCACCCAGACAAAACGCATTGAAAAAGATATTGAAATTTTCTCCTTTGTTAGACATATGATCTCTTTCATGTTTTAGTTTATGATGATTCTCCCCCTCATGAAAAAAACCACCAAAGAAAACTATGTAAGCTGTATGTTAGCTACTGAAAAATATTCAGACAATTAGACAGATCCTTAAAATTTCTGTTTCAGACCCTTGTTTTTAGTAATGTTTTTCAGTAGGAAATGCTTTGTTTTAGCATTTGAAATACAGTCTCTTAGGTTTTTTTGTGGCTTCAGAGTGCCAAAAAAAATCAGCACAGTGCATGAATTTCATCACTACTTGAAGGGAAAAGGAGGAAAGGTGTATGAACTGCTATTTCATCTCTGCTTTAACAGGGAATAACGTTTGACTGTTAGAATCTCTCTCTGTTACTTAAGCTGTTCTTAGGGATAGAGCAGACACCATATTAACAACCTGGATGATCTGACTCTGTGACACTATTGATGCCCAAGTCCAGTTATAAGCGTTGTGACACCAGTGGCAGAGAGGGAAGATGAGCGGGTCACTTGCCTGATAGTTTCTAGACAGACAGTATAGACAATAGCCCTTACTAGTAGTACTTTTCAGCAAATTCTTAAACTTGGAGCACTTGGAAAAGAGGCAGATTTCATATCTCCATTTTGTTCATAGCTAAAGTGACTTTTAAGAGGCCATTCAGGAAGTCACAGGTAGAACTGGGAACAGAATTTGATCTGTTTAGTTTTGGGCAAATTTTATCTAGAAGGGAACACTGCCTCTTTCCTCTAGAAGGGAACACTGTACTTTCATCTTGAGCTCTTAAGTTCACTCCCCATGTGTGGGTTAAAATTATTTTTCTGATAGAACTTGCATTCTTTGAATTTACATTATTAGGTACAGATAAAATAGTGATGTTATTTTTGTACTTTTGATCATCTGCAAGTAATCTGTGCATGAATTTTCCATTACAGGGGTAAGGATATACATCATGCTGTCTGAGCATGAGCCCAGAATAACAGCAGCTTTCTTCGTGTAATACTGTTATGTGTGCCCATACCAGATCAGGTCAGAGATAGATTAGGGGTGTGCGGCCACAGCATCAATAACTTCTTGTCTTCATTACATATTTTTCCTCTGTGTTTATAGCTTGACTGACTGGTTTAATATGGTTCTTTCTTTAGTTCAGTTATCTCAAATCCAGATATTTGAAAAAAATGCCTTATAGTTATAAATTTTGGCCTAAACGTATATTTAATTTGTTATATAATATACGGCCATATAATCCTTCTGCTTTCTCAATGTCTTCAAAATGTAAGAAAACAAATTCCTTAAAATATTTCTTGATGAGGAAAGAAGCAGTATTTGGGTATTTTCAATTTCTAGACTAGACAGCTTTTGGAGATAAAATGAAGAGATAGTAAAAGGGTTGTAGCGTACTTTTGAAACCCTATTTTCAGACTTGTATTTACTCAGTCTATCTTTATCTGTTTGAATTGGAGAGGCTACCGAATCTCAAGAGGAAATTTTCTGTTTCAGGACTTCTGAAAAGCTCTGGGCCACTTCGGTCTAGACAGATTTATCTATCTAATTTTAACAGTTCTGAAAATTTCATCTTACCACTGCTAAATTATTTTCATGATATTTTGGGGTGGGTTTTTTTGGTCGATTGAGCTTGAGTTTTTTCTTTCTTTTTCCCCAGAATTTCAGGGCAAAAAAAATGTCCATGTCAAAAAATAACATGAACAGCAAATAGTCAGGAGGGATCAATATTTCTGAATTGTCACATTAGATTTTAAAATGAAGCTTACGATGCAAAGTAGCACTTAACGTTATGTGGACAATATTAGGTATCAGTTTTGCCTATATGGCACAAACAAACAAAAAATCATAAGGCTAATGAATTTCAGTTCTTGTGTCTTTTGTTGCTGCAGTATACCTGCATTTCATAAGCAAGTGTCAAAAATTTAAGTTACTACCTCATCTCATTTCATTTTGTAACTCCAGAAGTAAGTACACTTGATGTCACTTGATTTACAACTACATTTATGTTACTAGTTATCCCTTAAAAATGGCTCTCATGAATAATGAAAATAAATCCCCTTTCTACTCCTGTAGAAAGAGGTTTTAAGTGCTACCACCTGGCATCTTAGCAAAAGATCATAATAAGCATGTTTTCTTACAATAGTTCATTGAGATGGTACATGGCAAGAAAGAACAAATTTCCACTTTTAGAGCCAAATTAGAGGCTCAATCTCTACTCAGGCAAAAATCAATTGCAGCTTTGCCAGACCAAGACATAGATGGTAGTTCTTAGAAGCATGATTTATAAAATCCTTATTTTCTCTTTAATACTTCTGTTCTTGTTTGTTCTACAGGAAGTTTAAAGTGAAAGCGCTCTTCTTTCCCCACTGTATTCTGCCTTCTTTTCTATTTTATCCATGTATCCGTCTGTTCAATCTTCATTTATATTCAGCCCTTCACTCTTTTCCCCTCTTCATGGTTCATTCGTTTATCCTATAATACTCATTTATTATTACCTCATCTTCACCACTCTCTCTTTTCAACTGTGTCACTTATCTGTCACTTCTATGTGACAGGAATTGTTCCTGCTTAACAAAATCAGTTTCTAATTCCATTTAGCTAAGTAGGTTCAACTGCTTTGTGTGGACATTGAAGCAGTTTGAAAGTGGCTAAAACAGTTTTAGCTTAACCCAATTAAACTAAATCGATTTTGACCACTCTTTAACCACTTTAAAGGCAACCACACAAACGAGTGCATCAATTTTGTCTGAATTAATTTTGATAAACCAGCAAATTTCTCAACTGTAAACCCTTCGTATCCCATTTTCCCATTCTTTCTGATCAGAACACAGAGTCTCATTTTCTTTTTGTTCCACTACTCTAATCTCTGGATCCGGCTGATTCTGGAATACCTCTGAAAACTATTACAGATTAACAGACTGCAAAATACAAAATTTCAGAATACAAAAAATTGTTTCAGATGAACTCTGTCTCATTGCATAACACTGTGATTAGCTCAGTACTAGGGCATAGAATGTATTCTTGGAGATTAAGTGCACTCTTGTTAATTGGTGTACACCAGCCTGTCAGAAAGGTTAGCAGGGCTTCTCGGATACCAAATACTGGAATTTCAAAGGCAAATCTGAAAGAATAAATTAATTAATAAGTATGTTATCTGAATCAGTCTCAGTCTTTTCTCGTTTCTTGGGTTGTAATAGCTGTTCTTATCAGCCAATATTAAGGGTTTTCTGGTTTAGCATTGTCAGATATCTAGAAATGAAGGATGGGAATTGAATTTAGAAGACTATGTACTCCAAAGCAGCAACTCTGAAAAACTAATTGACCATGTTCAGTAATCTCTTCATTATAAATTGTTGCTAGAAAGGCAAATACGATCCTTGAATATCTTCTGAGGGGAACAATGCGTAAACTTAGCATGCAGTCTTGCTAAATTTGTCCAGCTGTGGCATCCATATTTCAAAAAGGATGTTGAAAGATTCAGGGAGGTTCATGAATGTGTGACAGGAGTGGTTCAGAAGGTGTAAGAGCTTTATTGCAAAAGGCAGTGGAGAGACAACTTGATTGGTCTGAATGGACCTTAATGGGAAGAAAATATGTGATAGTCGGCAGTCTGGTAAGATAGCAAAGGTGATCGAGATAGGAGCTGAAACGAGACAGATCAAGGTTGGACATGAGTCACTGAAACTTACAAATTAAGCAAATTAATAAGGGAGACAATCTGCTTGCTTTTATTACTTCAGCTTTCAATTCAAGACAGTAGCATTTCTGGGAAAAAAATATACCTCAAGAAGAAATGTTATTTATTTATTTAGGAAGAGCAGTGTTCAATGTTATTTCCTGTTTAGGTGGGAACTTTCCCACGTACTTCAATTATAGCAGAAATTCCCGTTGCAAAGGAGGAAAGGTAGGGAAGCAGCAGCAAAGAGGTAGGCTGTTCCTGGAGCAACCGGGGCTAGTCGTTCCTGTTCTAGCCTCTTGGAGCTCCTCTGCCTTCTCAATTCCTTTTCCTGCCTGCGGTCATTTGCTGCTCCAGCGTAGATACGGCTGTACTGCTACACATGTATAGCATAAAGTATCTCAAATGGCAGGACAAATATACAACTGAAAGGAGGTGTAATTTTTTAAATCAACAGAGTTGAAAATATTATAGTAAGTATAATAATGAGATTTAAGTGTATCATAAAATAAGATATAGTATTAAGATGTTAGGGTCACAATGACAACTTATTAAGCAACCTCTTTTTCATACATAATACTGTGAGTTTCTATTTTATCTGCCAATTATCATGGGAAGAAATTTTTTGATGTAAAGGAAATCTGTAGAAAACTAGTAGGCAAATTTCCCATTTCTTGCCAAGCTGAAATATTTGGCAGTTTAATGTTTAAAAAGCTAGCCTACTTGATTTAAACTTGATTTGAAATATTAAATATTTCTTCATGGGATGGTTCACAATGTTCCCAAAGTATTGTTGAAGCAAATACTTTAATTAAAAAACATTCCATTCTTTAAATATCCTCCTTGATCACATCATCCCAGCAAGTCTCTTCAGCCTTTACTCCCGTTTCTGTTTGAAATCTCCTCAAGAAGTGATTAGAATTGGTATGTGCCATGTGGGTCTTCACTGAACCCATTTAAAGTCTGCTGAACTTAAAAGACCAAATCGATTCATATGTCAATTTAGAAGTGAGGTTAATGGCCAGAATAATTTTTTTAGTTCAGAGAAAAAGAATAATTGAAAATGCTGCAGAAAAAGACCATGTACATATGTGAAATTAAGTTGAAAAGTAGCACATAATAATTATAAGGTCTTCCTCACCCTTGGCTCACTGGTTAAACTGCATGGAGCTGTTTGGTTTTGTGTAGCATTTCTCTTTAACTATATTTGAAGTTAAACAGCATGTATGGTGTCTTTTTCTGTCAAGAAGAATGACAGTTTCTATAATTCCCTTGTTTCACGGAGTATAAATATTCCAATGACTGTTTTGATGGCTACAGTCATTGCGTTTTAACATGTATATTTATTGATTGCCTTGTTCTGATAATTTATGGTCAACTGCCAAGAACAACTAAGCCTTGCAGTTAAATATGTTTTTTCAAGTTAGACTAAAAAAAATAAGGTTTCTAAATTTAAAACACGTGAAATAACCCAGATTTGTTGTATTTGGGTATTAGAAGCAGACTGGACAATTGATAGTCCCCCAGGAGGTGACTTTCTGGAAGCCTCTGCCTGCCATTAATTTGCATAAAATTTCAAATGCAGAATGCAAACACTTATGAAAGTGATGCTGAGAAATATCTAGTTCCAGGATATACATAGCTTGGCTGGTCAGGTCAAGATAGAAGATTGCATGCTGGGCCCTATAATCATCTTAAAAATGTGTAGACATTTTCCTTTTATGGGTGGAATATAAAAAACCCCTACATGGCTGTAAGAATCGTCATTTTCTGGTAACTTGGATGTATACACGTATATATTGAATAGCTAACCAGTTAGAAATGCCAAGTGAATTTAGGATTCTTATGCTTGTGAAAGTCTTCCTGATTTAACTTCCATTCCTGATTTAACTCTCAGCAGCAGAAGCAAAAATTGATTTTGTAACTAGTGTCTCAAATGGATGCAAAATGCATGGTAATCAAAAAAAAAAAAAAATTAAAATTTTAGACTCTAGTTTTACTTGTAGTGAGGCTCTTTGTGATACAGTTAGTATATAAAGATGTCTTATGTCAGTAAAAATTTAGTGAAATGGTTAATAGAGCTATAGCCCTTTTATTCCCAGTGCTGTGCCCAGAGAAACGCATATCTTAACCTTTCTGGTATTCAGCAGACTTAATATTACAAGCATTTTACTATGAAAAACCAATCTTCTCATGTGTAAAAGGTGATGATGAAATTATAAATTAGTTTGTCCTGTTTTAGAACAGGAATGAGAGTTTGTCTTCTCCTAGATAAACACATAGCATCGTTATCACACTTGCCAAGGATAGTGTTGTTATGCAATATTATTTGTATCATCCGTAGGCTAAAGGACTGGAATATCTTCAGTTTATGACCTCATCAGAAGGAGCAGTGAGTCAATATGTTCCTCTCCTAATTGCATTTTTAGGCAGTTGGTTTAAATTCTATATTCTGCTTTTTCCAGTCATTACCACCCTTGAAAGTGAGTGGATCAAAAACTTAACAGAGGGAAGAACCAGGGTTTGTTTTCACAAAGTGTGGGTCAAGCTGCATCCACTCTGGAAATTAGCACTTTCATGCCACAAAGGGTAGGATCCCTTAGAATTTCATCATTAAACTTGCCTGTGGAGTTGCACTGATGTCTTGGGCTCTTTATAAGCTACTATTTGAAAACACATTCCTTTGAGGAACATACCGAACTTGCTTGGGTTTTTTAAGGGTTTTCAATACAATCCATTGTTTGATGGTGTATATTTTGTTTGTTAAAAAGGAAAATTGCCTCCCAAAAACATATTAACTCAGTTCTGTTTTCTGTGGTGTACCTATATTTAGCTCTCACAGACAGCCAGATGAAGGCAATGTTGCCTAGAAAAGCTGGGGGAGCTTTTTTTCCACACAGACTTTCTAATGAACTAAAAGCTTGTCCCTTTACCTGCCCAAAGTGCTTTTAACTGTGCTTTTAAATGTGCACTGACCTAAGACATCTTTGTATACTGACTGAATTACGAAGAGCCTCACTGCAAGTAAAACTATATCCTACGTTTGTTTTTTTCATTGCCATTATCGTTGACAATTATCTGCCAATAGTAATTATAGCATTAACTAATTAGCAGTCACTATCAAGTGTAGTTAGCCCCTAGTGTTTTTTTTCTGGATACATGGATCTGACTGTGATGTTCTTAAGCACATGATTAAGGTCTTACTGATTAGGTTTGATAAAAATGCATGGTCCCATAGAATCCTTAAAGAATTATGTGTTTAAATTCTGGCTTCTCTGGTCATCACACTAACTACTGCTTAAACTACTACAGGTAATTCTAGTCATTGGTTTTATTTTAATGTTAATTTGTGACTGATCTATACTGCATTACAGAAAATTCTGAGACTTATTGTTCTTACAGTTGATCGCATTTTAAATAATATTTATTTTTTTAAAGCATCTAAGTACAATACAGCAATGAACCTGGGTGGAGTACATCCAAGTATCAAAGGGTACCAAACAACACTGTCAGTATGCCATCTAGACATTAATTTCCCACATAAAGGGTTTACTAGCACTTTGCATGTAAGTTGTATAACTTGTGACCAGCTGCTTCCGTGTGCGGTGCGTAACTGATGGGAACATATGGCTTTAATTAAGTAGCCTATTCTAGCTGATTTTTAGGCATCTATCCACATGGCATACAATATTTGTTGAATCCAAATCAAGTTTCACAGCTGTCTCTTGAGATAAACTGATTGACTGACATGAGCTGCTTTCAAAAGCTCTCTCAGGTTAGTTCCCATAACCTCAGAGACTCAAACAATGGGAAAAAATGGCTCAGCCATATGCATTAAAGCTCATATGACTAGGCCATACATGTAGACGTATAGATGTTTAACATCTCAGGCTTAATGGATTTCTATAGCTACTGATGCTGGCAGGCATCAACACAGACCCAAAATGATCAGGAAATCTCCATGTTTTCTGATTTCGCTCTATTATCTACTGTGGTTGGACACCAATCTGAACTTTAACAGTAAGGACATGCATCGCAATTGGGAAGTGGAAAAGTGTAATTATTAAAGTGCAAAACTGATGTCTCACTAGTTTGCATCATTGACGAAATGGCTGGTGTTAGCTATTAGGAAAAATGGTAAAAAGGACAGCCACCAATTCTTGTTGTTTTAAATAAGTTTACTCATTTAAGTCAAGTCCATTGAACAGCAGCTGAGTGATTCTGCATGTGATATACTCTGGTGGTGGAATGTACTTGCTGATGTAAAGGAAATAATATGATATATATCAAGATTATTAAATATAAACAAATATTCCTACAGCTTATGAAAGTGCAAATATGTTTTCAGTAGTCTTTTGGGATGATCCGTGCTGAAATGAAAGTCAGAATGTCACAGCTTATATCACGTAATACACTGACCATAAATTTTACTCAAGTTTTCAGATGTAAAATTAGTAGTTTTGTGTTTCATTGGCAGGGTTGGGGAACACCTTCTTTGTGTGAGCTAAATCTCTAGGTTTGTTTCAGTGGGTTGTGTCTCCTTATACAACATGTAGAAAGTAAAATATGGGCTAAAAAGGATTATGAACATACTTTTAGAGGCCATGAAATTCTTCTAGGATAAATTAAGCACTTGGAGAACTGATTGAATCTTATAATGAATTCTGATTTCCTGATTTTCTATAGTATAGTGGTGATGGCAAGAGCCCAAAAGTTACAAGTGCTGTGAGGGAAGGGTGAGAGCACTCTAATGCCAAGTTTGTAGCTCTGTAATTAATAAGCTGTCTCTGGTCTCTATGAATATAAAATAAAGATTGGGAACATGAGAAGATGTATTAGTAGTGATATCTTTTTACAGTCTCTGATTTATACATCTATGGTGGACCTGTACTCTGACTTCTAACACTGATGAAAATATTGTGATAAACTGGAATATTATTTAAGCCAGTAGAAATAGCCTTAGTCAAAGGAGGGAACTGGAAGATACCTTTTTTGATGCATCTCCATTGCATAGTAATATAAGCTAGACTGAGACGATAATGGGTGAGTGACCCTTAAACAAACAAATAAAGAAGGTAAATGTAAGCAGTAAACCCCTCAAAGTTGTTTGTGAGGATCAGGAGTGGACTAGTTTCCTTATCTTTCCTAAGCCAGACAAGATGATATAGCAGTTAGGAAAGGTCTTTGTTACTAAAAATAGTCTTGAAGTGTGTTTTATTGTTGTTTATTGCTACATTCCACTCTTATAATGACTTTTGAATTTTAAAATTGAGAACTCTTTTTCTTTTGCTAGAATACATTTGTTTTGCCATGTAAGCTTATTTTATATTTGGTGTAAACTGTGATGCAAATAAATTTCAAATGCCAGATTTAATCAGAGCTAATAATCCAAAGGAAATGATGTTTCGGATAAAGCTTTTCTTGCCTCCAATTCAGGACAGTCATGACAAAACTGACCTTTTATTCTGTGTTTGTATAGCTCCTTTTTGCACTGGCAATCTTAACAATTCCTGAATGCCATGTTAATACAAATATTAAATAACTATGTCCTGGCACAGAGCAAGAGGAAAAGCTTTCATGGAGGCAATTGCAAGGTTTTTGGCCATGGAAGGCAGTATTTTTGTGGGGCAAGTAATACTTCTTTCTGTGTTCACATCAAAATTTATTTTTTAGAATTAATTGTTTAGAATTAATCTCTATTCAAGGAGGTTCAGCAATATGGAGGTTCAGAGAGTCCCTGTCAAACTGCTTTGCTCTGGTATTATATTTGGAATATCATATTCCTGCAGACTTTATGGTTCTGTCATTAGAAGCTAAACCTTTGCCATTGGGAAACCATGGTAGCAAGATATGATGATGTCAATGAGAAAATGACTGTGTATCAGGGTAACACTAATAGTTAATAAACCAAAGACAATTGTTTTGCAGAGAATTACTTAACTAATATTGAAACCTCCTATTTGAAGAACCTTCTGATCTGCAACCAGGTATTGTCATCAGCTAAATTTGACTTGTATAATTGTGTGCTAGTAACTGAGTACTGCCTAGTTTTCAGAGGGGGTATGTGATAGGAACTTTACACCAGAAGATCAAATCAGAAAATCAGTAAGATGATATAGAAAAGATTTATATTTTCCTTTAGGGATCGTTAAATTTAAAATTGACCTGCAAGCAATGAGTTATAGTGCTGATTTCCCTCACAGAGTAAATAAGAAAGTTGAGTGATTTTAAATTTGCACTTCTCTCAAAGTCCCTTGCATGCGGTGAGTTACTGAGAAACATCCCTGCATGCTTTTACCCATGATTATATTGCCTGGGATCTCTCTACAGTTAATAGTTTTCCATGGACTAAAAATTTTTTTTCACTGAGGAAAACTCTATATCACTTGCCTGGGTGAGATAGAAATGTTTGTTTGGGGTGGTTGTTTTGGGGTTTTTTTTCATTTTATCCAGTTAGGATATTTTGTTGGTTTTCTTTAAGAAACTGTGATTTCAATCCCCCAGAGGAGAAAAAGAAAACACCATCCTGTAGATTGTACACTTGACTGCGAGTTGGATCCTGGATACTTTTGTTTGTTCTGGGTATGACTCTCAGTGAGTGTGTCTGTGTCGGTAACCCTGCCAGCGTGTGATTGCCCCGTTTGATGCATCTGTACCTTGCAGACCTGATTTTTCAGTTGGGATGACATCAGGTAGCTGAGAATAAACATAGGCATAACAGTATAAAACTGTGGCGGCAGCTGTCTGGCTAATGGGATGTCTTTGGTAGACTGAGACTGAACCATCTCAAGTTTTGTGTCATGGTTATGAAGGAGAGGTTCAAATTAAAGGCAGCCCCTAGTCTGCCTCCTGAAATTCAGTGCCAGCTTTCTTCACCTCAGACCAGGAGCAGGCCAAAGTATGAACAAACAGGCAGGCTGTGTGAATGGAGATGAACTGAGCTCAAGTTACCAAATGACATGGAAAAACACTAGGAAATTTTAGGACACTACTTGGTGTACCGAGTCCCCCTGTGAGACTACGTACTAAATGTTGTAATGCACTTTGTCCCTATTAAATTCAAAGAGAGTGTTCCTATAATAGAGTCCACATAGAGCCTTTGAGATTTTAGGTAAAAGTATTGGTCAAGGAACCCATTAGTGTTCCTATTACCACTGTTTTATTAAAAAAAAAAAAAGTAAAAACCAAACAGAAACAACAAACGGCCTCATTTAGTAAACACATCTGAGGTAATGTTTTGACTACTTAGACTCAATTGTATTTATGGTGGTTTCCTCTGACAGTGAATTCCTAATATAGGGGAAAAAACAAATAGCGTAAAGCCTTAAAAAACAGCAACTGCGATATTGTCAAGAGCGCAAGAGATTCTGTATCTCTTTATAGCAGTAATAGATATTATTAATAATAGATATTATTTACAATGCTGATTATTTGATTGTATATACAAATTATTACATGCAAATAACTTTTCTCAACTCTTACATTAAGTTTGAGCATGGCTATCTTGTCCATAATGTATCTGTTTATTCAGTGCATCCTCAGGATTGAACCACTGTTTTCTAATGATGGGGTGAAAAATACTTATTTCAAGTATATTTAAGAAACTAATAATGATACATATGAATATATGATAAAAGATATGAGTTCTATAATTCAAGACAAAAAAAGTATTTCAGAGGAATGAAGAATTTTTTTCAGTGCAATTGTAGGGATAAAAGTACTATTCACTTAAAGCATAGGGATTTTAGATCATTCCACCAGAATTGAATGTTGCGTATAAAAAATTCCAAATATAAAGGTCAGAGTAGGCTTCAAATGAATCATGCACTCACAGTATAAACATTTGTGTAGTCAAAAAGATACAGAAAAATCATTAGGAAATGCTTTTGAGAGATTTTTTAATTTTACTGGTTTTGTCGGTAAGGACTGAATGTGTAAGTTTTGGAGTAAAAGAATTGTTCTGGAAATGTACATCAAACACACGTCTGATATATATAAAGACGATTTTCACTACAATAGATTCACAACTACTTTACATTTACTGAAATGTGTGTGTACTTGTACTCACAGTAGTTTTACCACTATGAAAGCTTTTACAATCTACTGGTTTATTTCCCAAGTAAAGGAATTTTCTCCTTAAAGTTGTTACTAAAATAAACTAAGCTGCAAAGTGTTTATATCTTTTGTTACAATAACAATCTAGTGTAATTGAAAACAGAAACCTGAGTGAGAGGAGATTTCTCTGTAAGGATCAGAAAAATTCATCAGGTCATCAATTGAGTATGAATATTTTTAGTAACGCTCTTCATTTGATTCTCAAGAACACCTTCTGCCATATTACTGGGGATAGCCTCTAGTAGAAAAGTGAGCAGTTCTTCTCAAGGCAAGGTGAGGAAATCATTCCAGTAAGTTAATTATTGAAAAGATTACTGGTCTAATTTTGTTGCTCAGATATTTTTAGGATGGTCTTCATTCTGAAAAGAATGCCCCAAAACACCCAGTTTTTATTTGTAAAAACTAGAAATTTTCCTTTAATCGGTAATGCTAAAACTGTTTGAATCTAAACAATATAGATTCAAGTTACAGTACTGGATGTTTCATTTTAACCCTTAAATAAGAAAACCCTGTATTTTTTTTAAGACATTGAGGGCAAATCTGTAAAGCGCAGAGCTAAAGTTAATTTTATTCTTATCATCTCATGCAGTATTTTTAACATGACACATGAGAAACTTCCTGTTCATGTTGTCACGTTTCTTCACTTTACAATTGCTTGAAAGCACTCAATCTAATCAAGAGTTTTTAACAGTTCCTTATTAATTATATTTTATAGTACATTAGTCGGCAAATAAGCAAACAGCTAAAATACTGTACATGTAGTTGTCTTAGGTTGGACGTTATGAAGTTAGTACTGTCTGGTGGGGTTTTGGTATGGCTGCATTGTCTGATATATTAACTAGGAAAGAGACTCCCCCAGCACATTTCCTTTGCCGACGTAGACTTTCATCAACTCTGATGAAGAAGCTTGCAGGAAAATACGTGATTCTATGTTCATTAGCACTGTTGAATTTCGGGAACATTCATATATGTGTGGTCTACCTCTGTGAGCATAGTTCTAAGTGGTGACGGGTTGTCAAAATTTACTTATTTTTAATCATCCAGTATGGAGTCCTCTCTTGTACAACTGGAGAGTCAGGTGTGAAGAGAAGTGAAGGAGGGGAAAAGATGCAGAGAAATGCACTTTCCTTGGAACTGAGGTAAATTTTGAAACCTCAGTCTACTGCGATTCAGTGGCTGATTTACTAGAGCAGGAAGTTGAAATTAATGTTTCTCTCTTTGCCTTGCTGGCTGGGTTTTTTTAGCAGGTTAATCATCCTTTTTCAATCTACATTTTCTGTTTACTTGTGTTATTGATCCTAGTGCTTTTAAATATATATATTTGAATTGATTAAGAGTCTAAATTGGCAATACTAATCTCGTGGGTTAGAGTGCAAACACATATGCTGAGTGTAGAAATGTATTTAGTAGCTCTTAAGAATGATTAGTTAAAATAAATAACTATTCTGTATTCTCCAGTAGCCAGAGAAGGTTTTACTACACAGCATTTTACTGTGGATATTTCATATGATTTAACATTTAATAAATTGAACTTTTAGTCATTTTTAAAAGAGAAGCAAGAGTAATTTGTATGCATTGGCTACTGATTGTAAATTATAAATCTGTGGGATTGAGTTCAAGTTTCTAATTGGTAGGAAAAAAATCAGTAATTAACTGGGAGGACAGAAATGATTTTCTATCAAAGCTGTCTTCCACAGAGAATTCTACTAAAGCTGTTCACGATTATAAGGGTTATGATACATGGAAACACTATAATTTGTATATAAATGTCAGCATGGTATAATCTGATTATAAAATGCTTTTGGAAATTGGAATGTTACGATTGGGTAAAATAGTTGAAAGCATAACTATCTGCTTAGAGCTGCGTAACTGCATCGAGCTGCACAAGATAAGGATGCCTTGAGAAGCAGAGCAGGTGTTACTTCTAGGCACTAGGAACAAAGCAAGGAAAAGATCTTTCCTTTCTCAATAGTTGTGATCTGACAGATGCCTACAGAAGCATAACCTCCATAGCCCTATGGTGTCCCAGTCCCTGCAGGTTTGCATTTATTTTTGGACAAATATACTTATGAGCATTAGATTTCCACATTTTTCAGTTGAAATTTGTGTTTAATGTTTAGATGTAGGGATTTGGTCTAGTGTGAAAGGAAAATGCAAGCAGATGTGACTTTGAGCTGCTGTGTGGCAGGCTACCTGGCAAGGATTCGTAGCTTATTTTGTCCTTACCTGAATCAACACATGCTGCATCACCTTTAGCTACATAGACCAGAGGACTATACGTCAGCTAAGTCAGACCTTGTACCATTTTCAATATCTTAAACTAATTTATTCCTCTCTGCACATTCTTATACGGGAAATAAACATATGGGCTTTAATCCCTTGAGCTTCCAAACATATTTTTTTAAGCAGAGTTGCAAACTAGTGTGGGCAAGTATTCACTGAATAAATGGGATTTAGTGTGTTGTTTATTTATAGACTTTTATACGATTCTCTTTGCAATAGAAATCATTGCAAATGATTATAATTTCACTGTGTGTTTTAATATAAGAAAATAGTATTCCCATTTTACAGAACCTAGGGCCTGAGAACAAGAATTTAAAACACCTAAATCTTCAGGAAATCATGTTCTGTAGTGAGTTTCTTTGAAGAAACACGGGTAAGATTAGACGATAGTCTAGAAAGACTTTCTTATTTTTATTTGGTATGTTGGCATTCTGCACAAAAATTTACTATTTAAGGTTGTGTATATAATTGCGCTCTAGAAACTGCTGTGCTACCGGGGAGTTATGGAAATACAGAAGGCTGATGTAGTGGTCCGTGTCTGTCTTTTTAAGTTCAAAGAGTGATGTAAGTCAAATTGTTGTTTTTCTCTCTGCTAATATTGGGTATATTTAGCAAGGCTATTGTTGTATGAACATGACAGGTTCATTTTAGGATGGGATTAGTGGAGATTCTGTGAATTGATTGCAAAAGTCCTTTTTGCAGTTTTGCCACTGTCAGTTTTGTTCAGTATGAAGTTCATAGACAAAATATTTTACTTTCAGAAGGTTTTTTGTTTGGGTTTTTTTGTGGTATTTTTTTTATTAAAGAGGTAAAGTGCAACTGCTGAAGTTTTCAAAAAGCTAAAAACAAGGTTTGCAGGATGAAAGATCTTAATGTCATTTCAGAAGGCCCACATCCACTGGAAAATGTATGAGCGATATGCTCTTAAACTGTTCGGGCATTTTTGCAATCCTGTTTTTTGTATGAGCAACTCTCCTTTATTTATATTAAACAATTTTCAATCCATTAATATGATGTTAGAGTAATTTTCCTGCAATTTTTGTACATTTTTGTAGAAAAATCAAAGAACTCAAAATAAAATTGTATTAATTCTGACTGTAAGCAATCAATTAAACAAAGAGTCGTGGTAGGAAATCTAGCATAATCATAAGTAATAACTCTTATATCTGATATGAATGAGAAAAATTAACTTTTACTTTTAATTAAATGTAATGCCAAAAGGTATTCAAGCCATTCTGACATATGTAGAAGATAGAATAATAAAGTACAGGCCCAGTCTTAATCACTCTGCATTATTAAACATTAATATACTGTCATTAACAGTACCTGTTATAATCCGTGTCATTTTATACCTTGCAAGAGAAGCACTCATCTCCTTTCAAATACTAATCACAAAAGCAGATGCTTAAGATACTTGAATAACCCTTTTATTGCCATGCTTTGCACATGTGGTTCCAACAGGAGTCTGAGAAGCATTATTAGTAGGGTACATTATAAAAAAAGAAATATGCTTTGGCTGTGGTGTGGTGGATTTCTTTAATTATATTGTAGATTTATTTGAATTGTAGATTCAAATTTGGATCCACCTCACAAGCATATTTTGCCCACTAATGGCCAAAATCCCTAGAAATGTGATGTCTTGAAAGACTGCAACTGATCCTGTATTTTTTTTATCATTTTTCCAGTCCTTTGAGAACTGAGGCTGCAACGTACTGCTTTCTTGATGTGAATGAAACTAGTAGCTGTTGTAAAATTGGCCAGTTGACATAAGAAAAATAAGTCACTATGCAATAGATCTGAGATGATGTCCTGCTCTTCAAATTATATAAACCTTGTTGTCTGTATGTAGAGATTGGAGCAGAACGGGGTCTTTTCCCACTTTTCCCTCTGTAATGTTAAATGATTTAACATTAACTCTTATTATGTATCTGTGAGGTATGTAATTGCTCCATTGTTATGAATGGATAAAGTTAGTTCAGAATAGAAGAAGCGTGCAGTTAAATCCAAATCTGAACAATTTGAAACACTGATGTTAATGTGATCTCAATCATTATACCTCTACTTAAATCTCCTACAGTAATTCTTAAGGATTGTGGAAGATAAATGGTTTTTAGGTATTTATTCATTTTACTATCCTGCATACCCAAGAACAGAAATTACACATCTAAATACTAAAATACAGGAAAAGACTTCTGAAGTTCAGTATATTAGCAAAATGGAAAATGGAGAACATTATTTTTCATATATGTCTTAATGGTAGTAGATTTATGCATGCTAATACCAGACGAATAGTAATAAAAGGAGCTAAGTCATTCTGAGGCAGAAGTGTATGGATTACTTTTTGTAGTTGACGATTTCTCTCTAAGTGACTTGAGCAAGGTCACAAGAACACACTCGTGCTTTCTAACTCCCAGCAGGTACTAAATGACCATAAAACAACCTGCCCTTCACTGCACGCGCATCTTGGATTTCAACATAGAAATTTACGATCCACTTCTTGTAGAAGATACTTCTTTAGTTTTAAGACTTGATAGGAATGTGGTTTTGACAAACGCCATACTGAAATGTGAGGCTTACGTAGGTTCCTTGTTACTGTAGGAAAACTCATAGTATTTGTGGTTTTTTACTGGGTTACCAGTTCCGGTTTCTTATTGTTACTTATTTCCACATTTTGATTCACCACTGGAAAAGGAATAGTGTCCAACCTCATTCTATACTCTTGGAGAGAGTTTCTCAAGAGAAATTTCTCTAAAACATAAAACCTTCACTCCTTTCCTTGCCATCTCTGCAACTTCGTTGATTTTAAATGTGTTCCCTATGAAATAAAATGTACGTAACCATACTATGTATCTATGTGAGCATCAGGCTGCTCTGGCAAAGTTAGAGGGGTGTGCAGATCTCAGTGATTTGTGAAAATCAGTATCTGGTGTAGGAGAGAGGCTGCTTTTGAAAGAAAAACAGAATTCAGTTGTCAATCTAATTCATAGCACTTGTGCATTAACTCTCACGTGTTTCATTTTGAAATAGCTACAAGAGGCACAGTTTCCTGGCCAGTAGGGTTGCCTCGGGATTTAGAGTTACGGAAGCATAACAGACAGGTATGTAAGCATAGCAGACATTTATCAGTTAGAGACCAGGTTTCATTAATTCTGGTGCTTGAAAACCAGTTTCTTAAAGTTCATTCATCTGTACCATTTTCTAATCTGGTTTGCTGAATACATCATTGGCATACTATTGGAGTGATTTGATTTTTATCCTAATGTCATCAGCCTTCTAGCTCTTGCTAGCTTTAAGTGCAGCAATGGCTATTTAAGTTCTTTCTTGACATCTCCATAGTTCGTGTTCTTCAGCACTTAATCTCCAAAATGTCTGTGTTATTTAAATACTCCTATCTTTTTGTCTTAAGCTTTTGATCTTTTCTTCAGATATAGTTGCTGTCACTTAGGGGTTTCTTGTGGGTCCTTATTCTGAATTTTTCTCTTTCCCATTTTAATCAGTGCTGTTTCCAGGTCTTCCTTGGTAAGCCTGAGAAGACAGGTGTCATTCATGAGTCTGATTTTTTACTTTCCTCCTGCATAGGACAAGCTTTCCATTTTAATCTTATAATGTGAAATCCATCATGGCTTCCAGGACTGAACAGGGCAAACTTAGGAGAAATGTACCTGCTTTAGGATTCCTGAACCATACTACCCAATCTGCTGTTGTTACAGCTGCCCTATTCAAACAGGAAATTTGAATGGCTTTTACTAAGCATTACAGTGGAGGGATGGATGCCATCATCAAATATTTATCCTGCTGCTCAACACGCAACATCCCTGTCATCTGCATTTATATATATATATATATATATATATTGTTCTCTTTTGTGTGCCTAATCAATTTAACAATCCAGGCAATAATCTATGTTTCTGATGCCGCTTACTAAGGTGAACTAATTTTTCAAGGAATAGTGGGAAGAAGAGGTTCAACCAATGACACATGTATGGTTTACTGAAAACTATTTGAAACTTTTAGTTCTGTGGGCAAAAATATGTTTTGCTCATGTAAGCTTCATCTCTGCTAGCGTATTTTACATGTAGTTAGATCCTTTTAAGAATATACAGATTCTCTCTGTAAAGTTAAAATCTTCAGTATGTTCATGATATACTGCAAAAACAAACAGCTAATTTAGCAGTCTCTTGACAATTGCAGCTTTGGTGAAGATTACACTGCTTTTTTTTTCTTGAATTTTGTTTACTATTTCAAGCAGACTGTTCTCTTTCTATCAGTTCTCAAACAGTAGGCAACTGTTAAAGGTAACCTATAATCACACAGCTTTTCCTCCACACAATTCTTTGTGAGTCCTTATATATAAATCTAGATAATCTGGAATTTGTAATGTCTCTACAGATCATTTCCTGATCTTATTGAAATCAGTAGTAGGATTTTGTTGTTGTTGTTTCTTGTTTCAAGGGAACCAAATTTGTCTTCTTGTTTGCCAGATTGTTTGGCTTGTGCAAAAGGCATCCATCAAGAAATGTCTTAAGAGACTGTAGTTGATGGTCCTTTGTGCATTGTATTGAACATTTTAGGTACACTATTGAATCAGCTCAAGTTATCTGCACAGGCAACTTATCTACAGGGGTGAATTTTTAAGGATGGATCTTTTACTAAAGCTAATTAAATCGCAGCTGGCAACATCTTCCCTAAAAAGTTATACTATTGCATATTATGTAAGCAAAAAATCTTGTACCATTGGATGGGTGTACATATAGAATCCAATAGTGTTTATTGAAAATAAAGTTTAGAAAGCATCAGGAGTTTGGTTTGAAAAAATGAACTGCTTTTTTTTTTCTTTTTTTTTTTTAAATATTCAGTTCTGGAAATGGTGTCTGTCTTTTGTGGTTTTTAAGATTTAAGGATAAGAACGAATCACTAAAATGACATGGAAAATAATTTCTAGTAGCTAATGAACACAAAGATCCCTTATTCTGTCTCGGGGCAGTTAGTAAGCAGAAAAGGTATTAATTTTGTTGAAAAAATAGCTGCTTCGTAATTGCTAGCTGTGCTAGAGTACTGAGAGATTTAAATTAAATTCATCTGGGCAAAATCATTCCTTTGGATCTTCAGGTACAGCTGAGACACTGTTTGTAAAGATGCCAGGCAAAGTTGAATTGGAGCTGGTTTTTGATTCCATGATTATGGGGACAGATAGGGTTTGTGAAGCTCCAGGTATAATTGATTTTACCCAGCCATGGGTGTGTTCATAGTGCTTTGAATTATTCCTGTGAATCTCCAGAGCAGAACATTTCGTTCTTTAGTTTCGTGGGAACAGTTGTATAATCTGGGAACAAGAAGAAAGAGGAGGATGTTCACACAATGTGCAGTTTTGCAGAACAGGCATTCCCTTACCCAAAGAGTAATTCTGTGTTCTACAGATCAAGATCTCTGGCTGCACAGTATTACCACAGCAGCAAGCGACAAGTAGAATGGGTCTGGAAAACTGGAGCAAAATTTCATAGTTATACCTTTCTTTCTTTATTTTTTTTTCTTTCTTCAGTTGTTAAATGACATAATAAAGACATGAACACAGGAATTCTCTTGAAACTCAGTTATCTGCCATTTTCAACTCCAGGGACATTTTTTATATGAAAGATAATTCAGTACAAAGCTGGATTATTGATGACAAATCTCTATAAATATGAGCTTGTAAGATCAGGATGGACAACTGTTTAGACCTTCATGGCTGGGAATCATGCCATTACTACCCACAGCCGATGCACATACATGGCTATTTGGCTGTGTACCTCATGCCATCTGTTCAGATGGCAATTTGCCTACTCACAAATTGGTTAGACCTGTGCCAAGAGCAATTGCTTTAGATGGTTACACTGCAAAACACTGCAAGTCGCTCCTATTTTGTACAAAGTCTCTCTCTTTTAGACACCAGTGTAACACTTTGTTGTGTCCCGTGAACATACCTGTATACTGCAGTGATCGGAAATGGAGAAAGATTATGTGCTTATCCTAACTTTTTTTGGCTACTGAAGCTGCCTTTTCTCAATCCAAAGAGGGGAAAACAAGTATGTGCCGTTTGAGTTGAAACTATTTCTACTTACTTTTCATCTGGAAAATACTTGTTTCTTTTAAGTTAGTAAAAGCTAGTCAAAAGCTCACAGAATTTAATCAGAATATTTGCACTGATTTGAGTGGATTTTGAGTTGGGAGTTGTAAATTATAGTAAATGGTGTGCTTGATAGTGGCTAAAATCAAGTCAACTAACAGTTGCAACATGTGGTTCCTTGATTGTTTTCTGTGATAAATTTCTGAGACAAATAATGAGTTAAATAACTTTTTCCTTCTAGATCAGTTATTTAAATTCAGCTGAGGTGTACAGTAACCAAAAGTTATCACTGAGTGACATTTATACAACCTATAGAATAATTATGCTGAGTCTTCTCTATTGAGTAGATATCCACGTCATAGAGTTGGCACATTTGTTGACAGCCTCAACTGTGAACCATGGAAGTGAACTTATTGCTTGCCAGCAGAAGAAGCTCCTGTAGTTAAAAGCCAAAGGATATTGTCAAAGAAACCTAAGATCAGTAGATAAATATAGGACTTGATGTAGTAAATGTTGTCATCTTGCCAGTTTTCATAGCCACTAAGATAATTTTAAAATCAAAACCAAAATAATATTTTTGTTACTAGCAAGAATTATAATGTGGAATTCAAAGTATGTGAAAGTGTACAGGAATTATTTTCCTGTTCCTCTTTAAGTGTAATTAACTGTAGGAGTATTATTATTTTCTTTCTATGAACTTCTCCCTGTGCATGAATGTCACAGCTCAGTTTGAGCATGCTTAGTTGAATCAGGATGATATCATTTATGTGGGTGAGTTTCCATATATTGGTTAGTGGGAGGTATGATATTTTGCTGATTATAATCTGAAGGTGTTGCCAAAGCCCTTCATCTGAGCTTCACATAAGTAATACTGACTGGCTTTTGATTTTTAGAGGAAATCCAATGGGAAAGAGTTGGGTAAGCCTTAAAAAGAAGAGAGATGGATAAATCAGAACTGTTTGGAGGTCAGGATGTAGTTTGTAATTTGGATGGATTTTTTCTTGTTTGTGTAAATTGCTCTAAAGATAAGATCAAAATAAGGACTTTTTCTTATCTTTAAGGACTATAAGGTCTTTTTAATTCTATTATAAACTTTATATTGTGCAGCTTCTGTGTTGTGAGGTGACTCGTAAAGCTGATGACCAAACTCTTGACAAATTGAATATATGTAAAAGAAATTCTCATTAATTTAAAAGAGATTCAGTTGTTCAGCCACTGTTGTTTCTCACTTGAAATTTCCACTGGTAGAGCGGTTGATACTTGTTCCCACAATTGAAACCATTTGGTTCCATTATTCATAACAGCTGAAGTTTTATCTGAGGACCATATCAGTTTTGAAGAATGTGGAGAATGCTTTAGAAGGTCTGTTCCTGCACATTTACACTATGCTGATACAACCTTTTATCACAGTTTAATATCTCAGGCAAGCACTGTTGCGTGCTCCGTGTCCTAATAAGGTTTAATAATTCAAATTTTGTTCAGGAAAAACAGATGACAGACTGCAGAGGTGAAAAAGATACCAATAATGATTTTTTAAAAAATGACACATTTTGTACTTTTCCATTTATCTATAGGGAAGACAGTTAATACTGAAATCTATTGTGTTCACACTGAAGCTTGTGTGGTACTGTTAGGCTAAAAAAGGTTATTTTACGTCTACTTGTAATAGAAAATTGTCCTCTCATAGAAATTGTGAAACTTCACGGTCTTATGTGGCATAAGCATACTAGGAAACTGATGAACAATTTAAAGGCTGGTAAATTCTCACAGATCTAGTGTGCACTGCATTCTAAGCTGAAAATTGGACATAGCTGAATACTTAGTGACCCTTTAGCTGAGACATTCTAAAGTAATCTGAATAGTAGTATTCTTCAAAAATCCCTGGAACATTGGGAACTGATTTGTTTCACTTCCATGCAAATGAATGGGAGTTTTCCTTTCACTTCACTGGGAGCAGGATTGGACATTTCTTGGGTTGACCAGCACAAAGTAACGTTTATAGGCGGAAAAAAAGAAGAGATTTTTTTCAGCTTCAACAAGTTCATTTTTAAAAGGCCCTTTGCTGTAACCATGTAAACCTATGTAACCCTACAGTTTGTTAACACTGAACTTTAATGAGTTCTGATAAGAAGCAGTCAGTGGATATCCATTTAGCTAGTGATGATTTGAACTCCAGCTGATTGTCCTAGCAGCTGTGTGACTTCATTACCATTAGAAAGGCATACAGCCAAGCCAGCTGGAATCCAAAGAGGCTACTCAATTCACATAGCATGTCAGATTTTTGGTTTACATATCAGAATTACAAAGGACTCTTATTAAAAAAAAAAAACAAAAAAACAAACTTACAAAAAAGATTCTTTATGAAGATATAGTTTAAAGACTAAGTTTAGTATCATTATTATACCAAATGTAGGCTTTGTCCCATGGATGTTCTATTTTTTTAGGTCATGCTGTAGCTGTTTATATCTCTTTAATGAAAACTTGACAGAACATTTGCACTTTTGGTTACAAACAACTCTATCCTGTAATTCCTCATTTCTTAGTTAAAAACCCCAACATTTTGGTGTGTTTTCTATTAATGTTTTCAGAACACATTATCAGCCTCCCTGTTGTTTGCAGGGAAAAGAACTACTGCTCTTTGACAATACAGGTTTGCAAAAACCAACACATAACTGTTATAATTAATGGTATTTAACTGCTAGAAGCACAGTATCATAAGGTTGGAAAAGACATTTGAGATCATCGAGTCCAACCTAAGCAATACAACTCAGGAACATTTCTTCCTATGACCATGGGTAATTTTAAAGCATAGAATGGTACATAGTAAGAATGGTGATAACAGAGACCTAAACACTAATTTGTACATATAGTATACAATAAACTGCTTAAAAAGGCCCCCCTCAAAAAATGCCCACAGAGATTGAGGGAAGACCCAGGATACTACAGACCTGTTCTTATTGTTGGCAGACTCACCTGGAGTACTGTGTGCAGTTCTGGGCCCCTCAATTTAAAAAGAATGTTAACGTACTTGAAGGCATTCAGAGAAGGGCAACAAAGTTGGTGAAAGGGCTGCAAGGCAAGTTCTCGGAGGAGTGACTGAGGACAATGGGTTTGTCTAGTTCAGAGAACAGGAGGCTAAGGGGCAACCTCATTGCTCTCCGCAGGTTCCTGAAGAGGGGAAGGGGGGAGGACAGTACTGATCTCCTCTCCCTGATATCCAGTGATAGGATGCGGGAGAATGACTCAAAGCTGCATCATGGGAGGTTTAAACAGGACATTAGGAAGCATTGTTTAGTGACAGTGTGGTCAAACATTGGAACAGGCTTTCTGAAGGGTTGGTTGATTCCCCATGCCTGTCAGTGTTTAAGAGGCATTTGGACAATGCCCATAATCATGTGCTTGAACATTTGATCATCTCTGATGTGGTCAGACAGTTGGACTACAGGATGGTTATAGGTCCCTGCCAACTGAACTATTCTAGTCTAGTCTAGTCTAGTCAAATGGTCCCAAGGGCTGTCCTCTTAAGCTTGTTCTAAGGTAAACTTTTACTGAGTCGATTATATTCAAGCAAATGAAGAGGATAGAGTTACGGGCTTGAAACTTAGGAAGAATATCCTTGTGGAACTGGAAAGAGTAAAGACTTATCTTATTAGTCAAGAATATTATTGCTGCTTTATATTTATATTCTTTTTCCATGTACTAGAAAAGTAGTCCACATAAAATAGACCAGAACATAGGAGGGACTTTGTGAATTGGTTACTTCATCATTAATCCAGTGTATCAGTGTACTCTGTTCCTGCGTGCACCTGCATCACATATGTATGCAGTCATGTCTGCTTTCTTGTTCTCATCTTTTCTCCAGTGCTCCTTCTCAGTAATTGTTTTTTCCTTTCTCTGTAAGAACATGACTTTTCCAGTAAAAAAAAAAAGGAGGAACAATCTAATCTGCTGAATATATGCTCTGTTGAGACAGTGAAAATGTTGATTTCAACCATAAATATCTGAGCATATTCATGAAACCAGGTCTTCTGTTTCTTGGGTGACTGTTTCAGACTCTAGCTTAGTGTGTAAAAGGGAAGTAGCAGCAGCACTATTCTCTTATTAGGAAAGCAATAAAGAACAAAATAGATTACTATTATGCCTGAAGTGTGCCTACCTCTTGAATTAGTGTATAGAATTTTGGTCCTCTCATTTCAGAAATATTGCTATCAAAATGGAATAAGATTTAATGAAAAGCAAGAAGAATGATCAAATGCATCTTGTGATGGGGTAGCTGTAGATAGTAATAAAGACTCTGTTAGCAGCTTTTTTTTGAGCCTGAAGAAGTCCAGTTGCTTCACCCATTGCTCACAGGGAATGTGCTGCAGTGGCTTGATGACTCCCTGCTCGATAAGTTCTGGTATGTCTATGTCTTTCTAGTAGTGGGAAGCCCAAGACTAGACAGTACTCCAAATGTGGTCTCACAAGTGCTGAACTGAGGGTGAGGATCACTGCCATGGACGTGGTGGGTACGCTCTTGCTGGTAGAGCCCAGGATACTGTTGGCCTTCTTTGCTGCAAGGGTGCACTGATGATTCCTCTTCTACTTACTGACTGCAAGAAGCCCTGGGTCCTTTTCTGCAGAATGGCTTCCCAGAAAATCTGCACTAGCTCGTATTGTTGCATTATTCCACCCCAAATACAAGACTTTGTACTTTCTTTTGTAGAAATTCAGAAGGTTTTGGTCAGCCAAGTTTCCAAGCTAAAAAAATTATTTGGAGGCTGAGAGAGTATTCTGAGGAACTATCATTTCATGTCTGTCTTTCTAAATTTTGCCTCAAGAATTCACTTTTAACACCCAAAAGAAACAAGAAACTGGACTAGATGGAGTTATTTTGTGAGCTCTGTTAAGCTCTTTTAAAGAATAAAATTTAGTACCTCCCTTCAGGTCTCTGAACACTGAGTGGAGGAACTTTGCTGAAGACTCCATTGAAGATAAGAACATAGCGGTATGGCCGGATATATTTGACTCATAAAGCATATAGGATTTAGTTATATAGAGCTTTGGGTATAGTCCTGGGGTTTGGGTTCTCCTCTTGGGCTAAGCATCTGAAAGCTGGTATTGTGGATTCTTTAAGTAATACAAGTTACACAAAGAAAACAATATTTCAGAGATCTTAAAGGCAGACATCTTAATGAGGACAAAATTTGTCCTGCAGAGACATTTAAAAATTGGTATCAGTTTGAAACCAGCTTGACTTTCAGCTCTGAGCTGTGTCCTTAGCTTGACTGTTTGTGCTTTTTAGAAAAAAATATAATTTGTTTTGGAGTCAGAGAAACTTAAATCTTTTTCAAATGTGTTTGTTTTGGGTTTTTTTTGGTGTATATATATATTCAGGAGTAGTTGTGAAGTAGAAGAAAAATATTTCTAGTGTCTATAAAAATATTTCTAACCCAACCCACAAGCCATAGTATAAGCTCTTCAATAGATTCCTTAACAAAATGTTTCTGTAATATTACAATGAAAAAATATAAAAGAATAAAAATAGTTCAACTCTGCACTTCAGCCTACACCACATTTATAAGAAACTTGCTTCCTAAAAAATAGTTTTCATTAATGAGAGACTTTTAAACATACTCATCAGTTAATTCGTAGTCAAAACTGTAAGTTGGGCCTTAATTGTGAATATATTTAAATCATTAAATGATTTCTTTATCGGTAGCAGTGTTTATAGATTAATGGGAATTTTTTTCTTGAATAAAAAAATTGAGAGCCAGACTCTTGTGAAATGTAAGAAACAAAGCCCTTTTCACAAGAACTTTGGCATGCCAGAAAAACCACAAACCACCAAAAAACCCTGTCTATTTTGCAGTAGTAAATTGACCCTCAAAGCAATGAAATTTTTTGTGTCATTAAGAAGTTAGCTTTCAGTTGAATGACTGCATCTACAGTAGGAGGAAAATAACACAGACAGGAAAATGTGAAATCACACCTTTGCACAAAACTGAATGATTATATAGTCAGAAGTTCGTAAGGTAGATATGCTTAATGGCTTTTAATATTTCATCCATGCCAAGAGTAATTAAAAAGAAGACTTTCATGCAAGTAGTCTGAATAAGCATCATTGCTTTTGTATTAGAATTTTTTTGTAACTCGTGTATTATGTCTCCCAAGATATTAGATATAAAAAAAATCTGTTTTATGTTGCAATTGATAGTAGACTAGTTCTTAAAGATGACATTAGAAAAATGCTGTTTCAAAAGGGAAAAAATAAAGGCAAGGCATTAGGTTAAATATTAATTTGAATGTCTACAATAATGGGTACACACTCTATTTAAGGAAGTCATTATTCCACTGTGTAGTCAACAAGAGTATTGATTAGAATTAATTCACTACAAAAAGTCTCCAATCATTTTTAACATAAGTTTTTCCTCTTTAACAGTACCCTGAAGCTTGTCTTTTTCGTGGTCAATTTAGCAACAAATTTGCAATTAATCATTTGTTGATTGCAATGAATGGTCTGTCGATAATATGCAGCTTACATTGCTAAAAGGGTTATACAGAGCTTTATTGTTTTTCTTTTGTCTTGGGAACACTTTGTCTAGCTGTGTTTCCTAGAATGGATTTTGAATAGATGTTTTGAAGTAACGCATGCCAATTTTAAAGAGACACCATGGACTGCTCTGAGAGTATTAATCAAGATATGCCCTAACTTTCTTCTGGCATTACAGTATTTGGACATCTGTTCTGACTCCTTATATGTGAAGTAGGACACATTGGCATAAATGAAGGGTTTCATTATCTTAAATGTCATAACATTTGTTTGAATTACTTTGTGTAGATTTTAAATGCTGAAATAGTAATCTTAGTTTTTTATAGATTTCATTGTCCTTTCAAAAGACTATAAAAATGGAAGCCTTTTAAAAATTCCATCCATAATTCAGAAAGCATAATTTACAATTTATGCAATAACACTGAAATTGCAGTAAATGATACTTTAGTAATTTTGAACAGTGTAAGTATTTTTAGTGAAAGAAAACTAAGGGCAAAAAATACTTCTTATTCCAGAAACAGTGTTTTTGTCACAGATAATGTGTAAATGAAGGACATTATGAGCGTTGACATGCAATGCATTTCTTTGGGAAGTCATGGCAGCTTAAATTGCAACTTTCATTTCACTAGTAAAAGCAAGATTTAACTGATTTCTGTTGCCTTTATTAAGTGCTCATATTGTACAAATAGTTACTTTCTTTCTCCTAGATAACTTGTTGATGTCATACGAATGTGATATTTATGCTTGAGTAAAAGTTAATAGTAACTACATTTGTCTTAGCTATAATTAGAAGGATTACTTATTACAAACATTGGCAAGACAAGTGTCTGCTTAATGTGCAGCAAATTTGGGAATACTAGCTTGTCATTTAGTATTGATTACATTATTTAAGTAGCTGAGCAAAGCAGCACTTTACAAACAGGTGCTCTTTGATTTGCAAATTTGTAAAAATCTAGGAGCCACTTTCAGTCTGCTACATTGTTGGTTTTTAATGTAAAAAGTTGAAGGGTGATGTGACTATGCTTTCATTTAGACCAAAGATTTATTTAGAACTCTTGTCTTATGAAACAAATTATTGGTATAAAAAACTATGTGGTTCTTCATCTGTAAAATATGTTTTTAACGTAACTATCTGGCCTGGAGTTCAGAGAAACTGTCACATTCAAGTCGTTTGCAATGAAATTTTATGGACCTGAAGAAGAAGAAGAAGAAAATAAAATTATAGTTCGGCATTTCGGCATACTTACCTTTCTTGCATATACATAGTTCCATATTCCATGACTTATTTCAAATTAAAAGCATTCTTTTCAAGGATACTGGCTTCTGTGAAGAAAGAAACTAAATAATTTCTTACTCTGCTTGTTCTTGCCTCTGCACTACAGCTTACTGCACCCTTCATTTGATCATTTCAGGAGTAACTCTGTAAACTAGATAATTAATTTGGGAAATTGTACCTCAATATTTAGTGTAAAAAACTTTAGCTTTCTGGAAAATCTCACCTGTGTTGGAAATCCTGAGTAAATGGGACTTACGCAAGGAGGTTTTATGCAGATATAGAATCCTCCCAAACAATTTGAAGCTGAGAATAGGATACTGGTATAATATATTCAAAGCTACCATGAAAGCCGTAAGTTGCTAAACAACCATGACGCACTGAGCTTGTCCAGATGGTTAGGCAAAAAAGCATTATGCAAGTGCACACTTGGGAGGGGAAAATTTTTTGATAGAAAATTTAAGAAATTTCTCAGTTTCACTCATCATACACTTCTCTAGACTTCTTAACTAGTCTTCTGCAGACTTGGATCTATGGCATGTGAAAGGCATCGAAAACATTTGTTAACCCTCTTTGAAGGATTCATAGAGCACTTCTAAAGCAATGTGGCCACTTTTATTTCTTGAGTTCAAAATTCTGCATATATGAAACCATAACAAAGGACTTCAGTGCATTTTCTGGAGTTTCTGACCACATCAAGAACCGTATTTTTTATTTGGCTCTGAGATTGCTTAATAGGGAAATAGTGATGCATAAACCATTAGTGAAATATAGAATTGGTAGTTTCTAAATTTAATAGATGTTTTTTCAGCTGAAGCTAGTTTTAACTGCATGTTAGTTTCATTAAAAAAGGCTTACAGTTCTTAATTATTATTGAGTACAATACAATATAAAACGATTTTTTGTGATCCTGAAATATCAACCTTCTGATAATAACCCATGACCCTTTATAACACATAATACAATCTCTGTGTAAAGTAAATAAGTATATTTAACCTCGAAGTCTTTTGGTGTCCAGAGACTACAAAAATAGGTACCGCATAGGTACCAATAGGTACTGCATAGCCTCTGTGTTCCATATGCTGGTTAGATTTATTTATTTAAAGCAGCTATAGAGAAAGGTTGATCTGTTTCAGGAGGAAAATATGTGTGAATCTATCTTGTAAAATTTAAGTACACCTACAATAAACGTAGCTACCATTCATATTCTGTCACTTTTTGATATATCCAAAAACTAACTTCAGAAAAGGCTGTTCATTCTATAAGCCATAGCATGATTTATATTTTCTTTTTTTAGTACAGGATCTTATTATTCATATAGAATATCTTTTTCAGCTCCTAAATGCTTATTAATATGGCATCTAGTTCCATTTTTTAGTCTAGTTTGTATTTCAGGTAGGCATTACTGCAGAGCCTGGATTTTATTTAGGTTAAGAGCAACTGGTATCAAACGCTATTTATATAAACTAATTATATTAAGTTTTTGGGATAGCAGAGAATATTAACCCACTGTTTTACTTGGAAATATTGGTCATCTGCATATAGTATGTGATTGGATTTTTCACTCCAGAGGGAGTCTGGCCACTTACACTGTGTATGAAGCTTAGTATGCATTCACCTTTAAAGTTACAGATTTGAGTAACCGTCACAGTAAAAGGAGTGTGTGATCAGGATGATCTCCTAGAGTCTAATCTGTTCAGTCTAATACTTTTATGAACATTCATTTTCTGCAGTACCCTTTTAACTGCTCTGATGGGGATAGACTTGGCATGAGTAACTCATGAATCTGACTCATTATTCTTGGAGGCTTCTCAGTTGCCTGGTTATTTTCAAACTACCTGTTAAATGGGTTTGTCTCAATTTGATGCAAAACTCTTCTGTCGTTTTCCCTATGACCTCACTCTACTATAAGGCAATCTGGCTCTTTAGCATTAGCTTTGACCACTAGGTAGAACCAGGCCATGTGTAGGTACTTCCATTAGACTCTTCTGCTACTTCTTCAGAACATATAAGCCCTCAAAGACTGCACAAATATTGAATCTGTTTAAATGCCTGAAAAGAGTAGGACACTTAATCACTTTTCCCTCACCAAGCCAGCATTACCAGGGCCTACAAGCATGCTCTTCAGGTGCTGTTGTTGCTTGCCTTCCCACAGCTATCCCATACTTTCATAGACCTTCAAGGTCTGAACTGGATCCCAAGTGCTTACTGGTAGGATGTAGCCTAGATCAGCAGAGGAGAAAGGAGAAAGGAGAAAGGAAACGTAAAGGAACCTCTGCAGAAGCCTGTGCGGGAATTAGGAAGCTTATTTGCTTTGCCAGGACTGTAAACCAAGGCATATGAATGGCCAACCAAATGATGGCAAGGACTGAAGGCCAAAGGACCAAAAAATCTTGCAACCGTCTCACTGTGGACAAAAGAGTGACCTCAGTGCCACTCAGTCACGGCACTTTCATGGACTTGATATGTAGTCATGGAAGTTACATCAGGCATGTGACAGTGAGGAGCTGGCTTTCTTTCCATATTCGAGTATTCTACAGCTGCTCACTTAACCAGAAGCTTATGGTAAAGGTAAGATTAAGACTACTTGAAAGACTGGCATCATAAAATTGTAGAGAACCATAACAAACAAAAAAAACCAAAAAACAAACACCCCCCCCCCCCCCCCAAACCCCCAGAGCCTGAGCAGTAATAAATTTCATGAGAGAAAACATGGCTTCTTCTGCCGTACCAGGTATTTTACAACAAGTGCCTAAATAACAGACTGCAGAAATAAAATATATGCAGAAAAAACTAAGCATCAAAGACAAGGGGGGAATATGGTATTATATATAATATATGAAATAATAATAATAATAATAATAATAATATTATATAATAAATATATATAAATATGTATAAATATATATATTATTATTATAATATATAATGGTAATCATACAAGCAGTATCATTTGAACAGTATTTTGAGGAGAGTAAGTGAAATCCCAAATAAAAACAAAGGTCTCTAGGCCTTGGTGATAGCTGTATCTCACATCTAAATGTCTAGCCTTATGGCCCAGGTAGATGTGGAGGAAGGTGGTTTTTAGACTTAACACTTATACTGAAAATAGTAAACAAAGGTCTTGGTGATTCGCAGACTCTCTGAACTCATCACTTCATCACTGGAGATACTTGTAATACACAGACCAGTGGTACTGGCAAGGGCTCTCCTCTTGCAGGGTGGACAAGTTGTGCTGAACTTGTCAGCTCACTGAAAGAACTGGAAGTGGAATAGAAGAAAGGGGCACTTAGTCTGATCCTGAAAAATGATGTCAGAGAGGGGAGTTCTGAAAGAAGATTCTGAGAGAGAGAGTTGGTGTTCATGATAACGAGCTGTTGATCAAATACTGTGGAACATGAAAGTTAAGCAGCCTTTTTTTAGGACAGAATAACCACAAATCAAATGGAGAAGATAGTGAAGGTGAAGAATGGGGAGATAATGCAATTAGAAAAGGTGAACGGGGCAATCCTGAAATCTTTGCAAGAAAGAAGTTTGACACAAATGAAAAACACTTTCAAATGACAGTTTGTTGTGGGAAGATGAAGAAAACCTGTGTCTGATAGCCATATGTCTGCTTAGTTTGGGAATAACAGTGATGAAGACAAAACAAGAGAGTAAAGGAGAAGGATTCAAAAATATTTTGAGTGATGTAACAAAAGAACAAATGCAAATATTGACCAAAAGTCAGGAAAGTTGCTTTTAGGCCTGTAAGAGCAAAGGGACTGTGTAAAAGATGTGAGGGAGAGGATCTTAAAAAGTTTGATGTGAATCAGCGGAAGGAGAAAGGACATCTGTAGTTACATAATCTAACATCTAGCCCTAATTTATGAATATGTCGGTGGGGTATAAATTAATATTTGTTTGTCCAATGAGGAATATAAAAAATAATATTCTAATGCAAAAATTTAAATTTCAAATTGAAAACATAATAAATGAGAGAAACAGTGACATTTTCAATTAAGAGAAAAATATTCTTTCAGAGTGTAGATGAGAGATATTTCAGTGGTTTGCATGCTTCTTATAAAAATAAATATCTGCTATGGAAATAAATGAATAACATAAATATGTATTGAAATTATACGACTCTGTTGCCAAGCCTTTGACTAACAAGTTATGGGAAGTTGCTAAGGAGAAGTCAGGTGAACATTTATTATTTGATCTCCGTCAAGCAAATGAGGATGTAAAGTGGGTGGTGATACAAGATTGGGCTTGAAACCCAGTGAAGATTTCAAAGGACTGCTCAGACTGTTGCATTTCAGTCATAGCTTCATAAAGTTAAGAAGCTAGATGTGCTCAGCTTCTCGTATGATTAATAACAAAAGATTTCCAAATGATGATACAGAACAGATACTTTTTTATATGCCTTTCGAAAGAACCTTTCCATAGAGCTTTGTTCTTACTGTTGAGCATACTGGTAGGTTAGAGAGATAATCCCGCTAGTTTTGGCACCTAAATTAAGGGAGAATACTATTCTAATGAAAGCTTAATCAAAGCTCAAACTGAAAATATCCAAAGTGATTTGGTTTTGTTTGTGTGGGTGTCTTGAGTTTTTTATTAGGACAGTGTTTGAAAACAATAAAAAGCTGAGTTTAGTATTTCAAGACAGTGGACAAGCAATTATTCCCTCTCCCAAATAGGCCCTTTTCTTTATGTGGCGTTTTCAATGTGATGACAATAATTAGTATTTCACACAAAGAAAAAGCTTAGTAACTGATGTTTTGGGTGGAATTACTCCCTTTTCTTTCAGAACTGCAAAAGTGCTGGGTATGACAGTTTAGGCCGGGGTGTCATAGGGCTGCCACCGTTCTCCTGCTCCTGCAGTGTAACGTGCATCACACATACCTCACATGCGACTGGCGCGCTGGCAGGAGCGTAGGGGCAAGGAGCTTGGTGCTGCCACCAGGCAGAAGCAAGGTACTGGGCTGCATAAAACAAGGTGGAGGGCTGGATTCAGCCTGCGGGCCATGAGATTGACACTCCTGGTCTAAGCGTTCATTTAGAGCTAGACAGGCTCTTAATGTAAAGGTTGTTTCTTTGCGTTTTACTGGAGATGCCTATGAGCCATTGCTGTGTGTTTCTGAAGAACAGCTACAGCAACAGCCAGTTTCATTGCATTGCGTTGCTTATGTTGACTTTCTATGTGAGCTGTGTCCTTGATTGTGTTATGCGCAAACTCATTGTGCAGCATAATATGGGACAATTTCAACCTAGTTCTCCGTCAGCAGTTATCAGAAATGCTACTGAAGTTTTACCACAGAGATCTTTTTAATATACAAGGTACTTAATACACTGCCTATATGGCTGTGTTGGCTAATTGCCATGTGATCACTTTTCTTCTTCGCTTCTTTTGTGACCACATAAACACTCAGCATGGATCTAGAAGAACCCTTCTCTAGTTACAGTAAATTTAGGGTGACCAAATATAAAGAAAGGAATATGTGCTCGGTAACACAATGTATTCTCAGGAGAGCTCATGTTACAACGTACGTCCTCTGCATTGTATTGGTATTGAGTCACGGGGAATCATTTGTTTTAGTCACCTAGTCTGGGAATAATCTAACTGCCTTATCCCCTGGTCTTCTTTGATGGTCCTTGAATTTGATTAGTGACTAAAAAATATAGATACAGAGAAATTCAGTGTCAGTTTCTAAAAACAAATTATCTCATCAAGGAAAATCCTTGAGATGTTGGTACAAAGGCTTGTCTTATAGGACTGGTCCCTGGTCTGATACCTACAAAGCTGGGACACGTGGTCACCCTATATGAAATGATCAATAGTAAATTCTGATGAGTCAATTTGTATACATGTCCACATGTTATAGAGTTATACTTACGCAGAACATAGGGATGGGTTGTTTTTTAATTCACAAACACATCTTTTCCTGCAAAATGGATTCCACTTGTGAAACATTTCTCATACTTCATCATGTATCTCTAGTGTCATAAACTCGAGAGATCTGACTTTAAATAAAAAGGAAGAGGAAATATGCTTACATTTGAAGGCTTGGTCCAAATATTTGGTTACGATTTCCAGAGATGATACCATCCTCTGGTTCTTTGCCTATCATTTATAAATACTGTGGTTACTGATATTTCATCCTGGATTTAGAGATACTACCTATTTAGAGATATTACCTATTTAAAAGAGTGTTTGAAATATGAACTGTCACTTGGCTTAGTAATACATGTACAGCTGAAATGTATTTAAACAGGACCATCAGAATGCTGGCTGTCAAAGGTATCACTGACAAAATGAATAACATTATCTTGACAGTTCCTGTGTTTTTCTTGGAAAACCAGGAACACAAGTTTCTCTGATTTTTTTCTTAAGAAACTGAATTATCATTATCTGTTAGTAAACCTGCATCAAAAAAAGCTTCACATCTCTTCTTGCTCTGACCTTTTCAAGCTATCACCTTTCTCAGATATATTGGTTCAGAATATCAGTAGAAACTAAGACTACTGCCTACTAGTATTTTCACTAATGTATTAATGATTCTTTTAGAAGATCTCTTACTTTGTCTCTCAGGTTAATATGTGTATTTTGATAAAAAATACCTGGGTGACAAATCAGAAATAATGGCTTGATTCTTACAAGGCAGGAACTGAAGCTTCTTGAGTGCCTTTTTCTAGAATTGGTCCTTGAAGGATTCAGTACTAGCCATATTATTTTCTCAGATCTGAGACCATTGATTATTATATAGTGGGAAATAGGAAAAAAAAAGATGTATTTGTGGTTTTTGCTTTTTGTGTCTATGTGCAGAAAGTGGAATCCATAATTTTAAGGATGTTTGTTTATCTAGAAAATAATTTTTAGTCTTCAGCCACTACAGCAAACTTTTCTTAATCTATTTTCACTGGTAGTTTTTGTACATCTGTACTATTTCACATTAATAACTGATGTGAGCTAACTGGTTGTTCAGGTTAGATTTGCATTCTGATCCAAAGATTACAGGTTGCTGAATTATCCCTTAAGCTTCCTAGCCTTGTGGATCCATTAAGCCTTAATTAAAGAAGCATCTTAGAAAAAAATAATCAGACCATTTATATCTAAAGAAGATGCACATTGGTCATTTGTTTGTTCACCAGCATAAAAATTACTGTTTAATGGAAATTTTAATCACAGCAAGCTTATAGATAGACATATATTAAATGCATTAATCTTTCTATAAGGTTATTCACAATGTATAAGGTTACTCCTCTGAAAAGACTGCTTCAGATTGCTTTCCGGTAATGCTAATACCCATTAAAAAGATGAATATATATGTGTGTAAGTCAATCATAAGGTATTAAAGAGGTGTAGCAACTTAAGCTTCTTTTCTTCTTGGCAGGTCACTTTGAGAAATGTCCTAGTTCAATTAAAATATTTTTTCCATTTCCTAGGAGTAGATTCAGATATGCTCTGTCTGTTCTCTATCTTATCTTCAGTGTCAGGATTTAAAACAAACCTGAGTGATACATAAGGAGGATAGTCCAGCTACTTCAGACTCTGAACTCTGAACAGGTTCAAATTAAGGGTATATGTATGTGTATATGTCTGCATGTTCATCACACATATGTCCAGATTGAACATTGGGACATACAGAGGCACCTTTTTTAAGACTGTTTACAATTTTTTACGATTTAAGGTGGAATAAACTTCATTTTGTGTCCTCCAAACGCCCATTCTTTCACCTCTACTTTCAAAATGCTATAGTAGCGGAAACCACATAAACTAAAGAGGAATACAAAAGAGAACAAGATGGGATAGTTTTTTTCAGATTAGATTGGTGATACTACAAAATGAAGATTCGGAGAAATCATCATCATCTCGGTAGTGGTCATATATTGCAATATGACATGTAGATAGAATATTCTATATCTTAAAAAAGAAATTAAGTACTTAGAATAATAGCATACAACTCAAATATTCATATAATATTCTCAGAAACACAGAACTGTCTAAATTACTTGGTTTTGCTTTAAATGCTCTGTATTCGACATTATTTTGCACAGCAGCCTTGATTTTGATGCAAAAGGGTTCCTGAATTCTCCGTTCTTGGATGTTTCAGTGAAAAATATTGCAGTGCTTTAGATACAAAATAAGCTTTGTGACTGAAGCGTAAGTGCAGTGAAAGGTGCTAGTTTCATATTACAGTGATCCCCTAAGACCTTCCCCCTCCTTTCAGCTTGTAGCAGGCCTGGCAGCGTTGTGCCTCCTCGGGTTGTTATTAATAATAAAGCTCTTGCAGATTTTAGGCATGTTTGTGTGTATTTATGGTATGTTACTTTTTAAAATGGAAAAATAGGTTCAAGTATAGTACTGCTAGAAAACTATTTCAGGATAGCATACATATCAATTTATTAATTAAAATTAATAAATAATTTCCACAGGTTATATTAATTATAGACCAATATCTGACTGTCAAATGATCTTTCTTAAACAACCTTTTTACCTCGCTAGTTAATATAATGAAGCATGTGAGTTTGATTTACTAACTCATGGGTTTTCTCTTTTCCATCACTTTTATTGTTAAATACTAAAATAATTTCTCATAATTTACTCGCCATCTACAATATCAGGTACCAGGAATGGTCAGCCTATTAAGGCAACAATATACAAACAATATTCAACTTACCGTGCATGTGGCTATTGCTCTGTTTCTCAGTACGATTAATTAGGTGATTTTAATATAGTTTGTGACACAAAAAAAAGACATTAATTCTTCATTGGTCCAACAGCAGTTATATACTCTAAATAGATTATGCTGGATGCTTCATTTCGAAATGGCTGCATGAAGTCTACTAAAATGAATCCTGCTTCAGATGGAGCTGAAACAGCTCACAATGAAGGAGCCTCTGCTTTTCTCATCCAGAAATACAATACTTTTAATAGTTATTCCTCAGGATTCAGGGGTGGCATCTGGTAATTCCTGGAGCTCATAAGAGACAGAACTTCCATTTGTACCCACTCTCAAGTTCCTGTTAATTTCAATTCTTCTTGCTGTTTGTCATTTATACTATATTTATGCTACTGTCTTAGAAAATATTATAGACATTTGAAAAACAGAAAGCTCAGTTTAGTTTTTCTTTTCTCTCTTTTCTAGTTTTCCATCTCTTTTTTTCCCCCTAAACTAAAAGTTTATTTTGCTAACATGTAATTAGCATGAGCTGGATTCAGATTTTCCTAACTAGTGGGGTTATGGTTGGGAAGATGTCCCTGTGGTAGGGAATCAGAACATCGTATGTTGGACTTAAGGGTTCAAAAGAGCACATGGGCAGTACAAATTGAATAGCCTTTCAACAATTTTTGCATTAAATTGGTCTGACACGTGCTTGTCTGGTGTTGTGCCCTTCAAAATTAACTTTGTGCATTACTTCTTTTACCTCTTAGCTCATTAAGTTAGTTGATCTGTTTTGGAGGCAGGGGAGAATTTTGATCAAATCAACCTTGCATGGAAACAACTGCCTGTTTGCCATCTGCAGTGGGCATTGATCCCTAGCTTGTTTGTGCCTTACGTTTGTTATGCATGAATAAGCACATTAGCCTTTTCATTTCATTCATTACACAGTTAGCCCTTGATTAGTGTTTCCTAGTTTCTGTCAAATATGCTACTATTGCTTTGTTCATTTTATCTCGGTTCTGTCTTTTTCTTTCGCTTTAGTATATAGAAAACTGACTCTTAACCACACCGGTACTCCTTTTATTTCTTTTTCATATAGAACTGGCTAACAAATGTACTTCTTTAATGTTGGCACATCTAATGTGGGATAAAGTATGAATGATGCATCTTATAAAGTTACCAGTTATTATTTTAGTTCAGCTGACAGGCTTTGTTTACAAGCGTGATGTCTCAGGGCTTACCGTCAGCTTTATTTCATCTGTCTCCAAGAACTGTGGGATCACCTGAATGCTTGTGGATATTTGCCTTATAAAAAATAAATTTGAAGTAATGATGAGTTCAGTTTCAGAAAATAGTACTGAAAGTTTCAGATGACAGGACAGAACAATAAGGCATTTTATGATCAACACCAGTTCATTCATTAGGGCTTACTTACAGTAAAATGTTAAATGGCAATTCTATTTTTAAAAGAAAAATAATAACAAACTATGTACATCTTTAGAAAATACATATTAAGATAATGAAGAAAAGTGAATATTTCAATGGAGCAAGTATATTTAGTGATGCACAAGTTTTGATCGGTGAGCACAAGTTTTGCCTAAAGTATCTGTGATATGCTACATCTTTTTAGAGGTAGAGTGTGTGTCAGATATCATGGCTTATTTGTTGTTTCTTTTTTCATAATCTTCAAAGTTATTTAAATGTTGTCTATCTATCTGAACAGTTTTATCTTTGACATGGTGTTGAAGTTCCTAAATGTATTTTTTCAAAGTACCCAAAAGCCACTAAACCAAATCTGAAGGCTGGACCAGTCTGTTCTCCAGAGGGTGCCCTGCTTAAGATTCTAGTAAATGAAAAACTGTCATAGTCATAAAGTGTTACAGTCGTGTTTGATGTTAGTGGGTACCTATATACCTGCGTAAAATACTTACTTGCTTATTTGAGATTTAAATTAACATTGATTGATTTAAATATTTTTTTTTCATATATATGTTTGATTATATTGATAATTATATCTGTAGTTTTTGTCCAAATCTATTTACATGGAAACTGGAATTAATTTAAATTTCTTACTAACTGAACTAACTATTCTTATATATATATTCTTATATATACAGCATTTTAAGACATAATTATAAAAACGTGATCCAAATGGATTTCATTGTGTTTACTATCTCCTGCAAGAATGAAGACTTGGTCTTAGATTTCATACTCGCACACCTTGTTTAATGCTTACATTGAAAGATGAAAAAACTTTTTACTTTCTTAATTCCCAATTGCTACATATTTTTTTTTATGAGTTAGTATGTGAAATAAATATTAAGTGATCTGGAATGAGGAAAACACTGTTTTCATACCTGCAAATGAGATGTAAAAATGCTATGAAAACTGATTGTAGCACGTTTTATTTTCATGAAAATATTCTATTTTCAGCAACTCCCACCACAATGATTTGATTATTTTTAAATTCTACACACATGTATTTCACACATCTGTTTTATTTCTAATTTTATTTAGACTGGACATTAGTAAGAGTTTCTTTACTGAAAGGGTGGTCAGGCGTTGCAACAGGCTGCCCAGGGAGGTGGTAATTTGCCAACCCTGGAAGTGTTTAAAAGATGGGTAGGTTAGTTCCTTAGGGACCTGATTTAGTAGGGAGACAGGTACGATTGGACTCGATCTCAGAGGGCTCTTCCAACCTTATGATTCTATGATTTTATGATTCTGTGATACATATTTTTTAAATGTGTTATTAGCAAAATTTACTATATTTTAAAATATTTTCATAAAATCTATATAATTTAATTATTTTATTTAATTTATATAATTTAATTAAGAGTTCTCTTTTTTATATTAAAAGTATTTTTTCCTGCAGATGATTTCATACCCTGATATATAGCAAATGGAACATGTCCTGGAATTTGTTCATATTTTTAATACATTTTACAGAATTTTTAATAAATTTTAATAAATTTATTTTAATAAATTTTACAGATGGTCACATGTAAATATCAAGATATATGTGTATAAAGTAACTCTGCTGAATTTATCACTCATCTTTACTAAAGAGTAGCTTTCATAGAATGTATTAAGTATTCCAACAAGAAAGAACTGTGTGAATGGTCTTACTGCAAACCTTCGCTGTGATATTTGCAGTACAGAAGTGGAAAATGTTTTCAGTAAATGAAACTATCATGTCTGATTTGTAAAAAGGAATCATGGAAGCTCTAACAAGTGTAATGAATTATTAAGTTCAGATACATCACATTCTTGGAACCATGTACCTGGCAGTGTTCTAAGTGATACAAGTATCACTCTTGTTGAAAATGACAGTTCACAAAGCACCTTACAAATGATGTGCCTTGTTTACAGTTTTGGTCTTCTGTTTGCGGTCTTCCTGTCATGATAGATTTATGGTTTTCTTTTTCCTGTTAGGATGCTTCAATTGCCCACAGATTCCATATCATGAGAGAAAAACATCCAGAGAAGTTCAACAGTAGGTAAGAATCTAAAAATATTTGCATATGAAGAGATTCTTTCCATGTTATTAAGGTACGTACTGTGAGGGGTTAAATTTTGCACATCCTTTAAAATATTGCTTCTTATAAAAGAGAGGAAATCTGTGCATTTTATATTAAGTATATGCTCCCAGACTGCTGTAGTGTAACGGGTTTTATATCTGATATTTCAGCTGAAATGAATAGCGTTATAAATAAACATGCAAAATGTTTGACTTGTAAGACTAGCATGGACAAGATGATGCATTGTGGTATCTGAGTATCCCTGAATTGACACTTTGCCATTAGGCACTGAAGAACACTTATTAGACAGCTGCAGATGGTGATCCTTATGTTTCATTCCCACACACACACTGGTACATTGACAGGGGGCTCTTCCATATATACTCTTAGTAAGGGCAAGTGAATGCCATTTTATACATAAATGCTTTTATCATCAAACAGCTTTGGATATGTAAAAAAGTCAGGAATGAGACTTCGCATCTGTTCCTTGTGTTGCGTTTTGAATTTGCAATGTTATCTCTGAGCTTTTCTGGAGATTAAAAATGTATTACAACACGTACTTTAAATTTACCTTCTTTCAGTATCTGGTTTGTTGAGCAGATAATATTCATAATGTGAGGCTTATGTTTGTCTCTTCTTATTTAGGTAATTTAGCATGTCAATTTTGATGGGTGAAAAAAGCAACATTTTGGAAACTAATTAACATTTAAAGACACATAGGGAAAAGAAAATAAGATAAAGTTATAGAATGTAGGGAATATCTAGAAATAATTATCAACACAAATATATTGTCATTGTGAGCCTACCCATAGACTTTCTTTAGTCTTCCATGGGAATGACCTGGAAAGTCTTGTGTAGTTGCGAACTTTCATAGACTTTAGGATGATAAAATATGCTGTTTTTTCTGTTGTCTTAGAGCTGTACAGAATTAAGTTTAAATATTGTTAATATTATCTAACTTACTGTTTTCATTTTGAAAGCATAGATTTTACATTTAACAGTCAGAGTTGGGATTTTTTTCTTAAATTCTCAATCTGGTTATCGCCTATGCAATGGCATACTGTGAGCCCGAGTGTACGCTTCTTTTTAAGTTCAACAGTGAACATGTATTTTCTATGACCTCCTCTTCCTACTTCCAATGCTTCTCGTTCTGAAAGGATTCTACTGTGGAAAGATCTGGACTCAAGTCTGATCTGTGCATCCCAATGTATTGTACTTATCCAGCCGGTGGAACTGGAGATATTGGACATTTAGCAAATGCAGATAGTCTAGGCCCTGAAGATGAAGCTAGTTTATCAGTGGCCTTTCTGCATATTTTCAGCAGTTGGCAATTATAATTTATAAAAAGCTCAGTTAATAGCATGAGTTTCAGTTCAGTTTTCATGTCACAATAAATCATATGCCATTAATAACATCTGCTAGCAGACTCACCTTGAAATTCATCTATATTTTAAGGAACCTGATGTTTCTAACATTATCTTAAGGAAATTAATTACAAAAATATATAGTTCCAGTCCCTACGTGCTTTGGTGCTGTGATACTGAAAGAACTTGTGAAAATCAATGATTCTGTAAGTATTGAAAGACTATTCAGAAAGATTATGTATTTCTAAAAAATAATGTAAAGACTTGAGCAGAGTATTGTAATGGATGCTGATGTTTTAAAATGTTTCTTCTTTTGTGTAGTGAGAGGAAAATGTGGATTTCTATTTTTGTTGAATAAAATTTTCCAAATAGTGTTAGTTCACAAATAGTTTGTTCCACTAACAGTTATTTGCATGTGGCAACACTCCATAATATGTTGCAACAGCATTTTCCTGCAGTGTGTGAAAATAAAACCTTTTTTTAGATGTCTGCTAAACCACAAGACTTAATTCCCCAGAGAGTGGAATTTTCTGTGCAGTCAAATTGATTTAGGATCAGCAAGTCCAACTCATCAGATTCATAGTGGGCTTCATAGTTAATAGCACTCACTCATCTGAAAATTCTACATTGTCACATGTGAATATCTCTTGTGAATTAAGAAATTAATTCTTTTGTGGTTTTATGTCGGTTTTCTCCTGCCTGATTTTCTGAGGTTTTGAGCTCCCACAGCTATCGTTCAGTTTTGTAAAGCAGGTCCTTGCACTGAGCTTCTACTCTGAAAATGTAAAAATGTCCTCAATGAAGAGAAACTTTATACTATGTGCAGAGGTCTTTTGAGACCCAAGGGTGTTGTATTTGCTTCAATGAAGTAAGTTAGACTAAGTTTGGAGTTGAACAATCTTTTGCGTTAAATCCTCTTAATGATTCTCAGGTTGCTCAGGACATTGCTTGGCGCTCTCATCCCAAGTTACATATGTAAATAGAGCGTACCATTAGGGAAACTCCTGACATGTTGCATTTGTGTGTGAAAGCTGAATATATCTGTACTTGTTTACCTTCTCAAAATAAATATAAGAGCATATCGCAAAGCTTAGAAGGACTTTTTAATGAATGTATTAGAATGCTTTGGAAGTAGGTGACTAATTGGAACTCTGACACGTTTTGAAACTGTGCAGTGTTCATAGATTTTGAACACCAAGACTTAGTATTACTGACTTATTAAAAGTAGAAGGAAATAAATCAAGGTCTGGGTTTCCGAACTGCAGAGAGATACTTAGACATTTAGGTCTTTGGAAAGTCTAATATTAAGTATGTGTAAATTCTCTCGAATTAAAAATCCACTTTATCTGTTGTTTGTTAAATCTTCACATGACAGCAGCTTCCTTGTGACATTTCATTTCAATGAAGCACCTGTTTGTTTCAGTTTCTTATTAAACTGAAATCAAGTCCCTGCGTGAAAAGTCTTCTGTGTTCAGAGGCTTAAATTTCAGTGAAAATAGCTTAATAAATGCCTTAATCACTTGAAAATGTTATACTTGTAGGCTGCAGTATAGAATGGCTTCATATTGTTTTCCAAATAAGGCTCAGCATTAATGTCTAACAGTGATTTTAAAATATTCATTACTTGTTCGGTACAAAAAATGGATCTGCAGGAGCAGAATTTTTCTTCTGGTGATAGTCAAATAGAAAGGAATGGAAGTGAGAGCATAGTAGCATCCCCACCTCTGTCAAAAGAATGAATCCTAATATGCCATTTTAAGTAATTGTGTCTTATGATCATTAGCACACATTATCAGAAACCAGTACTGACATTACATTAAGATTAAATGTCTTCATAAAACGCAGAATCTCAACTGTCATATTACCCACTCTACAGGTCTGAAGTGCTAAGAACCCCGTGCTTGAAAAAGCAGAGTTCATTTCCCAGCATCTCCTGCTTAAGAATAGGGTGAGATTTTCTGATTTCAGTGTAGAAGGGCTGAATTAGCCCCAGGGGGGAGAAAACTTGCAAAAGACAGCATTTCAAGTAACAGTATCATTAAACTGGGGCATACTGTTGAAATAACGATTCAGTTAGGCCAAAATGCCCTGCAGGGAGATCTGTGTAAACATCATAGGCTCGGTGCTGGGAATAACAGATGTGAGTTATGTGACTGGAATATACGCAGGGAAACGAAGAACACACTCAAAAAAACCGTCATTCCAGTTGATATTAACTATTATAAATTAGTATTCATTTAAGTTGGGCCTGCTAATTTGACTCTCTGGAACCCCACAGCATAATAGATATTTCTCAGGCTCACTAAACTAAAGTAGGATTTATAAATTGCATTTGCAGTCTTAAGCACATCATGTTTGAGATTTTCAAGCATAAATCTATTTTCATCTTTTACGAAGAAGTCCTAAAGCAGAAAAAGTTCCTATTCCTAATAACTCGATTTGTATCATGTTCTTGATCATGTACTTTTGAGATTCCCTCTCAACCTGCTTCATTATGTTTTTGTTTTGTGTCAATATTTATACACTTAATCTCTAAGGGAATTTTTAAGTAATAGGAAGTACTGATTTACTTTCTGCAAGTGATCTCTAGAATAAATGTTCTTTTAATAAATATGAGTGAAGAAAGTTACACTTTTGTTTTGGCTTCCGTGTTATGTGACACTGGTTTTATCTGGAAAGGCTACAAAAAGGAAAGATGGAGAATGAACCTTTTAACAAGTTCTTCCATGTGTCCCAACTTGACTACTGCACTGAATAATGTAGTTATCATAGTATCATACCTTGACTGACATGAAAAAAAAAAAAAGAAAAAAAAAGAAAAAAGAAAAATATCCTGTCGTGAAAACATTCTTACTGTATTCAAAAGCTTTACTGTAATTTTTTTCTAATCCAGCCTGGCAGCAAAAGAAACCAGAACGCTGGTATTCCACTTGAGTATTGGAGATTCCCCACATCACATGCTGTTGAAAGCGAGTACTAGTTCCAGTTTGGTGACTGAGATGAAAACATATCAGTATAAATTTGCTTGGTTGTGGTTTTTTTGCAGAAAGCAACCTCAGTGTAAAAGCAAAATCATTTGTCATGGGTTGAATAAAATGTTCCATTCTCTGATGTACTTAGCCTTTGTTTTAAAGTTATTATTATATGTGTTTAAAGTTATTTCAATTCAGAGCTTATTTTAGCTTTGAGTTGAAAGGGCAAAATGTTTCATTTTTAATAGAACAAAAGTATTTTTGATTTTTTTCAGTATTGTTCCAGTTTTTCAGTTTTAAGTGATTGATTCACTTCGGTTGACTCACAACTGCGTATTTGCAGTGAGTATACTGATCATCAACACAAAATTCCTAACTTGAATTGCAGACATTGCAGTCTCTTTCCTTCAACCTCTCCTCCCTTCTGGGTTGTGAAAATGCTTAGAGAGAAGACACTGGCCCCACAGAGAGAGCAGATTGCAGACATCTGTTACCTGTCCCATTGAACCCACAGGTTTCTTTTCATGAAAGGATAAGACTCCAGGGAACCTCTGAACTCAGGCAGTATTACTGCATCAGAAGGAGCAACACAAAGTGAAAACATTTAAGACAGAGTGTGAAATATTTTCACATTAGTGAAAATGGCTTGTAGTTAGACAGTTTACTCTGCCTGGCCCTTGGTTATAAAGTTTATAAACAGAAAAAGAAAAGAAAAGGAATCAACATGTTCTTTTGTCAGTCCTCAAACATGTAGCTTGTCTTTAGAAAAAATGCCTGAAGTGTATAATGTGAGCTTAAGTTTAGAGAGCTGGAAAAAAGGAAGATACAGGGAGAAGAGTGCTGATTCAGCCTTTGTCTGTTGTATACGAACCAAATGAAAGCAGTTTACATCTGCAGCATCTGCACGTCTCTCTGATACAAGATATTTTTCTAATTTCCCTGGAATGTATTAATGGGTGAAGGCCCTCTGTATGAGAGACTGCTTGCTCTCTTAAACATTTTTACTTGCTATCTAGGAGACTGGTATGATTGGGCAAACCTAGGTTCAGACTAGGGGCAGTGTGCTATGTAAACTGTATTCTGAGTAGAGGCCCCTAACTCCTGATGGCCCTCTGTGATTTCAAAGTACACCTCTGAAAGCTCCATCAGACCCTGAGCAAAGCAGTAAATTAATGTTTGTATTCTCAGGGTCCTTAGCTGTCAATTTCACTACTGCAGAACTGAAATGGGGTCAGGTATTGTGCTAGTATAATGATACAGGCTATCTCTTCGCTGGGCACCTCCATTGGAGGGGGAGTGAAACGCTTGCCATTCTGCACTCTTATAAACAAATAACTGAAATATGTGCTGTTAATATTAACAATGTACAGAAATGTTTTTTCCTTTAGGCAAAGTTATGTGTGCTAAAGATATGTAGATACCAAGTTGCTAAAGAAACAGTTGCTTTAGAAAATGACAAGTGAAATGTATAACCATGTCAAAGGGTGAGAATCATTACATTGTCTAGGAGAAAGGATTGTTTAACATGGTGCACGATCATATAGAGGAACTGGCCTGGCATGCTTTCTACAAGTAAGAAACTGTTGATTCACAACAGGTCTATTGATATGCTATAGGCCAAGAGCAATAAAATCCAATTTTCTTCAACTGATGTCATGTTGGTGAAGGAATTTATTGAAGATGATGTTTCATTACTCAGAGTAGGTCATTGAACCTTTTCTATGGATTGAAGTGCCCACTGGATGTTCTACGTGTTCTTTAATTAATTAAAACAACTGCCTTTTATTACAATACATTAAAGTCAAACTTCACTATATAGCAGTTAAATCTCAGTCTCTTCCATTGGTCAGTCACACCATTTGAAATAACACTTAACACAATGATAGAAAAAGCTTTCTGACTACTTTCATTTGTAGGGAATTCACTTGAAGGGCGTCTATAACAGATATGAGAAACACTGTAAAAAAACTGCTGAACTACAGCTTGCTTTTTATTACTTGGTGATAAAGTGTGGTCAGATATTTTTATACAAATAAATGAGGTTATTTTCCCTGATTGTCATGAGCGCACATTGACTAAGATGCATCATGATACAATTGGTTTTATCTAATACTCCTTGCTTTTTTGGAGGGGGAGTTATAATCAGAACTAGTGAATACTAACAAAGTAGGTTTGCAGCTGATTTTTAAACTTCATTTTGGATCAATTATTCTGCAAATCTTTGAAGTAAATGGCAAATCTTTACATAAGTTTCATGTGGATATATTTCATGTTTACAACAGATACTGGGTTTTATAAACAGTATAAGCAGCAGCCATTTCTAATATATATCGCAAAACCAACAGAACCTTCTTTCAAAATCCAGTCAGGCTTCCTAAGTGGCCACAGTGCACTTACATATGATATTATTGACAATATCCAAGCCATTAAAAGCAATTAAATGAATTGTTAAGGAATAAATTTTACACTTCCTATTTAATAAACATAAACACATTATTCTTTAGTACAAAGAAATTAAAATTTAATCACAACATGAAAACCTTTACTCTGAACTTGTGGGTACTTTATGGAGCTTTTCTTTAAATCCTTTTAATTCCAGTAATTAAGCCCCTATTTTTAGAGATTATTGTTATCCAGGCATATACTACTGTATCAGAGATAATTAGAGCTCACATACCCCTTTAGTGCAGCATGGGCTGACATGATATAAAGCATGTGCCTTTACTTGCCTTGTGCCTTAACTCATGAGAAATTAGGCCCTAGATTTCCTTCAGATCCAGAATATTATCACAAATATATCCCAGGCTTCCAGCGCTATGATCTGAAATTAAAAATTAGTTTGTGTCATTTCAGAGAGAAGTGGGTAATTTGAAATACTTTTTTTTTAAAAATTAGCCACTCCTCCTAACCCTATACAAAATTTTTGTACTACTGTTCAAAATTCATTTTTAATAGATTACCTGAAACATAACTCTTGCGACCAATCTGCCGGCCTCTGATTAAGTAGCCTGTAGTTCTTATCTTTGCTAATTATATAACTGAAGTGATTCTAAGTACTTAATGTATCTAATAAAGAGCCTCTGTCACCATCTCCATCACTTCAGATAACATTTTCCATTTTCCTCTTTATTCCGTTTGAACGTAGTTTGTCTGGCTCATGTCTATGTATTTTCATGTGAATAATCAGTTTGCTTTCTGTCTCCTATTTCAAGTCTTTTATTTTAATTGTAACATTTTACATAGCCCTTTCCAAGAAATGTGCAAATCTAGAAGTATTTCCAAACTTATAGTATATATAGTAAAGTATAATTTGTGTATCTTACAAAATAAGATCAATCCTGTGGATATCCCTTGGGTAAAATTCTTATTGACTTCTGTAGTATATCTTCATTTTATTAACACAGAATGTATTCTCCAAAGAAAATATTTTGAAAATACTATTTTAATAACATAGAGCGATTCAAGTAATGCATTTGTATGATAATTGTATGATAAATGCAGTTGTATGGTAATAGCTATTTTTATAACTGCGTTGTTGCTAACATTGCCTTCAGAATAATTTTAGAGTTTAGTTTTACTTGTCAAATTTTAACTACTTATTCTTTTTTATTTCGCCTGATAAGAACGTTAGTATATAATCAAAACTTAGAAGTATTTATCTTAGTATTGAATCTCTAGCATCAGTGTAGCATATTTATATTTTGTATTTTTATTTTTAATTGTATTTTAATTTTTTTATATTTTTATTTTATACTTGTACCCAAAATATGGCATTTCTTCAGTATCTTTGTGTATGTGTGTGTTTATGAAGTTGCTACACATATTAAATTGATTATCAAAAAATGTACAAAACAAAAAACACCACTGGGGAAGTACATTGGCTGCCTTGGTGATTTAAAGGGAATGTCTGTTACTTCTTCTGATCTTTAACATTACTACTACTGAAGCCAAGTTTAGTTAAAAGAAATTTGAAGTGTTTTATTCTGGTTTTCCCTCACTGCACTTTATAGTCTGCCTAACTGAAGATGTGATTTGAGAATACTGTTTTGGTCATTTATGTCTTTTGAGACTAAGTCATATGATTTCTTATGTTCTTGCCCTTTCTAAGATGGGCTTACTTCTGTTCAGATATTTCCATGTACTATCATGGCACTGAAAGAATCTCTCTGTGGCTTCTTGTGTAACTATATTGCTGAATGATTGGCAACTACTGATCTCTATCTGTTTCTCAAGTAGAAGATTAACGGATGTTCAGTTACTACCTCACCAATAGACAGAGTGCTAGTATCCTGATTTCAACTTTTTCCTTTGTCAGAGAGATAAATGGTAGAAATTTTAGAAATGTTGCTAACCTTGTCCAACAGAAATTGTTCATGTTTATTTAGGACTGTACTTTGCATTTAAGCAAATACACGTATGTTACCTGTCTCTGTTGAGTGCTCTGTAATGTTCAGCTCTGGTTGGGGTGAAAGGGTTCAGATCAACATCACGATCATAAGATATATGGCAGAATGTTGGCTAAAGAAGCAGAAAACCTCCCTATCCCAGCTCGAAAGGCCCAAGGGGACTCTCTGGGGTAATTGCCAAGATGGGATACAAAACAGACAAAGAAACATGTAGGGTTCAATATGATTTTGATTTTGTTTCTCAAAGTTTTAATGAACAGTAATTACATAATTCTCAATTCATTTACTGATCAGTGACTGCAAGGATGAGCCGAGTGCTTGTGGTATGTTGGCATGACATGGTATAAAATAGTTCACAAATTAAAAGTGGAAAATCATTAGGCATAAAAAGTGTTACCAAGTAATTTTGTGGAATTTATTAAGCTGGGAAAGTTTTCAAATTATATCCAGTTTCATTCCCTGGAAGCATGCTCAGTTATGTCAGCAATTAACGTTGTTCCTTAGGTCCAATATTTTAGCATCAAATTGAATTTACATTAAATTATTTTCCTGATGTACCTAAAATCCAGGACAAGAGTATTATTTGATTCCATGTTACATAGGTAGGTATGGTAAAAGCTGCCTAGGATTTTGAGTTAGTAGTCAGAGGAAGAGGTCATCTGTTACATTTGTCGTTTTTCGTTCAAATTAGACTTTGGGAACAGCTGCAAGTGGCATGGTTTCCTGGTTCTTGAGAACCTTTCAGTTATACTTTTTTTAATAAAGATTTGTCCATATGAGGAACAGCAAGGTCTGTTAACCTTTCTCAAAGCGTGCTATTTTTGAGCCAATTATGAAGATGTCTAAAGGCATCGAATGCTCTTTGGAACAGTAACTTGTGATTTGGGAGTATAATGGCCAACTGAAGAACTTTCTTTGTGGTTAGAATATTTGTGCTCACAATATTACAAACAAGGGCAGCATTGATTTTTTTTATGAGCTAAAACACTTCTTGGATTTTTTTCTTTTAGTTATGCTGATATATTAATAACTACAGTGGCAGCAGAAGTAGCAGAAGATTCTTGAGCTATTTAGATTTTGATAGTAAAGCCTTGAAGGCTGTGTTAAGTTGTCAATCTAGGTCTTTATCAAGATTTTGTTGATGTTCAGAGAAAGAAAAAATGTGTGTTAATCAAAGAAATATGTTCTTACTGGTATGAGGCAGCTGACAACTCACTCTGAATGAAATATTCAATATGTTTAGCTGCTTTGATTTCACAGAGAATTGCAGTATAAATGTTCTGTCATAGTGATTCGGGAGCTAAAATTTTATTGTCAAGTTTTTGTAGACTTATAAAAATTAAACCGGAGCGGATTGACCTAACTAAGCAGGGCCTGTGCTTCAAAAAACCTTGCAATAGCAAAGCTGCACAGCAACCGTGCCTCTGCAGCCATGGGACTGGTTTTTTTACTGGCTTCGTAGTGAGGGCACTCAGCCAGGAGGAGGGAGATCAGGGTTCAGTGCCCCACTTCTGACAAGAAGCAATCAGATGCACTCTTTTACTTGCTTGGAAAGTGTTTTAATCACTGAACAACAAAACAGAAGCTGGGCTACAATGCAGCTACAAATGCCATAGTTTGCAAGTAAGGCAGAAACTCAGAAAACAAGTAAGCAGGGGAGAATTTGACTCTGTCATCAGATTGCCAGGGCACTAACCCTGTTAAGAAGCATTGTTTGTGTTATTAAAGTTTGGTAAAGGAGTAAGTTTTTAGTTACTAAAACTATTTATCCACTACTTTATTCACATGAACGAAATAAATGTCATGGAATATGGACACACCTGCTACGAAGGTGATGGTTTATGTGTAGCACACTAGTATCTGCAGACCAGAATGAGAGATTCTCAACTGTTTTTGTTAAATATAGAATAAAAAACCTAATCTAATCTAAAGGATTTGCAATCTGGCATATTTCTTAAGTGCACACAGTACTCTTCCTTCTGTCTGCCAGAGCTTCTTTGACAGTACCTACAAGGCACAAAGACACTAAAACTGTAAGATAAAGGTATATAGGTGTGATGCAGAACAGTCCCTGTTGGAGAGATGTGTTAGTGAGACATAGACCCTATGAGTATATTGCTTGTGTTTGCAGAGCCATTGCAGTTAGCATTAGCTCTGCAGTCCTGGCAGTGTGCTCCATTACGCAGTGGAGACGCAGCTGAAATATGGGATAAAATGTGCAGTGGTTGAATAGCCTGGATCACAAGCTAGTAGCCACTAGTCGTCCAAGTTATACCAGCTTCTTCATCCTTACCAAATAGATTTTAGCTGTCTCGAGTGAAGGTAGTCTTTGAGATGAAATTCTAACTTGTGTGTGTTCTTCCTAAAAAGCACATTTATCTTTTGCCTACTTTTCCCTTCCTCTAATTTCTTACAGCTTCTCGTTTCTCTTTCTGCTTTTTGCTCCTTTTTTTTTTTTTTTTTTTGGCTTGTCTTTCTTGACTTTCTTGTTCCTTCACCTTATAAAATAATCAAGGATACAGATTTCAACAAAACTATACTCTTGGTTAAGAAGGATTTCAATTTTTATTATAAAGCTAAATTAAGAGCTGCTTAATACTCATGGTTTAGTGCTTTAATAAAAAAAGGAAACAGAGAAGCTGACAGTGCAAGAAGGAAGTGCTTTTCAGCCATATCTCTTACTTGAAGTCTTAAATGTTGCTTTGTTTGGTCTATTTATTATTTTTTCTGAAGTCTTTATTATATAATTTCTATCTTTTTCATAACACTTTTCTTCTCTATGAAATTATAAGGTGGTGTACAGCTGCATATGGTGTACATTTCTACCAGAAGACTCTTTGACAATGTAAAGTTAAGTAATCAAACCATAAGTATGCCCATTTAGTGCCCTGAACTAGTAGCACTCTAAAACTTGTAGCCAGAAAGGGGACATAATTATTTTGTGTGCCAAGATTTTGGTGTATAGTGCAAAGTCACAGTGCTGTTCTGGAGATGTAGTCTTTTGTTAAAGCATGTAAAAATGAAAGCACAATGCGTCCTGTAAAATATAGGAAAGTGACATTAAGGTTTAGAGAAGCGTTTCGTCCTCACTAAAGTCTATTCAGAAGTATGAGGTAAAGTATCAATGCCACTGCAGGCTAAATGATAACTATCTAATTTTCTAGAATTGATCACTTTTATGCTTTTTTGGTAGTGCTTTGAAATACATAACTGTGAATATTATCTTGTTCTATTCTCCAAGAATTTAGATTTGGGAATAAGCCCAAACCCGTAGGAAAAAAAAATGGTTCTAATAGGTCAGCCAGTGTTTCACTGAAATACTGATCTGTCTGAGCTTTTATATTTTTCACCTTTTATTACAAGGTATACTTTTGATCTTCACACTTATAAGTTAAAAAATGTAGAGAGTTTATCACAGAAGCATTGGCTTTATGGTTTGTTTCATTAACTCAAGTACTGTATTGCACATTAAAATTAAATAACCTTCCAATATTTTAGACTGATTGTCTTATTTTACAGACTATTGGTGATATCTGATGTATAATATCACAGAATATTGGACAATTTTATGGCTGGATAAAGCCCATAAGCCACAAGAGGTGAACGTTTAACTGTATCACATAATACTTAAAGAAAATCAGTGTCTGTAGCTGAGCTTTTCCTCACCACGAGCATACGTCATAGAATCATAGAATGGTTTGAGTTGGAAGGGACATTAAATATCATCTAGTTCCATCCCCCTTCCATGGGCAGGGATACCTCCCACCAGACCAGGTTGCTCTAAGCCCCATCCAACCTGGCCTTGAACACTCCCAGAGAGGGGGCATCCACAGCTTCTCTGGGCAACCTGTGCTAGTGTCTCACCACCCTTATAGTAAAAGATTTCTTCCTTATGTCTAATCTAAATCTCCCCTCTCAGTTTAAAGCCATTACCCCTTGCCCATCACTACCTGCCCTTGTAAAAAATGTCTCTGCAGCTTTCCTGTAGGACCTCTTTAGGTCTCTGCTGAACCTGTATTTGTGCTTAGGATTGCCCCTGTTCTGGAGGCCAGTCACAAATAGTGTTCCCCAAGGCTCAGTGTTGGGTCCAGTCCTGTTCAATATTTTTATCAATGATCTGGACAAGGGGATTGAGTGCACCCTCAGTAAGTTTGCTGATGACACTAAGCAGGGCAGAAATGTTGATCTGATTGTGAAGGTAGGGAGACTCTACAAAGGGATCTGGACAGGTTCGATGGGCGATGACTGCGAAGGGATGAGGTTCAACAAGGTCAAGCGCCAAGTCCTGCACTTGCGTCACAACAACCCCATGTAATGCTACAGACTTCGGGAAGAGTGGCTGGAGAGCTGCCTGGCAGAGAAGGACCTGGGGGTGTTGGTTGACAGCCGGCTGAACGTGAGCCAGCAGTGTGCCCAGGTGGCCAAGAGGGCCAATGGCATCTTGGCCTGTATCAGACACAGCGTGGCCAGCAAGAGCAGGGAGGTGATTGTGCCCTTGTACTCGGCACTGGTGAGGCCGCACCTCGGGTACTGTGTGCAGTTTTGGGCCTTTCACTACAAGAAAGACTTTGAGGTGCTGGAGTGTGTCCAGAGAAAGACAACGAGGCTTATGAAGGGGCTGGAGGACAAGCTTTCTGAGATGTGGCTGAGGGAACTGGGTTTGTTTACCCAAGAGAAAAGGAGACTGAGGGGACACCTTATCACTGTCTACAACTGCCTGAAAGGAGGTTGTAATGAAGTGGGTGTTGGTCTCTTCTCCCAAGTAACTAGGATAGGATGAGAGGAAGTGGCCTCAGGTTGTGCCAGGGGAGGTTCAGATTAGATATCAGGACGATCTACTCCATGGTCTTGCTGGACACAGGGATAGGAGTTACTAGTCTGTAATTTTCCATGTTTTCCCTTTCTTCCTTTTGAAATATGGAGGCTATGTTTCCCCTTTTCCAGTCAGTGGGAACTTTACTGGAGTGCCATGACTTCTCAAATATGATGGATAGTGGTTTAGCAACTTCATCTGGCAGTTCCCTCAGGACCCATGGGTGCATCTTATCAGGTCCCATGGACTTGGGCAACTTCAGGTCCTTTAAGTGGTCTCGAAACAGATCTGCTGTGGGCAGTTCTTCATTCTCCTAGTCCTTGCCTTTATTTTCTGCGACTTGGCCAAAGTGGCTAGAGCACTTGCCAGTGAAGACTGAGGCAAAAAAAGTAGTTGACTACCTCAGTCCTCTCCATATCCTGAGTAACCAGCTCTCCTCCTTCCTTCCAGAGAGGAGCCACTTCTTTTTATCACCAGCATACTTACAGAAGCTTTTCTTGTTGCCCTTGGCATACGTGGACAGATTTAATTCTGTCGAGGTTTTGGCTCTCCTAACCTGACTCCTGGCTGCTTGGGCAATTTCTCTGTATTCCTCCCAGGCTTCCTTGCTTTCACCCTCTATAGACTTTATTTTTGTGTTTGAGTTTTTTTCAAGAACTTCTTGTTCATCCATGCAGGCCTCTTTGCATTTTTGCCTGACTTCCTCTTTATTAGGGTGCATCTCTTCTGAGCTAGGAGGAGATCGCTGAATATTAACCAGCTTTCTTGGGCTCCTCTTCCCCCCAGTGCTTTATCCCATGGTACTGTACAAAGCAGATCTCTGGAGAGGCCAAAGTCTGATCTCCTAAATCCCATTTGAGCTGGGCCCCCACTGAATCTAGTTTACTAACTGGAGTGGCTGGAATTCCTCTGTGCTGCTCTTCAGGTTGTTCTCTTGCTGACCTGTGAACTGTTACTGCTAACCAGAATGACAGTTTTATGAATGAAATAATTATTGGCTCTCATGACAAGTTTGATCCATCTTTCTGATGACAAGACAGATTTTTTAGATTTTCTGTATGGATAGAATATCTAAACTTTTATGGCAGCTTTATATTTTTATGACTTTTATACCATCTTATAGAATAAAAGAGAAGAATTTTGTAACACACAGGAAGAACAGATTTTTTTAACTTATGAGATTCTGGATTGCCTATGTGGCAAAGAATCCTGCTGTGGCTATTATAGGTGGCTATTAAGACATCCACAGATGATAGTGCTGGGCAGTAAATAGTTTCCCTGATATAAGAATATTTTTGCTTTGTAAAAGAGAGCTGATTTGGCTAAAATGTCAGAACTTGCTGAAGGGAGCAGGAAGGGAGCTTTGCCATTCCCATGCTTACTGTCATCCTCAGAGCTGCAGTGAGTGCTTGAAATTAAAGGGTCTGAGATTCAACATCCTGGCAGACTCCTCCTTCTGTGCTAATTAAGTAAAGTACAGGTTACCTTAGTACGAAGCCTATGAACGTTTGAGGGTTTGTTTATTTTTAAATCTACAGTGGTGAATGTTTGTTTATACAGCATAGAGCACCTTGGCAGCTTGAAACTGGTGGATACAATGTGGGTCCATCCAAGGGCTTCTTCGTTCTGCTGTCCTGCTTGCCAGGGTGAAAACCCTAGTGGATAACATTGAAAACTGGGGCTAGAATTGCAGAGGTAAGAGCACTTTCCTGAGAAGTTGGTGATTAAGTTCAAGCCTTTAGTGCAAGTATACTCACAAACTGTGGTGTTGTCCATATTCCAGGTGATGTATACTGACTCACCAGACATAAGTAATAAAGGGTAGCCCAGTAGTTTTTACAGGTAGCTCTAAGCTGATATTCTACGTCAGTTAACAACTCTCTCAAGATGAAAATTCCACTACAATTGGCTTCTTTTCATGTAGTTTTTGGTTACACTGAATAATGTAGCCTAATCAAAGATAGCGAAAAATAATGCAGGTTAGCTTTACATGGAAGTCATAATACATATCCTGAGAGGGGGGAGAAAAATAGAACCAGCACCAAATTTTTTTGACTGCAATAACCAGTGAAAGAACATCTTTGTTTACTGGTGAGCCCAATAGGATTACTTCATTACAGAGTGTAATGTACATGTGTACAACCTGGATTCCTGATTTTATTCGCAAACTGCGATGTTCTGTGATTGCTCTACAGAGACCTTTGAAGATTTGGAAGTAAAATTTCGGTGTTAGGTAGAATGATATTTTAAATAATGATGTATTAAATATTTCTGTCAAGCTTTCCAGTTTTCATGCCATAGGTAAGTATCAAGATTACTTCCAGGGACATCTTTGGCACTTCTTCGGATTATGTTTGGAATATTTTTGTCTCCTAAGTTGAAATTTTGCAGAAAAAGAGATAGACATAGAGAGATGCCAGTTTTGTCCCCACACCCTAAGATTTAGATCAAAAAGAGGAAAAATAATTACACTATCTACTTTGTATTTGGCATACACTTTCTACATTGGAAACTAGTGAACATAGTTTAAATGTTTGCTAAATTATAACTCATACTAATAAAAACCACACATAGAATGTATTTGTTTCTTACAGTTTTAGAAACAGTTGATATCCTCATTTGTACTTCATAATCCACCACAGTGAAGGCTTAATAGACCATTAAAGAAACGGTGGGAAGTTAATTTTAATATGTAATGGTGTGAGGGGTTTTCTTTTTTCCTTAATACAATGAAGCTTCTAACAATTTTATTTGCAAAGAAGATGATTGTTTAATAAAGTGACAAACTGTCCCACTGATAGGATACATTAATTTTCTTCTAAAGCTGTTCCTTATACTCCATAAGAAGGTGATAATTAGGTTTGCAGATTAGAATAACATAATCAGACCACTTGTGTGGATGCTTGTTAAAATATATTTTCCTCTTCATATGAGCCTCCTAATAATTAAAAACTGTTTAAAAAGAGAACCATTCTTTTTCAGCATGGACTTTTTAAATGAATCCTAATAATATATCAAGTTATTCTTAAGCTAATTCAACTTTTAAAAAGGTTAATATTTGAAAAAGAATATGGGAAGTGATTAACTGATGAGTTTTAAGTATTAGCATTAGGTTTTGCAGGAACACCTACAGTATAAAACAGTGCTCATTCATATCCTGATTTAATTTCTTCCACTGTCACTCCTGATTGTTCCATTTAATCTTTCTTAAGTCACAGAAAATTATCTTGTATGTGTAAATTAACAGTCATTTTCTAATTCCACTGCAAACTTGAAGCACTGTCAGAGAATAAAAAAAAAAAAAAGGAAAAGATACTGGCAGTGATTAATTCTCTATTTTAAACAAAACTAAATGCAGTTACTATGAGATAGAGTGCACACAGACTGAGGGGGGTTTGATGATTCCAGACTCAAATAAAGGCAATGGAAAAGTAGCAATGAATGTGAAATGTCTGGTTCGCAACTAAGCAATTGGGTCTCATGTCTATCACACTGGATCAGTGCAATATCCACTGACCTTAACTTTTAAAACACTGAAGCCAATTTCCTTTGCTTGAGAGTCCTGCAGTATTAAATGCTTCTTAAAACTAACTTCCTGGCCTAAGCCCAAGGTGCCAAGTGTGCAGACTAAGATCATTTGAAGTGTCGTTAAGTGTTCTAATTCCATCACTTTTAATATGATTGAGAAATCTTTTTGTATAGTTGAACTTTTATTCTAGGGAAGAAAGCATGGGGGTTTTTGTTATTTTGGTTTTGGGTTCTGTTTTTTTTACAACAGACATGAAATTGCTCTTATATTACAGAACAAAAACTGGTTTTATGAAAATGTCTTGGTGTTTCGTCAGTTTGTTGCAAACTTCCAAGGGCTGAGATATTTTATTACAGCAGTTATGATCAATGTGTTGATAAAGGAGGCCTGATTTAAACACTGAAAGAATGGCATGTTCTGGCTGGAAATTATGTCAATTTCAAATAACTGAATGCAGAAAAAAGTGTGTTACATTAGCAAGGGTTCACTGAGTTATTAAATATTGCGATCATCTAATTTGTACATACGTTCTTGTAAGCCCTACTTTGTGTGCACTGTTCCATATATATATTTGATATACCAGCTTAATCAAATTCAGGTTGCTGTGGGGACTTTTTTTATGGATAAATAAAAAATAATCAGTTTCTTTTTATTACCATTATGGAAGAAGTGGAGGAATATTTTTTCTAGTGTGCTAAATATACATACTGAAAAGGACAAACGTTCAGTCATTTACAGAAGGGGATGCAATACTGACTGATTTAACAGCACTGGATTGGAATTATATACTCTTTCATGAAGGGGTTTATAAAATATATTTTTAATATCGTTAAGTCGTTTTTTTAATTATCCTTGGATATTAACCAAATTTTGTTATCATTTAAAATAAATCACATGACAAAGATTACTCTGTGCACTTGCCCAGAAATTGATCAATAATGGCTCTATAAGCCAATAGGTCAGGGTTTTAGAAACAATTGGCTACAGTTTTCCCTTTCTAAATAGACCGTTCACAACAATCATCATGGTAAATAGCTACTTTGAATGGGATTTTGTGTAACATTTCATTCTAAATATTTTTGCTTGGACGAGAAGTGCTTATAAGGCATCCAAAAATGGCATTTTTAAAATACCTCTGAACTACATAATTCCTCAAGGTAGCAGCCATTAACTGAAAGTCTTTCTTTGTTCATGTTGAGGAGAAAGGTAGTATAGGAGGATGTTCTAAGGATAGGTATTCAACCTTGGTCTCTAGAATCCAAAGCCTGATGAGGTGTATGCCAAGCTTTCCTTTTAGAACTTTTGACTTTTGTAAATATGCAAACAGCATAAGGACAGCAAGTATATCCTGTCAAATCCTGTCTAATGGATTCTGAAATACAAGCCACCTGTAAAATACCAAAACTGAAATGTTACTGAAGAAGCATGATGTTCTCCTACCAACCTGTTAGCTGCAATTCTTTCTATATATAGTAAGCTCACCATGGTTTAAAAGAAGGATGTGTAGGTGCAAGTAAGTGGAGAAATCCTGTCACAGGCAGGACTGCTTGTACTGGCCTTCCTTACATAGGAAATACTACCATGGTGCAATTAGATGGTTTATAGTGACCCAACTTCAACACCAAATCATTTCTGGGCAGAATGAAATTGAAAGAGAAAATGCTTGTGGATCCATAGCGTTCTGCCCCATCTCTAGTTTTAATGTTATCTTTAGATGCTAGGTCTTTGGGAGATTGGATGAGGCACTTAGTGCCATGGTTTAGATGATGAGTAGGTGTTGGGTCGTAGGCTGGACTCGATGATCTCAAAGGTCTTTTCTAGCCTTGTGATACTGTGATACTTGTCTTTCAAATAATAATCTGTGCTTAAACACCCTAGAAATCATTGCAAAATTATTAAGGAAGACAGTTTAGAATACAATGATATTTTGATCTATGTGTATTTATATTTTCTCTCTCACAGCCCATAAATATATAAGATCTTAGTTGAGATCTTCGGGGGTAGAGAAACAGGTATATAAAAATCTACATGATTTTCCAGGGAGTCTAGGACTGACATGATGTCTTCTGAAATTCAACCCAAGGCATGGCTATCAAAGGATTTTTTATCCCTTTTATGTATGTACTACTGAAAAATGTGGTATAATTTGATAAAAGAGTTGATGAAATAGAAATGCATAGTGAGCATTCTCCCTTAGCCCCTTTTGAAACAAACTTACTAATTATTACAGCATTTCCTCTATCGATTACGTTGCTATCCTATCTTCATCTTCCCATGGGGAGCAAGCAGAGTGTTCTTTCCTAAATGGAAAAATATTAAGCATTAGCAAAATTATTATGGGATTGTAAATGTTAAAAATGTCTTAGAGAGTGATAAAGGTTAGAAAGTTTAGCAGGTCACCACATCTTTTTTTCTTGTTACTTAGATTTTAAAGCATTCAAGTGTTAACCTTTTGAAAAGGAGAGAAGAAAAGAAGAGGCCAGATGATTGGGAGATACTTAATTATCCGTTTCTTTGAAGAAGATATAGTTAGGTCCAACCTCATTCAGCTGCCAACACTTGCATAAGGCTGCTGGAGAGAGCTCCCGTGAATACCCAATTGCATTTCCCTAATTTGAGAAAAAATAGTGCATCTAACTATACTGTTATCTATAATTGATGGGCACTTATGAGTGTAATTCATTGAAATCTCACCTCTGGCCCAACCTCTGCCACTCCAGGAAGCACGATTCATAGCACTTTTCTTTCTGTTTTTATCCAAATCATTGTGTGAGCTTTATAGGGGGTTTAAGCAGTAAATTGTACACAATAAACATATAGAAGCAGCCTAGCATGAAGTAGAGCCTTTTAAAAACAGAGCCTGCATTTGTTTGTTTGCTTTTCCCTTCGTTAAGAATATATAGAGAAAAAAGATCACATTGTTTGGTCCCCTGCTAAGACTAGGCTTTTCTTCGAATGTCATCCGTTTTCTGGAACTGTAAAAAATTGAAGAGCTTTGCCCTTTTGACCTACTAATACATCTCAGTCACAGTTCACTGAGAAGCTGTGACAACATACACACTGATAACAAGTCAGACTGTTACATTCTCATTTTTTTAATCTTGGCTATATCAGCATTACAGTGACACCACTCATCAGAGTTGGAATAATTAATTTATGAGGTTTTGCAGAATTAAACTAGTAGCTTGTGAATATATACAAAGGATCTTTTTGTGTTGCTAATCTGGATTTTTCATTCAATTTTTGTGCATAGAAAATTATTTAATCTGTGTGTTATTGGATGATTGCATACATGATTTCTAGATTAAGTAAGCCTTCTCTCTCATTTTTAAAGGCTGACAAATATGGTGATATACAAGTATGATACTCTATAAAATGTTCTACTCCTACTTCAGTTTTGCAGACTCTGGACATCCACAAAGCAGCATCAGTGCTGTGGTTCTCTTGCAGAGAGGCATATGTACAAACAAGACGCAAGAAGAGATCATACACACATTTGCACTTTTCATGGGTGTACAGAGTTCAGATGGAACAAAATTGTGAGTGGTGTTTCACCTGGCAGCAGTCACTAATCAGAAGTCTTTTAGAGTTGTCTAGGTTCAAAAGCCACTTGAATTTAACTGTTCTTTCTATTTTCTACTAATTTCAAGTGATCTGTTCAAATGTTTGATTATAGTGATTAAAAATCAGTTTACCTTGATGTAGTTTGTCCTAATTGAAAAAAAGATGGCAATTGCATTAAGAGCATTTCCATTCAGTCAAAGAAATCTTTATATACTCATTTGCCCCCCCAAAATCTCTTAGAAATAATACAGTACATACAGGCTTGGCCACTAGTTTTAGTGAAAAAGTGCACAATCAACTGCCAGTAAAATAAAGGCAAGAGTTGTGCAATATCATGTTAAACTTTCTGTTGAATAGCTACCACTTGATCAACTGTTGACTTGGACATTTGGGTTATTTCTATCTCTAGACTAGGGGAAGGGATTCTACCGCTACCACATCCTGTTGGTTCAGGTCTTGTCTTAAGAATTCCATGAAAACCAGAAATAATTAATTTTTATATCAATCCCATTGAAAATCCATTTTGTAGTCTATTTTTAATTGTATTAGGGTTAGAAGATTTGAGCTTTTTTGTTTTTCTTTTTTTTCTAGTACATGTTAATATTGAAGGTAATTATGACAACTCTGTGTGTGAATTTCTTTGGATTCAGCAGGAATGACCTTGATAAAATGCTTAGTTTTGCAAAGTTGCCCTTTCAAGATGCAAATTAACACAATTACCTTAGTTGAAAACATATTTTGGAGGTATGCAATCAAAATAATAAACTAGTTAAATAAAGCTTGCATGTGCAATCACATTTGGTAAATAAAAAATATTTTCCAGTAAGATACTTGATGTGATTTTCTTAGTGTAGTTTTTAATTTGGGTTGTATATGGTTTCAGTTTAATAGTGTTGTAAAGGTAGGTGTTTCTCTCCTCTGTTTGGCAAAGTAGGACATAAAGAGATAGCAATACTAGAAATGGCTTAGCAACATGTCTGAAGAAGAAAAACATCAATGCATGATATCCAGGTTTTCCTCTTCACCCACACTCTGCAAAATAATTATATGGGACAGCAGGATAGCAGGGGGATTAAGTCAGCACTCAGCAAACAGCAGATGCACAAGCTCAACTTCATTCTTCACAATCCCCAGTCTGAGATGCAGAGCAAATAATGTTTCTTAGAGAGGGAGAAAGTACATAATTATTGTGATTAATCCCACAGCAGTTCATCTTCAGATGAAGCTAAAGCAGGCAGAGAGTTTTCACAGTGGCTCCTAGACAGCTGCAGAAAGAGGAACATTCCTTCAGATTCTTACTCTGTGTAGCAAAAAAACTGTGTGAATACAGTGAAAATTCTGTTTTAGTACGACTTGCTTTGATGGATATTTTCTTTCCTTCTTTCCTTTCCTTCTTTCCTTCTTTCCCTCTTTTTTTTTTATTATGAAGTATGGTGCTTTGTGACTTCAAGATTTTTAAAAATATTCTTACTGACCATTTCATTTACTTTAAATGGCAGATCTATAATCTGGATTGCCCTGCTTTCCTAATAATGTTATCAACAGAGTTTATTACTTGTTTGGCTACAGAAAGCTAATTCCTTGTAAACACAGAATAGGAATCCTAATGAAGCTGTTGAGCTGCAGTGTGAGCTTTGATACTGAAAGGGGAGAGAGTTGATCATATTGAATCAGAAGGAATGTGCATCTTGTAACATCTGACAGACAACGTGAGTTGACTAGATTATAGGATAACAAAAACTTTTCTTTTGTTTTTGTGGAAACTGTGTCTGAGTAAGAAATGTAGGATTTCCTCCCTCACTAACCTATGCTGGTTAGAGGATCTGCTTTGTTTGGTGATCCCAGATATACATATTCTCATTAAGTATCCATCCAAAGGTTTATTTTGGATAGAAGAGTCAAATCTATTAGTTTTCATTTTCTTTTTACTATAGTAATGAAAACATATTTTTAATAAAATAGACAGAAAGAATAACCTGAGGGAGTAGTTCAAGCCCTCCTGGCGTAGAACTGGCAATCCACAGAATGATATAGCATTTAAGCAAACAGATGGAAGATGGAGGTCAAGAGCGATTAAACATTATAGTCTAGCTGCAACATCCAGTTCAGAATGTCTGAACTACTGATGGCCAGAAACTAGGGGTAAAAGTCTAGAAGAGAAGTGTTGCACTGGTATTTTTCTTACTTATGAAGATAGGAATTGAAGGAAACATCTGGGACATCAAATTCAATCTATTGCTATCGATTGAATGCAATAAAATTACTCTAAAATGTCCACAGATAATCAGATCCACAGTACTATTACACACTTCTCTACCTGCCATCAGAAAGTTAAGACAACTCATGAGACCCAAAATCGTATTGTGCAAAGGAAAGAATACGGATGTGTTTACAAGCACCAGCAGCCCCACGTCCTTGCAATGTAATGATGTTTTTTTAAAAAAATACAACTAAGGATTAAAAAACCAAACCCTGCCAGGTGAACCCAGAAGGTAGACCCTGGTTTATGCTGCTAAACTAGCAGCAAAATCCCAGTTGGCGTCTGTTATGGAGTAGAAATTCCCAGGTTAGCGATCGATTTAACTTCTGTTCATATGAACAGGAGTGCCACTTCAGGTAACTTTGTGGCATCTGAAGTGCTGACAAATATCTAACCTAAATTTTTATTTATCTCTGGTCAATCTATAGTAAGAAAAAGAGATCGAAGGAGCAATTAACTATCTGAGAAGTGTTATACATGTTATATATCAAGAAGAAAAAATGTTCCTCAGAGAAGACCTAGTTGTTCATTATACACATCCTAAAGATCTTGTGTATATATCACAGATTTCTGTATTTTAAAATTAATTCTTTATTTTTTAAAAAGAGTCAAATCAAAGTTCCATCTGTCCTGTTACTTTGAACTAATGTGGACATTTCACTCTTACGGTAGGAGAAAAAAGTGGAATTGGCATGAAGAAATTGGAAGGAGGCTTATATTGAAGTGGTGTATTTTTTGAAATGATGACACACTCAAAACTGAAAGCAGTGGCCACCTTTCTTGATAAGAGGATAAAGGTAGCATGTCATCATTAAATAACTGTTAAACAAAACCATAACTGAATTCTATTCCATGTAAAGTCTTAAAATATTTTGTCAGCTTCAGGATTCTGTAATCCAAACCAACCTAATGGTAGACAAAGAGTATTGCCTGCGATTTCTGAATTTGTAGAAATCGGCTTTAGCTAACACTGCCATAGATTTCATGTCATATTATTATCTTGTCTAAAACAGATGGCTTTTCACATTTGACCATGTTTATGAACTCAGCTGACAGTCATTGTCAGCTTCTTCCATCCTTTTAATATATTCAAGTAGCCTTTCCACAAGTGAAAAACTAAAGGCTGGTATTTTGGCCCCTTTTTTGGCCTGTATTTGAATGAGCCCCTATTTACACGTAAGATGATTAAATTAAAGGTTTTCCCATTTGAGACAAACAGAGCTCATAGTGAAGAGTGGTTAGGCATGTGTGTTATTATTAAAAAACAAAGCGAAACAAAAACCCAAAACAAAATAAAAACAAAGAATAAACATCATTCTTTTCCTTCTAGATATTATAAGGAAATTTTGATGTATTTTTCTGACAATGCCGCTATTACAGTCAATCAACAGTATTGATTTTGATGGAGTAATGCTTACTTTCACCGGTGAAGATCTTATTTTCCAATAATGAAGTTGCAACTATTTTGACCATCAGATGGAACATAGCCTCTTTTCTAGCGGTAGAGAAATAAATGCCTTTGTTGTCCACTGAGATTTATTGGCCATAGCCTTTACAAGCAGGCAAATGTCAAAAGATGCTGCAAAATGTAGCATTTGTAAATAATACATCTGATGTGCATTTCTAGTGATGCCTTCATTCCTTAGGAAGACTACTTATATATTGTGTGCCATTTCTGAAAATTAACTTATAGCTCTATTTTATTAATGATTTTACATCCATGGATGAACATAATACTAACAAAGTGTTCTATGAGCAGCCAAACTAATGAAGACTGATTTTCTACAGATATATGTCCTCTGACCCTTAGTGTACTCGGTGTGACAATCCCATTTACACATATGATCTAATCCCACATGCTGAAATGTACTGTGTGTTTCTGATTAACCAATCAGCGTTTGCTGATTTCTAGACTTTGTTAGAAACAGAAAAAAATGCCAGACACTTTCTTTAAACTGCAGTTACCTTATTTGTGTACAAGCTATGTATCGATGAAACAATTAGTTAATTCTTTAAGGGCTCATCAACTATTTGGTATTTTAACTATTCTTCCTCTTTCCCACTCCCCAATATAAATAATTTGTAGCCTTATACAGTCATATTCAGATAAAATTTGGAATTTGATTGATCTACAATATTGCATCCAATTTAGACATATTGTATGTGATAAAACTGTAAGGCCTTAGAGTAATTGACTCTTGAATATAATGGGTTATAATGCTGTCATTAAATGACTGATTGGTTGTTCTATGCTATTGCAAAGAAATCCTGTGGAAAAGAACGTTTGGAAAGTGCAGATGTTCATCCATCGCAACTGGGGGTAGATTTGTTTCTTTTGATGTGTAATTGCAACTGATAATTGTATAGAAAAAAAATCAGGATGTTAATGTTTCACATCTCTTTCTCTTAACATGCATGGCATCTCTATCCTAATGTTGCCTTGTCTTTGACTGCTGACACTGTCCCACTCACCCTAATACCACCTACTAAAGTTCTGCTGGCTCCCCTTTCCCGTCAGCCCAGCCCTGGCCTCAGCCTGTATCTTGCTGTTTCTGTTCCTTCCAGGAAACCAGTGCCTAAAAATGCCCTGATGATGGTGGGAGCACAATGCAGGGTATTTCCTAAGCCTCTACAGCAAATTATTGTGTTTGTGCCACTGAAGGCATGGATAAATTTCTTAGTTTTTTAATGAATTATTTGAAGGAATTAGCTTCATCAATATATCTTTCACTTGAAGTACAATGTAATTTATTAGTAAAAAAATGGGCAAGCAACATTTCCTGCTGCTTAAAATTTGTGGTCTTGCCTGTTTGTTTGTATGTCTGTAATCCTATCTGTCTATATCAATGTACACCTGCTTGTGAACTGTGATTTCCTTGTAATGTGTCCTTCTGCCAAACATACCTGCTGAACCTTACATGTAAGCACACGTGAGTACATCTCTATAGTACGCATTTATCTTGAAGTACTTTCCTGAACATGGGAGCACTTAGAACTTTTATAAAACTTAATCAGTAGATTCATGAGTACTTTAAATAGGAAATAGCATTGCCTGTAAGAGAAGGAAGAAGTAATCTTAACATCCTATGATATAAAATAAGATTTCTGTCAATTTGATTGGTTTTAGTCATAATTTCATTTGCTAACCATTTTATAAGGCACCGTCTTATGACATACCTCTTCTCCTCCTAAGTATATTTAATGTCCTAACTGAAAGATTTCAGTGATTTCCTAAGTTATTTCTTGTTTCCTTTGACATCTGTCATAAATAATTTGGACCTTTTTATCCTGTGATCAAAAGGGGGTGCCCCAGATTTAAGTTGGGCAATGTAACATAAAAAACAAACACAGCCTATGACTCTAGGGAACTATAAACTATCTTAAGTTTACTTCAGTTATGAACTTCAGTTTAGATCATTCCTGGTTTAATTGCTGAGTCCTTATAGTGCCGCCATTGCAGCTTCTCTCGAAGTCTACGAAAGTAGCGGTTTTGCTGGTTATGAAACTACCATTTACCTTATAGACCCATATTTCCCATTTGTTTGTTGTAGTTATTTTCTTGTTTCTGTCAGTCCATGCTTATTTGTGATCTGTTATCTTTCCATATAAGTATAGGGTCTAGCCCATTGCACTTAGGTCATGATGGAAAGATTATTATTAGAAACTAAGATGAGAGATAGTATCGCAGGTCACATGAAGGAAGCAGGCATAAATCATCTTTGCTGTACCTTTGTTAGGACTGAAAGTCTCCCTCGCTTTTTGGCCTTTTTATATTGTGCAATAGGACAACGTATCATTCAGGAATTAAAACTTAGTAAAATATAATCGCCTACTGAATGACATTTACTATGAGTTCTGTAGTACTTATTCAGATGCGACAACTTTTATTAGTATGTTACTGTGAAGGAATACCTGTAAATTGACTGTTTCCAGACAAGAAGAAGCAGTTGAACACTTGTTTGCTGTTCTGTGGGCAACTATCTGAGTAAACAGTATAATCCTTTCACTTTGATTGGATTTTTCCTTGTGGAGTTACCAGCCTATCATCAACTAGTTTGGCAAAACCCTTACTGAATAAATTGTGCGACTGTCCTGACAAATTTCTGTTTCAGTGGTATCTGTAGAAATGCATATGAATTGCATATATATAAGACTATGAATGTGTGCACTGGTGCAGTGAGAGAAGTTAAAATTCTCTTTCATGCTTTGAAGAACCAAATATTCACTGCAGTCAATGAAATTCTGGTGACAATGATAGCAAGTATAAAAAAGTTCTATTTCAGTTGTATTTCATGTAATTTAATTTCTTTTATTTTGTTTTCCTCATATGCATGCTCCATTATATAATGTTTTACTTCAGTACGGTTGAGTAGCTGGGTGTGGATAGCATTCATTTATCAAAATAAGAATTCTGTGTTGTTTTGCAATATTCTCTGTTCTCCTTCCCTGCAACAGTGTATATTTTGTGTCACCTTTCTAATTTTCAAGAGGCTGTCACCAAAATTGGGTAGACTCCATTCTGAGGAACTCGAACTCTGAATATTACTTATTTAACTAGAATAGAAGACATAAGATTTTTTACATCAGGGTTGTACAATAGTAAAACTCTGATTGTTTTCTGTGTGAAGTTTCATAATTGTGATTAGACCTAATCGTTCTGGTTTGAGCAGCCATAATAGTTTCAGGTTCTTGTTATACAGCCGTTTTACAGTGCATCCAGAAAACCTATAGAAAAAGGCTTTTTCAAAATTGTGAGGAGCTTTTACATTTGTAGAGAATGAATTAGGCCCATTTTCTTTGCTGTTGACAAAATACGTTCCTTTTAATCTAGTCATTATAGGGAAAGTCAGCAAAAGCAGTGGAGGAAATACAGAGAGATTATAGGAAATGACTGTTTAAAATACATCTGCAAATGAGTAATGCTAGGCTTGTGTTGCAATACCTCATCAGTTTTCCTAGTATTATATACTACAGATATGCTACACTGTGCATTTGTGTGTCATCTTTTTACAGTCTTAAAGGTGCTCCTCTATTGCCAGACATCACAGCATCATATAATCAGAATACAAAGCACTCGTTTTGAACTTGGTGTAACAGGAAAAGTACTGACTTTATGAGTTTATATGTATCATTTCATGTAATTGCTTAGAGGTCAAGTTCATTGTTTACTGTGGGGAAAATATATCTTAGAAAGTTCTGGAAATTTTACCAAATTAAGGATTTCATTCAGAATTGATGATGATGTAATATGTAGAAATTGTTGGTCAGGTTTTGATATGTTAGATAGCAATAATGTTGCTCACTCTCACAGTAAGGTGATCTTTCAGTCTTTTTTTCTACAGGCATTAGCTTATTAATGTGATGGAGGGACTAAGTATTCCTACCAATTATCTTATGAAATTGTCATTGAGAGCATGCTGACCTATTTTTAAGAAGTTACTTGTTCTGGTTTTTTTTTCCAAAAGAACAAGTCAATTAGTACCTTTCACAAATTATTTGCCTCTAAAAACCCATTTAAAAATCTATATAGTTTTAAGCTTTAAGTCATTCATTCCTATGTTTTATTAAAAACTCAAAAATAGATATGTATTTTTCATTATTAAGGTTTGTAAAAAAATTCATTCCTAGCCCAACTTTCAGAGGCAAGTTTAAATGTAGAACATATTTTTAAGAGCCAAGAATAAGAATTTATTGATAAGGAAAAGGCAGACTGTAGTGTATCTGGACAAATAGTACTGTTGTAAGAGTGATAGATCTAGCTAAAAAAAAATGTAGGCAACAGAATATAGAGTTCCAGGACAAAATGCCAAATAGCTGTGAAGTCTGACTATTTGTAAATAAAAGCAATGTTCACTCTGGAGTCCAAAGCTCCCTCTTTTAAAGCTAGAAATAAACAACCCTGAGTTTTTCCATTGTAAACCCTCATTTTTATAGGTTTATAATAGGGTCATAAAAAGTCATTCCTTACTGAAACTTGACATCATAAAAGGCTAGGAAAGTCCTTTGGGTAAATAATAAATAGATTAAAGGATGATGGAAAGGTGCGTTTTCAGTACAAGTACACTGAAACACAAAAAAATCTCAACCCATTGTCCATTTGACTTGTACCCTTTAATCATAGTTCAAAGCTAAGCAGAATTTCCTCTTTGGAAAGTGTATTTATGGGTTCCGGAGACACTTTTCCAATTCCATCCCAAAGTAAAGGAAGAAAACTCAAGGGGAGTGAACCTGGAGGTCATAAGACCTCTCCCAGAATTTCATCAGTTCTTGCCCAGATTCACGGCCCAATGTATCTTCAAACCTTGCAAGTCACTATCTGCTTCCTCCCTAGTTCTAGCTTATTAAAAGTTATAGCCACATGAATTGCATTGAAATCTAGAGTCTTGGTGTGTGACTTACTAGTAAAATATACATTTGCTAAACTAAACAAAACTAAAATGCATGTTTACAACACAAAAGCCTTGTTACCTAGATGGAAAAAATTAGGATAATGAGTTTTGTTATGTACCGAATGGCAGTATAAGCCCTGCTCCCTGGAATGCCAATATCAAAAAATTATTTGTCTTTGATTCTTTTAGTTTTGGATGAAAAAGTGAAAAAGACATGCCATTTTCAAGCATTTGGGAATTCTTGTAAGAAATCACTGGCTATTCCTATAGGGTCTGTTTTCCTTAGAAGTGATCTTGCATTCATTGAAAGTCAGTGGGACGGAGGTGCATAAGCACACCACTGGTGGTGCTTGTAACTCTTTTTGGTCATGATGCTAGCGAGCAACTACCAAATAACTGAAGTTTAGCTATAAATAAGCAAAGGACTAAAGTCCTTGAGGCAGTGGTCTAGAGGAACTTTTTTAGATTAAGTTGCCAAACTACTTAGATCATAAATGGAGAGAAATCACTTAGAATTAAAAAATTATTAAAAAAAGATAAAAAGTTGAATTTGAAGCATCACTGATGTTATCAAAAAGAGTAATGTATGGAATAAGCTGGAGATAAGGTGCTTATTTGGCCTCTTCTTTATAAATGTTTGACCTGACTACTGCTTGTCTCTCTTGCTTTTTCTTTTTACCTTTTTTTATTTATTATTATTTTTATATGTAATTACTGCTTATCTTCATTCATTTATAAGTATAAAATGTTAAAATTACTCTAAATTTGTATATCTTTTTTACTTATTGTTTCTTAGTAACCTCAGTGTATATTGTTAATGGTCCATGACCGTTTAAAGGATGTTATTTGATTAAGGCATATTAAAATCAGTTGCATGAAACAGACTCTGGTATGTAAAAGAAAGTAAACTACTCTGGTAGGTACCAAGTAAACACCTGTTTGATGCAAAGGACATTATTGTTTAACATCATAGGTAATTTCTCGAGCAATTCCACTATGGAAAGTCTTACTGAGACCAGCTTTTTGGTCATGATAATCAAGACTATCAGCTATAGCTTCAGATAGACTGGACTGGCATTATCTGCATTTGAAGTGCTAGTCCAAGAGATATGAAATGAAATATATGTTTGAGTGAATGACAACACATGATGATTTAAAATGCATAGCTAAGCACTCTTAAGATGAGGTTCCTACCAGAATTAGAATGTGGCTTTTCCTTCCTATAACTACACCTCTGATTATGAATCTAGCAGAAGAATGGTCTAGAGGAGCAGACTGAGTGCACCCTCAGTAAATCAGCAATTGACACCTAGCTGGGTGGGAAGTATTCATCTGTGTGAGGGAAAGAAGTCTTTGCAGAAGTTTCTGGACAGGCTGGATTGATTGGCCAAGGCCAGTAACGCATGATTCAGAAAAGCTAAATGCTGGGTCCTGCGTTTGGATCACAACAAGCCCATGCAATGCTACAGATCTGGGGACAAATGGCTGGAAAGCTGCCTGGCAGAAGAGGACCTGGGCTTGTTGATCAACAGAAGGCTGACAACCTCTTGGTTTGTATCAGAAATGGTGTGGCCAGCAGGACCAGAGAAGCGCTTGTGCCCCTTTACTCAGCACTGGTGAGGACACACCTTGAACGCTATGTTCAGTTTTGGGCCCCTCACTACAAGAGGGACACTGAGGTGCTGGAGTGCATGCAGAGCAAGGAAAAGATGGTGGAGAGTCTAGAGAACAAGTCTTACGAGGAGTGGCTGTGAGAACTGGGGTTGTTAAGCCTGAAGGGAATGAGGCTGAGGGGAGACCACATTGTTCTCTACAACTACCTGAAAAGAGATTATAGCGAAGTGGGTGTTGGTCTCTTTTCCCAAGCAGCAAGTCATAGGACAAGAGGAAACAGCTTCAAGCTGCGCCAGGGGAGGTTTAGGTTAGATATCAGGAAAAATTTCTTCACTTAAAAGGCTACTGAGCATTGGAACAGCCTGCCCAGAAAGATGGTTGAGTCACCGTCCCTGGAGGTATTTAAAAGACATGTAGAGGTGGCAATTAGGGACATGGTTTAGTGACGGACTTAGTATTAGGTTACCAATTGGATTCAATGATCTTAAAAATCTTTTTTAACCTAAATGATTCTGTGACTCTGACAGGGCTGTCAAACTCACAGCCTGTGGGACGAATCCGGCCCTCCACCTTGTTTTATCAGGCTCGGCACCTTGTTTCTATCTGGTGGCAGTGCCAAGCTCCTTGCTGCTACGCTTCTGCCAGGGTGCCAGTCATGTTTGCAGTGTGTGTGTTGGGCGTTGTGCTGCAGCAGCAGGAGCAAGAAAAGGAGAGTGGCAGGAGCTGCGAGTTTGACACCCCTGCTCTATGAAGACAGACACCACAAATGAGAAATAAAAATCATGAGGTTGGTGGAATATCTAATAAATAAAAAGTTCTTTGTTAAGTAGTGTTAGACGATGTTTTTCCTATAGTAATGCCAGTTCCCAGCTCAGCATAACATCATGTAACTGTTTAATAACAAAGATAATTAAAATTGCCAGAGGAAAACCTCAGCTAAATGTGAAAGATAATAAGATGGAGAATGGAAATAGCCCAGTAGTTAGTGCAATACAATTTACTCCAGCAGCATTTGTTTTGTGTTGTTTTCCACAACTTCAACTATCAATTAAATTAAATTTTACTAAAGGTATCAAGTTTCCCACTTTAAAAAAATGGTGGGAGAAGGAAGAAGGAACGGTTATTTTAGATCTGTCACAGTTTGTGTCTGCCAAAGAGAGGAATGAAGCTGAAGACAAATATATTTAGGGTATCTACTCCAGTACAGTTGTCTTGGTGCTTAAGAATACAGGGCTCACTAATTCATGCAAGGTATTCTGAATCCGTCTAAAATGGTCATGTCTAAGATCTGCTTAAATAGATTTTAGGTAAATATAAGAGGTCGCAGTAATATCCATGGCATTATCAAAACATTCAGCAGAACCAAAGAATTAGTGCCCTGTATGCATTTGGCTCTGTCCATTCACCTTGCTAGAACGTACTATTTGAGGGGACGGGCCATCCTTGTTAGCATAGCCAGTTAAGAAAGGAAACCCAGAAAGAGCTCCAGAATATTTTCATTAGGAAAATCAGAATCTTAGCCTAAGGTTTCAGTAATGCAAGTGTAAGGAAATTTTATTTATAAAGAATAATTAAGCATTTACTGTCTTTCCCTTTTAGTCTTAACCTTTCTAGGGAACTGACTTTTAGTTAGACAATAGCAGTTCATTTTATGTCTTTCATACATGGGAGAATCAGAAATAAAAGATTTATTAAGCAAGCTTCAACATGTCCATTTGATATTTTACTATTGTATCATGAATTTCTTTAGAGAGAAGAAACCAATTAATGCAATGCCAGATCAGGGTTATTATATCAGTCATATGAATTTTACAAAAAGCCAAGGGCAGGCAATAGTATTTGCATTTAATGAAACAGTGATTTTTGTAATGTAGCTAAGTAAGGGGAAGATCTAATGCCAATAAAAATCTCATCAGGTGATGGCTTTGACAGAACATTTCAGTATCCTTGTCACCCAGAGCTGTCGTAAACAAACTACTGATGAGACAATGATAATAATTAACATAGTGTTAATGGAACATAGATGCTCACGGCTATTTTTCAGCTACAGTGAGCTGAATGAATGCCAGGCAGTGTGTGTGGCATAACATCATAACATGCTTTTTTTTATTCGCTGTGGTAACTGTTGGAGCTTTTCTTGTTTTCAATCACAGATCTTTGCTGTAATCTGATGATATTAATTTTTGCCCTTAAAGAAACTGTACATAGAATCCTAACATTTAGGAATATCTAATGGATCAGAATCTCCTGTATTGCACATTCAAAAACTGGCTTGTTTTTGAAGTTGATTTGCCAAGACAAAATTCTGTAGTTACAATAAAATAATAGATCATTGTTACTGAAGTTTAACCCTATCTACAAAATAGTCCTTTTACTGATAAAACGTGTAAAAAAGAAACAAAATTAATCTTGAAATGTTAGAAATAGCAAAAGGCCTTAGAACATTTCCTTCCTTCCTTCCTTCCTTCCTTCCTTCCTTCTTCCCTCCCGCCCTCCCTCCCTTCCTTCCTTTCTCCCTCCATCCCTCCATCCCTCCCTTCCACTTTGAACATGGCTGTTAGTGGCCATAGATCATTTTTTGCTAAATTGATGGGATGTTTGGTTGACGGCCCAGATATGTTCAGATATGTTCCCTCTCTGAGACTTTTGGCATCAACATTAAAGAACTGTAGGTTGGTTTTCGTGGGTCAAATAATGAAACACATTCCACTGTGTTCCTAGGTATGAGGCACAGAAAATTAACATTGGCTTTTTTCTTGGCTTGCTATGTCACTGCCTACTCTGATAGTAAAAAGAAATGCCACATCTTTGCCTCTTCTGGGTCAAGAAATTACCTAACTGGCATATTCACCTCGCAAATGTGGTTTGAATATGTCCAGATGCCACATTTTTACTTCTGTTCTAATCCTCCCATGCCTCCTTCACCTTGGTTTCCTAAATCTCTTTTCTAAACAACATAGACTCCAACCATTTTAAAATAAACTGAGAAATCAATGTGAAATAAATCCAAATTGGATAAGAGTGTTACCTTCTCAGGTAAGACACAATAAGATTGTTTTCTTCATTGTTCCTCCCTTTTTTGTATGTACTGTGGCCTGCTCCTTGCAAAAGCTCCCTATGGAAATAGGAGGTCTTACCCAAGGACTTTGTGAGTCTTTCCTTGAGTTACATGTGACTCACAGAACACAGGCTTTTTGATTCCAGTATTGGCAAATAGTATTGATTTTTTTATTAAAAATGTTGGTGTGTTTGAATATTTCTGGTCTTAATTCTAAATCCTGATGATCAGAAGAGTTTGCTTTCAGTTGCAAATGTGTTTAGTTGTCTTTGTTGGGGCATGGTTTGAACACTCCCTTAGGCAAAGTAGCAAAGGGCAAATACAAAGTACCCAATGTATGGTTTTTTAATATTAGAGTGGGCCAAATCGGAAAAGAGCATCATATAAGAAATAATAATATTGATATTCTCTCAGAAATCTTCTGTCTTTCCAGAAAATAGAAGACTTTTATCTGATCAATAATGTGGAAAAAAAAACCCAAACATTTTCATTATTTGTAAGAAGTTTCTGATTCCGTTTTGCATTTCTGACACAATTGTGTCCTGTCCTGTGGAAGAGGTTTTTCATTGCCGCAGGAATAAGAATGACAACAAAAATATTCCTGTAAAAATTATAATGTTTTTGCTGCTATGACTGTCTTGTCAATTGCACTTTGATTTTGGAAAATAAATTCTTAAAATTATGGTCATAAATAATTTTAAATAAGCCTATTTGAAGTCTTAGAGAACCTGGAGTATTTGATCTCTCTAAGACAGCTCTCTTCAAAGTCAGGGCATTTGTTTGGACGGTGTATACTTACGGAGTCAGGAAAATGTTTCCAGTGTGAGCTGCAGAGCACAGAACTCCAATCTGAGTAGGGTTTCAAACTTCTGATATAGTTTGAGGACACAGCAAAAGACCCATAGCTGTAGCAGATGACCCTTCTGTGTGCAGAGCTTTACTGTCCAGTTCTAAGGAGTAATGTGCACTAACAGCGACGACTTGCCATCTTACGCTATGTGTGTAATACATGTTCTACTTCATAGAGCATAGATGCTGCCATGGACTAGATTATGCTCTGTCCTGTACTCATGCTACTACTTCTTCAAATTCCTCTAAGTTATCTGAGTTCCTGTCCTTGGAACAGGCTGCCCAGGGAGTCACCATCCCGGGAGGTGTTTGAAAAACGGGTAGATGACTTTCTTAGGGATATGGTTTAGTAGGGAGACAGGCACGGTTGGACATTGATCTCAGAGGTCTCTTCCAACCTTATGATTCTATGATTCTATTCTTAGTTAAATCTCGACCCTTCTGAGAAGGCATCTATGTGACTCAGCTGTGAGTCCAGCAACATGAAACAGCTACAGCTGTCCCCTGAGCTCCACCACAGAAGTGCAACAGTATGGAAGCAAGGCAAGTCAGGGCTTGACTATGGGCTGGAGCTCATATGCAAGAGATACTATTGATGTAAACAATATTTACTATTGTGCAGCTAGAAGTTTCTTAGATCTTTGAGACATATGACAGCTTGACTAATGTTAGATCAATTAATTTCAAACATGAGATCTTCTGTAATTTTGTATAATGAATTTAAATTGATTATTTTTCACTTGAAGGAGAAGACATCAAAGAATGGTAGGTAGCATCAGAGCACTAGTTCACAAAGATTTAAATAGAGATGTTATGTCATCTTTTTGCTTTTAAGTTTTAAAATATAATCTGTGCAGAGGTTTAACACCAGACAGAATGATGTATGAATTTCAATCTAATGTTCTTTCTGGTAGAAAGCCAAAAGAGGTTAGATATTTGCCATATTTCTTGTTTATTTAGGTAAATAATACAGAATCAGTTGTATTTTTAGATTTCTTGCTAACAATAGAATAATATTTAGGGTTCTCCTTGATCTCTCTTGTGTGCAGGCTGTAACAAGAGATTTTTGTTTATATTTTTCTTATAAAAAATTTTAGAGTATTTTGTTTGTTTGGACTTCTTTTTGTTTAACAATATTAAGATCTTGAGAGAGATTTAGAAAGTCTTTATTTTGGGGTTACAGCTTTATAAAGTTGGAAGCAACCTACAGATATATAGTGGGGGAAGTTCTCAGAAATTATCGAATACTCATAATTACTCAAGAGGGAAAAGAGATTAAATCTCTGGAAAAATTCAACTTTCTGTTAGATTTAAAAATTAGAGCTGACGAATAACATTCTGTAAGTCATTTGTCAGTTTGCTGTGCTTGGACTCATCAGTATTTTGCCCCAACTCGCCAGTGGTTTTGCACAGGTCCAAACAGCTTCTCCAGCAGAGCAGGCTGGGGAAGGATATGCAATGCAAACCCTTCCTACCTTGAAAGATGGAGGCTTTTATGGTTTGCTTGCACTGGCACTACAGCGCTATCCAACTGCTTCTTGCAAACAAACATATCTGATGTATGTGAATGCACAAGCAAGTTGATAGAAACGCTAGCTCTATATCTCTTTGCTGATACATGAGCTTGAAATACTACGACACAGTCCTCCCTCAGCCTGAACAGCTCACTGGGCTTGACAAGGACTCTAAGAGAAGATGAGCAGTTCTGCATTGTAAGGCTTTTGATGGAAAACATAAAAGTACTGCTCTGTCTGACCGCTCACTGAACATGCTAGAAAAATGACAGATTGTCAAAGTTAAGTGCCATGTTGTTCATGTGAAAACAAAGCAAACACAATGAAAGCTTTTAGTGATAGGCACAGGTTTAGCTTAGACTGCTTTACCAGGACCTTGCAGCTATACATTAATGATACTTTATTTAAATGACTGCTTATATATAAAGAAAGATGATGGGTTTAGACGGCCAAAATTTGGTACGTTCTTTCACGAATATCTTTTCTGCTCTCTAAGCCATGCAGATAAACTAACTGTTTCTCTGTGTTAAAGAAATGGCTGTAAAATCCAAAATGAACTAAGACACATATATTGAAAGCTCAAGCTATGTATGTTGGCTTTTGGAGGCCTTTGATTACATCAGTGACAGAAACGTTCTTTAAACCTTGTGGTTATGAAAAATGGTTGGAAAATGTGACCTAGCATAACCAATATTATTTCTGGTTTTGTCTACTGGCAGCTTGAAACAATTATTCTATGAAGTGTGAATTATCCCATTTTGACTTTACAAACTAAAAAAAAATGTAAAAGCAAAATCGCATACATTGTGATAGATGCATTTGATTTTTCCAATTTCTTTAGTTTTCTAGTCTTAAATGTAAAATTGTTTTTCTTCTGTAAGTATTCTGTAAATAATTTTTGACCTTTTCATTCTTATATCCAGGCTTGCCTTATATAGTTTTATTTCTGGTTTATGAAGTATTTGCTTAGTCTTAAGTATTTTAAATGAAAATGTCTTGATACATTGATTCTAATCTTAACTTAAAGGCTTAATAACATTACTTTGTTAAAAGGAAATTAGGTTTTTGAATATTTTTAAGTCCCACAAGATGTTTTTAGTAAAATCCAAGGCTTGTCTTAGTTATGAGAGAAACTGCCAGATTTTATTGACATACTAATAATCCCAAATGGGGAAATTTGTAATGAGTGCATCATTTTAGATGAGTGTTGTGTGCCCTTGAGATGTTTGGTTATGTAGCTTAGACATTTAGGGACTGTAATACAAAAGGAAACATCAGCAGTAAGGTAGAAGTCTGGCTCGGATATTAAAAATATAGGGACTTGTGTGCTCTACAGTGGAAAAGAAACAACAGCCCACGGTATCCTTTTTGTACGCTGTTCCTAACCCAGATGTTTACTTTTATTGCTCTAAAAGTTGTTGACTCTTAATACTTTTTGTGTTGATGCTTGGTTATATTTTACCTGCGTCTTTTGTTCCAGCTAACCCAAGTTAGATGATAGTAGGAACTGCAAATATTTTGCCTTCATGATCATCATCATAAATCATAAGCCATAATATCTGCCTTGTGTTTAGAGGAATCAGCTTTTTTATTGACTGTCTTCCATAATTAATAGCACTTTACTTTGTAAATCAAATTAGCCCACTTTTTCTATAAAGATTTAGCGTGAGATCATTTTTTAAAACACTAAATGACCTTGACAAAAACAAGAGATCGATAACATGTTGATTAGCAGTTTGTTTTCTGTAAGATTGGATGTTGCCCTTGTCGTTAGTTTTTCCTGTTGCAAGACTTGTAGAGGTTGAAGGTTGTTGGTACCTCCTGGTAATAGTATTTTCCATAAATAGCTGGTTCTACTCATGTCTAACACTGATGGATTCACTTAGGCATTTGTCTGTAGATTTTGATAATGTGTCTTTTAATCTACACTTTTTAAATTACAAGATTCTGGGGTCCTTGTCAGCTGTTTTGCCAGAAATAAATACAGTTTTGGTTTTAATGGGAAAAAACTTAGGTTCTGACTGTTTGCTTCAATGTTGCCATGGCTAAAAAACTATGACAATCTCTAGAAAAACATGTGGTGTGGTAGTAAAAGCAACAGAGTTTGAGGAGCAGATTCAGCCTTCTTAAGAACAGAATTTCCCTCAGCCTCTCCTCATAGGACAAATGCACCAGCCTCAGTTGCCTTAGTGGCCACTGCTGGATGTGCTGAACCTGTTCTCCTTTGATGGCAGGATTGCCTGCATTCTCTTCTTCATTGATGAGGTTACTTGGTTCCTCTGCCTCTCATTACTCCTTTCCAGGTCTTTGTGTTTACTATGATTGGCCTTCAGTAACCCAAACCAGAACTCTTTGTGCCAGGAGCCCATGGTCGATTGAACTTGACGCGTAGTGTCCCAGAGGGAGTATGAGGCCAGGAAACTGCATTACATTCAGCAGAGACCTTAATGCCAAAGGAAAGCATGCTAAAAGTCATATTCCCAGCTATGAAAAGTTCTTTATTCGTTTGAAAGCAAAAGCCTGCCACGTGATATGCACAAGCTCTGTTTTCTCAATTACATGACATGAACTTGGGAATTTCTTTCAAAAGCAGAATGTTATAAAATCAAGAAATTAAACAGCTGTCTGCCTGCTCCCAGGTGCTGAATATCTCAGGGGAGTTATAGTTTAGGTGCTTTTATCCCATTTTCCCCCATGGTTAAATCACCTGTCCTGACTACATCTCCCCCGGTGCCTTTAGGCTGTCAGGATGCATAGTGCGAGTCTATCCGGAGAGGTGACTATCCTACCAGCACATAGAGCACCTGCCCTTGGAGCAAACTGCTTTTCTCATAGAGTAAATTCCACTCTCTCACATTCTTTAAGCACAGCAAAGAAAAATAGGAGCATCTTGAAGTTGAGCTCCCTGTTAGAACTTTACACTAGGGAAAGTCTCTTTACCTCAACTTCAAAACCATTTCCATCGGGAGTATTTGTCACTGCTGCTTTTGATAATTGTTGGCACTTGTGATGCTTCTGTTTTGTTGATGACATGGTGCTTTATGTGCATTAGTGAGACTACTCATTTTTCTGTAAAGAGTTTTTTTATCTGTAACATGAAACTTTTGCTCATATATTCATCTACTAAGAATGTTGATCAGCTCTGAAATATCAATCACTTTCTTAACTATGGGTGACATTCAATATCTCTTTACACCTTGTCAGCAAAACTAATGTGAGTTTTACTTTTGAGCTAGCAAGGTCAGATTTCATTCCAGATAGAAGATATTAAGGTGTAACTATTGGGTAGATGAGTTTCTTAGGGACATGGTTAGTAGGGAGACAGGCATGGTTGAACTCGGTGATCTCAGAGGTCTCTTCCAACCTAGAGATTCTATGATTCTAATTTCTCTTACCAGCTATTAGGATATGAATGCCTAAATAAATACCTAAAATAATTATCAAATTATGCAGTTTGTGAAAAGTATTTTGTTCCTGGATGAAACTGCTGTTAAATAGGAGTGGAATAAGAATACGCAGAAGATAGATATAATTATTTTCAAAGAAATACGTGAACATTTTAGTTTCTTTTACAGCATTTAGGTTTCAGCCTTTTTTAATGTAACAGGAGATTAAAGTGTACTAATTGAGAAGAGCCTATGGCATGCTACATGAAAGCCCAAACTAGTTTTATGTGTATTCTGTTTCTAGTACTTTCTCATAAGCATGTTATGCAAACTAAAAGTGTACAGCCTACATATCCTAATATATAGTTATAATTACTACTACATATTTTTATGTCCAAAACATTTTTACAGAATTAAGTAGTTATTTCTTGCAGTGCAGTATAGTGTCTTTGTCAGAGAGCTGTAAGCAAACACTGCTGGCGAAGTTTTTGTCTTATAAAAATTGGAAGAGTGGTAAATAATGATGAAGAAAGATCACTAATGGCATTGTCTGGATGAATATGTGTTATTTAAAATGGCTAAATGGAGGGAAATCACAAATGTTGACCTTGTGAAAGGGTTTACGGTGGGACTCGATGATCTCGGAGGTCTCTTCCAACCTTATAATTCTATGATTCCATGAATGGAGAGCTTTGTTTTAGAGAACTCTGGCTCTGGAAAGGACTAAATGGTCATGCTGGTAATGAGCTGAACAGGAGGTTTTGAGGGTGATTCTGTGGCTTAGACAGCAATGATATTTGGCTTTATTAGTAGGGGAATTAGTAGGAAGGTGATTTTTTAAATTTTATATGATGTTCATGAGACCATTGTTGTGATGATATATGCGATTCTAGTCTTTAAAAAGAACATTGAAAATTTAAAAGATTTCTGGAAAAGCTGCAAAAATTTTTAAAAGTTTGGAAGAAGGCACCAAACAGTTGAATCTGAATGATTTCTCATTAACAGAAGATTATTAAAGTATGAAATGATCATGGGAAGTATTTGCATGTCATTTAATATTAAAAGGTTATTTAGCGTAGTAGGCAAAGGCATTAGAAGGCACAGAAACTTCAAGCAGGTAAATTTGCTGTAGGAATGAAGAGAACTGCTCATCAGCAGGCATAATGAACTGGTGAAAAAATTGTCTCACAAGTCATTGGCAACACATTTTACTGAGAGCAAACATATTGGGGGAACAGGATCCCACAATAAGAATCCCAAAAGCTAACAAATAAAGTTTCCAAAAATATCAATTGCATCACTGGTTTCTTACAGTGATGTGAACACACAAGTCCAATGGAAAAGTAGAGGAGGTATTTATTTCCAATTTACATCTTGCATACTGGAAGAGAAAAGACAAGAAGCAGTTTTTGTAAAGTATTTTGGAAGGATGCCTTTTATAATGCTTTTTCAGGTGCTCCATTCTGTGCCTTTGATATCTTGGATTTGTCTTTTCATCAGACCTCATTGTCTGCCAAAGGTTAGTGACGTTAAGGACTTTAAGGCTCCATTTTTAAGGTGTATAAGCCTTATTCCGCACAACAGTAATAGATTATCTTCAAAGTGACGTGTACATAGGAACCTAAGTTCTATTGATTTTCATTCCAGTGCTGCATGTAGTGATGAAAAATCTTCACTGAACCAAGTGAATTGCTTTAGGAACACAGCAAAGTTGTTAGCAAGAAGGTGGGGGGAACTCTGGCTGCTCTTCAGCTGTCACCTAGTGGTGATTCCAGTACCAACAGCAGCTCACCAGAGATTAAAGCTGTGCTGTGGGAATTACCACTGTCATAAAGTTCCATTTGTCCTTCTGTACAGCATTGCTGTTTAGACTTAAACTCTGAATTTAGGTACTGCATTATAAGGATCAATTCCTTAATCTTCATTTAAGACTCTGTCAGCTCTCCTTTTGCTTTGAGGACTGTTTGTCACTCCCCTAAACGTGGGTGCATTTCTGATAAGCAATTCTGAAAGAAAAAAAATGGTTGCTTATTATAGAAAGTATTACTCTTCAAACCACTTGCCTGAACAGAGCCATAGCTCCCATCCTTTTCCTGTTTCATTCTTCCTAATAATTCTTGAATTATAGAAAAGGACCTCTGGCCGTGTAGCAGTTGTGGCTTTGACTCATATATGTTTGCATAGCCCCTCTGAGGGCTGAGTATGAAGCTGTAGATAAAATGCAGCACGTTCCCTGGCAGACAGCAGTCTTCATGTGCATAATTTACAGTATGGATCTAGTCACAGCAACTAGTAAGGAGTAAGTGCTGGGGTTTTTTGGATGCTTAAAGTATCTAGAGAACATTGTTTTTAGAAAAATGTTCAGTGGATGCTAAAGCTGTAGAAATAATGTTTTATTTGTCACGTTGTGGTGGACAGAAATTGGGTGTACACAATAGAACGGAGAGCTCAGATCAGAGACTGTAAGTCTCCCTGGCTGAGAGCACAGCACAGATTCTGTGATTCGGGAGTACAGCTGTTTAGAACTTCAGCGTTTAGAAATGAGAGAGCTTTCTTGTGCGCTCCTAGGTAGAGAGAGGGAAAATCGTTTTAGTCCAGTAAACTTCTTGTAGTTCAGGAATGAGAAAAAAGTACTCATTGGTTCGGACAGCTGCCTCCTTTGCAGCAGTTTTTAACCAGAAATACTTGAAACAGTTTGATATGAATAATGAAAGATTGCATGATCTATGACAGAAATAAGTGTCACTACATTTTAGCTCATTAATGAAGAAACAATGTTACCTATATAAGGAAAATCCTCATTTACTGTTTACTTCATTTTTGACATTTCATTTTTAATAACCTAACAACAAATAAGATTTTTGTAATAATTTTCTCCATCAGGTATTGCAAGTATTTCACTGTGAAATAGGTTGAATGGGATGTCATTGTCCTTTAACTTTAACAAGTGCTGCTGATGGATGTGGTCCATTTAAATGTGCAACAGAGAGCTGAACTAGATAACGAACTTATTATTACTCTCTGAGGATTACAGGTTAGTCCCAAAGGAGTGCAGTAAGCTAGAAAAAATCCATATCTACTGGCTAAACAATAGCCAGAAGGCTGACTGGAGATATTGATTTACTTTCTAGGCCATTTAGACCTTAATGGTAGAGAAAAGCTGAAGTGCTGTTTACTTTTCTGCCAGAATCGACCAAACAACCAGTCCATTTTTACAGACTTTTGATTGATTTCGCTTAGAGGAATTAGAGGTGATTTATTTTTAAGCTGAAAGCAACTCGTAAATATCTCCCACTACACAGGTTCCCTGAGAGTAAATGTTAAGTGGAAATACTTACTGAGAAATACATCGCTGCAAATCAATGTGAGCAGGTAATACTCAGGTTCCTTGGTAGGAACAGTCAGGTGTTGGACGCCTTTGTCAAGAGTGGTCCAACCTCTGTTTGTACTATGTGAGACACAACACTTTCAAAAGTCTCCACTTTTCCGAACGGGTATGAATCTGATTGCTCAGCTAAATTTGTGCCAGCTGTACCCTGCTGACTTAAAAAAGGGCCGCGGCTGTGGGAGTGTAAGTGGTGCTCAAGGTCAGTAGCGAGCAGCTTTAATATTTCATGTATGAAACCAGTAATTTATCATGTGACAATTGCACATGATACTTCATACTCATAGCAAATATCTAGCTGTAAGGAACAACTCAGAGAAAAAGCAGGCTAAGATGCTGGAATGAAGGATTTTCAAAATTAGACAAACTTTAAGAAATGCTTCTGAACATATTGCCACATATATAGAGAGACACAGCTAAGTAAGAAAAATACTATGTTTGTTATTTCCTAGAGATGACCTGTCTGGAAAATGACTTAGGTTTCTACAAAACACTGTCAGGTGTATTAGGGCTGTGAATTTAAAAGATTGGTTACCAGTATAATTCTTTGGCATGTTCTCTTGGAACTTACAAACATAGAGCTGGTATTTTAAAAGTATTCCTACCTAGAGATAAAGTCACAATTTTATGTTAATTACAAATTCATAGTCTATAATTACTACTTAAGGAAATTCTGAAGGAATATTTTTTTGAAGTCCAGAATGTTAAGACTTTTTAGAAATCCTTGCCTTGACATAATAGTCTCTGTTGTCACTAAACAGGCTTGGCTTTTTTTCCTCCATTCCACCCCCATTCCCTGAAACGAGTTATATTTGGTTAATGTGCTGCTTATCTCTTAACAGAAAAGTATGTACCTGTTACCTGAAAACTATAATTACAGTCTGCTTAGGGCTTGTACGAGAATATATAAGTATGGCTCTTTTCAATGTGAAAGTTGTATTTCAAATCCTACATGTATCATATGCTACCTCTCCTGACAGCTAAATCATTAATCCTGTACTGACACATTTGATTCAACCTCGGCACCATGCTACATAGCTGAAAACTGCTGGGAAGAAGAAATAATCTGATATCTTCCCTTTCTCTGTCCAAGTTCTTAAATACAGAAAAAATTCATTGCTGAGGTAATAGTCATTAGAACTCTTTTATGTATTGTACAGTGATAATAATTTTTACTGCCCCTTTGGACTTTTAGACTGATGCAGAGGGACTACAGAAAAGCTAAGAATTTCAAACAACCTTCATCCTAGTTCTTCACTCTATATTAAAATGAAAAATGATGGATTATTCTGTGTTCTCAGCTGAAAAGCTGAAAAAGTTTGGTAAACTCCATTTTTTTAAAGCCTGTCTTTTGTAGTTAGCATGCTAAGCTTTTACTTAAGAACTTAGTATATGCAGTTCTGAAGTCCCAAGTAGGAAATTTTACAAACTGTTTCATACATGGTTTCTCTGAGGTTTTTTTGTTTGTTAAGATTTGAAAACCTGATTTGGAAAATCTTGACCTTTCACAGATGTAATACTGTAGAACTATATTTTGTGGGTTTTAATACTTTTCTTCTAAGAAGTTTTTGGCGGAATATATTTAAGATGCTATGCTTATATACTTTAACATACTCTTTGTTTTTTTGAAAGAAAGCCAAGCCTGCAAAATAAATTTTGAGAGCTTTATATAACTTTGCTTGTGAGTAGAAGTGTTACCTGCAGTTCTCAAGTAACTACAGTGAATTCTGTGAAGCAGAATTTTATGTTCTGGTAATTTTTGTTTCCTTACTGCTATGTTCATAGTTCACAAAAAGCTCTGCATGTATGTTAACAAAAGATGTGCAGCTAGTGTTTTCTGTGTGCTAATATATCTAAATTAAAAAAAAGTGTCAGTTTAATATAAAATTTTTCTGGTTTATATTTTCTTTTTCTTGTAGGGTTTTTTTTAATTCTATCTGCAGAATAATTGAACTAGAAGAAATTATAGATATATTTTAAATTTCATTTATAAGTGACTTAATTTGGCTTAGTTAAATCAGTTAGAAACTTATTAAATAACATAAAATTATGGAGTTTTATACTGAAATAGAGTCCCAATTCTGCAAGCATTGAAGTGCTTCATTTTATCTCTATGTTTGAGTAGCTCCTTAGATTTCCATTTCCTAATTTAATAGTATACACTGATTCGTACTTGTTTGTTTAAGTTTAGAAAACCACTTAAACTGGAGCAATTTTTAAGACAACCAGTTTTTGGAATCCTGCAAATTTGAAAAAATCAGATCAATGTTGATCGGATCAGCATCCTCATTGACCATGTTTGATTTCCTTATCAAGTCCTAAAGTATTACTGACTTTGAAGCAAAGAATGATTGCTTCCATTTGTCTCAGGAGCTGAAAAGCAGTGAGTAAAACGATGTTCAAAGAAATCTAAATCTTGGGGGTTTTTTATTGGGTTTTGGTTGGGTTTTTTGCTTGCAAGTGAAGTACATTGGGAAAAAAAACAACAGCTGGTAGCATGGAGCTGTGAGAGATTTTAAAAAGCTGGGGTGAAGTAATGATTAGAAATGCAATATGTAGCTGTAGTATAAGAAGTAAAAGCAAAGGCACTGAACAAGACAAATATAATTTAGGTAGAAGCACAGGGCTAATTACTGGGCTTACTTGATAGCTTAGAATTATCACCCATAAAGTTTGATTCCTCACCAATTCTCTTGATGCAGAAAAGAATCCTACTAGACATCGGTGCTAAATTTACCATTCCCGTAGCATATGATTGTCCAAAAATTAGAAAGGCAGAAGGTTGCTTGAAGCAATCTTTGTGTATATCCCTATGTAAAGGGACTATAGGCATACTCTTGCCCAGGTTGGAATGTATATAATCACCATAGAAGGCACACAGGGAATGATTTTACATATTTATTTTAAGCATGCTTTTGAAAATTAATTGGATTTATTTTGGATTGCATGTTTTTTAAATTGTAATGGAGCACAGGGATTAAAAAATAACTGTTCTTACTACAAAGTTCTAATAAATGAAACAATGACGTGTCGGGTCCATAGCAGTTGTTTGCTGATAATCCAACAAGGTTTTTGGTGAAATGACTCTTGGTCACATAGCTTTGTACACAGGAGCAAAACCACTATGCTGGTTTTAGATTTACTCTCTGCCTGGAGGCCTGCATAATCCTTTTAGGTGCTGTTTAGTGTAGAAAGTTTTCTAAATTTGTATTTTGATGGGTAAGGTGGTAAGTTGTTTTAGTAGTAGAATTTATTATTTATACAGCTACCATGTGCATTTTCAATGCCAAATCCTGATTTCTACTAAGTATAGACCTTCTGTCACACTAAAAATGCATTCTGAAGTCTCTGCACATTTACAGAACAGCACATTTAACCGCAGCTGATGACTGTGTTCAGTTTTCAGGGATAAAAATGTTGCCTAAAAATATAGGCACACAAATATAGCATTAATTGTAATATTTTCAGGTTTCTAAAAAATTGGTGGCCTTTTAAAAGCAAAACTCATCCCATCCTACCCTACAACATGGAAAGGAATGTACTGCTATTTAGGAATAGTGAACTTTTTTACACAAAGAGAAGGAAGCATGGCTCAGGTGTTTCACCTGCCTCTTGTCTTCAGAGTGGTCTATACATGACAGCTGTGGGAAATGAGGTAGCACAGTGTCCATGCATTTCCTGGAGAGAAATATATGCCTTTTTAAAAATTTCTGGAAGATGAGACTAGAGAGGACAGCTTATGCTGCCTTTTGCTTTTAAGGTGCTACAGGGAACACAGGTGGACTGGGTTCAGAACTTGGGTTCTTCTACGGTAAGTCACTAAAAGCCCAACATGTAAAGATGCGTAAATGCCTTGTCCCACATAATACTTGTAAGGGTATGGTTTTAAAATTCTGTTTGAGCAAGGAAAATGAGGAATGATAAGACTTCATTTATCTTTGTAGAGTTTAGGGGGAGGGGGCTCTTTTCCTCTCTCTGGGTCTAAGTGTTCTGAAACAAGACAGGTTTTCACTTTGAGATTGTTCAATGGGAATCCAGTTGTCTAGTTCACGGGTAGGCAAATGCATTGACATGGCTAAACATGGTGTTAGGCTGAATCTCAGGCAAGACATCTCATTCTTAAAGGAGATTCCACCATTCTTCTTGTATGAGTGGTGTCAGGAGGCAATGAAGCTTGAAAAGGGTGAGGCTTCATTAACTCATAAATCTGCTTTTTCAGTAAAAAAAAAGAAACTTTGAAGTCCCTTGAATCGCAGTCAGACAGGCAGAGATGTTTAGTCCTGCCCCAGTGCTGCCAGGCTTAAATATTTCTGGAGGGGTCCTAAGGAGAAAAGATTTTACCAAATTTCTTCCCCTAAATAAGAGTCTGGTGTTTCTCCTGTGTGTTCACAGAAGAGCTGCTCATTGTTTCCCTTACAGCACTTGATTGCTTACTTGTTTTTTTCTTTCTTTTTTTTTCACCTTTCCCCTTAGTCTCCTCATTGTGTCCTACTTGGGAACAGTAGTATAAAGCACAGTGTTTAAAGTATTTTAAGGGATTTTTTGGCAAGAATTGAATACCAGTATTGAGACACTTCAGTTTTCAGTGGGAGCTAAAATATTGGGTAGAAAGAAAGATTATTTAATCACTCATAATCACCTGCATTACAGAGAAACAAAAGTGGATATATGGTTGATTGTTTTCTAAAACAGAGCTACAGTTGTGCATGTGAAGCAGCCAATGAGTAGCTGCTCCTTGCAAACCTGTCCCTGAACCTCTAAACTGCCCTGACAATGGTCTCATTAATTTAAGTACTCCTCAGTGTCATATCTGCTTTTACATATCCATATTAGTGGGTAAAAGGAAGGAAAATTGTTTTATTCGTCTGACATAATTTAAAGATGAAATGTGAAGGTCAATGACCTTGCTCTGAGATAGTAGTTCTATTATAACATATACAGAGGGGGCTTTTTTTTTAAAAAAAAAAAGAAAGAGCTTTGTTGGTGCTCTGGTACAACCAGGGTTGGTAAATGTGGAACTGTTTATAGGCTTTATTTTTGTTCATGATAAAAAAACCTCTTCAGATTAATGAGTCATTGGTGCCTCAGCATCTGCTCCCAAGACTGAGGAATTTGGGAAGGAAACTGAGGAGGAATATGAGGATAAAAATAAGTAAAATTTTAAAAGCAAAAATCTTCATGAAGTGAAATGGACATAAAGGATTTAGGAAGACTTGCAGGAATGTTCATTTAGTGGAGCACAATCACAGATTAAATCACAGATACAATGAAGATACTTTTTATGTAAACATTTTGAGAAAATAAGCTGTGTGTCTTTTAGGTCTCACTAATCACTGTTGTTAAAACAGAATATATTCAAAACTAAAAGGCAGATTTCCATATTTAAAGCAGATATTTCTATTGCACTTTAGAAACAGTACCCTCTTACATGGAGGAATACCTTTTGTAAACTGTATCAATAAGGTACCACACTGTTTTGTAATAGCTGGTTTCTACACCAGGTGCTGCAGGCTGACCTCCTGTAATTTGTCTCAGTTGAGTGTACTATAACTCTAGGAGAAATACATTATGTTTTTTCCTCATGAACATCCTGTTGCATTCTGGCACAGAACAGATGCAGGCTGAGGCACAGCTCAAAACTCACCGAGTTCCTCCTGCGTTATAGCACCTGAGTCTCTTAAAATTTTTGGAATGTGTTGTTTTTATTTCCATATGGGCATTTTTACTTGTATTTTTGCATAAGATTCTCCGCTGTATAGATGTTAGTAGTAGGCTTCTCTCTGCTGAAATCTGTAGTGTAAGAGGGTATGTAGGGTATGCGAGAAAGATATCAGGGTTAATTGAATAAGTGAAGAATGTGGGTTATGGATATGACTATTATCCTGGTTTTGCTTAGGTATTTTATAGTAGCCCTGGCACACTTCCAATCTGGCTACTATTTGTGTCAAATAACTAGACAAATTACATTCTGATCCATAGCCAAACAGAATCGGGAAACAATGCACAAACCTCCGGTCAATTTGTTGCACCTTTTGTCTGCAAATATACACATAACAGATAGTGTTTGGGAACATCAGTACCTATCTGGAATTGACTGATACTGGTACTATGTGTACAAATATTTCAATCCAAATGGGTAGTTGGAAACTGAGATAACAAGTGGTAATGGGTGGTGAGACAGTTATTGAGGAGAAACAGATAATCCAGCAAAGATAGTAAGAGGAAAGAGGAAATGTGTTTGGGACCAAAACCATAAGAACATAAAAATTCCCATCTGGTGTCTGCCAAAAGGTCTATCTAGCCAGATGCTCTTTCTCCAGTGCTATCTATGAGTGAGTCTAAGAAGAGAAGAACAAGGTAACATGTAGTTTGTTTCTGCATTTGTGCTTCATTTGCTATGTGGACTTCAGTCGCTCTTCTGTCTGTGAATTCTTCCAATCATTTTTGAATATTTAGCATCCCGTTAGCATCACTTTTGCATGCTGTGTAAAGAAACCCTTTGTTTGTTGTATCTACTGCCACCTAAGTCCTCATCTGTCCTAGCTTTTTCTTAGAAGATATAGTGACTAGTAATACTCTATTCATCCTCCCCATGGCACATGTGACTCTGGAGAACTCTTTTATATCTCTCCCATTTATTACCCTTCTAGGCTGAAGGGTTCAAAAGACATTCAGTAGTTTGATTGTCTCCGCTTTCTTTCTCCATACTTTTCCGTTCTGTTATACTCTTCTTTTTGGTTTTTTTTTCTCTCTTTCTCCCCAACACACCATATCGCCTTTGGAGAGAGGAAGACTGCACATGGTATTCAGTATCACAGCAGCATTCATGCAAATGCTGCTGAGCACTATTCCAACACTTCATTCAGCTATTGTAACCCCAAGACTTTGTCTGTGAGAACTCATCACAGTTAGCAAAATTATTAGTGTACTTTCATTTTTCTCTATACTTCACTTTGCTTTTATCCATATTAAATGTCATCTACGTTTTTATACCCCAGTCACTAAGTACTGCAAAGCAACTCTTCATAATTTGTGTTTATTACTGCAAGTGATCAGAGTGACCAGGTGTCCAGGAGTGGGCTCTTGGATGGACATAACACAGCTGAAGGCGGGAGTAGAACTGAACAGGCAAGGGTGAAGGACAGTAGTTACAACTGGAATGAACTTCAGACACTTTCAGAAAATTGAACAGATAGCTGGAGAAGTGGGGCAGGCAGGTGGAAAACAGAAACTGCAGACCAGCTGCATACAGAAATGCAAGCTACAGTGCAAAATGGTACTATAAAGTATGAGAGAAAATGGCGTCAAATTCAGCTTTGTGGCAGTAGAACTAATAAATGTCAGGGAGGATCTAACAATGTCATGTAATGGTATAAGCTTGTATGGGGTAGCCTTCCAGCAACAGGTGGTATTGTTGTATGATAATGCAAAAATTGTATTTACTGTGTAAACCTGGAACTGTTCTTTCAGGATTTTAACTTTTCTGTCTATACTTATCTATACAATCTCTGCTTATGCTGTGTGCTACGAGAGAGTAACACTTAGATTTGCCATAAGTACAGCTGGTAATGGAAAAAAGGAAAAATTGACAAAGATGTCTCTATTAAAATCATGCCAGTCACACATAAATCTCTTATGGATGTGCATCTCCACTGGCTATTTCCTTACCTTTGCGTATGATTCATTATAAAGCAGAACAGGAATTATATGATTGTTAAGACAGAAGTGGAAAGAAAAGAACATTAGAAAAAGTCATACATTCTTATTAATATATATTATGTGCTGCAATGAAATCATTTTTACCCAAGTATAAAATTACTTAGATAATAGATTTATGAACAGTGAGAAAAGATGGAAAATATGTTGTCTCTTGAAAACTTCTGTGAGAGGGATAGGACTTGATAAAAATATTCTTTATGTTGAATTGTATGAAGCATTAAAATATTTTTAGCAGCTGATGTTTTATTTATTTTATAAGATATTTAGTATTTAGTTAGATGAAATCCAATGTATCAGCCCATTTTATTAGCAGAAATACGAAGTACAATCACAGTGACATACAATCTGCTGTAAATTTTACCTCACTTGCTCTTGAATGTGTGTATCTTGGGCTGGAACTCAATAAAACAAAAGCAGCAACTTCAGATGCCTTAGAAAACTTTTCCATGAGAAAAATCAAATGGTAAAGGTTCCAGGCACATTCATTCCCAATTGCAGGAACAGACTTCGACAGCTGATTCTGCTTCAGTTGTTTCTGGGTGCAGACTCTTTCTCCCCATGCATTGAGAACAATCACTAGGGCTTCTACGTTGGTGGTTTGTTTAATGCAATATGAAATTCTAAACTGAAATAAAGCAGGACATGGCCATGGATTAACATGACAAGTTATTTTTTTCTTAAAAAAAAAACCACAAACAAAAAACAAACAAACAAACCAACAAAAAAAAAAGGTGATCTGCTCCTGTGAATCTGGCTAGTCTTTTATTTTTCTTTTTTCATACTATGAACTGTCTGAATTAAGATCATAGAATCATAGAATGGTTTGGGTTGGAAGGGACCTTTAAATATCATCTGGTCCAATCTCCCGGCCATGTGCATGGACATCTTTTACTGCTAGATCAGGTTTCTCAAAGCCTGATCCAAGCTGATTCAGAACCCTTCCAGTGACAGGACATTCACAGCTTCTCTGGGCAACTTGTTCCAGTGCCTCACTACCCTCATTGTAAAAAAAATTCATCTGTTTGTCCAATCTGAAGTTACTCTTTTTAAAATTTGATAGAATCATAAATAATAATAAAACTTCCTTAGAGCAAGATTTTTCCCAGCTTTTTACTTTTTTCTGTTCTCATTTTTTTTCTCTGTTCTCTGAAATCTCTGGTACTAACCACTGTCGGTGTCCTAATACCGGAACAGTTATTCAGCTTACTTGCCCGGTATAGTGTTTCCTATACATTTTTCAGACCTTATTATCTGTGTTTTCAGACTTCAGAAATATGTGGGTTTACTTGAGTCTCCTTTAGGATTAATTTTTCTGCCTTTCTCTATTTTATCATCATTCTTCTTGCAGCATTGCAAAACTTCAGTGCATTTTGAAATTAGTTTCCTATCTTTTTCTCATTCTTCTCTTTCTCGATTCCCTCTGTTTTCTTCTTTTTCACATATACCTGACGACCTCTTGCTCCCCTTGGACTCTTCATAGTTTCTCCTCTGTGGAAATACACCTCTGTCTCACACCTCCATTTGTGCACACGTCTCTGCTGGTTTTTATTCCCTGCAGAGGTGGTTCTACACATTATTCCACGTTTCCTTAGAACAGAGGACAAAAGAGTGAACAAGGAGTAAAAGGAACCCTGAGAGACCTGTTCCTTTTAAATACTTGACCTGAATCTGTGGCTCTAAGCACAATCCAGAACTGTGCGGAATGACCACTCTACGTGGCTTCTTGCCTACTTCTCTTTTTTTCTTGCCATGGCATTTTTTCTTTTTAAATTCGTTGCTTTCTATAACTTGTTCATGAATGCTGCTCTTAAAACAGGTCCTTTATGCTGGAAACTGTATGAGTTTGTGATATAGACTGAGATCAACTTCTAACGCTCACTGACAAATAAACAATACTTCTGCAACATAATTGGAACAGCTTTATAAAAAGTGTTTTCAGAAGACACTGCTTAGGGATTATCTATAGTTTATGGAGGAAGTCAAGTGCTGCTTGTCCATAAACAGACATTCTTGCACAGATTTGTAGTAGAGATTGCTTCGTGGCAGTGGACTTTTCAAGAAATTTACCCTGGAAAAATAAAGAATTGTAGTACTTTCATGGGTAAAAATCTCTATACTTTGTGTAGGTTAAAGGACAAAAGATGACAAAAGTAGAGAAGAAAATTTGTTCTTTCTCTGCCGTATGAAAATATTGAAAATAAAGCTTTCCCAAAGTGTATTTCCAAATGGTCATAATATAATTAAATTCTGTGTGTATTTTCATGCAGACAGCCAGAGGCATATTCTTGATGCAAGACCATCCTTGTGCTAAATTTAAAAACTCTGCTCTGAACGTGTAGCTGTATTAAAACAGTTGAAAGTGTATCTTATCAAACACACTTAATATAAACAAATATAAAAGTTCTTCTCCAGACATTTTCAAAAATGGTCAAAGTATTTCAGCTGGAATTTTATAAAAATTGCAGTCAGAAATTTCCTGATGTAGAAATTCCTAGCTCAAGTTGTTGAAGCTTGACACTGCATAATTAAAGTGGAAATAAGTATAATAAATATAAATAATAAATATAAGAAGTGTGAATAGAATGTGGTAAAAAGTGTGATAAACCTACAAATGTAGCAATAAGATATTGCCCCATCTGTAGATGATTAACATCAGAATATTAATTTGTTTCTGAAATTTAAAGATACTCTTGTTGTCACGAGCTTTTATCAGCAGCCTGTGGCTGGTCTATTGTTATGCATGTTGTGACAGAGTGTGCGTGCTGCCATGAGGTACAGATGCTCTTCAGATGTAGAATAAACTATTTACTGCTTCCGTATTTAGATACAGGACAATTTTTCAATGACTTGCCTTGTAATTGCTTAATCAGAAAGGTTATATAAAATAGTTTTAACAGTAGGGGGGTTTCTGATTAACTGATAATGGAGCAAACCCATATCACAGACTATTTTGATCATTTTGTCTTGATTACCAAATATTAGCCTGAACTTTTCCAAGAAATACACCCAAGTTTCCAAGTCTGATATTTATCCACAATACAGGAACACTGTAAGAAATGGCAGCATTAGCCTTCCTATTCTGTCTTGCTTATTTGTTTCATCCCTGTTAAGGAGATCACTTCACTTATCAGAAAATTGACCAATGCTTGAGGGTGTGGAACACCACCAGCATAAAATGTGTTTAGGCTCTTGAAGTACAGTTTTATTTTGTTGTTCCTACATAGACTGTATGTATTTTGACATACTGTAATCCGATAGCGGGATTGTTTAAGCGTTTAGCTATGCACTTTGAAGCATATGCAAAACCTCTTTCCTCTAAAATAATCCATTCCCTTTCCTATTCCAACAAAACCAGCTTCACCTGTTTGAAAGTAGAGTGCAAGTGGAAGGTATGAATCTAGAACTTTTTTTTATTAGAAAAATTAGAATATTTACTATAGGGCTGGTCTTGTTTATGGAAATTTTAGTGTAATTTGTCTTGATTTCTTTACATTCAACTTTGTACTTGTAAGAAAAGATATAATACAATTTTCTGTTCAATAAAAATAGTCTATTTTAATAAAAACATGCAATCTACTCTCATGGATGTTAAAAGGATTTGGTAAATCCTTTTGAAAGTGAAGAATAAATTTATTTTTATCTACATCTGTCTTTGTACTGGAAAACCTGTCAAGTATATTGTCTTTCTACCCTTAAAAGGAGAGATGCAGTAGACTAGAGAAAGGACAGGCTCACAAGAATACATGCTTTGGCCTAATAGAATGTTATAGAGAGTGTTACAATGACAAGAAATACATCTACCATCAAAACCTCATCTGATAACTGCACATAATTTTCTGTCATATAAATCTACAACGTTTTGATTTATTGAGTGCTCTGACAATGTTGGGTTTTGTTTTGCTCAAATATGTGAATTTGGCACAATATATTCTGAATGACTCTAAAATATATCTATCTATTTTATCTTTGTGCAAGTCAGAGAGTATTATGTAGAGTGCTAAGAAGTCAATTTCAAGCAGTCTTTTCAATAAAGAAAAAGAAAAGATGCTTCATTTGAGGTAAAAATAACTGGATAGCAAGAGGAAAAGCTCTCAAAGGAGAAGATGCAAAGGCTTGTTGATCTTATTCAATAATAAAATCAAAAGAAATGACAAAATATTTTTCTGAATAATTACATCGGGGTTTTTTATTGTTTCATTATTTGTCATCCCTGTGTAGAAAGTAGAGGAAAAATAGCTACATCCAGATTTTCCAAAGGGACCCAACAGGAATTCAGTACTGTGTTCACACTTGTTTGGAAATGAATGGACTCCACATTTCTTCATATACTTTGGCATAAATAGAGCATTTGATTGCAGGTCAGCATGTCCAGTGTGCTAACTAATGTGCAGGTATAGAAAGAATGTACGTGAGGTTACTTCTCACAGACTCTTGGAGTCTGGAAGCTGAAGCTGGTCTCAGCTTTTTGGATTGGAGAAGCTCTTTTGAGAGTAGGCCATTTGTCCCAGAGCAGGTTCTCAAAAATGGTTTCCAAACATTTTCAGATTTTGTGTGCAAAAAAACCTGTGGAAATGCTTGTAACTTTTTCTTAGACATTTGTTGATTTCTCCTTCATTATTCTTCTGTTCCCCACGCCATGCAGGCTGCCAGGAGGGACACTCTTACACACCTGCACCGGGAACTGCTGGCTCATATGCCAGTGGGTTTCTGGGAATGGCCAGCACTGTAGTGCTCCTTCTCTCTTTGTGACTTTAAGAGCCATTAAGTGGATTTTTATGTGTAATTTGAAATAAGTACGGAGGATAGCTTTTGTACTGTTGATGGCATGTTTGACAATCATCTGCTTCTGTGTTTCACTCTTCTCCAAATCTAGCTCATGCAAACTCAGTCATTTTCAAGTTCGAAGCACACTGTGCTGTGTCTGTATCAGAAAACAGTTTATACAAGTGTATGAACTGTGTTAATATCTGATTCCTAAGTGTGAATAATAAATTCTAATTCAGTGGGGTTTGGGTTTTTTTTAGTTTAGCTTCTTGCTTTGTTATAGAATAATAATTACTCATGAGAGTTAAACAAAACTGCACATACTTATTTGAAATGATACTGATGGTGTCCTGATTGTATTTAACAGTATGCAGCAAGTCTGGTAAAACAGAAGTGCAGTCTTTATGTATTTAAGAAGAAAAAAGTGTAATCTCTGCCTGCTGTCATGATAAACTAAGCAATTTACTAGCATTTATATCCAGTTTTATTTTTCTGTAGAATCTCTTAATGATCTTCAAGATGCAGGTCACATCACCCATTTAAAATTTGTCTTATGAGTTAATTACCCTGTAATACAGCTCTCCAACTGCAAAATATATAAAGAGTGTAAGAACTGGAATTTTTATTTTTCTTCAAATATCTCATCTGTCATCACGAACAATAAGCGTTTACCTTTACCTTTAGCTAGTGTAAGGCAAACTACATTTTTGTCTTGACTCTTCTTCGTGATGGGTGTGCTCTGCTCGCACATTTTCATACTCTGTGGGATAGAGATTTTAAGCATGAATCAGAAATCGTATAGTAGTTTTAAGATATGAAATAAAATCAAAACATTTTTCTGAGGCATGTTACTGGTTAAGTGACAAAAAGTATTCTGATAGTCACTGAAAAAGAAAAGTCAAAGGTACATTTGAACCTGTCAGTTCAACACATTCCTGTTATCCCTTTAGGGGATATCATACAACTTGACACCAACATTTAAGCTTTGAAAATTATGAGCTCATCTATTTCAAATGCGATGTCACATGTTCCCAAGCCTTTGCCATTACTTATAATGGAAGACAGGATGATCACTTTTGTCACATATTGATAGTGAATAAGATCTTTCTTTTTTTCTTTTCTTTTTTTCTTGTTTCAGAATGAAGAACAAATTTTGGTATTTTGAATTTGGCACTTCGGAAACTTTCTCAGCCACCTGTAAGAAGCTGCATGAATCAGTAGAAATAGAAGTAAGAAACTAATTGTTGCCCTTCTCCTTGAAATATCACTAGTTTGGCTGAAATGCAGGGAGCAAGGGTGCAGAGTGCCTGAATCCAACAAGGCAAAGCAGTGCACATCCTTTCGACCCTATATTCCAAAATATTATTTTTATCATGTCTATTTGTAGTGTAGCCCTGCACACTGGAACAAAGTTCAGTTTGATGATTAGTGAAGTCTTAATACAGTAGACGAGGTCAAGAGGTGAAATATAACATTAGAAATCAATAGGGAGTGTGGCTAGGTCAGATGGAAAAATGAAAGACTGTCAGAGGGAGTGAGAGCTGCTGCAGGATTAAAATAAAAAAAATCATCTTATTATTTCTAGGTCCCAAGTTTTTATAACCTTTAAAACTCAATTCCCTAAAATTGTACTTACTTTCCTGAATAAAGGTTAAAGAATATATATTTTTTGGAATCATTCCCCTTCATTAAATAGCTTTTCTCTTGGCACAAGGGGTCATCTTTCCATTATACATTGAACATTAACTGAAAAGACACAGGATAGTTACAGACAAAATAGGAATTTAAAATAATGTGTCACTGCTACTTTGATAGTTGATACCATAAGTGGCTACATTACCTAAACTGTTTGGGGGGCTGATATTTGTAAATAAGTAAATGAAAAATGTGAAATGAGTGAGGGTACAAACCTGAGAATTTAAATTAAATTATTAAATCATTTCTCAAGAGGCTTATGGTGGGTTTCCTTTCCAGTAGTAATGAGAAACTGCACGTGTCAGTGGACTGTTTATATGGTAGCACGAGGTCCTTGAAGAGGCGTGGTGAGAGCTCTGAGAGTCTGCTCAAAGCCTCCTGAAAGGCGAAGGCCGAAATGATTTGTAGGGACCATGGATCTGGTAGTATAACAGTAACAAAGAATACTGACACCGAAACTGTAAGACCTGTGGTGCCAGACTGCCCTGTTTTGCCATTGTGTTTCTTTTTAACGTGGAAACATGTCCCACACTTTTTAGACTGAAAAATAAAAAGGAAAAAAAAGGAAAAATAAAAAACAGCCAAAAACCCCAGGAAAAATGAAGCAAACAAAACCCCCCTTGCTTTCCAAGACAGTGTTTCGCACATTTAAAGTACGTCGTCTGAAAAATATGTGATTAGTTATTGGGAGAAATGCTTACCTGATTTGATTTGACTGGAATACACTGCAAGTTTAATGTACCTTTCAATTAAATAGAAATTGAAGAGCAGGCTTTCCCAAGAAAATATTTCTATTCAGCAGAAATCCTGCATAGCCTGTAAGATGTGATGATCTTAAACCATCTAATTGTAATCATTGAAAGGTGATGAAATGTTAGCTTCTAAAGGGGAAAATTAAGTATTTATTTTTAATAATGATGTGTCAGTAAATGAGGCTTAAGACTTTACAGTGTAGAACACTTACATTTTATTTGCACTTTGGAAAAACAGAAGGGTGTGTGAAAGGTATTTAATAACTGTAGGCATAGATCCATACCTACTGCACTGTAAAACCATTGTAGGACCAGAGAAAGGCTACTGTGCCACCTGGTATAAATGGGAAGGAGAAAGGATTTTAAACAATCATGTAGTCTTGCATGACATGGGACTTGGTTACTCAGCAAAGCCTTAGTCTCAGCTGTTTTCAGGCATGGATATGTTCTCAACTTTGAGGTGATCTGAATAATCTTGATCTAATGAATAGAATGTAAAAGATAATGCCTAAAAAAGGACTGAGGCCAGGAAAGAAGGCAAAAAAGAAATAGAAGTGCTAGTCTTTTTTTAATTCTAATCTAGGTAGGTATGCTCTGCATTTTAAAACCGTGCTTTTATTTTTAGCAGCGTTATTGCATTATTTGAAAAGGAGCAGAACACATCTGTGTTTTGTTGTTGTAGTGTATGAATGTGTTAAGACAACACAGAGCTACCTGTAGCGCAAACCTCTTGTCTGTGTATGAACAAAAAAAGTCCTCTTTTGCTAATTCAAAAAGTTCCTCGTCACTGTGGGATTCGGAGGCCTAGTCAAGTAATTGTCTTAGTATACTACCTGCTGTGTTCAATATTGAGTGAAAATGGAAGCCAAACCCTGCACCATCCTATTTCGCAATTCTTCTTTTATTTAAATAATTCCAGTCGGTTTGGGGGACGCCAGACCTTTATAAATTAACAGCAGGGAAATACCAAAGGTGTCAGATTGCATATTTATCATCTTTCTCGTGTAATACTTAAATATGTATTAAGAAGTGACTGACATAAATTAGGCAGATTTCAGAAGCCACAGGCCGTGGCTTGTAGAGGACCCCCTTCTGCTTGACATTTCATCCTTGTCAAAGATCAAATTATTTTAATTTAGGCTGCAAATTATAAGGAATGAAGACTTCTTTGTGGGAATTCCCTGTGGTAATCTGACTTTTGTTGTTACTGCTGCTTGTCAGTGTGCAAAAGATATAATATGCATGCAAATAAGGTTAAAAAATATGTACTATCTAATTATCCAGCCAGTACATTCCACTTGAAGACAGTGGGAGGCCTGACACACAGTATGTGTTTGATTCATTGAGGCCTGCAGGGTATTTACACAAGATTACTTTTAATTATGAAATTAATATCTGTTTATCTAGAATGTATAGCAGTAAGTGAGCATACACATGAGCAGAATTTTTAGTAAAAGAAATCATCTTAATATTTAATACATATAAAGTGTAGAGGGGAACCACAAATTTGCTTCCAAAATAACAGTGAAGACCAATACCTTTTTTTACTTGTAAGAAAAGTGTGATTAAAAAGTTACACTTTCAATTACAGGAGTTGCCACAACTGCCAACTCACTTCTAGATACGTCTTTTGACTATAAAGGTTTCCCTGTATGAATGTGATCCACTGGTTTAGAATTTAATTCTTGAAGAGCAAATGTGAAATGGAAACCTTAATGTTGAAGTTGTTCTCTCTCCAGATTGACACTCTTCTTAGAAGAGTTAAGAAGACACAGGGTATGCATCATAATACAGTCCTATTTTGTGAACCAGAGAGTTTCAGGGTAAACAAATAATTATGCAGAGTTACTTTTGAGTTGTACTTTCCTTTTCTTCTTCAAAGCTGTGATAAAAGATTTAGGCAGAGAGGAAAAAGTGCCAGTGACCCACAGAGCAGCAAGCTGCAAGATGTCAGTGGACTATTACTGAAGCATGGTTAATTATTTTTCCAGCTTTCTTCCTAATTATTGTATATTGGAATTACAGAATAAGACACTTAATCAGTTTTAAATGCATGACTGGACCCCCTACTGGCTTGCAGAACTTTGCAGAAGTAGCATCTAACATTTCAAAAATGTGCATGTGACTTTCTGGGATATCTATATACTCCAGCTATGTTGTGAAGCATGATGCTAATCTACTTGTAGCCAAGGTACAAGTATATAAATCCTGGGAAATTTGGCTAGTTCAGTGAATTAGTAAGTAAAACTGGAAGCTTTGCCTTCCACCTGCAGGTTCAACTGTAGTTATCTGAAGTTGGGTCTTTTTTCTTCTATAGAGGTTCTTCAGTATTTTTGCTATGTTTTATATTGGTTGGGAGCTTCCCCTGATCCTAAAGCGATGTGAGTGGGGAGGAGGACTTAGCCTGAGTAAATTATAGTCTATGAAGACTAGGTGTATCCTGTCAAGCTAAGTACACCTCATCCTATGTATGTCAAGTGAACTGTGTTTGCAAGTATTGTAGGCTTTTGTCACCTGAGAAGGTGCTGCAGTTTTTCACTGACAGGCTGATAAGTCAAGGTCCCTGAACCATTCTCCTGAAGTGAAAATTATGGTCCCTTTATAAAATATAATTCAAAGCCATATTTAGCAAAGGAATGTACATCTATGAAATGCTTCGATGTACAGTTTTGCTATGGGTAGCGGGAGAAATACGCACTAGTAACACAAGAAGCCCTGCAGTAATGGTTCCTTCACTGAAGTGACTATCCCACAGAGTAAGATTTCTTCTGTGTGTCCTGTAAGTCTTGGGAGGCTTTTAGAGCACTAAGACCTCTTCTTTTTCATTTGGCAATGGTGCATATTCCAAAGAACTGGATGATGGATATCTGAGATAAGAACTGCTGTAGCTGCATCAGCATTTTGCTGTACCCAGTTATACTAATCTTACCTCCCCGTAGGAGTTAATAGTCAGGCAGAGCCCTCCACGGAAGTGCCAGTTGTGCCTTTGGATTGAAAGTAATATCTGTATGGTGTTGTGTGCTCTCGGGGCCTGCTTAGACCCTTTTCCAAGAAGCTGTATATGCTCTGTATACAGGAACTTTTATATATAATTTCATATGGAAGGGACTCAGGTGTTGTAACAACAAGTATCATTGTGAAATCATAAGCAGACAATTTAGCTGGAACAGGCAACAAAAAAAACCCCGAGTTATTGCTATAGAAGTTTTTGTAGTATAAACATTTTTCTGCTAATAGCCATAGTGAAGCTACAAATGTATTTCACTTGGGTCAATGACTAGGTATCAGATAGCAACAAGACTCTATTGAATGGTCCCAGACTTAAGCAATCAAGAGCTGAATAGGAATCACGGTTTGCCTTCTGAATGAGGATCTGTTCCTATCTCATGTTTCCAGATATGATTATATACCTTAGATGAATAAACATTGAATAGACCATTAAGAATGATAAACTGTAGAAGAAAAATATAGGTAAAGCATTCTGATTTTTCTTTCTGTTTTACTGCTTTCTCTCTCTCTTTTCCCTTTCCTTTTTTCTCCTTGCTAATCAGTGTGATGGAATTCAACTAGACTTAACCAATATTTCTCTGGAAGGAATTGCTATTCTGAACATCCCAAGCATGCATGGTGGATCGAATCTTTGGGGAGAGACAAAGAAAAGGCGTAGCCACCGTCGGACAGAAAAGAAGAGATCAGATAAAAGAACCACTGTCACAGATGCCAAGGAATTGAAGTTTGTATGCCAAGGTAAGCTTACAGATAAATATAGACTGTCTGGCTCTCAGTTATATAATTGCCCTTGTATTGCCTCTTGTCAAAAAGAGTAGACAGTTCATAGCTGTTCTTTTGCATTTAGCTGTTCTGCTGGGAATCACTGGAGCAAAGGCTCAAAGACATGCTGACAATTACAGTCTATATATTTACAAACCTGCCTCGGATGTTACCTGTTAAGCAGACTAAGCACACCATGTGGCACTGTTTGCCACTATGATATACAGTCTAGAAGTACCTGGAGGTTTTGGAGTTGGAAAACGCTTACTGAGAATTTATAATGCTTCTTGTGTGCATAAAACTTGGGGATAATCATGCCCTGTTTCTAACACACTTTGGCCTGAGGCTGTGGAAAATTACTTCAGAGTAACAAGAGCAAGCTGTCTATACATTTTACGCTTCCATACTGTGATGCGATATGCAGTCCTTGAGTGCATATGCTGTAACCTGCTTGCGTAGGCATAATCTATCCTTTCAAGGCTCATATACTTTCCTGGTGATTAGAAGCTTTTGTTCCATAAATTTTGAGAGTAATTTTTGACAAAATCTACAGTAAATAGTAATCTCTATTCTGTTTTGTAGAATCTGACTGCTATGCATTGTAACATATCACTGCATATCACAAATTCTAGTGATTATAAAACATTGTTCTGTTCACACTAAGGGATGAACAGACCAGCCTTTGAAAACTTTTTTCTTTTTCTCTTTTCATCCTGTGGAAAATAGTATCTCCTGCTTCAGAGTGTCTTTCTGCTTCTCTTCCTTATTCAGTCTGAAAAAAAGACTCAGGGCTTTAACTGTCTGATGTTGTTGTAATTCTTTTAGATCTCCTATTTTTTTTTGCACTTCAGCAGCAGCAATTTTTAAGTCACTAGTCATATCTTAATTAATATCCTTTGTAGTTTTTATCCAACTAACTTATCTGGATGACTAAAGTTTAGGAATAAAGTGGTTTCTATGGCTTGGAGGTTGCAATAGGTATTAGGACTCGAAAATTCTGTGTGTTTTAGCAATTTGGGATAAGTTCTCAGTATCTCAAAGTAACTTACCAGTACAATCTGTCAGCTGAAGTCTTATCAGCTGCTAAGCTTCTGCCTACACTACAATTTCTATATTCTGTCCTGATGTTCAAGAGATGGAGGCAAGCTATTGGGTAATGGGTTCACTGAAATGTGTTCTTTTGTGTTGCTTCGGAACGTAGGGAGAGAGGACTTTTCACACTTTTGATAGTAGTGAAACAAGATGTTTTAGCCTCTTTCATTATTGAAGTTATATATGTATTTGATACATATGTAGCACTGATTTCAAACTGCTGACTTTGATATATTAGAAGGGCATTGTTACACTCCGTTTCCATTTTCCTGGTCAGGAAAAAACACAATAAATAAAATGCTAAAGTCTGAACAGAAGATCCTACATTATCTGTTGTTGTGTTCAGACAGTAAGCACCTTACTTTATAAAAACTAGTTTCATGACTTAGTTTCTAATCACATTATAGGTACTGTGGATGGAAGCAGTTTCAATGAAAAGGTAATTTCAAAGCAGTGATTGTCTTCTTAATATCATAAGCTAGAGCACCTCTATCTTGTCACCTAGCATATGGATGTATTATTGGTTGTAGCTACAGTAGCATTTTAGTGCTTAACAGGAGTACACTTCTTCGATTTCACAGTTGTCCCTGTTAATTGTATTACAGTTTGCAGCCTTGAGCATACAAACTAGATTCCTTTTAAATGGGTGGGGCACATGTTCTAGTTTCAAATGGTTATTTAGTCCATAGAATCAGTTTGAAATAACTGAAAGTAAAACTCCAAAATGAATGTGGTGTGAACATTTGAGTACCAACTGATTTGCCCTATGTATCCACTATACTGCAAAGAATAGCCACTTAATTATGCTAGCTGAGATGGGTTCTCAGGTTAGAATGTGCTTCTTCATCTCAGTATTCAAGATTATTGCTGAATAATGGAATTCAATCAATTTTATGTCTAGCCTTCTCAAATAGTTTTGATAAATCTAAATGTATCCCCTGTGGAAATAACTGTCTGCCTGTCACTTCTAAAGAGCTATGATTCCTTCACTAACATTCTACAAGCAAATCCAAGAGCCCAACATTGTCTAGCTCATTGTTTTCTTATGGACATTTGGATTGTACTTTTTAGTTTGAAGAAAATATTTTACAAAATGTTAACGCGTGGTGCAGAAATAGGTATTGCTGTATTGAGAACTATGGTAAATTCTTGTGAATTTCTGTTTGTTTATTTACTTATTCTGAATAAATATCCTTTTGGATTGTTTCAGGTCCAAATAAAGCATCTAATCACTTGACAATTAAACAGTGCCCTTTCTAGGAGATAGTAATCAAAAATCTTCATGTTTTCCTATCAAAATATATATCAGACTTTGGTGTTGGGTTTTGTGTCTTGGTTTGGTTTTTGTTTGGTCTACTCTTACATGAGACTTACCAGTGGCATGTACATTTAGTTTTAGGCTTTTTCAATCGCAATGGCACTTTATTTTTTTTAACTGTATATCAAACTGGATTCTTATTGCTTTTATGGTTTTATAACTTGACTATAAATACGTGAACTGAAGTTTAGTATTCAGAGTCTGAGCCCTTAAATGGCATACTGGGATACTTGCGTGGACTATCGAAAGCTGTCCCCTCACTCTGGGTAGTTTGTTGCCCCTGAGCACGTTGTGTGGCTTCTCTCAGAACAGCCCTGGGAGTACTTTGAGAGCTTCCAAAGAAAAAGAAACTTCTGTGAGATCCTCCTGCTGTCCTCTCCCTGCTTTTTTTGGTCCTCCCCATGCAGAGCTGCGGCTACAGAGTTGGCCATGTAGACTTGTCCCGCAGAGGACTGGTCGTGGAGAGTTCTTTTTTGCCCAAACTGTATACATGCAACACGATCATCACTGCAGGAAAAGTAATCAAAGTTCTACCAAATCTTTTTTTCTTTCTTACATATCTGTACAGTTCCAGAAAGCTATATTCCTCTCAGCCTACTCCCCTCCTTTTTTCCTTATTTACTGTTGTCATCTGTTGATGCAAAAAGACTTGTATTTTCTTTGCCTTTCCCATTATCCACCTCTACGTACTCAATAGCGAGACCACAATTCAGACTTTAAGTAATCAAACGGACACGTGCTTGGAAAACAATCTGACTATATGCATGTAGTCTGAAAAACAGTATATTGAAATGTAGCAATTGAAATGTGCACTATTTAAAACCATTCCCTGCTTCCTAGGAGTTGTGCACTAAAGTTATGCACTTCTGCTAAAGCACAAAATTTGGCAGTGATAGCATGTATGTGTGTGTGTCTGTGTGTGTATCATGTTTCTATCTAACTAGTAATTAATTTCTGTATTTTCATGTGGAACATATGATTAACATAACTTATTGGAAAGAAAACCTTATTTAGCTGTAATTTACTTAATATTATCCTATTCTTTGTTAATGGAAAAAAATACTACAGTTTTCAGCTTCTGTGTGGAAGTATAGCAAGTCTTTCAACAATAGTTTTAGGTAAAGCTCAGATTATTTATTTCTAATTTAATTTCATTTTAATTTCTAATTTATCATTGTTTCTATTGTATAAAATCAATAAATTAGAAAAATAGAACTACAGATATTTGTGACAATTTGTGAAAGTAGATTACTTAATTAGGATTTTGACTTTATGAATTATTTATTTCCATATGTGTTTTATTTTAAAATCTTCTATTATGTACATACCTATGATATATCTGTCCACAATCAATTTTTTTCTAAGTACAGATTTTAGATGTATCTGTGAAGTATACTTGAACATTATTTGGACAGGATTTTTGTTTGGATATGTACAGATACTGATAAATGCCAAAAATCGGTGTTTTAAAAAGATGAACATACTGCATAGAAACTAAAGTGTGAGTTGAGAAACATAAATGTAAATAACTGAGCTACTTGTTGTTTGGAAATCACATCCAAAACATAAGTAGAATCATGACAACGTAGCTTACATGAAATGTATACCAGTTCTGTTAAGTGTCAAACAGCAAAATTTTCTTCCTCAGATACTAAGTAAAATTTTCAAATCTTTTGGGACAAAAAGGAAATAATTCTTTTGAAAATCTCTCTTTTTACTGAGTCGAGTAGGATTCCTTTGGGGTCGATATTTTTATGCTTTGATTTGCTTTCACTGCTGAAGTGAACTTCAGTCAGAGCTCTGTCCTGAAATGGAATTTCTGTTAAAGTCTCTTAAGACTTTATTGCAAACATATATGAAACTTGGTTTTGCATGAGTAGTTCCAATCACCTCAATAGACTCATTCCTAAGGACAATATCTATGAACTGTTAATGGGTGAAACCTTTCGACTGTAAATATTTCAGTGTAAGATTTTCTTCCTATTTATTTTTTACACCACCAAGCACACTGATACTTAACCAAGTATTTATCAAGTTGATCTGCACAGCTTGTTAAAAGAGCTACAGTGCGATATTATTCAGCAATATGTGTCAGACTACTAGACTGATTCAAGACAATGTGCATTCATGTCACAGCACCTAGGTATAAACCAAGCTTACTAATATGAGTCAATAATTCCATGTGGAAATCTCTGTTAATAACTCCATTATGACTTTTTGAATGGAAGTGCAGAAGTTTTGAGAGAACACTACAGTTAAAAGTAGGGGACATGCAGACTGTGAAGGCCTTAAAACGCTTCAAAATGCCTATGCATAGTAAGAGAAGAGAAAACACCTTTCTTATTAGATGTCAAATTACACTCTATAGGGAGAAAATCTCATCCCAAGCTTCGCTATAGCCAGGGGATTCCTGACAAGAGTTCTGTAAACAACTTATAAACTTTGGGGCTAGTGGACTAATTTAATTTATGGAGGTCTTTCATAAACTATATTCTGGCCTTCTCCTTGCTGCTTATGTCCAAATATGATTTAATTTCATAAGTGTTCTATATACACAGTATATATACTATATACACTGAATATACATAATGTATACATAGTGTATATTCAGTATTGGTAGACTTCAGGTTATTTATGACATGATACAAGACATATAAAGAACTGTCTATAATAATATCTTTATTAAGTGCTGTGGATAATTTAATGGCTAGGTAAAGTAATCGTTCTTATTTTGTGTATTATTTAGGCAGTTTGGGGCAACATAGCCTTTAACCCATTACCACAGAGAAAAATAATTAATTGTAGCTATTTCATAGCCTGTCTATGTTAAGACATTCAATATATAGAAACAATGTTGTCTAGATAGAGCATCTAAGTAAAATAATTTGTTTGCTACCTTGACAATCCTAACTAGGAATTTTTGTGCTCATATGCATGTAGTTTGATGTAAGAAAATACTAGAGATATAATCAAGTTCCACCAATTTTAGTAATCAGTGTTGTAGGTTATTAGTGTTACTTTAGAGAAAGAAAGAAAAAAAGTAACCTAAGTTGATCACAGTATTTGTTTAAGAACTTGAAGTAATACATTTCCTATTCAGAATTCAAGGAAGCAGAAGTCTGTCTGACTAATGAAAACCAGTGACTAAATCAGTTAAACATCAAAGGAATTAATAATTACACACTGTTCTGAGCTAGGCTTAAACTCACTGGAATAGATAACAGGGATGTATAAATACCTTCTTGCATTTGAGATAGCTTCCAAACCATTTTCAGGAAATCTCTAATACAAACTCAGGTATATGTCTCTATCCAAAACAAAGATATATGTAGGGCCTATATTTTGAAGTACTTTGCTGGGTAATATACATAAAGGTTTATATTTCTATGAAGAATAACAGAAAAAGAACAGTGAATCTGGGAAAAGAAGAAGCTCTGAACACAAAAATAGAAAATCTGTTGATGCATTTCTTAGAAAAAGTAAAGAGAAAGACAGCTTTCTCAGCCAAATTCTGACGATAAAACTGTTAGATAAGCAAGGAGACTGCCTTCTGTTCGAATCTGCCTACATTTAAGAAAAAAGATCTTTTGTCTGTCATAGTAAGAAGTATGAAGAATTAAAATCTAACATTGGTGTTCTTTTCCTAAAGAAAACCACACAAGAAGACCTGCAACTTGTCTAACACAGAGATTAAAAAAACCTAAGAAACCAAGTTTCCTTAATAAGTAGTAAGTTGAATTTTAAAGGGTTATGTAATATCGTGTGTCTCAGTTCTCAAAAACATTAAAAAAGGAAGGAGGATCCCCATGTGTCTATTTATCCCTATTTAAATAGGACAAAATACTGGTGACATATGTGTAGGGTCTAAGTATTATTTTTATGAAGTTCCAGAGAAGAATACAGTATTACTTCAATGTAATCTACTGTAAAACCCATGTGGAACTTATTTCTATGGTGCAAATTTAGGAAACATACACATTATGAGTTATAGTGTTACATATGAATGGTGTGAATATTTGGCTCCACTTTCTTTAGTTGTATACCTGAATTTCTTTACTTGGAAAATAACATAAAATTATCCTTATATGAAATTTTCATTTCTTTCCTAAATTGGGTTTAATTTCTGTGAAAATAGCAGCATTTCTCATGACTTGTGGCACTTTATTTTTTGTCTTTAATCAAAATTAGGAAAGCAGATAAACCTCCTAAATAAATAGAAAATTAGCCATTCTAATCCAGATAATTCTTCAAAGTTTAAATATTAGAAAAAATACCCTAAATTTATTCAGGCAAATTTTTTTTCCTGTCTAAGCATGCACCATATTCTAAACACCTTAAAGCATAAATTGAAGCTTTAACCTAAACTTCACATATTTCTATGTGGAATTTCTTATTACAGTTACGAAATGTGTGTTGTTTACAGTAAATGAGGAATGTCAGAGTTAGGGTGTCATTAACTTTACTGTCTAAAAAATCAACCCTCTACCCAGAAAACAGAGTTTTCTCAAGAAAAGGGTTTGTCCCATGCTCAAAGGAGGGCCTAAACTGAGCAGAATATAATGCTCTCTGGAGGTGACTGTCTCCATTTATTGTAAGTGGAGGCAAGGTAATAAGCTGGGTCAGACACCTCACTCCCAACTGATTGGGTGGTAAGATTAATTTCTGTATGTGCTGCATGAGGCAACAGCTCATTAAATATTTGAACAGTCCTTGAAACAGGAATTGGAACCAGGTACCACTCTGACAGATAAGCCTCGTTGAGCTGAACCGTGCTGTCTTCTATGGATCCGGTGCTAATGTGTTCCACGTCTTTCATGAACTCTGTAGTCACTAATCTACTGAGCAGAAAGGACCATGGCAGTGCAAACCCTGCTTGGAGAATACATAGCTTGTGGATGTTGGGGGACTCAAGCAGGTGGAACAGCTGTTTGGGGAATTACAGTATAGGCAATGTTGGGAAATAGAGTAGCATTCGGTGGTATTATATACGGCCCCTCTTTAGGTTGGACTGCATTACTTTGTCACCCTTTAAAAATCTTCATGGTATGCTGCATATCCCGTTTCCTTTTTGTATAACTGAGTGTAGCAGCACTCAGTCATTGTGCATTGCTTCTTCTGTCTGCTGTACAGCAGTAACTGGCCACAATGCTGGCCTTTTTGCTGTACGCCTCAAGCGTGACCTCGATAGGCAGTGGGAGTTGCTGTCTCACCGAGAGCAGCTGCATGGTGTAGCTCATCAGTGTGCAAGGTGGTGATCTCTGGCTTTGGTGAGGCTGCACATTCAACAAGGGCAAGGAACCCTTGCTAGTTTACCCCTGTGGAAACACCTGTTCCTGCAAATGCAGAACTTGCTTAAGACAGGATGCAGCTGAGAAGTTCCTTCTACTGATATAGTAGTTCCCAGTTTTGGGTCATTCCTCTGGAAGCTGTGGTGCGGTGTGCTTCGTGCTGTGGTGTGCTACTGCTAATCAGCAGTATCTTGTCTCCCTGGAGATAGTGATTTCAGGAGGTGGGAAAGGGATGAAGAAATAAATGATACATTTTGTCCACATTAAAAAGTTCCCACTTCTTTTCTTTTACTTTAAGCAATGGGTTGTGAGTTTAGACATAATGTAGAGGTGAGAAAGGTGCTGAGGTACCCAACATGACGAAGTGATGGCAGGGGTAATTTTCTTACTTTATGAGGGATGGGTTGGTATTCAAATGCCTTTCTCCCGTATTAGCAACTGAAGATTGTGGGCCTTTAGCTCCTTATTTTCACTGCATGTGCACATTCACTGGCATGACAGGGGTAAATGGTACTTTGTTCTACCCACTTAGTTAAATTGTGCATTGCACTCATTAGTTTGTAAGATCTGAGAGACAAACATTCATTTTACCAAGCTCTTAAAGATAGCACAGTTTTTCTCGTAAGAGTTTGTGGGCTGGACAATCATGATTTGGTTGTGCTATTAAAAAAGCCTTTCCCCCTCTTTTGCGCCCTCTGGCAGCAAATCTTTAGGGTGCACTCTTTTCCTGTAGATTCCTTCAATACTCATGAGGTTTTCTGTTCAGCAGGAGCCTTATTCATGTAAGTATGAATCTCCACATCAGCCTTGGGGGATGGAGTCCATAATTCATACCACAGTTTGAATCTTTTAGAAATATAAATACAGTTCCAGGTTTCTGTGAAATACTGATTTTATTGTTATTAGAAAGTAGTGGGACCTTGAAAAATGGCTTGATGGCCTGGTTTGGTTTTATATTTATAAAGCATGTATATATGTTTCTATGCAATGTAGATTGTAGTAGAAAAGCAATTTCCTTTTATTTACAAGGCAGTTGAGATTGTCATTGTATTATACCTTTCGGTGCACAGAATGTTCATTTTCTTTCAAACGTTATTCATTGAAAGAGGATAATTATGGTGTATTTCACAGACTGCCAGAAGGAAAATGTATTTTTGAAAAGTTTCATTTCCCTTAAGTTGCTCATTTTCTATAGGAAGACAGAGCTATTAAGTAACATACCTATGACAAAGATTGATTAAAATGGCATAAAGGACTATCTTACTTCTAAGTACAGGGATTTACACGTATAATTCCTATGACATTAAATGCAGTAGGTGAAATTAACTCTAGCTACTGTATAAAAAAAGCCCCAGTAAATTGGTTTGTACAGAGAACACGGTGAGGGTGGGAGGGATGGCGTGTTAAGTAGCAAGTGAGAAGTATTGTTTTAGGGTACTCCTACAATGTGCTATGCCAATAATCAAACCAAGTTCTGTGACAGCGTTAATGCAATATTCTGCTGAAACTTACTTTGGCCGCTAAATTGTGGAAACATCGCCCTGGTGATGTGGCTAATCTGCTCATATTCAGCCAGCTCCTTAGAGCAGCTCAGGTTTCTCTGCTATGTTCAAGGTAAATTTATCCTGGGTCTGTTTGACCTGGAACAAGGGGTGATCCTGTATGTGTACACCTGTGCCAGTCCTGTGACATACTTCAACATAGATACCTGAAGAAGGCTCATATAGCCAGTTCCACCGTACTCCTAGTGCCTAACTCTGCTTTGCTGGGAGCACTTCATGACTCTTGCACCTTATTACCCCAGGTAAATGAGTGCTTGCCTGTATGACATGGTAAGGGATGTGAATGGAATACCCAACGATGTGATTTTTTTTTTTTACTCTCCTCATTGCAGAATTAGTAACAAATATTATTTTTATTATAGCAAACCTGATCCGCTTCCCCAGGCTTTTTTGTTTTTTTCTTCTCCTGTCCCCATTTCTAGTACTGAACACAATAGCTTTGCTGGTATTTATCTGTGTAAAGACTTGACTTTCACTTGAGAATACACCTAGCAGGATGTAAAGCTCTATAATAATTAGCTTTTTTGTCTGTGACCGGAGAAGCTAAAGTTTGCCTCTTCTGAACTCTTTCTTTGAATGTTTCCTCCATATATGGTCTTTGCCCTGACTATAACTTTGCTCCTATATTTCAGCAGCTCATCCAGCGTAGTCACAACTGTGTGGTGTGGTCAGTCTAGAACTCAGAGTTTGCTAATAGGGCAGATGAGTAGTTGTTATTTGAAATTTATTGTGCCATGCATCAAATGTGAGTATTTGTACAAGGCCATTAGCACAGAATCCACAAAAATATCAGATTTATGTAAATCAATAATAATAAAGTACCATAGTTTAGAGAATAATTTCACATTTTCTATAAATAGAAATGTGAATTGGAAAAAAATTAAGAAGTTTCATCTGAAAAAAAATAAATGCATGTGTGTAAACTTATAAACAGATAGAGAATGATAGAATCATCTGGTTGGAAAAGACCTTTGAGATCATCAAGTCCAACCGTACCTGTCCCCTTACTAAACCATGTCCCTAAGAAACTCATCTGCCCATCTTTTAAACACCTCCAGGGATGGCAACTCCACCACCTCCCTGGGCAGCTGTGCCAGTGCCTGACCACCCTTTCAGTGAGGAAATTTTTCCTAATGTCCAGTCTGAACTTCCGCTAGCACAACTTGTGGCCATTTCCTCTCATCCTATCACTTGTCACTTGTGAGAAGAGACCAACACTTACCTTGCTACAACCTCCTTTCAGGTAGTTGTAGACAGTGATGAGGCCTCCTCTAAGCTAAACAACCCCAGTTCCCTCAGCTGCTCTTCGTAAGACTTGTTCTGCTATATGTTTAATTGCCATTTTGCACTTTGTAATTGCACGGATATGTACCTTTTCCTCTACTTCAGCAAGAATTCCATAACAAACACGTGAATGTAAATTGTTGGATATATCTTCTACATCACCTATTAATCTATTTACATATACTTGCATATTTTTTTTTTTACAGAAGCATACATTCCCATATTTTTGTAGGGCTTAATTTTTATTTTCTACTGCAGTATGGCATTCCAGAATTTTTTAACTCATTTGAGAACAGAAAGTAGCCTCATCTTAGTTATAAAATAACCATATCCTATTATGGTACTTGGATACAGAGTTTTCCTTTAATTAACAAAGTGAAAACATCTTTTACTGTCTCAACATAGTTTTTGAGTTTCATACTAGTTTTATAATTTATGTGTTTCTCTGCTGCTGAAGTTTTTCAGATATAAATTATTTGTAAATGTTACTTTTCTTCCAAAAGCTTACAAAAAGTCAGCAATTAACTGACTACAACAGGTGTTTCCTTTCTTGGGAAAAGGAATGCATATGATTATTGTAATTTAGATTCCTCTGTGAGTTAAGGAGTTTGCCTGTTATTAGAAAACATTGCAAGCACATGGAAAATGATAAGACAGAATTAGAAAGGTTGGATGAATTTAGGAGTGAGACAGTTAACCCTTTCAGGGTCCTCATGTGACTACTGTGGATAATTGCCACCCCTCCACCTGCCAAAATCCTAAATGGGACTTGGTATGTGCATATATGGTTTAGATTTACAATAATACTTTCTGATGCCAAACATATGTTTTTTTATTGCGACCTTTGTACAAAAAGCTGCAATAACCATTCTGCAATATTCAATTTGTTTAATGGCAGACAAGTATTCCCTAGAAATGTCTGATAGCGTGTTACTCGGATTGTTTGCTCATTTAACCCTGCCCCAGGTGCCTGAATCTGTAGATTAAAGATGCAGAAATAAAAATAGAATAGCCTAGCAGAGCATTTTTGGCTGTTGTAAGACATAATCATATCCTCTGATCTGTTCTATTTTTCTATTACTTGTTAATAGAAAATTTCAAGTTCCTTGAGTGTTTGCAAAAGGTGTTGGATTGACAGCAATTTAATTGTGAGTAACAGGAGAGGCAGCTTCAGTTAATGTACGCATTATTATTACTAATAAAAAAGTAAAAATATTCTCAAAATATTGATGATATGAAGAACCATGTAAGACCACCAGTTAGGTGTATATACACTTGCATTACTCACTACAGGTAGAAGTGGAATTTACAGGCAAAAAATAGTGGGTTTGTATGAGACAGAAAGAGAAATGTGAAAAAAGAAGCATATATTAAAGCAAAAATGTCAGGTTCAGTCTGTTGTATTAAAAACACTGAATTTGTTCAGTTGGGGTTTTTTTTTCCTCATTCTGCAAAGACTTGTGTTAATCCAAGTGTTCAGATATGTGGGGCTATAAATATATATCAGAATCATGCAACTATTTAACTGGTGCCTAATTACTCTGCAAGGAGAGGGTTTGGGTTTTTTTCATACTTTCTTTTGTGATCAATTTAAAGATTATCTCCTTTTCCTCTTTCTCCATTTGTTTTCTTCATGTAAGCACCTGTGGTCATCTAGCAAACATGCTATTAACAGAGTACTATGTAGCAAAAGCGTGTGTCCAACTGTACCAACAAAAAACACTGTTTTGTAGTAGTGTTGTTTCAGTCACATGTTTATGAATATCAAATGTAAGTCTTGTGATTTTGTGCACTTGTGCTGATGATAAGTAGAATTTAAGGAGAGGATGTTACAGTGTCACAGTATCGCAGTATCGCAAGGCTGGAAAAGACCTTTGAGATCATTGAGTCCAGCCTATGACCCAACACCAACACCTACTCATCATCTAAACCATGGCACTAAGTGCCTCATCCAATCTCTCTTTAAACACCTCCAGGGATGGTGACTCCACCACCTCCCCGGGCAGCACATTCCAGTGACCAATCACCCTTTCAGTGAAGAAATTCTTCCTAATGTCAAGTCTAAACCTCCCCTGGTGAAGCTTGAGACCGTGTCCTCTCGTTCTGTCGCCGGTCACCTGAGAAAAGAGACCAACTCCTGCCTGACTACAGCCTCCTTTTCGGTAGTTGTAGAGAGCAATAAGGTCTCCCCTGAGCCTCCTCTTCTCCAGGCTAAACAACCCCAGCTCCCTCAGTCGCTCCTCATAGGGCTTGTGCTCCAGCCCCTTCACCATCCTCGTCTCTCTTCTCTGGACGTACTCCAGCATCTCAACATCTTTCTTAAACTGAGGGGCCCAGAACTGCACACAGCACTCAAGGTGCGGCCTGACCAGTGCCGAGTATAAGGGGATGATAACTCCTCTGGTCCTGCTGGCCACACTATTCCTGATGCAGGCCAAGATACCATTGGCCTTCTTGGCCACTTGGGCACACTGCTGGCTCATGTTGAGTTTCCTGTCCACCAGCACTGCCAAGATCAGTAGGACCACGTCATGTCCATGACCTGCTGCATTTTTCCCTGCTGCCTTTAAATTGTGGCCTCCGTCCTGGCACTGTTTAGCATTGCCAGTAAACCACTAGGTTGTTTATAAGAGCATGTTGTAAAGTAGGTTGTATTGGAAAGCATGAGCCGCCCAACAAATTAATGGCATTGTGAGGTGCTGCCTGCTGGGGTGAAAATAAATTGTAAGAAAATATAGGGAGACAGGTAATGGGCACTAGCTATGCTGCACAACACTTTTCAAGCTGCTGCTGACTGTGTGCCAATAGATATGGCAATAACTGTCAACAAGATTTACAATACTTTCACATTTACACAGTGAGAGTAGAAAGGTTGAAAGAGTTCTATAATTTTATTTAAAGTTTAGCGCCAACTATTTCTGGACCTACTATTTCCAGGCAACGGGGTTACAAACACACTGCTTATCTTTCATACATGTCAGTGGGAGGGTTTTTTGTTATCATCGGAAGTCCTTGAAATTGGACATAAGAAAAATAGCAGTAAAGCAGAAGTATAAACTTAATTGTAAAATCCAAGTAGGTACAGATTTTGCCATTTATTGTATATGTTGTGATTTCTGATGGCACTAAATCGTACTATCTATCTACAGCCCCAGCGGGTGGTTCCTGCAGGCAATACGTTTTCTGACTGTGCTTCTTTCCCTGATATTGAGAAGGCACAACTTAGAGCTACTGTGTTGGCTTTGTTGTCCCTTTGGCAATGTGTTCCATGCTGCAGAAACCTGCAAGAGGCTAATTGAACAATTTTAAAGGTCCATTGTGCAAATCTTAGGAGTTGTCCCATCATACTCCTTATCAGTGTTCAAACACGTCTTTACACTTACAATAACTTGTAATAGTTGCGAGCTCTGCATAGGTGGTCAAATTATGGATTTGAACTGAATTTTCTTTCTCTGGTTTGCACATTTGCAATGGAACTTGTAAATATCTTCTATGTGATTATTTTATTGTGAAGAATCTGGTTCCTAGTTAAACAACTTCATCTTATCACAAATGCTTGCTTGTGTGTTTCAGTGGCTTCAGCTGTCAACCAGTAAGAAAGTTTTTAAAATATGGACTATAGCAGCCATGCTCATTTTTGATTTGTAATAAATCACAGACGATGTCTCTGTGCCCTTTTTTTTTGGGGGGTGGGGGTGTGTGGGGCTGGGGATTGGGTGGTCTAATATACTACTGAAGACTGGAAAAGAAGTTATATGCTTAAGAAAAAATAGCCTTTTTAGACCCCAGGAGGTAATCTGAGGTTAATCAAACCTTGTATTACTATATATGAACTGTATGAACAAATTGGCAGTTGGTGATTATTATTTATTTGTTCTATCATAACACCTGAAAGGCTTGGACACTAGAGGCTTTATAAACACACATCAAATGAATGTTTCCTGCTTGAAGAATGACAGAATGAAAAGATAATTTAGGTTGTAAGGGACCTCCAAAGGTCATCTAGACCAACCTTTTCTGCTCAAAGTGTGTCTAATTAGTTGCTCAGGGGCTTGTATAGAACTTACACTCTAAAAAGTCTAAGAATTTATGATCTAAAGTTCATTTCCTAAAGTCTAAGGGTTTGGTTCTTGAATGCCAGGTTAAGAAGTCCAATCTCATACTGTGCGTGTGTGACCCTAATTCAGGGGGTCATTATGTCATTTGTTTTATTTTCATCTTTGTTATTCATTTCACTTCACATAGACTTAGCTGACCCAACAGTCCTATCCAAGAGGCTTCTACTGCTCTGTGAGAAATAAGGGTTCTGTGCTGCGGACTTGCCTTCTAGAAAGAGCCTCAGTATACCTACGCATAATATCTCTTAGAAGGCCTCCCCTCCATTTATTTACCTGGACTTTAGATACACTCAATTATATAATTTTCCTTCTAAAGCCTTTAAGTTTCTTCGATTGATCTACTTCATGTGTCTTTTAATTTCGGTTTTATTTTGTTCTGAGAAAGTGGCTGAGAGCATGGGACCTCTGTATCCCAAAAGTCTTACAGGCCTGTAAAAATAATGGCAATAAGTTACCTGGAACACAAAGGGCCTCATATTTAGGTGACCTTCTACAGATAGTCAAAAGTTTCTCATGGATGGCCATTTTCTCTAGTTCGTGTGGAAAAAAACTATTAATGACTCAAGTCTTTGAATTTATGAAGGTAGAAATATTCTTTGCCACTATGGGGATGTTTAGAAGTTACCTAAGAACTGATAAAATGCATAATTAAGTCTTTAGAGCATGAAAAAGTTATGTTAGTAAGAAACAATCAGCAATTTTTGTTATAACATCGGAAATCATATTAGCATGTAGACACGTTCAGAATTACTGAGTAAGACGTAATCAGAAGACATTTAAAACATCAGAAAATAATTGCTGTATAATTAATTTGGGGGTGATGGAGTTGATTAGTCTATCTCTATCTAAAGCAATTTGTGAAACTATCGTTTTCTACAGGTGAAAATGTCTATGGTTACTCTCCTATGTACTGACAATGCTTTTCAGCTATGAAATTGCTATTCAGGTATCAAAATGAGGATACATGTGATGTTTATTTTTAAATATTCTCAGCCTACCGTACTTTTTATGTAGTGAGGAACAAAAACTTAGTTTAAATATCACTCTGTTTATTTATATACGTGTGCAGATTTGTAAAACTTTGATTAGTACCTAATCTAAGCTCTATTTGGGTTTAAATACTAATATGATAGGACAGCATACTACTATATTACTTTTCAGTATCTTGTATTTTAAAATGTAACATGTATTTTAAAGTAAGAGTCAGCCTAAAATTAACAAAAAGGAATAAGTTCCTAGGTTATAGAAGCCCACTGGAGAGGGAGGAAATAACATACCCGTAATGTTTATTTAAAAAAATAAAAATTACTCTGTTCTTTTAGGGTTTTCAAGTGTATGAATTTTCTGCTTATACTTTATCAAAATAATTATTTGACTATAAAGAATGAATAGGTCACTTTGATCGGATGTCTATGAAATAATTCCTTTCTTCTTGGAAAGAGTACTGAACATCAAATCTAATATTGCTTGCTGTGGTAATCATTTTTAAAGATGTGTATTTATAGTGTTTGAAATTAAGGCAATCTGCTGATTACTATGTATGGTGACCCCTACTAAAACATTTAATTGTGTTGCTATAGAATTATCTCATAGTTATGATTCTTGAATATATGAAAAAGTCAGTTTAGTAAAAACAAAATAACAAAAAGATTGCAGTACAGCATATGAAAATCCCAAATATTTTATCCCAACTAAAATGAACTGCAGTTACATTTCTTGCACTTTGTTTCCCTCATATTTTAATTTTTCCTTATGGATTCAAGTCAAGTCATTAGAGATAAATGACTGACCAGGTTTCTCACTTAGGCATCTCACTCTTTGGGAAAGGATTCTAAATCAGCTTCTATTGACCCTCTACTCTGAGCTGCTGAGACCATTTGCCATGGTCTGTGTGATAGACAGAACATTGCTGGTCTTTCTTTCTTTCTTTAGACCTGTCCTTGCTCTATCATGTATATTCTAAGCATGAAAATTTGACATCATTTTCGTACCTGCATTGGTCCAGTGATACTTTTTAAATCACTTTCTATTCACATGAGCGCGCCTTTATGAAATACTGTCTGTTCTGCTAAAATATTTTCACATGTTGTGTCTTGTATTCTATGTTGAATTATGAAGTAGTCGTATGTCAGAAAATTCATGGCAATTTGTTGGCAGTACCAGAAAAGTCACAGATCAAAAAGGCTTTATCCATGTTTACCTAGATAAGGTTCCATTTGGTTTTGTGGAGCAGAGGTTTTGTGGGTGGGATGGTGATTGCCTCTTTGAATGATTAGAGATTCTGGTTCTTAATTAAGTTCACTTTTACATTAATTTGATTCAGCCAGAGTCAAAGGATATCACTGGTTTAAAACTAATACTATATTCACAAAGTCTATATCTTTGTCTTTCTGTATATCACATTTCTGAGTATGACTCTTTGATATTTTTTAAAAAAAAGAAGAGATAAGTTATTAAATTAATGGGATAAAAGTATGTTTAATGGCATATTATCTGTTTAAAACATCCTCCAAAACTCTTTTAAGACTGCCTACACCAATTTGGTATTGCGTCTGTTTATTACATTGGTGTTCAGAAGTTATGTCTTTACAGACAAACTAGAAGATTTGTAAAAGCTATTTTGAATAACTTTAAAAATAAGTTGAATAGTGTGACTTGTAAAATCTGAAAAAAAAATCCCAAATTGTCACATGTTTCTTGAGGGTAATATCAAGGCTTTGGGTAGATTTGAGAGAGAGGTAGTTAAAGAAAATTTCACTTGGCAGTCAGCTCGTGGAAAAAGATTTGTTCTGCTAGGGAAATAAAAGGACTGTGTTAAAACAAAAGCTAATAGGAGAGAAGATGGCCTTTTAGCTTTAAAAGTGGAGGAACTACTTGCAACAACTTGAAAGAGAGAGTGACATTGTGACCAGTGAATTCAAAAAATCACTAGATTCCTTTCATTGTACATGCATTAAATATCTTTTGGTCTAGGCCAGATGTTTGATTTTTTTTCCTTCTTTTTTTTTTAAGGGATTTGGGGGTCTTCTTAACATATGTTCCATCATTATAGGAATCTGACAGATCTATGAAGTTTATGACAAGTCTTGCCGATGTGAGCTGCTAGATAATTGACAAAATGTTGTTAGATAATTGAAAAAGAAAAATCCACTTAACTAACATGTATTACTTTTACAGCATGGTAGATGACACTGTTACATATCTAACAACAAAAAAGTGGCAGAGCATGTGAAGTAGCATAGCTAGGTTGTCTTAGCAGGAACAGAAAGTCAGATATGAGTGTATGTTTCTGCCCCTTATTAGAAAATGCTTCATGCTATGTGTTATGACCCCAAAAAGGCATTACATACAGTTTGGACATTGCTGTCGTGATAGTTTTGCATGATGATAGTGGTGCTGCAAGATTGATGCTATAGAGCGTGTGTTTACAGTTGGTGTGTTTTGAATGTAGTCTTGAAGGCTGCCCTAATCTGAAAAGTTAATTAAATCAGTAAACAAAGTAAATCTCTTAATTCAGTGTTATGAAGCATATTTGTGCCTGTTGTGCATCAGCTAACAGCTTCCCAACAAGTATTTAATAAACACCTGTGTAATCACAGGGTACTTACTAATGAGTATAGTGACCTATGCTTAGCTCTGTAACAATTTTTGTATGTAAACATTGGTTCCCAGTAGTCTTTGTTAATGTAATCCTCTTAGTAATGTAGATTTTGTGCATTAAACCAACTGCATGTTGAGATCACCCATCTTCTCATGTCAGTGGCTACTTTTCCTCTTCGACTTCCCTGAACTCCCACAGCAGCTGTTCGTACAGAGATTATCATCTAGTGGAGCATGCTACTGGAAAACAAGCTTGCATTTTAAAAATTAGACATGTTAATTTACTGTATACTTTCATTTTAAAAGAACAACTTTAAAATTTGGAGAGAAGGTTAAGGAAAAAAGAGGTTATTTTTAAGTGGTTGTTTATTTTCTTATAGTATTTATGTATCCCCATGTCACCCACCCATGACGAAATACTTTCAAATTGGCATGAGTTCACCCATTCAGAGTTGGTATAAGAATACAGAACTGCATAGCTAATAGTTTCATTTAGAGGACCACACACAGTTGCTGCACATGTGAGGAAAGCAAGCTGACAGATGTCCACATCCCTGGCTCTAAGAATAATAATAACCCTCCAACCTAACAGACTATGAGCAGGAAAGGCTCTCAGAGCTCTGTCACCTTTCCGCCCCCCCCCCCCCCCCCCACTGAGAACCAAGTACGTTTTTCTGCAACTTTTAACATTATTTTTCCCTGGTCTAGGGATGAAAGTTGCACGTCTGAGTGGCATGTAATAAACTCACCTCATAAGAGGAGATTAATTTGAGTCCCTTCATAATACAAAAATATTGTCACTTTTCTCTACAATAGTAAAACCTTGGAAGCCATCTCTCAGTCTGCTGGAGGCAAGAATAAAAGGTGAGTACAGTTTCACACCAAGAGGAAGAATGATGATTTAGTCGTCATCTGGAATTAGTAGGTGAAGTAGCTGCTGTTTCTCCTCTTCCCTTCGCAAATTAGGCATCTCCTGATATATTTTGCCCCACATGCAGTCTGCATCGAGATCTCCAGGTCTTCTGGAAAACTTAGGTTTCAGTAAGGAAGTTTTTCAGCTGTTCTGGTTGCTGAAAATACCCACTAAAACTAAAAGGAAAATAATAAAGAATTGGGGGGAGAGGGGGTGTCAGGGAGAGGGGAATCTCATGGCAATATATATATTGCTCGTATTTTTGAACTGGCTGAAACTGGTGGCAGTATCAGTTTTTGTAGCCTATTGTAAAGAAAAAGAACAAAAAGCAGAATTTTAAGTATTTATCTGGATTTTTGGAAAAGAGGCAATGCATTATTTACTACTAAAAATTCTCAGACTCAAAAACTAGAACTACTGTTGTCAATTGAAAGTTAAGAACATCAAAAAACTATGTGCTGTCACCTAAGGTGTTCCTTCAGTTCCTCCCTGACATACCAAGTAGATTTTGAAATCCCCATCACTGCATGAGATACTCAGGAAGAAATGTTTGTATAGGAAGAGCCATGGTCTTTTAATTACAGACTGTGTTTATACTAATATCACAGCCATCAGCAACTGCATCCATGCAGTGTCAGCAGTAATTAACACTGAATATATAGGCCTCTACTGAGGAAGAATTGCTGAATGTATGATTTAACAGTACTGGAAGTGCTCCTTCACTATCCCACACGACAACATTTTCAGTATAAACTCCAAGTGTCTAAAAAGGAGACTGTACTTTTTAAGTACGCATCCCAGGTTGCTCTGCAGGGATGCAAGACCCGAGTTAGTGGCAGACTGAAGGTGGGAGATTTATGAGCCGTATAATGCAGGATAAGCAGGTCCACAACTCATTTGACATGAAAATTTCAGTGCCATTCCCATTAACATTAATACAGTTATGATCATGGTTATTCTTGTTCAGGAGATAGCCCAGTGTTAAGACACCAATATAAGAGCATTTGAATGGACTTATTTCTGACTTGCAGTGCAGCCTCATTTACCATAGTGGAGATTTAAGTACTCTATATTGCAATATATTACAAGTTTAATGTCACAAGTTATTTGGACCAACTTAGTTACGCAGATTTAAAGAAGCCTATTCATCAAAAGTTTATTTTTTTCCCGTTCAGTACTAAACATATCTCTGCAACATTTGTTTATTAGGTCATTGGAATTCAAATCTGAGCTTTTTTTTTAGACCAAAATCCTGCATCTTCTTAATAGCATGCAGAATGTAGTCCCAAAACCACAAGAAGGGTAAATTCATTTTTATTTTATTTTTAAATAATGGAGCCTTCATACATTCCGAAGTGAAAGTCTGACTTCAGCTGGAGGTTTCTTTCCTTCATTCAGTCATGGGGTTTTGGGTGCGGAAGGCTCACTGAAAGATGGGTGAAAATTGTAAATAATTAAAAAAAATACCACGCATTCTAAAATCTCCTGTTCCTTGCTGAATTTGTTTTGGCATGCAGAGACACTAATGCACCTGTGGAGAGAATGTTCTCTGTAATGGATGACATCTGGTTTGAAGACAAAAGTGGAATGTCAGTAGACATAGTTAAGGGAATGACAGTGGTAAAAGCCAATCGTGCTGGCAACTGCAAAGAGGTCTCTGAACAACTGTTTGAAAACACATGCAGCTTCATCAGAAAACTCTGCATATATAGCTAAAACGTCTGCAACCTGTTTACAGACAATGCTTAAAAAACACCAACAAAAAACCCCAAACAGAATTAACCCACACACACAACCTTTGTTTGGTTAGAAAGATCTGCCTTAAATTTCTAAGATATTTTATAAACAATGTTGCAACAGGCTTTCATTTCCAATAGTACAACAGTACATCTCTTATGCAGGCAAAATGCTGCTGCCTGTATTACTTCTTATTTAGACAAAAGTAAAGATAAACTTGTTTTAGATTCCTAACAAGTTCTGAAATTATTTCTTTTCCATTCTTTTTTTTTTAAAATTTAGCCACAGTAAGGTCAAAGATTGTTCAGCCTTATGTATCCTCCTTAATTTCTGTTAGAAATCACACTGACTGCATGTATGATTAAATACATGCATAGTCCAGTTAAAATCGGTTTGTTAATATACAATCCTGATGTTTTAAGATGGAACATCCTCTCTATATATGTACCTTATTGTGTATAAATCAAAATATATTACAAATGACTGAGAAAACAAAAAGGAAATAAATTATCTCTACTTTAAACATTCTAAATAAAGAGAACAGCTCCTAATTCGCACTGGTTATATATTTGCAATTTACCTATACTGCTCAACTTGTTATTAGAAATAACTGCAAAAAAAAGTATTTCCATTAATTTTTACTGCATGTAGTTTCTTTAGAAAGCAAGTAGTAAATACCTAAGATATTTTATTATATGTAATTAATAGTTCTTTCCTACCCTACTGTAAGGATACCTACCTTCAAGTGCTAGCAAAGATCTCTTTATAATTAGGCTTCATATTCTGGGTAAGACCTGAGTAGAGAAAGACCCAAAAAAACCTAACAGTGGGAGCTGGAGAAAATGAGTAGAGTTTTCTAGGTGTACAATCTAGGTCTTGCAAACCTCGGCATAGAAATCAGCTCTAATGTTTATCACACCTGCCCTCCGACAGTCGCAGTCCAGTAGCTGTCTGCCTAAACAGGGCATGGTTCCTGTTGTGCTTCTGAGATAGGTGTTTGAAGTAGAGCAGATGAATCAGATTATAGTCGTAGCTCTTATTCAGAGAGTCAGATATGGTGATGAGTAGCTGGGATTAATTATTGACAGGTATATTGCCTTCAGAAATACTTGCAAAGATGTAGTTGATGACACAAAAGATGTTCCTAAAACCTACCCACCAATGTGATAGGACAGTCTAAAAGGACATAAGACTCTTCTCTCAGGCGACCAGTGAGAGAACGAGAGGACACGGCGTCAAGCTTCGCCAGGGGAGGTTTAGGATTGACATTAGGAAGAAATTCTTCACTGAGAGGGTAATTGTTCATTGGAATGTGCTGCCTAGGGAGGTGGTCGAGTCACCATCCCTGGAGGTGTTCAAAGAGAATTTGGATGAGGCACTTAGTGCCATGGTGTAGTTGACAAGTAGGAGTAGGTGTAGGTGTTGGGTCATAGGTTGGACTCGATGATCTCAAAGGTCTTTTCCAAACTTACGATACTGTGATACTGTGATAAGCCTGAAAGGCTGTCCTGTAGTAATTGTTCTTCCTACTGTCTAACTCTTTCCTTAATATTCAGTTTACATTTCTGTTACTGTTCTCTGAAGGGAATGCTAATAAAGCCTCCAGATTCTAAAATTGTTCTGAGTTATTTCTGTATGTGGGAGTCAATGTGATGCAAACCAGGTGAGAGAGACTGTTGAATCAGGCCATGACAAATCTATAGTTTTTCTGCAGCTGTCCCAGAAATCTCTACTCTCCCAGTTGTTTGTACGCACCTCTACCCTGAAGACAGGCGACAAGGAGCTGGTGGAGGCCAAAGCAACTGTAGTTGAGGTAGCCATACCAAGAGGGAACATCTGCTCGTGCCTCCACTTTACAATGGATCAATATGCTGCAGAGCTCCTCGGTAATGACTGTAAGTTTTTGATGGCTGTGTTGTTAAAGCTATCTGTTTCTTCCACAGAAAGATCAAGAGATTCTCTTCTGTTCCTGAAAGCAGCAAATTCTCTATGATCTTTTGGAAAACTTTTTTTTTTAATAGAAATTGGCAAGTATATCCAAGGTATATTCAGTCAAGTCACTGTGATTATTGTTCCTACAAGTATGGCTACATAGATGTAGTAAAACTAACATGATTTAGGAAAAGAAATGTGTTTTAGGACTGATTGTGGTGATGAGAACAGCATTATGTGAAGGTGGAAATGGCCATGAGTTTCTTCATCTCTTTTCTACAGCAGTGTCAATATATCATTTGTGCGATCTAGTTTATGAAATATTTAAAAACATAAAACCCAACACACCTGAGAAGCAATCACCATTCAAAAATTAGTTCAGAGTAGAAATAACATTAAGTAAGTAACTATTTATCTTTTCAGTGGAGATACGTTTGTGACCATCATTACTACAAAGCCAAAAAAAATATTTGCAAATTTTTTTGCCTGTATCTGGAAAGTTATACTCGTTCATTCAAGCAGGCCAAGAGCCCTTGTGTTTGGACTAAGAGAGACAAAGAAGTTGTATATGAGTGATGGCAAATGGAGTCATTCAACAGCATTCGTTATTTTCTCTGCTTCTAAATTGAAACTGTGTAAAACATATAACAAGCAGCTACACAGGGCAGATTGCACCTGAAATTATTTATGTTATTCATAACCTTTTTAGTAACAGGCAGATTTCCAACACAGTAGTTTACAGGTGTTCTTCAATAAACCTAATCAATATATTATATCTTGTTTTGAATTATCCTTTTTACAAACAAACAATGAATAGGCTCTTTTGTTTAGTTTATCTAGTTTGCTTTGAGTTCCAGGAAACTTAGAACCCAGATATATAAATATATATCTTGAACTTTAAGGAAAAAAATATTTTAAGGATTAGAAACTTCCAGTTCTTTAACAACCAATATGTGATATTAATGGTCAAATTTCAGAGTATTAATGAGACTCCTAATATCAGTCAGGAAATTAGATATTAATAATGGACCTGATTCTAACCCACTGAAATACTCCAGAGCGTTGGAAGTATTTATATTCTGACCTCAACAGGAGAGAAACAGCATATGTCTCTGTGCAGTCTAGCTAAGTCACTGACGTAGAGGACAGCCTGCACATGGCAGCCTAATCTTTCAAGTATTCCACAAAGTAAACTGTTTCCACATCCGAGTCCCTCTGACAAGGCAAGGCAGCTGATTTTCCAGATGTTTTCAGACCCGTGTATCTCACTGTCTTAAGAGAAACGAGAAGCAGGAAGAACTGTTTGTGTGCAAAACATATTCTAAAGAACAACCTAAACTGAGCAGGTAACTGAAACAGTACCGTACATACTGTTGGGTTTGTATGTTTTTAGGCATGGAAGATATTTAGAGACTAAAAAAATTATGTTGTCCTCAAGGCCTTGTGAATGAGCTTCTGTATCAAACTATTTAAACTGGGAGCTTCTCCATTGTTTTCCATCAAAGGCCACGCTCCAATCTCCTTTCCATGATAGCATCTCATTTTTATTAGTTTACAAAGACTCCAGTGCATAAAACCTCCAAGAGAGTGACAGTAGTCTTGAATTAAGCAGTAGTTATAAAATATATTGGAAGTAACTATTTCCTCTAATTCAGTGCATTGCCTTTGTCTTTGGGTACCAAAACAGTCTCAAGAAAACTGTTTTCCTCCAGGCTATATTTTATTTTCACCGGTCTCTGAGCTGGTCATATAAAGTAGCTTTCTATCACATCTTAGCAATTCACAGTAAAAGCACTATTAATTTTTGTTTTTGTTGTTATTAACTGTATCTGTTATTCTCCAGAATAAGAGTAAGGCTTTGGGGAAAAATGTGTTCGTTTGAATAGTGCATGGGAGGATGGAGTGTGAAGGACCCCATCCAGACCTGCGTGTAATACGTAGTGCTCTCCTGGGGCTTTGCTGCTGAAGGTAAATATAGCATGACTAGAAGAATTAGAAAAATTCAGGTTGCACTTCGAAAGAATAGGTTGTGTTTCACACTCTCTGGTGAAAAACCAGACTGACACAAAGCACTGATGGCCCTTCCCATTCATATTAATTCATCTGTTTACCTCTTTATGCTGTATTACATACAGTACCTCCATACCACTCTGATGTTAAGCGGATCAGGTCCTGCAGTAACCAGAGTGATGTGAGTAGTTCATGGAATTGTGACCCTGAGTCCTTATGCAATATGTCTCACAAACAGTGAGTTCAGTGGTCTAGAGGTGGTGGCCATTCCCTGTTCCAGCTGGGGTGCTGCTTAGGAATCTCTCTTCCTATTCCTCTCCAAACTACATTCTCTGCCCGATTTAATATGATGGGATGTCTGATCAGGATCGGGGTGAGGGAAGCCTTGCAGAATGCGTAGAAGGAAAATATCAGGAAATTTAGATGACAAAAGCCACAAATAAGACTTGATTCTGTAATCCATTCTTCAACAATTTAGACAGACTTTTCTAGTTTTTGCATCCCTAGTAGTCTTCCACGTTGTTACTTGGAGGAAACAAAATATTTTAAGAATGTTATATATCAAACATGCATAGTGAAGTCAATAGATGAAACATTTAGATTTTTAGCATATTTGAGTTTAAATGAATGTGTAGGTCCTCTCAGATTGCCAGTGATGCAGTGTGGATAAAAATGTACAAAGATCTGCTGCATGTGAAATGGATATGAGTTTTGCTGGTAGATCTTATGGCCACTGGAGAAAAGTCAAGTCTTTGAAATCTCAAATTCCAGGTGCTTGGTGGGTGGGTTTTATTGGGGGGGTTACTTTGGGGTTTTTTTCCGCACTTGGTGCCCCCTTGTCTTATAGAGAAAATAAGAAAGGTTTTAGAGACTGAGCCACATCCTAAGGGCATTGGAAGGAGAATTGAGCAAGTGTTATAGGTGATATGGCTTTGTTATATGGAAATTACTTAATACATTAATTTAAAGCTGCCAATTTATCTCTTAGATCTGAGTGTCTAATAGAGTGAGTGTCCAGATCCATAGTTCTTATACCAATACTGATTTTTTAACTTTGCACGCTCTCCTAGTCTGCTGATATATTCATAGAGAGTAACCAAGAATCTTTTTTCTTTTCAGATCATCCTAAGAATTCCACTCTCTTTTAGTTAATCTTTATTAATTAATTTTAATTTTAATCTTTCTGAGACATAGACATGCATTCTTTCATGTTTCCTTGATATCTGAGACTGCATTTTTTTACTCATGGGTTGCAGCAGATGCTAATGGCTTATAGTTATGAAGAAGTTATTTAAGAAGATCGACTTTTCAGTTTGCGGATGAGAAATGCTTTAATTAGGCTGACTAGGCCAGGATGACCAGTGAGGACAATGAGAATTGTTGTCTGCCCTTTAAAATTCTCTTTATAAACAAAGTTCACATTCATGAAACACAAACACCCAACCTGACCACATGAGGAAGGGGCAATAATAAGCATTTATTCCCTGTTTATGTAGTGTCCAGCATACCCTGTGCCCAGATCCTGAATAGTGTTTTGTGTGTGTGGTAATGCAGATGAGAAATAACCACAATTAATTTTCTTTCTAAGTCTTTGTGTAAAGAATATAAAATTTTTTCACCTGAAGACAGAATTAAGAGATGTCTTAATGCTATGCAAACCTGATAGGTTGCAAACATTTTTGGAGATGATCTCTAGGAACAACAAGGGGCTTTTCCACTGCCTAACTTAGGTAATGATGCTTGGCTGGTCTGCACTGCTTATTGAGTCCTGCATGTAATTACTTTTTTGGGAAAGGTGATCCTAGGGAGGTCCATCTCATTCAGATACTTCATTTGGGTGCTGAACTGAGGGGAAGCCTGTGCCCACAACTCAGATTTCAACTGATGTGTCACCATGGGGTGATATATGATGCTACCAAATGTATAAAGGCATGTGAGCTGTGGACAAAATCAGCAGTCTTTCCGTAGTAGTTCTTAGTTTTTCAACTTTCTTTTGATAAAACTCACCTACTAAATTAGTTTTTAAGCCCAGCAATCCTCTATGGGAAAAGAGGATTCCTCTGTCCTATGCCTGACGCAGCAACGGCAAACTCTTCTCCCATCTACTGGGATTCCTCCATAACACTTAGAATTACTTTGCTATTTCAAAAACTAGATATTAAACAATAAATCTGTTAAGGAGCAAGGAAAAAGATGTATGACAATACTTAATGAAAGCTAATCACTGCATATTTTATAGGTGTAAATTAAGCCTTAATCATAACCCTGTTAGGTGCTAACATTTAGTCTAGCTAAAAAATGAAGTGTTGCAATAATACTAGGCTATTATATTGAGTGTGCTTACACTAGGGAGTTACTAAAATTAACTGAGAACTACATGCCCACTTTTACATGAGCTGCAAGCTCATTGCTTATTGTGGCGGTCACAGTGTACACTACAAGCAAATATATTGTAAACTGCAGTAAACAGTTTATGAAGCCCTAACATGAGGACCGATGGTACAGTGTCCTTCATTTAAGGAATGGGAAAACTTTAAAATAGCTTTGAAATTTATAATAGCTAAAACTAACAGCTTCCATGTTTCTGTTTGTCTTTTGACTGATCATTAGATTTTAATTAACTTTAAACCTGCAAACATAAAACAGTAGCTAAAAAGTAACATGTTGCACTTTTTCCCTAGTAAAATTACGATTAAAGACTGTTCACCTGGGAAAATCCAAATCCTCATCATAAACATAATGGTGCTTCAAAGAAGAACTAATGATATAGTTTATGAATTTTAATTTCTGCTTCAAAGTCAGCAAGTGCTTTTTCTATAAATGTAAACCATCTGTTGGCACCTTCTAAAAGACTAGAATTCAGTTCATCCAAGTATGAATTATTTATTTACGATTTTTTTCCTAAGTAAAATCTAGGTTCTCTTTTTTTTTTCTGTCTTTCATAATAAACCATATTTCTATGTGATGTGAAGTTTCAAAATCAATACGTTTGTAGCAGTAACTTAGGATATAGGATGTTTTGAATTACATCATAAAAATAGTGGAGAGTAGTTTCAAATTTTTCTGTGGAAGCGTATTTTGTAACACGTCAAATTACACTGTTTTATATGGGCATTTTTGTCTTCAAGTAGCAACAATTTCAGGAAAAGAGTAAGGCAATGGTAGTGTTGCTGTTGTAGGTCTATCACAATACCTTGGAGAAGTGTGTTACTTGCAAAAGTCTCTACTGGTTAATGAGAGCCTGCATCTGTGTATACCAGTTTAGTATTCGTCACATATAGATTCGTTGATTAATTTAACAACAGCTAGATTAAATCTGTAAGAATATATCTTTCAATATGCATTGATGTTGAAACTTTGGTGCAGAGATATGTTCATGACTCTGTTAGGAATCAGCAAAGTGCAGCTCCAGATTCTAAAGAATCTGAGGTTGGTGCTTGCTAGTTTTCATGTCTTTTTCTCTCACGTGGTTTATTTATTTATTTCCTGGCAGCTGTTCTTGATGAGATATATTTGAACACTTGGGAGAGGAAGCAGAAACAGATAATCTATCTTGATGCACTTTGCTAATTAGAACAATTCCCCATGACCTCCATCTGCATAGGTTCATTTTTGCCTTTGAATCATGAATCGACAAACATTTTCTCTATTTGATAGTTCGTTATTGCTCCAAATACAGGACTTCACAGCTTCCTAACTAGATCTACATTCTCTTTTGGTCTCTGCAAAAAAATCAGGATCACAAGGTGGAAAACAAAAGTGTGGTAGGGGCTTGTTCACTTGTAGGTTTTCCAAGCGTTTCAGACCAGAGCCAGCCTTCTTCACTGCCTGCCCACAGCTCTATGAAATGTAATAAACTCCAGAGGCAGACCACGTTCACACAAAAAATGGCAAAAAAAGACATTTTAAGTGGGAGAATAGGTACTTTGATAGGTAAACCTATTGTCATCTTATTCAAGTAGGCACATGAACTTATCTCACCAGTATTAGGACTCCTAAATGCACTGAGATCTCAGCACATGAAGTAAGACAAGAAAAGCTCAAGACTATCAGCAAGAAAGCAATAAGCAATCGCTGCTTCTTTCCTACATCACTAGCAAATCTACTGCCTTTGTTAGTTAAAGCAATGAATTAATAGCATAAGGAAATAGTAGCAGAGTTAAAAACTTCTCTGCAATATCTTATTGAATTAAATTTAGGATTTTCAGTGAAAAAACCAACATAATCATTTTAACTCTCTTACCATATTTTGATAAAGTTGAAATTATTTATGGTATTTATGCTACTGTATTTTTTTAAATATAACATGGATTATCTTTATTCTTATATAATATATCAGATTTGCCAGTATCAAAATAAAATGTTTCAATGTAATGAAAGCAAAACATTCCATTTGTTTAGAACCAATTCCATTAAGAATTTTTTTAAAAATTCAAAGTTTTGAATTTTTATTCTAAAAGTGATGGAAACATTCTTTCCTACACAGTGGAATTATTAGCTGGCTACTGCCTTTTCAATCTCTTCTCTGTTTGGATTTGGATCCAACACAGGTAAAAATTGCATTTCTTGCATCTGAAAGCTATGTAGTTTTTTATCTTTGCTTGAATGCTTTGAGATCACATTTTCACAGCAGAGTAGTCTTCTAGATCAAAGTAAATGAGAGAATGACCCAAATTCTGTTCTCTTATTTGGCACGAGTAGCTTCGCTTTTACAGTACAATTATTCAATGAGTAACAAGGACAAACCAGTAGGAATTAAATAGCTTTTATTTAAGCAATATTGGTTGTCCTTTGGTTTTCCATTCTGCTGCCCATTTCTCTGGAAGAGAAAAAAGGGTTAATGGAGAAAGAGAATTACAATTTGAATTTTAAGGAGTATTTCAATGTCATGTGTATAGCAACCACTGAAACAAAGTGCAACATGGTTGCATGAGTTCAGTATAATTCATTGTTTAGATGGGCAAGAGCTGCTCTGCCCCAACTGGATTCAAGTGCAATCTCCCATGATAGCAACAGCGATTAATGCACCCAGCATCCTACATATTTGTAGGTTAACACATACTTTCTGCCTTCACCTTTCTGCTTGCCCAGATATGTTGCTGGTTGATGCAGAGGGCTGATGGTCAGCAAAGGCAAAGCTCCGTTGTTTCCTCTTTGAGGGAACTGGGGAGTGTGTTTTCTCGCTAAAGCTCTGTATACTGTGGCATCTGCTATTATTCTAATCGAGTTTCTATATAAATGTTTGAAGACAGAGGCAGCTTCCTTGTGATAGAGACGTTTAACTTAAACATTTATCATTACGCTATAGCAAGTGTACGAGTCCAACATCTCTCAGTCTAGTTGGCTCAGGGGCTTGTTTTGTAACACTCTCAGAGCTGCCAGCTCTCAAGACATTTGGTGTTTTTCTTCAGTCCCCAGATCATGGAATCATGTGATGCAGTAAGAATTTCTTTCATTTTATTAAAAATAAAAGAAAACCAAAACAAGAAAAAAAAGGCCTTGAAACATAAAAGAACATTTTTAGCCTCTGTGAGCACAAAGGAACACTTGGAAATATTTCTTTCATCAGCACCTAAACCTGAATAAAAGAACTCTTCCTCCAAGCTGTGTGCTTGCGTTTTTAAGAAAGTCTCACTCGGAGGGGGCAGATGGATGATTTCTTGAACAATCGAGGATGGCTGTTCTACTATCGAGACACATTAGGTGTTCCTGGGACAGAGCCAGGAGTCTTTTTCTTTTTCTTCTGTTTATTGAAGAGCTTTCATGTCCTTGGGTATGAGGTCTCCTTAAAATTTACCGTCACTGACATTTCTATTGAATTTAAAAGGTCTAACTTCATATTCAAACATTATTATTATTGATTTGGGAAGTCATAAGAGGGGTAGTTATATTTTAGATATTAGCAGTCTTGTGCGGTCACCAGTTACATTTTATGGAGAACAGTTTTCCTCCGTTCTGTAAGTGATGTAAGTTATGAATAGTCATAAGTTATTTCTTAAAGGTTTATTTCACATTTTAAGAGATTGATAGGTCTGGGATTCTGGTGAAAGCCTGACCTAGAATGCCTAGGATGTAGGCATGATAGGTCTCTGCCTTGTTTGAAAGAATAATCCATGCCTAAGCATAAAACCTGGCTGCTATGGAATTTACCATTCATTCTGTAAGGACAGCATCCGACTCTGCAAATGCAGCCAGATGATGAACGTACTGAGCATGTAGCCTGAATTCTTCTCTGCTAACACAGCTAGTCTGGAGATCACTGCTAGGGCAGTGTGAGGACTGTTCCTTATAACTTTTGGGGCTTAGATTATTTATTTGGCCTAATGTCCTAATCTGGATTGCTCAGTAATTTACAGAAACGTCATTTTGTAGAAGATTAAGTCAAAATTGGTATCCACAAGAGACCAGCAAGAGTAAAGGAAAATTTAGTGTGCTTGCAGGCAGGACATTGAGTTAAATGAAATCTATTTAGTTTCTTGGATACTCTGAACTGAAGAATGTATATTTGCCTTGTGCTTGGGCTTTCATGTAAATGTGTGCAGAATTGTACAGATTACAACTGTTCAATAATCCACTGCAATTTGTTATATTTTTCTGTGTAGTTACATTACAGCTGCTGCCAGTAAAATACCCTGCTGCACAGTATTTTATTTTTATTTCCTCTTTTTTTCTTTACTTTTTATAGTCCTCTTGAAGAAGGGCATTTGACACTGTCTTTCTCAATTATATGATTTAGACTGCTCAGCCTTTGTATGTTTTGTATGTGTGATGCCATGTGGTCATAATAGTTTTCTCAAACACTTAGTTTATTTTTCCTTTAACAATTTCTAAGACTAGGGAATTAGCTCATGCAATAGAGTCTCCAATACAATAAATAAATATGTCCATATACAACTCAAAATATTTTTTCTAAGAGCTTTTCAGCACAGTAGTGCATTTTTTTGTATGGAAAGCACAAGAATCTTTGAAGAGTAAACTGCTATATAATGAAACTATATCACTGACTCATTGGTCCAGTTCATCTTTTTCTGAATATCTATGCTGGCTGCTTAACTGAGATGGAAATAGTTTCCACAACAGACAAGTTCGAATACTTGAAGAAGTATTAAATTAAAAAAAAGTATTAAAGCAAATTATAGTTGCTTTATATCTTGAGACATAAAGTCTCTATTCCCCACAAATTGTAATCATAGCTCAATTAGTATTTCCATTCCCTTTATTTATTTAAATTTGTTTCAGAATCCCTCTTTACTTATTCACCCAGTAGTATATTCTACTATGGGTGCAATAATTTATTCCTTAAAGCTGGTGCTTTTGTTATTTTTTAATTTTTCTTCCTTTTGGTTGTCTTTGAGTGTTTCCCTTTTCTGGCATTACGTAACAGTATGAAGGCCTAGTTAGGAAGCTGTGGAGTCCTGTATTTAGAGGGAAAGCTTATCATGACAGAGAAAATGACAAAATGATGCTAATGTTCAGATGAAAATGATTTATAGTAGAGGCTGAAGGATCTCTTGGGATTAGTAATACTTACATAATCTTCACCTTTTCTCATGGAAAACTGTAAGTAAAGAGAGATTATCTCTGCCAAGTTGTGCTGAAAGAGTTTGTTGCCCTGTTTGGAGGGATTCTGTTTTGTTGCCCTTACAAAGCAAAGCCAGAAGGCCTGTAAAGTATTTCATATCCCTTGGCATCAGAAATCTGTTATGATTCCCACATCTTGGATCCTTAATGTTTCTCATTTATCATATTTTTGAGCCTTAAACTTTCTAGCAGGCAATTTTTAACATTACTGTTCTTTGGCATTAGCGATAGCTTTGTGTAAGTTGCAAAAGTTTCGTATTCAAACTATATTTTGGTTTATGTGTTCATATCCTTTCTTAGCTTGATTGCTTATTTAAATTTAAAAAAAAACCCAGCAAGTTAGAAACAAAAGATGCAAAAATTATATTTAAAGGTTGTGGTGGCTGCTGCACTATTACACTGTAGACTAGTACGAAAACAGATGCAAGCCAAAGATGAATGCAAAATGAATGAGAAGAAGCAAACAGAAAGAGGAGTAAGGAAAATAGGGTTTGGGAATATTTAATTCTTTTCATGGGAAAACACTATGCTAGTGGCATGGCAGATCTGTCTCTTCATTGTGACAGAATCAGAATTTCAGAAGTACCTGTCTGCTTTGGGCATACATTCTAAAAAAAAAACAAAACCAAACCAAAACCAGCAAAAAATCTACATACGCATTCATGTAGGATTTTTTGCAAAGGTTCAAAGTGAGCTATTGATCAGATATGTAATTCTAGGTTACTGCTAGACCAAACAAGATTCTGCTTTGTGAATTCAGACAGATAAAAATATTTTTTCTCAGAAAAATAAAAATATCTTAAAAAAATCATGGCTGTAGCAAAACTGAAAACCATTATGTTGTGATTTTATCACTAAAACTTTATTTAACTCAAATCTAGTACCATCACCAAAACATGAAGAAAAAATAGAGGGAAGATATGGAAAGGCAGGGAAAGGGAAAATACTTACAAAGAAATTATGCAGAAAGTAGTGTTCCAGTACTGAAGAACTGAGGTGTGTGTTGTTTCAATCATGCTGGCTTTATTAATGTTGACTCTAAACAAACTGATAAGGCTCACTAGCAGTGTTAGACAGGATTCAGGAGAGATGTGATTGACCTTCATGTCATTTTGTGACTATTTCAGTCAGAGGGGTTGAAAGTCATACTAACCCCTAACACAAAGATAGGATGGAGGAAGAAGAAATGTTTTGCCTGAAGTAATTTCAACGTAAAGAGAAAGTGCTTTGACTTGCACAAACTTTTATATATTTTCTTTCAGCTAAAGACTTCCTGACTGGGAAAGTTCATCTAAGTAGGCACTGAGCATGATTTTGCAGAAATGTCCCTCATCAAAAGATATACTATTTTGTACCTGTTCTTCATAATCTTAGTCTTGTCTCCACAATCTCTATAGAATTCTGCGCTGTGTTAATTCTGGCATGGTTTGTAGCTTTTTCTGTAAATCATGAGTGCTCTGCTTTTGTATCTGGGAAGGTCTAGCAGCTAAGGTAGTTTAATAGTAGTATAATAGTCAGCTATTTTTTTATAGTAAAATCTATTATTAAATAATATATATTTCTCTTCTGCTGCTATTGCACTTTTTTGATATATTAAGAAATTACATCTTCTTCTGTATTTTGAAAGGCATCATGCTCTGATGGTTATGTTTAGATTTTAACAATTAAAATCCCATTTTAATGAAGTCTTGCTGTCATCACTGGTCCCTCTGACAACTGCAGGAGTTGGATAAGCATAGCAGCATTTGCTGTAGAGTTTTCACATACACGCAATTCACACCGAAAAGTACTGTATGTAGTTATTCAGGGGGTATAGCTAAAATTAATTGACTCAGCATATTTGTCACCTTAATAATTTTGACACAAAGTTTTTGTAAAATTAGCACCAATGTAAATTTAATGGGACTGACACTATAAAAGAAAAACAAAACAGGCAGTCTAGAAACATTTCTGTGCAATTTAGGCACATCTCTCATGTTTACTGTCATAAAATTTTATGGCTGCATAGAGCAGCCAAATTATCTTCAGGAAGCTAAGCATTAATAAATACCTCTTTAAGTATGCAGGAATAGATTAGGTCTGTTCAGGAGAGGTGAAAGCAGCATTAGACAAAGGAATCTACATTCACACACATGCGTATCCATCTCTTACTGCTCCCAGTTTAACCAGTGGAAGCTTTGCTGTTGTCCAAAGTAGGTGCTGAATCAGAACTACAGTCTATGTAACTCTCTCCGGTGACCCAGTTTTATGTTGTTACGGGCTTTCTTACTTGCAACGAGAGCACTAACAGGATGTAAAGTGAAGGCTGAGGACATGTGTCAGTGCTAGGCTGGACTCTCCCAGTGCTTCCAGAAGGCATAGAGGGAGCAGGAGGACATGTGCATTCAGCTGGGCACAGTAAATTGGTGGCTCTTCTGGCCTTTCCTTTAGTCTCTGTTCAAGCTGGGACAGCGTTCTCTGTGATCTGTCCTATTGCACCATTACAATGTGCTTTCAAAGGGATTATGCAGGCATGTGAGAATTGATGGAGTATGGCTTTGTGTGCCTCTTAATTTAGACTGTTCCTAGTAACGGATGTTCATACAGGATAGTGAAAGCCATATAGAGTTTTATATTGTTTTCAAACACCATTGTCTCATACCATTTTGACTCAACAAATAACCGAAAGTCGTTTTCATTAAGCCAGGATCTCTTCCTGTGTCTCAGAGGAGTGATTCTGGGGATATTCAAGTCTGTGTGAACACAGTATGTATTTCGTACACAGAAGTGCAAAGATACCATTACTACTACTGCTGCTTAATGCTTAATTTATCAAAATACTGTTACTCTTTGGATAAAAAAACTGCCTGCCTGGAAAAATTTGGGGAGTGGGTTTTGCAGTAACCAGGTTGTCAATTGCTGCTGGATACCACTTGGTGCCTCTTTGCAGTTTTCCATCTGGCTGCATCTCTGCAACAATATCTCACTCGTTTTCCTCCATTTGCATCGTCATGCTGGGCCAGCACACCATATCATTTGCTGCTTTTATGGCACAGCCCTCACAAATCTTCGCAGATTTTCTCTAGGGCTTTGAATTACATTGTCTTTGGGATAACTGTTTTCTCCACAATAGAAAGGAATGGAATTTGCCTCGCTGCATGATTCCTATGTCATCACATACAACCCCAGACTAATGGAGCACAGGGAAATCCTTCCTTGCGCTGTCTTCAGTTTGACATTGCAACAATCAATATTCACAGAACTAGAATAAACTAAGCAGTCTAATATTAAATCTAATTTCAGATACACTGATTTTTAGCATCTTGACTCGGTCCATGAATGGAATCACCTGAGGTGCCAATACTTTTCAGTAATTTTCTTCATCTTTCTTAATGGGACAGTAAACGGGTTATTGACTGTATATTAATGAATATACATCCTGTTTCCCGTTCCAACATAAACCTATTGCTAAGAGATACACCATTCAGAGGAGTTAGGAGGGAGTGCTATGGCTTCAGCTACCTGGGAGCTCACCCAACACACTAGCATTTCATTACAGAGGGGAGTTTAGTGCCTTTTTTCCTTTCCTGATAACTTACCAGAAGTTATGTGTTCTTTTTCAGACAGTGGCTTTCCTTTGGTTATTTTTCTCAAACACAAAAACCAGTCCTTTGAGATTACAAACAAAATGCAAACTTTGATTCAGAAATTACCCAGATGTCTTATGCTTTCTCTGTATTTTCTGGTAGTTATACAGTATGACTTATTATGAAAAATGTACAGCTCTTTACAATGGCATAAAAATTCTGAAATAACATGGCATGAAACAGAAAAGTAAAATACTGTTGTAACATGAACTGTGCAGAAACAGACTCTATTCAGGATCTGGCTTGCTGATCTGACTTTTGTGAATTTTTAAACTTGAAAGATAAAAAGATGTGCATTCTCAGGTTTTTCATGTATTTCTCAAAATGTTCCCCCAGAGTGAGAAAAAAAAAGAATGGCAAATTGGTCAGTTCACAGTAGCTAAATAATTGTTTTCTGGACTCAGAGTTTGGCAGTATGAATTAAGCTTGTGTGTTGAGAAAAGAGATTTGCACAAATTTAGGCTAAGATGCGTATCTGGTCTCTGAAAAGAGCCTGGCTTCATCCTCTTTGGACTCTCCTTTCAGGTATTTATATGCATTAATAAGAATCCTCTGAGCCTTCTCTTTTCCAGGTTAAATAGTCCCAGCTCTCTCAGCCTTTCCTCATAGGAGAGATGCTACAGTTTCTTAATCATATTCATGGCCTTTCACTGGACACTCTCCATGTTGGTGTCTGAGGAGCCAGCACTCCAGGTGTCGTCTCACTTAGTGCTGAGTGGAGTGGAAGGATCACCTCTCTCCACCTGATGGCAATATTTTGTCTAATGCCACCCAGGATACCATTGACCTTCTTTGCCGTAAGGGTGCATTGCCAGATCTTGTTCAACTTGGTTTCCTCCAGGACCCCCCAAGTTCTTTTCTGCCAAGTTGCTTCCGAGCTGGGCAGCCCTCACATGAACTGATGCATGAGGTTGTTCCTATTGTAGGTGTTGCAACAGCTAAGCTTCTATCATGTATAGTTACCCATTTCCCACATTTAGTCATATCCTGTTCCTTTAATGTGCCTAATTTGTGCTTGGTTCATTTCAGTGATCCCATATTTCCCATATGTTCAGGTATCTTTATCTACTGCTCAAAAACACTTCTATAGAAATTTCAGAATGTATTCATTAGTGCATTGTGATAAAATACTGTATTAGTGGATACCTACAGTAAAGAAACATGTCCTTGCTGATTTCATTACCATATTCAGTGCATAGTCCAGCTACCAGTATGGTTGTACAAGTTTAACTGAAAACTGAATTTTACAAAAAAGTACTATCAAAATCATCTGGATTATGGTAAACTGATCAAATATATTTCAGAATATTTAAAACATAATAATAATAACCACATTAAGGCCACAGTACGGAATGGTTTATCTGTAAAAAGGATGAATAGGCCTTTTGAGTCTAAAAAAGTGAAAGTTTAGGGATTATGATCGAAGCCTGTAGGATCATTGGATTCTTGCAGAGGATGAGTGGGAATTGCCTGTTCCTTCTCTCTCCTTGCATAGAATCAAGGAGCTATCAGACAGAGCTGGCAGAAGTGAGGTGCTAACTTTCAAGAGTTTTGCCTGTTCAGAACAAAGGAAGTTTTTCTGCACAGCAGTTAGCAAACTTATGAAACTCCTTACCAAAGGAAGATCACACTTGAACCTGATGGAATCGATAAAGTTCAAGCCAGGGTAGTGGATCAATTTGCTTTTAATACAACTAGAGCATCAAGTGAAATGCCTAAAATGAGCACTTGGTGAAGGGAAGAATCTCTGGTAATGCTGATAGGTGACAAATATTAGCATAAGAAATCAGAGCAGTGGGAATAGCCATAAGTACAAGATTACAATTACAGGTCATCTGGCTGAAGAAATCTATGATTTAGTAAGATATTTGTCTTGACACTGTACCACACGGAAGTGGTAGGGCAGCTACAGGATATAACTTGCCCTCAATGCTGACAGTAGTCAAGAGATAACAAGTTGCAGCTTCTTCAGTGTCAGGAGCTGTTCAGCTCGTGCATGTCCAGTCTTTACAGCCTATTCTTTTGATAACACTAATTTCCACAACAGCTTTGGGAAGTACACATTTCTACCTCTCAGGAACTGGGAAAGGCCAGAAAAGTCAAAGTACTTCTTATGTAATTAGGAAATACCAATGCAGTTATAAGATTCAGATCAGCAGAGCCTGCCTTAACTCTCATGGTGTGTCTAACAAAGGGACTTTGCATAGATATAGACCCATATAAAGCTTCCTACATAGGCTAGCCTAAAAATGATAGCTAGGAAGTGGAGAGATATAAATATCCTGGTGTTGTATTAATGAAATAAAACTAGCAGTGGCATAAGTGCTTTTTCTGGAGGCTTTTTCTAAGGTGGTAACTAATCTCAGGAACTGAACGCTATATCCCCAAGGGTTAGTAGCCATAAACTGCTCTAATGTGATAGGGTCAACATCCTTGGCTACGTTTATGGCTGTAAATTAAATGGGAAAAAGCCTTAAGCTCTGGCACATGCTCATTAGCAAGAATACTTCCCGGTGGAAACTAACTTTCCTAGATGATGTGTGGGTGCAGGCCAGGGACTGTTCCCAGTAGGCAGTTCTGACAAAGCTGTACTGTTATCTGGGACAAGAGAGTTTAACTGTATGGAAGGAAGCCATTCTGTGCCAGTTAGCCTCAGGGTCAGAAAACCTGACCTTGTTTAGTTTACCATTACAGGCGGAATACTTTGCCTGGAAGGCTAGAGGAGGGTAAGACAAAATGCAGATGGAGAACACAGGCAGTCAATCTGTGGGCGTAGGAGACATCATACCAGGCATTCTCAAGAGAAATATTGAGATTTGCTTGTGCAGGTAATATTTATTATCAGATGTTCCATTAAGGCACAGAGCCAGTCTTAATGATCACCTAACCATGATGTTAGATCCTAAAGGATGTTTCTTTAAAAGATCCCTGCACAGTTTAGAAAGCCTGAGAGCAAACACAAAAACGGCTTCCAACTCCTTGAAGCAGAAGGGGATCATCTGTTCTGCATGTACATGGAGAACAGAACAACAAGTAATGGGCTTAAATTCTGTCAAGAGACAAGACTAGAAAAACTTTGTAATGGTACGTAAACTTTGTAATGAGGAAGAAAAACTGGACTAGGCTGTCTGGGGAGGCAGAGAATTTTTTACCACAGCAAGGCTGTGAGAGAGGCTGAGTGGCCTAGGTAAGGAGCTCCTGCAAGTCTCTGCTTTTCTTTGTCTATGGGTCTTTACAAATGCCTTTATTGATAATATTTAAGTTGTAATGTAAAAGTGTTGGTTACAAGGAAGCATCTGATTCTTCCTGGTGTTGGTACTCAAGAAATGAATCTTAAAACAGTACAACACCCAATACCCAAGGTAAATTGGCACAGTTCTGTAGCCTGAGGAGCCTCTGATCAGTACATCAGTAGCTGTGCAAATACAAACCTGATTTTACACCAAGGTTTGTATACGCATGCTGCTGTTTATACCATGCATGTATATTAACATATTTTTCTTTAATGAAGATAGGCTCTATTTAATTCTTCTGCTTTACTTCCTTCAAACTGAAGTCCTACATGAGAAAAGAGTTGCTAATATCAAGTCAATGCACGGAATAAAGAAGAGAGGTAAAAAAAATAACATTTGTATTGTTGGTTTCCTAAGTTTATGCATTTCCTGGTTTGATTTGATTCCACAACAATAGCGATTGTTGATCGCTAATGTATTTTGTGGTTTTCAAGAGTTACTTTCAGTTTCCTCTAGGAAGACACAGTTCTCATTCAGAGGGTAGGCATTAACTGTCATAAGCTCAGTGTGTTGCTACAAAGTTATTCATGTTACTGATAACAGACCAAAAGCAGTTTCCAGGATGTTTATATTGGATTTAGTGTCTTACCGCATTAGAGTTTTCAGATTTTACTAAAACAATAATGAGATTAAAAACCCACCATCATAACAGGCAGGTCCCCATGACTTCTACAGCAATCTATGGTATTAAAATTATAATAGCTATATTTTATGAATTAATTCAGAGCATGCAGCAGTGGACAGTGACTGGCTGTGCCAGAGACATAGAGCAACAACTTAGCCTTTGTCCTTCAATGTTGTTAGCCTCCTCCTTTACTTCCTTTAAATTGAGGAAATAATCAATAAAACCAGCTGCAGCTGTTTCTGTCCCTTTGTCTGCCAGCCAATCAGTTTCAATTGCAAAATCAAAATCACAAAGAAGCCTGCAGTCATGGAATTAGTGAAGCCCAGGAACTTATGACATAATACAGTCTCTAGGCTTTTAAACCTAGAAATTCTGCAGTGAGAGCTAGGTAAGTCTTTATACCTCTCTGCTTCTCCCTTCATGCAAATGAACATATACCCACATATGCATACACATGCCCGAATTTACATGGGGTTTGCTCTGTTGAGCTAATGTACATAATATTTGATAGTTTGTTTAGGTGGGCTGGGGTTAGTTTCTTTTGGTTTTGGTTGGTTGTTTTTTTATTTTTTACAATTTTGAAAGAATGTCCACAGCTGTAGATGGTGTATACAGGGGAAATATTTAAATATTGGACTTTCAAATATAGACTTCCAGATATGGATTTCCAAAGCAGAGCTTCATGACAGGATGTGTATGCTGGACTGCCATAGAACTAAGTCACTGTGAGTTAGACCATATATGAATACAGATACTTATCTACCTGCTAGTCTGACACAAATACTTCCAAGGATTTTGAAATGCCAGTTCTGTATCTTAATGATGCTAACCTGGCACCACTTACATTCTTTTGAGGCATTAAACTTCATTTTTGAGATTTTTTTTTTAATGTTATGCTGCTCACCTAGAAATTAAAATGCTATACTTATAAGAATAGTCATTTAAAGGACTGCTTATTGGTTATAATACAGAAAAATGTTTTTATGGAGGTTCCCAGAACTTACAGTAGAGGCAGTGAGGTATCTAAGATTCTCTAACTGTTAAGGTATGATTAAGTTCAGCGTACTGAAGGAGAGGCTGTTCTCTCTTCATTAAAGTAGTTTCATGAGAGGGAACATGCTCGTTCCCTGTATGCTTAATATAAATTTTCTTGCATTTCATTTGCTTTCCAAAGCAATTCTGCTTGAGATAGATTGCCTTCTAAAATAAAAAAATTGGTCCTTAATTAGGGTAGTATTTTAAAAGAAAGCAGCAATAGCATTCCCAAATCCAAGAAATCCTAATTGTGTGCTTCATTTTTCCTTTGCCAGACCTCACAGAACAACTTCCATGGTCATTTATGCCAGTCTTCTCTGACAGAGACAACATAAATCTATGCTATAATAGCTGGTCTGAATGCACTTCCCATCTCCTAGCAGTGCTTGTAACAGTACTTGTGAAACTTGTATCTGTAACAGGAGGGAAACCATGAATCCTGCCCCTGTCTGTACAAAGTGAAACCATGTGAATGCTGATGTTTTCTGTTGTGGTTTTTTTTTTTAAGTGAGTAAATATATATTTATTCATAAATTAAAAGGTGAGCAGATGAAACGGCAATGTTCAGCTCTTTTTAAAACTGATTTTCAGTGATTTAAAAGTGAAAATCCAGTGATTTTTTTTTCAGGTAGAACTAACAGGATTCTCTACAGCTATTGCAAGTGATTGTTGCAGTACGTTCCTAAATTGAGTTTATTTTTGACTGATATGGCTCATAATGATTTTTAATGGCTAGTTCTTTGCTAAAGTCTTTGCTTGTCCTTGTGGTATGGTCTCAGTGTCACATGGGAAGCAATCTGAAATTAGAAATTGTTAAAAATAAAAAATAAAATATGAAGGTTTATGATTTACCTCATCAGTGATTCAGTTCATCTTAATTCAAATATTGAAGATGGAAATCATCAGTATAAAGGCCAAATAGTTGTGAATGCTAGTGGCATGTGAAAAATGGGGTAGAAAAGTGCGTGTAAGCTGTTATTAAAATACTTACAATTTTTTTTTTTAAATTGTGTTCCCTTACAATTAATACATCTTGTGGAAAAGGTCTTTTTCTTTGAATGGGAGAGGGGAGTAAAAATGTCATTGCAAATTAATAATTACCAAACATTGAAAATTTTCTAGAAATTGTAATACTATACTTTGAAAACTAGGTAATTGAGGGAAATTATTTCAAAGATCGAGTTTTGATATATGTGAAGACAAAATATTATCGTAATATTTTCAGAAAAGTGTTAACTACCAAAAAATACTGTTGTGTAGGAAATCTGTAAATACGAGCAGGCTGAATCCTGTGAAACAGAAAAGCTACTTAATCCAGAAATGTGGGGGTTTCTGTCACTTGTGTGGTTACCAGTGTCTGAGCCCTGTAGCCTTTCGTGTGTTATTCCTTCAGAGACATCATTACATTATCTTATGAATGTATTGTAGATGGTATTTAATGTAGCATACAATAATATTATTGGTACTTTATTCCTTCTGAGTGTGCAGCCTTTGGGTCTGTTCGGCACAGTGCTGTACTCTGTGCGAGGGAAGTCTTGGAGAGCATCAAAGAACAGTCTCGTCATTATCAATGTATTCTGCTGTAGCCATCACTGCTATTCCTGTATCTTTTGTTGCAGCGTACACGAAGAAGCAGGTTCTTTTCCCATTTCTAAAGACATAATCTACTCTGTCTGTCTGGAAACATGTCTTTTACCATGAATATAACCTTTGGTTATGTTACAGACCTTTAACACTTTATCACACTTAAAGAAATATTTGACCGGAGTTGGCGATTTATGTTTTAAAGTAGTAAAGATAACATCATGCCATATTTCATTCTCCTAGCTAGGGTTGTTATTTTATATTTTTTTTAGAATTTTTTTTCTTTATTTTTAGAAAATTTTTTTCGATATACACATTTGGTCTGTGCAGACATTTCAAAAGGTGACGCAATACAATACAAGTTTCAACTGGTTTTGGGGGTAATATAGAAACTAATAAAATTTACAAGTACTGGGGAGCGAATCCAGAGTTTCTGGCCAAAACCACGCGTGACCAAACTGAAGTTTGATTAGCCAAGCTAGCAAAGAGATAGCTGAGTTAAACCTGGGCAAGATTGGTCTTCCAATCCATACAAATTCTATAGTTAATGTAGCCAAAATTCTGGGAACCTGAGGTCTTTTGGTCTCTCATGAAATTTGCTAAATAACCCCTTGTAAGTTTGATTTTCACTGGGGAAGCAGAGGTGGAGGGAAGCACTCACATATATATACACAATCTAATTCTACCATTGCAAATGAGAACTTACTTAAGCAAATAAGGAAGGGAGATCTGGCATGTTGATTATTTTAATTGAATTGTTTCCTGGATCAGTCAAGAGATCAGAGCTTATTTATCTGTTTTCTCAAATGCTTTTCGGAGGTCTGTATACTGTAGCATGGAACATGTGTCTCATTGATTTTATTTATTTATTTGTTTGGGTTTTGATTGGCATTCTATGTATGGATTTGCACATGCTTTTTCTTCTGAATACATGATGCAGATCCATTTGGGGAGAGAGAAATTTGATACTGTGTCTAAGAGAGTAGCATAGTATATATTAAGTAGAACTTCTTTAGTCTTTATTGGGCCCAAAGCATAGTATTGGCAAACAGTACATAATACGTAGAGGAGCTGCATAAACTAAGTCATTTTTATGTTACTACTTTGAAACTGGATAAGAAATGATTTGTTGCCCACTACCAAGGGGCACTCTTTTCCAGCATGATCCTTTATCATTTATTATTTTCATTCATATTTGCTGAAGGGATGGGTTTGTTTCCACCATAAGGTGCATTGTTCTTTCAGATCAGTGGAGTATTATAGTGTCACTGTCTATTATACAATTATTCAGTGTTTTCTTCAGTCCGCCAAGGGTTTATAATCCAGCTACAGAAATTCCCTAGGCCAAAACATGACATTCAGGGAGTTTCAAGGGCAAGCAATGCATTTTAAATCTCAGCCTAGTGTTCAGTTTGTGAGAGTGTAAGCACATATCAGGCTTTGATAGTTTGATTGTATTTAATTTAGCACCTGTTTCATTTTCAAGATACACTTTGACTTTCAAGAAGTTAAAGGCATGGGGCATTCAGATTAATTAATATGTAGCCTCACTGTGCCTAATGGCATTTGGTAAGATCTGCAGGAGAAAGTAATACAGTGAATTCTGTGAAATAAATTTTAATATCAAAAAATTAGTATTAATAGATACATGAGATCCCATTAATCTAAATCCAATTTAACCTGTGGTTGAGGTGCCAAAAATCCATCCAAACCAGAGACAAGAATCCAGTACTTTTAATTTCTCCCGCTGTCTAGCCCCTCCAGGCGCTGGAATGCATTAGGCACTGATCAGTTGCATGAAACTACCTGCTTGCTTGGCTACTGATACAATTGTGATTTCTAATATTATCTGGGTAGACAGAAGTGTATTTCCTACCTCTAGCTCTTCTGTGATTCAGTTCCTGGTCAGGAGCATGGATAACTCTTTCTGGTCCTTTCCCTTTTCCACTAAGAACTGCTACTTAGATCCTCATTCGGGATAGGAGATGTCAGAGTTTCTCGCTTTCAGCTTGCATGTAGCAGAATCCATGGTTCTTGCTTTCAGGAATGCATTTTCTTGTTTTTCTTCTAATCCTATGACAATTATCTTTCTGCTTACACCTTGACGGTCCTCCAGCATGCTGTGGAAACTGGTAGGCACTCTTCTGTGCACTGTAAAACAAGAGACTATCACCTAGTAGCAGGAGCTAATCAGAAAGCACTGCTGCTGTGGTTATAATTCTCTTTCCTAATAAAAAACTACCTTGATCTACCAGTGCCCACCTTGTAACACAGCTGGAAGGATCAGATCCTAAGTGGAAAGCACTGTTTGACACTTGCTGCTTTCCAGTGCAGCCAATGAAGAGAGAGACACCGACCTAACTTGGGTATCTTCTTGAGACTTAATTGAGGTAGATCTCCCTCTGTTGATGAGAGAGAGATCTTAGGTGTGTGTTTGTAGAAAGGTTGGATATGCTTATTTCCTCAGCTCCTTTCTCCTCCAGTGCCCCTGAATAAGGTGCTAGAATTTAGATGCAGTGGATCGCAATCTGTTGTAACAGTGAATAAACTGGTTAAGTTTAAACAGAATGAAAATATACTGCATTTTAAAAGAAGTTATTGTGACATTAAAAGAATCAGTGTGCCAGGATCCAGTAAGCAGTGTTAGTAAGAGGTGACAGGACATGGAAGATGGCATAGAATGAATGATACAATAATAAAGGCACAGCAGATGGCAGTTCTGGTACTAGGAGTACCGGCGTGGTTCTCTGTACACTGAGAGAATGAAGGAATTAGTATGAAATAAGAGTAAGAAAAAGGAAAAGAACAGTAAGTATATATTATGAATTGTGTTAACAGAAAATACTAGGCCAGAAAACACTGGCGCTTTCCAGGGGGAGCAAAAGACAGTGATACAAGAAATCCGACATAAATAGCAGACTATAGAAAAGTTAATGCATGATATACTATAGGAAATTGTCATTGTTCTTAAGGGTCGGGCTGGGAGAAGTTGGTTGCTCATTCTGAATCTTATAGTTGTATGTCTGGTACTTAAGAAACTACTGGTATTATTTCCCTTGAGAATAATTTGTGGGCATGGAAGGAGAAGAGAAGGAGGTAGTGAGTGCTCCAAATTCCCACAATTTTTTGGCAAGTGTGGCTGTACCTGCTAAACAGGAACAATGGCTTTTCTCTGTTAGGTGGCATATCCATGCACCTGCATCCATTTAGCATGTTTTGGTACTAACCAAACTTGCAGGGAAGTAGGGAACTTGCAGGTTTTTGGAAATGTTCATCAAGATTTGTTTTTTAGGTTTTGCAGGGACTTTTTTCTCCTCCTTCTTCCTTGTCCTGTGTTCAGGTTTGTTTACTTTTTCAGTATGAAAACATGGAAGAACAGTGAGTTCATGTTTAATGAGGATCATTTGATCATTTGAAATGAGTGATAAGGAAGTAAAAGAATACCTAGGAAAATTAAATATATACGTAAATCAGCAGGGCCAGATGATGTTCAGTCAAGGGTTCTTAAAGAACTGTCAGAATAAATTGTGGATCCACTTGCCGTAATTCTGACAAGTCATTAAGAACAGGTGATGTACCAGGGGTCTGAAGAAGAGCAAATGGTTTGCCAATTAGTTGTAAACTGGCAGATTGGACCACCTGGTCCAGCTGTATCTGAAATGTATTTCCCTTAAAGTTTTCCTCCTAGATCTTTATTCCTAGGCTACTGGGTTCACAGTTTGTAACAAAGAGAAATAGCTGAAGATTTTTATATAACTCGGAAAAGGAAAGAACACACAAATAAAAACAAGCCCCACAAGCCTGATTTGGTCTTTAAACCTGGTTTTACAGTTGCTTCTTGTGAAGCTCACTCTCTTCAGGTATTTTTCATTTTCAAAGGATCTTTTCATACCTTTCTAACTTATTTGTGAGCCTCAGCTGTGCTTTCAACACAGAATCAAGTTGTAGACATTTAAAAATATAAGTGGTCAAAAAGATACTAGTAGCAATGGTTGGTTTGGACAATCACCTAAAGTAAAATGCTAAATAAAATGCCTTCAGTTTCTAAATAAGAGGGCAATAAGTATGGAAAGTATTATTATTACTGTTCATTTTCAAACATGATGTCTGTTTTATTTCTGCAAGCAAGAATTAACACTCATAATTTCATGTCTTAAATTGAAATGTCTTACACCAAACATGAATTTAGTTTGTAACAGTCACAATTTCTTTAGGTAAAGAAGTATGAGGTATTTAATATTAAAATTTTGTAATTATTATAGTTATGTGTTTGTCTAATAATTCTTAGTGGGTTTTCTTCAGTTTTTAAGAAAACCATGAAATGTTATGCCTAACAGCTAACTGGACTTCAATTTTTTTATCATCTTCTATTCAAGTGACTATATGGGGGAGTATATAAACATTAATTTATATAAGTCCTAGTGAAAGATAGGATAATTTTTAAAAAAATACAGAAGTTGTCATGTATATGCTTTGTGTATGCCAAAGAGCCATTAAAAAAAAAGAGCCTGGATTTCTGAGCAGCTGATATTTGTAGCAAGAGGAAGAGCAACGACAAGCTTAATTCTGCAACCAGCATTCACATTGAGTAACATCTGTTCATGTGAATGGTCCTATTGAGCTGCAGGCACACTCACAAGCTCAGAGAAAAGCCATGCTACTGTATACAAGTGGCTTTATGATGGTCAGCCTAGAAAGAGATCGTTGGCATTGTCCAAATGAGCAAGGACTAGTCAGCTTGGAAAAGATGTGAAGCCTGTGTGCCCAATTTATAACTGAATTTCAGGGTTTTCCTTTACACTATGAATTTCTTTCATAACTGTCCTCATTCACTCATTCATGCCTATTAAAATCCCCATGGATGGAAAAAATAGTTCTGAACAATAAGCTGGCATTTGTAAGAAGCCTGAATGACTGAGCTGAAGTGAGGAACATTTCGCAAGTCAACCAAGGAAAATACAAAGCAAGTCGTCAGTCTGCACTGGGATGAAATTTCTGCTGAACAGGGGAGGCAACACTGTGAAGTGCCGCTGCCGAGTGCGCACGTGTGTGTGCTCCCTGTGACTAACCTCCCTTGGGAGTCAGCCGTGCAGTACAAAGAGTGTGGTTTACGTCTTAATCTTTTAGATTAATAGTAATAATTATTATTTTTAATTGTCTCCTCTTGCTTATTATTTATGGATATTCCAGTACCTCCTAAGGAGCCTAATCAGATAGCAGAGTTACAAGGAACACTGTACTGCACAAACAAAAAATGCAATCCGTGCTCTGGAGAGCTCACAGTCCGCTCAGTGTTTCACTGATGACCACAGATGATCAGTGATTTCACTCGTGGAACCAGAGCTACTGAAAATTTTGAGGGAGTGCATATAAATGAAGGTTTCCCCTTTCCAATGAGATCCAGAAGAATACAGACCTACAGCAACTCAAAACAATTCCGTTAATTCTATAGGTACAATTGGACTAGGGTTGTAACTGGAATGTGGTGGCTATCCTGAAGTTTCATAGCAGTTATACAGTTCAGCTGAATGGAATTCAAACCCCCTAACTTTTTTCCCTGTGTCTTTGTCACTCTGTGTTAAATATTTAAGTAAAAATAAAAAGGTGTTTAAATGATAATTTATTACAGTAGTAATACAACTCATTTGATAGTACATCCGTTTAGGAAGTTAAGATACCAAACACGTGGTAGTTATTTTATTCCTACAGAACAGGCAGGATTTGGAGCAGATCCTAAATAAAACTCTATGTACTTCATATTATTAGCCATGATTCTTAGGATACAACCACAAAATATGGTTCTGTTTTGTGAAACCAGAAAGGCAATAGGCAGTCTTTGTCTTAGCTGTTACAGCTGAAGTGTTTTGGGAAGAAAATCTATATGTGATGGGGACTAAGCAAAAAAGTTAGTTCGGTTTGATAAAGCTTTAACTAAACTTTTAACAAACAGCTTTTTTCCAATTAAAAGATTATAAATGTAATTGAAAAGAAGTGACAAGTAGTAGGATTAGACAAACATAAAATATACATTAAATGTTTATTGAATGTGCATGTGGAAAATACCATAAATTTACTTTATGAAGTGTTTTATGTACACTAGCCATAAAAAGTAAGTTAAAAGAACAATCATAAGGCTGCAGAGTTAGGACTCAACGCATAGAAAGTGCCAATATTCAAACAATCTAACCTTAATTCAGTCCTCTTGTGAAGACCAGTTTTATGGACTCCGTATAGTGTTGCATGTTATATTTTCCATGGTAAGTGCCATGAACTTCGGTGTGTATGCTGTGTTTTGATGATATAAAGAACTGATTAAGCACTGGGAATTACCATTGGCAATGTCATATTCAAGGATATTTTGGAAGAAAATATATGATGGAAAAAAATATCTCAAAACTTAGCAGTTAATTCTGTTTTCCCTTACTGTTCTCCTTTTATCTTCTGCTTTGGTTTTGTTTGATTGTTTTTCATGCTATAGCCAAAGTAGCATTGATTAATTTTATTTTATTCTGAGTGGATACTTTTGCATTTATTCACGGGACTTAGGACTGGGTCCAGTTCTCATTATGTCTGAATATGAGCTGAGTCAAACGTTTGTTGAACTTTCTCTATGCCTGCTATTGAGAGAACACTCGTTCTTAGAGTTTGATTTTGTTTGATTTTCCTTGCATAAATCAGGATGAGGACTATTAGCTGGGTTTTTTCAAATATTAACTTTATAGGCATGTTTCTTCTCTTGCTCATTTATTATTTTGTGTCTCATCTGTTGAATTTGACAATCTGTTTCTATTTTAGTTAAAATAAAATACCTGGAATATTTGATTTGGTTTAGGGTTTACAGCAGCTTGAAGTTTTGTTTCTGGCTTTTTACAAATTCAAAAATAAATAAAATACAAATAACACAAACCCTTGCATTTTAAACTCGGATTGGCAATTTCCTTTATATTAATTGTATACAAAACATTTTCTTACAAGTAGTCAAAACACTAATGTTTTTACTTGCATTTTTTGAAGCCTTTTTAGCTGAAGATTGCCAGAAATTACAAGAAGCCGATAACTGCCGTACATTGTTACAGATGTTTCAGCTTCTGCAGTAGGGACTCAAATAAGATTTTCAAGAACACTGATATTTTTAGCATTTTGGAACTCTAGTGACCATTATCGAGTAAAGGCCGTGAGAAATGAGATATTTTAAAAGTAGCAAATGGCAGCTTTTACAGTTATTAAATAAAGCTTTAATTCATGTGGGTTGATGGCACAATTACAGCATGTTCAACTCAACTTTTGAAATATGATTAACATAAGCTGATATAGTAGTTAAATATTTGGGTGATGCACAAGACATTTTTTCTCCTTGATTCCTGATATTCTTTTCCAGAAATATCACAAGCTGTATGACACATACCTATAAACCTGAATGAACTCCCTTTTTAATTTCTCCTATTCATAGGAGGGGAGGATTAAAATTATGCTGAATTTTTCATAGGTAATATCAATAAATGAATATTTAATAACAGAAAAAAACAGGCACATAGAACAAACCGGTTGAACAGCTGTGAACAGGTTTTCATGTAGTGCATGGCACGTTTACCTAGGACTCTCAACTCAAAGAAATTAGATACATAATAAATGAATGAAGAGATGACTGTGAGTATTTGTGCTTTATACGGAAGTCTGTTTTTCCATATAACCCATCAGTTGTGAGATCTTCTTTCACAACCCCTAAAGCATTGTTCCTTTTCATTTCAGTCAGCCAAAGCAGCTGGGTCTTTATAGCTGCAAAATGTTTGCTCATGACCAACTGCTGTTTTGTATACTGCTTTTCATCACTAGCAAATATTTTGTTTTTCACCATCACTCCACGCTTGTCAAAACTGATTGAGAACAAATGTTGTAACATGTATCCAATTAATCAATGACTTCTTTTTCTCTTCTGGCCTGATCCCTCCTGTGATGAATGTCTAGGGAGGTGTGCACACTACAGAATATCCCCCAGACTAGCTAGCGAATGGGACCGTGGGTACACAGAATTCCGTCTGTAGGACTGCAGCGACAGGATCGTATCTTCAGACCTTAACAGCTTTGTGGTAGTAGAATGAAAGTAATTGACTGGCCAAGATTATTCTAAAGATGTTTTGAAGTGTGATTGAGATATCTCATCACAGGGACACCTGATCCACTTCAGAAATGTCTCCTGAATAAGCGCAGCCATTTGGCCTATTATAAAATAACCATGTCAACCATATGGTTTGGAATCTGTTGCCACAGATCCATCAGGACCCTTAAGCTGTGATCTCTTCCTACAGGGCCGTGATTGATTCATCTGTGGTGCTACTCTTGTATAACAGTAGTAGCAATAATAATAATGCATACAATAAATACAAATGAAACATATGGGCGTATGCATGTGATACTGTATGACCGTGGAAGTGCATCAGGCTCACGACTGCCCAGTAGATGCAAGACTGTCTGGGAATCACAGGTCTTCTCAGCACACAAAAAGTCATAGCTCAGCAACAGAGGTGAGGAATGGAATGAAACAAGTTTTGCTAATGTATAATAATACTTATTTATGAAATATATTTTAAAGCAACCATCCAATTATTTCATTTATGTAGAATTGCAACATGCTTTTGCCAGATGGTGTTTCATATCAGGTCAAAAAATAATGAAGGAATTTGGTGTTAGATCTGAAATAACAAGAAAAGATGAGTAACTAGGGATTGCAAATTTGTTATAGCTTTTTTTTTTTAAATGAAGCTTTTGTAATTTTTTTTGAGTCTCTTCCCTGTGGATTTATTTGTATTTATTGCATTTTTGTCACACCTTGTTAGAAGTTAGCAAAAATAATTTACAATGTAGTAAAAAATTCTCTAAATTCGCAGAGAATTGTAGACTTAAAATAATTTGTTGTGTCCTTTTTTAGATTATTTATTTTACATGCTCAAGAGGTTTTATCAGTTTTTGGGAATGGAAGGAGGTGATTTGGTTGCCAAGAGAAAAAAAAAAATTTCCACAAACATTTCTGAAGAAATTCCTTCAAAGCTCGATATGTCCAGTTGTGCTATTGACAACATTTTGTTCCTGTCTTGACTAGAAATGTAGGTCCTATTAAAAGTGCTGGACAAAGAAAACGTGGAGAGCTGTGGTTCAGACACATCAACAGTGCACCAATGAATCTACTCATCTTAGAATACAAGCACTATTTTTATATTCACATAGCTTTTTCTTATTTTACCTTCTCTTCCCATTCCTTTCTTGGGAACAGCTTCAGCTTTCATTGATGCCATGGTAATAGTGACCAGATGATTGACTGCCACCAGAACTACTCTGTTCACTGGTAGTTTTTGATTTCTGAAATCTTTGCCTGATTAAGAAATAAAAGATTGGGCCTAAGCCACTCAATAGAGAAGCAGGTCATGGTCTTAATGGACTGCGTGGGGATTTCACGAATTGCAAAGATAATTAGGATTGGAGTTCAATGGGTACATCATAAGTGACTGATTTTGCATCTCCTAGCAATAATTTCAGCCAGCTGTCTTGTTCTTTCAAGTTTTTAAGTCTTTTACCAAAATCATCAATGTTTCTATGAGTCAGGTATGTCACTTGAAATGAAAATTTTCGTTTTATTTTAAAGGTTGATTTTTAAAAGTGACTTTACATGAAAATCTATAATTTCATAGAAGAGTGGATTTCTCAGAGAAATGTGAAGTTTTAGTTCAACTTTAATACCTTGGAAAGGAAAAGCTTTCTCTACAAGCATTTTGATCAGCTTTAAGTAGATTGACAGTATGATTCTTGCTTTAATCTTTCTTTCCCAGGGAAAAATGCTCATTTTCTTTAACTATACATTTTGAATATAGTAAGAACTTTGGCCTTATGGTTCAATGAAAAAAAAAAAAGACCCAAATAATAGAAAAAAAAATGAGATGAAGATGGAGGAATGTAAAGATTACAACCTGTCTTTTGCTATCCTAGACTCTAAAGCCAGATGTATAATACAAATACTCTAGTGGAATACGGAAGAAAGAGGAGTGATAATCTGATATGTACAGATGCTAGCAGTCAAAATTACTCAAGCTGTACTGAAATTTCCTTTGCACCTGGCACTGGAGGTGTTAGCCATGCCAGTTCAGTCCCCCAACACAGATGTTCTTGTTGTACCACTTCTTATGTGTAACATTTAGGTTTCTGTTTAGCTCGGCATAGCATACATAAATACTGTAATCCAAAGACCACCCATTTATTAGTGCACCTGCATCTTCTGTTTTCTTTAATAGCCTTAGTATATTGCAGTCCTCTTGTGCTGCTGAGCCTAGAGCAAAGTACTGTTGTGGAAAAGAAAATTCAGCTACTATTACCATGCTTGAATTACAAGGATGAAAAATATTTTTCAAAATCGATCACACATTATACAAGTAAGGGTGAATTTTCAGATGCTTCAGATATGTAAATGCAAACCTATTTGTTGTACACAAACTTATTTATATTGCTTTATAATTAGTATTCTGAAATCACATACCATAAAGTAGTTGCCATAGAGATAGACCTGAATAAAGAGAGCACTTAACAGTCATGCTTGAAACATGCATGTAGTCCATTTGATAGCACTGAATATCCATGTTCAAGTGATTTATTAGGCAGAGATCGAAATTAAGGCCCTTTAAAAACTTGGTTTATAGCCATTTGTTGAAAGTAAGCTGGAAAGTGAAAATTCTAAAGCATCTATGAACAATCTTCTGTCCTTCCAGGTTAATTTCCACCTGTAACCAAAAAGCAACCCTCCCATCCTTACTTGTGTAATTGATTTGTAAAATGACAACAAACCCAGAATGAACCAAACTTTTATTCAATTTGAACTTTGCTCCTTCTGGTTTGGACTGGAGTCAGGATTCATTAGCCTGAAAAGTTTCTTTTCTTTTTTCATTTAGCATGATGAAGGATATTTACCCTCCCTGCAAGCATCGCCAAACACTCTATGGCATATATTGTGCAAATAGCACAGAGAATAGAACTAACAATACAATAGAACTAACAATACAATAGCATGACCCACCATTGCCCACCCAGAATCCCATGTGCTAAATTAGCTCCAAGAGCTTCTCAATTTCATATATGTCTGAACTGAAAAAGAGTAATCCTATATACACACTATTTCAGTTTTGGCTCTGATGCCTAGAAAAGGGATTTAGACAAAGATACATAATGAAGGTGAATTAGTGAAGATGGAAAGTAAAAAACCTTTCCTGAATTGTCGTCCTATCACAATGCCAGTAAGTAACTGGGAGGCCAACAAGCCAATAAGAACTTGAAGTCTCAGCAAGTTCATACAGACTGTACTGATGCCATCACTGCTGTGATTTCTTTCCTGTTAGTACCTATTCGAATAACAATCTTGGATATCTCTACTGTGCTGGACACTCCTCCCATGGCTGCAAGCAGAAATTTATAACCTTGAATACTTCAATGCAGACATTCTAGACAATCAGAAGTGACTAAAAGTGATGTGTGATATATCTCATTGATTTTCTGAGTACCTTCCTGGGATTAGGCTCTTGGTTATTAACTAAAAATTGCTGTTGTTCAAACTAATATCCATTCTGCTTATTGTGATCTCCAAACACCATGGAAGACTATCATAGTCGAGGTACCAAATGAAATTGGTTCTTATGAAAAGAAGGAGGAATGAAGATCATCTTTGAGGAGTTTCTGAGCTCCTGGACCAAAATCACTAACACTTTAATCAAAAGGAGTTTATGTAAACAAAATGAAGATATCTTTCTGGCAGATAACTAAGCAACTCTTTAGTAGATAAATATAGGGATAATGCCATTATTACTTTGCTACCCTGCAGAAAGGGAACATTTATACCCTGTTAGTACTAATCCTCTCAGAAATGTACAAATCAAAGCTGGTTTTCATTGATCAGATTTCTACATTTCCATCAATATTACTGTATTTTTCTTTTCTAGGCTGTGGCATTTTTATAGGCTAATCAAATATCCAATATTACTAGGAGCCATTTAAAGTGAATGCCAAAACGACTAAGAAGTAATTTGAGAATTAGATCTATTTTTGTTAGTTAAAATGATCTTGACTTGCTCATATTGTATTGTACCTGATGCTCAGTAATATGATAGTACCAATACAAATAGAAAGATATCCGGTTTGAAGTTCTTAAATATCTGTTAAAAGTGGTGAGCAATCCAAGCACATTAAAATTCCATTTTCCCCCATACAAGTGTTTGCTGCAGATGACCCCCACTGATCTTAAATATATTTCTGTATCTGTAACTGAATAGAGGTTTTCCGTACAGCGTGTTCTAATGGTACTCTGGCCTTTAGCCAACAAGGCACTGAATAAGGCTATTTTTAAAATACAGAAACTGGGAACAGCTGCAGCAATCAAATTTGATAAAAACAGAGAGGAACTTTGCTTTTTTTTTTTTTATGGTTTGTCCAAGTTTAGACTCCTTTCATAGAACAGCTTTTGTTCTGTTGGATGAAGGGGGTTTAAGAGTAACACAGTGAAATCCTTTTGAACAAATAACTTATAAAAGAATACAGATTAAAATAATAGGGGGCTTTTTGTTGCAACAGCATGTTCAATGCAATTGTACCTCAAACTATTAAAAGAATAAATCTATAAAAAAAGAATACTTTTTGTCTGCCAAGCTTTGCCATAAAAGACTTAACCATAATGATCTCCCAAACTGGAAGATGAAACCTCTTGTTTCAAATGTTGTAAATCTGAACATTGGTATTTGGGAATAGTTTTTGGGTGGAAGTGATTTAATTTGAGTGCTCTGGGGTGGGTTGGTTTTTTTGTTATTATTTTTCTTCTTTTACTGTTAATCAAAAAACTTTCTATTAAGAACTCTCCTCTCCTTTGCCCTGGTAAGCTGGGAAAAAAAAAAAGTTCACTTAAGGAAAAGTTTTACAAAGGCCCTCTGTGCACATGAAAAAGTTTCATAAAATATTTAATTGTAAGAAGTGGTTCTTCCTTGTTTACCCTCCTATTTTGGGGGGAAACTTGTCATTCAGTCGTCAATGAGAGTCGGGAGATGATTTATACACCAAAAAAATAGATACACAGTCATAGGCTGAATTGTATCTGTTAAATTATTCCATCTAAGGGCAGAGTCTCTGTGCTAGGCTGATGCAAGACACAAGATAGTGAAATCTGGGCCCCACTGAAATCAGCAAGTTTCTCCACTGAATTTGGAAGAGACAGGATTTTATTGATTGCATTATTTTAAGTGTCAAAAATAGCACCCTTACATTGTTAGCCCATTAAAACTATGCAGTGCATCATCAATTCAGATGGTAGAGCAAAAATGCACTGTTACAAATGCATAAATATGGGTGGATATATATCATGTGTGTATGTCCACATAGATATAAAAATGTGTGCATTTTTGTTTGTGTTTCTAAAATATCTGTTTAATTTATTATTGCCGTATCTGAGTATCTCACCAGAGTGAAAATTACAGCAGTGATTTATCATCCTTTTTCATGCTGAGAGGCAGGCTTAGCTTGTTTTAAAAACAGGAAGAAAATATGAAGGCAAGAGTTAAAGACTTGAGTGTCAATACTGGCATGAAACAGTTGTATGGAGCCACCTGAGATTTTTTAATGCTTACAAGCAAACTCAGCAATGCAAAATACTCAAAACTGGGTCAAATACTATAGGTGTAGGAGTTGGTATATATCCTCAAAGCCAATATGAAGAGGGACAATAGACTTTTAAAAGTAGAGTTGAAATTCAGAATTTGTTGATTTATTTCCTGTCTATGCCAGGAACTTCTTTGTCAGGTCAGTTCTGCAAACTCATATGTTTGAATTTATGTGGTCAAAATAATAATATGACTCTTGTGTGTCTTCACACAATATATCCAGCTGAGTATGGGAACAAATCTTTTGCAGGACCTAAGCTTGTCTGTGTACAATTTCACTTTGTAAAATGGACATCATAATCTTACTTTTTCCCAATACTTCCTCTTGTTTTATTTGTCTATATTGTAAATTCTTAGAGACAAAAGCTATCTTTTGTTGTATATCTGTGAATCAGTAACAAAACAGAGCCATGACGTCATCTGGACCTCCAGGTACAACTCGGATATAAACAATTATAAGTGTTGAGGTAACCAGGAATCTAGAAAAAGTCATTCATCTGAAATCAGGATAATACTGTGACATTAAACACGCTTTTAGCATTTTATAAAACAGCAGTCCCTATTCCTGCATAGTGCGTAACTGTAAATGTAATGTAATCTAGGAAGATTATGAAGCGTTCATGTGGTGCAGAGCATTAAGTGCGAGAGTTTTTTAAGGATCCTCTGGCATCATACCAGTTTTCAAATTCTTACCCAGTATTTTAACTAGAAGCAGAAAATTTCCAGTCTGATGATTACTAGAGTTTGATTGCATCTAGTAATCCATGTAACTCCTTCCCTTTGAAGACAAACTGCTGCCAGAGGCAGATTTACCACTGACCAACAGTGTTTTTATGCAAATGTACCTGAGTGAGTGCAGTAACCCCAAGTTATAATAGACTCATTCAATCTCTTGCCAGGACAGCAATATTTATATATTGCAAAGATAAATTTAATATCAAAACCAGTTCCATTACAGAGGGAAAGTTCTCTATGTAAATCAGTATTTCTAATCACACCCTGTTTCTTCCCACCCCCTCCCCCATTTTGCTTTCCTTGCTTTAGCTTCGTAGATGAATTCCAAATGTGTTTTTCTCTTGTGTGTTCACTTTGAATATAGAAGCATTCAGCTAATGCCGAGCTAATGGATAACATAAATTCCTCACTATGAAACTTTAAGGTCTCCAAGTGTGTTTCTTCCTGCCTTGGGGAAGTGCTGCGAAGGGCTTATATTCACGTACAGTGTTTTGTCTGCTACTTGTGCAAGTTTCTGTTTGGACTCCTCTTTTTTTCCTACTGCCTGACGGGAAGAAATGGGCCGTCATCTCCCTAGTGACCTTATCTCCTCATCAGGAATGAGTGCAAGGGGTCAGATGCCCCTCTGCATGCCAGTCACCATCTGCTGACAGCAGTGCTCCCTTTCCCCCGGGAGAGCTGGCTTTGTTTACTGACGGGGCTAATGTGAGGAGACACGTGAAGTACTTTGGTTTGTGGAAGAGGGCAGGAGAGGCATGGTGCTGTGAAAACATTCCCACACACTCTAATGGCTCATTCACATAGAAAACAAGTGAGAGCCTTCAGCTCTTTCACAGAGCTCAAAGTAGAACAAGTGGACTCAAGAACTCCAAGGCACCAGTCAAAACCCACTTTCCTAATGTACTAACACTGAGATGCTGTCCACGATAGCTTACCTGGGAGACCTGAGCTCTCCTTTAGGCAGCTAAATGACCTGGCTAGACTGAAAAAAAGCTCAGTATATGGTAGTTCCTGTTGTTCACTGTTAGCTGCTAATTTCTTTTTGAAAATCTAACCTTCAGTTTCCCAAACCTAAACCTCCTAAAACTGGTTATAATAGATGAAGCGTGCTTTGGAGAATTTTTATCGGTACAGTCACCAACTTATCTTTTTCTCTTTAGAATCAACTCTGTAGAATGCAAAAGAAAGACTGAGATAGATTTTTTGCTTTGTAGTTGGTAGAGAAATAAAGAGATGAACACACAAGTGTGTAACTTTAGAATATAATTTGAGGATTGAAGAGACTTTCTACATTAGATCTTAGACACAGTGGGGATACATGTTGTAGAAAAGTCCATAAGCTGTTTTAAGTGATGAGTGATGTTTAGTGAACAGCAGGATTCATTATTCTGTTCTCTAATTTATAATATTTATAAGAAAATAATACAAACAGTGGTATTAGGTCAGCCCACAAGTTCATGTAGCTTAGTATCTGACCTCTAAACCACATCTGTATTGCATGATTAAAAATAAAGCATAAGAGAGCAAACTTACAGTGATTCTTCTGTTAAGATACCCTGCCAAATATGTATTGATTTGTGATTTACGGAATTTCGAACTCAAGCATGGCATCAGGTGTAACAAGGTGTTCTGTAAAAAGAATTTTCTGTTTATTCTAGAAGTGCTATGAAATTCCTTAGTTCTTGTGTTCTGAGAAATACTTAGTTATAGTACTGTCTTCACGTACTCCATGACACTCTACTCTCTCATCTTTCCTCCATTTGTCTCTTTACTTCTGAGTACACTGGAACTACAAACTCCAAACTGTATGGATGTACCAATCATAATATTTGGTGATATTTGCTCACTATCGAACATTGATTTGGTGCTTTCATAAAAGTAGCCCCAGTAACTCTGTAATCTTAATTCCTGCATAACAATATTAATTATAGCTCAGGAAAATAAATATGCATATATATATGGACATGTAAACACAGACACGCATGCCCCATATTTATTTTCAAACAAATATGTATGCATATAACAATCTACATATCTGTAATTAGCTCTCATATGTAGTTAGCTCTGTTTCTCCTCATGGGCATTGTTACTTGTATTGAATTTTCTGCCTTTGTATAGACCTCTTACTCAATACTGTAAAATTCCTAAACTTTTTTTATAATTGGCTTTTGTCTTCGTTGAATCTTTAGTAACTTGCTATCTCCTTCTAATTCCAGATTATTTAGGGTTATATGTTGAGTAGTACAGGGACCAGCAGAGAAATCAGTCATAACTGGAATGAACAATTATTTCCCTTTTCCTGTCTTTTAATTTAATAGAAGACTTGATCTCTTTTAATAGAGCTTAGTCTCTTTCAGTCTTTGGTGTAGACCTTGTCAGAACAAATGTAATCCATTCGTTGATGTCTTGACCCTTTATATTCAACCAGTGTACCTATACCCATGTAACACCTTTGAACAACGGGACTAAAATATACACACTCTCTTTTCCACTTCTGCTCACTCTGAGTTCTTGTCAAATTCAGTATAGCTCAAGGATTTGTTGAAATGGGTATGACTATCCAAAAGCACCAGGTCAAATATATTTGTAAGGGCAGGAGCAGGAGGTAACCCTAAGTCAATAATTGTGCGTTACATTTGTTTTAGTTTACACTGCTTCTGAAGGAAGGTTATGTCTAATTTAAGCTTGGTTCTAAAAATATTCATATTTGGCCTAAAATAACCCCACTTTGGGAACATGCCACTAAAAATGTGAAGCTGTTTAAAAGGCTTCACTCTTCTGGTAGATAAAGTATTGGTTAGTTCCATCTTCCAATGTTTAATATATCACTTTTTTCAGATATGTGGTATAGATCAAAGGGCAGGATTTGGCCCTTGGTTACCTGCTGTTACTGGCACTCTTCTCACAGCTATTGAAAAATGATGCATCAAATTTATATCACTGCAAATGTCACTATTCTGAATCTTGCATATGTTGCCTGAGCTGTCAGTAATAAAAATCTGTTCTTAATTATTCTCTCGTTTAAAAAACAATAATTTTCTAATAACCCAGTGAATTGTAATTTGATGTTTTCTTTGGTTGGAAACATTTTAGTGATTTAGTACATCTATAAAGTTCTGTGTGCTTTTATAATATGATAGCTTTTGCAAAAGATTAGGGCCTTCCAATTTAAATCTCTGTTGCTATCAAGAAAAGCAGAATTTGTTTAAATCTGAGTAACTTACAGAAAACATTTTAAGAGGAAAACAATTCATCAGAAGGCCAGGCATACAAAATTGGGTTCACATGTGTTACAGGGATGCAAATGATAAAAATGAATAGTTAAAATTAATCGTATATTAATTAATTGTATATTTTAATCTTTTGTCCGTTTTATTCTTTTTCCTTAGTAGTAAGGAATATGTTTTATTTTTGCTTCATTTGTGTTATATGAAACTGATTTCACTGCGATAGGAAAATGAAATAGCAAAGAATATCATAAGAAAGTATAAGAAGAAAAATTAAGGCTTTGGGTAGTATCAGATTTTCTGGTTAGAAGCAGAATAATCCAGACCATAAATCCTGTTTGCTTTTAATACTCCCCCCCCACCTCCCCAGTACTTCTTTCAGTTAATTACCTTCATTCAAAGCCCAAAGAAGTGAACAGAGAAGTCTCCCTTTGAAACTTTGGACTAGTCTCATAGATATGATAATTAGCATGAAATTCTACCTTCATTAAAGGTTGAAGGGTTTAAAATATCCAAAAAGTAATGTGCAGTCCTTTCTTTATTTTTTCAGTGTGTTGATAGACTCTTAACATTTTAGCGCATTGCTGTGCTTCACCGAATAGTGTGTCTTTTGGAAACATGGATATTAACAGCCAATTTATAAAACACATAATATACAGCTAAAAAAAATGTTTCTTTTTCTTGTCCATCTGGTCTTGGCAGCATATATTTAAACAGGATCATATAAAACATTTCATATACAACACTCTGGTTGATTCTGGATAATATTTCATTACCTTGCTTTCTTTGCTTCTCAAACCAGACTGCTAAATTACTATTTAAGTTTCTGGTTGTTTCTCTGTTCGTATCTGGAATTCTAGACAGAATTTGTCCTTGCTCCTTGAAGTCAAGCAACCTGGTATTTATTTTGCCAGAGATTTTTTTTTTTTTTTTGAAGTTTAATGCCAAAAAGCTATGTAATCAAAAAGCAATGTGAAACAAAAATATATAATTGGGTGAAAACAAGTGCTACAAAGTTCAGGAAAGCTAAATGAATAGTTGCCTGCTATAAGGGGTTTTTCTACCCAGTTTGCATGGGATGTATGCACTAATAGAGACAAAGATCCAATGTGAAAAATTATTTGTGGTATCAATTAAAGACTATAATAATGTGTGCATACAAAGGCTAAATTAGAGTTGTACACATCATCTGGAAAGAATTGTATAGAAGAATACAATGGGGTTTGGAACACTGGCTTTTCCTTTGTCAGTTACGTATCTGATGAAACAATGGGTCAGCATAAATTTCTGAGCTGCAAACATCTCATTCTATGAGTGTCAGGTAACCTAAATGAAAAAGTCTCTCCTATTTAGAATCATAGAATCATAGATTCATAGAATCATTAAGGTTGGAAAAGACCTCTAAGATCATCAAGTCCAACTGTCAACCCAACACCCCCATGCCTACTAAACCGTGTCCCAAAGTACCCCATCTACACGTCTTTTGAACACCTCCAGGGATGGTGACTCCACTACTTCCCTGGGCAGCCTGCTCTAATGATATACCACTCTTTTAGTAAAGCAGTTTTTCCTAATATCCAATCTAAACCTCCTCTGGTGCAGCTTGAGGCTGTTTCCTCCCATCCCATCATTTGTTACCTGAGAGAAAAGACCAACACTCGCCTCACTGCAGCTTCCTTTCAAGCAGTTGTAGAGAGCAGTAAGGTCTCTCCTCAGCCTCCTCTTCTCCAGACTAAACAGCCCCAGCTCCCTCAGCCGGTCCTCATAAGACTTGTTCTCCAGACCCTTCACCAGCCTCGTTGCCCTTCTTTGGACACATTCTCGCACCTCAGTGTCTTTCTTGTACTGGGGGTTCCAGAACTGAACATAATATTCAAGGTGCAGCCTCACCAGTGCTGAGTGCATGGGGACAAGCACTTCCCTAGTCCTAGTTTCTGATACAAGTCAGCATGCTGTTGGCGATCTTGGCCACCTATGCACACTGCTGCCTCATGTTCAACAAGCAGTTGACCAGCATCCCCAGATCGTTTTCCACCAGGCAGCTTTCCAGCTCCTCTTCCCCAAGCCTGTAGCATTGCATGGGGTTGTGACCAAAGTGCAGGACCCAGTACTTGGCCTTGTTAAACCCCATACAATTCACCTTGGACCCATCGATCCAGCCTGTCCAGATGCCTCTGTAGAACCTCCCTACCCTCGAGCAGATGAACGCTCCCACCCAATTTGGTGTCATCTGCAAACGTACTGAGGGATTATTTATTTTGTCTCCTATGTATGTATTAAAATGAACCATGGAGATTATTATTGTATTTTAGAATCATTTCAGTCAGCATAGTTTAGAATGGTGTGACAACAGACCTGGCTGCGTCCAGCCCTAAAGCGGCAATCGCTTCTTAGGAATCATCATTTTTGCCAGTTCTGTTGTCCACATCTTTTATTATCAGCTGGTCTTCTGACATTTCTTGTTAGTCAGGATGACTGCTGTCAAAATTCTTTCTCGACAAAATGTGTTTCTTTCAACTTTTGCAGATCTAAGTGACCAGCTTATGGAAGTGGTTGGTCTGGAAGGAGCCATGGAGATGGGACAGATATACACAGGTCTGAAAAGTGCTGGAAGACGGCTTGCCCAGTGCTCATCTGTTGTCATCAGGTACTGGCAGCTTTAATATACACTGCACTGTTGTAGTGGAACACTAAAGTTTTATGTATCATCAGTTCGGTTTCTTTGGTAGTTTAATAGTCATGATTACTGTGCTTATTTCGTGTGAAAGTATAATGTCTGTATATGGATTGTATCTATTCCATCTATATTCTATGCCTATAAATCTTTCATTCTTTAAATGTGTCAAAAAACTAGGAAAAGGGTGTTTACATTCTGTCTTCATACGCTGTATTCAATTGTCATTTCATCCTATGAAGAAATATTATCAAGCAGTTGGAGCAGAAGAAGTAAGACATGAACATCTTGGGTTTTATTATAAACATACACTCCATGCAATTTTAAGCATTTATCAGTTTTGTCTAGTTACTTTTACTTATATTATGAACTATATCATTTTAGGACCAGCAAGTCTCTGCCTATGCAGATAGATGGGGAACCTTGGATGCAAACCCCTTGCACGGTAAGGATACTGGGAATGTTTGGGATAATGGGATGCTCTGTGAAGACAGCTAATCAAAAAAACGTAGGAACTTTTTAATGAGTAACAAAAAATTACAATAGTCAGAAATATTAACTGATTTATTTACTTTCAGTTCTTCTTCACTAGATAGAAACAGAATCTTTCAGTTTAAAAGACAGCCATTGTCATCAGAATTAACTCAGTTTTCTTAAGGAACATCTTCACATACTGTTGTTATATAGTTTAACACCCACTGCATTTTCAATTTATCATGCTGGGGTTTTTTCCCACAGGTTAGGATGGAATAAAAAGGCATTTATTTCAAAAGGTTGTGAAATACTCAAAGGGTGCAGTCCCAGCATCCCTTTATGCAGTGTGATCTTTTATTTATGATGATGTATCAGATTTATAGTCTCTATTGCTGAGGAAAAGCCAATGTTAATTTTGATGCCAAAGTGTATAACGTAACAAAATATTCTTTAAAAATTTAGGAAGATTTTCTGTTATGCTTTTGAAAGTTCATATCAAGGATACTTTATTGAAAGCTGAAGTTCCAACCGTGCTGATTGAATTATACAATATAACTAATATTTAAGAAATCTTTACAATTTAAAGGAGAAATGAAGGAAATTATTCAGCCTCTTGTTTCAATGCCCATACATATGAAATGAGGGTAGGTAAACAACAATTAGGATGGGACGGGACAGGATGGGATAGGAGGTTCTTTGGGTAACTGTTTACAAACAACACAAGAAAGGTGTAGTTCTAAGAACTCTTCATTTTCATCTCTCTTCAATAAATTATAGAGGCTGACTGAGCATTTGGAGAAAATGTTGAAGAAATGTAGGCTATTTATTGTTGAATATAGTCTCAGTAAGATGTTTTAATATTCAGTTTTGCTAATTTTGTTTCCATAAAGAAGAGCTATGTATTTAAGTAGATGAATTGCTTTAGCCTTGCAGCTTTTAAATATGACAAAACAGTAATGTGACAAGGAAGAAATCCCACTACAGATAGGAGTAATTCAACAAACTAAGATACTGGATCACTTTCATGAACTTTATGTCTGTAGTAAAATTAAAGACTACACAAAAAAGTAAAAGGGAGCACCTTCAGTAAGGTGCTAACAGGTGTGGCAGCTGATAACGTGCAAGTTAGGATGAAATAAAAGTGTTCTCGTAGTTCACGTTTGCCAGATACACCACAGTGCACAACTGCAAGGCGGGTGCCTGAACTCTAATTCTCTATAGTAAGCGCTCAGATTCTGCAGTAAGAGGAGAACCATGCAAACACACACTGTGTGAAGGCAGAACAGTGGGGATTTTGAGATTTATTCCAGGAAACCCTTTGGAGTTAAGAGATATGATTATCTTTACTTCTTCTACAGCTATGGCTCAGTGCAGAGCAACAGTACTGAACCCTGCGGTTACTTGTTCAAGAAAAAGATGTGTAATTTTTTAGTTGCCAAATTACAGAAGAGAACTTACGGAAGGATGCTAGCAATAACATGTGCTTTTTTGTCTTGATTGCTTGCTCTGTGCAAAATCCCTGCTATCTGATTTATAATGCTAGCAGAAGCTGCCTGCACGATGAGGACAAACCTGGAAAAAGAGACGGTTCTTACATTTCAATTACTGCCTTGAGGAAACAGCAAATTATTACAGATAATTACTGCTGTCCAGTTGATGTACCATTTTAAAGGAGTTAGAAATGGCATATAGTCTCCTGTGGAAGCCATCCTTTTGCTATACAATTGTTAAGAGGATAGACTTTGTGCTATATAAAACCTTACTGTTGAATGTATTTATTTCCTCTGAGAAGAAAATACATGAACTATTTGTCTAGACTACTAAACCTCTATGAATTTAAGTATTTTTTTAATTATTATTTTATGTTATATTATTCATTTTACAGGAAATATTTTCTTCTCTGCTGGGGAGCTTAATATATTTATTGCAACTGTTATTTGCATTATTGTACATCTACCCTGCTCTGTTTTCTACATTATACAAAAGAAAAAAAAATATGATCCAAACTCTCCCCTCCCCACTAATTTTAACTACACTATGTTTTTTCCTTGAAGTTCTCTGCAGTGTAGCTTGGCATTCCTCCTGAGACAGTGACAAAAGTGGCTTTCTTTCAACTAAAATTTGATTTCTAAGTATGTGCTTTAGAGGGGTCTTTGTTTGGAAGCTAAAATGTATTTAATTTCATACATATAAGGATGATAACTCAGTGCTGCGTATTCAAAACCAGAGTCTGGAAAAAAAAAATAATCAAAAAAATGTGTAGCCAACTATGCAGCTGATTACATGAACCTGTTAGAGCTCAAATTTCAGAAAAAAATATGAGACCAATATAATAATCATGAGCTTTTGTCTTCTCTAGAGGCAAAACTGCAGTTTTGTCCCAAAATTACCTGAAAGCAAGAGATTCATGAGGTTGGTTCCTTAGGAAACATATGAGAGCTTGGTTCTCCTTCTATTTCCCCTCACAGGAAATTTCTTTCCCTAGCTCAAACAAGGGACTGAATCTCAGATATGAAGATGCTGGCACTCCTACACCATGCGCTGAGGCGTGCGGGGATGTTGCCGCGCTGCCTCTGGTTTCACATTGGGTTGCTGAGGGAAGATTCTTATTAGTTTACTAGCTACATGGCTTTAAGGACAGAAGCTGCTGTCTCCACACAGCACTGGCATGCCTGGATATGCCATCTCAGTAGTTCTAAGGAAGACACTCCTGCACCTTGTTCTACTGCACAAATCATGTTCATCAGTTCGGTGCAGCAACTCAACCTCAGATTTTTGATTCTTCATTGCTCCAGCCAGAAAGCTATCGTTAAAAAAAAAAAAAAGTCTGTTATCCCTCCTTCTCCAATTGTCTTTTAGAAAGTTGAAATAACATGTTTTATTTTGGTATGAAACTTGAGTGTCATCGAACTTCAGTAATTTTGTAGATTGACCTATAAAAATTAAAGACTAAGAAAGATCATATGATCATATGATCGTGGGTATTGAATCAACCCTGTCCCAAGGTGCAAGTGGTTAATCTCAGAAGTCCCCCTCTGTTTCTGCTTCAGATTTTGATCCAAATGAGAGTAATTTGCAACGGATTTTTCAAGAAATTGAGTTCAACCTGATCAAGATTCTCCTGCTGTTCTGCTATGCATATTAAGGAAAACAAGTTCTGCCTCAAATCCCTGTTATGCATGGGATGCCGGCTTCACATGCAGGCTTGGAAGTTTATTTCCTGTTGAGGAAATCACATTTATCTTTGCTGCTTCTCCTTTCTGACTGGAAAATAGTTTCATATAAGTAGCACAAGACAACAGTCCCTTCTCGTGAATTCAGAGATCATATTCCCCCAAAATAATAGAGTGGGCTCTGAGAAAATACTGTGGGATGCAATATACAATGCAGTGATTCCCCAGAAGCTGTGATTTTTCATTCCTGCTATCAGTTTTAGTACTAAAGAAAATGTTGTGTGCTTCTTCTAACATCTTTTATGATCTTCTCTTGCACATGCACTTAGCATCCCTAGACAAGAGCAAAAGTGTGTTACTGTAGGTCCTCCGCATGCTTAAAAATGTTGGTGGCTTGATGTAAAGATCCAAAGATGTCATCCAGAATTGTTCAATGCAGACTGCAGTGTCTGACAAAGTCACTCTGCTCTGATACAATAAGATGCAGAATCTGAGCATCAAAATTGTATTGTTCTCACTGTTTTTTATAGAGGAGTCTTTGGGTGAAGGAAAGATGATAATGTTACTGTTATGTTAAACATCTTGTCTGATTAGCTGAAGGAAATTCTATCAGAGCTCTCCCAGACAAATATAGCAACGTGAAAGATATCTATGGTTTCACCTGATCTCCAAACAGGTCATTAATAGTAATGAAGCTTCAAAGACTCTCAAGTTAATTCAATAAACCTCTAGCTTTAGCCATCGGGATTTTTTTAAGAAAAGTAATCTTTCGATTTAGCTACATAAATTATTAGCATTGTTTTGAAAAAAAAAAAAATCCATAAAAATATTTCATCTTAAATAGAAATAACTACAATTTCAGTTCTTTCGTCTGTTCCTGACTTGGTTGGCATCATATCTGAAAGAGTGTCAAGCTGCTAGCACTGTTAAACTAGAAGATGGAAATGTCTATGGAAGGTGCAAGAATATTGCCTAAATGAAGAAACAAAAATAAAAATCTGCAATCAGAGCCCACCTAATGGACTGCCAGATATATAGTTTCATAAACTTGTGAAACACATAGTATTTTGAGAATTATTTACTGATAGGAATACTTGTAGTAAGCCATTTAATAATGAAACTCAGAAATAATATTTCAAAATAGTATTATTTGAATGCACCTTAAAAATTAGTTTTGAATGAATGAATCATTCCTCCTTCTTTAGTTCCTAGAGATGCGATGAGCCTGAGCACAGTGATTCTAATGAAGTCTAACCTTCGTAGTTAAATCCAGAGAGAAAGAATAATTAAAACAAACAAACAAAAAATCTCATACTAATAATCACCGTACGCCAGGGCTGGGTGAGAAAACTAAATGAGAGTCGCAGATTTGCTTTCATTGGCTCCAACACCTCATAGATCACCTGAAGAAGCTGCAGCTGTATTCTTGACTCTCTGTGAAGTATCTACTTTCCGTGTCACTGAATGTAGTAATATAAATCAGTTGTTCATAATGGAAGAATTTAAACTTTTGAGTCTACTTCTTTAAAGCAAAGAGGAACTGTGTCCGAAATACGGTGGGTGATTTTAGTAGAATACTAGACGCTTATTACATAGTTAACCCATAAATGGAAGTCAATTGCTAGGAAAAAGTTTTGATGTTATTCTAAAATTGATTCATTGTTTTGCCCTTTTGAGCAACAATGTACGAATCTTTCTGTTTCAAGGCCAGAGTGATTTATTGAGTTTCTGACACTATATTGCAGCTGAGCATTTTTTCGTCCTCACAGGTACATTGCATGTTAATTAGTATGGTTTACCTATGCATATTTTTTCTTAATTTCACAACAGTAGTTTTTGTAATTGACAAAGCAATTTACTGCATGTGTGCTTTCTGCACCCCAGACAAATACTCTAACATGTAATGCACCTCTCTTTCCAGTTCAAATTTGTAAGAAAAGAATTAGTTGTGACAAATTGCCAATTAATTTGCAGTGGTTTTAGGGAGGAGGGGGGGAAAACAATTGCACCTACTAATTAAAATTTAAAATATTCCAAAGTGTCATCCTTAGGTGTCTGTGGAATACATAATTTCCATTTTAGTTCTGCACTGGATCTGTAACAACCCTGGGCTTGACAGCTCTATTAAATTAAAACCTCAGTGATACCTATTAGTACAAAACATGAAAAAAATGTCATTAATCATTTATTTTAATTTTGCAGCTCTGTCATTTTCTCGGTGTGTTTAAAAATTATGATGACACCGTAATGTTTTCCAATCTACCTGTGTGAAGGGGAAACGGATCACACTACTTAGGAGAGAGACTAGAGAATATTATTAGCACTTAATTAATGCCAAACTGATTAGATTTGATTGCACTTTGCACAATAATATTGTTAAGAAATCTATTTAAAACATGTGTTGCATAATGCTATGTTTAAAACAACTGGTCTAGATCTGAAGAGATTTAGACCAAAATGCCACATAATGCAAGTGACCGGTTAATTTTGTGTAGCACTGCCTACAATCTATAGGTCTTATTCACATTATGATATGCACTACAGGTCTTAATCACCTACAGGAAGATAAAAGTATTTGGCGCTCCTGCAATGTAGAGGTGTCTCATTGCTCCGTTTCCTGTAAGGGGAGTAGTACACGGTCGGTTAGGCTGTGGGAATACCCCCAAAACTACCAACATCCAAACTCTGCCAAGAGCATGGAACAAAGTGACTGTAAACTGATAGGTCCAACCTGATAAGTTTTTTCTTGTCATTTTTTTCCTTCTGTCCTTAAAATAGAGGGCTTGTTTCTTGAACATTGAAATATTATAAACAGAGCTGATTGTCATTCCGTTGTCATTTCGCACTGTGGTTAGTAGCTGTATTTATAGCACCATGTTCTGTGTTAATAGTAAACATTTAGGCATTTTGTGAAGTTGGGAATGTAAGTAACCAGCAAGTATTGTGGAAAAAGGAACATGAAAGCAAAACTGATTCACCTAAAAGATATACTTATGACACTAAAATTACTGATGCTCACTGCATTTCATTTAGTGGAAGCATTGTGATAATGTGGCTTTAAGGCATATTCTGAAACTCTGACCTGCTCCTGAAAAAAAAAAAAGGCAGGTTTATGCATTTATAAATAACTTTAGTGTCTCAAATTCAGCCTTCTTTATCAGGAAATTTGTTATCAACAAACAGGGAGCAATTACCATCTCTTCTTTTAAGAATTATGCTCTTTTTTAATTAGATCTGGTGTTGATTACCACAAATATATCATTGGACATGCTTTCTAATATGAGAAAGGTGATTTTGAAATTGCAAGTGCAGTATTTTTCTGCTAAACCTACTTACTAGATAGACCAGTCCTTTAAATTTCAGTGATTATGAACTCATAAGATAAAATCTTTGTTTCAGTTAGCGAATGAGAGTTTTGCCATTGGCTTCAACGGTTTGAATTTAGCCTACAGTGTTGTATATTGAGGTTACAACAAATATCCACAATATGTTAGCAATTAGAATGGTTTGGCTTTGAAGGGGCCTTAAATATCATCTAGTTTCATGTTTCCTTTCCCTCTAAGTAGACTTTTGTTATGTCCTTATTTTGCCTATTTTTAAATATGAAATTTAAATATGCCAAATACAGGGGTTTCTTTCTCCAGCAGCACTTCAAGCACTCCCCTGATTTATGTTTAAAATGTCCTACATATTTTCTGTAAATTACTATATATTTTCAATAAAACTAAGTAGTTTATCTTGAAAATTATTTTTCAGAATTCCATAGTAATTTGTATGTTTGTGAGGGTATCATCAGTTCTGAAAAATATGTTAGGTTAGGTTTTGAGCTGTTGAATTTTTCGTCTGAGTAGTCTTTCTCTTGTGTATGTATGTGTGTGTAAATCACCAATTCACCTAGGAAAAATTAAAAAGAAACAAAAAAGGGTCCTATTTAAAGCTCTTATAGTTGTAATTCTACTAAAAAATACATCAGGTTGCTTGCTGAATGAAAGAAAAAAACTGAATGGCAGATATTAGTCTTTAAACGCTCCGTGTGCATGCACACAGACTCTATTTACAGCTATAAGTAGCATTTATTATACCTAAACTAGATCTTGGTTGCTTGTAAGTAAAGATTTTTCTCCTTTTTTATTTTATTTTTTTTGTCCATTGCAGTCTCCCATAGAGCACTTTCACACCCTTAGTGTTGCTAAGGGTCCCTGTTTGATCTCAAAGTATGTGCTGTCACTTGTTAACCATACTCCCAGCACCAACTATGGCAGTGCTGCAAGTATGAAAAAAAAGCAGGAGTGAGAGTCCAGGGCAGAAATGCATTGTCTGAAAGTCTTAAGAAACACAAAATTAGCCTATTACAGGCAAGGAAGGTAGTGCAAAGGTCCGGCATGTGTTGCAGACATTCTGATCTCTTTTCTTATCACCCAAAGGTATGATTTTTAAACCTTTTTTTCAGTAGCAAAATAAGGAATCAGTGGTTATCGTTGTTAACCAATGCAATCTTAAGATACACTACCATGTATGAGTAAATAAATATAAAGTTTGCACTTTGTTTCTGTATTTTCAGAATGTAAAATACATTCAACACCACTGGAATTGTGCCAATTTATAACAGTTTCAAATATGTCTTGGAGGAATGCATTTAGGACTCCATCTCATGCACATGAGTGGTTAATCGTGTTCAGGCATCTTAGCTGATCTCAGCTGATAGAATACAAGATACAGAAGAGGTCACGGTCTCTGAAACAGATGGCTCAAGCCATGAGAAACATTTTTATGATATGTAATTGCGTTCATCCTCAGCAGCATTGAACTGCCTCAGTTCAACATGCAATCTGTATGGGATTTCAGGATTACCTCACCTTTTGATACTAAAGGCATTTTTTAAGCTTTGCTCTTTTATTCATTTTAAGATGGAATTACTATGATTTACTTATGAAAGGAAACTCCAAGGCCATTCCTACTGCCACATCATGGCCAAATCTTGCAATAAGCTGAACACTTATGACTTTCAAAAAATTCACTCACAGCAGCTGCAGATTACTTCATATATTGATCCTCAGGGTAAGATTGATGTCATCACTGTTCCTGAGCACCAAAATGTGTTTTATGAAGCATGTGAAAGTTCCAAAAAACCTTGAGGCGATTTTCCAGGACCAGATCATCAACTGATATAAAGTGACATCAATGGAATAACGCCAATTTACCCGAACAACAGATTTGGCTTCCAAATTGGCACCTAAAGCAGAATTTCTTGTGAGAAAAATATGTTGATGCCAGTCTTTGACAGTGAGAATTATTATCTGTGTGAAAATAATCTTTGTTGCAACAAAATCCTATAGACTAAATTTAATACTAATGAACAATGTTGACAAAAAGTGGTCATGTATTAAAATTGAGCGTAATGAACTAAGATGGCATGGAAACGAGCATTTGGACAGCAAAGTAAAGGCTCTAATAGAGTGAAATCAACCTGCTCATTCTGTTGAGAATTTTATGTTTCTGTCTCCTTATATTGTAAAGTAAATTTCCACCCCAAGAAATGTCCTGATCTATATTTTAATGAGCCTCTCCACGTGACATACATTTTTTGTTTCATTATTATTATTGAATGACAAGTGAAGGATATTCATTTTAACTTGAAAATGTCAGGTATGCACTTTAAGAGATATATTTTTCCAGTTTTTAATGAGGGGGTGTTTCTTTTTGAAAGAAATACCCATCTCTGATGTGGGTACTATGCAGGTGACAACTGATATTTAATAAGTGATGGTTCTTGTATTAGTCGTAGTTCACTAAAGAAAATGTCTCGGATTGCTTTTGAAAAACTCTTAGCGTCACTAGCCCAAAGGCAAGATGTGACCTTTTTATTACATAATGAGAATCATTTATTATCTTACAATGTATCTTAAAGTCACAGACAAAATGCCACTTTGATAATTGCTTTCAATTAGCTTTGAGCATAGCATACATTCATAAAATGTCTTCTCTAATTTAGACTTGAATTAGAGAAAATTGCAGACATAATCTACTTTAAGGTTGTCTCATTTAAGGTGATTCGTAGTTTTATATCAAAGAAATCAAAACGGGTGGTTTTAGAGCAGTCTTACAAAGTATTTTAAATAGGCTTTTCAATATTTGAGTCTATTCTATTAACAATTAATTAACAAATTAGAATGCTAGTTCATCCTTTTTGACCTTTTTTGTGTATTAACTTTTGACTTTCGTTAGTAGTGGTTATTTTGAAATTAAGCAGTGTCATGTGTTAAAAGAGAAGTACAGCTTGATTAGATGTATAAATAGAGCATACAAAGACATAACTTATATTATCATAATAGGTGTCTGCTTGCTCGGTCAACATGTATGTCTTTTCCAACTTTTAAATTCTTATCTTGTAGATATGTAAAATATTCAACCGCGAGCAATAAATCCTACACTCAAAAAATAAGGCATATAGGCATATATTTTATTGCACGTGATTTTTAATATTGATTGCATGTATAATCTAAAGTGTTTGTGGAAACAATGATTGGGTTACTGTATATCATTATTCATAAAAATGCACAGGTATTTTAAATTAAATGAAGAAGGTTTGAAAGTCACATATAAAGATGATTCAGGCATCTCAGATACTTCGAACTGAACTAGCTCAACTCTCAACTGTTTTTTTCTTCTTTCTTTCCCCAGATAAAAATTACTCACAAGAACCAGGCCCCCATGTTGATGGGTCCTCCTCCAAAAACCGGTCTTTTCTCTTCTATCATCAAAAGAACAAGGAACCACAGCAAGGAATAAGCCTATGTAGTTTAGTTTTTAGAAAACCAATTAGCTTTGTGGGGCTTTGGAATATTTATGCTGGAAACCTTTCAAGAATTTTAGAATATCTTCTACTTGCAAAATCATTGATTTTGGTTTAACAGTTTCTGTAATTGAGCTAATGTAAAACTATGCTACTAGAAGAAAATATTGTCACAGTTTTGTAGGCATTTTGCATGATGAAAGCAGATGTTTACATAAAGTGAATACAGCATATTTTTTGTTGCATGTGTTACCATTTACTAAGCTATGGGCTAATTCTGCCATGGAATATGGGAAGAGAATACCATCAGTAATTCGTTTTTTTTCTCTCTTTTCCATTTCAACTTTTTCTACTACGATGATCGTATGCCATAGGTTCTATAGTAACTCTTGAATCAAACACCTTCACATCAATGGCCAATTAGACATGTTTCAGAGTAAAGTTTATTTACAGGTCTCATTAACCTGTTCTTTATGATTTCTTTGTACCCTGAGAATATTTTTATTCAGCTAAACATTAAAATCTGTATCTTACTCTGATAACTTCTATGTATGTGAGTAACTGTACCTGCTGAAAACTGTGTGCAGTATTCAAGTGGTCATGATTACTCCTGTGTAAGTTTTTGTAAGACTGAAAGTCAATGCAAGTTTGAGTAAAAACTATGAGGTTAAGGAGGTCATGCTAAGAGTGAAGAGAATAATACTTGCAAACGTAGCCATCAATGTTGCTTGTTGAAACATTAGAATTATTTTAATGAGCAATACATCTCTGTAACATGGCAAACTTTAAATCATTCTGCATATTGACTGATACCATAGTGCATAAGCACACAAATAACCAAAGCTCGTGCCTAATAAAGTGCATTTCCCACCAAAGATTTAGTGAAGGATGCTTCAGAGAAATGGGTTAATACATAATTAATCAAGCTTACTGGAGTAGACTCACTTCTGAAAATTTACAGTTCTTTTGATTACGTTGTCAATGTCCAATGTTGGGGTAGGAAAAAACATTAAATTAATTGCAAATAAATATTCACTTTTCATTTATTTCATGAATTGATAGACATAGACACATACTCTAAATATTAAGTCCTAGACACGTACTCTAAATATTGGAAAATTAAACATGTAATTTTGTTGTCATTATTATTTATAATTTTATGCCAACCATAATTTACTCATCCCCTAAAACAGTCTTTTAAGGAATGGATAAAGAGTTTTCTATTCCCCTTTTGTAGTCTGCTGTCTGGAATCAAAACATTTCTTGTCCTAAATTTTGAGGAGGCAGTTGCTCAGGTTTTCACTTTCGTAGCCCTCTGAGACTTCCTAACAGCTTAGAAATCATAATACAGGGATTTGTCTGAGGTTTGCACAGCACTGTCTAACGTTGAAAGGAAGTCCAAGAATGGCAGCTTTTTTCAGTCGTGCATATGAACAATCTCATTCAAAAGTTTTTGTGCAGTCTTTACATTGTTCTTTGTTCAGAGTGAGCTGCTTCTCAGCTCTGCATGTCTTAAGTTCTCAGAGATTTCATCCAAAAACAAACCAGGAAAAAATAAAACTTTGCTTGAAATGCATGATATCCCACTTTTATCTAGACTTCAAATTGTTAATGATTTATTAAATCTATTTTTCTATTCATTCATTCATCCATCAATTCAAAAAATAATACTACATCATTCTGTAGTGCACGGTACTGTGCATGTATTTAAAGAAAGTTGCTATCATTTGTTCCTCAGTATAAGAATTCAACAGAGTCCTAATTTATATAATAGACACTGAAATAAAAGTCAGTATATAGTTGGTAAGGATTATGTCTTTGAAATATACAGTCTGTGTTCCGTAAACATTAGGAGGTAAATACCAGTTAATGTTATGTTCAGCATTAGGTAGAAAAACATGAGGGCAAATGTTTGCTAAAATTAACATCTTGTAATACCCCATTCTTGGGTCCAGTGGTGTTGAAAATTACAGTTACCCTAGGAGTAAACTAATATTTTTCCTGTCTGTTGCAAACACACACACACACAGAGCGAAGCATTTGATGCACATCTTAACTGTAGACAAACATAAGTAAAAGTAAAAGATATTTGCAAAAAGAAGGAACTTGCTGGCATAATATTACATAGAGTGTACATTGGTTTTATGAAATTGTGGTTATAGGTGATAAATATTTTCACATAAATTGACATAGGATTTTCTACCAATGCTCTCAATTTTTTGTGGCAAAAATGTGTTTAATGATAATATATAATGTGCTCTCTATGATTATCTTATGAACATTGTAACTCTGAAAACAAATAAAATTATACATAATCTATTATTTAATACTGTATGCAATTTTACATATGCTAATCTGTGATAGCAAATTGTTCACAACTCACCTTTTCATGTAAAGAGGAGTAGATGGTTCATGTAATTACAGTTACATAGAATTCTGACTACACATTTAAAAGGTAAGTCAGATCTGTTGGTCAGTATATATCAAATTCTCACTGTAGCAAAATATAATGGAGCAGCCATTTTACTATATTGGTACTTACCATAACAATGACATTCTGTCCTTCTATTAATCTTGTTTGGTTGGGTTTTTTTAGCATGGCTTCTAATAATTTAAAACCATGCTCAGGTTGAAAGAACTGATGATGGAAAGAGTACATAAAACACAGTATGAAAGGAAAATGCTTGATTTAATGAAAGAGAACTTGAGGGGGTGTCTTTTTTTTTCACTTCACTACGCACAGAATTAACATCATGGAAATTATATAGTGGTGCATGAATTGAAGCAAAGAATATATGTGTGCATCTTTATACAGCTGAAATAGGTGCACTGTTCTTACATTGATTGAAGAGCCGTAGCTGTAAGCCGTCCACTGTTTACAATGAAGCATTCTTTAAGGTCTCCCAAATGATGTTTGCAATATAAATAGAAATTACAAATATGTAGGACTTATATCTGACACTTGATCTGGAAATTTTTCATCTCCTTACTAGAGCATCGCAGCAGAACAATGTGCTAAGAACATGACACCTCAGGAAGAAACTTCGGAAACCGGTTAGCATCACTCTCACTTCACATGAGTTCCGGTTAAAAGGATGTGGAAGCGGAATTCTTTGCAGCAACAAATACAGTATTAGTGTTTCCAGTACTTGCAAGATAATTCTATGCATATCATCACGATTATATAAAGCTAGGAGCTTAGTCCTTGTGATTTAGGCTCATTGGTGTGTATATGTGTATGTGCACGCTAGATCAGGTAACGCGCTGATATGCTTAGGACTTTGATGAGCTAGGAAGAACTTGGTAATAGTTTCTGAAGCAGAAGCAGATGTTCTGTAACATTTCCTCATTCTTATCAACTCTGTAGTATTACATGTAAATTGCAACGATGATTACCTAATAGCCAAAATTCTTTAATGCAAATAAAGTCACAGAATTCAATGTGTTTCAAAACATCAGTGTAAGAAGTAATAATGTCAAAGAATGTGGGGGTTTGATATAATTTTTGGAAGAAAAGGAGAAAAAGTCTTTTTTTTTAATCTATAGGTTAATATTTGTTTTCTGAGGCTGTAGCTAAACACTGATTATTAGTGATTTAGGGTGCTAGCGCTGCTCTGTAACATACTGCCTCCATCCTCAGCTGGTTTCCAGGGCTTGTAATTCTGATGTGGATCATAGTGAGACCAAGGTTTTCCGGGAAGCAGTAACTTAAGAGAAGTGTTATCCCTCACCTCTCTAGAAGAGTGACTAGAGAGAATGGCTACAAAACCGGGGGGGGGGGGGGGGGGGGGCGGGGGACCCAAACAGGAATAATTGTCTGTAGACAAGGAAGCAGGAGAAGGTCAGAGGCCAATGCTGAGGAGTGACAAACAGATGCTCAAAAGTGATGTGTGCAAGGGGTGGGTTGCTCAAAGGCAGCCCACAGAAATGGTGGTGCGGGGCCTGGGAGGCCAGATGAAGGCACTCAGGGCTAACGATGTGCCAAGGAAGTGAATGAATTAGATTGATCTAGAGACACCTGACCCCTTCCATTTAGGGCTGAAGGACTTGGGTGGTGTTTCTGTCCTTCGGAGAGAAAGCCTGTCTGATCGGGGTTAGGCCCGAGAAAATGGAGAACAACTGAGCCCTTCATGTGAAAGAGGAAGAATTTGTAAGGGAAGGAGAGAATTAAAGGATAGTCTAAGAAAAGTAAAGGACTTACTAGGGCTTTGTTTATTTCTGGATGCTTTGATACCCTGAAAAAAGAAGACGTTTACCCTTGCAATTAAATAGTTTTGCCAAACTGCTAAGCCGTTAGCAGGAAAATAGATAAATAAATTTAGAAAGCTGAGGTGGGACTGAGAAGTGGTGCTCAATGTTTTATGCAAGAGCGGTGAAGAACGTGTCAGCCTCTTGTCAGATAATTGCTGCTTGTCTCCAGCTCCATCAGGTCTGAAAGCATTTTTTTTCCCCTTCCTTGTCCATAAGGAAGGAAACTTCTTGTGGTCCTGCTGAGGTGAGTAAAAGCCTTACTGTAGCCCTGGCTAGAAAATAAATAAAACACAGGTGAAATCTGGAAGCTGAATCTTTTAATGAAGTATAAAGTAATAGATTAAAATCAGCCATGTGTGAGGCTCTGAGTGTGTGCAATGAGTGATGATACAAACTCTCCTCAGATCTGCAAAGATTTGCTTGTGTCTGCCCAACCTGGGCTTGTGCCGCGGGGAGACTTCTGCATCTTGTACTCGTTGGCTTTCAAACTATGGATTTCAGTTGATTTTGAAATAAGGGGGTCTGACCTTTCCTTTTCTGATTTGTATGTCTGTAACACAGATACAGACGGAGCTTTCCCATTATCAGGTTCAATTAATTTTACAAGTATAGCTGAAGAGAGAAACTTCTCTGACCATTGGCTTCCACTGTGAAACTGCACGACAGCTTGAAGTTATAAATAGGAAGCAATACGTTTTAGGCACCTAGAATCTGGGCACGGTGGTATTTCAGAGGCTGCTTTGTTTCTTTTCTGATTCATGATTCAAACAGTCTACCTGAGAAGCACCTCAAGTCTCACTTTAAATATGACTCATACAAAGAGAAAGTGATAATCATCAGGCTTTGTTATTTATAGAAATGTGGTAGCTGTGTTGATTGTGAAACAGTGGTTTCATAGCGAGGTGCCTGTTTCTAGTGAAAGTGGAAAAATTTTTGCTGGGTTTAACTGAGTGAGAAACAAAGATTTGGAATCTTCAGGTTGATTTTTAGTCTAAGTTTGGCAATGACTGAAAATACTTAGCAGCTGATTGGTCTATTTGGAAGACACTTGTTTCTTTTTTGTTTTACTTAGGATCAAACTCGTATGTTGTGAAGGAACATAGCAATTTGTGTTAATTTTACTTTTCTGGACAGGGAAGTTAGGAGTGTTAACTCTTTTGGTGAAACTCAGGGGCCATGTTCTGTCTGCCAATAAGAAAATGCAAGTTGTCAGTCTTCAGCCGTGTCAATTTATTTACACTAAGTAAAATATAATCTTCTTTAAACTAATTTTATCTGCAGAAAGATAGTGGTGATTTGTAGATCACTCAGTGAGGCAATCAGAATTTGCAAAATGAGCATCAGCACTGTAATTTCTGCCCAGCCATGAGGCTGGCTGTTGCCGAGGGTGTGGTATGCGGTTTTGAATGTAGTAGTTTGTTGTTTTGCTGCATTTTTTTCGTAAATATGAGCGAGTTCCAAACCTCTCTTTCTAACCCAGAATTATAAGAACTAGAACTTTGATTCAGAAGCATATTCTATATTTTTATAGTGTACACATAAGTAACCCGCCAAGCAAATGCAGGACTTTACTTCCATGTGTTTAAATTCAGTCCTGTTATGGAAGGAAAAGCCAACAACTCAATATTTTAGTTAGCTTGAGATGATTTTAGGGAGAACTGGATGTGTTGCATTTGTCTAAGTAGGATGACCTTACAACAATACATATATGTAAGGAATTTGCACCTCATTTACATCAATCATTGTTTTCTGTGGCAATATTCTGAACAGTGATTTTTTTTTTTGAAAACCAGGTTAATCTATCTGTTCATGGTTCAATATAAGTAGTTTACAAGAATATTTGAACAATTTGGACCAACTGGCTTTTCTATGAAGTCAAGCCTTGCATTGAAATGCAAATTAGGACCTTCGTACTTTGTCACTAGCACTGGTCAAAAATTCCTTAACCTCTGTTTCAGCAAAATATACAAAATTGTGGAGAGGAACCTACCTTCCCGGATGATCTATTTTTCACTAGATTTACATTTTAGAGTAAAATCAGATTTAACTTTTCAATGTCAAAATATTTTGTGCTTGAATGTCAAAAGGAAAAGTAAAGTTTTAATGTTTCATGCGTTAATTCTGTTTCATTAAAGTTGTGATTAACTAATATTGTCGTATAGATGACCTTAAAAAGCTAAAAGTCAATATCATGCTCTTGTTTTACTTCAATCGGAACATAGTTGTCTCCTTTACTAACATTTTTAAAATTCTAATTATTCAAGAAACTGAAATGACAGTCTTTATGTAACATCTCTGCATTTTTTATGATTCCAGTAGCTGCACAGTTCCTGAGAGTTATCTTCAAAATTTGATTTTTTTGATTCGCAATTCCTCCTGTTTCAAATTTAATTTGTCAGTACAGGTCTATCTTGTCACTGAAGAAAAACAGAAATAACAGAATAATGTTAAACAAAAAGTATTTCACGTAGCCTAAAAGTTTGCCAAATATTTTGATATTCCTCTCAGAAAAACAGCAGTGGACACTGGCTTTCTCTAAAAGCAAAGTGGGTAGACAGTTAAAGAGGGGAAATTCCATTACTAAGTTACCCTAATTATTATAAAATAAGCAAATAACAGAAGAATGTTTCAGACTAGGTATGGTAAAATAAATTGTTGACCAGACAGATATAGTGCTTGTAAGTGTTTCTTGTAAGATACTGCATACACTGTAACTCAATTGACAACAATCACTCAATCACATGGATAAGGCACTTGTGTGTCACTGTAATTCACAAAATCCTGCAATCCTCAATTAATCTCTCAGTCTTTTGAATGAATCCTTATCTAATACTGTGCGATAGCTAATCTGTGAACACTGTTCACCTCACTGTCACCTAAAACATGTATGCTGTCTAAAGTTTCCCGGTTCCTCATTGGGATGCAGTACCTTTATCACCAAACAATGTTAGAATGTCTAACCCAATTGATATGATGTTAAAATCCTTGCTGTGACAATCGTCATTTTTATTGTCTTAGGACAAGAGGTGAGGTTAATGAGGCTTTAAGAAAATGTTGTGTTCCTTAGGCTCAAGATAAGATTCTCTTCTTCTGATGGGAATGCTATCTCTTTATCAGATATACCGGCTTTCTTTGCCAAAGAGTTGATATATTAGTCTGTGTGAAATGATTTGTAGCTTTTCCTTGGCTTGCATGCTGACTCTTGGACAAAAAAATAAATCTTATGGCAGATGCCAATTTTTCCCTGTTGGTCTGTGTGTAGAAATATGTACTACCGTGAGAGCTAGTCAAAGCATTCAAATACAACCTGTTGTGTTGACAGCTGAGAGCAGAGCAGAATGCCTGGGGTCAGACTTGGAGGCAGAAGTTGAAACAAACTGTTAGAAGTTCAGAAAAGGGTTGAACTTCCTTTACTCATTTCATCTGTCTAAAGATGTAAGTACAAGTAGGTAATAAATACATCTGTAACTTACCGCTGGTGACACTTATCTCAAAGATGGCACAAATGGTAATTTTTTAAACTACTTTTGCTGTGTGCTTCCTGCACAAAACACAGTGCAATAGCATAACATATAAAAGCAGATTTTAACAAGTGCAATAAAATAATGTCTTAAGGGACCTGAGATACCTTCTGGTCCAATACCACAGAACGGAAAAGACATTTGCAGGAAAAATCACAAAATGCCATTTCCATTTCTTCTCAGCAGAAGCCTGCAAAAGAGGGGAGTCCTGGCCTAATTACAACCTCATTTATTCTTTCATTCTAACTTCTAAATGAATTTGGAGAGTTGCTATGATATGAACCCCATCAGAATATGTAGCTGCAACTGCATAAGGGAGGGTAGAGAATACTTTGCCAGATCTGCTTCTCCTTACATACAGAACCTTGTCTGTAAATTTTCCTGGATTACTAGCAGCCTGCGTGCAAGGTAGAGGAACACAGGCTTAGTCACAATTAGTTCAATTGCTTGATTCCTTTAAGCTGTTAAACCCGTTTGTTTTGTTTTCTTTTCTTTTAGCACAGCTCTGCAGTGGCTGTGAATATTTTTTGGCAAGAATAATCAACACTGAAGTATTACTTGCATAGGAGATGGCAGCATACAATATAGATAACGTGTGTCGTGCTACTTCTGCTACACCAATGAGGATCCCCTGGAAAGCATTTGAAGTCCTAATGTGGAATTAACACTAAGTCATAGCCTTGGAGATTGTGATTGAACTATAGCCCTGTTTCAGACAATGTTAAAGTGAAGTAGGGATGTGGATCTGAAATCTCAGCTCCATTGAAATCATTGGTTTGCCATTGCAGTCACAGAGCCGAGATTGTATCTCTGCTGTCTTGTGGTAGAGCTCAGGACATCTTTCCTGCCTCAAGTAAAACTTCTACAAAGAAGTCCAGGAAAGAGATGGAGAAGTTTTGTGCATTCACACATCTATAAAACCTACTGAATGCTTGCACCTGCAAAGTTTGCCTACTCTTCTCCTGTGTCCTTAGCAATATTCTTTTTCTGTGTCGGAAAGCCTTAGCTGCAACACACTGTATTGTAATCTGCTTTTCACCAGTATTGATTGGTGTTTAGGCATTATGCTAAGAAATGCAAATTTTAAATTTCTCAGGTTAAGGGACAAATCAATGGCTTGAAGTTTTTGACAAACACTGTAACTACTGTAACCAGTGCCGTTAGTTTGAAGTGCTCATTTAAGGACCTGTCCTTAAACTCCACCCTCTAAATTTTAAAGGCATGCAAATGTTGAAGCTCCAAGCAGATGGAGTTCACACACAGTGTTTTATTTTGCATTTGTGAATTCAAATGTATTTTTAATGTATTCTGTGTGTAAATGTCCATCTTCTCTCACTATTCAGAGTCTTGAAAACCTACCCTTAGTGTTTTGAATCACCTTGGTGAGGTAGTCTAATACCAAACTTGAGTACAAATAAAGAGTTGCTTTGAACTTAGCCCTTAGGACTTCAGTGGTCGACAGTATATTGACTTGATATCAAATTCTGTACTGTTGCCTTAAGAGACCCCAACACAGCGCTGAAAAACCACATCTATGTACAGCATATCACAACCCACTCCTGATTATTTCTGCCTAGAGTAGCTGAGGCTGTTGGATTTCTTGTCTTTTATGCTTAAAACAGCAGTGATGTAGTAGTGACTCAGGCCTTTACCAGTGCTTAAATATCCAGTGCTAGGTGTTATATAAAAACATTAAAAAAAAAAGCAGGCATATGTGCAAACCTTGATTAGCATGTGATATGTCAGAGGTATGCAAATTATGTACAAAGTGTACATATTCAACCTCTTGCATTTACATACAGCTTTTTGTTTGCAGTATCCTTTCATGTCTGTGTACTCTGCTGTTTTGTCATTTCTGGCAGTAATTGTGCACTTTCAATCTTGTGCTATCCTAAGGTAAAAAGCCAATCTTGCAGCTTATTCATTTTGGTGTTATTAGATTTTTAATTAACACTTAACATAAAGAAACATAGTAAAGCATAACAACATATTTTGTGACATTTTTTTCTCCACAACTATAATCTGAGGAAGAACAGTGGTTACTTGCCATGAGACAACAAAAAAGAAAAGTCCTAAAAACTACATCTTATTCCTTAGAAAAATGTCGCGTGTAGAATTATGATTTTTTAAAAAAAAATAAAATTTAAACATTGCTCTCATCCAGTGGTAAAGGAGAACTGAGAATACCTGTTTAAATTAACCATTTTACTTGTCATGTAGCTATACTCAATAATATAGAGAAGGTATAAGGTTCTTAGCCTCATTTCTTTGCTTTCCATCAGTATTTAGTTTCATTCAGCTGTTCCCATGCATGTCATTAGACTGAATTGCTGCTTAGTATTTCTCTGACTTCTGGCTCATCACTGTTGTGTCTTTACCTTCAGTCACAAAATAACTGATTTTCTGCATTCTCCTCAATCTTTGAAGTTTTTGTTTGTTTTTCTATCACTTTGTTTTCCCTCTGCTAGTTTTCTTCCTTTGCTTTGTTCATACACTTCTAATTAAAGTACTGGTTATTTTGATCTCAGTCATAGCCCTCGTAAGTTTTCTTTCCTATTCAGATCCATTCAGAGTCCACCTCCAAAGGATTCCTGGTCTGTTAAGTTCACAATCTTATCTTCTATTGAGAGCCATCCTCAGACGTCCCCCCAACATCCCTGTCCCTTCTGGTTACATTAGGCAAAGGCTATTTGTTTTCACTTATAAGGCCACTGATGCCTTATGCTTACCTTAAGAAAAGGTATTTTTATGTCTATACCTAAATCATTCTAAGTTTAGAACTCTCACTGTGTATAATCTGTTCAATATAAAGGCAAATACCTATTTGTATGACCTATATCTAAGCAAGCCGTGATGACATTCTGTAATGTGTAGTTTCAGATTTTAAAACAAAGGTTTTGGGGAGTTTCGCATATAGTGATCTTATATTTGATTAAATTCCTCTGGAAACATCTATAAAGCTACTCCACTGCCTTCTTTCAAATCCTTCCTTCAATTATCTACAAAAAGATCAAATTTCAGCTATTACCACAGAAATTGGAACCTGTTTTATGTTCCCACATATCTGTACTGAAATGTTTTTAAATTACGAACTTTCTTTTAGGGGGCTGGGGAAGGGAGCTCCACGTCCTGTTGTGTTAAAGCATCTAGCACAACAGGAGTTCTGGCCCACAGCTACATCATTTAAATATTAGAGCAACAGAGATATATCCACGTAATTTTATATTGGCAGATACACTTAGAGCCCCCTGATGGTTACATCGCAGGTCTCACCTGCACATGATCTGCAGGGAACGTGAGCTCAGCTAGAGAATTTACTTTGTCAATGCTTTCTGTTCCGAAACTTTTTTGTTCATTCTCTCTTTTGTTGGCCCAAACAATAATTGTGACATGCGGTAGCATTTCCCTTCTTCCTATTGTATTCTCCCCACTAGCAGAAGAGCCTTGTGTACATGCTTACTTAAAATTCCTCCCAAAAGGTGTGGGGAGGGGATAGCCGTGGGGAAAATAAACCCAAAGAAACAATCCCAGATCCAGCAACTCTGGAAGCTTTTGGAGAGGTGCTGAATAGACCAAGATCACATTCTTCCTGTTCTCTCCTGTATATCACAAGAAAGCTGGTGGTGTGATTTTTTTTTTTTGGACAATGACCTGATCCAGGATTGGAAAGGAAGAAGCAAAAAATCTCACAACCTGGATTTTCAATTGAGTTTTCAGGTAAAAATACAATTCCCTTTACACTAACTGTGATGTGAGCATGCAAGATTGGAGCTTGAAAGCCAAATACCTGAGACCACAAAGAGAGATTCATGGCTTGGAGTGACTCCCTGTAGCCTACAGGGTAGCACAGCAGGGATGATTTCTGGAACTGGGCATATACTTCTCTCTTTCAGTATTCTTTATCTCCTCTTTTCCCTTCTGCAACTGCTTTGTTTCCACTCCTCCAGTGAGAAGCTACATTGTTAAGGCTCATTCCATAACTTTAGTGGGGAAAGCCTGCAAGAATAAAATAGTATATATTTTAAAAATAAAGAGAAATAACAAAATGCAGAGTTTGTCGTAACTTCTAGTAATCTACCTCAGTATTGTTGCCCCTGCCTGTTATTTCCCATTGGTGTTCATCTAGGCAAGATACGTTCAGGGATAAAAGAGAGAAAGTAAGATTACTTGGAGTCAGGGGAAATTAATGTGTTATTTGCAACAGAGCTGAAGTGCAGTTTGTTGTATACAATGTAGCTTTAATTAAAACCTTTATTTCAGAAATGAAAGAAGTGGATTGGTGTCCACATGAAAGAAAAGAGAGGGGAAAAAGTTGCATTGCCTTGTGTTTTTCTGTTTTAGAGACTGCCCACTCTGTGCCAGGCTACACTTTGTACATCACAGGCTCTGCAGCCAATTGGAGGGAAGGCTGACAGGCAATAGCCTCTTGAATTGGCTACCTAGATAATAACCTGGGTTTCTGCAAATTTCTGAGCCGGCTTAATGAAGGAAGTACTATCTTCAATCGACATAGTACTGATTACTCCGTCTCCTTCTCTAATGTGCTCTCCTGTCCTGACATCTTCTAATAAAACTTAGGAAAATTATTTAAGAATATTTTAAGGGTTGCTCTTGCTTTCTTGGACAAAGGCTTTCAGAGCGTTTTGCATCACTCTATGTATTATAGCTGCTGTTTTTGCTTTACGTTTTCCTGTATAGCTACTTCTCCTCCTAGACCCTCTTAACACAGGAACTAAAAATTCAGAGAAGAGCTTCTTGAACAGTTTTTCTTTACCATATGTTTTTGGGCAGGGAAATGGACATGTGTTCACCTTTTGTTCATTTGCTGTCCAGGTAATGTGTACAGAGGAAGCCAAGTAATATTTTAATTCTCCCAAGTTAATTTTTTGTTTGTTGCAGTCTGTTACCTGAATGAAAGTATGGATGAAATGTCACAAAAGCTGCTTTATGCATTTCCTTTACGGAAATTGCAACTTTTGGACTGAAATCTCATTCATTGTGATGTTAAGTCCACAGCAATCAGCTAAATTGTTCTAGATTTTACATGAGATTGGAATCTGACTTGGAGTGTTAGTTAAGTACAGTAAGAGCAGGATAAAGGATTGTTCTGAAAAATATTTCAGACTGCATCTAGCCATCTGGATTGAGTCTGCTGCCATCAATGTGTTTTGCAGATGTGAGAAATTCCAGATTCTGCTAGCTGTACTGGCAATGGTGTTCTTACTGCCTTGAGCTGTCCTTCCTTTCAGCAGCTGTATGAGTTGACAGTCTGGCTCCAGTCCCCAAGGTAGCCTACCTGTTTTAGAAGAGATCTTTCATTCAGTGAAGCTTTCTTCCTTGAGAAGCAATGCTTGCTCAGCTCCATAGAGAATTATTTCAGTTATGTCTGAAAAGCTTTAGTGATGTCAAATAGTGTTAAACACTTGACTTGTGGGACTTTTTGTATAAGAAAAATAGCTAGCTCTCACAAAAGGGCTTTAATCCTATATGTTGGGGAAGAGAAAAGCCAAATGAAACCTCTGATATTGCAGTCTTTAAAATAAACCTAAGGAACTTCTCTTTTTTGAAAAATTACATTAGAAGTATATAATTATTTGCCTTTGACTCTAGAAAATTTTTAGGAGACCTCTCAAATTCTCATTGACAAATTTCATAGCTCTTACTCAGGCACAATTCCTGTTGGGTGATATAATCTCACCATTACTGCATTCACAGTATGCAGTTTACTTCAAAGAGGGGTTTCTTGTTGATATACACAAGTTGGAAGCTATGGTTTGCTTGATGAAGAGATACAAAAACTTGACTGAAATTTTTGAACTTTGACTTATTACAGATCTACAGAATGGGCATTATAAAGACAACTCTTTTGAATGAACAGAACAAAAACCTATAGCCTGCAAAACACACAAGCCAAGATCGATTTTGCCAATTAAACACCTACGTCATCATAGACATCTAGGACTCAGCACCTATCCTGAGATGTGTGGCTTTTCTTGCTCTTTCACTCCCTGTGAGTATTTGTTCATTTACTGCCATGCAGATAATGCATTGCTTTTCACAGCACAGCAAGTTTAATCAGGACATGTCATCATTAATTTGTACTGATATGCACTGACGGACAGGGTTTTCCAGGAGCATAACTAGCTGTTTATCAAACGATCATCAATTCTGGAGAAGAAATGGTGCAATCCCCCTGTTGTTTTACAGCATCTGCTTTATCATCTGCTCACAGGAGCACTTTTTTCCCCCCCTCTTTCTCTAGGTTTTCTTTTGTAGCTGTCACTTGTAGACAGCTTCATTTATTTCTGCTGCTTTCTAATTCCTTTAGCAGAGATATCTAAAAGACGTGCTTGATTTATTGAATCATGTTGTGGAATTGAAATGGTTAACAACGAGAAGACAAGACTAAATACCACAATCTGTATTTGATTTCTGATGCTTTCCTGTTATTTACAAAGTGTCTCTTTGAGTATCATAAATAATTTACAGTTCAAAGTGAATATTTCTAAGTGCTAGCAAGCCCAATTCACATTTATTTCATTTGCTAATGTTTCCACAACATAAGACAAAGCATAAAACCTCCTCTTATTGCCCTATAGTTTAACAAAAGAGCTATTAGATTAGCACAGAAACTCAAAAGGTCTCTTTTAACAGCAGGTTAAGGAGAGGTATTAGTTGTTCAGTCTTGCAGTCCCTACTATGGTAAAATTCTAGTTCCCAAGCATAGAGGATTTTACCTCACTAAGGAAACCAGGGTTAACCTTTTTGCATGCAAAACTTATCTCACAAGTGCATTGTTTTATTGCTTTGGGGAGTCGCACAGTGGGAATAACTCTGAAAGCTAATCCTAGAGAATAATGATTTCCTTTCAGACATACTGTGAATTGCTTGTAATAGGTAGAACTAGCACACGACTTCCAAAATGAAATCATAATAACAAATAATTGAAGAAAAAAATGCCACAGAAATAAAATGTTTTGTCACAAGTATGCAGTTAGACTAACTTTAAATTCTTTCTGGTTTTCTTTTACTATTGCGTAGTCTAAGCCAATTTAAGGGATCTCCTAGAAGCAGTGACTAGTTGCAAATTTCTACTAATTTACCTAAAATACTTACATGTTTTAATCAAACATCATCCATCATTTTTTGGTAGAAACTCCTATATATACAGACAAAACAAATCAATGTAAGGGACAACACATTTCAGCTGAAATAAGATATACCTATAAATTATATCTAATATTTGAAATTATAATGCGGTATCGAATATTGACAAAAATATAGAAATATCTGCAGAATTTTTGTAAGGAGAGGGAAAATGTCGTTAAGGATCTCTCTATACTCAATTTATTCTAACCAAATACTCTTAGTATTACTCTCACTGATTTTGAAAAGCTTGATCAGTCAGACGTATTTATTACCTGTCATTATTTATATCCTATCTTTTCCTTCTGAATGATGGACATTTAGTTTGCCCACCAAAGCTGATATAAAGGATCGCTACAGTCACTGTTAAAATTAGTCTCCAGTGTTTAACATTTCCTAACAGCTTCACAAAATAGCGTGAAGGGGGAAGGGGAAAACAATCAATGCCCAGAAGGAATTTTAGGGAAATAGATACTAACTCATCAGACCAACATTTCAGCACTGGGACAGGTTCTTAGCTGAGGTAAATAGGCGCAGTTGCCTCACAGTCAGTGGAGTTGATTTATTACCAGCTGAAAGACCAGCGCTAGACAGGCAATGTCCCAGCCCCTGTGAAAGGACATGCACTGTTCTCAGTGAATACAAATAGGGTGAGCCTTTTAAACAGGCCTGAGTGGAGGTTTTGTATGTCTATGTGCTTTGGCAAGTAGTTCATTTTCTGAAGCCTGAAACGATTTGCAAATTTGGAGAAAGAATTCGTCTAGAGGAGGGGAGGGGAAAGTAGAGGACAAGACTTTTAGTAAATGGAACCGTAAGGACAAGGTGCCTGTGCAACCCCTCTATCAAGTGAGGGCACTTTCACAGTGAGAATCAGCCTCAAACTCAGTCTGCCTGAAAGGACTGGTGCCCTCATCCTCCAATTTCTATGACAGCTCTCTATCACAGGGCTTGATATACTGGGGTGGAAGGTATCCTTTCCTTTCAAAGTTGCACTTTAAATACACCTTGGAGCAAGCCTAGAATGTGTTTTGGGGGAAGAAATTAGTAAATAAAGCACCTGTTCCGTGGGGAATCAATGCCTCAGGTCAAGGACTTTGATTTCTCTCTGACTTGATAAGTTTCACAGTAGCTGTAATTGAAAGCTGAAGAAATGAAGAACTACTAATTTGTGGCAGAGGTGCTTTGTACTAAGCCCTCAGCTTTACCTTCCAGGGCCTCTGTTTCCTCCAGGACAGTCAGGCAAGAATGCACAGGGGTGCAGGAGAGGAGCAGAATGGCTGTGGCCCATTGGCCACTTCAGGTTGCAAGTGCTCAGCAGTAGTCAAACTACCCTCGTGTAGAAAGAGGTTTTTAGGTAGTACATTTGGTGTAGATCTTGATAAATTCAAAGTTTTCTCAAGTATATTTGATGCTATTGTCTTTCATAATGCTTTAGTTTGATAACAGAAGTCACTGTGTGAACTGGGGAAGTATTGATTGTGAAACATTTAGTTTCTTCAACTTTTAAAATTAGTAAGTTTTTGTCCGTATTTTACAAGAGACAAGCAGATTTTTTAATCTGATCTTTATTTCAGCTGACAGCATTTAGCCAAAGAATAATATTTTGTGAACTATAAATATATAACTACACATTCGCATAGATATGAACTGAAAACTGCTATAAATATAGTAATTATAAGTTTAAATGTAACAACTAATGAAGAGGCACAGTTTCAATGACTAGAACTATGGGACTGGTCTTTAAATCCAATTTTTTTCTCTTTAAAATAATGTTTACTGTATTGATATTGTCTTCATAACTAAGGATGCAAAGCATTCCTTTAAAAAAAAAAATAAAAATAAAGGGGAGGGGTACAAAATGCCAGAAATCCTTCAGCTGTATATTCATAATCAGAAATGCGGTTAGGACTGCAGGCGGCTTTAATGATAATGTTAATTTCACACACACATCCCGTTTCCCATCTCTGCTAACATTCAAATCCACTATTTTATCTGGATTTGGTTTGGCAAGTCACATCCCACTCAATATGAAGGCGTGTGAGAGAGAAAAATCAGTCTGCTAGCATACTATATTGGACCCAATTTCTTACTCATCTCATGGCACTAAGACTTCTTTTATCTGCAGGAATGCCAGCTGATAAAGCAAATGACAGATGAAGCAGTCACTTGCGTTGAGCTACAGAATTTGGGATAGTTTTTCCTCATTGTGAAATGCCCTTTGGTACTGGCAGAAAAAAAACCCAAACCAAACCAACAACAAAAAAAAGCTTGAAAAACCAGTCACATTTTCAAAGGCACCCAAATAAGTTGGCATCCAAATCTCAAATTCCTTTGTACCATCACATAAGAGCTCCAAACATGTTTTTTTTTTTTAGATACACAAATTGTTAGAGTGAAAGCCATCAGTAACTGAACTTCTGAAAGGAACAGAGAAGAGTGTACTCAATTTCTGAGAGGCTTGGGTTACTCATTAACTGACAGGGTTTTTGTCTAGTTCACCAACATGTTGAACACTGAGAATTATGTTACAGCATAGGGAATACATACTTTTTTTAAAAAGGTACTAGGACTGTAGTTCCATTTTTATTTTTTTTTTTATTTTGAGATATTTCCCCCTTAACATTTTCAGGAGTTCTGTTCTTCTCAAAAACAAATTGCTTACTGCAAAGCTTTCATAAGCAGCTTCCACTTTATTTTTTGTTAGTAATACAGTTCTTGCCAATTTTTGTGAAATATTCTTTCACAAAATCACCAATTAGAATCACAAAATTTAGATAAATTCCTCTGGAGATCATCTGGTCTTAGCCTCCTACTTTAAACAGGCCTGTAGGTCTAAAATGTCTGAATTCAGACCAAGTTTTGAATATCTACAGGGACAGGGATTCTACTATGACTCCACTTCAGTGTCTGACCGCCTTCTTTGGGAATAGAAAGTTGAACTGGAAATTCCCTTCCTGAAAAGTATATACATTGCCCTTCCCTGCCCCATGAGTTAAACTGATCAGCCTATATTTCCCCAGATATGCCCTTCCTGAAAACAGATGTGGCATTTACCCATCTCTGGCCCTCGGAGAGCTCCCACATATGCCTGATCAGAGACTGCAGAAGAGTGTGTCTCAAGGAAACTCTCTGGTTCCCTCAACAGCCTGTGAGATCATTCGGTCTGGTCCCATAGCTTTGTATGTCCAATTTATTTTGAGTCTTTGACTTTTCATTTTGACAAAAATAATACATTTCCTAATGTTGTTCCCCAGGACTTAGGAGGCAGACCTGAAAGCAACCTTTATAAGTTGAAGCAAAACAAAGCTGATATAGTATACTTCATTCTTTTCTTGTCTTCTATCATTAACTTCTTTGCCCCATTCAGCAACAGGGCCCACATTTAGTCTTGCTTTTTCTTCCAAGAAAACAACAGATTCTTATTGCCTTTTGCATCTCCTGCCTTCTGAGCTTTGACTTCTCTAATTTTACTATTAGATGTCCAGACAATATTTTTATAACATTTTTGGGTAGTCCAATATTGCTTCCGCTTTCTTTATCATAGAATCATGGAATGGTTTGTGTTGGAAGAGGCCTTAAAGATCATCTAGTTCCAAACCCCTTGCCATGGACAGGGATACCTTCCACTAGATTAGGTTACTCAAAGCCTGACCTTGAACAGCTCCAGAGATGGGGCATCCATGACTTCTCTGGGTAATCTGTTCCAGTGTCTCACCATCCTCACAATAAAAAATGTATTCCTAATATCTAGTCTAAATCTACCCTCTTTCAATTTAAAACTGTTATTCCTTGTTCTATCACTACACTCTGACAAAGTGTCTCTCCATGACTTTCCTGTAGGCCCCCTTTTAAGTACTGAAAGTCTGCTTTGTTCTTGCATTTGACTTCACTTAGGCATCCCCCATTCAGCCAAGTTGGCTGTGCTCGACCTTTTGCACATTGGAATGGACAATTCTTACACTTTGAGGAGATGGCTGCTGAAGGTCAACCAGCTCTCCTGGACCGCTTTGTCCTTCAAGGCAGTTTCTGGTGTGATTATGCTTACAAATTTTATTTGATTTCTTATGTCTCTCAGGTTCTTAAACTCTACTCCTGCTCAATTCTGTTGAGTTACCTGACTACTACATTCTCAGGAGATTCTTTCTTATTTGTGAGTAGCAGATAAGCCAGGAATGCACACCCTCCCTGCATCTTCACCACTTGCATCAAAAAATTATCCCTGACATACTCCATAAATCCTTTGGATTCCTTGTATCCTGATGTGTCCCCATTCCAGCAGATATCAGTGTGGTTGAAGTCATCCCTGATGAACAGGATGTGCACTTATAAGGCTTTTTCCAGGTTTTTCAAGAAGGCTTGTTCCCTTTCTCTTCTTCATCCAGTGATCGGCCCTCCACTGATTGCAGATTTCTACTCATGATGTTGTTTCCTGTCACATCAAAGATCTATCTCCATAACTACATTATTGTCACCGAAATGTAGAGCAGGTCCTCTCTGCAGAATTTATTTACCTATTCTTTCGTTCGTTTACTTTCCTTACGCTTTCTGAAAATCAACTTGCTCGGACTGGAACTTTAAACACTAAAATCTGTACATTTCAGCGTTTAAAACTTTTCCATCTGGGATACAAGTTAAAACACTTGTGATCTGACTACCCTGAGTTTGTAGTAGGACACAGTCTAAATTTTCTGAATGCTGAGAATACTCCAGTGACTCACTAGTTCTCCCCAAAAGGACCTGTATATAATTGATGTGAAATTGAGGAAGAATACAGCAATGCCTGGTCTTGGAGAAACATGTGATACACCAGGTTCATGAATGAGCGTGGGGACAATGACATGAACCAGGATACAGCATTGCAGTTCACCTCCTGCATCAGGCTAGCCTGTGTTATTTCTGGATCTAGTCAGGCAATTATACTATGTAGGTAAATCTTTTGTTTTATAAGGTATGACTATATTACATCTTGAAAAATTATATCCTGTCTTATGTCATGAATAATTAAAGTGTACAGATCTTTTGATTTACTAGAATTTGGTTTTCATCTTCATGGTGAAACAAAAAAAAAAAAAAAAAAAAAATACTCCAGGTTTCAGAAACAAATGGAGACCAAAATATTGCCTCTGCCCTGAAGCTACCAAAGTACTTCCACGCATGAGTTCACAGCAGAATAACTGAATTTTGAGGAAACGAACAAATTGCACTTTCATAGCCCTGTGTTATGTTCCTCTTACCTATTCTGTTTCTCAAAGCTTTCACCTAGCAGTTGCTGAACATCTAGAAAAACCTGAGTTATCTCTTGGAGTAGCAAAAAGGTAGAGTTAGAGTTGTATTACATTGCAAAGACTGGCAGCAGTCTAAGGGCAAGAGTTGACTCTGCAAATCTTAAGATTCATTTGTAAGTCTCTAAATATACAGACCTCATAGATGATATTTCTAGTGGGTTCTTGAACTCTGGAAATAGTCCTGACATGTCAGTATCCTTGTTGCTTGTCTAAACTGAATGGAAAATTCTGTTTCTTTCTGAGCAAACTCCCCTTTGTTGGGATTGCTTTTTCTCTTAAATACTTCAAATAAAAAATTAAATATTTCCTTAGCTTGCTAAAATTAGTGCTAGCTATGGAGATGGTAGCTTGGTAGATGATTTAAAAAGAGCATTTAAGTATATGCATGCTTTCATGGAGGTCATTTGATCTATCAGCATTCTAAAAGGTCAATGGGTCTATCAGCATTCTTAAAGTTCAATATGTTTTTAGGTATTTTGCTGTAATGGGATTCTTTTTAGATAAATTTCATGACCCAAATTTTTGTAAGTAATCAGAAGGTACTCAGCTTCTACAGATAAAAATAGCAATAATTCCTTCTTCCCCTTCTGTAGAGGAAATAGCTCAATTAGCTATTTTTATTTGCTTGCTTGTATGCCTGAGAGAGTAGTTACTATCCATGCAGAAGTTAGAACCATCCAAGACAGTGAGGCTAATAAACTTCATCAACATCAAGTGATAACCCTATATCAATGTCTCAAGGCAGATTTTGATGTCTAGGAACTTATGGATTGCCGAATTCTTGCTCAAGTTAATTTTGTCTCTTGCTTTACGGATTTAAAGGACTCTCTGAGGGCTTTGTTTGGAAAGAAATTTTCTTGCATTTCAACTGAAACATATCCCCCCTCCCTTGTATTTTTTTAATCCTTCCAGCCTTCATCTCCATGGGTTAGGTACGTCATGAACAGAAATACACACTTTCCAGCTAAGCAGAGGAGCTAGTTTCCATTAACACAGATCAAATAGAAAGGAAAGACAGATTAAATTCAGGTACCACCAGTCAAATGAAGCTAGGACCCTGCATGTTTATATGTTGATAAATAACAGCTGCAGAGGGCAACAGTTAAGGACTAGACTAATTTAAAGTTGTTATCTCAATGTTATGTCTTTGACCTAGGTCTTCCATTTATTGGCTCTTTGATGGTAGTGATGGTTTATGCCAGGCTAGTTTTGATTTTGAACTGGAATGCGTTAGACAAATCAGAAAAGTAACATCCAGCTACTTTTGGAGTATAAAATGAAGGGGGTTTTTTGTTTTCTGAAACCCAAAGCAAAACTGGAAAGTGAGAGATTGAAAGAGAAGACCCTAATAAGGTGCATAAGAGACCTCAGGAATTTCTGAGTTGTTCGAAAGCCCATAACAAGCAACTTAACAAAAAAATAATGCAAAGATGAAAAACTGAGGCTTAGATTTTGTAAAGATAGGAACCAACTACTCTACTCTTCCTTTTCTTATTTCTGTAACTGCTTGTCTGGCATACTTTCTGGAACACTTTAATTCATAAACATCTGGCAATAAAACTTGGAGATTCCCTTTCATGGTTTTATCGCTTTCAGTCTGTAGGTCTTTGGGTGTTCTGCTTCCTTGTCTTTCCAAGAATATATCTAAGGCTTTTTGAAAATTTTGCAAAAGTTCATGGAAATGGATTTCACTTTTGTGTAACAACACAGATATTTAATCACTGCAAATGAGTTGCAGGTGTTGTAGACTTCACTGCTCAGACAAAGAATAACATTCTCAAATAAGTTTACTTCAGCTATATTGTTACAGTGTATTGTATTTGTTCCTATCTATTGGTGTTGATGTTTAAATGCTCTGGGTTTTTTCATCATCTGGGTTTTTTCTTAATACAAAACTACCTTAGGATCCAGCAGAATAAGTTATTCTTTGTGTTTCATTAGAATAATATTTAATTTTGTTGATTAATACCTGAAGCCTTGAAGTTTCGAAGAAGTTGAAATGATGTGAGAATATAAATCTAGAAAAAATGCAGTGTGAATAAACAGCTGTTTTCTAATAAGAGAAACAGAATCTTCCTGGGGATTTTTGGGTAATCTTTGACTCAATGTCTGTGTTTTTTAAAACTTAACATGCTTTTAAAACAAAAGTATTACAATGTTGAAATGTTAAGGAACTGTTTGTTCCCTACTTTTTTAAATTGATCCCTAGCACTGAATAGGAACATTCATCCTTAGAATTATCTGTTACTTATTTCATCCCTTTTGTTTCAGAATCAGCTGCAGATTGGTTTTTTTCAAGCAAATTTTTAAGAAATGTGTTGATTAGCTTGTTTATTATATGACTCAGTGTTGTTTCTGCTCTGAATCTTAGCAGTTTTCTTTGGTCACTGGAAGAGAGCTAAGCTCTGTAGTGCAGTCCAGCTGCTGTGTTGCCATTTTATACACTACATGCTTCACAAACAGAAGATAAATCCTAAAAAGGAGCAATGCTCTGAGGGAACTGATGGTCTTCTGGCATAGAATAGATTAAAGATCTGTAGGATTTGATTCTCTTCAGTGTAAGTTTGGGGGATTGTTGGTTGGGTTTTTAAAAAAAATCTCTTTTGTAGATACAAATTACAATTTGACAAGCATAAGGAGCATCTTATCTCACAGCAAATTAGACAACAAACTGCAGCCCATAATTTTTCTTACTAGTCCCTCATTCAATAACAAAAACATTACATCGCTTCTTTGTGTGAAGAGGCTTCTTTCTGATGCACTTGGCCCAAAGTGAAGCCAAAGTTGTTCCTTTGCTTCATTTTCAGCTTTTTGTCACTGGAATCACAAATCAGATGTTGTAGAGGGAGAGAAGCACTATTTCCCTGGATAATGTAATAAGAGCAGTGACAATCTCCTCTCTTTTATAAAGAGACAGTGGACTTGTCCTCCCTTGCATCTTTAATTACTCAATGAGAATCTAGGAAGGATAAGAAAAATACATGGAAACAAGTTGGATTTTAACCCGAGCTTCTGTCAGAAGAGGATCATAAAGAGGGTATTTCAACAGGGGGTACAATAAAAACAGTACTCTGTTCACTATTTATTCCTTGAGGTACTTGGATACTCATGTTATTTACCATTATTTTATGAGTAGCAAATATGTTTGTATTATATTTCTTGGTTGTTTTCGCTGTTTTTGGTTTTTGTTTTTGTTTTTTTTTTTTTAAATACGTCAATGCTTTAGGCATTTTGTTACTCAATCTAATCTAACTTCTATTATTGAATTTCCAGTTTCCAAATCTGATCTCCATTCTTTCTCAGACTTTTCCTTCAGTGCATATAGGACGTCAGAAAATCACTGTCTTAATTGAGAACACAGTGTACTTTTCATGCTGGTGCGTTCCTTTTCTTGACTTAGAAAAATGAACATTTTCCTCTCTTTTCTTCCTTCCATTTCCTTTGTTTTTTCCTTTACATCCGCTGTAAGTGGCATTTTATTTTGTTCTCATGACTTAAGACACATCATATCATGATACTGTTTTCTGTGATCTTCTCTGTATGCATTTAGGGCTTGTGAAAAACTGCAACTACACCAGCCTATGATAGCGAAGGTTTCTGACAATCCATATAGCAGATACTCACAAACAACAAAGGGAACTCTCATTCTATTGCATATCACTTAAAAATTAACTAATGGAATATTTCTAAGGTTTTCCTTTTGTATCTTGCTTGAGGACATCAGATATACAAATGATGGCTTATTTGGGGAAAAACTTGACTCGTATTTGAAATAGACTTACCTGTCAAAGTTTGCATTTTTTCATGTCAGCCAACTGATATAAATTAGTCTGGTTTGATTTCTTTCAGCAGTTCAGAAAAGATCATTGATTACTAATTCTTTAAAAATTCCCTGTTGTGCTACTTCTAATAGACAGTTTTCACCTTGACATTTTTTTTTTTATTCAAGAATAATAGCTTATTTTTAAAAAGCTTAGCTTTTTAAAAAAAAAAAAAAAAAACAAAAACAAACAAAAAAACCCCAAAAAACCCACAAAAAAAACCAAACCAAAAAACCCAAAAAACCAAAAAAACCCCAAAACTTTGTTCTGGCTTTTACTCAAGAGAAATGTGTATATGTGTATGTTTCTTGAACTTCTATATAAGCACCAGAGAGCTAATAGTGCGACCTACTGTATAAGAGTAGGAAGTGGTAAGAAATAGTAAGAGAAGGCAGCCAGCAGCTTTGTAGAGAAGAAACTGGAGTTATTGGTGGAAAAATAAGTTGATGACAACACTGATAAAAGGATAGAGATATCTTACTTTTAAACAAAATTAGAATGTAGTACCAATTAGGCTGGGTTTAGACCCCCTATTGCCTTGCAATCTAAATAAACCTCCTACATTCCTAAATTCTGCAAGTACATTGCAGTACCAAAAATATTCAAATACGAAATAAAAACCTGTTTGTCAGCAGCTGACTAGAACTATTCCTTCAGTGTTTTATTCCTTCAAACAGTTTAATGATCACTGTTTAGCTTTTACTTTGAAAGCATTATTTTATCAAAGAGTTGAGTTTATGATAGAATCATAGAATTATCTGGTTGGAAAATACTGCTGAGATCATTGAATCCAACCGTGCCTGTCCCCTTACAAAACCATATCCCTAAGAAACTCATCTACTGTTTTTTTAAACACCTCCAGGGATGGTGACTCCACCACCTCCCTGGGCAGCCTGTTCCAATCCCTGACCACCCTTTCAGTGAAGAAATTCTTCCTCAGGTCCAGTCTAAACCTCCCCTGGTGCAATTTGCGGTCATTACCTCTCGTCCTATTGCTTGTCACTTGTGAGATCAGCACCCACTCCATCATAGCCTCCTTTCAGGCAGTTGTAGACAGTGATGAGGTCTCCCCTCAGCCTCTTCTTCTCCAGGTTAAACAACCCTAATTCCCTCAATCGCTCCTCATAACACTTGTGCTCCAGCCCCGTCACCAGCCTCGTTGTCCTTCTCTGGACATGCTCCAGCCCCTCAGTGTCCTTCCTGTAGTGAGGGGCCCAAAACTGAACACAGCACTCCAGGTGCTTTGTTAAAATAAGCATGGGGAACTTCTGAAGCTAAGGTATTTCTTGAATGAAATAATTCCAAAACACAATTTCCAATACCTGTTTTCATATTTTTTTGGTAGATTCTACTATACTAACATTTCTCTTTTTTTAAGAGCATTTATAATAACACATGGCATACTTAAGCTTCTAAAGCAGATTTACACAATGAACAAATGTTCTTTTCACATTGAACAGGTGTACAGTACATTTTTATCTACTAAGAATGTGCCTATTCATTTCATTAGTAGGGACTGCTTTACTATATTTATCCCTTTCTATTGGCACCAAATGCCTTTCTTGCTGCTTTCTACATCAATAGAACCATTAGCTAAAATGTAATTTTTACTTCCCTTTTTTGATGATGATGATAACCAAAGAGGACACAGTTCGACTTCTGGGTTCCTGGCTAACTATGTCGCTTCTATTCTTTCTTTGCATGAAGTACGTTTGATGTGCAAAGTTCTACGTGGAAAATAACCTCTTACTGAGTACTTTACTTTTATTTGGACATGAGTTAGGTCTACCGAGTTCCTTGTTTCTAAAGAAACACAAGGAAGAGCATTTCCTCAGTCTGCAAACTAAATCTTTGCCACTGGACATGTAGAGCTCCTGTGCAATTAAATTAGATTCCACAGATACTGTTCCCATAGTCCTTGGCGTACGTAGGCAACATCATAACTTAGTAAGATCTGTTGTACTCTGCTTTAGCTCAGGAATTTCACCAATCAGACTAATATTTCTGCGACTAGAAGAGTATTACACAAGAGTATTTTTACTAGCTCTCTGAAAGAGGGTAAGAATATGTCCTTGGATGACATAGTTGACTATAGCATCTGCTATAGTGAGTCTGCTAATAGTAAGGAAAAGATAACAGCACTAGTGAGAGTGAGGATGCAAGTTCCCTGGATACACAGAAGTGTCTACCTGCTTCGGCCTGGTAAGCACCATATTCACACAGTTCAGCTCCACTTCTTGTGCCAGTGAATCTGCCACTAGTGGTAGTTAAATATAGTTTATAAACCAGCTGAGGAAACTCTTCTGTATAGTAGAATATCACATGGTTTGATTGTGGAGAATTCTGGAGAAGAGCTTTTTGGAAAGGGAAACATGCTTTCCTGAGAATTGTCTTGTGACGTGTTGAACTATAGATAGATTTGAATGAAAATTTCAGCCACAAGATTTCTACCAAGAAAGTTAATTATGTTACAAAATTGTACCTATTAAAAATAAGTTATGTTTTTATTATAGAATTGCCATATACATGTGTCATTCCAACTCATATAGCACAAGAATATGATAGGAGTATAAATTTTGCACAATACTTATTTTTACTGCTTCAGTCCAGTTGTGGTCCAGTGTGTAAATTGGCCACTAATAATTGAATACTAAGCATGTCAAGTCCCATGTTAATACTGCCAAAGAAGATATTAAAAGCTCAGGTTTTATTACACTTTTAAGTGACACCCCACCACCCCCCCCCCAAACCCTTCTAGAAGATAATTTAAATTATACTGTCTTACTGGGTAAGAAATAGAAGAAACAGACCTTTTTATATAGAGATTCTTCTAAGCACTTGTCCTCAGTAACCAGGAACTGTCTCAGATCTTGCTTCTCTATATTAAGCTAAGAAAATTGGTTTGAAAGTGAATGAGTAAAGAATATTTCAGTACTTATGTAATGTGAAACGTACAACTGCTGCTACAGGCAATTGTACACCTAAAATGAAGCTAACTACCTATACAAGTATTACAGTTTAGAAGTACAATTTCACCTAACATTAAGTGTCTAAAAATGCATTTAAACTTTTAAACTAGAACTAAGTGAAATTTAATTTTAAACACTTAAAAGAGAATACCTAACAACAACTAAGTGTGTTTGTCTACGGCACTTTGTTATGTTGTTCATATTTTTGTGGAGTAGGGCGCTATTCAGCAGTGGAATTCGTATAACCGAGTGGAGGATGTGATGAACAGAGCCTATCTAGTAGCAATGGAAAAACATGCCTTAAGAGCAAACATTTAATGCACTTGCCATCAGACTGTGACCTATACTACAATTCTGGTTTTGTGACTTCCCTGTATATTTTGATTGTTATCCTCTCATGGTTCATATTGGGTACCTGAATACAGAGATAGAAAGTGCTCAAACCCCATAATATATGCACTATAGGAAACTTCAGTTTCAAAAATGCCTATTCTTTCTTTCTTCCTTGTCTTTTAAACCTGACCACTTGTGAATGTAAGGCTTATTTCACTACTTGTGCAAGATTTCATTTGTTCAGTTAGAACATTAGCAACAAGCTAGCATGTTTGTTTCTTACTTTTTATTTCTTTCAATTCTTTTTGCTAAAAGAGAAACATCTGTACTTGAATTTTTTTTTCACTGTGTTATAGATGATGAAGCCAGGTACCTTTTTGTTCTTACGGGGTTTGTGACTTACAAAGCAGAAGAGTCATTACCTGTACTGTTATTTTGTCTATATTTCGTGATCTTTGATCTTTCAGCCTTCACTCTGTTGCAAATCGAGTTTCCTCTAGTACAAGCATCTCCTGAAGCATCCACTTTGGCCACATTCAACCTACATAGATTTTTTGAGGATGTTCACCCTGTAGTTTCACAGACCCTGATACAGGAAGCAATCTGGTGAACTCTATTCACTGGAAGGGTCAAATGCCCTCTGCTTAGAAAAAGACAACTGACCTAACGCACATTACCATCCAAGTGGAAATAACTCCTTGGGCCTGCTGCTCAGTTACTTTTATTTTCTTTGTTATAGTATTAAACATGTCTTATTTTTTCTTGGTCCTTTACATTCTTCACAACACTACTCCTTTCAATGTATGTTTTATATGAGCAAAGTTGAAATTTTTATTTCACATCGATACACAATTTATACTTAAATAGGGACACATACATACATAATGCAGTACTTATTCTCTCATTCTCTGCGTGTTGGGGAAAGGAGGTAGGGGAAATTAGGTATACAGTTCCAATTACCAAGCTCAGGAGTCATCATCTTGAAGTTACCATTTAAGATATGCGAATGATGACAATATACCCAACTTCGAAAATAAAAGCAATTCCTTTTTTTTTTTTTTTTTTTAAATGAGTGAAGTAGGAAAGAATAAAGCTTGTGGGTTTTTTCTAGAAAGTCATATGTACATTTTCCCTCTGGTAGAGGCAGGAACAGATCGTGCAGAGGTTCATAACTATTGCTTCATCACCATACTTTTCAGTGAATAAATACTGCTCATCAATAAAACCTCAGGCAGACAGTCAATAATGGTTGAAAATTAGGTAAGGCTACAATGAATGTCTTGATAAATTTATAGGTTGGTGTTAAAGACAACAGAAAACTCTGAAGGCTAAAGAGTAGGTTTTTAAGCATTCTGTAGAGCTTAGTGCCAAGTGATTCACTGGAAAAGAGGTAGTTGCTCACCCCACAGGGAAACTTAATACTAAAATCACGTATAACTCTTATAAATGTTAAAGAACAGTTATGTCAACAGCATTATCTTGTCCTAAAGATTGTTGCTTAGCTCTCTCTATATAATTTTAAATTTACTCCTTAGTTCCACTCAAAAGCAGGATAGATGTTTGTTTGCTAGGCATTTATAATGAGTTACACCTTGCACCAGAGGAATTTTCTTTTAAAAATTTGAATGTTACATGTGAATGATACCTTAAATGAATATATATATATATATATATGCGCCAAGCCATCCTTTAACAGATTGCGAACCTAGTACATGAGGAAGTAGATAATAGCAGAAGTTATCTTCTTGTTTCTAATTCTGTGCTTTAAACTTAAAACATTTTCTCCTCTCTATATAGTAGTGGACATAAAAATAATATTTTTTATGGCACCTAACAGGCAGATTATCCATTTCTTTGCAGAACTGAAAGTTAACCAATAAAAAGCCCTAAACTTATATATTTGAAAATGTGGGCAAGAAAGAGAATTTCTATTTTGTCTTTCTGCAGTATAGGGTCACACTTGAGCTTTGTTCTCATACCTGGTTTTAGTGTTCCAGCTGCCCCCCACCCCCCTTTTTGTGTTTGCGGATGCCAAGTGTATTAGACAATACTTATTTATGCTCTGTTGGCAATGGGTACCAAATGTAACATTGTCTCAAGTTCATATATGTTTGTCCTGGAAAGTTAGCAGCACAAATAATCTACTGCAGAACAGCCTTTCTGTTCATCTCTGAAATATTTTCAGAATCTTCTTATTGCTTACCTGGTTTGACTTCCTTCTCAGCAAGTTGTAGATAGCAGAATATGAATTAGTGGGTCTTTTTGTGCCTGAGCAGCCTTCTTGACTGGTGCCCTTTACAGTTCCGTCAGGAAGTTGTGAATGACTTGTATAAAATTGTATTTTCAAGTGTAGAAAGGTCCTGGAACCTACTTGTAAACCAGCACAGAGATAAAACTTTAGTTCACGTCCTGTAGAATGTATAACTCAAATCCACATTGTAGATTTCTTTATAATTATCTTGTCCATTAAAAATTACCATGGTCCTTGGCACCAGGATCCCCAAGATATAAGATACTCTTCCTAGGAATGGAAGGGGGGAAAAAAAAAGTGTATACTCACTTTTTTAGTAGGAGAGAATTGTGTTCTAAACCTGAACATTCTTTAAACCTACATAATTATGATATTTGAATATCATTTAGTCATTATTACTAATGTCTTCATTAATATGGAGAAATAAAGCCCTATTCATTATCATTCTCTGTTTGCATAATCTTTAGGGAACATAAATGTCTCTTGGAGAGAGGAAGGCTATTTAGAGAGAAGTAAGTAGTACTTCTACCATGTGGAATGGGCCACTAAAGAAGATAAGGTGTTTTTTAGCACATCCTTATCAACCATTATCAACCAGTTGTTTCTGTACAACCTTTTCACTTGGGTCTAGAGATGATTCAATGGAATATATTCATGCTTATTTTCTTGAATATGCAGGATTCTTTTGCAAAAATATAAGTAGAAGTATTTACCTTAAAGGGTAGTAAAGGAAACCTAAGAAATCCCAGAATTCCAGCACGTAAACATGTTGAACCTGATAGAGGTATCATTTTGGAGCTTGTACTCAGGAAGGTGATATCTGCTTGATAAAGAGAAGTTAGTTCTTGGCTATTTGCAGTTGCAGATATATCATATCCTATATGGGATAAATAAGACTTTTATAGAAAATAGAGGGCAAAGCTATGTTTATCTCTCTCTTTCTCTCTCCTTCTTTTGTCCCCCTCCCTTTGTGTTGTTGAAAGGTAGCAATATATTACAGAATTTTCTGGTATGCTGATGCTACTCTGAATCAATAAATGAAACCTCATGTTACACAAAGGATACTGAGCAGTTTTATTTTATAATAGGCTGCAGAAAGTGACCACACTTTGCATTTCCTGCCCTTGCAGTGGTTTTTGGCTTTCAAAGTCTTCATCAATATAAAGAAAGTAAGAGTCAAGTGAGATACAGCATGCAGTGAAGAGACACGAAATCTAACAATAAGGTAGGAAGCAGACAGATCTATATAAAGGTTCAGATTACAGTCATACCTCTGTCTCCGTGTATGTTGTCACACCACCCCCAAATGCTGGAGGCTGTTGCACACTGAAGAAGCTATTACTATCTGAAAGACAGGTGCTCTGTCTGGAGACTAGTACTCACAAAAGATGTCCACTGGGCTCTGTATTACTGCATTGCATTTCATTAACTAGCAAAACACCCTGAAGTAAAATTAAATTAAAGGTCTCACTTAAGCCAAGGAAAGTGAAGAATTTCAGAGTTATTTTGCTGCATGGTATTTCATAATCCGCAGCTCTTACATAAGATCAGTTATGGCTAGCTTGGACATTGCATTATAAAAGCTTTGAATGAGTCTGTGGCTTAAGCAGAATTTCGTTTTACAAAGTAAATTTACGTCGTTTTCAAAGAGTTAGTGCATCTCAGCCAATGTAGAGCTGGTGTACAATGTATGTTATTCTGTGAGTAGCAAACAAACTCACTATTTGAATGAGTAAGACAACAGTTGTGAAGTTCTCTCTCCCCCTTTACTTTCAGAAAATCTTAGCAAAGATATAGGAAGCTACTTAGGAGTGCAGAGGAAGTTTTTATTTACCTTCTTTCTTTCCTCCATGTATTTTGTGTGTGTGTGTGCAATCCAAATCACAATATATCACTCAGCATTTCTACTACAAAAGCAAAATAAGTCCTCCTTCTGGTAAAAAATCAGCATCAGAAATCTGTTCATAACTGACAGAATACTTTGGAAATATAAAGTGAGTTTTCATACTGAACTTCTCCATTTCTGTTGTTTAGATAGGTTAGTAACTTAGCACCTAAGCATACTGAATATTTACACTTTAAATATGAAAGAAAAATGTTAAAAAAATGCTGTTTGTCTTCTTCCTTTTCTTTCAGTAGCCAATTTATATAGAGAGACTTTTTCCATTGACATCATAATGGCTGAGAAGTCAAAGGAAGTGTAGGAGACAGTGATATATTACAATATCAATGGACATATGGGAACTCTGCAATTGCATTCTCAGTGGAAGTTTAAAAGTCACTTTTCAGAAGTGTAAGATACACTCATTGACATGTACAGAATACATCCATGGACAGACTCCGTCCAATGTTATTTTGAATCATTACTGCATGTCTGACAATTACATCATATAAAGTATGAAAGGTCATAAAAATATCTACAGTGCATACACATTAGCTTTCTTTAAAATGGCCACTTGTTACAATATATATATTTTTGTAAGTGTTATAGAACTTTATCGTAATAAGTTCGCTTGCATGACGAGTGCTGTGGGCCTTAACTAGACGATTCACATGTGTAAAGCTACTGACATAGTGCAAGATCAAATCCTGAGGACAGTAACTAATGGTTACTCTGCATGGCTAAGAAATCAAGATATGAAGGGACGAAAGAAAAAGTGTATTTATTTTACTTTATATTTTTAAGAAGCTGACTTGGAGTAAACATAATACTGCATTTGACTGCTTTACTCTTGGAAAGATGTCAGCAGAAAGCAGTTGTAATTAGAAGAAAATCCTAATTTTTGCTGACAGTTTTTATGTCAGATTTTACTTTCTTGGAATTTAAAGTAACTGTCATATGCAAAACAAAAGCTCTGTAGAAGATGAGGGTAATGCTGATAACACAAAAATCTCATGGAATGTCTAATTACATGTGCTGCTAAGGAGCACCTAGTAAATAATAATTCATGACTTTAAGTCATAGTTCCTTCATATAGCCTACAACTGCAATAACCTCTTTGATTAATTTACATCATTACATCTGAAATATTTGATTCTAAAAAAAACCCTCAGAATGTAGCTTTTATCTATTTGATACTTTTTAAAAAATCCCACATGCAGCTAATGTGGTTCTTCATCAGAATGCAGGTAGCCATAAATACCTATATGTAAAAAAAGCTACTGTCATTATATCTGATTTTTAACTTAGCAGTAAGGAGATGATACCTGTATAAACAATAATAAAATATGGTGAAAGTTCTAAGGATATAAGCTTGCATGTGTCTTCATGGAAAAAAAACCTACACCTAGATAATTATGATCTCCTTTCATTAATATTCTGAATACATGACCATAGATTATAGAAATATAAAATAGTTAATATCAATTTGCACTGTCTCCCCTTGTGTTTTACTCAGTTACCTTTGCTCCAAGGACAAGAGGATGAGTTGTGTGCAAAGATGGAATAATTGAGGTTGTTTAGTAGAAAAGAGAAGATACCATAGAAATGTTAGGGCTTCTGTATGTAAAAAAGTTTGATGCTGAAAGACAAAGAATAAGCTTTTGAAGCAATGTCATTAGTCTGACCATTAAGAACAATAATGTTACTGTAAAGGACAGTTAAGCACAAAAGTAGTTTGCCTAGGGAGACTGTGGAGTCTCTGTTGCTGGAGGTTTTTAGGAACTGGTTAGACAAATGTGTTAGGTGTGGGTTTTGTGCCCTGTGTGGCTTGGGTCTGTGGATGGACTAGATGGCCTCCTGAGGGGTATTCCAGCCCTATTTTTCCATTTCTTCTATAAAGCTTCCAGGACAGATTGCATGAACATCCTTACTAAAATCTATTAAAACAATTACAGTCACTTTACCCAGCAAACCATATCTTTTATTTTTTTCAGAGATGGCTTATGTTTATTGTGGCTTGATAGGTTTTATTAAATTGATCCTTGTAATTTATCATTCACCATCTAGTTCTCTCCTAAGTGTTTATGTATTGATTCCTGTGTTACTTAAATTTGACCGGGTAAGAAGAAAAAGTAGTCACCATCTTCAGTCCACAGAGCAAGAAAAAAAGGTTACCGATACCTGTAGCATGCCCTTCCGTTTCTGTCATGTTTTTATGTTGATGGCTCCATTCAGCATTTTCAGTGGTCTAATCAGTGCTGCTTTGCTGGCCTAAGTAACCCCTCAAATCTCACAGTAAGGAGGACTTTTGGCATGCAGTTGACAATGGATCCCCTTGACAAGATTGACATCGCTGCCACCACCACCCCTGAGAGGAAGTGCTTTGATTTTAACTGCACTTGAGGCCCTTACAATATAATAAATTTTAGTCTTTTTAATCACATAGTAATTTGCTGTTTGCACTTTTAATAGCAATTTCTTAAAACCAGAAATATTATATTTTACAGTAGCTCTATGAGAACTGGAAAAGGAGAAAAAGCCAAGAACAATTTGTCTCAGCTAGCTACAAAAAATAGAAAATAGAAGAAAATTCTCAATTGAAATCTGCTTTAGATTTTGTAAATCGATGATTTGAAAAGCATTTCTTAAGGATACATCATATAATCCTTTTGTTTTCTACATGGAGATCAGCATGTGATCCGCATGTGATCAACATTTTACACTAAAAAGAACAGAGCTAATTCTGTTCTGAAAAGAGAAACGTTAATTTAAAAGACAATTGAATAAAATCTTATCAGAATTTTATGACATTATTTTATTTTGGTATTCCTTGTCCTCGTCTCTTACAGTTTGAGTATCTGTTAATACTGGCACCTTCAGTCCTGATATCAAATCCAAGCACAAAGAGTTATGTGTTCCTCCCATTAGAAAGTCAGATGTATTTTAGGTTTTTGCCTGAACCAGACACAACTTGCGTCATATGTTTACAATAGCAGTATGTAATTACAGTAGTAATATTTGCATTAGCTATAAAATTTCAGTGGGTAAGATTTTATTTTTGCAGGATGTGGAGACTTGTAGAAGCCAAACATTACCATCAGCTAGTCATGCACCTGAAAACTTAGTGAACCCTATTACAGATTTGGTAAAGAATTAAAGACATTCTTGTGGGTTTGATATTTACAATTAGCAAGTCCTGTTACACCAAACAGGCATTTTACAGGCATCTGAATGTTCTAATACAGCACACCCTTCCAGGAAAACTTGTTATCCTGAATTTAATTACTGAAAGCTCAAATGTTAACTAATAAAGCAGCATTGCTTTAAAATTTACTATGGTACATTTCTATAGAGCCATTCATTAGTTTGCATTATATCTGTACAAAAATCAACTCTATTTTGTCTACCTGTGGGTCACTATATTACATATTTCCTGAGGCTTTCCTTTGGAATAACAGATGCAAAGCAGAAAAATGGAACATTATTGAAATTTGCAATAAAGTGTATTGGTATGGTCTAATCTGTAGTGATGATTAGTTTGCAACATGATGAAATACCCCTGAAATATAAATATATATGTCTAACATATCTCTGCCATTTTCATGACACAAGATTATTTTTGCAATGGAATTGAATATACTTTCTTCTGCATATCCTCAGCAGTTTACTGTGGATGCACCCAGTGAAACAGAGGGCCATAATGCTTTGAAACCAGTTTGAGGGAGAGCATGTTAAGAACAAATACTTCACGAAGTTGCCTGGAATTCCACCATTTTAGCCCTGTCCTCCAGACAAAAATTATTAAACTGCATTTCTGTCATAGAGTGCATCGTCAGTGAAACAGTAACAAGCTTCTTATTGAGACTAGTTTGTGCTAAGTGTTAATAATCACTGGAAGCATCTATATGATACGACAAAAACTGAGGTAGTTGAATATCAAAGCTAATGCTTATGTTCTCCTCTTTGACTTATGATTTATTCTTTTTTTAGGCATTGGGGGTGGAACACAAATTAAGTGCAGTGTGAAACTTAAATGGATGATTTTTCATGCCAAAGCACTAATCTGCTATTAGAGCTAAATATTCTTATGGAATATAGCTTCCATTCCAGTTAAGTTTAAAACAAGCAGGTCCCTACCTTCACCAACACAATGCTATAAATTTCAAATTCACTTATGAATGCAAGTTTTACTCTAACTTCTTCACAATAGTTAATGTAGCGGTAAAGCATATGGCATATATATAATCTTTTTATATGTGACATTTGGGTAAATATTCCTTAGAAAAGATGTACTGGGAGAGTTAAAAAAAAAAAAAAAAAAAAAGAATATATGAAGGTTTCTATTCATTATGATCAAACTCGTCTGAAATCAACAGGAATATTTTCACCAACTTAATGCTTTATGTGAAGATCTAAGGGACAGATCAAATAAACAAATTGGTAACTTAAAGAGGATGTGGGGAAATTCATTGTCAAAGCTGAAAATCACAAATTCCTACTTCTCTGCTCTGTTTCTCTGCAGTAAGTCAATAGAATAGGCATCTATCTTCCTTCGTACTTTGATGTTACCCAGAAATTAGACATCTGTGGATGTGCAGAATAGAAAAGACAGAGCATGTGAATAGTTACTGTGCAACAAAGCTTAACTGGCATCCAGAAACTACAGTTTTCAACCAAAGTAGCCGCAGGCAATCTCTCCAGAAAACCTTCTTAAAGACTTCTCCAGAGGTAAGAGTCATGTCCATACCACTGCTCACAGTGGTGTGGACACACTGTTATGTCCCACTTCTTGGCACAAACAAGCCCATTGTGTCGCTTCACCTACATCTGTCTTAAATGATATGGCACTAAGATTGAAAATGTTACAAAGATCTGAAGTGGACCAGTATCCATGTACGTGGCTGTGTGTCAACTATGGTGTAAATGAATTATACTAACTTTTGAGCACCTTAGTCTTTTATACAATTAGATTTTAAATACGTGGGGATTATACTGTGTCCAAAAGCAAGGTATCAAAATCTTCCATGTGCCCCTATATGTCGTAGCTACAGTGAAATTTTATTCATCCTACAAGAAATGCTATTTTGGTATGCAATATCTATATGTAGAAGTAAACTATTTTCTTCATATGCAATTATTATGCAATTATATTTAAGATGAAGAGATGTTTTAATGCTGAAGGTGAGAGGAGTTACACTTTCTCAAGTATTACACAATGACCTTTTTTTAAAGTCCTCTTAAGCCATCACTAGAGAGTTGATGATGCTCATACAAAACACTCAATTATTGATTTTTAAGCACTTTTAAGATTCTCAAGATGCAGTTTATATGCTTGTATAGTTTAGAAGATGCACCACAGCTCATGCTTTGGAAAAGATGTCAGATATTTATGGTTGTGTGTCGCACACGACCTCCCAAGGAAGTACTTCTATAGTTGAAGTGCAGTCAAATCAAAAGAATAGAAAAGAGTGAAATGCTTTAGGAAAAATTAACAGTATCTGAAAACATGTTTCTAAAACCTAATAGACATGATAATGTGAAATACAAATGACACTTTTCTTTCCATGTAAATTCTTTCTTAAAATGCTGCTTAAAATCCTTAGAATTTTTGGCAGATACTTCTGTTTAACTCATCCATGTAAGTAGATGTCAAACTAGAAAAAGATGTCTAGCCTGCAGCATACTGTGACATGCCTCTTTTGTTGTTGGTTTTTTGGGGTGGTTTTTTTAGTTTGTTTTTTTTTTTTTTCTTGCATTAAGAAACTTAACATACTACACTTTTTCAAGTGGCTAATAATGCTGCTGTTCAAGACGAGATGAAGTTTACCTGTGGTCTTTTGGAAAATCTATAGGAATGATCGTCTTTTTTACTTTCTTGAGCAGACATGGATTAAATTCCCAGAATAAAAAGCAGAATCTCATTCATGTACATCAATAACATTGCGTTCTTCCAAATTGTTTCCATTTAAACTAGATTTATTTTTGTGTGTAGGCTTCTGCATAAGTTAGTAGTGGATAGCTCCTATTGATTTTAGTATGGGTTAGGAAATACATGTCCATCTGCCTTTAGACACCTTTATAGCTGTCAAAACCATAGTTTTAATTCTCCAGATACAAAGTATTTCCTTTCAAAAACATAGAGATTAAATCCATTTGGTAACAAGGTATAAGAATGAATGCTCTAAAATATAAACCTAAATAATTTTCTCAAATAAATTTAAAGTACTTTTCATCTTCCTTTTTCGACTGAAATTTAAAGAGTATAGAAAGATAAACTTTTATTCATTTATATTTTGTGATAAAATTTAAAAAAACCCATTGTTCATGCAAATACATAGGAGGTGTACTTATTAATGCTACTTTCCATTTCTGTTTGTGGTATGCTATCAGAAACATTTTAATCACAGAATGATAGAACGGTTTGGGTTAGAAGGGACCTTAAAGGTCATCCAGTTCAAACCCCCCCACTTCCCACCAGATCAAGTTGCTTAAAGCCTCATCATCCAACCTGGCCTTGAATACCTCCAGGGATAGGGCATCCACAACTTCTCTGGGCAACCTGTTCCAGTGCCTCATCACCCTAGCAGTAAAAAATTTCTTCCTAATATCTAATCCAAATTTCTAACGTCTTTCAGCTTAGAAATATTACCCTTTGTTTTACCACTATAATCCCTGATGAAGAGTCCCTCCTCAGCTTTCCTTTAAGCCCCCTTTAAGTACTGGAAGGCTGCTACAAGGGTTCCTGGAGCCTTCTCTTCTCTAGGCTAAACGAACTCTCTCAGCCTGTCTCTAATAGGATTTAAAATAGGGCTAACTGATTTTTTTTATGTGAGAAACACTTGTGCGCGGTCAGGATTGAAGTGAAATCTTCCACTCACCAATTTGATTTTTATGATTAATAAGAATTTAAAAATTACGCCAACAGTTCTGTAGATTACTACAAAACACAAATCATGGGCTAATTTTAAGTTCATTATTGTTACAAAACCTGCTACTTCTGTTAGAATTTTTTGAAGCCATAATTATCAGCTTTCATCAATGAACTATCCTAATACTTTTAAAAATATTTCCATACATAATTATTTTTGCGTTCATTCTTTTCAGCAGAGGATCGGTTGCGCAATGTATCCAGGTGTGCAAAGAGGATAGCTTAAGGACAGATAATCTGGTTTTACGTGTCCATACAGAATGTTCCATTTCAAGTCCATATATATATGGTTTTTCAAATGATTCTTCAGTGATTGCAGGGGGGGAAACAAGCCATATGTGTGATTTCATGACTGAGAACTCTCCCTTGCAGGCTTTTTATCTGCCTTGTTTCTTTGCAGCCTCTATGCTGCAATCTGTTAAAAACCATACAGTTTGGAAAAGGATGCTTGTGTGCTTTGGCATGGCTGCTACATACTGGGTGGGGAAACCCTTCAGAAGAAAGGGGAGATTAAATTTTTTCTCAGGAGCAAGTGATTATGTACGGTTGGCAGAACCTTCTGGGGTGCAGCATGAAGTAGTTGAGGTGCTAACTTTAAAGCACATTACTTATTCCAAAATAATCCACCTTTAGAAATGTAAAACTTCATTTTCAAAAAGGAGACATGAAAAGCACTCACTTCAATGAGAAGATGCAGGAAGTTCACCTTAAAATATTGGGCAACTTGGGATGTCATTGTGCAGATACATACCAGATCGTTTTGTCAGATACCATTTTACAGTTGGCTATGCTCTAAAAAAATTGCTCTACTGCTTAAGGATACTACTCTAAAAAGTAGATCTTACTGAAACCTTTTACAAGTTCTCCTATCGATTTTAAAAACCCCACAAAAACCCAGAAAAAAATCCGAATAACAACCCTCACACACATTCAGTCACAAACAGCATAGCTTGAATGGCTGTACGGTCCTAGCAAAGGCTGACCTCTGTTCTTAGGGATGGACCTGGCTGCAGTGTTGGAGGGCAGGGGCAGGTGTGTTCTGTAGCACTCTAACTGTTGCCTTAATATGCAACAACAAAACCATGTAATTCTGAATAGTATTGTTGGTCATGGGTGACATTCTTATCACCCTCCTACTTTTATGTCATCTGTCCCAAATAAATCTCTCTCTAATCTGTATTAGAGATGCAAGACTAAAAGCCATGTTGAATCTCTTTGTAGTATGCTGGTTTATCACCTATAGAAATGAAGTACTGGCTCAAGTGAAGATTATAGCTGAATGCAGTGGATGCTCATTAAAATTATCTATTCTGCTCTTTTGCAGTTTCACAGCAGAGAAGGGATGGATTAAAATGTGTGCTGATTACTATACAGCTGGGACTTTTTAACAAAACGGCTGCATACTTGTGGTACGCCAAAGAGCTAAGCTATGTTCTCAGAAGCACTTAAACTGTGAATCTATGAGGACTCTTCCTTGCAGGGATGAGGTCCCAGTTTCAGTCCCTTGGCTTGCTGGGCTGTGTTACTTGTGTGGGTGATTTTTCTGGGAAGCATGGGAAAGTTCTGGGAGTCTCTTTGGTTTGATATGGTTAAGAGGAATACAATGCAATCCGCTGCTTTTTGTCTCCTTGTTTCTTCCCACGCACTTGTTCTGTTTGAATATAGTAAAAGTAAAATCCACCATATTGCATAAACCCCTCACAAATATTAGAATTGCATTCTCTTTTCACTTAGGAATTAAGTTACTCCAAATGCTAGGCAAATTAGGTGAACTGGAACATACAATTAACACAGCTTGCCAAGCCGAACAAAGCTCAACTCTAAATATGGTTATTGCTACAACCTTGTCAGTAGTGTGGTGTGTGTGAGCCGAGATCTAACATCAAAACCGTTTCATTTGAAATGCAAGAATAAGTTTTTCCTGTCATCTCCATCAACATTTTGCAAAACATCTTCACTGAAATTCTGAAGTATATATGAAAGTCTTAAGCAAAACTTCTCACTGTAAAAATACCTTTGGTTATGAACATTCCACCTGATTGCCTAGTGCTGATGTATGTGCTCTATGTTTAGCCCATCTCCACAAGAAAAAATATGTAATTCTTGTAAATCAGTCTCCTCAGGTGATATTCTACATCCCTTCCCCACGCCCCCTTTTAAGCACAAAGTTCTTACTCTTCCTAATTTCAGTGAACATAAAAGTGTTAGAAAATTTAAAGGTTTGCCTTCTGTCCTTCAGTACAAAACTAAGTAATTGCAAATGACAAGTACATGCTTTCCTAGTCTTGTCTCAAGGCCTCTAGACCACACTATTATTAGTCACACCAGGTATTACCAAGGACAGCCCTCTAGCTGTCATACTAGAGAAAAAAGTCCTCAGCTCATTTTGCATAATCGCCATCTCTGTGGAGATTTTAGTCAGAACAATAAAATTAATATAAGCTAGGCTAGAACATCAGAAAAGTATCAATAATTAAAATAAAAATAAAACTCCTATATCAAATTTTTACTGACAAAGTAAATTTTGGGTTAGAATTTGTGAAACGTGCTGTGCTCAAGGGTCATTCACAAAATCTAACCAATTAAAGCAATAGCATTATTTTCTTAAAAAAAAAAAAAAGGAAACTGAGAGGATCCTTAGAGGTCATGCCAAAAGTCATGCAGCGATGACTATGGAGTGAATTGGTCAGATCTTACCATTTTACAAATCCCTTCTTCAGGGATGTTAGATGCTTCTCATTAGATATTTAACAGTTTTGATAGCTCTTTCTCTTTTACTATAACAGTTACTATATCACTGTATAAAACTGTGCTATTAATAAACAGCATATGACACTAGCATCATCAGTCTAAGTAAGCAAGCTACATTTTTTTGTACTTGTCATTCTGATTTTTACTAATTTATCTTAACAGAGATAAATAGGATGAATGCTTTTTATTATTCATGCTGAGGTGAGTTATGTTTAGTGTTTCACTCTAAGCTATGTGTAGTATTTTTGTAATAGTTGATTCTGGATATGTTTGTACAGATAAGAGAGGACTTCTGAACATGTTTCTATATACTTACATTGCACCATTAAACATTCAGAACAGCAGATGATATCCATATGGAAAGCATGACAAATACAAGAAATGTTATATTCAGACTGAAAAAATAAATTGTGTTTAGTGGTCTTGCAAAAGCACCACTACAGTTGGCAAGGATACTTTTCTTGTTGACAGTCTTTGCTCAGAAGCCTAAGCCCAAATGCTCATCAAGACTCAACTGCACTCTTGCCTCAGAAATGTTCCCCTTGGAAAAGCTGAGGGATGTTTGTCAGACAGTACTGGCAGCACAGATTTCTCTGCTATATTAAACCTAATATAAAACTGCTACTTTTGAAATGTGCAATGTGGATACTTCTTTGAGTTGCCGTTCTAGCGTTTTCCCAAAGCACTCAGTTCCCTATAACATGATGTGTTTTCATTGTTTTTTTGGGGAGGGGCGGGGGGGTGGTGGTGTTTGTTTTTTTTAAATAAGTGCCAGCTAAAGCAAAGGGCTTTAAGGATAGACAAACCTTTCTATATTCATGTCAGTGAAAATGAGCACAAACACTTGGGGAACTCAAGTGCCTGGAAGGTATCAAGTAGGTGAACAGGAAACATTTAATTTGTGTTTGTGGCAAAAGTTTCTGCAGTGGAAGTTTCCTTAAAGAGGACACTAAGCTGGTGTTTCCTTAGCAATATCTGGGTTGAGAATAATTAATCATTGGATCAAGAAGGCATTTTTGACTTACTCAAACATAGACTTTTGTCAGAGAGTAGATTCATCTTGGTTTTGATCAAGGTAAGTGAAGATGCTTCCTTCAGAATAAATGACATAAGTGATAAATTGAAACTTGAATGACCTCATAATTAATCATGATGGCTGTTAGTAACATTTTGCTACAGGTTTGTGGGACTGTGGAGAAATTAGAAGAATCCTTTTAACTATGGGGTTTATAAACAGACTTTAGAAAGCTGAAAAACTGCTTTTACAGACTAACAAATAAATTAATCTAATAATATGTATCATAAGGTTGCTGACTGATACCTTCAAGGTAACAAAGTATTTTTATGTCTGAAATGATAGATGCTATGGAAGATGGTTTTTTGAGCCCCAAATACAAATTGCTGTGTCTCCTTTGTTTTTCTTTTTATAATTTTCAATAGTATGTTCGAAATAGAAATGCTCTTAAATTTGAACATCTAAAATTTCTAAATCTAAACCAGTTTTGAACATCTAAAATTTCAAAACATTTGTTTCCCTTTGTTTTAAGGTTGTTCTTTCTTCTTTTCCCTCTTCTATTCTATAAACTTATATAGAGTACAAACCAGGAAGTCTTAATTGTATATATATTTATTCTGTTTCTTTATGGGAAATGTTGAGCTCAATTTAATAATGAAAAAGTGTTAAAACATTCTGTATGAATAAATGTGGGAAGATGTTAAATGATGGTAAAGGGGAAGGCAAGGCACTTTCCCTTGCTTTTGTAACAATCATCTATTTGACATTTGTTATTTTTAAGAGGTGATGCTTCCTATTTTAGAGAAATAATTCTAATTTAACTTTCCTTAATTTTTCAAGCTCTTAGGTTCAAGGCTTAGTTTATTCTATGCTTTTGCTAGTCTGGATTCAGTATTCAACTCTGGAGTATGGATACATACTTTATGCACATCTGTATTTTTACTGTGTGATTCAGCCAAAATACTTACATATTCTTTTCATTTTACCATTATAATTTGTTGGTGGCTTTTTGAACTAATTTGACTTTATGTATATAACCATGGCATCTTTGTTGTCAATAGCCTGAGCGAATTGTATTATACATGGCTCTAAGAGTTTATCCATTGCTTAAGCTTTTTAGCATTGTCCAATAATGTCCTAACAAACAGACCAGTACCAGTCAAGGACACCATTTTTTCTATCCTAAGGATAGAATTGTGAATGGCATACTTAGATTTTTATTAGATTTAGGTGTGTCTGCGTGCAGCGGTGTTATTTGTGTATATTACTGCTCCTTTCTCTCTGTGCCGTCCAAGGAACTTGTACCAAAGATGGCCTCTTACGATGATGACATGAACCTCCATGGGAGGCGAGGATAATTTTCATCCTATATCTTTGAGATTTTGCAATTAATATTTTGATACCCTATGAAGAGCACTTGACAGTAAAAAATGGTGTCCAGTCCAGAGAATGAGGCAACAAAGTCATTGTATCAACTTAGAAAACTGAAAGTCTTTCTTGGAAGGTTTTTCTTTGACTCATAGCCCAGTCCTAGACCTCAAATAGTTGGTACGTTTTTGCCATGAATTACATTCACAAAATGTAATTTTGTAATCAGAATTGATAAAACAAATTGGCATTAAGAGAAAGCAAACAACGAAATTCCATGATTCACATGTCTTTTCCTTTGTATCTTCCTTGTAGAGAAAAAAAATAAAAATCATAATGACTCAGGGAACTGTGCTTCGTAAATTTGAGCTTTCCTTTGTAAGATGTGAATAGAAGACAGCTTTCCTCCTTAGGCCATCATCAAGAGCATAGAGATGATAATAGAAAGAGTCAACAAAGTTTGTAACAGGAACATCCTGAATAAAGCACCAGATTTCAGAGACTATAAACTTAAGTATAAAAAGTCTTACATTCTTACAGTTTTCCCGAGGCAAATCTACAATCTGAGGACTTCCATGTCATTCTGAGCTTCTGTTCTTATTTGCACTGGATTCTAACTGAATGAGGTTTTTTTTTTTTTTTAAAATAGCCTGGCCCTGCTCACAATGGGATTCCAGCATTTCCTGTTAGAATGTGATTTACCAGGAATTTAATTAATCTCCAGTTCAAACTGTACTGCAGGCCTCTAAAATTAAAAAGAAAAATAAACATAGCAATTAACATTGAAAGAGAGCTAAACTTAGCACTTGAAACTAAAATTACAATAAATACAGATGAACCCAAACCAAAATTGAAAAAATGAATGCCAGTGAAGCCTATTATATTTAAAAACCAAATATGATTACTGTATTTTAAATTTAGGTTAAGAAATAAAATGGATAATGATATGAATGGCATAATGTAATTACATAATCTGACTCCTATCAAATATAAACTGTACCTCTTATATCGCTGTTTTTCTTAGAGAAGTTTATTTCTTCTCCTTCCCTCTTTCTCCAGCAAGATGTGATTTCGAAACACAAGCAAATAAATGTCAAATCCTTCTGCCTCTGTTCTGCCATTCCATTTCTGAAATTCTGCCAAACTGAAAATTTCCATTCAGACTGACTGGCATTTGTTAAACTGATTTTTTTTTTTTCCTTATTATTATTATTTTATTTTAATACTCTTTTTTTCAAAAGTAGTGGAAACTTTGTGCAACTCTTGCTTTTTCTATGCATGGTATTTTAAGAGCAGCTTCTTCTGTGGATCTTTTTTACAATAATACATTTTTTGCTGCAGATGCTCTGAAAATCTTTCTCAAAAAAATTCGGTTACTTCTAAGTCTCGGTCTATGGTGTTTCCAATCTCATATGAAGAGTAGGTAACACTCAATTTAACACCATGCCAACCTAAGAAATGCAGGGACCAAATAAAAAGCTACATTAAAGAGTAAGTAAGTTCAGTGGAAAATTTGTCAAAATCTTTACTCTCTCCCTCCTTTAAAACAAAACAAGAGATTGTAAAGACTGTGGCTTCAAAATCTCTACTCTAAAAAACCTCTACTACTCCGTTGCACATTTTTATCATAAAAATGGATAGAAGAATATGCACAAGAAAATAGATGGAGCAGAATGGCTTATGAGAAATTCTTTATGAAAAAAAGGCTTTTCACATTTACAGAAGAGTAATTTCTCCAGCCTGCCATGTGTTAGAAAGAAACATAAACCCATGAAATGTCACTATGCTACAAGAATCTTTCTCACTCTTTGTGGATGATACACACACTGTTCGTTTATTAAGGCATGAGACAATTCTTGGAAGATGTAATATTTTAGTTATATAACCAATTTTTTTTCATATGTCATCGGTGAATTCTTCTGTGATTGTGCAGGCCTGAAAAGCCTAAAACTGTGTGGATCCATAACAAGATATTTAAGAAAGCAAGATGCTCCTTTTTGTGGACAGCTTCCTTTAAGCCGCAGTCATCTCATCTTGTTCACTTCCCTATGGTAAATACGTAGCTGCAACAGCAGCGGTAGCATGTGGGGCTAGACCATATTTGCCCTGTTTGGCCCTTGTCACATATTTGTCCTGCTTTCCAGTTCAATTTTTTACTTGTTTGTTTGAATGCAGGAGATTTTAAAACATAATTCATTCTTCAAAACAGAGAAAAAAATCTTCAGGGCTAAATAAAATCCAATACTGACCATTAATTTAGAGAATAGAATGCCTTATTAAAACATGATACTTTAAAAATGAAATTCCTAACATTCAAAGATTGGATGTTCTTCCCTTCTCCCTTCTTTATCAAATACTGAAAACTAATGAATTGCAAAGTTGAGAATGACGGTAACCTTGTGCACTTTATGTGGAAGAAGCCTCTAAAATCAGAGCTGAGTTTGGTGACCCAATATAACTAGGTCAGAGAAGCAATGAATTTCTTGAATATGACAGAAATCCTCCCAGCATGCAACATTTGTCCCTCTTATTGATCCCTAGTATGCTTGCAAGAGCCTAATTTTCCTTTTTTGAAAAACAGGTGTAATTATGCTTTCCTATCTTGCTAACAGATTTTGGGAGGTGCAAATTAAAAGTTTTTAAATGCATTGAATTCACTGAATGGAAATATTGCTTCCTGCTTCTAAATGTTCCGTGCCTGTTATGTTTTATAATTGTAAGGGTTCAAATGTTATTGTGTTGGTATATCCTCTGTGACATTTATTATTTCTGTGAAGACTTGCACAACTCATAGCGGGGGACTCCGGCCTGTAGTTGCTGTACATCCTACTCCTATCTGTACATATAATTTTAGGCTCCATTTTTAGGCAATTTCTTCCCACTTGGAATTTCTTTCCAGTGAGGAATTTACCACATGGCTAAACCAGTTGTTTAGTCCTCAATCTAAACCTTGCTGTCCAGAAAATATTAGCTTTTCCCAGTCACTACCTACCTGCAGTTTTCTTATCTCTGAACTTCACTTTCTTTTTTGGCACCTCTGCCTGCATACACCATGTAGCGCTGCTAAGGACTAATTCCTTGTCTGTATTGCCATCCTCCCCTGGCTTCCACGCTCTTCTCAACCATCTTCATAGAAGCACTTTGGCTCCCTGCAATGTAGTCTACTCTAACTGTGACACTGTTTGCTCTAGGTAGCCATCTGATAGCTATAATAGCCATGCAAGCAATAACAAAAGCCTGCAGTGACCTGCATTTGCTACTTACTTTCTCCTTAAGAGGGAAAAGTTCCCATGGAAAGCTCAGGAACTTCATGTGTTGTGTTCTTTCAAATGCTACCTTAAAACCTTTAAATTGCTTCTGCCTGGCACAGATAGAAACCGTAACTTGCTACTGCCTATTTCGTTACCTCTGCCTCTCAAGGACACCGGTTTGGGTGGAAGGAGGGAGGACACATTTTAATTTCTGTTTAATTAATCATAGAATCATAGAATTATCTAGTTGGAAATGATCGCTGAGATCAAGTCCAGCTGTACCTGTCCACTACTAAATCATGTCCCTAAGAAAATCAACTATCCGTCTTTTTAAACACCTCCAGGGATAGTGACTCCGTCACCTCCCTGGGCAGCCTGTTCCAGTGCCTGACCACCCTTTCAGTGAAGGATTTTTTCCTAATATCCTTTCTGACTCTGCTCTGGTGCAACTTGTAGCCATTACCTATTGTCCTATCACTTGTCACTTGAGAGAAGAGACCAACAGTCACCTCGCTACATCCTCCTTTCAGGCAGTTGTAGACAGTGATGAGCTCTCACCTCAGCCTCCTCTTCTCTAAGCTAAACAACTCCAGTTCCCTCAGCTGCTCCTCATAAGAATTGTATGAACACCTATGCTCTATAGGCAGTGACTGGCACCCTCACAGTCACAACAGGGCCCTGCTGCAAGGCTGGTATTCTCAGCAACTGAAAATAACAATATATTACATATGGCAAAATTGAGAACATAATATAAACAATCTGATTATCTTCACAGGAGCCCCTTTCCCCTACATCAGCCGCTCCATGACACATACATGTTCCCTACTGCTAATGGACACAAAAAATTAATTCCTCATCCGAACACAAATGACAACACGTACCTCTCATTCTTCTGCCAGTAAAACTACTTCCTAAGTAACTTGAGATTGGACAGGTTTTGTCCTCTTTCTTTGGCACTAGTATTGTTTCTCCTGGAATACTCAAATGCTCTATTCAGACATCTGAGTTTAAGGATGCTTGGCATGTGAAAATGGACATTTTATTTAGGTCTTAATGGTTATATGTGTTTATGATTTCATATATGTACATTTAGCACCAGATGGGAAGACTAGGATATAAACAGGAGAGTTACAGATAGTTAACATACTATTGGTGTAGGTATGATAATGTCAATAATATGATGCAGTATCAACACAGCCATTGCCTGCTAATAGTAAGTTTTGATCATTGCTGTAACTGCCCAAGCTAATAAATGAACATTTGTAGAGAAGGGGAGAAGGGTCATATATTTCACTAGCCTAGTTGGTGCAGTTACTAAAAAAAAAAAAAAAAAAGAGCAAATAAACGTAAGACTCTTCTTTGAGTGCAAAAGCTTGTTTGTTTCTCTGTCTTTACAGCCACTCTTAATAAATGGCATTGCTCTTCCCTACAGACCTCTCGCTGCTATGTTAATACCTGTGCTCAAGCTCTGAGCATGTCCAATAGTGATCTTGAGTGAGAGTCTGTAATTCTGAAAGGGCATTTTTGTATCATCTTTGTGTCTTCTGGATTTCAGGCTGTCAGGAGGACTTAAATCATGATCAAAGTCATTTAATGTGTACTGAACAACTTCAAAATGGCAGATTTTACAGCAAACTTAGTAAACACCCTCTTTAAACATTTCTCTTCCTTTTCCTTTCGTCATGTTTGCCTTAGACTAGAACTGCATCAGGAGATTTGAGGTTTCCTACAACCTCTATGAACTACGGTGGGGCAGAAATCTCAAAGTATGTGAAGGATTCTGAAGTGTTTACATGATTCTTTCTTGGTATTCATAAGGGAGGACATGCAAATTAAAGCCATCTGTGAGATTAGTGGTTGTGCACAAATTCTTTGACTGGTCTGATATCCAAATCACTTCTAGGCTACTTCATTTTCATTTAATCATCGCTAGCCATTTCTTGAGTGTAATGGCAAGGAGAGCAAGCTGGGAACTTCATTGACCCTGCAAGAAACTACCACAAATTACATTTATGTGTCTTTATTTGGTTTGTTCTTCCAATGACTCCTATGTTGCTTTATTAGGTCCTGGGCTAGTATATTTTTTATTTTATTTTGATTTACGTAGTTTGTCAGGAAATGAGTATTGTTGAGATGGGATAGCAATTTTATATGAGTCAATCAAACTGTCATTTATCTTGTTCTCTAGTAGTTTGTGGTAGAGGACTGCTTACTGCTTTGGTTGTGATGGCATGCATTCTTTCCTGAGCACCAGTTCACAGATATAGATGATCCACCTCTGTTTTGTAGTAACTGTTACTGAAGTTACTATGTATTTATAGCACAATTTTTGCCCTTTACTGATTTAGGAGGAGCTAGATTTGGACAATCCAAGGAGCCAGGTACAGCCAGGATCTCCACGATCAGTAGTAATAGACTTTCTATAATTTTCAACACTATTTCTCAAGTGAAGGAAGTAACACTGTGTCACTTCATAGGCACAAAAAACCACCAGTAAGATGAAGGGGCTGCCTGTGCAGGGATTAGCCAACATACTACTAGCAAAGCCAGAAAAATACTGAGGTTGCTTTGCTCCAACAAATGGACTAGTGCTCTAAGAGAGTTGCTAGGCCTTCTCTTTTCTCAGGCTTTTATAGTTAACCCTAAGTTTGAAGTCTTAGTTATGATGCAGGCTGAAAATACTATTATACTAGATCTACTTTTCACCTTTCTTTAAAAAAAGACTGTTCTGGGCTTCTGGTTTCTTTCACTGTTTGTGGAATATCTTAATTTTAGTTTTCCTGGCTAGTAGAATTTTCTAGTACATAAATGTTTCCTGACAATTTCCTTGCATTGCGTTATCAGGTAAATGGTGATTTAAATACAGTTACTTATGAAGGCCTCTACGTTTGTGCAACGCTAGTTCCAAATTACAACATATGAATGCAATGTATTACTAATCCATGTGGTAAAAACAGTCAAACTAGGATTACTTCCTTGCTTTCTTTCCTTCTTTCTTTGAAGATACTTGTTTGCGTCTACTTTCAATTCCACATCTGATAGTTTGGCATATGGATATAATCATCATGTCTTCTTCTTACTGGTACTTTCCTTTTTCCTAATTTAAGGTTCAGTCCTGGATACTGCATTTGAAGCAAAGGCTTTACAAAAAGCCATTCTGTTGGGCAAGAATCTGCCTATTTGTTTCTTTTTTTTTTTTTTTAAATTTGCTGTTATGTACTACTTTGCTGTAAGCCAATAGCATAGTTAACCTGCTGAAAAAATCACCTTCATGAGGTTAAAATGTGGTCAGGGGTTAATTTAGCAGACAGAAGTCTCAATAGGTTTTCATGATTTTGCTGCAGTCACTCACACACTTAGTTGTTATTTTATTGACTCTGCTATAGACTATGTTTTAAGTTGTTGCTCAACAGTTGTTTGGTTTGAGGGCATCCCCTGTGCTGTGTATCAAGCACGTAAGTATATCAGGTTTACTGGGGGAATGCCTGAGAGAAATGCTTAGACTAAATAATTTCAGAAAAACAAGTGGGATTTTTTTAACTTAATGTGGTCTAGAAATTTACTTCCCTGATATAGTTCAGGTATGACTATCCTTTTTTTCTAGAGGATTTTCTTTGGTGTAAACATAATTTTATGAAGGTGTCCAAAACGTTTATTTTTCAACATAATGGATTTCTGAGTGTAATTCTCTGTCTTGATATCAAGTTAGTTAATACTATTTTTTTTCCATCTAGAATTTAGATTTTATCATATTGAATTATGATGGTTTATTTCTTTATTTGAAAACATGCTTAAATTCTTCTCACGTCTTCCAGAAGAAACCAGTATTTATCAAATCTCTTTGGTCTGTCTGTCTGGATTTACTTCTATTTTAGTTTTTATGTTACAGCAATTATTTGTAGCTCCATAGTGTGTCAAATCAAGCAAAAAATGTATATATCATTGTCCTCTTTCAGGTAAGTATGTAAAGTATGTTTTTCTATTATGAAATGGAAATAGTATATAATTTTCAATGTATAGTGAAGCTTTATGGTGTAATTGCACATGTCTATTTCTAAAAGAAAACAAGTATCTTGCTTCTAAAGTAGTACCTTTAGAAAAGGTGAATTTTTAAAACATTTTTTTCAAGTAAAATAAATTCAGCACTTTTTTTTTAATATTTTCAATTTGGTAAGGACTGTTTAGTCTTTTCTATTAAAAAGCAAAGTGATTTTGAGTTTTCCTTCCAGTTTTCTGAAAGGATTAGTTTTAAAAAGATATTTAAGAGTACTGTTTTCTGAAAGTAGTAGTTAAAAACTTCATTAAAAAAAGGCAAAAGAAAGTTGCCAGAATTTTGGAAAAACATGCAAAATTACAAAATAATCACTGTGGCTGCACCACTTTACATGTAAGAGGTACAACGGGTGGTGGTGCAAGTCTGCATTTCTGCAGACAGACCTTGGAGTGGGTTGTCAATAGATATGTGGATTGTTTTGGGTTTTGTTTTCTTTTTTTTTCCCTCCTGTGAGTATCTACCTCTTAATAGTTAATGAAGCTTTCCTGAGTACCACTCAGCATAGTGGATGAACAAAGATGAGGATAAAGAAGGCTTCAAAATAGCTTTACTCTTTCTTTCCTCCCCAGCATGTGTGAAAGGGGCAACTAGGGGGAGGAGGGAAGGAAGAAGCATGTGGTGTGAGGAGTAACAGCACGCAATACAGCTTGTCTCCTGCCAGGACACCTTTAACGCACGGCTTCTCTTGGAGTTACAGCCCAACTGGTAGCCTGGAGAGCTCAGCTGTTGCGAAGTGCCAACCTCTGTAAACCATGGTGCCAAACCTGTGACGGGGGGTGGGGTGGGGGCGCAGTGTGCTGTAAGGTGGCCATGGTGCTATGCCAGCAGCTTGTGAGGTGCTGGCCAGGATGTAGGGAAACACACAATGGAATCCAGCAGTGAAAATTTCACTGGCGGTACCTAATATCTGATGGCCAGAGGTCCCTCAGAAATTCCTAATGGGGCTGGGTTAAGCAGCTTGTCTTACTGACACACCAATAATTTTTAGTGCACTGTTTAAAGATAAGCCAAGCCATCACTGATACCGCTTTAGAAACAGTACACTGTGAGCTTGGGCCCTTTGGGAGGTGGTTGACAAGCCACTCACCAGGGTGGGATGGACAACTGGAGACAGTAGCTTCATCAGTTCTGCTGGTCCTTGGGTTAAAGTGGTTGTATGGTCCCCAGGAACAAACTGGTAGCCACTGCCTTCCCTCAAGTCCACCATCCCTGGCTTGGCAGCTGCTCTAAGCTCAGTATGGGTATAAATAAGAAAACGATGGCATCATTAGCCAGGAAATCTTATTTATGCCTGAAGCATTTGGTAGAGTTTTACTCCCCTGTTACATCACAACAGTGGTTTACAGGAGCAACTCAAGGGACTTAGCCAAGAACACAGTAAAATGATTATAGGCTTATACAACATTTAGAATATAACTACTTTCTTGCAATTCCAGATGTGCTGGTGTGTGTATGTGGAAACAGAAGTAGTAAGAACATAAAAACAAGCTACTGGTGGTAGATATTTTCCCTGACAAGGCAATCTGAGAAGGACAGAAGCAGTGGGAACATGGTGCTCCCCTCTTCCTTGGCTGGACAGGACAAGTGGCAAGTGAGTATAATTAGTGAGATCAGAAAGGGAAAAAGACAAAAATATTGCGGCAGAAAGTAATATGCTCCAGAATACAGAGTAGCAAAACAGCTGTAATTTTCAAAACAAAGTAGTACATAAGAAGTAACCTGAATATTGTTAATACCACTGCAGGCAATTTATGCAAAAACAGGGTTTTTTTTCGGTTGCCTTTACGCCCTCAGCTATAAAGAAAACCCTCAGAAAGGGCTGAGTGCGAAGTTGGACTTGCTAGCTTGTTAATTGTTGAACTACACCAGATCATAAAAAACTGAAACTTCATATCTCGCAGCAAGACAGTGTCATGAATACCTAAATTTATCACCTGATTCGTCTCATACCTGGAATTCAGTGCGCAAAGAAAGGACAAATATAGCTGCTATAGGAAACCACACGCTCTGCTTTGGTGCCTTTGGGGAGTTCAGAAAGGGAAGAACTTTTGGACGTGGCCCTCCAACAGCCATTCTATCCAGAGAAAAGAAAGCTTACTTTCTTTGAAAAGTCCTCAGAAATCCCGAGCTTGGTAGGTGCGGGCACCACAGCACCAAAAAAACACCCACCCCTCTAGATCCGGTGCCTGGATGCTGCCATATTCTGTCCACAAAACCTAGAAATTATGTCATTCTGGTAGAAATAACAATTGCTTTCTATGATTCAGCTGAAAAAAAAACCCCAACAACCCCAAACCCTACCAACAGCCCTGGGATGGAAGCAGATCCTGACAGCAAAGTCCCTGCCGAAGCGGCGGAAGCCCCTCGCCGCGCTCACCTCTCCCTCACCGCTGGGCTCCCGCGAAGTTTTGCGGGACTGCTCTGCCACCAGAGAAGGAGGGTGCGGGTGTGATTCTGCTTTTCGGAGCCGGGGAGGCTAAACTTTTGTTTATTTTGTAAATATAAACTAAGTGAGGGGAAAGGGGTCGCCCTGCCTCTCGAGGGGGTGTTGGGGACACGTGCACAGCGCGGCCCATCCGAGCTGTGGTTTGTGCCCCCCCGGGCGAGGAGCCCCCCAGGTGAGGAGCCCCCCGCGCTGGCGGCGGGGCCGGGGCCGGGGCCGGGGCGGGCTGGCGGCGCGGCGATCCCGGCGATCCGGCGGGGGGCGCGGGGAGCCAATGGGCGGCGGGGATCCGCCGGCGCGGCTCGGGGGCCCCTGGAGGAGGAGGAGAGGAAAAACCACGGGATTGAGCTCTGTCAGTGGCGCTCGGCGCTTCCAAAGGGGGGGAAGTGCCGGGGAATAATTAATGTTTTTATTAAATTCGGAGGGAATTTTTTGCAGTCGATCGCCGCGCGTCGCCTTCAGGTGGGTCTTCCCCGCAACTTTCCCCGCAGGATTGCGTGCTGGTGGGCTGCAAAAGCGAGCCTCGGGGGGGAGGGTGAGGGGAGAAGGTGGCCGGGTGCGTGTTGGTGTTGGTGGGGGGGGTGTGCGTGGTTGCTGCTGGCGGGGCCGCTGCGCTGCCGAGAGGTGCGCGGCGAGCCCCGCCGTTCGCCATTACGAGTTGAGCACACGTTTGCGAGAGAGAGGGAGGCTCGGGGCGGCCACTTGCGCGGATCGCCCGCGGGAGGCGGCGGGCGGTGTAAATAAACCCCCTGCCCGTCGCCTCGCTGCTGCCTCGAAGTGCTTTTGCTCCGCGTTTTCCTGGCAGAAGCGTGTAACCCAGGTGAAGGCAGAGAAGGGAGGGTTGTTTTTATGAATGGGACTCTTTGAGGTTAATTAGGTATGCAAATTCGAGCAGTTCATTCATGATTTTTTTTTTTTTTTTCTAAATCTAAAAGCCATCTTGTGTTCCCCTCTAGGCTGATTGGAGTCCAGATCCCGAGGAAGTCTCCAGATCAAATGCCCAGTAAATAAAACACTGAGCTAAGACTTGTGGAAGAGCTGCAGAATGGATGGATTTTATGATCAGCAAGTGCCTTACATGGTCACCAATGTGAGTGATCAGTTCAAAGTTGATGTTTATAAACTTGCCTCCGACTTGTTTCTGTGGGGGAGTTTTGCAGACAGAGTATCTGCTTTGTTACCACCGTAGTGGCGACTCTTCATCTGGGAGCTTTGCCTGTGAGATGAGCCTGTCTTCTTAGTTATTTCAATAAAGCATCATGTTCTTTTAAAGACGGTTTTGGGATGATTAAAAAATCATGCACATGATTAGCGGATGAGAGAGACAAGAGCAGCAGCAGCTGCATTCAAAGTTTCTGGCTGCATTTGCCTGCAACACTCAGAAGAATGAAGTTGAGGCAAACATTAACATTATTTTTCCATTTTTTTATTGGTTTCAGGACTTTGCAAACAATGTTAGAAGTAACACAGCGAAACAAAGCAGTCTATTATATTCTCATATCTGAGTTCTGCGTAGTTTATGCAGAGGGGATTTATGTGCTATTGTGTAGGTTTGTGTACTTTGGATGCTAAAAATACACAGTTGGTATTGTGTTGCTGCTTGAACACATTATATATGTATCTGTACAAATAGATGTCTACATAGATAGATAGTGTTGCATTGAGACACAGGAATCTTTAGGAGGACGTTAGGTGCTCAGCAATATCTATTGCTAGAAACTGGAGCCTGCAAGACGATCATTTCCCTGTTTGAAAATCTAGAGAATCCGTGCCAGCTTTGAGTATTCTTGATTAAATGAAAAAAAAAAACAACCCTCAGATTTCTAAAGTAACTGATCTTTCCTGTTTATAGAATCCGCGTGGGAGAAACTGTAATGAGAGACCGACAAATGTCAGGAAAAGAAAATTCATTAACAGAGACCTGGCTCATGATTCAGAAGGTGAGGGCTTGTTGTGTGTCGTGTGTTCCCCCTCCACTTACTTACTAATGCAGAGAAGCTTTTTGAGAGCTATTTATTTATTTATTTTGGAGATATAAATATATCTAGATCAATCTGAATAAACAAGACAAGAAAACTGTATTTACTACTGCAAAATGAACTGGGAAAGACAATGAACTGATCAAGTTGATAGTCTTTCCTTGACTTACCCTGTTGCATTTTAGGTACTGCTGCACGTGGCACACAGATGTCATGCTTTGAGGCTAAGCCATTGCAGCATCTGACACAGTCATGGCACCTGGCTTTTTCACCTTTCAGGCTTCTTGAGATTAAGAGGCTTCCTCATTCGTTCAATCTTTTAACATCCTTTTCACTGTTATGTGTTCACTAGTGGAAACAGAAGTGAGAATGCCAGTGTGGAGGCTGTTGGTTTTCACTCGAGCTTTACTCTAGAGCTAGTAGACAGACAGGCTCCTGGGGTCTGGTAGCCTTTTTTTTTTTTTTTTTGCTGTGTAACACTGGTAAGGTTAAAAATCCTGGGAAATTTGATTAAGAAGGTCTAGAGTGGATGAAGTTTTGGAGGGCCAAAGATCTGTAACTTAGTCCCATCAGTAGCCACTGACATGATCATAGTTTGAGAACTGTAGTCTAGTAGCAGCTAGTGTTAACACTTTAGGTTACAAGGTCAGTACAGATGCTACGCCTACACCTGTGTAAGTACTTAAGACATGTAGGAAGGTTTATAGGGGCCCACAACTTACCCCTATATCTTATCATGGTGAGGACACATTGGTATACTTTTAAAAATTCCTACTTACCTGTTTGGAAAAGTTCATTATAGGGTAGGTTGAAAAGAAAACAACTTTCTGGGTTTCAGTTAAGTGATTTCCCAACGAGAACATGAGGTATCAGTCCACGGGGTAAATGAATAGCCTCTGTCATTTAAGTGTATGTAAATAGTTATGTGTCAGCATTCATAAAAGAGGAAGTCTATCTCAAACTACAGTAAATTAAAAATAAACCATTTGTCAGTTCAAACATCCTACTTCGTCTTAGCAAACAGAATTTTCATAACTGAGTTTCTGAGCTTTGCAAGTAAGCCGAATGCTGCTCTGATTTTTCATCCATTATAAGGAACTGACTTCAGTGAATTGCAAAAAAAGATAAGCTGCTGCAAAACCCAGTCCATGGAGAAAGTGTTTTCACTTTAAATAATTAGAGTACAGCATAGAGGAAATAGCGGTGATTCTCTTGTCATACAAAGTAAAACATAAGGGGAGGTACAGAAGATTTCCCATTTCTTTTTGCCATTGCAGCATCTCAGGTCTTTGCTTCAAAATTTGTCTGTGATAGTTACAACCCTACTAATAAAAATACTCAGTCATTGCTGAAGCAGAACTCATGTTGGACTCTGAGGGAGCTTTTTCTGGGGCAGATAATGCAGAGGGAGGCCTGAGTTGTACAAGAAGAAATAATTCACCTGTGAGAAAGATTATAATTTTTAACTTTTCTGTGTATTGCTGAACGAGCCTTTTATACTATCGCACTTAATTAAGATTTTGCTTATTATTTCAAGGATTTATAAAATAATACAGTAAGTACCTCTTTTTTTATTAACAAGTGTAGAAAAATCATTAACTGCAACCTAAAAACTCCGTATGTTTGACTGCCAGAATTCATGTACATTGTTCTTCAGGGAAAATATTTTTTAACATATTTTAATGTTATGAGGATATTAAAAGTGTGAGTCTTTTATCCGTGTCTTCATCTTTTTGCAGAACTCTTTCAAGATCTGAGCCAATTACAGGAGACATGGCTTGCAGAAGGTAAGAGAAAAAACTGCTTGTAAAAAGAGGAAAAACAACTCTGGAGGGGAAAAAAAACCCGTCCTGAACTTGCTGTCTTAATGTTCAGCCCAATTAATTGAGCTCTAAAAGAGCCACCTCATGTGTCATGCATACATTAGAGCCTCTGATGAGTTTGTCTTTGGGGACTCTGGGGCTGTTCTACCCAGTGTCATCACAAATTACCAGGAGAAATTGCTTCCAGCTCACAATCACATCTGCTTTTGGCAAGAACTAATGCACCAAGACTTCAAGTTCTAAGCCTCTGTTCAGATTTTAATTGCAATTGATCAGGTTTATATTATTGTACCTCGAGAGACTACATACAGCCAGAACAGGGCTTGCTGTTTCCTTTAGAGCAGCACATATAATTATTTGGTGTTCTGGTGGAGTACTTTCTGATGGCAGAAATTAGTTTCTCTGGGTTCATCGGGACGGGATGCTTCAAGATTTAAGTGGAAGTGTCTTCTTTCCACCTTGTTCACAACACAGAACATTAGGTGTGTATGGAATACTTAAAAAATACTATTTATTTTTTTTTCCTTTTTTTTTTTTTTTCCAGATACCTTTAAATATGTTGCATGTTATTTTTGTCTTCATATTTGTAGTTATGAGATTGTGTACTGGGTGATTAGAAAACTGGAATCTCTCTGGTTTACACCTGCTTGTGCTTTTAAGTGTTTTAAATAATCTTGCAGAGCACATTCTACTGAAGAGAGAAGGTTTAAGAACAATAATGTAGAAATCTGAAATTTAGAGTAGCTGTCGAGAGATTCATTTCACAATAACAAAAAATGAGCTGCTGCATTAAGAGAACTTTAACAAAATGCAAGGTAGCTTTCTACTTGCTGAGCTGTATTTGTTCTCTCCAGCAGCATTTTCTGATTTTTTTTTTCTTTGATATTTCCAGTACTGTTTATTTCAAGGATAAAGGTTTTTATGCATTGTCTGTTCTTAATATTTCGTGTTGAAATTCTTATGTAAACCTCTGCATCTGAAGTAGACATGATTTTGATGCAAGCTACCATAATCTTTCCAAATCTATCCTTATTTAAATGAATGTTGCTATTCACATATGTTTAATTTTTATCTTGTACTGGACTACACACAGTTGTTAATAGGATACATGTTATGGTGTTTTGGGAAAGGAGGAATGTTGGGGTGAACTGCTTGCTGCTAGTATTCATAGAAAGAGGGAAATATTGCTGATGACTGCTTGCCTGCAGACTGATTTTGTTTTAACAGCTTTATATATAGTTGGTCAAGTTCCTAACCTATAAGTAAGTTTTGGAGTATTGTTTATTTTGCTGACGTTTTTATTATCCTACTGTTCTTTTTAGCATGTGGTTATTGTGTATATAATCAAAAAGTTCTCTTTAAATTAATGGATCAGAGGATAGATTTTTATGAATTAATATGATTCTTTCCTAATCATTGAAAACAGCATGTCCTATATAGATCATTTTTTGTAATGTGATGCAGATACAACTGCAAACGTTTCCCTGTGGTAATTTTCCTAAGATTCTCTTTATTTTGTGTTATCTCATTCATTCTAACAAGCCAGAAGTATGTTAAAATACTATTCAAAAGATACTGTTTTTTGATGGAGAGGAGAACTTTTAGTTTGATTTATCACTGGCATGGGTGTTTTTGTTTCTGAAAATGATTAAATTTCTTTGATCATAAGTCAGAAAAATGCAGGCAGATTCATAATGCATGTGCAGATAATAATGTAAGTTTGAAAAATAATATGGAATGTAAAATTGATTTAATCATTTCTGTAGGTACATAAATTACTGCAATAGCAATTTTTGTTCTGGAGGCACTGCTTATTTTAGACCAGAATGAATTGTTTAAAAGCCTTTTTTCTCTAGTTGAGTCTATTTTACTTAATAAATTTAGATGGCTTCTGAGAGAGAAAGGTGTCTAGTCCTGTGTCAGCTAGGTTGAGGAACCTTTGTAAAAGCAGATAGCATCATCTGATAAGTTTCTAAAAATGAAAAAAAAGTTGCCTTTTCACGTAACAGAGGAAAATAAAAGTCAATGGTTTTATATTTTCCCCCCAGCATATCACAAATAAATATTACAAATTTTTCAGTGTTCTCAAAATACTTTAAGAAATCTGTTTCAGGCCGTGTTATCATTTTAGGTGTTCATAAAACACAAACTTTGCACAGCTTTTCTAAAGGCTAAACTAAAATTCAAATAAAAAGTGAAGATGAGAGAATAAAATATTGAGCTATTAACTTGATCCCAATTTATGATAAAACCCCCCCCTCACAAACCAACTTTTGGTAGTCTTTGTTAATATTCTAGTGTTTGAGGATATTGTAGCTCTGCTCAAATGTCTTCATGATTTAGCTTATCCAGGAAACAGATTTTGAAATCAGACTTGTTTACCCTTTGCTAGATGTGTCCATTTATGTTCTTCTGGACCTTCATAGGCTAGAAGTCTGCCAATTTGGCAGCATCAGTAATGTTTACATATTTCTTTTCATAATGCTCTGGAGCCAGGGAAATGACCATGAAATTTTAAAACATCTTGACCCTTTTTAAGAAAAGCAGTGGCAGCCGACCAGGTTTCTCCCACGAGTTCAGATCCCCACTGGGGAGTAACCGGATCAAAAATCTACTTATTAGTTAGGAGAAGAAAGTGAGTTGCATTTTATGACACACAAAAAATGCGTGTGGATTTTTTTGGTTTGCTTTTCCTGAAGTTGTCCTTACTACGTGACATATTTTAACCTAGAGATTTTTACAGTTTGTGTCACCTGTGACAAGTTGGTGGTAAACAAGTAAACGCAAAAGAAAGGTATTCTTTTCCTATTGAAAGTGGTGGGAGGCTCACATGTATTAAAGAATTAATCCAAAATGTAAACAATTCAGTAACCTCTTTAATATTTTATTACTCCATAATTAACCACTGAATACTACTTACAGAAAGCATACAGATGCATTCCACTAGCTGCATACTAGATTTTTATGGAAATGAGTTTTTCTTCTTACTCTGTGTAGTATTAAATATGTAAGAAATAGTCTAAATTATTTTGATGTAAAACTTACTCTGAATAAGATTCTCACAAGTCAGTTGTTATGTGGGAAAGATGCCATAAATTAAAAGCCTTTATTAATTGTTTCAACCTTGAAACTTGAAAGGATATAGTTAAAATTGCATATTGCTAACAGAGGCAAATGTTATTCAGATATTATCTTTTGTTTTATATTTAAATAACTTGATGGCAACATTTTGTCATGATAATATTATAAAATGACTTTATTGATTCTGTATGTTTGGAATCAGATTGGGTTTGGCAGATAGAGATTGTTCAGTGACATGAAAAAAATCGTTCAAATATTAATCTAATGTTATCTCATCATAGTAGCTGTTATTCTGGAATAAAAAGAAGAGAGAGAACAAATTCTCAGTGAGTGAAAGTCTCCTTTCCATGGTGAAAGCACTTGGTCTTGGGGGAATAATAGATTAACAAAAAACAGATTTTTATTTAAAATGAGTCTTTCAGATACCAGTTTCTCCTACAGCTTGTTAAAGATATTTAAAAGCATCCCAAGCAACAAGTGATGAATTTATGTGCTAGATCTGCTTCTTAAAGGAATAGATATTACACTTCTCTGAGAGTAATAAACTGAAAAATAAAATACAGGGTTCTCTGGGTGACTTGAAAAAATACAAAAAGATTAAGTAAACAGTAAGTGATTTGAAATAGCTACAGGTAATGTGTTCATGCCTCTACTGCAGCTTCGCTAAATTGAGTGGATGGCTACTAGAAACTAACAGTATTTAAAAGCCAATTCTTGGTATGTGAAAGTAAGTTATTTCTCTCAAATAATTAATATCTAAATTTGGAATGAACTTCAGGAAATAAATTGCTACCCTCTGTTCTCCTACTGTGAAGGATGTACCATTGTCGCAGTGATACCTAAGCTAATGTTGACTTCTAGTTTATTTCTTAAATGAGGTATGAAAATAAGTAGTTTCTAGTTTTCAAAGGATTATTTTTTATAAAAGAAAGTAGTAGATCTTCAAATATTAATGTAGTTTGAGTGCCTTCATTTAAATTGGTGGAGATGCGTAGCATCTTATTACTCTGGCTAGCTAGCTTTCTTCTGCCAAAAATTTGTAAAATTTATCCAGCGTAAGGCAAATTCTATGTAGCCATGTTCAAGAACTATCCACATTTTTGTAAGAGCAAAACCAGTAAAGAAATGCTAATGTAATACTTCTGTGGCTGGAATCTGTTTCATGGGGACAGGCACTCTAAACAGCAGTGCAAAGATTTTCATTTTGGAATTTTTAATAGAGACTATTGCATTGTTTTGTGGTTTTTGCTTCTAGTGATCTGAGAGATTTGGCTTTCGAATACTTATAACTCTTGATCATAAATATTTGTGCCCAAAAAAGGAGCAAAGTTGGATTTGGTAAAATGGGGGCAGGGAGGGGGTATTCTTTCAAAACAAATCCAAAAGAAGTAAACTCACCAGAAATCTACAAGTCTGAAAGTCTGTAGTGATAAACTTTTCTGGCAAACAAGAAAAAACAGTAAAAAGTAGGTGCCTTCTACTCAAAATAATAATTTTCAAAGGTGTAGCGGGGTTTGTGAGCTGGGAGTGATGTAGCAAGATATTAAATGCAAGTGTTCCTTTTAAGCTAACTTTTTTCTCATTTTTTTTTTTTGTATAGCAGCAAATGAAGAGCAGATTTTGCAAACCCATCTTCATATTCTTAGGGATTATTCACATAAGGAAGAATTTTTTAAATCTGGAGTTAGTTTTGAACTGCATTTAAGTTTATTAGTCAGAGCATCTCACTTTATGTAGAAGGAGTTTTGGGTTGTTTTGACGGCAGATCCATTGCTTATGTGAAATAATTTTTTACTCTCTTGAAATTTGTCACTGTTTTGCCTTCTGAATGCTCCTTTGTTAGAAACAGTTGCTGCCGTGGAAAAAAACCCCTAAAACCCCAAAAAACAACAAAAAGCAACCAAAACATTCTCCCCCCCCCCAGCTCTTTCAGAAATACTTAAAATTTATGCAATCCTTCAGATATTCAGAAGTGACAATGAATTAAAGAAAACTCAATAGATTCATTACTGTTGAGGCCTAAAGCCTTATTTTAGCTGAAGCCAAACTGCTACTGTTTGTATATAATTCCCCGTCAATGTCAATGTCTTTGGCCACTTTGAATAAATCATTGATACTTTAAACAGAATTGTTCTTAGCTCTAAAAGTGAAGCTTGAGGTCAGAGAACACAGTACCGCAGGAAGTGTTCTGCTACCCAAAATAAAGTTTTAAGTGAAGCGAGGAGCTTTGCAGCTTCTTGTTTTTCTGGAAAGTTTCCGTTTTTTAACAGGAACACCTTTCCCTGGAGTGCAGCTGAGCTTTGGGAAGCACTTTGTGATTGGGAGAAGGAAGAGTTAAATCTAAGCCCTTTATAGTTCATGTAACTTTTCATTTATTAAATGAGGTTCCTCAGCAGGTCTGTGCTGCGTCTTGAGACAAAGCAGTGAAATCAGTGTGTTTATGCCGAAAGTTCAAGTTTACTTTGCTGTAGCTTTCTGGAAGGGTGTGACATGAAAAGCTTGTGGTTGGGGCCACATGGTTCATGCTGGATTGTGTTTTTGTGAATGGAGGCAGAACTCCAGTTCTGACTGCTTGTCTTGAGGAATTGCTTCGGAGATCAGCTGTCTCATTCACTGGCAGAAAGAATGACTCATACGTCTTCTGCCTTGTTTGGCTCCAGGTCATTGTTACAGTGGATAGAGCTGGTTTTAATTAAATATTAACTCCTTTTGTCCTGGATGCTTGTTAATGGGGACTTTTTATTTTTGTTTACTTGCAAAAAAAGCAAGCTAACAGGCCCTAATTCTAACCTTTTTTTTTTTTTTTCCCCCCCAATTGCTGTCCATTTTCCAAGTGAGCTGTCGGTTCAGCTTTTCAAAGGCTTTTGTAAGCTTTTAAAACTACCAACAAGTATTAAGTATTTTTGTGCTGTGGATGTTTGCTTTTGGCAAACTGATTTTAACTCAGTAGGTAGTGAAAATGTGAAATCTAAACTGATAACATCCTCAAGATCATTGTTAACATTTCTGTACACTTCCCAAATCCTCTTCAGACATTATAACTGTAATCAGAAGAAAAAGAAAACTTTTGGTAATAATCTAGACTAAGCTGGATAGTTTATGCTGCAGATGTTGTCTGCTTCAGGAGTCTGAGACTTGATGGCTCTGAATGTGGAATGAACTAATGTAGCTGCTTCTGCTATTAGCAGTAAAAGCCACGTGCTTAATATCCTTCAAACCCTTTTATTAGTCTTTTGGAATATACTTGCCTTCTCAGACCCCCATAATTAAGTAGCTCAGGGAAATACTCTCATTCAGTTAGATGATCATTTCAGATATCTTTTTCAATTTTCCTCTGAATGGCAAAGTAAAAAAAAAGATTTGATGATTTATGCATTGTGTCTTGCGTTGAGTATGTTAACAGAAGACCAATGAAGATTTTATGGCAGCCTTGCTGAATTGCAGTATTTGAGAATAAAAGAAAAGAGGAAATGAATGGCATATATATAAGTATATAAACGTGCAGACAGTTGCAACACTGCAAGTTACATTTTCCCTTCAGACGCTGAGGTTGAAGTGTCTTTATCTGTCTGTTTAATTTTCTACAAAGTCTGCCTGTAATTGTCTGAACTCAAGGTAAAAACCCCCACCTTTTCCCTTTCCGTGGTGGGATGATGTATCCCAGTGATTTGCCCTGTCATAGCAAGATGCTGGTGGAAGAAGTCTGTGTGTTGGGCTGACGATGGTTGCTTGCATTTTTGCAGCATGATCATGTGTGACTTTCAGTTCTGCTAGTTTAAATATGATAATAGATTAAACAAAGGAATAATATAAATTCTCATTTCCAGCAGTTAGCGGGTCCTTCTAATTTCTTTATGTAGGCTTGTGGGCTCGTTTCTAAGGTACCGATGCTACTAAAATTAGAATCCAGTAGGAAATGCTCATTCCTGGGTTGAACATTTTGGATGTTGTTTGTTTTGTTTATATTTGGCAGGGTTTTAAACACTTCTTAACTTGCTGTATTTCTTTTCCTACAGAAGCTTTCAAGGCTATGTCAGTATTGTATTTAAAACACATTTTGACAGCATAATCTCCACCTGTTTCTAGAGTACTGATAAAGTGATGCTCTTTGATCTCTATCAAATATGCCTTCATAAATTTGGGGGATTTGTGAATGAAGTATATTTTTATTGTTTACTCCAGACCGGACCAGGGAAAATGACAGTATCTCTAAAGTAATATACTGGCTTTGTGTGACAGTTCAACTAGATGTATTTTATTTTTTCTTACTCTTTGGCTGAGAAAAGAAGGGCCTTATTTACTGATAACATAACATAACTTTTTACAACAGATTTGTTGTGGACTTCAAGTTAAACTGATAAAACCTGAATAAAGCACTGGTGAAGCAGTTTTGCACACAGAGTACGCTCTAGAAAGTTATATAAGATTGCTGTCCCAGTTCTGTAGTCACTAAATGTAGCCTTCTGGTTTCACTAGGAGGGTTTTTGGTTTCTTTTAGCATTTTTCAGATATCCCGGATTCACAAATGAACAAGTGTAAATATATATATATATATATATATATATATATATATAAAATGCATGTATATGTATAAAAAGTTAGAGTCATACTAGACTCCTCACTGCATTTCAAAATGAGAGCTGGCTTAAGAAAAATGTATCTTCTGTAAACAATTACTTTAACTCTGAATGTACTCACAAACCCTTCAAAAACAACTGGAAACATAAGAAATTCGTATAAATTGAATTTTAAGTGGGAGACCTTGATTTTGTAATCTAATTCTTCTGTGATAGTCAAATATTTGGCATTTCTATTAAGGAAGATGCCTACACATGCACATGCAATGAATTACATGAAATGTCAGAAATTGCATAGTGTTACTATCGGGGCTCTTATTGTGCTACTGTGTTTTTTTTTTAATTAAAAAACCCAAACAACAAAACAACAATAGCTGTGGGGTTTTTTTTCCAAAGTAAGGCTAATTACAATTAATGTATTTATCTTACTCACACTTCTGTGTTTGCAGATTTCCTAAAGTCATTTGTTCGTAAGGGGTATTTGCTGCAATTAAGGCAGTAGGACTTTAAACATTTATTTTAAAACCAAGAATAAATAATTTTTGGTATAATGAGTCTGATTCTGCACTCTTTACCCAGGAAAAAACCTCTCAATTAAGTCATTAGAAATATTTCCTGAGTAAGGAGTGGAGACGTGGTACATGAAGAGTACTGTAATGCACATTCAAAATAATTGTAATTATAATTAAATATGTGTTTTAATTTCAACAAAATTCTGTTAAAACTAGTAGCAATTGCACATATATGTAAAGGGGAACATATGCTTCCTAAACTAGAAAGTGTTCTGAGGAATACTGAAGTTATATTTTAGTTAACGTGTTTAATGGCTTGATAGTAACAGTTTCGGTAAATGATTCTATAACCAATTGTTACCTCTCAAGTCTTCTTCGATAACCAGATCACGGCAGATGTTAAATTTAATTAAGAACATAGGAATTATTTGCTTGTCTTTAGACAAGAACTGTGTAAATTAAAATATTTTCAAACACATAATTTTATGTAGCTTTGCTGTGATGATTCCAGTCAGTGTATGTTGAGGGCAAGATGACAAAGTTCAGACATGATAAGATGGATCTCTCTCGGGATGTGCCCAGAACCAGTTGTGCTTCGAGAGTGCCGCTTCTCAGTGTTATGTCCTGCAGTTGTTCAAATGTATTCACCTATAATACACACTCATTGATATTTCAGCCTAAATGGTTTAAATGAGTTTATATCACAGTATGAGAGATGGCTTATGTCTTAGATATACAGTGAAAAGGAACTGTGGTACCTCAGACACAAAATTACGTATCAGCAGACTGTGAAATGACTGTATTTTATAGCTTAGGATTGTGATGTAAGTTTCTTAAAAGTGAAGATGATCTTCCACAAGGTGAATGGATGTTAATAATGATTCTTACTTTGAGTAAATCTTTTTTTTCCGATGTCTGAAATACTGTAATTGAGCCAGGAATTCTGTGGTCTGATAAAATAGTTCTTTTTGAGTATTTAGAACAATAACAAAAAAACCTGACTGCCATGAAAAATTGGTATTATTTTTAAGTAAGCTGAAGGTGTGGTATTTTGGGGTTGAAGATACATAAGTGTTAAACTCTAGGATTTGGTCTTATGCAGACTTTCCATGTGGCTGTTTTGCAAATGAGCGCTGATAGGTTTTACCAGTGGTATGGTAGGTCCAGACCCTCATTCGGGGAGCAACTCAGGTCCAGCGCCAGTGTCAGCCTTCATGTCCTGCCATCCCCATCACTCTGTGCCAGGGCTGCTCTGGACTCGCACTGCACTGCACAGCTTCACCCCAGAGTTTATCTGATATTAAAATGATGTGCTTGCCTGATTTTCATACTCAACAATGAGAACAAAAATCCTGGTTTTAATCTTGGCTGTGCTTCAAATTAAGTACAAGAGTCTTTATTTATGCTTTAATGGCTTCTTTTAATTCTTTCCTTGTTTTTGTTTTTTATTTGTTTGTTTTTTGTTTTCATTTTCCTTTCTTCAGCTCAGGTACCTGACAATGACGAGCAGTTTGTGCCAGACTATCAGGCTGAAAGTTGTAAGTATAGTATGAATCATCATTTTCTTAAAAATATGTATTTGTATATTTATATTTGAGTCTTTGTTATTTATTGTGTCATCTGCCATCATGTGAGCTCCTTTCGCTGGTCAGTGACATCAGTGTGTTAAATAGATAAAGCAAGCAGTGTTTTGACGAGCAGCCAAAAGAAGTTTGGGCTGAAGGTATAATCTTTAGCAGGGGCTCCTCTCATGTAATTCCCACTCCTCAGCCCCAGGGAAGCAAGGAAAAACTCAGATTGTGGAAGTGGAGGGCGTTTCTCTGTCCATCGACTGAGGAGAGGAGCGAGTTGAGCCAGTATGTCTCACATACTGTGGGAGCAGAAATTGGGTGGCTCAGTACATTCTGGGTATAAATAAATAAAGAAAATTTTCCACATAATCAATCAAGTGTAGCCACTGCTGAAGCATTTTTAAGTCCTCTTAGCATGTGGCATTTTCTTGCTCAAACAAAATTTCCCTTTGAATTAATAGGAGGAAGCAGGAGTTATGTTAAGCTGGATGCTTTGCATTGTTTGCTACTTTACTTAACATGTGCCTAAACTTAATTCTTTTTAGCCTGTACCCCTCAAATCTTGCCTTTGCCTGCTAGAGTGCTACTATGCTGTTAAATGCTGGCTCCCCTTTGCTGTACCTGCTGTTCTGTGGTTTTGGGTGGTTGCAAGGGCATAGCAAATAAATGGCATGAGAAACATTTTCTGTCAAAGTCACAGACCTCTTGGAGCTTCTTTATGCATCTTTCTTCCTCATGGCAAGGCTTCTCTCTATCATCAGTGTCTGCTGATTGCAGCAGAGTGCGTGGTAGCTTTTCTGTTTTGCTAAATAACTTAAATAATTTATCCTATCAGAGTAAATTACTGCAGTTCAGTAAACCAGATAGCTGTTAAATACAGCATTCTTGTACTGAAATGTTAGGATTAAAATTAAAGAGTTTGGGAAGAATTGCATTAAAGTAGTCTTTAACCCAAAAAACCAAATTCACACTTTTGAGTTTTCTTATAAATCTTTTAGAGGATTTTTTTCAGTTATTTTGAAACTGCTGTAAGAAGCATTTATTGAGAGTATCCATAATAATATTGGGGGGGGGGGGGGGCGGGAGCAAAAAAAAAGTTTACATTGCTCGTACTCTGACACTATACCTGCACAGCAACAATTTTTTTTTTTTTTTGACTCTGTACGTACACCAACCAACAATTGTGGTCACTTTTGAAGTTAACCCTTTGTACCTTTTTTTTTTTTTCAATATTCTGACTTCTAAGGCTTTTTTAAAAATAAAATTATAATATGAAAGCCAGAACTATTCTATACGTTGAAAAATCAGATATGTTATCCTACATATGGAGCTATGTCCAAATATAGTCATGTATGCATACATCCTTTGTGTAAGAGGACAAAGTTCAGTTTGGGCTTCTATTAACCCACAATTACCGTTACACAACAAGTCAATGATTCTTTGAAAATAATTTGTGAACTGTGAATGAAAAGCCCCATTGAAGCTGGTCTCTGCTTTTGGTGATAAAGAAATTCTCCTAATATGGCTATTTTATTAATGCTGTTGTATTTCAAAGTTCCTTAGCCACAGCTTACACAGTATTATCAAAGGAACATTTATTTCTTCATTTCAGTTGGTTTCTTTATCTTAAGTAAAGGTCAGGAGAGCTTCCTGGAGAGTTATTCTGGCAATGGTTGTGGAGTTTTAGACATATACTTGGATATAATGTATGTAGCTGTGGGCTCTGCGAAACAGGAACGGAGATCAACATGACCAAAGCCATGGGGAAATTACTGCTTCAGAAGTAGCACAATTGTGACTGTTTTCTCTTGGATGCAAACCTGCCTTCAAACTCTATTATAATGTCTTACTATATATAATCTCTAAGTCTGTACAGCTGTACAGTACTCACCCTGTTACTGGCAACAGCCTGACAGAAGCACTTGGTGTTTTTTTATTTTTTCTTTTAATTATTATTTTTATTTTTTAAAACGTGAGAGAAGGTGGGCAAGCTTTCATGGGTTCAGTGTTTAATACATTTAATGGAGCCAAAAATATTGAAGGATGGAAGTGTAAACCAGTGAAGGAGGTCACAAACACTTCAGAGGCAACCCAGCTGTGGTTTACTGCACAGGTTTTGTTTGTGGATCTGTATAGAGGTAGGGGTGTTTGTCTGTGTGTGTGATTGCAGAATATATAAAGAAACTGAAGTGCTCCACTGGAACAGTTACAATCTCTACTCCCAGTACAAAAAATAGAGATGTTTTATTTCTAGCTTCATTGCTTGAGAAATGGACTTTAAACCTGAGATAGATTTGTGGTCTTAAATTGAAACTTGTAACACTGAAAGGAGTTGTGTGAAACTTTGGTAGCAGTAGCAGTGCTGGAAAGCTGTGGTTAAAGCCTTCTTGCCTAGAAATCACCAAGTTAGTCAACTCTTGAAGCAAAGACGTGGAAGGTAGCAGAGGAACTGATGATGCCAAGGTCGTGTGCTGTGTGCTAGTGCTGAGCAGGATTAAAGCATGCTAGGTTTTGCATTTATTTTCTGTAATAATGATTTTAACTACTGAAACTGCACTGGTATGAGTAACTAAGGGAAACATTTAGTTTAGATTAGATATACAGTCCACTTTATCCACTTAGGGATTTAACTTCAAAGCTAGCTTGAGACCATGAATATTTCAATTATGAGTTACTATTAAACTTCAATCAGTTTTCCAAAAACAAATAAAATATATATATTTATAGTTAGGTGTGGGCTTTAGATATTATAAGTGAGATCAACAGCTAGCATAACTTCATGTGATATTGACTTTACTGGAATTATTTCTATTTCTACTAGCTAAGGATCTAGCATGTCTAGCTTCTCCTTAATGCTTTAAACTTCAGTGTACCTGCTTAAATTGAATTTATTTTGTTACTCCATTATGTCTTCTGGAAAAGAGGTTCTTCCTACCATAATAATCGTAGAAATGACTGCACTTCCAAACCTTTCTTTTTTGTCACACTTATCACAAAACCTTTTTGTAGTTTAGCTCAGAGTGAGCAGAATGAAGAGTAGATAACAAGTAACCTATTTGGATGAAGTTTGAAAAACAAATCACAGTTTAGTTTCTTGTAACTTTCTGCTTTCTGCAATGACTGAACTTTTTGAGTTCTAAGGAAGAACAATTTTCTTCTAAGGAAGAAAAATGTGCATCAAAAAGATTTTTTTCAGCTTGTAGTTACACTGGAAAAATATCATAATTAAAATAATTAAATATTCAAGTTTTCTTACTCTTTCATTTCCATTGTCATAAGAAATAAAAATTCCACAAGAAGAGGGAGGAATCACTTTTACGGGTGTTGACTTGGAAATTCTGTGTTAGGCAGTTGGTTTGCCCCTTTCCGAATCTGCTTCTACACTTCAGCGGATCTGTTTGCTATATATTCAAGTGACTTCCCAATGATTATTCTTTTAGTGATTATGTGAAAAATTGTCTAAAGCAGAAGTGCAAAATCTGTTTTTCCAAAAAGGTGGATGCTTTTTATTTTGAAATCAGCGTGCTGTATGTGACACTTTTCCCAAATTCTTATCTAATGCATAAGATTAAGTTAAGCTGTTCTTCTGTCCATATAAAGTCAGTATTCACGTGTTGAAAAGGGTGACCTGTGTTAGTTTCCTCAGGTAAGGTATCTCATTGTTTCAAGTCCATTTTCATATACTGAGGAGGAGCCAAATCTTGAACCGTTTGTAATCAGTGGCAAGGCTTTCAGATACTGTAGAACAGCAAGAACTTCCCAATCTCGGAGTAAAAGTGAATGAAGTGTTCAGTTTGCTTGAACTTAATAGCTGTTGATTTGAAGATTGCTTGCTCCCATTGTTTGGATGGTTTCTGTGACAGACATGAGGAAGTAGGTAGGATTTGCTGATGTTTAAAGGATGTAGTTGGCAGAGAAAACTTGATATTGTAAATAATACACTGGTTTATTATTCGACTTTGGTACAATTGGTTATAAATGGGGATTACCCTTCACTGAACCAGATCGCCTGGTGTCAATGGCATATTTGTGTTTTCTTTTGTTTTGTTTTAATACTATGTATTTACCTTGGTCTATTTCTCTACAGTTGGGGGTTTTTTTCCCTCCTTTTGCCCTAAAATGTAGGTTAGCCATTTAAAATTCAATGTAAACTCTAGCTTTTTGCTTTTTATTTGTTATTGAATTTCTTTTAATGAGGACTTGCACTATGCTTTGCCTTCTTGATCCATTTCCTTCCTTCTCTTTCATTTTATTCTTGTATTGTTTCCTTGACCATCACAGTCTTAACAGTGCCAAGGGGTAAATGCTAATGTCAGACCACAGCTGTTGATAGTAAATGGGAAAGGCTGGCTGTAAAATCCATGCTCCTCCATGTCCGATTAAACTTTAAGATAGGAAAAACACTTTTTTACTAGTGATTTTGTCACTGATCTTTCACGACCTTTATTCTTTCTATTACCTCTTGGTTTTTTTCCTCCAGGTTTAGCAAAAGAGCTCTTTCAATGTAGATGCCAGGAGCCTTAAATTATTCAGGGATGTGCTTTTTAGTTGCTCTAGCTTGCAATCTTTAAAAGCCTGTTAAAGAGAGATTCTTTACATAGGCTTCAGGTAGCTGTGTTTTTCTGTCATTTTAACTAATGGCTTAGGATATTCCAAATGCAGTTTAAATGAGGAAAAGCTTTAATATTTATTTACGTGATTGCAGCATACAAAATCATGATTTTTTTTTTTTTGGCACTACTGATGTGAAGAATGCGGTTTTATTTTCTTTTTCTTTTTGTGACTTAAATTTCAAAAGCAAATTTCAGGTAGAAGAGCATTTCCTGTTTGCTTTAGTATACCAAGAGCTAGGGAGCAGTTGGTAGAGGTTAATTTTCACTTATTTTGACATATTTTGGAGAAAAAACCCCATGTGATTAAAACAAAGTAGAAAACATCAGAATAATGTAAGTTCTGATAGACCTACTGAAGTAAAAAGAGATCTGCTTACTAGGTTTGTTTTTATTTATGATACAGAATAGTTTAATTTTGCAGCTTCTAGAAAAAATTTGGTGGACTGAAAAAAGTCAACATTATTTAATGTGATGATTCACTACTTAGGCAGCTGGTAGTCATGTCTTGGTAGTTCACAATGTCCTAGAAATTGCAGTTGGTAGTGTTTTGGTTTTCTGTGTGTGGCAAGTTGCACACACCAGTGCAACTGGTCTTTTTTTTTTTTACTAATTGCTGCCTTTTTAGAGTCTGTGACTGAGAACACCTTTTCTTAAAGTGTAGCTCTGCAAGTGTAGTACTGCAGCGGGCAGTCCGACAAGTATCCTACAAGGTGGTGCTAGTTATTCTCGGTGCTTAACTATTACTTGGTAGTGCTTTCTGATGCAGCTGTGTTTTGTTTATTGCCACTTGTCTTGAAACTACTTCCTTTCATAGGTCAGACGTTGTCAAATACAGAGACATTTACTTATTTATTTTGGTGCAAGCTCGACTGTGACGCATTCTTTCTAAAGGGCTGAGAGAGTCAACGCTCTGTGGTTTGTTCCTGCCCTTAGCTTTGCATGACCTTGGGCATGTTGCTTAACATCTTTGTTTCTCGGTTTGAAGAAGGTACAGAAATGCATGTATCACTCTGCTGTGAGACATACAGCTTTCTTAATGATCACTTATCTGGAGATCTCAAAAGCATTTTACAAAAGATCCAATGCAATTGCTGTTGTGAGAGCCGGAGAGGTCAGACTGAGGAGTCGATGCTGACCACCTTATCTCCCTTCATAGTTGCCTTAGATAGCCTCACCTCTTTCATTGTGTCTCTGAGCACTTGTTTCCTTTGTTTAAAGCAGGACTGAAACTGTTACCAGCTGTTAACTTTCTTTCTTTTTTTTTTTTTTTTTTTTATTCTCATTCAAAAGGAATTAGGAATCACTGTCTTCCAGAGAACTTTGTGGGCTCTTTTTGTGGTCCATCGCCGGGCATTAGCCTGTGCTCATATGGATTCTTTTCCTTCTGCTTCCTCTAGAGGATATTTGGAAATATTTAAATTGCCATAGTCGCGACCTTTTCCATAATTGCAAGATTTAATTCTTGAAAAAGTTTTACTAAGAGGCAGACTGTCGACTGTAAATGCCTTTAACTTGTGACCTTAATAGCAGAGAATTTGTGGGTTTGCTTTGATTTTAATAAGCAGCTTCTGTTTATTTGCTTTTCTGCTTGTATTTTTATACTAAGTTTCCAGCTTTGAAGGTGCAAGGGTTTTAAGTTCTCCTGGACTGTAGTAGTGTTAGTGGCTCACAGATTGTGTAAATACTGATGGTGGCAATAGCACTGTGAAACAAATGATAAGACCCGACCAAGTATATAGCTTTTGACTTAAAACTTTAAAGTGGAACCTATTTCTTTTGGAGTGCCCTGCATGCTGTGATCTGAATTTTACTGCTGACGAAAAGGTACTCCTGATCGTCCCAGCAGAGGCATCAGCCACATTATACAGACATGATTTAACTGCACAGGGCCGCTGTGAACCTGATGGTCTCCAGCTTTCTGGGGCATGGGGGAGCCTAAACAGCAGGACAGGGCTGCTCTTGAGGGGTTTTGTTCCCCTGTTTCCCCCCCCCCCCCCGGCCTTCCACTGGCATGTCCCTGCTTGGCCAGCCTTTCGTTTCCTTGGAGCCCCATCCTTGTTTGCTGTTTTATTGCAAATTAAAGGCTTGGGTTGCATGTGGAGGTTATCAGCTAATGAATAAACTTCAGTCATGCTGTCCTGTGATAAATCTGTCTCATAGATCAAAGATGAAGCATGTAGACCTTTTTTCTTTCAAATGGTAATTTCTTAAGGCTGTCAGATCACTTCCTAAGCTCTGTTTACATAAAAACAAAAACATTAAACATATTTTATTCAAAATGTTGAATTTTCAGTTTTGAAAAAGCCTCCTATTTCCTCTCTGAGGAAGCTTCCCCTCCTCCCTTTCCCATAAGGACTCTGTGAAGATCCCATCTGTGGAAGTACAGGCAACCTCACATTGTAACTTGTAGTCACGGCAGTATTTTCTTAACACTGCACTCAATTCTGTTTTAAAACAGATAGCTGTTCAGTTAATTTCGGCAGGAGTATGTATTTGTATTAGAGCATCTGTTCAGTTCCAGTTGTATTAAACAAAGTATGCAAAATTTGTTTCAACTGTATTTTCACATAGAAATGAAAGAAAGCAGTTTCAAGGGTCTTCATGATTCTATTTTGATACAAACCTGTTATTCTGCTTAAACTGCTTTCCATGCAGTGTTTTTGTGAAGTGTGTTTTATATTCCAAGAGCAGCCTAAATAATAATTGAAAATCCATAAGCTCTGGGATGATATAAAATAAGGGGGCAATCTGCAAGCTGAGTCCATTCACTTCTGGTTTTTTCATGTTTCTTTAGGTAAAATGTGTTTGCAGTGTGTATAATTTTTTTGTCTTTTTTTTTCTTCTGCTTGCTGCCTCAGCAACTGAAGACAGGAGTCAGGCTCTCCCACTGACTGCTGTGAAGTTTTCAAAGGGTATAGCAGGAAAAGAAAGGATGAGTGAGTGTCCTTAAAACATCAGTTAAACATTGGAGAGTCTGTGACACATTCATGTCATGTGAGACCAATATTGCTAGCCCACTGTAAGCATCCAGGAAAACCAGCCCTTGTTTCAGGTTTTGTGTGTCCTATGCATTTCAGTACTGGGAAGTAGTTACAGTGGAGACATTTGTAAGCTGACAAATATTCATGATGATACTTAATAATTTTTGAGTTTTAGAGGTCATCAGTGTTTTTTCTAAACCTACTGTAAACTGGCAAATGGGAAACTGATTAATTTTTAAAGGCATGTGATCCAGTCTTTTCCCTGAGAAAGATTCTTTTCCTTTCACTTATTCTTCATGTTATCCTTGTCTTCAACACATTACTCTTACCCATTCCTGGATTATAGTTTGACCTTGATGAGCTGAATAGAGAAGTGAACTGTCTTGGTAAAGGATATCTTTCATCTTACGTATCTAAGCTGAGGATTATGCATGTTAGAAAAGAGTGAATCATTATCAGGTTTATTTCTGGTTGTCTTTTTTTCCTGTGGCTGTTTATGAACTTATTCAGCAAATGTGGTTGCCAGTAAGTTAATGTAGTGAAATATTTTTTAGCAGTGACATTTACTGCCAAATCCTGCAGTCACTGAGTAGGAAGGTTACTGACTGGCCAGGCTTTTGTCTTTAAATTTATATGTTATGTGTCGTCATCAAAGACGCTTGAAAAATTATGTGTGCAAAATACAATTCCCAGTATTGCTAATTTGATCTTCTTTGGTCACATATGTTTCCTTTCTGCTTCTAATGTATACCTAAAAAAGACAAACAGTTAAATTTTTTTAGTTCTCTGTATTTGTGCTGAAACTGTATTTCCTTATTAACCCTTCCATAAATAAAATTTCACATTACCAAAGCACTAACATAAATGGAGACAAAAGAGACTTTGAAAAGTGTCAGTATTCAGTAAAGACTAAAAGTTCCAAGTATTTGGGATTAGAATTTGAGAGCTGGATTTATAGGAGTGAAGGTGTACATACACAGTGTATACTCAGTGTGTATATATATACATATTTTGTATATACATGTATGTGTATATATATGCATACATGTGTAGAAGTGCGCACCATGTAATTGTCAGTCTTACTGATTGCCTGCATGTGTAAAATAATTATACAACTCCAGGAGCAGCTGGCTTCAGAAACAATGTGTGGTGCATGTATTGGTAGTACATGTTCAGTTGTGAGTCTCATATACAGTAAGAATGCTTTAAGTAGCAGCAAAAACCTTAAATATCCATACTGAGGACCAGAGCATGATTACAGGTGGTCAAAATTCCACCGGCTCCAGAAACAGCACTTTGCTAAGAGTCTTCGAATATCGGGCTACTTATTTAAGTCCTGACTTATGTTCCCAGACTAACCACTTCTGACAATGGCTTCTTTGTTTCCCTGTTGAATCAGTCATAAAACTTGTGAGCTGAGTTTTATTTTGTTGACTTATTTCAATGGCCCGCACCTTTTCCAGTGGAGACTGCAATTTTTGCAGTGGTTTTTGGTAGTGAACTAAAGATTTAGATTTCAACCTTGCTTTAATGAACTATAAACTAGGTCTGTTAGAGTTGCTTTACTGGTGAGCATTTGTGAAAATTTAACACTGAAGCATGAAGGACCCATGTACATAGAGTGGTGACAGTTTCACTCTTCCAATGAAGTAAACAAAAAATCCCATTAGCTACTCTGAGTTAGTGTATACTTGTTTTATGAAAGTACACATTTTTATTGTTAAAGGCAAAATCAAATTAAAAATAATCTTCTCAAAATGTTCCTTTTAGTGCCTATCGTTGAGAGTTGCTAAAATAAAAAATATAAATAATCTTTTAAGCTACTTGTTTAATTCATGCTAGAGGGAGCTCACTGTGTAGTCCATTTCATTATTTATTGGCCTCTCTTGCTTTTGCATATTCTTGAGTAGCTAACTGACAGGCTGGCGTGATTATCCTTGAGGATAATCTTTTATTATTATGCTTTTTTTATTATGAGGATATTCCTGTTTTATAGGGAAACAAGCTGACACACTGGTTATTAATCTCTGAAGGTAGGCTCCTAAGACTGAGCTACTTCAAACTAGAAGAAACCTTCTGACATGAGTTGTTTAGGTTATCAACAACAAGATTAAATGCAGTTTCTTTCACATTTTGTCCAGCTGCAAGTACGAGATCAGCAGGCTTCTCATTTGTAGCTGGCTGTTAGCTCTTTGCATGAGTACATCAGGAAAGAACAATGAAAAAATAATAACTAGATTGATGTAACTTGAAACTTTTCCGTAAAAAGGGTAATGAGGCAGAATCAGTTCCTGTTTGTTTTCTTCTGTGGGCTTGCTTTCCTAAATGTAAAGTTGATCATACCTTTAAAACAATAAATATGAAAAATACAAACCATTTTATTTTAAAGTTTATTGTTACTTCTGGCAAAAATACTTGTTATAATTTCCGAAGTTTTCTTCATAATTCTGTTTCTACAAAACCTATTAAAATCCAGACCAAAACCCCTCAAACTGCAGATTTACTTGAAGTGCAAAGTGTGTGTTTGTAAAATGTTGGGATATTATCTCACTTGGATATTTTAGTAATGGAAGTTACGTAGTACTTGGCCATTACCTCTTACAATTTAAATTAAATTTTGGAAATTGCTGCAAATGGAAGTACTGTCCTCAGAAAAGCACAGACCCTGATTTAGTGGCCAGCTCTTCTCTTTGCATTTAACTTTATTGATAATTCCCAGGTAGGAATACCATTTAAGTTTTCTCCCAGGCTTGATTTTACATTAAGACCTTCCTCTGTAGCAGGAGCTCTAAAGGTGGATCGCCTCTCCTTACACCCTGCCTTGGAAGCCTTTGGAGACACAGACATTAGAAGCTTTTGTAGGAACAAAAGCCCCTGATCTCGCTTAGGATTTTAAATTTTAACACTGAAAGCTAATGCAGGTGAACCCTGTTTCTGTGAGGGGTCCTGGGGTTGCACATTCAGTATAGAGGGATTAAAAATTATTTGGAGTTCTTTTTCCTCTACAATCATCGTTTGCTGTCCACGGGTTTTAGATCAATTGCTGCAGAACCCAGCTGGATTAATTTTTATTAGGTTACTGCTTCCTCCTCCAGAGAGCCTTAAGCCTGTGTTTATTTTGGGGGCAGGGCAAGAGGAAGAGCTGTTCCTCCTGCCTCACCTACACTCCTCAGACATCAAAGCAAGCGAGTTTGCTCCTCCCAGCTTAATCCTCCCTTTCTCTCTCCCACCAGTGTTCTGCAAATTTCCTTGTATTCTTCACCAAGTTATCCAGTGTCCGTGGTATTTGTCGGCAGGCTAACTTTTGCCCTTGAAGTACTTGCTGGAAGGCAGAGCTTTCCCCTCGACTGCAGCAGAGTCTGGTGCAGCCGGACAGGTAGCTGTCTGGAAAGGAAGGAGAACAGTGCAGGAAGGGGATACAAATGAAAATAAAACAGTGCCTCTGATAGCATTTCTGGGAGATTGCTGCTTTTGGAGGCAACTGCAGCCCCACTGCATGAAAATACCTTCTAGACAGTCCTTAACTGAAATCCTGAAATCTCTTGGGTGTGGAAGAGAGGAGGGGTCAGCTAACCAAAATCATGCGCAAACTATTTGTTTGCTTGGGAGTAGAAGAGTAGAGACAGTCTTAATATCATGTGGCAGTTCAGCCGATTAGCAGCTGCCCAAATACAGTGTTAGTTTAGGCCAAAAGACCTGTAGCATCCTAACAAGGTATTTACTAGCAGGCTCTTGAAAGGTTTGCCTTAGAATATGCTCCATCTTTGGATTTAGGGAGTAGGTTAACTGTTACTGATATTTACTGAAAGCTCCCCCTGCTCCCCTTCTCTAGCCAGGTGGCTTACCTTTTTTGGGGTGGGTTTTTTCATTTTTGCTATATTGAACATACTTGCAGACTTCAATTTTCAACTGGCATGGTCCTTTGAAATGAGAAGCCAAGTGGCTACTAATATCTAAATTATCTCAGTGGTGCCTTTAGCACTTCCAGCAGCAGAAAACTGCAGGTGTACCCCCAGTAATTATATTTCTGAATATTTCAGAAATTGTTATTGCACAGACAAGCAAATGAGGGATATCTTGGACAAAAAAAAAAAAGGGGGGATTTATAGCATTGAACAAATTACTAAACTATGTGGGTGCCACATCTAATATTGTGCCTCATCTTCCACACTGGCTAGGAATCTCGCCACCTTCCAGGAAGGCTGCATCCATTGTGAAGTCTTGCGTTAGCTACCCAGAAATAGCTAAACTGGCAAAAATATTTAGTGTTTGAGCACACAGGTTTTAGAAAAGCACACTTTGGTTGAAGAATAACATTTATTTCTGTTTGTGAAGAAGCATCTAGAAAGATTTCTTTGATGAACAGCATCATATTTAGAAGTCAAGTAAGCTGAGGTGTAGGGAGGTGCCATATGCTTGCATTATAAGGATGATTTTGCTGGTATCTTTTCCCTACGTACAAATGCTATCATATAAACCTGCTGCATGAATAGTGGTGCAACTTTGATGTGCTGTAGGTGCAGTGAACCCATCTCTGTTCTCTACTTCAACCTTTTTTTTTTGGCCTCACCTCATCTTCTCAAAGGCTTTATGTTAATGCGAGATCATAGGAAAAATTACGGTGGATATATAGAATTAACATAATCTAGAGATGAACAGGTGATTCAAGTAATTTTAAATTGATTTTCGTCAATACTTTATTTTTTGTCTTTACATCATTACTGTGTACTGCTTTTTGCTTTTTTTTTTTAAAAAAAAAAAAGGAAAGAAAAAGCTCTCTCCAAAGCAAGAGGAAGTACTTTTAAAAAATAGTGCTTGTTAATATGGATGCGTTACTGCAGATTTTAAGTCCAGAATTTCCCAATATCAGTTGTAGGAAAACATGCTGTTATTTTCCAACGTGAAACCCTGTAGTATTAAACGTGAAAAAATGCCTGCTTTCAGTGCAGTTCATCTTCCCCTGCTCGCTATTTTTTCCGAATTCAAATTCAGAATCAATATTTTTTTTCTTCTCATACCATGTCATCTGAGAACAGTGCATGTGGACTTTGAGGACAAAATCCTGCAATTTTGGGCTATCTTTTATTCTTCATACCCCCATCCTTTCTTACCCCCTGAGGATTTTAAAGACTATACTCTTATGTAGCATTTGTGCAATGCAGTGTTCAAGTAGACCATTAATTGGCATGCACAGTATTGTATGCTGTAGGCTGGAAGTGAAAATAAGCAATTTGCTTCATTTTGCAGAGCGAGTTCTAACTGTTATTGAAGTACATTTGTAGTTGCATATTTTCCAGTAAAGGTGACAGATTACTTCAAAGCTGGAATCTTCTTTTTGTTAAACAAGGTTCTCGAATAGATCCATCTTGCCCACGTATTCTATTCTTGCCAGTTGGCTTTGAAAGCTGGTGCTTGGGCTCATCATTCAGAACTAGCTTCCAAAAAATGAGGTCCCATGCTGTTTCTATCTATTGAGCTGGTAGGGGCTGGAAGGATCTGATCTGAAGCCAAGACGAAGACTGAATTGATGGAATCATATCTAAAGGGTTTGCCAAGTACTGCCCGGTCATGAAGTTCCACTTTCTGGGAAAGAGCACAGAAATGAGGGGTGGCAGAGCAATGACTGTGATACTGGCTATCCTCAGATTTGCTTCCCTGGACTTATAGCCAGGCCAGCAGGAAGAACTAGCGTTTTGTTGAATGCTTTTTTACACATTTGTGTCTTGTCCTCTGTTCTTCACCATTTTTTGTCCAGATATGCTTTGAAGAGGAAAAAGCTTACCGCCCGGTATTATGATATTACACATATTTTGACCATATGTAGTGTATCATCACAGACACATACTTGCACATTCGGTATGCTTACTTCTCTTTGGCTTTGTGTGGACATGCCCAAGCACACACAGAGACACTGTTTCAGGTAAATGGTCACCGCTCTCTGGAATTAGACGGAGGCTGGTTATCTGTAGGCCTAAATTCTGCATCTTGAGAAATTTCTAGTTTTGTAGATATAACCATAAGGTGGAAAATATTACCAAGATCGTGCACTTCTTCAAAAAACTACTGTACAGAATTGCTTAGATTCTGCCCCTTCACTCTCTTCCCCCCTCTTCTACCAGCTTTAGTTTCTGAGATAGTAAAAGCTCAGGTCTCTTGTCTATGTTCAATTCTTGCAGAAACTGCCAGGATAGTCTCTGAAACTACAGTGATGATACATATCTGTGTGTCAGATATCCAATTTGTCACCAGCTTCTTCCAGTATCTGGCAGAGAGCAGGACCTAAATGAAATCCAGTTGACTGAAGCTCAGCTAAGATCTGATAGAGGTGACTTTGATAGATCAAATAGTTGAAGAACTTGGTGGAGTCTGTGTAGATATAATCTGTTTGTCCACTTTTAAATCATTCCACAGTCTTCCAGACTTGCTCATCTTTGCATTGATTTTAGTGGTCACAAACAAAAGGGATTTGTTGCCATTGTATAGGCAAGAGATTGCCTGGGGTGAAAACAATTGCAGATCTTGCCCCAGTCATCCAGCTTGCAGTCACTTGTGTCTTCAGCTGTTGCAGTGGTCTGTATGTGTTGGCTTTAATTCAAAATCATTAGGAATAGTTTAGATGGAAAGACTTGGATTACCAGCCTTTTCTGTCTTTCCATCCTCCTACTTCTCTTCGTCTCTCAACTCTTCAACATGATGCTTTTATTTCAGTTTTTGTTAGTGTACTAGACTGCATGCCACATTCAGCTGCAGCAGCAGTAACCTCTGGAGTATGAAGGAATGGTCAGTACCTGCTTCAGCTAATTCCTCCTGTGCATCCCAAAGATAACTGGTAACATTTTTCATCTTAATGTATAGTGGAATGAAATGGAAAGAGCCTCTGAGAGTTGGAAAGAGCAATGACATCCCATTGTGTTTAATCAGATGACTATTAAATAATTGTTTAAATTCAGAGTGTAGCTCTCTACAAAGGTCTGAGGCTCAAATCATAATGATCTAGAAATAATAAATAGAATCCATAATGCAGGAGACTATTGTTTCATAAGTTAAATTTTTGAAACCTCTTCAGAGAAGATATATAAAGCCTACCATTTCTACCTGAAAGGTCATATAGAAGGTATTTAGTTTTGTAGCTCATTACATCAGATATGCAAATACCTATGCTGAATGTTTGGTTCAAATGGTAAGTAACTGTTGCAGAAATAGACCATTTAAGGCCTCATATGAACCCACTATGTTGTGTTTGAATTTTCTTTAAATGTCTATTGATAAGAGCACCTACGTCGTTACTATCACCTGAGAAGTAACCAGCACTTCACCCTCCTTAATGAACCGTTCAATAAGCTGTTCATTTATTGAAAGTAGATTTTTTTTTTCGTTATTGAAATACCTACCTGTTGTACTTACAGCATAAATAATTTGTTTGAATCATCAGGTGAATGCTGTTAAGTTATAGTGAGCGAGGAAAATTGCAAAAACACGAATTAGGGTCCCTGTCCTTAAGTGTATTTCAGTTTGCATTTTGATAGCAGTTTAGAAATGTTATCGCCTGTTTTGTCACAGACATAATTCACATCTTTCTTCAGGCACTGTAAACAAGAGAAATGGTTTAATGGCTCCATAAAAGGCACTCTGTGCTGATAGCTGAGATTAGACCCTTTAGTAATGGATTTTTGTGTGTTGGGGGAAGGGGGGAGGGCTTGGCAGAGGTAAATGTACTGGAAACGAATCTTGGAGAGACTGTGATGTATCTGAAGTGCTTGCTGCATTTCTGTGTATTGAGAGATAGATAGATTTAAAGTGTGACAATATTGGTTTTATCAGTACAGGGGCCTTCTCTTCTTGCTTTTGAAATTTTAACAAGTACTAACTTGGGTCACCTCAGTCAGTCTAGCACCTGGAGTTGTGGTAATATTAACTTAAATATTTTTATGTCTTCTGTCTTTTCATCTTACTGTTAAGAAAACCAAATCCCCTCTATTCAAAAGATATCTCTAAACTTACATTGCATATTAACAGTTTTGCCTCAATCAGTCATAGAAATCAATAAGTTTACTTACTAAATTGGGTTTAGAGGGTGATTTGAGAGCATAAATTTGAAAAGCAGTTCAGAAACAGCAGAAATGTTTAGGGCATGACTTACTTTGACTTCCCCATTACTTCCCTGTCTCTGCAGGTACACAAAGTCCTCAAACTTAATACGCATGAATGTAGTATTACTTAGGAGACACTGGAGTCCACTGGCATAAGCAAGGTTGCTGCTAGCAGTTGATTTTGTACCTTATAGTGTAAATGTTTTTGCCCTGCGAGCATTGATAATGAGACATTGTTATCTCTTTGGTCAGTGGAGTCAAGGTTGCCTGCTGTAAACCAACATCATTGAATTGTCAGTAATACTTCATACCTTTTAAAAATATGTTTAAATCAATTCTTCTTCTTCAGAAAATAAGTTCAAGATTTTATGTTATGTTCTGGGCAGGAATCTGAAGTTTGAAGATTGTAAACTTTTTGCTCAAAGGAGAAATGACTTGCAATTTCATGAAATATAGTCCTAATTTCTTCTTCATTTTGGATAGCCATTTCTTGAATTGAAGAATATTTTAGGCCATTGTTTTTATATTTGATGCAATGCATTTCTGGGGTTTTCTCAAAAGAAGTAATTCAGTTCTATCTGTGCAGATAGTGCAGATCTTGTTTCTTAGGCTAGAAAGTAAATAAATCAGTCACCTCTGAGACAAACTGATTCCTCCTTTAGTTTCAGTGTTCTTAATAAAATTGTTTTTTGTATAAGTGTTAGGAACAAAATGTTTGGGGATTAGGCTGTTGACAGGTAGCAAAGGATTATATCACTTCAAAATGAAGGGTAGAGGGTTTCACCCTGTGCTTTTGCAACTTCTGTGCGAGTTTACTTCATGGTGATATTGTTTTGTATAAAAGCTATGTCTGTACAACAGCACGTAATGTGTAACATGCAAGTCCTCTTACTCTGCAGATACAGATATATTTATACACAGAGAATATGCATACAATAATGTATTATACTGTAATCAATTTGCTACAGATGATAGCAGCCTGTCTGCTTGCCTTATATCTGCATGTTGACTTCAGAGGAGCTCCAGACAGAGACTGCGGATTGGGTTCTTTCTGATACCGATAAGCCTGACTTTCCCCAGTAGTTGAGATGATGTGTTGAAGCCATCCATTCAGATACCTGTTGTAAGATTGTTTGCCTTTGAAGTTTGGAGGTAGTTATCTGTAAGTAATCACTTGGGATGAAATCTTGGCCCTTGGTCACTTCTTAATAAGATCATTATTAAGGCAGAGTGCCTGTTACTTTGATAGGGTTGTTCTGGGGGTTAAGTAAACTGAGTTTGCCATCAGGAAGAAAGAAGTGGTGAGGAGTTTGTTGTTTAAAATGTCATTTAGTTAATTTGGATATGTTGGTAGCTTGGTATGCTGCACTAAAATTAGACAGTATAAACAAGCAACCTTGCTCTCCTCAAAAGAAAATGAATTGAAAACATAATATAAAGTACAGCTTAGCAAAATGGTGTATGGTTAAAGTCTGTTTTAATAGGTGCACTATAAAATGAGTGTCACACTGAAATGGAGAGTGATGAGTGGGGGGGTTTCAGTGATGATATGAGAACTGTTTTGAATGCTTGAAATTTCACTGTTGGAATACGTCTGTCATCTTCAGCCACTCTTAAGGTGTGGTTTGAAAGGTTGAGCAGCCTTCAAGAAACCGCCGGCAAAATGTAGTATATATTTTTCTCAGGATATCTTTTTTCTTTTGTGCCTCTAAAAGTGTACACTTAAGGATTTACAGATAAAGCTTAGTGTGGCAACTGTGTCAGGGGATTGCCCGAGGAAGGCTTCGAATTTTACAGCTACATTATCTTTCTGGCCGTAGTTAAGATAAAGATCTAATGTAAAATCACTTTGGACTGTAATGCTTTCTCTAAATGAAATGAAGGCGTTAACCTACTTGATTTGATACACTTTACCCTAGCTTATAAAGCTGGGAGGAAGGTGAGGTAAACTTTAATTAAAACTACAGCACAGATGCCTTCTAGCACTGTGCCCTGTACCTTGCTAGGACTGTACAGTAAGCAAAATAAAATGTACCTCGCAGCCGAAGCAGCAGGCTGGAGCCGTGTTCAGTAAAAGTAATTTAATTAGTGTTGATCATGACTCCAGATGATGGTGATTTGATAAGGAATAATTTAGTACTTAACAGCCTTTTACATGCACCAACTCCATGTGGGAAGGTAAAGCAAATTGCACAAAATGAATGTGCTGCTTTCACTTGTGCCTGTGCCAGTGAGCTGGAAAACTGCCTGTTAGCAGACGTTCAGGCTCTCAGCACTGTGATGAAATACCCAGCCAGTTCTCCACACAGGGCTGTGGTGTGGGAGTCTCTGTACTCCCGTTATTTAAAAATAAATAAGGGAAGTAATTTTTCATAACAGATTAACTCTGAGGAAGTAGCAAAGTTAAAATATAAAAAATAAATTAAAAAATAGAGCAGCATGTGGCCTTTGTGCAAATATGTGATACTGGCTTTAAAAAAGAGTCCTATTGCAGTTGTGTTTTAATTCTCTGATTCAAGTCAAAAAGATTGCTTACCTTTGCATCGGCCTGTCATATGCATTAAATGTGCAGCGTGCATTGTCTGACCAAGTCATGCAAGGAAAGTTGACAATAAAAGTTCACTAGCAAAATCCAAAACCAAAATACTGGGTCTCAGCCTGCTTTGCCATTATGGCGGAAGGCTGACTGGACTGCGTTTTGCTGTATTATTAAACTTGAGAATTTTTATTCAAGAAGTCCATATGTTCTTTTATTTTAATTTTAAGTTCAGACAGTTTATTCAGAAATATTTCTTGTTGTGACATTCACCACTTTTCATCTCTGTTACTTAAGTTATTGTGCTGTGCGTATGCATTTGTGTACCTGTTATGCTGTCTGCTTTTCCTTTATAATCTTTCCAGATAATTGACTGTTACCTACCAAATACAGTAGCTGGATAGCAGTTTTAGAGACAATTCTTGTGAATTTTGTGAAAATATGTAGCAAAATAATCTAGTGCCATCTTGCTGTTGTCTTAGACGAAAGGCAATAGAAGTAGGTGTCACATAAGAGGGTGCAAAAGGGTCCGTTTACGATGGAGTACTCTGAACGTTGCCCAACTGTGGGAAGACCCATAGTGAGAATCTGGAATCCAGATCTTACTCAAAGAAAATTACAAATTAGAGTTTATTTTTTCTGATGCTCACTTCTTAGACAGCATTTTATTTACCTTCTCCTCCCTACTGAAACACGTGTGTGTGTGTGCAGGTGCATCAGTATCAGAAAACATATAGCATGTAACAAATTATCTTTCATAAGTTTCGGTGCAAGGGAAGGGATAATACACTCCTTTATGGTGTATGACAATGGCTTCATTTTGTGCAGAGGTTCTCTAACCAGGGCTGCTGCACATACATGGATTTCCAAGGGGGCTGGAGCATGATGCGCAAATTACAGTGTTTTGGTGACAGCATCAAAAATTGGTGATAAAATTGATCTCCAAACTCTAGGCATCTCACACTTCAAAAATGTATTTACAACCTCATTTTATTTAAAACTTTAAGGGAGTGTTTTCAAGTTAGCTTTTAATCCTTTGCCCTCCTAGCCACTTACTTCAGATTTGTCTAGATCAAGTGAACTTTGAATTTTCTTCTACTTTTATTTTGGTTAAGGTTGTCTATGAAATAAGGAAAGTTAGCTGGCTTAAGCTGATGTGCTGGTTAACCTTGTCTTTACCTTTGGCCTTTTTCTTAATACGGACCAACTTGTGGTTCTAATTAATGTTACATTTTTGTCACACTCCCTTTGTTTATTTTACCTTTTGAAGAAGTATGATTAATTTTTTTTCCTCAGTTTGTGTCTGTATCACATTTGCTGTTGACTTTGGTGAGGCCAGGATTTTTTCTCTGTGTGTATTTTTGAATAAAATTACTGAAGCAATTTCTTGTGCATTTTTTCAGATGCTACTTGTAACTTAAGTTGCATGTAGTCATCTAGTTTCATAAGTGTCACTGCAAATTTTCATGCATTCTGTGGGACAAAAAGATTACGGAGACTGATACATGAGAAATTTATTTTGGAGTAATTTGTGTGGCACTCTTTGAAGTGAACTACTATTGCATTTATAGCTAAAAGCTACCTCACTAATATTACTTAGAAACATTTGGTGCCTGGGAAGCATTTTGCTTCTGACAACATTTACAGTAGTTAAGCCAAATATAAGTGGGCTGTTATTTTCCTGCTAATGAGATGGGATCCTGGCCATCATTCTATTAAACAATGAAAGTGCTAATAGCCAGTGCGAAGGATCTCTGGTGTCTATTTTTCAGTTGACACTCAAAGAAATATTTGAAGTGTTTATTTCCTATATTGTTTTTAGTATTACAATGGTTTAATTATTCGTGTTTAATTAGCAGTTTGTAGCTTAGTTGAAAAAGCTCATTGTTAATATTGTACTTGGGTTTTAATTACATTTTCTTTCTCTTTCCAGTGGCTTTTCATGGTCTCCCTGTGAAAATCAAGAAGGAACCCCATAGCCCATGTTCGGAACTTGGCTCCACTTGCAGTCAAGAGCAACCATTCAAGTTCAGTTATGGGGAAAAGTGCCTGTACGATGTCAGGTAAAACAATCAGGAGCATGTTTGCAGTGAGAACTGCTGATTTAAATGAGGACTGACTAAAGAGTAATAAAACCATAATAGAGATCTTATAAAAGTTACCTCTTCAGCAGATAACAGGCTGATGAGATAATGCATTTAGCTGATGAACACTGATGGAGTTGTTCACAGTTGTATCAAACACTTACATAACCATTTTAAAGCAGTGTTTTTCATCAAAATGCATATTCTTCATTCCTTCTCCATGGGAGATAGCCAGAGTTTAAAAACCCAGGGTGCAAGTGTGAAATGGAAGGAGTGTCTTGTTTTCTGAGAGTTGTGTTGAAAGTACTTTCAAAATGCATTACATGCATTAGGAAGGGAAAGAGATCTGTATAACAGGCAAGAGATTGGCAGGTCTGAGCAACACTTTAGGTATTCATTTGACAAGTTTTGCAGATATTATATGTGTGTACTCATGGGTGATTACAATTTAAAATAGTATTTCATTAGGCTCTGCATCTTTGTTACCTATTCAAAAGCAAATTGTCTTCTTTTATAGGGATAGATAATAAAAGCTTTATTTATTTGTGGGGGTGGAGGAGCTTACTGGATTCTTTATTGACTTTCTTTTGGTTTTTACTTACGTGTCACTCCTTCCTTTAGTGTCAGCAGCAAAAGATTTCTTATTGACATTTCAGTCTATTTTAGAATCTTTCATCTAGCTTGTGAGTTTTTATTTTCATTAATGTGGTACCAAAACCATTAGCACTTAAAGCATTTACATTTAACTTTTTGGATATGAAAGGGGTGGGAGGGAGACTGGCAACTTTGCCAGTTACAGAGGAGTGATTTTGATTTCAAAAATTAATGCATGCATTGGTGAATTTGATCAGTGCTGGGGACCTGACATAGGAAAGTCTTCAAGTTTATGCTTACAAGTCTGCCTAATGTCTGCATTTTTCCTGGTTAGAAAGAGGGATGATCAAAGTATGCTCAAGTCCTTTCCTGAATTAGGACACCTTTGAAAATTGCATCTGTGTATTTGTAGGACCAGCACATTATTTTTGAGAGAGAGGGGCAGAAAAACCCCATGTCAGGAGAGGCTGCTGACATCCTCGTGTGGATAGCTAAGCCAACATACCATTGTTTTTCTGGGTCAGATCCCTTCCCTCTGGCTGTATTGTTTTACTGTCTCACTTTGTGGTTTGTGCAGGCTCTAAAAAAAGAGTCTTGATGGGCACTGCTGGCTCTTCGTGCTTTAGTCCAGGTGCTTATACTTTTTATGTATTTTGTGTACCTCCTGTTAGAATGTCATTGTAAGACTGAAACCTTTAATGAGAGATTTCTCTGCCCCTGGGAAGAAAATGCTGTGTTGAACTACTTGCCTCTAACATGACTTTTTCTGTGCTCTTTGCAATGTAAAGTAGAAAATTCCTCTGCCCCAAACTGGTAGATAAGGTAACTATAATAAAAAACATATGACACTTGGAGTTTTTTTCTGGAAGTAGATGGTACTTTTTTATTTCTGAGAAAATAAACTGACCTTCTTTACCCTTGCCTTACCGATAGTGCCTATGATCAAAAGCCACAAGTGGGAATGAGGCCCTCCAACCCACCAACGCCATCCAGCACTCCTGTGTCACCGCTGCACCATGCCTCCCCAAACTCAGCTCAGACTCCTAAACCCGACCGAGTTTTCCCTACCCATCTTCCTCCATCCCAGTCCATTCAAGACAACAGCTTTCCTATGGACCACAGGTAAGCACTTTTTTCCTCCCCACAACTATTCCCTTTCAGGTTGGAGGACTAAGGTGAAAGCCAGCAAGGTTCAGAGTGTTAGAAATATGTGCGTTGTATGAAAGACTGGTGCCCGACTTGATGGACTGCATTAGGAGTTCATATTGGCAGTGACAAAGTTTTTATGACCTGCTTCTTGTAAGGGTGATTACAGGATACCTAGGCCCCATTTCCCACGAAAGTTTGGACTGAATGGTATTTCAAGGTACCTTCCAACCTGGGCTGTTCTGTGATTCACTTGTGGCTGGTAAGCGCTACGGAGTAATGAAGTCACTAGCAGACATGATCCTTTCTATGAATACCTGGCCTCTTGCTAAGGAATTCACCTATCTAAGAGATAAATGGCCGTGCTATGATGTTACTGCTTCAGAATATTCTTTTGGAAGCATGGTTCATTTTTCCAGCCCCTTTTGAAATACAGCATTTCACACAAACTAAGATGCCAACATAAACTGTGCTTAAATAACATTAGTCTGAGTAAAAGCCACAAGAGCTAGAGACTAGAATTAAAGCTTAAACTGTCCTTAAGTCACCCTGTTTTGTTTTGGTAAGTTAGAAATCCCCAGACAACTGGCTATCTTTCGTAGCTCAGTTTTGCAACAGATATGCTCCCTGATTTTTGAGGCCGAACACTTGTTTGTCCTAACCTTTATTGCATGAACCTCTTTTTGTCTGTGGTGTTGTGTGATAACTCTGAGCATTTAAAATTTCAGCTCTATATAAAGAGATATATAGGTTCAGAAACTTCAGTGCTTAAACGTTAGCAAATTATGTAGCACCTGAAAAGAAAATCACAGTTGTTGGGAGCACAATTTGCATGCTTCTACTCTAATAAAGGCTATTATCTCCAGGGTTTTGTGTAGATCACTTCTGAAGGGGGTTGGTAAGATTTGTATTACTGGTTTGTACTCTGCTGAGATAGTTTCAAATATCATCCAAGATTGTCTATAAGCCCTCCTGGCGGTAAGGAAGCACTGAAATGGCCCCTTTGGCTGCCATAGGCGCTGTCGTTTCTCCCTGCCTCTACGCGGGCCCCCAGTGAAGCCATGCAGCATTTCTGATCACGGGATGGTGGATAAATGTGTTTCTGTATGTACACCAAAGTCAAGTTGTCAGGAGACTGAAATCTCCAGAAGCTAAATGGCTTCTGTGCAGAGTGCGTAATAAGATTTTTCAGATGAAAAAATCTTTTGTTTTAGAGCAACTTGTTAAAATAATACTGAAGGTGTATGCCGGCCCTAATTTGAGTATTTACAGAGATTTACATAAACCTTACTGTATTTTTCTGTACCTGAAACACTTGCTCTGCATAAGCTTTGTAGGCTTTTTACATGATTCCCCCTGCAGTCTTTGATATACATGTTGTTTAGGGCATTTTACGCTAATGCTTCCCTTCCATGATAGAGCATCATATGTTCTAGTGAAGTCCAAAATAGCTGACTCAGGCCCAAAAAAATCTAATTTTCCTCTTTTTTCAAAGAAAGTACAATTGTAGTAGAAGATATTTTTCCCTATTTTCTTTTCTTTTTTTTTTTTTTTTTTTTTTGAATCTTCTCACTTTAAGTTGTTTGAAGCAAATATGCACTTTATATTTTTGTGACATTCAAATCTTCCTGATATACAAGGTGATATGCGGCTACAATGAATGTATTCAGAAAATGTCATTTAAACAAACGACCTACCTACATGAGTTCATATATAAATCTATAACTCAAGATATATTTCTTAGGAACATGCATTGGAGGCATAAGATAGCATTAGTATCTGGAACATACAGCCCATACATCTTCATACAGGCTATGAATATATGAACGATAAGTGGTCCTAACAAGTACCAACAGGAATCAAATCCACTTGTATAAACAAATGGCTTGATTCCATACAAAGCTTCCAGTACAACAATTATTATTAACTTCCTTTGAGGCTTTGTGAGTGAGCCTGTTTCTTATTTTAACTTCAAGTTGCAATTTTCTGATTCACTCCTTGACAGTTCTTAATGATAATTTCTGCTTCTTTTTTTGGCTAATGAAAAAAGGAAAAGAGGGAAATGAATGCAGTGCCAGTCAGCTTAACTGTTTCATAATACATTTGAGTTTCTAAGTTTATTTTCTGCAGGTGTAGGTGGAATTGCAAAATCCAGTGTTACAGTGCAGCACTCTTTCTACTACAAAATATAATATTTACAGCAGCATTAAAAAAATCATTTTGTCTACACTACTACATTGTAATAGTTTCTATCTCTGTAGCTCCCACAGTATTTATAATTAAGCTATAACGGTAAATATTTGTCAAATGAGTTCACAGCAGTATTATGACAGACATTAGTGAAGTTCAGATTGTTTCAGAAACATGTACTGCACGAGTTGGTAGTCAAGGACTGTATTGCCTGTGCAATCAAACCCCTACGTTCTTCTTCATTCACCCAGTTTTTGGCAAGAGAATATCCGCTTTTGCTTGTGTGAGTCGGTTCAGATCCAAAGTACAGTAAACTGAAGAATGATTAGTTCTTGATTTTTTTTTTAGTCTGACAGTGAGAAACTTGCAGGAAAAAGCACAATTTTTTCTTATTTTTTTTTTTAAGTGTCTTGTTCATGATGAGTGATAACAGGACTAGAAAGCAGTTTGTTGCAAGAATGTTGCATCTGCTGTGGATTAGTGCAGACGCAATATTGCTACAGTAACAGTTACCACTACTGTGGTAGTCTGCAGGAGATGACAGGAAGACTTTGTGCTGTTCAACACGCGCAGTGGGAAAATAACATTCTTATATTCTTCTCTGTGCTTCTGAACCTGCACATGTCCAAGTAGTTACGTGCGGGCCTTTTAGTTCAGGTAGATATGTTTTATGGAAAAAGCAAGCAGCCTAGGTTCTTGAGTAGTGTTGCACGTAAATGAAGTTAATTAATACTGAATTCTCAGATTTTATGGCTGCTGAAGAGTACTTGGGTATATTGAATGGTGGCATGGGTTGTATGGCTGACTTCTTTCATGTAGAAATGACTAAGGAAACAAGTTAAGGCAGGAGGGGAATTCTTAGGCATTGTTTCTCTTAGCAAAAATTTGCAGCCTTTCCTTTTTTTAGGGTGCTTACATTTCCTTCCCATTAGAGCTGGAATGCAGTGCCAGCCTTGCAGGTAGATTTCCCACGGCACAATCCCCTAGAGGACACAACTGTGGACGTTTACCCTGGAATGATTTCAGATGGTAGAGCAGACCATACCCTTCATTCAAAATATTTGTGTTTGTTGTGGTCAGAATGGTTTCCATTTAACATTAAGAATGCTAAGAGTACATGAGAGTACCAGCAATATGTTGCTAATACTGAAGAAATAACAGAGAATGCTAGTTAAGCCTCCTTCATTTTTAACTATGGTAGGGTGTCAGTCTTTCTACTGGTTTGAAGCTGGTGTGTTGAGAGAAGATGTTGAAAGCAAAGAGGATTGTGGTGGGGACAGGTCTTGGAGATAGTATTAATACGTGGGGTTTTTTGTTTCTTTGCTTGTTACTGTTCTGCCACACTGGGCATCCTGATGGAAGCACTTGGCATTATCATAAGAAAAATGTTTGCTACTGAGAAAGTGATACAGCCACTAATTATGACCTGTGAAGATCTTTGGGAAATGCAATGTATAGCTCAAGTGTTTTACATGACCCCTCTGACTTGTGTCCTAGATTTCGCCGCCAGCTCTCTGAACCTTGCAATTCTTTCCCACCTTTGCCTGCGATGCCAAGGGAAGGACGTCCAATATATCAGCGCCAAATGTCTGAGCCAAACATCCCTTTCCCACCTCAAGGTTTTAAGCAAGAGTACCACGATCCAGTTTATGAACACAATGCTATGGTTGGCACTGCGGCCAGTCAAAATTTTCCCCCTCCTCTGATGATTAAACAGGAACCTAGAGATTTTGCGTATGATTCAGGTAGGTGAGACTCTCCTTTACTTCTACGTAGTACATAAATTAGTCCAAGCCAGCGCCATTTGCGTTTTGATCATATGAGTTTAATCTTGCTGTTTTGGTTTTTAAGTCTCCTGAAGTAATTTATGTCTGATGTAGCTTATGAAGTAGTAAAATTGCTACATAGTACAGCATATCTTGTGCCACCACTGCCATTGCTTACTCTGCAAAGGATTTCCTCTGTGCAGACAATGCACAGGTTAAGGAAGACAAGGAAGGAAAAATCATGGGTGAAAAATTGAGCTTTGCTTAAGAGAGGGCTTGTTCTGTACTGTCTCTTCTCTGACCTCTGAATGTGTGTGCTCCATTTTACGAGCTGTTTCATTTATCTGCCAGAAATAGAGGACTCTCTCTCCTCTTGCTTGCACTACTTTAAATCAGGATTAACTCCACTGAAGTGGGGTTTATACAGCTATAAAACCAATGAGGGAGAAGAATCGGCCAAATTGGTGTCAGCTTCTCAGTTTGTGCATACTGCTGTGTTTTGTGGAGATACATAATCTGTGATGCCAGATTGCTGATGTAGAGAATACGCTGTTGCTATTAATAATGTTTATTATGATTGTGCTTATAGGGCAACTAGAATGGAGCCTTATTGCTCTACGGACAATACAAAACAGAGGAGGTGATGGCAGAGCCTGCTCTCAGTAGCTTCTGGTCAAAATAGAAAGATAAGCAGTAAAAAGGATAAGACTATAAATCAAGGGAATAATAATATTGTGTTTTCCACAATTTAAATATAACATTTACATTGTACTTGGAAAAAGAGACAGAGAATGAGGGGAGCAAAAAAGGAATTTAGTAATTAGTACTAAGTAACAAGGAGACGGAAGCTGGAAAAGTGGTGTGGAAAGAAACTGAGGTTAAAACAGCACGTAGTGGGCTAACTGGGGTAAGCAGTTCATCAGTACTGGGCTGAGAAAATACAGTCAAACCACATTTTTCAGTTCTTGTGTGATACCTGCAACTCCTCTTCAATCTGACTCTATTCTGTTTTGTGTATGTCACAGTGTTGAAAGGGAAGGATTTCAATGCGTCCTTACTATGCTTGTGGAGCAGATTCATTGATTTCATACACTTGCACCCTGAGTTGGGCAAGGAAAGTGAGTGGCCCTATCTGACTCCAGTCTGACTCTCTCTTCTGGGTGCTGCAGTACCTGCAGTACTTTCCTGCTGATTTAGCCTCTGGTTAGATGCTTTTGCAGTTTGTTTCCTAAGGGCTACAGCTGAGGTGAGATCTCCTTTGAAAGTTTAGCCCATGACAAACTATCTTATGATTTTGATGCACTGGAGAATTTGGATTTATTGTCTTTTCTGTTGCTAATTAACATTAACTGTTTAGTTGGCTATTTTGTGGTATCATTGTTGTAAAGTGCTTGGGTTTGAATTCATTTTGATGTTAGAATGGGAATTTGGAAACTAGAGGTGCTTTCTCCTTTCTTTCTTTTGACAATTAAAGAACCAGGTAAATTTGAGGCAGGCATATACAGGGAGAAGAACAAGAGTGAAATATTTGTCTAAGTTGAAATATAAGACAAGATGAAAATGAGTTCACATTATAAGGATCAAATCTAGAACTAAACCCCTTCATTAATGAAGGTTCTGAGATATGTGGCATCGGCAGTCATGTATCTTTAGTCTTACAGAGCAGCACGGGACAGACTGTCTGCGTAGTTAATGTGGCAACGTATAATAAATAGGGGACTGCAGCTTCAGGCACTGCCAGGTCCTTGCAGTCTTCACAAGCACTGTTATTCATCCTGCTAAATTAAAGGGTGAAAAAAGGCCCTTTTGTAAGCATTCTTCATATTTGGCCAGGAAGTGGGATCTCCATATTGCATACTGTAACTTTAAATCTGAGGTCGCTGCTATCATTCATCTTTCTTTGGAATATTCTTTAGGGGGGAAAAAAGGAAATTTTATTCTGAAAGGAAGATGTGCAAACTTATATCCAATGTTATGATGCCAGAACAACATTCCACTTTATAGTAATGATGTTCAAGCAAAATTGTTGTTTTCTTTTGTAGATGAATACTTACTTTTTAAAACTGTAATAGCTGTGTAACCAGTGGTCATGAAAAATTAATTTGTTGGTATCAGGAAGTACTTTTATTGGCCTCAGAATCACTGCATTTAAGTTGACACATCTGTACGCTCCATAAATTGCAGTCAACAACTGTGGTCTGTTGATATTTTGTCTTGTTACCATCTGTTCTCTAGAAACCATCATTTTCGATCCTTGCTAAGAGTACATTAAATAACCCCTTAGGAAACATAAAGTATTTGTCACTGAATCATTGATTTCATTTTTCACCTATGGATGTTCAGGGAATGAGGAATGCCAGAGTGAAAAGTCTTTTTGCAGGGTATTTTATTGCAGCTCAGATAAGAATAAGGAAACGTATTTAAAAAGTTCATCGTAATACACTGAGATGTTCCTTTTGGGATGTTTTTGTAAGAGCCTCATAAAAGTTCATTGCTTTTGTGCACTATACTTTTATACTTTGTGGGAAGCTGGTGAATGAAAAGCATTATTATGGAATGATTATAACTCTATTAAAACATGACATTAATTATGACATGGGAAATGGCAGATCAATTAGTTGTAATTGTAATTGCAGGTATGCAATTTCTACTGCAGAATGTTTGAGATAATGGAAAAAGAGAAATGTCAACAGAGTGAAGCTCTTCTCCATCCACACTTGTAGAAGTCACAGGTCATCATATATGTTCAATCAATCAGACCTTATTTTCTGCATCAGACTTTTGTTTTTTCCATGACTGCCAGTTAGATGTATTTAGTACTTGATGCTGTATCTGGCAACTTCAAGTACAAAGATGCAGACAAGGACATACAGAACTTTGCAATTTTGTGTCCTTAATGAATATACCCCAGGAGGCTTCCCAAGACCTTTATTTAAAAGGGTTAATAGTGGGCATTCCTGTACAATTAACACTTCTAGAATTCAATTCATGTATTCAGTTATTTAAACAGAAAGGCCAAACTTGAGATGCTTCATCTGTTCTGGGCTTTATTTTGAAGCAGGATATTTGCAGGCCTATGCTCCCTACTTCAGGTAGTGTATTTGCAGATTTATTAAGGTACAACTCTAGGAATGCATGTATCAATATTAAGAGTCAAGTTTTAAAGTGACATCTTAAATTGTTGCTGAGTTTAAATCTCATGTTCTGTTTTGCCAAATTGAAATAGTGACTCTGGTTGGAAGCTCGTCTGTTGATCGTGTCCTTGACTGCGAACTTTGAAATTTGTAACACAATGGTGTTAAGAGATAAGTAGAGGAGGAATTGTTGCTTGCATGTACTTATTACAAATTGCCAGAATTTTTTATGATGACATCTAGATAGATTCAGTCTTTCCTGAGCAGGTTAGAGGCATTAGCCATGTTATTCTCACAGTTACATTTCAGGGTAGCCTCACAATTAATATGTGTGAATGGACCTTAGAACATTTAGATTATGTCCCTGTCACTTCCAAATTTTTTTTCCAAGATACTAGTTACATCACGTAAAGAATGAACTCTCCAGACAGAATGATTGTCATCCATGTCTTACTTTCTGGGTTTCTCTTTCTTTTAATTCTTGAGGTCTCACAGGCAATAAATATCTTGTATTGCGGTGTTAGAATGGATGAGGAACTGCCCCTCTGTTAAGAGTGATGAGCGGAGGCAGAGAGACACATCACACGTATCTATTTCCTTATTTTGGGTAGCTGTTAGGACTGGATTATTTTTAAATAGCATTATATATTATATATGTTCCAAGCTTATGTCCTAGGGTCTTCCTTTGTATTTCTAGGCGAGGGAGTATGGGAACATCGGATTAGGCTTCCTGTGTAAGCACTGCAAAAATAAGAAATGCATGATATGAAAAATCTGGTAGAAGCAGAGTGACTACTTTGGAAGTTGTCATCAGGGCTAGAATGGGCTTTGTTTGGGCCTAAAATTGACCATTCAGCTATATTAGTCTTGAAGTCAACTTTTCCTTTCTTGAAATGTTCTGCCTCATTAAGTACACAACTTCCAGCCTCTGTAACAAATGAAACGGGCACCACCTGCAAAGCTGTTTACTGCATGGTTCTCCCTCCCCCAAACAATTTTGACCTGTGCACTCAAGAGACTAGAATGCAAAGGCAAAAGGCTGTATCATCATTCCTTTGCAACAAGGGAGTTGTATCAAGGTTGGCTGGGAAGATGTAATTGTAACACTTCTTACTTTCTAGGTTTGCTCTCATAGGTATAGGATGTTCTTGGCATTCTACCCTCCATGTTATAAATGTGTATTTACCCAGTGACTTGGAACACAGTAAAAAGCAATGTACCGATGTGGTGTTTTTTGAAAAGCAAATCAATGCAAATGAACATGGAAAAAGATTCCTCTTAGCTGATCACTAAGGAAAACTGTACTGACATGTCCTTCATTTTGGCAGTTTGCAGAACAGCATAAGAAAATGTGTTGAATTAAAATTTCAAGAAGAAAAAAAAGTTTATTGAAAGTGTATTTATTTGCAGATTGCATTTTTTTCCTCTCTCCTTTTTTAAACAACAGTTGGATAGTCTGTTGTACTTCTTGGAGGTAAAGTTGAGACATTTGGAGATGCTAATATGAAGGAAAAAAGGAAATCTTAGCAGTCAATCACAGTCAGTGCAGGTTTGCTTTTTCCAAGATATTCTCTAGTGCATTGACCAGTGCAGCATTTAAAATGACACAACTCATGGTGCTTCTTCTACTGTCTTTAGTTATATTGGCTATTTTTTGTACAGTGGTTTGAAAATGTAAAAGGCTGTATGAGTGCTAAGTATTATTACTATAACTATTCCCCTGGGAGATTATTTCACAGACTAATAGACTTCACAGTTAAGAAATATGTCTTGATCGTAAAGCCTAAATTTTCCCTTTGATCAGTTCCATTTCATTGCTCATAGCTACATCTCTTTGGCTCATCCCAAACAATTCCTTGGTATTAATATACCACCTCTAAATCTCTGTAGACAGTTTGCCTGTATACTTTTAGTCTGTCTGTGTGACTCGTTGTTGAGATCTTGCTTCATAAATCCTCCAGCTGCTTAATCTTTTTCGCAAATTCTCTCCAGGTTTTCTTTTTCTTTCCTTTTTTTCTTTTTCTTTCCTTTTTTTCTTTTTCTTTCCTCTTTTCCGTCTTTCCTCTTTTCCGTCTTTCCTCTTTTCCGTCTTTCCTTTCCTTTTTTTCTTTTTCTTTTTTTTCATTTGGTTAGGCAGGCTACACATATTTGCAGTATTTTTGAACATAGTTTTATAAAATGGTCTGTGAAAAAGAATTGACTCCATCATTTTACCCTAGATATGGCACTTCAGTACATGCGTGTCAAAATTGCATCTCCATATGGCCTTGAAAGAAATTCTTTTACACAGCAGTACAGTTGTTCTCGATGAAAATCTGGCTGCCATAAAGGCAGGAGGGACAAGGGATAGGGGGTTGCTTTTGTGGTCAGTAGGCTTGAGAAGTCTCCTCTCCTCATTTTTTGTTTGACTGCTTTTTTCCAGTCGCACTTCTGTGTTTTAAAATACTTCACCTTGTTTCAGGAGCTTGTCTTTGCTGTGTTGCTTCAAGTGACTGAGCATGGATTTTGTTCAGTCGTTAAGCTGCACTGTGCTTTGTACGTGCTTTTAAAACACATAAACACAAATCTGCTGTGAGATGGTATGACAGTAGGAAATAATAGCATGTGAGAGGAAAACCTGGGAAACCTGGACTTCGGAAGATTGCTATGAAAGGCAGAATTTGTAACTTTTCACTTGCTTCCCATCTAGCTGATTTCCTTTATCTGTAGTTAGAATGGAATTCATTTCATAATACTATCTTCATGAACAAAGGGAAACCTGAATACCAAGTTAATGTGAACATCTAGGGCATACATCTATTTTTCCTTTCAAGGCAGACAATATGATCTGAAAAATTGTCCTGCAATCCCTGTTTTTCAAAGAAATGAATAAATATCCTCTAAATCTACAGTTACAGTAAGTGGCACTGGCTAATGATTTGATTTGAGGATTGAGAGCACAGTCTGGATTTACTCTTTGTGCATTAACGCAGGTCAAATGGACACAGGCTGCATTTTAAATCAGTAATGGAAGGCTGAAGCCTGCCTTAAACCAATCACATCGGCCTTACTCAAGACCGATTGATCCCGAGAGACTGAGCCCTGTGAGCATAGCTTTTATATGAATGGACTCTGTGCAGCCTGAAGTTTCATTCATAAAATGGATGCTGAAGGGGGAAAAAAAAAACCAACCCACACACGCCAAACCCTGGAATGTCCATTTATGTGGAACTGAAGGGTGTAGTGTTCCCTCAGCTGCTGCTTTTGCCAGTTGCCTTAAAGTAATGATTAATGCTCCTTGGCCCTGCCTGCCTGTAACCTGACACCATTTATGGCCTTGGTGTGTTTCTAATGTATAGTGAATGAGAAGGCTACATTCTTAAATCAGAAACATAAACAGGAACTGGTTGGTCTGAATTCCATTCAAATATGTCACTTCAGCCGTGCAGTGTTTGTCCAACTTCGATTTTACAGGCAGGGAATGGAGCGGGGGAGAAAAAGCAACACAGACATTTTTTACAGTAAAAATTACCAACAAAAGGAGAGAGGGAAGGAGAAAATACTGCTGTCTTTTGTTGAATTCAAAGTGAAGGGATGTTTAAAATACATTTTACAGTTACTGAGGTTAATAAAAGCAAATACATGATTTTAAAGTATTCTCAAAAGATCATCTCCGTGTGGAATTTCAATTCAGAGCCGAATGTATGAGCCTTTGTTTTTCTGTACTGCTGCATAAAAAGTTACACATCGCCTAGACAGGCTGTTGACATCTGGTCTCAAAAAATGCATTAGATGTTGTCATAGATCTAAAAACCCTAGTTGTGGAAAGGAAGTTGTTTGCTTAAGGTTTTCTTTCTGTATGTGTGTAATAATTCCACTTAGACAGGAGCTAGTGCAGCCAAATCGAGTTCTCCGGTAGGGTTTTTGTCAAGTTAGATGGAAGAAATTAAACTTAACAAATATTAATTAGTTCTGTTTTAGAAGAGAATGTATGTTTATCTATAAGTACACATACTTTTAAGTATTTTCTTTTCCTAATTGCTGGTACAAAGGCTAATGATAGATGAAAATAAGAACAAATCCATTTTGAATGTTTTTAATGCTGGCTTTTGTATTGCCATGATTTTATCAATTTGTAGGACTTTATTGTAATTTACATAGCTTCTGAGGGGAAAGTACTTTTAGAGGTGATTGAACTAAAACCTAATCCACTAGCATTTCAGTTGTGAAATATGCTCAAGCAATTCCTATATAGGGAGTTTGTCATTAGCCCTAGCGTGTCTACTTGAATGTCTCTTTTTGGAGAGATATAGGAGTTTTAATCTAGTTGTGTTCTGCAGGTTTGCGAAATCATAGCTTTCATGATCAAAAAGAATCATTTGGTACTTCTCCCTGCAAAACACAGATCAAGGATTTTACTCAATGATTCCTTGTGCCACCTTAGTCACTTGTTGCAATCTAGTTTGAAAAATAGTCTTTCTTACCTAAAAAGCCTTGTCTATTTTCCAGTGATTCCAGTATTGCTCTTTACCTTTTAGCTGGTCAGAGCTTCTCAGTGGTAGTAAACAGCTGCTTTCCACCGTGAGACTAAATGTATTTCAGTAGTGGATGAAGTGCTACTTTGTAAACAGTTTCTCAGTGCTATTGGAAATCCATGAACAGAAAAGTTACTTGAAGCATGATTGTGACATTAGCAAGTTTGAGGCCAAAAGCATGATGTGTTCTAGCTAAAACGTTTTATTTTAGAAAGGATGACTTTGTGTCAGCATTTGGTAAAAGTCTCTCCCACTGTACCAATCATTTCTCCATGTACCAGAGAAATGCTTGCATTGCACAAGCAAGTACTCGGTGAAGTCCTGCAAGGCACTGAAAGGAGGACTGTGCGTGTAGCACAAGGTCAAGCTGACACATGTGAGTGGCACCTGGGAGGTGGGTTGATCCCAGCTACCTGAGGAGCTTGTGCATGCCCTTCTGTGCCTAGTGCCACAAAAAGAAAGAATCTACATGTGCTGTATTTTCTTACCTATAGGAAAGTAAGTGGCACAGCACGTTATTTCTCTTTGTATAGAAATACCAATGCTGAATTGCTGAAACAGGCGCCAAAGCCCATGTAATTACTTTTCAGACTAAAAGGACAATTGAGGAAGGTATGGTGTAAGTTGAATTAGAGGACTGTCTGTATGCATTGGAAACTGTTTCTGTTCTTAATATGACTTAGTTGATAATAAAGTTGGGCAAACACCAAGAACATTCCAGTTTTAGTGTCTTCATTTTATGCCTGTAGGGAAGGAGACAAATTTCACATATGAGTTGAGGCGTTTGATGAATTTGAGTGACTTCCAGATGAATTTGAGTAGCTGATTGATGGGCCAAGACCAGTTGTATGTGATCCAACAAGGCTAAGTTTTGGATACTACATTTGGGTTGTACCATCCTATGCGACACTACAGGCTTTATAAAGAGCAGCTGTAAAGCTACCTGGCGGAATAGGACCTGGGGGTGCTGGTCTACAGCTGGCTGAGTATGAGCCAGTAGTGTGCCTTGGTGACCAAAATGGCCAATAGCTTGTATCAGAAATAGTGTGGCCAGCACGACTAGGAAGTGATTGTCAATGCGCACTTGGCGTTGGTGAGGTCACACTTTGAATACTGTGTTCAGTTTTAGGCCCCTCACTACAAGAAAGATGTGGAGGTACTGGAGTGTGTCCAAAGAAGAGTAATGAAGTTGGTGAAGAGTGGGGCACAAGTCTTATGAGGAGTGAGCTGAGAGACCTGAGGTTGTTTAGTCTGGAGAAAAGGAGTCTGAAGGGAGGCTCTATTGTGCTTTACAACTACTTGAAAGGAGGTTGTTGTGGGATAGGTGTTGGTCTTTTCTTCCAAGTAACAAGTGATAGAACGAGAGAAAACAGCCTCAATTTGCACCAAGGGAGGTTTAGATTTGATATTAGGAAAAATTTCTTCTCTGAAAGGGTTATTGAGCATTGAAACAGACTGCCCGGGAAAGTGTTTAAGTCACCATCCCTAGAGGTATTTATAAGATGTGTGGATGTGGCACTTAGGGAAATGACTTAGTAGTGGATTTGGCAGTGGGTTTACAGTTGGACTTGGTGATCTTAGAAGTATTTTCCAATCTAAATGATGAAATGACTTTTAAACAGCCTTGGTTCGTAAACATCAGCTCACCTGTACACCATACTGTTCATCTGAGCTGTTTACACAGAGACCAAGGCCAGGCAGGTAGCTCAGCTTCTTCACCTGCTCTGTTTCAGATAGTATGCACCTTGGTATCCCATATCCCTCTCTGAACGTCCATGTATGTAATGGAATACCTCAGTATCGTACTGTGCTTTGTGACATGTACATGGGCAGTGCCCTGGGTCAGCGAATCTTCAGATTTGAATGTTGTTGATAAAGTGGTCTAAAAAGTGAACTAAAAAGTAATTCAGAGTTAGTGTAAAGTGACAGCGTGCCCTTAGCTAGGAAGGCTGCGTAAGGTCGCAACCACAGGAATGGCTGAAGAATAAATCCTATTTCAGGTTTCCAGTTCCTGCTTTGCTCTGCTTCATTCAGGAGAAGGCAGTCACTTCAACCCATTGCCTGCAGAAGCTTTGCCTGGCTAGGGAAATGGGCTGAAATTCTGTTTGTTTCTATGCAGGGTGTGATTTTAGGTCCGAAACCTGGTCCTTATCTCTGAAAAGCAACTGGAAAACAGGATTTAAGGATTCCTTACCTACTTTGAGTTATACGGGGCTGAGACAACCTAACCTTTTAACTTCTGGTATGGTAATTAATATGGACTACTTCCTTACCGAGGGACCACTGAAATATCTTGCTAGATAATGAAACATAGAACCTGTGTCTGCTAAATTCGGTAGCAGATTTTTTTTATCCTGAGGGTCTATTTGGGCTTTTTCTGCTTTGATGTATTTTGATAAGACACAGCAGAGCTTATTTCCAGTGTTTTTCTGTGCTACATTCCTAGATGAGAAGACATTCCTGCAGTGTCTCGATTACACACAATTTTAAAATAACACCTACTGGGAAAAAAAGGTTTCAAACCAACATGATATAAAGTCATATTCATTGTTTTAAGATGACTGCTGTGTTGCTGTTAGCAAGAGGAGCAGTGAAGAATGACCTTTAAGTATTCCAAATTAATAATGAAATATAATTTTTTTGTCTGTGTATTTTTAGTTACTTTGTTTTTTCTTAAAGGTCCTCTGCTGTTCTTCAGATGATATAACTTCACAATGCGAATTATTTAATTAAAAGTCTGTGAAAAGCTTCTTGTCTGTCCTAAATCCAGGCACATCTTCAAAGACAAAAAATTGCTGAAAGGTGATAGAATCAGTAACCTCAAAATCTTGGATCCTGCCCTGGAAGTATTTTATGACTAATTCTGTCTCATTTGTTGTCTTGAAACAATGCTTTGAGGAGAAGAAAACATATAATTGCTCTGTAATTTCTGCACTAAAATGTTTTCTTTTGAAGTAGCTCTGCTTAGCTGGTAAAAATACTTCTGGGTCTTAGTCAAGTGTTTAGTACAATTTAAAACTGCAATGGTAAATTTCATTGGTTGGACTTTTTATTAGATAAGGTAGAAATGAAAGCAGCAGGCAATTTAATTAGCAGTAATTTTTCTGGGCAAGTCATTACTTTGATGAACTTCAGAGCAATGTTTATGGCTCCTAATTAACCATGTTAGTCATTTGATTGAATAATCACTTTGGAAATGTTTCTACAATTTGATTAGAGTCTGACCCACTCTGATAGTCATAAATTAACTGATAGCACTTTAGGATAACAAGACTCTAGTTACTTTACGAGAAATAAACTCTTCCTCACTGTATTTTTCAGTCCTCTGTGGACTGTTTAAGCACAATCTAACCAGAAGATTAAGTACTGTTGATACAAACAATGCTTGCCTTAAAAAGACTCCAGATGTTAATTATAAATTACTTAAGAGCATGGGAGATGAAACCCCAAATCGGCTAAGAACAGAACTTCTTGCATGTGTGCATAATTCTTCATTCTGTATACTCTTCTGTATCACTTTGCAGGAGTGGAGTTCATGAGTCAAAAAGGGTTTTGTTGCCAGTACTAGTGAATTTTTACCTAAAATAGAAAACAACATCTGTTTCAGTTCTCCAACTTCCTCCTCTTTTTACGCAGATTTTTCCATTCTCCTTAAAATTCAATCTACTTGGTAACATGAGTGATTCCTTGCAGGTGAACCACTACTTGTAGCCTTGACTTCAGTCTACAGAGCTATACTTGACTTGTGTGATCATTGAATCACCGATTCCTGCGGTTGCTCAGAATAGCTGCCTGAGACATAAGAGGTTCTCAAGGCGTGAGCAGGCAGGCACAGAGCATTTCATCGAGAGAGGAGGTAATGAAGAGTTTGGCACAGATGTGCAAGAGAGACCGTGGACTGTTAGGGGAAACTTATTATTACTGCCCTGTGTTTCACTTATTTTGTGAAGTCAGTGAAAAACCTTATTTTCTTATCCTGCCAGGTCTTTGATACCCATCGCTAGTCACTGAACAGTGAAATTTGGAATCACAGTCTGCAAGTCTGTAGGCAGTGTTGGAAAAATAATGTCTGCTCTTTTGACCTCTGTTTGCATCTCTTAAAGAGTTACAAGTTACTGGTAACAAATTGCATGGCTTAGGGTAGGAGTTTATCACAAGATGAAATAGGCTTGTTAAGCAAGACTTTTGATATCCAAGAAGTGGGTTAAACAAGGTTTAGAAGGGCAAACATTTATGATGTACTTCTTTTTTGCAAGTCCCTGTGCACAGGATGTGGCTACCTGGGAACAGCACAAGACAAGGGGGGAAAAAACAGAAAGACAAATGTGAACACTAATTTTTGGGGGGGGCTATGTGTCTTTTTTTGTTTAAGGTTGTACAGGTGGAGGGTGAAAATTACACATCTGAATTCCTAGATTAAGTGCTTAACAGTCACAGAATATTTCATTAACCCTTGAAGTCCTTAACCGGAGCCTAAGAAGCAATATCCTACTCTAAATTCCCTTTGATATTCCTTGTATTAATGTAGAGTTTGTAAGTCTCCAGTGTGACTGGCGAGCATTTCTATGTGATTGATTAAAATGTTAGGTCGAGTGAGTTACAAAGATAGATATACAAGCACTGAGTTTAAAATATTCATATATAGTCTTGTGTGGGTTTTTTGGTCTGTGAACAATCTAAAGTATAATAGTCATGGAGATCAGCTTTTATCAAAGTTGATTACAGTAAGAATTTGAGCTCAAGTGCCTGTGTTAGATGGGATCTATGATCCTCAAATTACGATTTTTTCCTCTGCTGTGCCTTGTGTGTACTGCTCTGAAATGCTGTCTGGTTATTGACAGGTTCCCCCTTGCTGTAACTTTCATCCTTTTTGTTACTCTTCTGCCTGCAGCCTGTCTCATTGATAACCTGCGCATTTTTAATTCCAGACAGTCTTTTGACTAGTATTGTCGTCTTCTCCTTTCAGAAGTGCCTAGCTGCCATTCCATTTACATGAGGCAAGAAGGCTTCCTGGCTCACCCAAACAGAACAGAAGTTAAGTTTTCTATTATGTATTGCTTTTGTATGAGAAAAACGTAAAAAATTAAAAAGGCTGGAGGGATTTGGGGTTCACTGGTTCCTGATGCATTGATTTTTTGGTAGCTTCTTCTAGTGTCGTGGGTTGATCAGGATAGAAACTATTTTCTAATGAACTTACTTATTCTGCATTTCAAAGCCTCTAGCAATTGAAAGGAAGAGACGCTTAAAAATTTGTCAGTTTGTCCATTTCTGCACTTTTCCAGGCTATTGGTGTGACAGGCTCAGTTAACTGTTCCATATCATATCCGTATCATACTTTGAAAAGTTTTCAGTGAAGATTTTTGGCTTTTCCTTTTGTTTCAATTTTTACAATGTTTTAATACTCCTTAGCCCAAATTGTACAGCCATATGATATATACCAAAGCTCTCAGTGACTGCAGTAGGGCAGAGATTAGTTCATTATCCCAATTAATAATTCAGAGTAAAAGCACTTTATAGGTATTAAAAATAAGAAAGCCAACAGAACTAAGAAAAGATGACCACTGAAAGAGAGGTTTGTACTTTCCACTCTCCTGCTTTTGTGTACCTTTTGGTCATATATGTGATTTTTTGTTTGTTTGTTTAGGGTTTATTTGTTTTTCTTCCAAGGCACAAATTTTACAAACCTGAGAGAAATTGTTTTTCAGGTTGATGGGAATTCAGACAGGGGTATGAATCAAAGTCCTGTAGTGAGGATTCATTCACTAGTGAAAAGACACAACTGGAAAGATAACAAATCTAGCCAAAAGCCCAGCCGCTTCTGGGGTAGAATAAAGGCAGAAAATAGAAATAAAAGGTAGGATTTAACAAGGAGGGTGAAACAGCAGATGAAAATTTATAACAGTTTGAGTATATGAAATTATAAGAAATATAGAAGCTTGATAAGGCAATGAAAGACATCAGGGAAAAATCCACGAACTGTAGGGCTAAGGTCACAGATTTGATTTTTAATCACAGCTTAGATAGGAGAAAAACAGTCTTAGCTGTGTTATGCACTTGAAAGTACTTGGAGGTGGTAAAATTGTTATGAATGGTGTAGAGAAAGCAGTGATGTTTGGTAAATATTTGGTTTCTGTATTTGGAAATCGGTCAACATGATTTTATAGAATAAAGGTCATGTCAAATCTGATTCTATTCTTTGTTGAGATTAAAACTTTGATTGATAAAGATACTTGTATCATATAGGTAAACTTTTTATGGCATTCAGTTTGCAACTGCATTACATTCTGGTTAAGAAGTTAGCACAAAGCAGTATCAATAAAGTACACATTAAATACATTAAGACCTGGCTAACTGACAGATCTAAAAGTGGCTGTCACTGGCCAATCATCTTTGAATGGATTTTTTTCTATTATAATTCTGTAGGAATTGATATCAAGAGTGTTGCTATTCAACATTTTCAGTAAAGATATGGAACAAAGTTAATAGATAACTTTATGACACAAAGATAGGCAGAGTGATAAATAACAGGCAGGACAGGGCAGTCACAGAAAGCAATTTGAATTGTTTGGTCATCTGGGCACATTAAACAAAATGTTTTTTTAATATGCTGAATGTAGACCAGTCCTATGGAACCGGGAAGCAGTATATTGGAAAAAATAGTTTGATGGGCCTCCTCCTCAGCTTCACAGTGTGAAAAACAGGCCAACCAGATATTGCAACCATATGGCAAAAAGGCCTTCTGTAGTATTTGTGTGCTCAAAAGGAGGCTCATAACGAGGCAGGAGAGGAGGAGATGTTTTTTCGCACTAAGTAGCACTGGTGAGGCTGATACTGGCATGCAATGCAGTTCTGCTTAAGCAAAACATTAGAATAGTACTGTAAACTAGGAGTGTGTGGAAGAGTGCTAGAAAGAATGCAGGGTTGCAGACAGTGTCTTCTAACATTAAAAATTAAATTTTACAGATTGATCTTAATTGGAAGAAATGTCAACGGGAGTGACTTCTGTTAGTGTGGTGTGGAAACGCAGGGTAGATCTCCTTCAGTATCACAGGGAGAAAACCCACGGGAACTAATGGTTAAAAGTCAAAGCCATGCTAGTTCAAACAGGAAATGAGACAAACATTTTGGAATAAATCATAAAGAAAAATGGATACTTTTTCATTTTTGCAGGTGGGAGTTTAACAGTCTTTTGGGAATGCTTATGTTAATTAAATACCCTGTGCTGAGGCCAAAATGTTGTGATTAGGTGGTATATAAAGGATGTGGGGTGTTATTCTGATTCCTCTATGACTTAGTATTCTCTCTAGCATTCAGCCAATGATCTCTTTTTTTTCTCCATGCATCTTTTATATAAACATCTCTCTCTTTTTAACTTACAGGCTGTATGTATGAAAAGGGACCTAGGCAGTTTTATGATGACACTTGCGTTGTTCCAGAGAAGTTTGACGGTATGTTTTTCTCGTTTTCTTCTGTGACGAGGTGAAAAAGGAAGAGATTAGGGACTTTTCTCTGTTGCTGATCAAGAAAGCTTGGTAACATTCCAATTTAGGATTCCTTAACGCACCATTTGTGGTGCGCCCAACCAAAGCTGACCTTTGTCTCTTGAAACCAAAGTCTTCTTTTCAATAAGATGTTGTTCAGCTTTTGCCAGCTAGGATGCTGGATCAAGAGTTGTGGCAGAGGAGCTCAGTTCCTGTGCTGTTGAGAAGTATGAGGAGGATTTCCATTGCACTTATGATCACATACTGCTTGTTGTTTGAGATTTAATAAAAGCTGTTCTTATAATTAACAAAACTGCAGAGAAAGCAGCAGCTTTGGTTTCGTTGAGTATTAAGCCTCTTGTCTTGCCTTCTGTGAAGAGATAAATAGTGGGGACTGAGTGTATAGGGCATTTTTCTGTTTGTTTCCATGTATTTGTAGTACATTAAACATTGTATGGGTGTTTTATTTTTCAGTGGAGCTGATAACAAATCAATGATCTTTTGACAGTACTACTCATTACAACAGATTGTTTTTTCAAGAGGGATTCTGAGGTCAATTAAAATAAATGGCCAAAATTATCCTCAGTTACTCTGATGAAAAATCAGTTTCCTGGTGTAACTCAGTTGATTTCAGATTTATTTCATTATAGACAAGGTAGATGAACTCAGTATTTCTTGTTGGTGACTCCGTTAGTATGGAACTTTGGGAAGTAATTTAGTGACAAATTACTTAAATTTGCTCGAGTGGCTTCTTTGTGCAGTATATATATGTCTACCTTTTTATATTTTAACACGAACAGCTCTTTGACTGTAGCTAAAAATAGAGCTGGAGAACTTTGGGGTTTTTCTCCTACTCTGTTTTGTTTGTTTTACCCTGAGAATCGCTTATAAGGATTACAAAACTATTGCATGTCCAGCAGCATTTGTTGTATTTGCTGAAGAAAGAGGAGACTCTAAAATGAAAGTAACCCAAAGAATCGCACATTCCCCAAACGGAGGTATCATGTGCGTTCCAGGTTGGTAAGGAATAGCAAGAAATATATATAGGATTTAAATAATATTAAACCTAATTAAAGTTCGCTCAATCCAGTATTGCATTTTTACTGGATTGACATGTTCACTGAATGGATGATTTATGGGATGTCTACTTTATACCTTGGTTTTGGAATGTGTGCTTACCCCCACCTCAATCCACCCCTTGCCCCCTTTTTATCATGTCAGAAGGTTTTTTTTTCCAAAAATGATTGTGGACCTGATCTGTTTTCAGTATCAGTGGCAAATTCATATTATATTTATGGGAATGGAATCAGACTCTGTAGTATAAGAAGTTAAAACTCTTTAGGAGTAGCGTTGATCCGTGTCTTTCTTGAAAATACTCTGTTTATTTGGGTTTTGTACAGGGAAGGGAGTGAAAATGGAAAAGAAATACAAATAAAATGAAAGAAATAAATGTTAGGAAATATTTGTGTGCTTGCAAAGCAAGCAGTCTGCTGCTAGCTTCTATGACTGAACACCTTGTGCTCTACAAGACTAATGTTGTGATACAGATAGGTGTATTTATACTTGTAATATTATGACTTTTTAGGGGAAAAAATAGCAGATTTGCCGTCATTTTTTGACTGGTAAAGAAAAAGTGGAATAAGCCCAGTGCTAGTTTTGATGTTTCAGGAGTAGATTCTTAGCTGCTTTGTTTGATAGCAAAGATTGGCACAGGCGAAGAATCTGATCCTCCATCATACTGCACTTGCTATTTGCGCATTGCACAGCTATCATTAAAAGAAAAATCCGTCCTTGAAAAAGCTGACCTTTCAGGACTGGAACTTGAACCTCACATAAACCAAAAAGCCTTGTGTTGATGTATTTGTTTTCCACAGCTATTGACTCAATTTTCTTTCTTGATTATGAAAGGAAGTGCTCCATTTTTAATACTATTATTCTTACTTCCACTACACAGAGCCGTTCTGTAATGGCCATCAGAGCATCCTAATGTTGTGGTTGAATGTAAAGTCCTGGCTTTCTGCATTAAACATGTCACACTGCTTATTGGAGAATATTGCTGTTTGGTAGTTAAAATGAGGAATTTTACCAGCATATCAAGGATTACTGTCATTGAGTGTAAAAAACAAATATTCTCTGCTTCAGCATCAGACCTTTCAACTATTGTTGTTTGCATGAGTTGTTTAGTATGAATATGATTTATAAACAATAGAGGCACAGTCTGGATGCAGCAGGATGGTCTTTCATTGACACTTTATGGAACAGCTAGCAGAATATTATTATTGTTTCTTAAAAGCTTCCTCTGGATTTGAAATTTTAGAAAAAATAACTTACTGTCTTTCAGGGAAAAAACTAATTTAATATGTAGATATGAGTAAAAGTAATATGGGCTTATATGCAAGTCCAATATGCCACAGAGGAACTCGCATATCTGCAGGATTTGCATACCTATACATAAAGCACATGCTGTTTAAGTCGAAGTCAAATACTTTGTCAAATTCTCCTTAGAAGCATTTGCATGCAAAAGAAGTTTCACTCAGTAGGGTTTTGCAGCTTTATGAAGCATACATTATTACATTTCCCAAACTGGGGCTTGTGCAAAGTATAGCACACAAACACAGTTCTTCAGTTGCTTAAAAAAATAGTTCATGATCTTTCAGATAGAGTATTGCAAAATGGTTTGCAAGTGAGATTTGCAAGTATAAGAAGTCAATGGGGAAAGGCTTAGGGAGACTTTTATAAATCATGACTGAATTTAGGTACGTTTTAGTATATGAATATGTTGTTGTAAGTGTGTTTACAATTAATGCAGACAGGAGCAGGTTGCGTTTGTGGGTGGCTGGGTGGCAAAAATTATTTCCCTTTGTTTTATTAATCCTAATAATTGCTTTGCCATTTTATCTGACAAACCAATTGATGATGGGTTTTGTCCATTGATCATCTAAAATTGTTGCTGTTCTGTGCAGGTGACGTCAAACAGGAGCCAGGCATGTACCGCGAGGGACCCACATATCAACGGCGAGGCTCACTTCAGCTGTGGCAGTTCTTGGTAGCTCTTCTTGATGACCCATCAAACTCTCACTTCATAGCGTGGACTGGCAGAGGCATGGAATTCAAGCTGATCGAGCCAGAGGAGGTGGGTTATCCACAGCCCCATTCTGCAAATTTTATGGTACTTCTTTGGACCTGAGCCTTGGTTTCCTTCAATATTTTGTTTCAGTAGCACTTCAGAGGGATGACAGAAAAGACTGGCAGGGGAAGTATTTCAGTTAGGACAGAAGTGTGGTCAAGCATAGACTTAATTTTATTGTCCCACAAAATAATAAAAATATTGAATATAGTAGCGTACTCAGAATTAATTGTGGAGCTCAGACTTTTCAGAACTACTTCATGGCTGTGTTACAAAATCCTTTGAAAACTTGTCCCTGAAGAGTCTCTTCAACACCAGATATTTTTTAGTGTGAAGACGTGGGAACTTGAAACTTTTAGGCTATAGAGTGAAAGACCTCACGTCTGACAGATGGCAAATGGTTGAGATCATTAGGCAGTAAAATCCCATCAAAATTATATAAACGCCCTTGTTTTTAAAGCCCTCTTCAGGGTCTTCTTGCTTACCTGTATCATTAGACTTTTTAGTGCATGCTTAGATCCTAAGCTAAGAATGCACATGCACAGCTCTCTTGAACGGTGAAGGACTCGTGGGGCAGATAAAATTACTTGTACCCATGAACATTTGCTGAAGCATGACTGAGTTTACTTGTGTGATAAACATGAATAAATTGAACATTTTATTACATAAACTTTTTTTGTACTAGGTAACATTAGATAATCTACCCTGTGTTCTAAACAGCCATAGAAAATCTGGTGTGCGTGAATTCTATTGTAATACTGATGTGGATGATTTGATTAGGGTTGTCCAAAAGCAGTATCTTTTTGGTTTACTATTTCACCCCTTGAACAGGGTTGGGTAATAAAGGAGACAGCAGCAAATTTTCCATCAGGTTTCCTTCTAAGTTAGAGGTGACTAGGAAGGTTCGGAGGTGCAAGGCTTCTCCTGTGTTCCATCAGATATTTTTGTGGTTTGCCATTGCTGGCACAAGCAATCTGAATGCTTTTTGGCATTTAAGTTACATCGTCTGCCAACAGCCCTAAGGGGATGATAGAGTAGTTGGGGATGGCAACAAGACTGATGTCCTTTTCCTTCCTGACATGATCTGGCTGAGGGGCAGGTTGTTGAAAGGACCTGTATGCTGGCTTTTGTTTGTCTGATCATTAGCATTAGTGGTAGTTACCATGGTAGATCCTGACATTATGCATTTGAGTATTTGACCACAGAACAGTCTCAGCTGATTTGTTACTAAAACTTTGCTGGCAAGTCTGAAGCTGTAGCAGGCTACATGAACTCCTTAGTTGTGTGACGTGGCCCAGAGCAGAATTAAATCTTTGGAAAGGCTTTTGGTTGATTTTGGTGAATGAAGTATCTGGTTTTTCCCCCTGCCCCAGTCTCAGTGTTTTTTACCCTCTTAGTTTTGTCTTGTCTTTAAGGTATGTCCAAAGTTTTTCAAGATTAGAGAAGTTTATTGAAAAATTATTCCCAGTAGATGGTGCAAAAACTGTATAAATTTTCTTAGCCAAGGAAGGGAAAGTAGCAAAACAAAACCCTAAGATTTCATTAGTGTGTAATTCCCCGAAGAACTGAATATTCTGATTTAGGATAACCAGATCATCTGCTTGTCTGAGTTTATAGCAGTTGCTTTGTGTTTTTGAGCAGCACTGCATCCAAGATCTGGAGAAGGCTGGCTACTTGAAACTTGCTCATTCCTATGTGCCTTTAGGGAGTACAAAGGATCCCAAGTTGTTTTTGTATGAATGTCATGGATCTGACAGAAACTGTTGATTAAAATAAGAATAGTATGAGGGAAGTTGCACACTTTTTTTGGTTGCCAAGTGTAAATTGAGGGGAAGTCAAAGAGCTTGTTGGTTCAGCTTAGCAGGTTAGCATGTCAACGACACAACCTTTCTCTCCCATCCCTTTCTGGAGGCTTATGCCCTTGTAAATAGAGTGACAACAAAAATGAATATGTATCAGCTCCTTGAGCACCATAGTTAATACAGAACATAGACAACTGTGAACTGTGAAGGTGAAGAATTTGGTGTAGGTCTATTTCCGCTGGCTTGTTACAGGGACAGCAGCCTTCAGCAGGAAGGTGGAGGAGAAGGCTGGAAACCTGAATCACTTTCACAGAGCAAGACTTGGTAACTGCTGTGCAGTTCAGGAACAGGAAGATTCGCTTACCAAGACTACTTCTGGACCTGCTTGCTTATTTAGGAATATCAAAATACCACACAATATAGCATATTCTTAACCATAATTTTGTTGTAATTATCTTTCCTGTATATTTATTTATTATGCAAGCCTGCTATGTTGGGGACTTCTAGGACTCTGGTTAATGCAGAAAATAACTTGGCAGGAATAAATAGTGATGTAGGCATGTGTTACAAATATGAATAGTTGAATCAAGGTTATGCATCTAGGCCAAATCTACAGCTGGAATAAATTGACATGATTGGAGGTATGTTTCAATACAGCTATAATGTCACTGAAGTTTAGCAGAGCCATGATAATTTACATAAGCCTGAAAAGCTGCACCACTGAAAGGAAATAATGCTTTAAAAAGAAATTTTAAAAATTATTGTCCAGATGGAGATCAAAGTCATTGATTTTGCTGTTGTTATTTTGTCCCCTTTAATTCTCAGTGCTGCATGTCATCTATGGTTTGCATCAAAAGGCTCCAGACACCTAGGGGAAAGTTTCATAGAGCAGTCTGCAGAGAAACTGCTTCACTACTCTTTCCTTTTTCCAGAGCTGTATGCATGTGTACCTGTCAGACATTTTTATAAATTGTGCCTTGAAGAGTTCATCAGCTCTGACTTTTTTCTCTCTGGTGACGTGATAGTGATTTGTCCAGCCAGTAACTGAAATGTCACCAACAGCTGATTATAATTTCAAGTGGGAAATAAGCAGTTAAGCACTTTAAACAAAAGGTCTGTTTGTCCAGAACTACCTTTAGCAATAAAACAGGAAGCATAAAGGCAAGTGGAAGTCATAAGTCAGAGCTGAGGGTATATTTTTCTCTATGAAGTGGCTTCGCGAGTTGCTTACAACTCCCTTTTTATTATTTTTAAGGGAAATTATACAACTGCAACTGTGAAATTTCTGTCCCATTCTTTATACTGCTATATAGTTCTTCCAAGCGATTACCCAACCTCCTCTGATAATTCGTTTTCTTTGCCGAAGTAATACTTGAGACTGGGAGTTGGCTTTTCACTTGTGTCTCCTCATAATCTCAACATCGGTATCATTCCAAGTGCAGTTAGTATTTGTTCATGAACTAAGTATGTATGCATGTTTAATATAATTTCATGTTCTGACAGCAAGGAGAACACAGGAACAGTGCAATTATTCGTAGTATCTAACTAAAAAAAACTTCATCTTTCACGAAAGTTTCTGGTGGATCTTGATAAATATTTTTTTATCTACCATCTCTTTGGGTGAATTTATTTTTTCATTGGTGGTCTTTATTAAAAATAACAGAAACCAACCCTCCACTACATTTGCAAATAAGTCTACTTCAAGTTTAATGGATGACTGTGTGACCAAATAAAAATCATAGCAGTGCATGTGAAATTTAGGTCGTGGTCTTTTCTCTTGTGTTCATGCATTCCACCTGCAGAGCTTCCCCTCTTCCATTCCCAAATAAACTATCAGATGATAAGATCTGCTTGTTAAATGCATTTAACAAATCAATGCTAATCCATTTTTGTGGCAGGTGGCACGTCGCTGGGGGATTCAGAAAAATAGGCCAGCTATGAACTATGATAAACTTAGCCGATCACTTCGCTATTATTATGAAAAGGGAATCATGCAAAAGGTGAGTAGTTAATTCCGTATTAAATTTCACCAGAGTGTTGCATGTTAATCTGTAAGGCAGTTTACAAGGAATACTTGTAACTGCATGACTTTAGGTAGTTTTTTCATCTGTTTAGACAAACAGTAAGCTTTTTCACCTATCATGTTCAGTATATGCATCAAGATATTTTTTGCTGTGTAAAAAATGTGTGTGGTTTTAGTGCACACAATGCACATCATGATTATAGGGAAAGAGGTAACATTCAAAAATATCCAAAAGAACTTCCTGACACCTGAGAAAGATGAACAGTAGAGTACGGTATGAATAATGTTTTGCAGATCTAAATTAACTGCCCAGTGCTTGGGTACTTTGGTATGTGCAAGATAGAGGAGAAAAATTATACCTATTAACATACCAAATACTTTAATATTTTACCAATAGTGTTGTAATAATACCATTTTTAAGTGGAACTTAATATTTTATAATAGGCTGAACTTTGAGAAATATTTAACAATAATTTATGTAGAACGATCTGGTCTTGCTGACAGTGTTCAACCCATCCTTCTACTGTGGCTTAGTGATTTACATGTGTGATTTTAAATCTTGCTATATACTACTATGTATGTTGACCGAAGAATCAATAGGAGAGACCTGTCTGCTGTATCTACAAAACTGGCAGGTGTAATCAAAGATGATAATGAGTGCCTGGTGCTGTTAAACTTGTTTCATATCTTTTCACATTAGTTTTGTGACCTGTGATGACTAACATGTTGAGGCCTTCCATTTTCCAACTCCATAAATGGAAACAATGCTTTTAATTTAGGTTACTGGGCAACTTTTACAGCAGATTTTGTTAAGTCTTGGTTTGGAGTTGCCTGTTGCAAGTTCTCATGCTTTGATGATGGGATCGTTGTAGTGCTCTCCTTTTTGACTCTCCCAAGAGCCAACTTGGATGACAGTCTGGGCTTGTTTTGGCTTGTGGTGCTTTATACTAAGAGGTGCTTTAGACTATTTTGCATCCATAAGAATAGAATTAAGTTTGCAACACTTTTCTACTTCATTCGCTCACTTCCAGTGCTGTCCTAGCTGGAGTTGGCAGAAGCAGACAATATGATCGTTATTTTAAAACAGTTTTAGTAAACTGTGAGCATGCAACATGATTCATATTTTTCAATGTAATTCTTTAAATAAGGTGCTTGAGAAGATACTATATTGACCTTTTTTGGTAAAATAATTCTGTATTGGTTTTATTATTCTTTAACTTTTAGGAAGATGAAGCACAGGCATATACTGCTATTTATGAATAAAGGAAGACTTTAGGATATTTGGACAAATTGCCCCTCCATAAGCAAATCCAAATGTCCCAGCTTTGCATGAGCAATTGCTAAATACATATTAGCTAATGTATTTGCTTACGCTGTCCCTGTACAATCAGCCTGCACTATAACTAGGTGCTTTTATACTTAAGTATGAATCAATCTGTGTAAAGTAAAATTCAGATCTTTATCATGCAATTCTTTTTTCCACTTTGCACAGTGTTGGACTTAGTCATTTTATTTTGCTACTCTAGTGACAATTTGTTTACATTTTCCAATAAGAACAGTTCCCATTTGTGGTTAAGTATAGGAAACGGTCGCAAACAAATGTTTAGAAGTAGAATACTTAGTTCGTCTTCCAACAGGATATCACATGTGGCAAAATCGAGAGTGTTTTTCACAGTCTATTTCTGCAGATTCCTGTTGTCTTTGCTAAGTCATTGCCTTACCAGTTCTGCTGCCACGTTATTAACTGCATAACAAAAGTGAGTTCTTCACAGGACTGTTGAACTTGGAATTGCTAAATCATGAGTCCTTACCCTGCACCTTTTTCTCCCTTCTTTTGTCCTAAGGTGGCTGGAGAAAGATACGTCTACAAGTTTGTTTGCGACCCTGAAGCGCTTTTCTCCATGGCTTTTCCAGACAACCAGCGCCCCTTACTGAAGACTGACATGGAGCGCCACATCAATGAGGAGGACACTGTGCCTCTGTCCCACTTCGATGAGAGCATGGTTTACATGCAGGACGGTGGCTGCTGCAACACCCACCCCTATAATGAAGGCTATGTCTATTAACACCAGTGACAGTGAAGGGGATGTTTTCCCCTCCTTTAGGCTTCTCCTCTTTCACAAGACCCAGAGGAAAGCTGAATCGACTTCAGTTTGTTTTTTAAATAGTACACTAAAAGGGGCTTTTCCTGTTGCATTACTCCTACCGTCTGCCATGGACAGCGCACTTTATTTCAAAGGGGAGGGTTGGAACCTAAACGTTATTCTGTGTAACAGGAGGAGAAGGGTGGGTTTGCTTTTTACTTAAGTTTGAGAAGGGAACATACAGGTTTTAAGTACAAAAAAAGCTATATCATGTCTGTTTTGTTTCATATCAGCATAAGATATTGTACATTTTCTCTGGGTATCCGTAGTACAGTTAATTCTCGTTGTGCAAAATAACCAGTTGATGATGATATCAGCACAGCATGCCTAGGGCATTTGTTTCTTGCCATTCTTAATTGTCTTTCTGCAGTTACAAAAGAGAAGCAAAGCATATACCATAGTATTTAATTTAGAAGCTTGCAGTGGCACACCTTGCACCATGCCTTTGAAAACAACCAGATAGCTTGAGAGTTTTTCCTTTTTTTTTTTTTCCTTCACAATTTTCATCCTGTTTCATAACAGAGTGGCTGTAAATACGGTGACCAAGCAAAGTCCCTGACCAAACTGCAAGCCGCATGCCATACCTGGTGAAACATTGCTATACATGTATGGCCCATGCTATGGATTAGACGATTCAGGATCCATTTGAGGGTAGTAATTACATATGGTAGGCTTTCTGATGATCATGTCAGCATTAAATACAGGGTCATGATTAGGAGGTAGAAACATTTTGTATCCTTCCATTTCCTCTGGAACATAAATAAGTTATTTAATCAATAGGAATTAACTGTACTAAGTCACATATCTAATTATGCTGTTTAGACACAGCAAGCACTCCTTGAGAAAAATATCCAATACACTAAATAGGTACTTTAGTAATTTTTAGACACGGTACCCATTAATATGCATTTAAACCTTTTACTGCTGTGTTATGTTGATAACATATATAAATACTAGATAACGCTAATGCTTCTGCTGCTGTCTTTTTCTGTAATATTCTCTTTGATGCTGAATTTACTATGACCATTTATAAGCAATGCTGTAACTACAGGTAGCATTTCAGGACAAAATAGATGACTTGGACCATTTATTGCTTAGAAAATTGCTTATGCCATAGCTGTGCTATAAGCAGCTTTTACGCGCATCCACAAATGACTAGTAAGCTTCAGCTTGCTAAGGAAAGCTCTGCAGAACCTTTTGTAATTTTCGGTGGAATGGAGACTTAGACGAACTGTCAAAGAATACCATGAAGTCGCTGTATGACGTTGTAGTGCTGGCACTGATGTTACCAATCAACTTGGTTTGGACACTAAATGTAAATGTGATCAGATATGCTTGGAAGACAATTTCAATTTTGAGGTGTTTTTTTTTTTTATTGTTATTTTTTCCAATTGTTTTATTTTTTGAGAGGGGTAATCTTGAACACAAGCCACACACACTATCCTGTATGTAAAATGAAAAAAAAAAAAAAAAGCCCTGACAAAACCCCAGAAGTTTTAAATATATTTGAGCACCTTTTCTGAAGTATAGTATTTCCTAGTTTAAATGGAGGGAGGGGGGTAAAATCTGGATTTCTTTTTTTGCCCAGTGACATTTAAATAGATGTTATATGGATACCTCATTTTCCTATATTCCTGAGAAGCAGGAGGAAAATGAATGCGTAACAATAAAACAACAGGAATAATTTTCATTTTAAGTGATGGATGTCAAAGACAATCCTAGGTGATGGGTTAATTTTCTGTCCTTTGTCGGTTAAGACAATAGTAAAACTATGAATATTTTAATATGCAATTAATAAAAAGTAAAGAAGTAGTGGTCACATGAAACCACAGGTGCATAAAAACATTTGGGCAGGTATTTAATTTACTCGATCCATAAGACAACCTATTATATGGGAGTGTATATATGCCTTAATATTTCACCTAATTCTGTCATCCATAAGTCTCAATGACACTTGAATTTTCAGTGATCAACCTGGAATCAGAAATACAAAATTGTAGAATTAGCAAAAAGAAAAGGGAAAAGGTTGACCAAGACTGTTTAGAAAAATGTGGTTTCCATTGAAATAAGGTTCAAATGAAACATGCTTTGATGAAAAGTTCTTGGATTGGTTTTGGTTCTTTAATGTCAGCATGGAGTGCCTCTTGCCTGTGGCAGGATGTGGGTATTTGGGAAAGGGGTTGGAAAAAAAAGAAAAAAAAAAAAAAAAGAAAAAAATGCATCAAATGTGTAATATTTAAGAAGAAATATATATATATATATATCTGTATACGGTAGTGACTCACTGAACGAAACAAGCAATCAGACCAACATTACATGATCTCTCAGCAGAAGATATAAAAGTCTTTCACTGAACTGATTAACCCTTTTTAAAATGTACCTAAGAGGTTTATTTAAAGTCTGTTTTCATTCCACTTTTTTGTTCGTTTGGGGTTTTTTTTTTTTGTTTGTTTGGGGTTTTCAGGTAGAATAATAAATCTGGCAGCTGATTTCTGCAAGATTGTTGTGTATTGGATTCCTGACCATTTGGACTGGAGAGGCTTCTGCAGTGAGGTGGCTCTTTTGGAAGAGGAGATGGTGGTCTGTTCCCAGTGTCTAGAATGACTTCCTGCAAAATGTAACCAAAAATAAAAGAAGTGAGGAGTATGTACAATTCATGTATGTATTCATATGAGTTACAACCAGGAGTTAAACTGTCAAAGCATTGTATTTGACTGACAAAAGTGGGAAGGATGGTCTATGTAAATTTAGAGAAAGATTCATTTGAATGAGGGATGTTTGGCGCTGTGGAGGGGGTGCTGGGTTTACGTTTGTTTGGGTTGGGTTCTTTTGGTTTTGTTTTTAAGTTGTGCCACAAATGGAGGGAAAACCCAGGTTTCACCACTGTTTTTAGGAGGAGCTATAATGGAGTTGTGCATGTTTGGTTTTGTGTCTTTTTGCTGCCCAGAGCAGTGGGCAGCCCAGGGTAGTACTACTCTGAAATAAAACTGTGAGGCATCGCTGCAGGACCCACACAGCTGTAGGTGCTCAGGTTTCCTTTACTGTGACAGTTCGGTTGCAGCAATAGCTGAACAGAGGTTAAAGCAGATAAGGACTTAGCAGATCCTTTCAGAATCCATTTGAGAAAGTTAAGATTACAGGTTTAGGGCAATGCACAAGTTTTACTTTAGGTAAAATGACTTCCCGTGACAGAGAGTCTTAAGCATTTTCTCTCCCAGGTCCCACCAGTCTGATTTTCCCACACACCAGCTACAGTGCAAATCTTAACATTATGTTCTCTGAGTGCATGAATTTTGTATGCTTGTCAGGCCAAATCTGACTTCTTTACTTACAATTGGCTGCTGTGGTAACTAGAGGAGTTTGGGATACAGGAACATTAAGGATCCTTTTCTCCGATAATTCTCTGTGAAGAGCCCATTGCTTGAGAATCTTTTAATATTTGGCATTTTTTGGTACCTAGGACTATTCCCTACAGATTGGTGCTTTGTTGCCATTGATATCTTCACAGGACAATATAATCTAGTAAATATTTTTGCCTTGTTTGTGTTTTGTTTGTTTGTTTGTTTTTAATAGCAGGAAATAGATCAATGTGTGCAAAAGGTATTATGAGGAAGTCTTGGAATTGTTAATGGCTGTACTTTCTCCTCTGAAGTGTATTAGCTTCACATACTACAGGTAATAGCACCCATGAACAGCCCTATTCAGTGCTCACATTTATAGCACTTCAGGCCTTCTCCAAATAATCTCTTTCAAAGATATTTTGGCCATCTTAATATGACATCTTACACTTTTATGAACCATCACTCTGAACTACCTCGTTTGGATCTGGACATAAAAGCCTAGGAGTTTAATTTCTCAATTCTCTTCACTGGTTTGTTGGGGTTTTGTTTTTTTTTTATAGGTTTTGTTTTGATTTTTTTTATCTGAGGCCAGTCTACTTGGAAAGGAGGTAGCAGCTGGGAGCAGGTGCCTGTGCCTCAGAAACTCCAAGTTTCCCTGCATTTTGCTAAGATGCCAAACAAAACTGGAGTGGCTGCAGTTCATAACTGAGCCCTGTCCTCCCTGTTCTCTAATGGAAGAGGGAACGACAGTGGATTGTCTTCTGTTGGCTTTACTACAGGAGTGGTGATCTCTGGCAGAGCAGGGGGATGGAAAGCTAGGGGCAGCAGCATTTTAAAACTACAAGATTACTCAAAGGATGCTTATCAGATCCCTAGGAATCATAAATGCATCGGCAAAGCACTATACCTCAATACTCAGCTTTCATGACTGCATAGGTAGGTAAAGTTAACTTAATGTTTTATTTCAGGAGGCTGAAATATTGTCTTCCCCCTTGAACACCAATTTAATTTCTGTGGGAAGGAAATATCTGTGCCATCTTCTTATGTAATAATCTGAAAATGCCTATGAAAAGTCTTGTTGACATTTTCCCAAAGAACTATTTTTGTGTGAAAATGGTACAACAAACATTACCAAAAGGGGTAAAAATACTCCCAAGAAGATACCCATTCGTTATGGTCTCATAACCTATAGCATTATTTACCCTAGAAATGTATCCTGTCTTTAATACTGCTGCAATATTATCCTTATTACATACTTTAATTGCCCTAAACTCAAAAATACAGAGCATGCCCTGAAGTTTCTTTGGAAAGTGAGCTTTCTGCTGTTAATAGATGTTACAGGAAGGTAACGCTGAGGCAGAGTCACGATGTGGAGCATTTGGATTTGGTAAGCCATAATTCTGTTTCTTTGCTCTTGCAAAGCTCTGTGGGCATTTCTGCCCACGTCTGTGCTTTTTAATTGCATGGTAGAGAGGTAGTTACAGGCATTGGTTGGGGGTTTGGGGAGTTGGTGTTATCGTTAGTGTATGAGTAGCTATGATTTGTTTTGTTTTGTTTCAGGAGAAATGTCTCTATAGCTCTTTCCACACCCCAGGTAACCAGGAAGATACTTGGCGTCCAAAATAGCATTTTTTGCAGTGTGATCCACAGCACAAGCTATGGCAGTTCCATGCTGCTGTCCTAAAATGGAAAGCTGTAGAGGTGATTTCACTGGGGTTTTTTTCCCCCTTCCCCTCTGTGATAGGAGCCAGCTGATATATCTGAAGATAGTTTAAACCATTTCTTTACTCACCCATGATATTTTAGTGAACAGTGTGCTCATTAGTTCAGAGGCACCATAAAGAAGCTCAGGTACAGAGTTGAGTGTTTCAGATGTACTGCAAAGGGCTCTCCAAGGTGGTTCTCAGTCAAAGCCTTGCATGAGGAGTGACATATAGCTGCACAACCTAGGCAGATGTTTTTACAGAGGTACCAGCTCCTCAGAGCTTAGAACATTTGCTCAAATATGCAGTTAAGGCTGCTGCCTGGCCAGCTGGGGTTAGCCTGCCCTGGAAAAACGGGTAAGGAGTTCTGTGTGCATGTAGAAAGCCACAGAAAGCATCCTGGCATGCCTGGGTGAGGCAGAGGGATGGGGAAGAAGTCTGTCGGGGGCAATCTGGCCCTATGAACTAGCTAATCCAGAGCTGATTAGTACAGGAAGGAGGAGGTTATTTGACCAATGTAATAAATCACAGAGATAATTATTCGAAAGACATGCTGCAGGAGAATCATAAGAAATGATGGAAAGTAATAAACTCTATAAACAGCAATGATTTTTAAGACCCCAGTGCTTGTGGGAGTGCTTCAGGAAAAGGGAGATAGAAAGTAAAACACAGAAAGGGACAATAATATTAGATGAGAAGAACAGGAGTCAAGTCATGAGCTGCATTAGGGGACCTGGAAGATTGCAGTGCTTTAGATAAGGAAGGGACTAAGATAAGTACAGAGTCAGTAAACAGATAAGAGCAGGAGAGAGAAGGTAATTGAAGGCAATGCACTTTGTGGTCAGTGGGCCAAATGTGTTAGACTAACAGAGCTGCACCAGGGATGAGTTTGGCCCCGATAGTACATCCCCAAGGACAGGAATATCAGAACTGGCTTTGGAGTGATTGTTGATTATTTAGTGAAACCATCTGCACAGTGTTTGATAGCTGTTAAAAGAGCAAACAAGATACTGGAATATTCAGAGAGTGTTCTGGGCTATAAATGTAGCGACTTTATTGTCTCACTGTATTTAAAATCACACACACACACACAAAAGAAAGAATACCGTATAAGACAAAGGGTCAGATTGTAGATTGGTGTAAATCAGCTTGATACCCTTGAAGTCAGTTGAGTACTTCTATGCTCACAGAGTCTGTGGCCTGTTTTTGTAATGTGTAAGACTATCTAGTGTGACATAGAGACAGGACACTCGTTACATTATTTAAAAAGATTTACAAATTATCACAGCCTGAGGTGTGGCATGAGACCAGTAATAAAAGATGAAATTAAATTGAAAGGTATGTCTTCTGAATTCTACTGAGGCAGCCAACTTGCTCCATTTTTGTATAAAGCTCTTTGCTGGAGCTCTGTTCATCTCTTTAATTCCTATAGTGGTCTTCTGTGACCAGTGCTGGTGGACTGTGTGTGCTGGACGCCCTGCTACAAGTGGCTCAGCATCGATCTCTGAAAAGGTGGCTGGGGTTTGCAGGGTTAGGCTGCCTTCCCAGCTGTCCATGAAGATCATGTGGACATTCAGAAGTCTTAAGGAGTGCACTGCGCTTCCGGCCATTCTCAGGATTTGCAAATTTCAGGTATATTGCAGATTTAGCTACAAAGGCTAGACTTGCAAAGGAATGTCAACCAGTGCTCTGCTCCATATTACAAGGCTCTGTGAGGGCAGCCGTAAGTATTTAAGACATCTAAGGGGCTCCACAAAATATTTCAAAAGCTGGTCAGCTGAACCAGGGCTTCTCTGCTTACTGCAGGAATGACATGGGGGAGGAACAAAAATAGTGAAGACCTAGATCTGCATCTATAGAGAAATAAAATTATGAGCACCTTATATTACTATTTTAGAGTTTCAGCATGACAATGCAGGTGGGAGTTCATAGGAGCTGAGGTTGGATTAGGTGCCTATGCCCAGAAAAGGACTGTTAGCTTTATGCAGTGCATATGTGTGGCTGCTCAGCATTTGAGATTTCATGACTTTTTTTTTTTGGTGTTTAATTCCTCCTCATACACAGGGGAATATTCTAGTGCTCTACTTTATATTACACAAAGTTTCTTTGTGAATCTAGCATTAATAACTGAAGAAGTCCTGCCACATAAGAAGATCAGTTCCTGGAACCATGATCTTGATCTAGCCTTCGGTAAGTGACGTAGTTTGGCTGTGGCAAAACCAGTCTTTGAACCTCAGCTTGGCTTATTAATGTTTTGTGCCAGCTAAATGCCAGGAAAGTAGCTCTACAGCATCACATAACCTCCTCTTGCCACTTCTGCAGTTCCAATCCAAACATCTAAGGCTAAGGGACACCTAGAAAGATACTGAGAGATGTCATAAGAATAAGCAAGGCTTTCAAATGTCTTTTCTATCAGCAGAAACTTAAAAATATTCAAACTGGGACAGATCACAGAATCACACAGGATCACAGAATCACACAGAGTCACAGAATGACTTGGGTTGGAAGGGACATTTACAGGTCATTTAGTCAAACCACCCTGCAGTGAGCAGGGACATCTTCAAATTGATCAGATTGCTCAGAGCCCTGTCCAACCTGACTTTGAATGTTTCCAGGGATGGAGCATCTACCACCTATCAGGGCAATTTTTTCCAGTGTTTCACCACTCTCAGCATGAAAAATTTCTTCGTAATATGTAGTCTGAACTTCTCCCCTTTCAGTTTAAAACCATTACCCCTTGACCTATTTCTACAGGCCCTGCTAACTCCCCGTTTTTTAATTACAAGCCACAATAAGGTCTCCTTAGAGTCTTCTCTTCTACAGCTGAACAACCTCAACTCTCTCAGCCTCTCTTCACAGGGGAGGTGTCTCATTGATCATTTTTGTGGCCCTCCTCTGGGCCTGCTCCAATGGGTCCATGTCTTTCCTGTGCTGAGATCTCCAGAGCAGTATTCCACGTGTTGTCTCACCAGAGCACAGTAGAGGGGCAGAATCACCTCCCTCAACCTGCTGGCCATGCTTCTTTTCACAGTATCACAGTATTACAAGGTTGGAAAGGACCTTTGAGATCATTGAGTACAACCTATAACCCAACACCTACTCATCATCTAAACCATGGCACTAAGTGCCTCATCCAATCTCTCTTTAAACGCCTCCAGGGATGGTGACTCCACCACCTCCCCAGGCAGTGCATTCCAATGGCCAATCACCCTTTCAGTAAAGAACTTCTTCCTAATATCAAGCTTAAACCTCCCCTGGCGAAGCTTGAGACCGTGTCCTCTTGTTCTGTCCCCGGTCACCTGAGAGAAGAGACCAACCCCTGCCTGACTACAACCTCCTTTTAGGTAGTTGTAGAGAGCAATAAGGTCTCCCCTGAGCCTCCTCTTCCCAGGATACATTAGGCATTCTGGACTGCAAGTGCACATTACCAGCTTCTCTTCCACCAGGACCCCCAGGTCCTTCTCCACAGGACTGCTCTCAATCTATTCATCTCTGAGCCTTCATGGATATTGAGGGTTGCTCTGACCCAGGTGCAGGACCTTGCACTTCACCCTGTTGAACCTCATGAGGTTTTCACAAGCCCACTTCTCCAGCTGGTCATGGTCCCTCTGGATGACATCCCTTCCCTCAGTTGTGTCAGCCTCACCACTCAGCTTGGTGTCATCCAGAGATAGTGGAGAAGGAATAAGATCAAGGTCTGTAACATCATAAAATGGAAAAGAATAGAGAATCAAAATCTGCTGCATCTCATAACAAGAATTAATTGGAGGGCAACAGAAAAAGAAGTTGAGGCATTTAAAGAACATTCAGGGAGTATTTTATCACACAACACAATAATTTGTGAAATTTATTGATGTAAGCTGTTTTGAGTGGCACAAGTCTTAAACAAGTTAAGAAATATTACTTAGAGAAATCCATGGAAGAAATGACCGAGAATCATTATCAACTATGACGTTGAAAATGAACCCTCCAAATCAGCAAGTTCCTTACATAGAGACTGTCAGACCTTCAGAGGACATGCCAGAGTCACCCTCTTCCCATACTTTCTTTTTGAAGACTGATAGTGATCTCTCCTGGCATGACTGGACCTTTGGCTGCAGGTGACTTGATATCCCATGGAAGTATTATTTGAAATGAAGGCGCAAAATTCTGGAGACACAAGGTAGTGTTCTATATCCTGGATTGTGTTTAGGTCCTGTGATTGAACTAAAAAAAACATAACACAACTGGCTTAAGTAGTTGGGTTGGTTTTACACTAAATCTGTAAATTTGAACCTGGAATCCTTTGCCTCTAGGGTTTGTTCTCCTTGCTAACAAACACATCGTTTACAAAGAGCTATTGTAGACCTGCGCATGATTACTAAGCTGCTGACGTTATTGGGGTCAGAGTTATTTTTAAATGGAGAAGAGTAACACTGCTGCATTTGTGTTTAACTGAAAACTGTATGTCTTTCCAAAAAGAAGAAATAAATAAATTAAAAGAATTGACCGATTAGTGAGTAGTATGCCCATTTTATATCCCTAACCCTTAATACGTAACATTTCACCATGATGTTTTGTCTCTGTGTAGCATTTTTGCATAGAGCAAGCTAAGGCTATTTGGTGCCTAATAGGGTTGAAGCAGGACCCAGAAGTTATAAACCGCTAAAATAGGAAGAGAGAAAACCACACTAATGAATGTATTTCCGTTCTCATATTGTCTCTAACTCTATCAACAGCATATTCCATAATGCTCTAAGTTCCATCCTCAACGGATAACATTAAGCAATACAGACCCTAATTTCATCGTCTCTAGCTTAAAACCTTAGGTGACTTCATGCATTTGTATCAATTGTATCAACAGAACAGTTCATCTGACTCTCTGAAAGCAGGTGCAGATGCACACAGAGATTTCTCATGACAAAATGGTTTGCATTTTGACAGGATGGCTCTGACAAACACAGACAGCAAGAGACCTAAATCTCTAATGTAAAATAATAGAAAAATCTGTGGATATACTGTGTTTGAGGTTTCTTCAGTTATTAATATTTTCAGAAGACAAATGGCAGGTTTATTTGTCGGACTTCTGTTTCTTGAGGATGACCATGAGCATAAACTGTAATAGGAAGTCAGAATTGCTGTATATTTGTGTAAGACAATCTAGCCATAGAAGCGTGACCTGCTGACTCATTGTCCTAAAATGGTATCAGTCTAAAATATCATCGCTAGTGTGAGCTGAATTCTCTTACAAGCCTTAAATGGGACAGACAGCAGTTCCATACATTAGGAGGACATTTTGTTACATATAGAGGTATCCAGTAGGGAAGAGCAAAGAAACATTTCTGAGACCATTAAGCATAAAAAAAGAAGATTATAGCTCTCAGTCTTGCTGCAAATCCGCAACTGCAAGCTGTAAATTGTAACTCATGAGAAGAAAAATTAACTTAGAATGACTTAGAATCACAGAATCAAAGAAAAGTTAGGGTTGGAAACAACCCTTAATGATGATCCAGTCCAATGCCTCTGCAAAGATCGCAGACATCAACTAGAGCAGGTTGCTCAGAGCGCAGTCGAACCTGACCTTGAATGTTTCCGGAGATGAGGCATCCACCACCTCTCTGGGCAGCCTGTTCTAGTGCTTCGCCACCCTCATTTTAAAATGTGTCTTCCTTGCTAGGAGACCTTTAGTTCCTTCTGTTGGACTACACATTCAGGATCCGCTTTGTAACTAGAAGTGTAAGTATCTCAAGCCAATGGATTTTTTTCACTCTGTGAAGTGATTCTGACTTTGCAAAAAAACCTCGATCTGGAATGGTAAGCCAGATGTATTAATGAAAAAGTCACCATGTTAAAAAACCACTCCTCTATGTTGATAAGATAAAAAAATGGGAATCAGTACATAAGCAACAACATCATTGCTAAAGAAAAGGATCCAGAGGGGCTTATTTACATAGCAAAAAGGATAGCAAGAAAAGAATCCAGTCCAATGTCTCAGTATTTTATTGTATGAAGTAGCTTACTTTTTTTTTCTCAACCCTGGTTTATGAGAGAAAAATAATCTTCCTCTTAAAAATTTAATAGCTATCAAACTTCCTAATACTTTTTTAAAATTTTTATTGTTGGAAGATGAAATTTAGATTTAAAGCTGAAGTCTGTAACCCACTCTATACTGAATGCAGTTGCTATGCCATAATTGTAGATTACATCATGGAGCGATGTGGTATGCTGTTTTTATTGACATGGATGTGAAGGAGATATATTACCATGCCCAAGCTGCTTATTATTTCCATGCTGTTTATTTATGAAAGCAGAAGAACATTTTACAGTTCCTCTCCCGAAAATAAAAAAGGCTTTTACAGTAATATTCCCAAGCATCCTTTATTTTCTCTGAGCCCTGTATGCTGACAAAAAAGACAGAAAACTATTCTTAAATGTTTAGAAATTTTTGAATACTTGTGCAGGCTTCATCAGTTCTCTGCCTATGAAGTTAACGACTGTGGTGTGAATTCTCAAGTCCTGAAGAAGGATTTGAAAGTGAGATCAAGGTAGGATGACTTAGAGAAGCAGCACAGATGTGTTAGCTAATATTTGTGCACTCACACACATATTTAAAGTGCTCCTTTCAAGGAAAGCCGTTGGTGATTTTAGACATCTATAAGATAGAAGTTGGTGGTTTCTGTCTTGCCTAAACTACTTCTAGAAGCTGAGCTAATGCGATTGAATCTATCTCAATTTTTTTTCTTGCTCCATTTTACCTAAACAATGAAAATTAACTTGTATATGTCTTGTCATATGTTTTCCTGGGCTCAAGTTGTCTGAGGAAGTCTAGAGGTTCCTAAGCAGTAGGTCTGTCCAAACCTTTTGCAGTTGTGGAAGCAGAGAGAATGGCAAGAGGAAGGAAGAAACCTCCCACCTGCAAAAAATGGGGATTTGAAACTTTTATTTATATTGTACTGTCGCAATCTATTTTCCGTGGAAAGACTCAGAAATAACCACCTCATGCTAGAAATCTATCATGATAAGGTTATAGGAAGCTCTAAAAATGCCTTGAGAATGTAGGCTTTGAGAATTAAAATTGGACTTTCCCTGTCTGAAAATCTCAGGATCTAAAAGCTTACTAAGATGCCAATTATCACGCTTGAATGTTTTTCTAGACGTAGAAAACTGGTTTTATGGAGGGTCTAAGCTTGAACTAAATTAGTTTATTTTGATGCTTAGTGTATTGTAATTTTGAAAGGAAACTCCAGATTTAGTTGGAAAAAGGAGGGAAACTATCAGAAGGGAAAGGGGTAGTGGGAAGGAGGAAAGGGGAAGAGGGAAAGGAAAAAGGGGAAAAGGGAAGGAAGGTGAAGTTTTCCAGGATGCCGGAATGTGAATTTGCGCTATAATTACAGTTGATATATAGCTTTGGGATTTACTACATGGATAGTACTCATGCACATAGACTCTATAGGCACTTTATATAATAGCCATGTAATTAATGTATACATTATTAATATACAAGTGGTTCTATTAAGAGATCTCATTAATGATCCTGCCATCCTGATGCTGTTAAGATAAAACTTAGTGTGATCCCCATAAGACATTTGTTCTGATCTGTCAGAATTAGACAAAAAACCTGGATTAAATGCTTCCCTGTATACATAAAATCTACTAATAAAACTGTATATTTCAGAAGTAGCCAGTCTTACTGCCCTGGAAAGGGAGCACACAGCCTGATTTTTGGTTAGGTGGGTAGAAAAGACATGGAACGGGATCAAGGACAGCTTAAACCAAACTGAAAATAGTAAGATCTCTAAGAAGAGGCTAGAGAAAGAACTGCATCAATATCTAATATATTCAAAGTACAAAATACAAAACTTTTTGTTTCTCCTTTGCCCAATTTCAAAATGGATGTGGAATTAGAAAAAGACTAAGAAGCAGTTCTGAGAGAAAGAACATGTAACAGGTTCCTGGTACTGCCATAAAATAATCCATTTATTTGCTGCAAGTTTCTGCATAACAATAGAAAAATTTACAGAATCATCTGACAATTGTAAACCAGAATATCTTCACAAGACTTAAAAAAATATATTTAGTGTGATTAAGTATAATAATTATGATAGATAGCAGACTCTTGAAGATTGAAAATATAACCCACTATGAAAAGAAGTTAGAATATTTAGTTGCAGTGTTTTAGTGTACACAGTTCAAACACTTTCTCCATGTCTGCTTTAAGGTATACAGACTTGATGTCCCTCTGCTTTTTTTTATACCTATACGTAATGTATGATTTCCTGAATAGTAGTAATATAGTTTTTATTTTATATATATATATAATTTTTTATATACATATATAAAATCAATATATATATAAAAAATAGTTTTTATCAACATTTGCTGGCAGCAGAACTCCACTCCATGGCTTGGTAAGATCTCCAGCATTTCACAGTGCTGCTACGAATTTTTCCGTACAGTTTAGATAAAACAAGAACCTTGAAATTTGTTGAATTCAACAGTACTGGGCCCAAGATATGACTACTCTACCTCATTATCATATGGATGAAGCTAATCTTGTATGACATTGGGGTTTTTTTTGTTTTTACTTCCTATGAGGACACTGATTCATTCTGCCTCTGCCCTTTATACGTTTGTTCTTGTACAGCGAATATGAACTGAGCAAGGTCAAACCAATCAGCACAAATGTAAATGAAGATAAAAAGTAAAGAACTGCATGGTGGCATTGAGTTGTTTGCTATCTTCTCCATGCAAATCAAAGAGTTTTTCTTCCTCCGTGGTGTTTTTTGAGCTGTAGCAGGCTCTTACTTTTTTCTGTTCTTTATCTATGTCACCACCAGAACACCGTAATCTGCTGTTTCTTCTCTTGAGATAAGAAAAATCCTTTTTTCTTTTTATCTTATGTACTTCACTTGGCTTGGATGGTTCTTCCATGTTTTACACTCTTTCATTGTCAAAATCCCCTTTTCAGAAAGCTGAGACAGATGTATCAACTTATTCAGGTCAGTTAACGGATTTTAGAGAGAGTACTGCAGCAGATAAACAATACAAAATGCAAGTATCTACAATATTTAGTTTTAGCATATGAAATATTTGAGCATAAACCCCACTGTCAGCCCAAACAAAGATATACATTATTAAATGCATCTTCCTTGATGAAACATACGAAGAGAACAGTTTCAAATCCTTAACTGGGTTTGCCAGGTTGAGAGAAATGACATTCATCCTTGACTTGTGACCCAGGCGGCCTGGGCTGTGTTTACAGCACTGCTGGTAACCTTTTGCAAAGCTCCTTATTTTTCTGTTACTCCTTGCGATAAACATGAAACTCTTGCATTTGCAAAATATTCTAAGATCTACAGATAGAAATATGTGGCAGCTAAAAATTAATGCCCAGCTTTTGATGTTCAACTTGCAAATTCTTGATCCTGTTTAATAACTTTGGATCACAGGTTACTTCTTAAAAGAAGGAAACCATAAATGATCTAAAATTAATATTGTATTTCAAGTCTCAGAATTGCTGGGATACCAGGCCATTTGCAATTGCGTTTGTGAGAAATTAAGTATATAGTTTATTTCTGTAAATAGTTTTACTGAGCCTCACTCAACTCAGTTTTTTCTCACCTGTTGATAGATTCATAACAGTGTTTCATCATTGAAGTGTGTCCTGCTTACACCTAAAGTAAATCTAAACCTGGGAATCAGCTCCCTATGGAAATATTAAGTATTTATTTTGTGACTAATACTTTATAAAGATTGCAAGAGATATAAAAATACATTTGCATCAGAGGTAGTGGGCAAAGCTGATTCTTTTCCGAGCACGTGTTTCAGCACGTGATTGGCCTTCAGCCATGTACAAAGTTATTTTAGAGGATGTTACCTCAGTAAAAGTCTCTCAACCTTAGCTGAGTCAAGGTCACATGTATTTTGGAGATACAGTCTTATTAAAAAGATAAGGAATTACATGAGGGTCTCCATATTCCTAAGCAGTTATGAGCTTGCTAACTATCCTGAGTGCTGCAAAATTTTTCCTCATAGTATTACGGGATCAGAAAGATTATTTCCTGTGTTATAGGTACATATTGAGACATGGGTGAGGAGTAGTCCCACAAGGATTCATTTGATCTGGAGCTGAATCCATCTGCATCCAATTCAGCTGCTGTGCACTGGATACAATATCTTCCTTCCTCACGCTCAGATTCTCTAAGGAATTCTTCTGATGAGGGCTATGTGACCCTCAAAAGGAACAGATCCCAATCCCACCTTTGCTGCCTGTGGTGGAATTCAGCAGCCCAGCAGAAGTGGTCTCCAAGAGTGAAGTTCTTTCCTCGACTGGAGGTCAAGATAACTGGAGGAGTTCAGTGGGAATGGAAAGACACAGGCCCTGGGGATAGCTCAGCGCTAAGTTTTGGCTGACCACCAGTTTCATGCCACTGTGTGATGCAAGGAGTTTTGGGAGCCTAGCATTCCACTCTTGTGTTTTGGTCCTACTCCTATTTGAAATTCCCACAAGACGTCTTGGCATCTGACATTTGGGCCAATCCCTGATTTCTGCAGGAGTGCTATCAGGACAGGCATCTCTCCTGTAATCAGGACCCATTAATGACTACTTCACTCAGCTGAAAAGGACAGAATCCAGTTGATGATTTTGGAGTTTTGTAATCTTAATAAGAGAAAAGATCAAGCAGGGTGCCTGCACATCAGATATACTCTGCATTTACTAGCAGGTTTATCTGTCCTAGTACAATTCCATCTGTCCCTAAGGTGTTTTGTAGAGTCAAAGGGCTGCTGGAGAAATACTTAGTAAGTAATATTTTACTACCATTCCATGGCTCACAAACCAGGATCTGTATCATTTGCAAAGTTTTTATCCACAGAGGAGGGGAAATCAGGACAATCTGTTTTTTCGCTCTTACTTTCAATAAATTAATTTAGTAATTAATAAAAACTAAATAAAGATCTGCTACGTGATCTATCCAAACCACAATGATCTTTTGCTGAACATGAGCGATCAAAAATACAGTATGAGCATGGTTCATATGAGATCTCAAAATTTGTTTGCTTTTGCATTTAATGCCAAAACTTAAACTCTGTTCTCCTAAGGCTGAAAGACTAATGTACTGATTTACAGCGTCATGCAGTTGCCCATTTGGTTGAATTTTCTTTTCTTCTCTTCTCACAGAAGGTTAATTTCCATAAGGGGGATTTTGATTTGACTGGGCTTGTTTGAACAAGATGTTATGGGATTTGGTTTCAGCTGTGGTGTTTGATGTCTCATTGCGTAAAGAAGTACAGCACAAGGACATAGAATACTGTTTAATTTTTCACTAAAGAAGCCTATCAGGTGTCTTTTTGTATAAAATGTTTGTGTAGGTATGTTGGGCTAGTGGAGTGTATTCCTGTGTCTAAGGATTAGCAACATTGTGTTAAACTAGAGCTCCTTATCACTCACTCTTGGTACTGCTTAATTTCAAGGAATATGTAGCAGAAGATAAAACTCATTGAAGTAGATGATAAGCAATAAGAAACAAATAGTTTGACCTGGGTTCCTAATTATCTGGTGAAAATATTAAGTTGCTAGAAAATCACTGCAGAAGATTTCCACAGCCATGTGTTAAAAGCGTGGTGACAGGCAGACGACCACCCCAGCAAGACAAAGCTACAGCTGCTGATAGACGTGCACTTGATCAAGGCAAACAGCTCTTGAAGGAGGTAGTTTCTAACAGTTGGTTTGTAATTAGAGACCATAACATTCATTAATAATAGAAAAAAGGTGAAAGAAACTGCTGATTGTCATTACTCAGATTTGTTTGGTGCTCCCTAGCATGCAAGAATCAAAAGGTAGAACAAAAATTTCCATCAAGAACTTGTAATATAACTAAAGTAGAACAAAGAAAAGTCTCAAAGCAGTAAACAACTTCATCTTCTTTAATTCTACTGGATGAAATCCAAGTTGAATTTGGTCCTCTACAACCTTGCTGAATTTGAAGTCATCTACAAGGGGGTAACTGATGGCATCATTTGCCCCTGCAACTCATTTAGAAATACATCTTCATTTGGCACAATCCAACAGAGATGAAAGGCAGCAGCACTTTGTGAGCTTTATGGAGCAAAAAGGTTTAAAATAGCTGACAAGCCTCATAAGATATTGTTGCACCAGTTTGTATTGATTGTGCTGGAGGGCACCTCCTTGTGGAAGAGGATTGATTTTTTTGTGTTTTCACAAAGAGATTTTAATAGTCTTTGTACTTGCTGTCATGTCGCAAAGGCCCACGAGCAAGACATGTCTGATATCACAACTTTAAACGATCAGCCCTTCAGCCTCCAATGAGCATCAATTAGTACTGTCTAAAAACCTCTCCAATGCAGTTACACTGAAACCCACTTTTTATAAGTTATAAGGTCAAGTTCTGTCCTCATGCAATAGCAAAGAAATCAGTGCTATCAAGGAATTAAATTAGCTCAGCTTTAGAGAGAGGTTAAAAGAAAGAGTACTCAGTTTCTGATACTTCAAGAAGGTCAAAATCTTCAAGTCATGATAATGTGAAAGCCGTAAATTGTAATCATTTGAGTAACTGGGTAAAAAAATCATTCCTAGAGTTTTTCTTTTGTTTCTTTATTAAGAATTGTCTTGTTTCTATCATTTACTGAGGTAAAAATTCACAGAGAAGAAACGACTAACTAGTTAACTTTTTAAAATTTGAGCAGAAAAAGTACTCAAGAGGAGTGTCTCTTTCTGTGCCTTATAAATGTAGGCATGGCCAAAAGACTGTAATATTCCTAAAGCTTTATCGGAACAATGATACTACTATTAATACAATAGTAGCTCTCCTTATGGAAAACTCTTGTAGAATTTAGCAGGGTTGAAAACATTATACTTCTATTAACTTTATGGTAACATTGAAAAGTTTGAATGTAAGGAAGCACAAAATGTTACGTATAAATCTAAAACCCAAATCAACTTGCTTTTCAATAGCAGGATAAATACAGTAATTTTCAAAGGATGTGTTAGAAAGTTTCTGTTCAATTCTATTAGGCTTTTCCATAACATGAAGAAATACTTTGTACGTCTACATCCAACCTACCATCAGACGCCAGCTTTGTTGGGCTGCTGTGAAACATCTGCTCCAGCAGAACTGAGGCACTGGTTGTCACAGATGCTCCAAACAGTAAGTAGTGCATTTACGGTTTCTCATGACTGCAGTAGGTGATGCCCACTCTCTGAGTCAGTAGTAACTGCTGGCATTGCTTGGCTGCTCCAGGTGCCATTCTTCAGTCATGAATGTGGTTATGGTGCATGCCATGAAGTGCTGAGCCTGTATCCCAGCTACGTGCCAGTCCAGATATCATATTCTCTTCTACTTCCGTTCCTCCTATAGTTGTAATTCTCACTTTTTTACTTCATCTATCTTATCATAGGCCTGGAAAAGAAACTGAAGTTTTACCACAGAACCAAAAGATAGCACAGTACTCCTCTTTGTTGTTCTGGTCCAGGTTTTAGAGGTAGCACTGACAATACACATGCCTAAATTAGTTGCCCGAAGTCAGACAAGGAAAATATTCTGTTCTACTTTATTTTTGTTTTGTCTTTGCACTGCTCAGAAAAGCCTTTTGAATTTTCTGGAGGTGTATATGAGTTGCAGCCATTGTAATTCAAATTATAGATTAAACCCAAATCAACATGGAAGTAAATAAAATTAATAGAGCTATTCGCGCTGATGTCCATAGTAGGTTGAACTAAGCTAATAAGATTTCTGAAGTAAAATGTTTCTTTTACTGTATATTCATGCAGCATTTTGCGAAGCAGGATCTGGAATCTGTTTTTTACTGCTGTTGCACTAAAAATAGCAGTGATGTAATGTACTTTACAAATACTGAGCTCTACTGTGGAACCTACAGTTGTAACTTCTAACTTTTTCTAGCTTGTAACTTTTATTTGTAGCTCTCCTTGCGTATTCACACAAGGAAAGCTCAATTGCTTAAGTGTTGGGAGGAGCAAAGAGCAAAGGAATTAGAAGATGGAAAATGTTGACTGGTTCTTAAGAAATAAAGATGGCTTCTATTAAAAATAAATCAAATAAACCTTCATTTAGTTACTTGATTGCATAGAACACTGAAGATGTGAGGGTGTCTTATTTTTCCTGAAATACAAATGTGGAATATTTCAAGGCAAATTGTACTCTGGTTATTATCAGAACCATCAACAATATTTTTTCCAAAACAAATAGGCAAACAAAGAAAAGACTGCTTCTTCTGTACAATATTGCTCAGAAAAGTAAAGAAAAGAGTAGAGAAAATGTGGAAGACAGACAAAGAGAAAATGAATAACATGACTTTGTGAATCAGTAAGTATTGGCAGTGTTCCTCAAACTCTTAACCAGCTGGAAAAAGTTGGCTCTGACTGTAAGCTTGGATACAGAATCTTTAGATTCTGCAGTATAGCAGAATAAAAAAAGAAAATATATTAACAAACTGTTTGAAGATGAAAAGAAATTATAAGACTAGCTAATGTACATGGAAAATTCTTTAGTTATATATATGTTGTATATTCTATATTTTGCATCTTATATACGACGAGCAACTACTGTCTCATCTAAGCATGAGAATCTTGATGTCTGATGTAAGATGACAGTAGGGCTTCCATTATAGTGGAGTTTTCATCTTTGCTGCAGCATATTTTTAGGGAATGGAAGGATAAATTCATTTGAAAGAGACAAGCTAAACAGTAGAAGAGCATTGAAATGGTGAGGGTTTTCTCATTCACATTCTGCATGAGAACATTCTGCCTCAGAGTTAATTCTGAAAACCTGTGTAGATGTTTTTTGTGTGATGTTTTGGGATGAAAGCCATTGAATCCAAAACACTTTACCTAATTAAAATAGTGGATCTTAAAAGCCAGGTTAAGATGTTCAGGAATCAACTGCATAATTCTGTCACTCAAAAGCCTGATCATGGAAGCTTAATTATGGACAGAAAAATACCATACATGGGTTATCTCGCCCAGCTCTGCTATGGTGAGTGTTTCATACAATGTGCATTCTAGTGTTTTAAAAATTTCACTACTTAACTTTCAACTCTGTCTTTAAGAATATCCCCATGCAAATATGATGTTTTATTCTTAGAACTAGTGTGGAATAGGTAATGAGAGCTGGATAATGAGTTTTCGCAGTTGTGTAGTTGATACTGCATAGAATTTAACAGCTACTATTGCTTGTCTCAGATAGATGTCAAATCTTTTCTTATGCAGTCATCAAACACTTCGTGTGATCTTGTACAGAATCAAAGAAATCCCTTCTGATCTCACTCTAGTCCCTCTGCACCACTAGAGATACAGCTGGATTGTGGTTGTAGGACCTTGCAAAGATCTCTGTGTGTATCAGCAGATATCTCTGCCAGGAAGGCAGAGTGATGGCAGTTATAGGTCAACCGTCTGAGAAAAGATGGGAAATGAATGAGCCCAAGGACTCAGTTCTTGACCCAGAATTATGAGCACGTATGGTTACTTTACTCTATTCCTTGTCGATTTAACTACTTTAGTTGAATGATATTATCAGATACGCATTATGTTTTCATACTTAACAGTGGAAGTAGTTTCTAGATTATATATTTTCGTGTTGGTATGCAAGAATTTAGAGAGGTGTCTTTATTTAGTGTTTATCAGGTGAAAGTATGCTTTAAATTTATTGTCAAATATTTGTTATATGAACTACAGACAGCTAGGAAAAATGAATGAGCCATGGTGCTGTGTGCCCAGAGACCTACCTTTTCATTCATCTTTACCTGACCTATATTATAGGGATGGTCATCATGTTAAGTTCTCTGTGCTCAAGTTCTCTGTCTGCAAATTGGGGGTAATTGCATTGTTGACATCCTCAGGACACATTAAGTGTATGACCACAAGGGAAAGGACGGTGACTGGCAAGTAGGGATGAACAAAGGAACATGTATACTTTCCGTAGAGATTATCAAAGGGGAAAAGAAAGGGGGAAGGAAAGTAGAGTGGAGGTAAAGAAAAAGAGGAAAATATCATCCTGTGTTTAGAGTCTTAGGAAGAATAAGGGTTGTTGGAGAAAAAATAGAGGTTACAAGAATATGTAGAAAAGACTAAGAGAACTGAGGAGTCATAAGTGAAAAAGGTAGATACACATGAACGAGGAATCCTCATTAAAAATTTTGATTTGAACCATCTAGCTTTGCAACATTTTGTACATAGAAGTACTTACCTACTGCAGGAGGATGTGATATGGTCATGAAAGAGCAAATGTTGTTGAAGACTGGATCAAGAAAGTTATATCCTCAGAAACTGAAAACATCAGTCCCATTGCTGCACTATGCTGTGTTGATTATGTTCTTCCAAAAAGACCTGTAACTATGATGGATGCACAGAAAGGAATACTCAGGGTCTGTTTTTTCTAGATTGCTCACAGTGCTGGAGACAGTTCCAAAAGACTTGAAGGACTATAGTGGTTACAGGAAAAGGGCATATGATCAGCATCTGTAAATATTTTCTGTAATTCTAGGCTGTGACTAGTGCCTCAAAATGCTCCTTGGTTCTTGTTCCTCTGGCTCTATATGTCCCATATTATCTATTTAGGATGCTGATGGAATAAGTGACATTTTGTAGGTGGTGCATCCACCACTCTCCTTGCGAAATTTTTTAAAAAATCTCCATAATATGAGTCATTAGGAGTCAGGAGGTTTGGGGGGTTTTTTATCAACAAATTTTACAAACATCCACATATGCAGTGAATTTAGTTGTATGAAAGTTAAATACATAGTAGGATAGTGTTGTTGCTGCAGTTGTGCATGATGTAGAGGTTTTTCGGGTGAGTCAGTCATGGTGGAATACAGTCAATGAAATACTGCTGAAAGTGACTTGAGACAAAAATCTACTGAAATCACAGGAGTTCAAATAGGAATTTAAAAAGGGAAGTACTGAGATTCTGAATGTTATTAGAAATTTCTGCTAGCTAAATGAGATGGATGTAGTCTCAAAATTATGTATTTGAAAAGTAAAAAGCCAGCAGTATTAACCTACTGGTTTGTTATGCTTCGAATAACTGTAGAGCATTCTGAGGGAAAAGAAGTTATATTTAAATGGACCATGGGAACTAATTTGTAACTAAAACACTGATGATATTTTTATGCTTATTAGCTCCTATCATTTCAGAGGAAGATTAAGCTTTCCACAGAACCCATAAGCATTTAGTTTGTTGTAACTACAGATTTTAATGGTTGAAAAACAGACTCTTCCATCTGTTGGAGACCAGTAAAACAAATACCTTGAGTTACCTGTATTAGCTGATTTCTCTGTAAATGTAGTTCTAAACAGGCACAGTGAGAACTGATAATACTGCTCATTTTTTAGACAGGATGTCAAATTTAGGGTAAATGATGATAAAAAATATTGTAAAATGGTCCCTAGCCTCTGTCAGTGCAATAAAATAATCACAGCAGTTTTTTTTCTCATCAAAGCAGATGGCTTTAATGATTTTTCAAGCCATGCTTAATTCATCTGCAAACAACAGAGATCGGTTTGCAAATGTGGACTGAAAGAGAGAGATGTTACTGTTAATAAATACTCTGCAAGTTTGTTTTGCCCCATCATTAGTGGTAAATGGTGTTTACTTAAGGTAAATTATTTTTGCGAACCGTCCCAGAGTCAGTGTTGCAGTTGCAATAAATTACCTGTAAAATGAAATGAGCATCACCTGGTTAATGTGGATAGTACAATTGACCTGATGGAATAAGTGAAATTATCTATTTTCTTTTGAATTAAAATTGCATTATAGAAATGATTGTCATCATTCCCAAATACTTGCTTGCTTTGCACTATAAAACAGATTTTTTTTTTCCATGATTTTCTCTTATGAGTTTTTTTAATGCTGTAATGTTTTTGTTTAACACAGGTAGAGAAAAGCCTGTGATAAATTAATAGAATCATAGAATGGTCTGTGTTGGAAGGGACATTAAAGATCACCTAGTTCCAACCATCCTGCCATGGGCAAGGACACCTTTCACCAGATCAGGCTGCTGAAGACTCCATCCAGCCTAGCCCTGAACAATTCTAGAAATGGGGGGCATCCATAGCTTCTCCAGGCAACCTGTGCCAGTGTCTCACCATTCTTGTTGTGAAGAATTTCTTCTTAATGTCTAAGCTAGATTGTTCCCCTTCCAAAGCCATTCTTCCTCATACTATAACCATGTGTCCTGGTGAAAAGTCCCTCCCCAGCTTTCCTGTAGCCCCTTCAGGCACTGGAAGGCCGCTATGGGTCTCCCCAGAGCCTTCTCTTCTACAGGTTGAACAACCCTAACTCTCTCAGCCTGTCCTCATAGCAGAGGTGCTCCAGCTCTCTCATCTTCATGGCCCTCCTCTGGACAACAACAATCTTTCCATATCTTTCTTATGTTGGGGATTCCAGAACTGGACACAGTATTCCAGGTGGGATCTCATGAGAGTTGTATAGAGGGGGAGAATCACCTCCCTTGACCTGCTGGTCATGCTTCTTTTGATGCAGTCCAGGATATGCTTGGCTTTCTGGGCTGAAAGTGCACATTGATAGGTTGTGTTGAGCTTCTCATAAACCAACACTCGAAGTCCTTCAGCTTAAGGCCGTTCTCAGTCCATTTCCTGCCTAGCCTCTGACCCAGTAATTGTGCTTAGGATTACCCTGACCAATGTGCAGGATGTTGCACTTGACCTTATTGAACCTGATCTTTGCACAGGTCAACTTCTGAAGCTTGTTCCTTCCCTTCACACCACAAATGTTGGTGTTGTCTGCAAAGTTGCTGAGGGTGCACTCAATCTCACTGTCCATGCTGTCAACAAAGATGTTAAATAACATTGGATCTTGAACTCCATTTCACGGTCACTGCAGCCAAAGCCACCCTTGAGCCTCGCATTCCCCCCGCCTTTTCCTTGTTGGTGAAAGTCCAATGTAGTACCTCTCCTTGTTGGCTCTTCTATAACTTGGAAAAGGAAGTTATCATCAATACAGTCCAGGAATCTCCTGGGTTGTTTATGCCCTGCAGTACTGTCCTTCCAACAGCTCTCGGGGTGTTTAAAGTCTCCCATGAGGACCAGAGCTTGTGAATGTAAGGCTGCTCTTATCCATCTATAGAAAGCCTCTTCCTCTTGGTCTTCCTGTTCAGGTGGCTTGTAGCAGACTGGCACTATATCACCTGTCCCTGCCCTCCCTTAAATCCTGACTAATAAACTCTCAGTTGGCTCCTCATCCATCTGCAGGCAGAGCTCCGTGCACTCAGCTGGTCATTGACAGAGAGGGTGACACCCCATAGTCATCTCCGCTGCCTGTCCTTCCTAAAGAGCCACATCTGGGTTCATATTTTAAAAATAGTTTGATTTTTGTATAGCATCAGAAGTTAGTCAGAGAAGAACAATTGAAGAACCAGTCTGTATGTGGTAACTCATGTAGGGGAACCTTTAAAATACACTGAGTAAATAAAAATGTTGTTTCTGGCTTCTTTATATCCCTAGAAGTGCAAATTCAGTTATACTTATAATTATATCATTCCTTCATTTACCTAGTGACTGAAATATAACTGGAAAAAAGTGTTTGTGTTTGTCTATTTATCAATAGCTGTTTCTGCAGGCCACAAAGAAACTAAAAATTTTGGGTTTGTCTATAGAAATATACCGAAACTCAGAAAGAAAAAAAAAGTTTTCTTTTCCAGAACAGGCATTTATCTCTTATAAATGTGAGTAATGTACCCAGTTAGGCCATACAAGACTTGTTTTCTTTCTAAACTGATTTTAGCTGAAGTTAAAATATGTCTCATGATTTATGATTGATGGCTTGCCAGCTAAACCATTTAAAATGTAGCAAGAATAGACAAAGCTGTTGGGATGACACTGACTATAATAAATAACATGAGATATGTGTTAAGAAAACTGTGAAATTAGATATTGAAAAGCATTGATGCTTGAGGTTGTAGAGGTTCTTGATTTTAAACTGGAATTGAAAACAAAGTAAGCTGTATTAAATCATTTAAAAGAAAGTTAGTTGCATGTGGCATTCCTGATGTGAACATTATGTATTTCTTCATAATGTTAGCGTTGGACAGTCTAAACATTAGCACTCAAGCCGCATCAAAATATCAAAGTGCTCATGCAATTAATACAAGTCACTCCCATCTGAAGGAGTTGGTCTCCATGCAACTCATACCAGAAAAGGAAGCTCAGTGCTATGCCTGCGTAGCAAATTTGGGTATGCAGAACAAAGCTAATCTCAGAGGTGAGGACACTTGTCTGTATCAGTAGCCGCACAGAAAGAATTTATTGACTACCCTCACTTCAACTAGTGGTTATGCAAAAAGCCTCTTCTGATTTCAGAGGGCAGATTTTTTCAGACCTTGGCTTGCAGTCCTGACGAACTCAGCAGTAAGGGATACACAATATTTAAATGCCAATACAAAATTTCCATTAGGCAGACAATCAAAAGAATCTTCCAAATAACCTTCTTGTTCCACTGTTAGAAAGAATATTTAAAAATCATTCTTATTTCAAAGACTTGCTGATTTAACTTTATTCATGATGTTGGTTGTCTGGGAGGAAGATGCAAGCCCCTACATAGAAAGTTGTGACATTTTTGAATCCCAGCAGTTAGTTCAGTTATCTAGCAGAATACAAGCGACAGTGAGAAAGAATAGGCCGGAACAGGAATAATACACAACACGCCTTTAATTACAAAAGGGTCAGTCGGGGTTATAAAGATTGCCTTCAAGATTTTAGCAACAGTGTTAGAGAGCATAATTTAGCAGCGGCATTCACACCTAATGACAGAAAAGCAGCTGGCACCCTCCAAGAAATACACAGCTCAAGACATCCAGGATCTTTCTGAGAGGTACAAACCTAGATGAAAATGCAGCCTGCGAGTATCAATGGAGGATCTGTCTAGCACTATGCCGTTGGCATTCTTTTCAAAAAAAAAAAGGCAACCCACAACAAAAACCGCAGTTGGAAGGAAGAAGGTGGAGATTGAATCCTGCTAAACTGTGAGTTTCAGGAATAAGACTTCACTAAGAAAAGTGCACCATAACTAAATTTAACATACATTCTAGAAGAGCAATCAAATCATATAGCCAGAGCTTCAGTGAATAATTCATGTGAAACCTGATGAGATAAAAGGACTGACATGAGAGAACACCATAAATAACATACTGTAAAAAGACTGAAGACCAAAGATCTAGTCTGTCATCGGCAAAATCCCTCTTTGGAAATGCTGGTTCTTCTGCACTCCATCTAGTCAACTTGCATTTTCGCAGTTTTTAGTTGGGAAACTGACAGAAGGCAAATTTCCCAGCAGATAAATTTAGTATTGCTAACTTGGTACTAACTGTAATTCTTGCCAATTCTCTAATTTTCTCAAACTGACATTTTGCTGAACAGCATAATAAATGTGGGACCTTCTTTCCATTCCCAGCAACTGTGAACACCACAACAATCTTTCCTTTCTGATCTATAATCCACACAACACCTTTAACTATTTCTTCTCTGTGGCATGCACTTCTCTACCTCCTCATCTGAGAGTATTTTGCTTTTCTTGATTTGATCTTCTAGGTTTGAGAAAAGAGATGTGAAGGGCACATGAAAATGCAGACACAAAGAAACATGTACGCACTGAAAGACTGAAAATCACTTTCCTGAAAAAATGAACTTCTTTTAAATATGTCTTTACTGCAATTGATTAATAGAAGTGAAGCAACTCTTTAAAAATTGTGATAATCCAGCACTGCAATGGAACCGGTGACTTCCTTATCTGCTGCACTGCCTAAAAACACATCTCTGTCTCTTCTGCTGCTGTACAGCTTTGTTGCTCACACCTACGAGTTTTGGTTGTGGCACTGTGACTGCAACAGTCTATTTTTTTAACTTTCTTTTCTCCTTTTTTTTCTGTGGTTTTTTTTTTTCCACCTTCTCCTTTGCAAGAACACCTGGGTGACCTTTCTCTGTATATGTCAGCTGTCCCAGACTGCAGCAGGGACAACCTCTCTCATTGCTTCTCCTAATCACAGAAAACAACTGTATTAGCACAGTTTAGCATGAAGCCGTGCTGCAGATGATTGTAAAAATTCTTTATGTTGTAGAAGTGTTATGCTATGGCGTGAACGCTCTCTGAGGTGCAAACAGCACTCCTCCTTCCCAAGCGTTCGCCTTAGTCAACATACTTCTGACTCCATATCAGGATGGGCTGCAGGTGTGGTCTCTTGTTTTCTCTGTAAAGAAATACTGATATACAGGCAACAACAGAGCATCTGTCAGTCCTGCAGCTTCTTTTGGTGTAAATAATTGAAAGTTCAGGATGTGTGGTGGCCCACTGAGTGCATTTCTGCTTGTAAGAAAGGGTCAGCTGGAGACCACAGTGAATTGCAAACTATGCAGGTGCGCTGTACATGGTGGAAAGAAAATATTTTGGTTTGCAGGGGGAGAAAGAATCAAAGCTACATATATAATTATGGTATGTTAACTCTTATAATCTCGTGACAAAATTTTATTTTGTTAAATTAAGTCAAAGAAATTTCTTTTCATCCAAGTTTAATATTAAATAGTGTTTTCTGGTTTAGTTTAATAGGAATGGTAGTTCAAGAAACTCGCTTTTGCGTGGCCTGGGTGGGTTAGAGAATAGTCTTGTTCATGTTGTAAAGTGGAATACCACTTATCCCAGCTGCTTATAGCATCTTTTGAAATCCAGACAGAATGAGTACATCACATGGCTCTGTGAGACACAGTAAAACTAGATAGAAGCTTCTATAGAAGAAAAAATGTCTGTCAGCTTCACCCCTACTCACTATAACGTGGAATCATAATGAAATTAAGTTTGATGCTGAAATGAACAGAAGCAAATTGCTTCACCTTTAGTACCATGAAAGATTTTTTTTTTTTTTTTTGCAATATACTGTATAAGCAGTTTTGTTTCAAGTTGTCATCCCAATTTGGAATCATGATAAATGTTGACATATGGCTAATGCCTATACAGCATTTCTCCCTCCTACTTAGCTTTCAATATCTTTTTTTTTCTTGTCTATCAGAGCCATTGCATCTTAGTGAATGTTTTCTAATCCAGCAAAATGGTCTCCCACAGCCCATTTGTATTGCTTGGTGGGCCAGTGTCTGGTTCACTACAAGGCAGTGGTAAGCCACAATGTCCCGAGAAATACTGGACTTTCTGGAATGCAAAGCCGTCATTTGTCATTCATCCTCCTTGTTGTACATCACACTGAGCAGCTCTGCCAGTCCCAAGAAGAAGGGCCAGAGACTAACCTTGATTAACCATTGGATTAATTATTCTGACAGTTCCCTCAGTTAATACTTCTTTTTTTTTTTTTGTCTGTGAAGTTGTTTCCCAGGCTTTCTATTTATAATGCATGTAATGTCCCCTACTGGTGGTTAAGTCGTGAAGTATAGTGGTATAAAAACATGTATTAGAAGCAGACAATATTAGTGTTAGATGTGCTGACTGTCTCTGAATTTTACTGAGCAAATGTTTCTCTTGCCTCCAGGCATTGATTCATTACAAGCCAATCCAAAAAACAACCTTGGATTTCAAATAAGTAACTGAGGTCAGAAAGTTGGCATGAAGGTCTTAAACCAATAGTGGAGGAAATAATTACTTTATTACAGAGTTAGGCTGATGTTTTCAGAGGCAAGAATAACTCCCATTAACATTGTTGGCAATCACGCAGCCTAATCCCAAGCACGTAACTTAAGAAACTCCCCCCTGTGTAGACAAGTGTTCTCAATGAGTTTCTAAATTTATAGAAATCTCAAAAGCCTATAGTCTCTATGTTTGTTGTTCGAGTCTACAGCCAATTCCCAAAGGTGGGACTCCAGCATAGCAGCAAACAATATTTTACTAGGCCAACAGCGTTCAGCAAAGAAATATTAGCGTGTATATATTATACATTCTTATTTTTATACATAATTTTCATGATTCCTTTTTAGCTCTATTCCCAACGGATGTCTGAAGCACCATTGCTCTAATCTCTACTGACTAAGAAAACATGCAGTAGATTAGGCAGTAGTAATGATTACCAAGTGCAGGGCCCCTGCTGCTAAACTCAAATGACAAGCTCATCACGAGCTCTGTTTCTGATGTTCAGCTGCTTTACTTCATTATTCTCCAAGAAGCAGAGTTGGCAAGTCACAACTCTGCTCTGAGAACAGAGAGAAAACATAACAAGAAAAGTCAAGGCTTAAGTCATGATTTTCAGAGCACAAAAGCTTCCACCAAAATGTCGTCTTCATTAGTATTTTCTGTTTGTAACTTTCAAGGACAGTGTGAAAATGACTTATAAAATGACAACAACATCAACAAGTCGCTGTTACCTATAAATTTGTGTTACAGTATCCATTCCCTATAGCTCAAACAGTCTATTTGAAATCTGAAAGCAAGGCAGACTCAGTACTGCCATGTCTTGGAGTTCACAATGCAGAAGATCTTTGTTGAACAGTTTTGTTCTTGAATAACAGAAAGCTGTAAAAACTCTTAACACGTCAGAAAGAGAAGAAGCTGTAGCAAGAAAGTAACATCTGGATATATCCTAAAGAAGCTCCCATTTCTCAAGGAAGTGAGTATATTAATTTATTTACTTTTTTTTGTTGTTCCAGTTGCTTCCCACCTTCAGAGAGACAGAGCTTCTGAGCTGTTTGTCAAGAAATGTTGGGTCAGCAAAACTGGAAACTCTTTGCATTTACTGTCTTCTGGTTTTGAGGCCTCAATCTGAATACATTCATATGTGGCTACATTAGGTGTGTTCCGTTGGCTTCTGAAACATTGCTCTGCTTGTTGCTGGCAGACAGCCCATGTATTCAATTACCATAATTTCTTCCTGAGACTGTGCCCTCTCTTTGTTAGTTGTTTTGGGAAAGAAGAAGCAATGGCTACAAGGAGCTCATAAAATCCGATGGGGCAGATGTGGTAGGGACTACTGGGCTCACCTGGATGGTGACCAGCAGTGGAGACTTATGTGACTCAAACCAGTCTGTGAATGAGAGTAGTGGTGCGTTCTTACTGTTATTGTCTGGATTTGGCCAGGATAACAGAATGGTTATTTGGTTTTGAGAGAGTGAAAGACAAATATTTGGAGTGAGATAATATTTACCTGAGAGATACAAATAGGGTGTGGATGAAGAATTACGTATGAAAAGAGATAGGAAATCTATGTAAGTCATGCAGGACAGGTGAGTAGGCCAGGGAAAGTGGAAGAAAAGCAGTTACCAGTTGAGAGTTGAGAGGACAGAGAAGATGTAATAGTGGGAGGGAACAGGGCAAGTGGAAGTCTTTATAGGGAAGAAAACATTTCCAGTATTTATAACTCCACTGGGATTAAAAAGGTAAGATTGGCCAGAGAAGGAAGGCATTGTTGTGGCTGATCAAGCTGTCTTCCTCCAAATTATTTGATAAAAAGATAGATGTAGCTCCAATAATGATGTTATTTTTCAGACAAGCCATTTAGAGATGAATTTTCACTTTTATTCCAAAGAACTGTCATTTTTTAAAGTCTCTGGGAAATACAGAAAGTTCATTTTTTTGATCCTCTTATTCTTATATTGGGTTTTAGCCATGTTCTAGAGATGACATAATATTTTTAGATTAGAAGAACTAGATTCTTATTCCTTACTAAAACTTCTGAAATCCTCTCATTGTAAATTTTTCCATTAGTTTGATAACTTCATCCTATACAGAAATACCTTTAGAAAGAGCTGTATAACCAAAGAAAGTTCTCTGGCACCAAAGCTAGATGAAATATTTAGTATATACTTGTAGCAAGAAAGAAACACTCCAGTTACATTGGATTTTTTATCTTATTGTCAGTGTACTGTTTAGGTTTTTGTAAAATGGAATCTATTAACCCTGTGCCTCAGCTTTACTGTGTGTATCAAGAAAGGTGATGCAGAAGGACTGCTCTGGACTGAACACATGACCCTGCTTGTGACAATTGCCTAGCTTCTTCCTGAGAAATCCTGTCCTCTCTGTATTCAATTGGTACGTGCAAATCGCTTTGTAGTGGCAATAAATATATTCTCGGTAAAAGAGAAAAAAGTAAATTAATATCTTCTTGAAAGTTGATGGTTGGTGATGAACAGTGCAGGCTTATACAGTAACTGTCCAAATTCTGTGGTTTCTAGGAAGGTCATTCAGGACCCATGACTCGATTTTTAAGATACCGTGTGCCTAGGTTTATAATAAACCTAGTTAAAGAGCGTGTACTGATTCCTAAAACATCCCACTACGCATGAGCTCAGATGTAGAGCTGGAATGAAACAAGGTACCATGAACACCACAATTGGAAAACACATTAATACCAGATTATAGGTAATTTTTCACAGAATTAGAATGGCTGAGGTTGGAAGAGGCCTTTGGAAGTCGTATGGTTAAACTCTTCTACTCAAGTGGGACCATCCAGAGCCAGTTGCCCAGGACTGTGTCTAGACAGCTTTTAAGAATCTTGGAGAGTAAAAATATTTATTTAATTTTTAAATTTAGCTTTCAGAGTTTCTGAAAGTGCTCTTCCCATTCCCCTTTATACCTCTTATTGAAGCAGCAGGCTGTACGGTAACATGTATAATGGATCACTTGGAACTCACACGTAGTCTCAGTAGCTTTAGTTTGAGCGTATATTTACCCCACCACTCAGGATGTTGTTTCACAGCAGTAAACACCAAGCCGAGGCCACAGGCCTGCCTATTTTTCCCGCAACCTTTAAAATAAAGTGTTTTTCTACTGGCTCCATGACCTAGCTCACTGCTAAATCAGAGAAATACCAGTACAGGTGAAAAGAAGGGTGTGAAACTGTACGGCCAGGGCAGAGATGAAAAGGAGGCAGGTCTGCAGGTGGTTTGTATTTGAATATGACTTAACAGTCCAATACATTTGACATAATGGAGAGAACTGAAAGACTATGGAAAAAGATGAAGTACAGATTATTCTCATATTGGTACATATTGATGAAGAACTGATACCTCTCTCAGTCCACCAAGTGCCTCTGGCATCTAAGCAAGGCAAATATCCAAGTATCTTTACTGAATTTAAAAAAATAGCCTATTGTAAATACAGGGTAAGGTAAAACTTTAGAAATAAAAAAGGTAATCATCTTGATAGCCAAATCTTTTCTATCCAAACTTACTATCTTAAGTTTTTATTGTAAGTGGTTAAGTATTTTTCTTCATAAATTGTCTACAAATTGAAGCTAACGTATCTTCTCTCTTTCCATGTAATGCTCAGCTAAAAGAGTTGAACTAAGTTATTGCAGTGACTTCAGAAATAACAAAATATTTTATTAATTTAGGTGAGCAAACATTGTAAGAATATAAAAATTAATTAGATTTAAGTGATTGGTGAATTTGCTGTTTCAGCTGGTTTGGGTTTTATCACAAGATATTTGCATACCTCTTCCCCCCTGCCATATACATTCCAATTTTTTTCCCCACCTGTTATTTCTTTATAGAGACATCGTTGTTTCAATCACATCACTTTTCAACTTGGAACCCTACATAGGCAGTGGTTTGTGAAGAAACAAAAAGCTTACAGTAAGAACGTATACTGGTAATATCAAATTGATTCTACATGCAAAGTGTCAACCCTGCTGTCTTTGCAGCAAAAAATTCTTCTTTCAAATATTGTATGTCAAAGAGCAATAATCCATCCACAAATAAACATTTGCTTTCAGCTGTGTCTTGTATGTGAGGATTTCATACATAAATTGATAACACAAATAAAATTTGTAACTTCCATTATTATTATTGTTATTATTATTAATACTGGGGCAAAGAGGCCCTTTTGAACCAATGAAACCGGTGGAACTTCTTACTGTGATTAGCATACCGATAACACAACTATCTTTGCATCCTTCTGTATTACCAAATTCTTTATAAATCCTGAGGCTTAATCATCGAAGCTATTGTTCACTGTGTGCCTGACCAAGTGGACTATGTACCACCTTATTCATACAGGAAAACAGGTAGAATAATTGCACTAATTTGTCCAGCTATACCATTGTAACCCCCTCGGTTACCTGCAGTGAGCCCAAGCTAACAGCACATCACTTGCGTTCGATTCTGCATGTGCTGCACTGCTGTAGCTGGAGGGAAAACACCATTTCATACATCATTTCTGTAAATATAGGAGCTTTCAGAAACACAAAAGAGGAGCATGCCATGCATACTGGAAGGCGTATGTGAAGGGACAATCAGGCTGTTTCAAAAGTGAATGCCATAGGTGGAGTATAAGATTTGGTCCTCTCATCACCTTTGCATGGAGCTTGGTGAAGTGCTGATGCAATACATGATGTTCTTCTGTGCATTTTGTCTTACATGATGTTAAACTGTCTTTAAGAAGATGTAATTTCTGTTTGTGTGATACTGCAATGTACAGAAATTCATGTGCATTTCCTTTCTATTGGACAATCTTTTTTAATTCAGCTATGAGCTTCTTCAAACTAGTGTCCAGACATTATAAGCCTGAGGTAGATGTGTTTTAAACCTTTATAAGCAAAATTAATATTTACCTACTTCCTCATTTGTGCTGAGGGTGAGAAGCAGGTTTCCGGCAAGGTTCAGAACTCTTCTGCTAGAAGGACCTAAGGGGAAATCTAGTAAAACAAACTATGGAAAATTGGACTAACTGCTTGTGATGTTTCTGGAGGAATAAGAGGATAGGATCTGGTGTTGTGCTTCTTGGGGATCCCTCCCCACTAGAAGTCACAACCTACACATTCTGAGCTCTAAGGGGCAGATACAAACCTGCCTTTCCTGGGACTCAGCATAAGCAACCGAGACAGTGGAGTCGTGCCTGCTCCAGTCTGTTGTCGATATTTTATGTCTAGATCTGATCTTTTTTATAATGTTTTTATTCTGTAATAAAACCACCATTTTTGTATTTCTTGATGTCTTTGATAATTTTTCTGACCTGTAAGTTTTCTTGGTCAGATCCCCAAAGACATTTATATGCCACCTCACTCTGAATTCATTGAGCATTAGATACCTAGATACAGGCCGGGAACACAAATAAGCTTGAGTATTGGGTGTGTGTTTCTTTTCCTGAACACCTTTTGCTGGGCATTCCTTTCAAGTGATCCCTGCCTTTCCTTTCCTTACTTTCTTCACTATGGCACAAGCTTCTGTTTCGTATTATGCTGCAATGTTCACACATTTCAAACGGACAGCCTAGGGGTATTTTACTGCAAGATCTGTTCTGGTGAACTTTAAATTGAGCATAAAGCAGTTTTCCTATTGACTTCACTTAGATTTAGGTCATGCCTAGATGCAAGGAGGGGGGACTATGTATTTTAAGGATACACAGTTATGTAAATTCCTGAATTTGAGTAATGAGAAAGCAGGGGTTAATCCTTTCAGACTGATGATGAGTGATATTAAAGATGCTCTGTGTTCTGTGTGGTGCGGAAAAATGCATGCCTGAAAATGCCAGTAGGGCTAAGTGGTGGTTTTAGTTCCTGAATATGTGTATATACGGTACGTCAGGATGACACTCAGGTTTTGCTTGCAATTGTATCATTTGACACCAGTGGAGGTGCCCAAGATGAGAGGTCCCAATTTTCACTCAAAAGATTTAGAGATGGCAGGTGCTTTGAAGGAAGACCCTTCAATCTAATGCTTAATTCTCCCTGTTGGTTTTGTAGAATCAAGGGCTAGGGGATACAGTTGACTTGGCTTTTTTGCATTTAAAAATGCGTCTGTGAATTCTGGATTTCCTTAAAGGAGTGACTCAGGTCTTGGTGTGCTGTCCAGGCAGAGAAAGTCAGGGCACACGAGGGAAGTATGGGTAATACACCGCGAGTGGCTAGCAAGTGGAGAGAGGCAGCTAACTAATCACTGCAATACTTCACAACTCTAAAACCAACTGAAATTCTGAATGAACTTTTAAATATTTGTAAAGCTGTTAATGTTACAAACAGGCATTTGTTACAGTGAAATTGAAGCAAACAAGGAAATCAAATAACTCTTGTGTTTCTAAACACTCACATTTTGATTGGCAGGTCTGAAATTTTGACTACCTAAGGATTAATGATTAATGTTTCTGCTTTGGAACTGGCTGACCCTTATCCCAAAGAATAGAGAAGAGGAAGAAAAAAAAAAAAAGCAGAAATAAAAGGAGAAAGAATAAAGCAAAATAAACCTCAGAAACCAAGATAAGTCCTTCTGGCTTCTATTCTCTCTTCCTCCCCTTCTCTCTCCCTACTTTCTCGCTTCACCACTTGACTGTATCATACTGTGTTGCTGGTTGCTGAGGTGCTGCTTCACCTTCTGCAATGTTGCTTGATCTTTGATTTCCTGTGAAGCACAATGAATCTTACATTAGAGTGTGCAGAGTCAGGTGGTGCACCATCTGTTCCAAGGCTCTGAAAACACTGACTAACAGAGAGCAACAGAAAGCAGCAGCTACACCAGTTTCATCCAAATATTCATATTCACACTGTAACAAACAAGCAGATGACTGGTTTCGGGCAAAGTATTTTAGTTTTCCAATTGTTACTGATTAAATCTAACATGTTGAGGTAGAGTTTTTTATTAAAATGCGTTTGCTACTCATTAACATGGCTCAGTCATAAAATACGTTAACCAATTCATACTACTTAGGTGATTTGATGTTATGGAGACCATGTGACATAGACTGCAAAGTAGTGTTTATTTAACTGTATTTAATAGCATCTGTGCATGCAGCAACCAAAAGATAGGTGCCACAACTGCAAAACTGTGGTTCTAACATAGTGAAGCACAGGTGATGCAGAAGATCAGTGAATTCCTAGCTTCCAACCTATGATAACAATTTTTATGTTCGCTAATATTCTGTTAAGAAAGCATTATATGTACCTTACTTGCCGTTAGAAATCTCTATATTACCTTACTAAACATGATTGTGAATCACAGGGTACAACTGTTTCAATTATTTGTTTTCTTAACTGTGGTTTAATTAGACAAAAAAGGAATACCTTGAGTGAGACTATGCTTATTGGCTGGTGATAATTCAGCAATAGCGTCAAAGTTGCTAAAACATATGCTTTTAATTCTTAAATGTTCCTCTCCTTATTAATGCTAGAACAGCTTCAGTCAGATTTACAGGACCCCAAATTGCTTTAACTACATTGCTAAACATTGTGCTTATTATAAAATAAACTTTATTATAAAATAAACTAGAAGAAAGATTTATCACATTTTTAGAAACCATTGAAAAAGCTTCATTGATCTTCTTGCACTTTAACTTTCCAACACACTTGTTTTGAAGCGTTGTATTACAAGAAGAATATAAATGTTCAAAACAAGTGCTTCTGCCAAAAAATGATGAAATCAGCGAAACCAAAACCCAGACTTTTTTGACTCTGGTATATCCATATCACTGAAAATAAAGTGTATCTCATGGCTAGGTTTGATTACTCCCAATTGTACTCATAATTTGATGAAAGATTTTGAGAAAGTTACTGTGTGCTAGAGTTTATCCAGATTTTAGTAGTCACAATGATGATAATTCCATATACACACCATATTTGACTCAGAACTGTTCACATAGTTTATAACCACGCATTCATCTTGTTTTATAACTTCCTTAAGAGATTATGTACATCAGCTGTCATGCACATACAGAGTTTTATAATCAAGTAGTATAAATGTATGTTAATATTGGTATTATTTTGCATATGTGCACATGCATGCATGTGCTATATGGTGTGTGTATGTATATAATAGGTATAAATGTAGCTCTATAGATGGAAAATATACAAAAAAAATCCTTGTCATGCAATAAGGCAACTGTGTGATTGTAAAGAATTTAAAGATGTCTGTGTCAGAGATACTGTACTAGCACAAAGAAAAAAAATCCTGCCGAAAAAGAAATGCTGAGCCCCTCACAGTTTCAAACAGGGTGATGGAGAAAAAAGGTCAGATCACTTAGAAAGCTGACACAAACATAGTCTGTGGGCTTGTCAAATGTTGGAAGCAAAATTGATTTTGCATTGTGTGAGTTTGGAAAGAACTGATGTTGAGATCTAGCTGTTAAGTGTCTAGAGAATCTAAGACTTGTGGCAATAGGGACTATGAAAGTAGAATGCAGCAGGAAAAGAAAAAAGAGTTAAATTAATAATGAATTCTGATTTTCATCTTGGGTAGAGCTCAATGCCCAGCTGGCTCATCCCAGTGTTTCGTGTCTGATCGAGTTGATCAATCAAAAGATTGCTTATTGTGCTGGTATGTCCCAGATCAGTGAGACCTAGAAGTCCTGCAGTCAGATGTCCTAAGCTTTTAACCTTTGATAATTGAGCTGTAAAAGGCACTTCTTTCTCATTCTTCTCCTTGAAGACTTCAGGAAAATGTGTCAGTTTTTTCTTTGCCTGTTAATTGTTTATTAGAATGTAAAAGAATCTGAGCCTACGTTCACTTGTAAACAGCACTACTTCCATGGACTCATTGGATTTGACTGCAATGTTGCTGCTTTGGAGTCAGTCCTCTCTGAACTAATGTAAACACGTGGGTGTTACGTATGCTGGAAAAGAGCAGAGATAAGTTGTTGGTAGGAGAATAGGTCTGATGTTTTTCACCAAAATGTGTAGCAATGTCTGTGAATATAAAGCACAAGGTAGAGAATATAGAGCTACTTCTAAATGAGACATTGGGAACAGTCCAGCTGCAATAGTATCAAGTTGCATCCTGGCTAATTTATTTTGCTCTGCAAAGTAAATGAGGGGTGTCTATCTAATCTGGTTCTCCTAGAAGTACAGCATGGCTGCAAATGATTTACTCCTTCAGATGCAAGGAATCACCGTCTCTGGTCTAAAAACAGGCTACTGAGACAGAGTTTGGGCTGTGAATGTGTCCATACTCCCACTGGAGACCTGTAGCAGAGCTAGAAATCAAGGGGGGAAATAGTGTTCTATCAAGGTGACTTGAGCTTTATTCCTGTTCTTCACATGTAAATAATGTTTGTATTTATTATTTTGCAAGTGTATTGAGGTGTTAAATGCAGTTCATAAAAGAAAGTGGCAGTGAAACATTTTGAGACCCACATATCATTGAAACAGAGGTTGTCCATCTGCCTCTTAAATATACTGTAGAAACTTTCAGTGACAGATGCAACCTGAAGTTATCCCACAGCTGAAAAGCTGTCACATAACGCACTTCAGAGGTTTGCTTAATACGTAATGCTAGAAATTTGTGTCACTATGTACCAGGCTTTAAACTCTAGTTGAGATTTCACCAGACTGGATGTGTTCAATCTGAAACATCAGAATGATACTGAATCATAGTTTAACATATACTTTTTTTAAAATTCAAATTACTGCAAGGATCAATCCTGCGATATACGAGATATCTGAATGCAGAAATTCATGCTAGAATCTATATAGTAATAACTACGTTAATACATAGGCTGACAACTGACTTCTCATTGACAAGAACAGCAGAAAGAATTTTACTTACTTATTTGACCAGATTAAGTCAAATGTCTGATACCACCCTCATATTTTTGATGGTAAAATCACATCAATTGTTCATTCTGCTATAAATTGCTCCTTAAAACATATAACCTCATTTTATGTTCTACCACCTGTGCCTAAGGAGAAAAGTGTGTCTACATTCAAGCCCAGTTGCGCATAAATATCAGTCAAAGGTTTTATACACAGTTGACAAAACCCCTTATTTGTCAAGATATATTTCCTTTATCCCAAGCTAATAACTAGTTTCATTTGCATCAGCTTCAGACTACATGTGTGAAGCTGACACTGAGATTTTGCCTTTTCTGACTGAAAACAGGCAGGCCAAAAAAAAAAAAAAAAAAAGGAAAAAAACCCCACGGTAGATTTTAGAAGAATCCGAATTGTGTGGTGCTCATTTTGCTGAAGAAAGTTTTTGCTTCATTTGTAAAACAGTTGATCTTGACTTCTTTTTTGACATCATGTCATCTTTTGAGAAGACACAGCATGTCTTGAAATTGATATTGAAGTGTGAAAAATTTAGTAATGCTTTACTGGGAGTTGAGTTAGGGCAGTAGCGCACTGTACATTGACAATGCCTAATAACTTCTCAGCTGTGTCTATTCTTATGTTTTCACAGGTGGGTGGTAGCTTACCCATCAGCAAGAAGGCTGTCATATGAGGTACCATGCTTTGTTGTTTAAAGTGCCTACAGATAAGTTGGACTGATTGAACTGAGTATGATTATACTTACTACTTATTGTATTTGAATAGCTAGTGTTTGTCTTTTTCAAAAATTAAATATACGTATGGGTGATAGGATGAGAGGAAATGGCCACAAGCTGTGCCACAAGAGGTTCAGACTAGACATTAGGAAAAATTTCTTCACTGAAAGGCACTGGAACAGGCTGTGCAGAGAGATAGTTGAGTCACCATCCCTGGAGGTGTTTAGAAGATGGGTAGGTGAGTTTCTCAGGGATATGGTCTAGTAATGGACAGGTATGGTTGGACTCAATGATCTCAAAAGTCTTTTCCAATCAGATGATTCTATGATTCTAAGATTTTTGTCCTTGTATGTATTTGTTGGTGATGATTGATGAATAACTCATTTTCACTGTACTTGCCTGATTTATTTTAATGTCTCGGTACTGTGAACTAGTACTTGCGGATCTCTTAGTAATAAGAATAGTATTGGACATGAAAGAGGAGAAAGAAAAAAATATATTTTCACCATTTGTTAAAGATTTACAAAAATACTTTAGATCTGGGGAATTCTTATCATTGTAGTAAAATTTCTTGAGTGTGAACGTGATTTGGAGTTCAAAGAGAGGAACAAGGGCTCTCTGTTCCCCTGTTCCTACCAGCAGCTGAGCTGAATGTTATATAGTAAATTGGAAATGGCAGACTCTTCATATTTAGGATACATGAAATAAAAGAAGGAAAAGATTGGGCAGCCTCTTCAGAATGACAATGGTTCTGTGAACCTGCCCACTGATTTTCAGGAATATTGATCTTACTGAGATTTCACATAAGAAGTGGAATGACGTAAGGGCCCGATATATTTGTGTGGATGTAAGTATTTTGTTCAAGAAAGATATAATGTAGGACTTCACAGTATCATTTCCCAGATTCTCAATGGCTAGTAAAGCAAGTTGTTTTTTGTTTAAACTCTTTATTTATCTCTCAGCAACTCTAGACATCACCAGTAGCAGCAAAAGAAAATACTTGTCCTCTCAAACACAGATGAAATAATACTATTTTTCTACTCCTCCTGTTCCATGCTCTATATTCTGGATCAGCAAGAAAGTACATTTTCATGTGAAAACCCATCCACAGGTTACAACAGATGTTCAGATGAAAGAGTCCTAAGAAATTTGCACCACGAGAATCACGGAAAGGACAAGTCATATCAAAAGTCAATAATATTTAAAAAAATAGTGCTGGATTTTTCAGGAATAGTGTATTATTTCAGGTCAATTCACAAGCTTTTAACATCTGCACGTGTCCTGCTATAGTCTGCTCAATGATGTATTTTTTGTTCTTTGCAGACTGTCTTTAATTTGCAAATTGTTTAATAAATCGTCACATTTTATCTCATCAAAAAGAGACATAGCGTGTGTAAATATTCATTACCACTTCATGTTTAAAACCACTTTGATAAATTAACTTCATAACCTTTAGAGAACAGGAAGAGACAGGAAGCCTGGATATAACAGAGACAGTGCATTAAAAAAATGGAATAAAAGAAACGTAGCTCAACACAGTCATTTGAAAACGTGCTTAGAAAGATTTTGATTGTGTCTATTAGTAGAAAGGAAATTCACATAAGCTCTCTTAAGGAGAAGACGAATTATCTTCTTGAGCTGCCAATCTCAGTCTTCTGTCTGTAGAAGCAGCTTTGTCCACTTGCTTAATGTAACTTCAAGATCACCGTAAATCTAACTCCCGTGGATATTTAATAACTACAAACAATGAGGTAGAGTAGGAAAATTCAGCTGTCCTCGACAAGTGGTAGATATCCACTCCTCACACTTGCATAACAAATACTAGTCATCTAAGATTTTTATGACAGGTCATCTTAGTCAAAACGTGACTAAGTAGTCTGGTCTGGCTTTATGAAAAACTGTGTTAAGATCATTTTCTTAACTCATTTCTTCAGTCCTTCAGATGACCCCATCATTCCTTCCTCTGCATTTTTTCCCACATTTGTTGTGTGAGGTTTGCACTATTTGTTCTTACCCTCAAGGTTCTCCACCCTTCCATATTCTCCCTATTCACATCTGAGTCTCCATTATTCACTTCTTATATCTTCAGTTGCCTTTGTGCTTTCTCTGCCTGTGCTCTTCATGCTGGGAAAATTTCCCTCTAAGTACATACACAGCTAGTTTATCATCTTCTTTTCACCCCCTTCTTAAAAATCATTTCTTTGGGGTCATAAATCTTAGCAAATGGCTGACAACAATTATGTTGTGAATATGCTTTGACCCCTATCAATCTTAATGGCCAAATTTTCCCTCTTATTTCCCCAATACATCTGTATGTATCTATCTTTTATGATGCACTTCAGGTATGTCCCTGTAGTATTTACAAACTGAGCTATAGAATAGAGAGAAAATACCTGAAATAACTTTAAATGGAATGATTTGATCATAAGCAGTAGTCTCGGGTATGAAATAGACATGTCTTGAAATTGTAAGCTTGCTGAAGCAGAGCCTGCTTTTCTTGGCAGCAGTAGCACAGCTTCAATTTGTAAATAGGTCTCCTAAGTATGAAGGCAAAGCAAATAATTACTAATAACACCAGCAAAAAACCCATGCTGTTACCAGACAAGCTGATTAGCAGCTGAAGCAAAAGTAGAGGTCTTGTCTGCATGAAGTGTTGAGAAACAAGCAAGTAAAATATCCTATATCACTTTGCACCAGCCCTCTTCAAGGTTTGCTTGTGCTGACGCTTAGAGCATATGCACATCATGCAGTTTCTTCTGGTTTAATTGGAGTTCTGTGAGGAGTTATTTCTCTCGAGATAAAATCTTCTGCTTTTCTTATCCACTAATTATCTGCTTTTTCTTGAACAGATATTTGATATTAGAATCTACTGTTCTTGAGTAGGGAAAAAAGTTATTCTGACCTTTGATGTGACATACTGCATAGTGAATGACTATAGGTAACGTGATGAAATATAGTTAGAATGGTCTTTGGAGTGCTCAGATAATCAGCACACAAATAAAAAGAATTGTATGAAGAATCTTGAGAGATTGCAACCTTTTTTTATAAAAGAAAAAAAATTTAATATCAATTTAATTGCAAACCACTAGATGTTCTTATTCACAAACCAGTGAGGTTTTCTCTTCTAGATAGTTTGGTTCATTTATTTTATTGCCAAAAAGATCGTCAATTGTTTTACAATACAGTGGGGTATTATTGCTTCTCTCTATTTAAACATTGGATGAGAAATATTTTAAGTGTTGATACACATTAAAAGAACTTTTGCAAAAGTTGAGAAGGTTGAAGGGCAAAAAAAGTTTTGGCAAAAAGTATGGTCAATATCAGGAAGAAGATGGTTCTGATATAGTCACAATGATTAGCAGCACCTAGGTGCTACTGTTCACATCTTGTCTGTCAGTTTTGGAGATGCTAATATTGCTACATTTTCCTTTACAATGCTACTGGATGAATCAGACTTGACTTGATATAAGAAATATATCTATGGGGATCCTTGCTGCAGTATAACAGATAGGACTGCGATGTTTTATAAATTCTCCTTCTGAGGAAGCAGAAACAAAAAGGTAGTACAAATTGTGGCCAGTCACCGCTTTGTTGGTTGCAGTCAGATTAAACAGTCCAGTGTGCAGTGCTGGCTGTAAAAGCTGTGTTTGCTTTGCCCTCAGCTGCTGCTCAGCTATGCACAGCACAGAGGGGGGCTGGAGGAAGCAGGCACCCCTTGGGCTCAGTGGCTGAAGCTGCTCCTGGAGCTGCTAATTTGATGCCCCCTCAGGCTGAGGAGGGCATGGTCCCTCTGTACTCTCCTAGGGGAGCGCTTCTAACCGCTAAGCTATTACATGTGGTTCCTCCTTTGGATTTATTTTTGAAATAAAACAATGAGGTCTGCTCAAAGAGCAATTGCTAAAGCTTCCCTCAGGAGAAGATTTGAGGCCGAAGGTCCCAAGTGGAAAGGGAGTGTCTGTCTGCTCGCAGCCCGGACCTGGGAATTGAAATTCCAGAGGAGAGAAGGGATTGCAGTTATGATTGGCATTTCCTAATAGTTACACATAGGAGATTCCCAGCTCCTTAGGAAGCTTCCCTTCACTATATGTAATTTTTTTTTTTTTTGAAGCATCTGCTGGAGGTACTTAATTTTTCACCTAATGTCTCTGAGAGGTTAGACATCTATATCAGATCTCAGAACTCAAGTTGAGGGGTTAGAGGCATCTAGTGCGAGCAATAGTGTGAATGGTAGCAACAGATTCTTGCCCTGGGTCATGCTCTCTACCTTCACTTTGATTTATTAATTATCTTGGATCTGATAAAACATGACTTTTTTCAAAGTGCTCAGGAAGAGGATATTAGGTTGCAGGGATCTTTTAGCTTTATTATTAGACAGCGTCAGGGTGTTCGTACCCTAACCACTCAACTATTTATATGGTGGTCGCCAAGTTCATATATTACTGACCTCTCCTTAACACGCGGCACTTATATAAACCAAGTAGAGGACTAAAACTGTAATTTTATGTGTAAGAAATCTCCAGTCAGAGGCGTTGAACCAGTTTTATGGCACTGTGACTTGCCGGACTTCCGAGGAGTTACTTCTAAAGCACATTGATGGCATTAGGCCTATAATGCAGTGGATAGTTCAGTTTGCTACTTTTACTTCTCTGTATTCCAGTCTTTATTATAAAGTTAATGTATTTATGAGGAAAGCATAAAGAAAATACTGAAAAGATACTGGAAAAAGAATATTTTTCTTTAGGCAAAGTATGTACAAATAAAATAAACCAGACTTGGTCACTTAAAAAATGCCAAGATACTTTCACAGAAGTAGGAACATTAACTACAAAATCTCGGTGGATTTTTGTTCTCCACTCTTTCCACGTAAATAATCTTGCACTTGGAAGTGAGACTTGTTCTCACCTGCGCCTGGAACCGGACAGATCTCCTAGAAGTCCCAAGAAACCAGAAGGAATTTTCAGGGATGCTAGTTTGCACCACTGGCATATTCAGAAACCATAGATCCCAATGAATGGGGGCAGTTAATGACATTTGTACAGACAAAGCCACTTTGTGTGATAAAATGTAGATATCTAAATTCAAAAGAGAGAGTCAGAGAGTCCACTCTCCATCACTCCCTAACTCTAATGGACAGAATGAAAGCAGATAAGTAGGACACCAAATCTTTAGCTTATTGATTAAGGACACCGGCATGGTACGTGTAAGATCTGGATTTTGATCTGTGTTCTCTGGACTGTTTATGCCTTGTTACATTCAATGGTCTGTGTGAACAACAAACAAGCTGACAAATGAGAACAGACTGTGAGAGCAAGCCCTGGTCTTCTGTTCAGATAGACGCCATCAGAGACCATCACTGTCCTGCAAAGCCAGGCTGCTTGTCCAGCCCTGCAGCTACTGAAGTGCTGCCTGCCCCTAGTGGGATAGCATGGCTACTGTGGTGGGTCCTGGCACCTTTGGGACTCCTCTGGTCTGCATGGAGTCTTCCTTCTGGAGGTGGAGATGGCCACCAGAACCCCTCAAAGACTACCTAAGGAACTGAAACACCATTTCATTGACTTACAGGCAGGACTGTTTAGAAAAAGATGCACTATGAGAAGGGACAATTTTCTCAGTAATTTTATATCAACCAGGAGGGCAATTCTGAGGCTTCTGTAACTCAGCAAGGCCTGGACTCGACCTTGAAAGGTTCAGAAATAAGACTTGGAAAGTTTGAGACATAACCCTTGTACCCAGCTCTTGGGTCCCCAAGGAGTTTGCAGGAGCACAGTCCCCTGCCTTGTAATCCACCTGACTGTCTCCAGGAATGATACAGGTAACTGGGCATCTGTGTACATGCCATGGCTTACCCTCCTGCGCTGAGAGCCTATCTTCTCATTTTGTTTATTACTGTGGTAATAAACCTGAGGCTACCTCTACATTTCAGTTGGAGTATAAAAAGCTAAGCCCTAGAATAATAGTTCAGCTTGCTAATGGAAACGGTGCATCTTGTAATAGGTTTGGACTAACCTACCTTGTTTAGTTTACCTGGTGTTTGAGCCAGATTGCCTTAAACTATACAAAGATATCTCTATATCAGCCTGATGTTTGCTGCATGACATGCTTAAATGTGGAATCCTCCACAGACTTAACTAATTCAGTCTTGAACAGCAGATAAAATCAATCAAGAATGTCTATTTTGTAATAACATTTCTGATTAAAATCTTCAAATTTCAGACCACCTTTTGTGATGTTGGGCCAGCTACTCCTAAAAAATACTTTGGAAGAGAATATTTTTTACTACAGAAGAATTTTCAGAAGCACAAATATGTAAGAAAAGCTTGACAAATAAAAAATGCTGACTCTTTGATATTCTTGATTAGAAATCCTGTAATTGAGTATCATGTCAGTTATCATGGTACTGGCAGCAATCATTGGGAATACATCTAAATCTGTTTTATTTCTTTCTGTCTCAAACACTGTCACTCATTTGGATGCCTATTCATGCATAATGTGATAGCCCCGAGGTGCAATTAATTTTAGCTTCTACAGAGCTTAGTATGAAAAAAATATTGACAGTGTTATGTGCTTTACTGAGAGTTGTATGATATCAGCTTTATTAAAAAAAAGGTAAATAATGCTCAAAGAAAGCTAAGCATAATTGACTGTTATGCTGCTTAACATAGGAACTTGATTTACGTGTCTCCTAAGCAGATGTGAGATATTCTATAACTTAGGCATGAAGTAGGAATAACAGTTTTCTTTGTAAAAATAAAGAAAACCCATCTATCATTGCTAAAATCTCAAGTTTTACACTCTCAGCTTAAGAAGGTTATGTTTTCTTATCTTTCTTTTTGTTAACAGTGACAGCAAAAAAATTCTCAGTTCACTCAACTTGAGGATGGTTTTTCTTGACTCAGACTCTCCAAAATCCTTGTTGTTATCCTGTAAAATAAGCAGTTCTGTTGCGTGACGTCCTTCTGTATAAGATCTGTCTTTCTAACCTTTTTCAAAGGGCTTTACAAATATATCTATTTTAGGCATAACTGTGGCAGAGGAACAAACAGAGATGAGAATTGTGATCATAAACCTTTCAAATTACTTCTCCTGCCTTTTCTCTCAGGAGATTCGAAAAAGGCAAGGAGTCTTCTCACCTCAGCAAAATGTTTTCCTCCACCATGCTGTTTTGGGTACTGAAGAGGTAATATTTGTTGCAACTGCCCCCATTTTTCCTTACTCTGCCACCATTTGTAAGTGGAAGAGGAAGCCATATGAATTTATCTTCCTCTCGTTTCCTTTCTTGAGACTTAGGAGGCTACATAGAGGCATGCTTCTTACTGTCTCAAGCAGACAAGTGGTCTCTTTCTGTGTGGGGTTATTGTAAGTAACAAAGCAATTATTTGCAAAGGCATGAGAAAGTTATTAAAAGAAAAGAAGAAAACAACCAAAGCTGTGTATTGAACTATTGCAGATACTTTTAAAAATGTCATTGTAATAAAAATTTTAATTATTTATAAAAGAATTAAGATTCAGTCATCTTTTGAAGGACTAAGGACAAACCAATGATATGATAGAACGTAGTGGTATTTCTAACTACTTTCCTTTTTTTTTAAAAAAAAGAAGAAACAATTGCTGCATGGATAGCGCTAATAAAACTATAAAGGCCAGATGGAGCTCTTCACTTGAGTAAAGTCTGAAATACAAAGACTTAAGTAAATGATACAGTAAAAGCTTGTTAATTTTCATTCTGCTAATCTGCCCACTGCATAATTTAAAACAAAAAGCCATTCGCTTGTCAGAAAGTATTTCATGTTTTAGTTATAGCATAGTTGTGAATCACAAAGAACTTGTTAATTTTACAAGTTATAATATAGAACATTTAGTATATATTAGTATAATTACTATAGAGTAATAGATATTATATTACTTTTATATCAGTATATTATTACATTATGTCATATATTGTTATAAATTATATACACGTTATATATGTAATATTATTAGAAAGAGTAATTGAAATGTTAAAGGATCTTTTTTAAGTGTAATTGCTTCTTCTTTTATATAATTATTTCCTTGTCTTTGCATACAGGTATGATATACTTAGAAACTTCATCTCCTCCCCTGTGAATCCCTCTCCAGCTTTTATTAAGGAAATTGTTAGACCATAGAGATGAATAAGTGTAGGGGTTAATGGTGACTAACCTATCATGCTTTCTTCTTTCTTATGAGAGATAATGGAGACCACTTGGGATCTGTGTTTCATATTGCCCTAAGCAAACATGGTAGGACTAGTCATTCCTTGCCCTACTTAGTTATTGGTAACCGTGTTGTAGGTCTAGGCTAGTACCTAGGATATTGTGGAGATTTTTAAGAAATAAAGGGAGAATAACCTAAGTTATGTATCTACTGAACACTTACAGGTAGATTTGAAAAACATAGCATTAAAGTACAGTAATCTTTTGGTGAAATAAGGTCTACTATGTAAAGTGTAATTGCTGTGCTATTATGTGATCTGATTATTATTGAGTTTAATCCAGAATATACTTCCCAACATAAATACTTTGATGATTTCTGTTAGAAGTGCACCTTTCAGGGAGCAGGTCTGTATTCATAGAATTCAGATTCTGGTGGCTTAGAGGTTGGACATAGACTTGAGTCTTTGCATTTATCTGATTTCAGCTGTTTATTATTATTATTTTTAATAATTCAAATAATTTCAAGTGAGGTAAAGCCTGAAATTCTGTTGTTCACTTACTCATTATAGTCAGTTTCTCATTTTCTCAAGAATAGCTAGAACGGTAGTGAAAATGTTTCAGAATTATTCTACATGACTGTCATAAAGTTTATTTCAAAATATCATGCTATGATTATAAATGGGGTAAAAAAAACCCCAGAAAACAACCTCTTCAATAGCTCTACTTAAAATTGATGGCAACATGAGTAACATTTAATTTGGGCTAAACTGTCTACTATTCCAATAGGAGTGACATTTGGAAAACACAAACAGAATATTCAGTGACATAGGGGAGAAATTTGATGAATTACAATGCACCTTGTGATGCAGTTTCAAATGCATAAAGCTAAAGAACATCAATAAGTCTGAGTGGTCATCATCTCTCTAGAGAACCAAATGTTGCTGGCTTGCTGTTGCTATATACTTCTGCTAGAGAAGCCATTAACTGACAGTGACAATGTTACTCGCTGCTCACTTTTTATACTGAAAGAGGTTGTGATAAAGACTGTTCAACCTAAATGCCCTGAAACTCCATACTGCTTGGAAAGCATTTTGACCATTTCGGTAGAAAATAATGTAGAAAGCATGCCTATTGTTGTCAGTAACTTTCCACATATGACTAGAAAAGAAGGGAGCTTGAATAAGTCTGTTCTCTTATGCCAGCAAGGTATGTTTTTTTTGTTACTGAATCAAAATTAGTCTCTGTTGGTACCAGGATGGGAAAGCCCCTTCAAGGGCTCCACTGCAAATTTCGTGCCAAATAGTGTAGTGCTCTTAGCGATCTATTCAGCTGAAATTATATGCTGGCTTCTACAGATCTGGCTTTTGTACCTAGATGAGCCATTCAGCAGGGAGAAAAAATAGGGCAAAAATGCATCTTTGTTGAAACAAGATGGTGTTGCCTTGGCTGGGCTATGTATGCGTAGGTATACGTATATGTATTCTACCTTCTATTAGTAGTGCAGGATTCACACCATTGCAGAAGAAATGGTGTTCCCAGGTAGCTATAGGAAATATTGCTTGATTTCAAAAAAATGAATCTTCTCCGTCAGCTAGCTTAATGATGGTATGTTCCTTTAACCATTGGCATAGAAGCTCAGCACAGACACTCTCGTTCCCACGTACTTGGATGAAAGGCTGACCTATTGTACTCAAACGTGATGCACATACTGACTCTCAGCATGCCAACACTCATGCCCATCTGCTAGGATGGCACTATGCCCACTGCAAAGGTGGGACAGCATTCTCAAGAGGCCTAGGTGTCAATTGCCCATAGTTTTAAAAGGATAGTTTAGAGAACACAAAAAGCAACACTTTCTTTGTGGGTATCCTTTCTGATTCCACAACGTAGTTCAAATATTTTTTGTCTATGCCAGGCAAAATTTTGCTAATACTGCTATAAGGCAATATCAACAGAAATATGATCTTTGAAATGATTCACAGACAATATTCCAGACAAAAAATATCTCCCAAACCTTAAAAATCTTCCCAGGCAAGGTCATCCATCATAAGAGAGAAAATCCCCCAAAGTGGCCCCTACTTTTATAAATACAAACAATTCTAAAAAGACACATTTACGAAAATGCTGAAGGCACAGGTATCTGGAGGGGGGATCCACCACACCCAGCGCTGGAGCATAGAACTTCATACAGCTATGTCTCTCCTTTCTCGGGTCTCCTTGCTTAATTTAGGTAAATGCAGTTTCTTTCAAAACAAAGAGGTTGCACACAAAGCTCAACATGCAGTCAGTCAGATTTGCAAAAAGGCTCTATGACGTATACCAAAGTAAATGCCTATGTTTCTCTCCAGGGGAAATAAAAAAGAACTGGGATGGATAAGGAATATGATTCTCAGATCACTTTAACCTTGTTTCACCTTTCTCTTTTGGCTTAGTCAGCTTTTAGGAATAGGAAATTTGAATTTACTAAAATTTTTTTGACCTCCAAAGCCTTCTGAATCTTTCCAGAATTAAGCAAATACCGTGCTCTGATGTCTGGATATTGATAAAGTTGTATCAGAAACACCTTTCCATGTGAAACACATGGGTGATGGCAGTGGGAAATCACAGAAGTTAAGGCTTTGCTGAACAATTGTTAAGAGGCCCTGGAGAAGAAAAGTAGGAATGTCAGCACTGGTAAAAGTGAGAGGAGGCAGAGTTGGTAGACTCTTATTGATGAGTTTGATCTATTTAACAAAGACACCATTCTTCAAGTTAACATACAGATCACTGCCTTATCCAGTTCAGTATTATTGGATTAAGTCCCCAGAGCAGGTCAGGTGTGTTCGAGTACTCAGTGGCTACAGGGGGAACAGTAACATTGCACAGAGGGTCAGTGACTTCTGAAGGGGTGCTCATTGCTTCGCAGGAGCGCGTCTGCCAAGGCCTGAGTGCATGCTGTCACGTCCACTCCTTGTGTTACATATGTGTCAGACACTTCTGAAATCTCAGGCAGTACAGGTATTTCTCAGTATGACATTAATGATTAAATATATTATTTTAAAATTATTTTGCAACAAATTTTTGTTAAGCATGTATACCGTACTTTTCACAATGAATGCAAGAAATGTTGTGATTCTTCAGGCTGAGGATTGTAAATTAGGATTTACATATACAGACATATACACATCTGTACATATTTATTTTACAGGAGGCAGAAAAGAAAAAAAAGTTTCTTTTCTGTGGTATGGTTTTTAGAATAAATGTTGAAAAGTTTGCACTGCACATTAACAGAATAACACCCTTAAAATTCCAGTACTTCAAGCCTTAGCGTTTAGTCTTCACTCAAATCTATGACAGAACACAAAAGCATAACCCTAAATGGCCAGTCTGAAAAGATATTCCAGTTACAACTTCAGCAAAGAGGATGGAGGATCTCTTATCTCCAACAGAAGTCTTTCACCTGTGACACAGAAAAGGAGAATATGCCTCGTACATCTACACCAGCAGGGAGAAGTTCTACAGTATTTTTATTTCTTGCTGAGAACTTAATTCTGTTTGGAAAGTTTCAGGAACAAGTCTAAAGTTCTTCTCACTCTCTGCTAATTATGTTGTATGTTTCCCACTTTTCAATTTTGAAAGTGTTTAGGGAATGGTTGGCATGATCAGACAGTAACACTTTATTTAGCTTGATACAGGGTTAACTGGATGAAATGTAATGGTGTGTGATTTATAGAGGTCAGACTGATGCTGCCTTCTGCCTACCAGACTTTATGAATCTGATTTTCTCTGAAAGGTTTTGGTCTCCTCAGAACATTATTTATAAAATGAAGTAACTGGAATCAGAAACAAACTTGAAAAGAAACTGCTTGCATCTCATTTCTGTTTCTATTGCCTATCTTGGCCATAGCACAATCAAGATATGGGAAATAATCTGCAAATTAAGCATTTGTGCTTAGCTGATTTTACAAATAGCTTTGAGGTAATATTTGTTACGTCTGGTTTATATATAATGAATGGGGTTATTTTCTTCTCTTTCTTCCTCTTTGTTTTCCTGCAAAGCAGAGACTTTACAAGTGGCCTATACCCCCAATCAATGGTGTCTGCACAATTAACTACTAGAAAAGAGCCAAGCCCACTAGGTAGCTGACAGCTGCTTGAATTTAGGCTGACACCTTTAAACAGGAATAGAGATAGCAAACATAGCTGATGCTGGGATGTCTCCGTGGGGAATATGGTAGATTAGCTGGCTCAGGATGTAACTTCTGTTGAATAAATACAAACTACTGAGTGTTTTATGGGCCTGATCCTTTGAAGCACCAGGCTGACAGCATTTCCTGATCCCACTAAATGTGCAGACAAAGTGAATGTAACGGTTATCTGTAGCATTTCCTTACAATTTCTGCTTTTGTGGATAAGGTCAGTCATTTTTTAAGTCCACTCTGAACCTAATAGAAGAAGAGCTTTTCAGATGCTTAATTGCACAGAGAAAGGAAGAAAAACAGACAATGGACAGAAAGGGCATAGAAATTGATCCACTGTCTAACCACAGTGAAGTAGAACTGCAGGACTGAATTGAGCAGCAGTAGTTTGTGACTGGACGAACTCCAGATGGAACTCAGACATTAGCATGAAGTAATTTAACTTTCAATAGGTCCTTCTTTCTTCCTTTACCCTCCTTCCCTTGTATTTCACAATTTATTCAGGGAAGAGTTCTAGAGTTGAAAACTTAAGTGAAGATGGTGCCAGTTGCATCCCTTCATATTGCAGATCTTTTCAGCACCTAATGAGAGATGTAGTGATAGGCATTAAAGACAACACACTTAGACCTAAGGGACCAGCCCAAGTCACGGTGCTGTCATTTTAACCTTTCTCATAGTTAGTCTGTTCAAATCAATCTTCTCGGGAAATAGCTAAGACGTCCAGATTGTTATGATAGATGCAATGCTGAGTTAGGAATTGCCTGAGAGAATTGGAGTTGTTCACCTTGGAGAAGCCAAGGCTCCCAGGAGACCTTTTAGTACCTGAAGTACCTTTAGTCTTTTAGTACCTGAAGGGGGCCTACAAGAAAGCTGGGGAAGGACTTTTTACAAGAGCATGTACCGATGGTAGAGGGAGAAATGGCTTTTGGAAGGGCGAAGATTTAGTTTAGACATTAGGAAGAAATTCTCCTGATGAGGGCGGTGAGACACTGGCACAGGTTGCCCAGGGAAGCTGTGGGTGACCCCTCCCTGGAGGTGTTCAAGGCCAGGCTGGATGGGGCCTTGAGCAGCCTGGACTGGTGGGAGGTGTCCCTGCCCATGGGAGAGGGGTTGGAACTGGATGATCTTTAGGGTCCCTTCCAACCCAAACCATACTATGATTATAGGATTATTGTGTGTAACATACCAAAAATGTAAGAATTGAATTGGTACAGGAGAAGCCTTTGCCATGAGGGTTTTACGCTTTAAGGAAACAAGGTAGTTATAGAAAGAGAGAAAAAGAAATATCAGTATCTCCATCTGAGAGAATCAAAGGCAATACATAGAGATTTTGAGCGTTCAGCACATGACCATGCAGAAATAGGTGGCAGATGTAGGATTTAAACCAGATCTTCTGACTTTCCATCCAATCCAACTCTATAATTATTCATTTCATCTGAAAAATATGCCAGCAGAAAAGTCCTTGGTGTACCTGGTAGTTGGATGAAGATGAAGGTTTTCTATGACTTTTTTTTTTCCCTAAGAGTCTGTGAAGGAATAAGTCTGAATAACTTGGTGGTGAACCAAAACATGTATTAAAGTTATTCTAGCTGTTTATGGCCATGACTAACTTTGTTAATCCTCATATTTTTTGGCACAAAATACTCTTTGACTGATACTGATAAGTCTGCCCTGGTTTTGTGTGCGTAAAACAAACTAAGAGTTTATAATCAATATTGAAATTAATTCTTTAAACCAGAACAGCTGGTCCAAATAATTTGTTCTTTATTGAATTGATACATACCATTTTTTCCATGCAGCTTACTGTTCTAAAAGCTGTAATATCATCTTTAAATGCATAGCTCTTAATTCCATAGTAGATGGGAGTACTACATAAAATCACTTCTCACTTTCGATTTTCAAGTGAAAACCTAAAAAAAACTCAATGTTGTTTTGCTGAGTGAGAGGAATGAAGCATATGTAGGGTGTGAGGGTTCTTATTATGTATGCAGTAGGATAATAGAGATGGGGACTACAGCACTTTGCAGCCTCACAGGAATAATATTTAGGTAAATTAATGAAAGGCTGTGAAATACTCAGGTGGCATGGTAATGGGGAAAGACCAGAAGGAGAGGGAGGGAGTGAAAGAGAATCCTGTTGGCCATATACTACAAACGAGCAACAGAGAAGTTCTCATTCAAAGCCTGCCTCAGATACAAATAGTCTCGTGTTCATAGGTTTGGGGGATTCCAGGGCATTCAGCATACCATACATAAATTGGCCCCTGAATACTGAAAAGGCTATACTTTCCACCTGAAACTGATAAAAGTAATTTCCTGGACCCTTTTTCCTGTTGCCTGAACCTGTCCTGACAGCTAATGTCCTGCAGACTGAATGCTGCAACTGTGGCTTGGAAAGATATGACAGGAGGGTAGGAAATACAGGCTGAATAACATTGACAGGGGATGGGGAAGAAAGCTTCCAGGCACTGTAGGGTGGAAGGGTGCACAAAGTAGGACTCATAGGACTGAAGACTGGATTTGGACAGGCACTCAGACTATGGGGCTTTTTGTTCTTACCACAAAATGCAGGACCACACTTCAGTTGTTGCTTCAGGAATTATTATGGCTAGCTGTGGGATAATTACCTAATTGAAAATAATAATTATTATTGCCATCTCTTCTCAGGAAGAGAGGCATTTCTCTTTCATGCCCTCATGACCATTAATTGCATCCTTAGTAGTGATGTTTTGCAGAGGTAGTGGTGAGAAGTGAGATGCAGCTCTTTTCTAGAAGTCCTTTCTGAGACCTCAAGCAGCTTCCTTTCTTGTTGAATGATGTTCCCTCACTGTCACCCTGTGAGGTTGGTTGAGTCGCAGGATGTTTGGCCCCTGCATAGCCCACAGCACAGCCTGTGCATGGGGCTCTCTTCTGACCTGGATTGTCTGATGAAGGGCAAGCCACATTTACTGGCACTGCACTGAGAGAAGCACAGGAAATGCTTCCTTTCCATTCTCAGCACTGATGGAGGGGGGCAGGCTGATGGAGGAGCAGGAAAGGAGAAGAGGCAGCCAAAGGGGACGAGGGTCTTTGCTCTTCATCTGTGAATGTGTTTATGTGTCTGTTGGAGCTGTAGCACAGTAAGAATATAGCAGACTTGAAGGCTGGATGGAGCGTTTTGCCTCTGTAGTCATGAGGAGACACTTGAATTAATTTGTAGATGAAGGAAATGGAGCATGGGGTATTCAAAGGTCATGATTTTCCCAGTCAGTTTCTAAAAGTTTGCATCCAGATCTGTTCTAAGTGAACCAAGTAAGGCCATTACAGCTTGAGTCACTGTGTTGTGCAAAAATCATGATTCCAACATATGCCTTAAAATATTACAGGGAATATATTTCCCTGTTAAGATGTGTCTTGGGCAAAAAGGCTTATGCTTTCCTTCTAGGATATATTTACAAAATAGACTGAGATTTCTACCTTTTTGGTCTTTAAGAGTCTTGAAAATTTATATATCAAGCCAAAACCATAGAAAACTTACATTTTGGGTGTTTGAATATACCTAAATATGAAATATCATGGAAATTTCCAATGAATAGTCTATTCTATACTTTTTACCTCTTACAAACACTGAAAGTGTGTCTATATTTATCTTTCAAAACAGTAGTTAGGTGTGGGAAGGAAAAACACTTTCTACTTAATTTGAATTTCATCTTTTTTTCTGAATTCATTTTCATCCTCCGAACTTTCCATGATGAATTTAGACCTCAGAATAACTGAAAGAGAACTGAACTTTTTCCTTGCTGCCTGCAAGATGATATTTCCTTTTGTTTTGTGGCTGAATCTAACTAAAATGTGATTTTGCAGAGATTCCTTTTGTCAGACATTCCCCGTTTTCTATCTAAACTGATCTGTGCATTCACAGTGAAGCTTCATTAAAGATCAGGCCAAGCAGTCTTTAAAAAGTACAGGGCTTCAATGATGGACAGATGGTGGCTTTCATGATGTCAGGAAGTGTCAAATATTATGGTTGGCTGCAGAATGATGGCTGCTTTCCAAACAGATTGAGAAACAGATAGAAAGAGCAAGAACACCATTTGTTGTATTTAGATACATTGTGAACAGAAGGAAGCAAGATAGAGCATACTTTTACACATCTTTTTTTTCCACTCCTTGTGAAAACAGTTTAGGATTTGTTATGTTATATTAGCCCTATCATTATGCAAAAACATGTGAAAGCCAGTGATGCTGATATATATAAAAAATGTTTCCATTGTGACTTTCTGTGTGTTTATTTGCATTTCCATAGACAATTTTTTTTAACATTATAAGCAGATAGGAACCTGTGATTTAATTTTTTTTTTTTTTTCAAGAACAAAGCTGTGCTATTAAAATGCTTGCAAAAATTTTTTTTAATTAACCTTTATACTATTCTGAGTCCCTGTGCGAGAAAGCACTCATTTAAGTACTTAAACTTAGATAATTGTTTTGGTGTTGAATAGATGTGGCTTTTGTTTAATATCTGTGTTGTTGCTTCTGGAATTGAAACTTAGAATGGGACAGTTTTGAAATATAGTAGGTGTCAACAGCAAAGTAGCAAGGATTTCAGTAAAACTATTGAAACACAAAGGTTATCCAATGGTCTGTGCAGAGTGCACTCATGAGCTAGAGCAGCTTATTGTCAGTGCTTTCAAACTAGGTTTGGTGGGGGAGGGGGATAATATGAGGCTTGCCTCTGACAAGTCGTGGGATGATGCACCAAGTGTGGAGGGACGGGTTACCACGGGCCCTCAGTCTGTTGCTTTGAGATGTGCTGGTTAATCTGCAGCACACTTGGAGTCTTATGGAGATGATCCAGGGGATCACAGTCCTAAGGGATATGGGACCTGAATTTTAGGAAAATGATATTCCTGATCTTCAAGGAGTTAGTCAATAGGATTCTCTTGGAAACTTCCAGTGGAGACACGGGAGCAGAACAGAGTTGGCAGATTTTTAAGGACGTTTTCCATAGAATGCAGCAGCTCTTCTTTCCTAGGTATAAGAAATCAGGAAAAGGAGCCAAGAGATGGGCATAGCTGAGTTGTGACCTGCTGGTCAAAATAAAGGGCAAGAAGGAAGAGTATGGGAACACTGCTAGTTGTGTAGAGATGGAGTCAGGAAGACCAAGACACAGCTGAAAGTGAACTTGGAAAGATATGCAAAGAATAGTAAGAAGAGTTTCTACAGGTATGTCAGCCAGAAAAGGAATGTCAAAGAAAGCATTCTCTTCTGCTACTCCCGCAATGGGCAAGGCTAGCAAATTGTTAACAACAGGTGAAGCGAAGCTTGAGATACTCAACAACATTTTTGCCTCAGTCTTCACTGGCAGCCTGTCTTTCCACACTTCTTGAGTAGAAGGACTACAACATGAGGACTGAGGGAACAAAGTCCCTCCCACTGTAAGAGAAGGTTAGCTTCGTGACCACCTGATAAACCTGAACATGTGTAAGTCTACGAGACCCAACCAGATGGATCCCTGAGTCACGAGGGAATTGGCTGTTGCCGTCGCCAAGCTACTCATCATGACATCTGATAAGTCATGGCAGTCAGCTGAAGACCCTGATGACTGGAAAAAGGGAAACATTACACCCATTCTTAAAAAAGGTAGAAAGGAAAACATTGGGAACTATTTATCTATCAGCCCCAACTCTGTGCCAGGGAAGATCATGGAACAGGTCCTCCTAGAGGCTATGCTGAGGCACATGGAGAACAGGAACGTGATTTGAGACAGCCAGCATAATTTCAGCAAGGGTAAGTCTTGCCTGAACAACCCAGTGGCCTTCTGTGATGGAGTGAGTACATCAATGGATAAGGGAAGAATTATGGATATCAACTATCTGGGGTTTTTTTATTGCCTTTGACACAGTCCCCCACAATATCCTTCTTTCTAAATTGGAGATATATGAATTTGATGGGTGGATTGTTCGATGGATGAGGAATCGGTTTGATGGTAACATTCAGAGGGTAGCAGTGAACTGCTCAATGTGCTGTTGGAGATAGTTGACCAGTGGTATCCCTCAGAGTTCAGTATTGGACTAGTACTGTTTAGTGTCTTCATAAATGACATAGACAATGGGATCGAGTGCACCCTTTCATGTTTGCAGATGACACCAAGCTGAGTGGTGTGGCTGACACTCCTGAGGGATGGAATGACATCCAGAGGAACCTAGATGAGCTTGAGAAGCAGGACATGTACAAGGTCCTGCGCCTGGGTCAGGGCAACCCCTGCTATCAATACAGGCTGGGGGATGAGGAGATTGAGAGCAGTGCTTCTGAGAAGGACTTGGAGGTACTGGTGGATGAGAAACTGGACATGAGCTGAATGTTCACTCACAGCCCAGAAAGCCAAATATATCCTGGACTGCATCAAAAGAAGCATGGCCAGCAGGTTGAGGGAGGTGATTCTTCTCCTCTACTCTGGTGAGACCCCACCTTAAGCCCAGGAAAGACATGGAACTGTTTAAGCAGTTGCAGAGGAGAGCCAAAAAATGAACAGCGGAATGGGCCACCTTGACAATGAAGGAAAACTGAGAGAGTTTGTCGTTGTTCAGTCTGGATAAAAGAAAGCTCTGGGGAGACTTTATTGTAGCCTTTTGTTATTTAAAAGGGGCTTATGAGAAAGATGGGAACCAAAGTTTTAGCAAGGCCTATTGCAATAGGACAAGACGTAATGGTTTTAAACGAAAAGAGAGGAGATTCAGACTATATAAAAGGAAGAATTTTTTACGATGAGGGTAGTGAAACACTGGAACAAGTTACCCAGACAGGTGGTAGATGTCCCATCCTTGGGAATATTCAAGGTCAAGTTGGACGAGGCTCTGATCTAGTTGAAGATGCCCCTGTTCCTTGCAGGAGGGTTTGGACTTGATGCAAGACCATGCCTCTGGCTCTGAGGACACTGGTGTGGGTGCCACAGCCTCTCAGTGGCTGTGGGAGCAGCGCTGTGCAGGAAACACAGCACACACACTAGGCAACAGCGGGACAAAGCCCAGAACATTGGGCAAGCCACTGAGGCATGAGTTAGCCTGCATTTACTTACAGTCTCGGTTAGGCTGACCTGTCAGACGGCTAAAGTAATGGCTGATTTAAAGGTAAGGGAAGCAGCTGACTTAGGTCAGCAGGGGTAAAGAGGAAGAGAAGGTCTGTAGGGAAGAGACATCTAAGAAGCTGGGAACTAGGACAGCTGCTCTGTGTGTATTCATGCTTATTTTATTTATTTATGAGCTTTTCCATGATGCTATTCACTATCTGCATGTAATCACTCCTTTTCTTCTCCTTGCTCTCATGGAAAATCTATTTCTCCAAACTTTCAAAATACTTCCAGAGAAAGTACACGCTTATGTTTATAATAATTAAACCTCTGTAAACATAAATGAGCACATTTGGGAATATTCTTTAGTTCTATTTATTTATTTCTTCATTCAATAGTGGACTAACTGAATCCACGGAGCCATCATGTGAGAATAATTTTACACTTCCAAATTATATCAACATTTTCAAACAGCATAGCAATTACAGTCCACAAGGAATCCTTTTAACCAGAATCCTGTTGCTCTTTGGAAAGAAAACAAAACCTGTAGATTGGAGCTTATTCCTGGCCTGTTAAAGTGCAGTTTTTGATAAACTCTGCATAATAGAGGGACTGAATTTTACTGTTTTTCTACTTTTGCCAAATTTGATGTACAATTCAGCATCCCCCTCTTTGAATGCTGGATGTATTAATTTTTGTATATTTCTCTTATTCTGGTCCTTTTTTGTCTTTGTAAGGATGTTATGTGGATTGAAGGCATTTTTTATCTAATCCATTCTCTGTCTATAAACAAGCACGGCATGAATAAGAGAAAAAATATCTACAAATAATCATTAAAGCTCTTAAATGAATTCTTTTTGCCCATAGTTACACAGAACCCATTCATATTTACTTCTCAGTGAAAGAACAATCAATTAAGTTTTAGTAGGAATGTATATAAAAAGCAATAATACAAATTTTGTTTCACACTAACATTTATGGAAGACTAATTTTGAGGGGGCAACAATTAATTGTGTTCACAGGAATTAGTGTTTCTCAAACTCATTCAGTCAGAGAGAACAAACAGTGTGACCTGATTTATCAATCCCAAATAAGTAATGCAGTTTGAATTTCAAATATTTGCAATCAGTTCTCTTGGTAAAAATTCAAATGTATTTGTTGAGTACATTTAAATTAGAAAATCATGATCTGCTGATGGATATTCCATGAGAAGAAACAGAGTCTAATTTAGTCAAAGAAATTACAGTCAGAGTATTACTCATTCAGCACTACTGACAAATAGTAAACGAGTGCCACCAAGTTTTCAATTCAAACACATAACAAAGACAGTAACTAATAGTGTCTTCCTTTTCATCTGAAGTACTACAAAGCAGAGAGCTAGCCCTTCTGCCAGATGACTTTTACAGAAATATGACTTCCACCTACATTTTTTTTTACTCAAATTGCCTTAATTGAGAAACTAACTCTCCAGCCCTGACTTTGATCTTGTTCTAAGACTGGATGTGTACAAGTTCATCTTTACAGACTTGCTGGTTTGCTGCTGGATTCAGGTCAGAAGTCACAGTCCACTTCTTTGCAGAATATTCCTCCAAATTACACCTGTGTAGGGGAAAAAAAATCTATCTGATTTGATACTTTTCTGAATATTTCAGATAAATTGGAAAGTTATTAAACAACTTCCCATGTTGAGAGACATTGCCCATCCATTTTTTCTTTGCTTTTATACTGTACACAGCAGAGAGTTAAATAGTAATGTCAAAATCTCCCATTTTTTTTTTTTTTTTTTAAATGCTACCACACCTAGGAAATCTCATGTAGAGCTCTTCTATCTAGAGGCCAAAACTCCTCCTTAGGCAGAATTCCACTTTGCGTATTATATGGATGTTGATTACAATTTCAGGTTTTTACTTTGGTTCCAAAGGGCTAGTAAAGGGTTGATTTACTGGTCACATCAATTCTAAATAAGTATTGTAAATAATAGCTACAGTAGCATAAGAAGAGTTTTATAGGTTAATACATTTTTTTTTGCATAAGGCAACACCGTAATGCTTGGTTTAGGATTCGGAAGCTAGTCCAAAAATGTGACTTTATCTCCAGTCTAATGGTGAAAAAAACAAGTCTTATCCACTTCCTGAAGGGGAGACTTTTCTATTCTATTCTATTCTATTCTATTCTATTCTATTCTATTCTATTCTATTCTGTTGTCATCCTTGAGTTCTGTCCCTTTCTAAGGCATCTAGATTCTCATAGGGCCTCTCCTGTCCTCCTCATTGCCTGCCATACCTGGGACAACAGTCTCTTTTCCATGGGTGGAGGGGCATGAAAGATGCTCTAAGATGTTCTATATCTAGAAGTCCTTGCAGACTGTATGTTGTAGTTCTCGTGTCATAGCTTGGTTGACTGATTGATGGTTCATTCATCCTCTGGGAGACATGCAGCTGGTATGTGCACAAACACGTAATAACTTCTAGTTGCATAATCTGTCCCAGTTATTTGCCTTCAAGACAAAGTAGGGATCACAGTGTAAAAAAGGTCCTAATTTTATGACCAGAAAGCCTAAGGATCTTAATTGCTCATGACTGGAAGGCCACTGGGAGCAGACTTAGGAAGCAGATTGCTGCCTACATAAATTAGTTCTCTTACAGACCATTTGTGTCCTCCTATATATCAGTAAGATCATCTAGCTTTAGATAATCCAGAGTGGCTATACGCAGCGTAGTGTTAGAGAACAGTCTTCAGTACATGTGGTATCTCCTGTTTGTGTCACTCGAGTATTTCTATACACACTGACTTGAGTCATTCTGTGAGTGATCACCTGTTGTGAAGTAGCAAAAATTTTATGGTTTTAAGGCAGTAGTAATATTGAAAAAAAAAAAAAAAAAGAAATGAGGCGGTCACATTTTGTAAATATTTGACATCATATTTCATAGGATCTTCAAATATTTTTTTATAATTCCTGTATTCTCCATTGTGGTAATGGCTGCACAAATAGAAAATACCAGTATAGAGCTTCAGTAAGATTTTTTGACACTGTTTTATATATTATTTAGGCAAGAGATCATAATCTTGATTTAATTACTGGAGAACAGTTGTAAACCTGAGTGATAAATGCACCAAGAGTAGTCATCAAAGATATGTAATGAATTGGTTTCTCAAAGGTCTCTCTTGGTTATGATTGTGTTCACTGTTTTCATTAATGACCTAGATAAAGAACCAGGGCTTACTTTTGACCTTTGCTTTTGATCTTTATGATGTGTAGCAGTAAGTGTACTGAAGTACAGGGTCAGAAAACAAAGTGATCTTGACAAACAGGGAAGCAGCTTGAAAGTGCAAAATGTAAGAAATTAATCAGAACCAGCAGTAAGGTATTGCCCTTGGGCAAAAATAATTAACTGTGTAAACAGAGGATGAGGAAGTTTGGTTTTTGTTTAGAAGCAGTTAGGAAAAAAGATTTGGGAACAATAAACTCAACATTAGTCAACAGTATTATGCTGTTGAAAAAAAGGAGTGTAACACACTAGATTCCATGGTGAGTTGCCCCTGACAGTTACAATACATGAAGTGAACTCTCCACCATGACTGGAACTGACAGAGCTTCAGTTTTACTTATGTACAGGTTCAGATAACAGGATTCAAATGAGAGGGAGACTGTTTACGAATTGGGAACAAAGGAGTGAAAAAATGGAATTTTGCAGTCTAGGGAAGTCTGTAAAGAAAAGGACCATGGCAAAAATTTCCAAAATAATTCAGGGAAGAAATAATTTATCCTTAGGGAGGGCAGATCAAGAGGTAGGTTTAAATTTCAAGAAGTCTTAGTTTAAATAGGTTTTTCTATGGGTCCAGCACAGACTGTGAAGTCCACATAGGTTCCCTGGGGATGCAGTGGTAGTGTGTTAATGCTCAGCCTTAGGAAATGATAAAGGTATAAGTGCTTCCCTCTTCAAGACAGTGGAGGGTGTTCCATGACCTCCAGAAATCCCCTCAGGCTGTGTTTTTTGCTGACCGTAATTACTGTCTTGCCCCAACTTTAATATACCAGAATATAACTGAATGTTTCAGAATTTTGATAAAAGAGACTATCTGTATTAACAGATATATAAGGTTGTTTATTTTCATGTTATATAACTACAAAAGAAATACATTGATTAAACAGATTCAGAGGCTTTCGGTATATTAGCTGCTGTTTCTGAGAGTTATTTCCTTGCAGACTTTTTCAATAGCTATCAAGTTTTCACAAAATATAAATAAATGGCTCTCCATGAAGATGGTGCCATTCTTTATGGATCCGCACCAGTGACAGGTCAAATTTATATTGCTCTGCAGCACGATTTTAATATCATTCTGGCCTGGTTTAGGTATAATCAAGTCTTCTGTTGAAAGAGCTCTTATAGGGAGTAATTAAACACTAGTACTTTAGCTAAACCCATATTAAATTATGTCTTAGAATTTAAGTATCTGGGAATCATCTTAAATCTAAGCTTGAATTTTAGGTGGTATTGTATCTGCAATTTATATTGAGATAAAGGACAATCCGTTTGCAACTTGATTTAGTATTTATAGCTTGAAATGCTATTTTATTATTAAGAGTTTCATGCAACTGTTAGGAAGGCCACTAGTAGATTTCAGTACTATTATTTATGATTACAGCTTTGCTTTTCAACATGAAAAGAAGCTGAACATTCAGCAGGTGAATTTTAACATGCTTTTTGAAAGGCTTGAAGTAAATCAAAGCAAGCTGGGTATCCTTCAGCAGGGCTGAGTGGCGATTCCAGCCCTTCCGGTGAAGACTCATAACTAGAGAGAGCAAAGGGCTTTGGAATGCTGTAACACTAAGGGCTCAACAGAACCTTTCTTTCCATTTACTATGAACTGGCAGGACTGAGCATTCTCATGGACAAACTGATGTGTTAGTCTGAGCCCTTCAAAGAATATTATGACAGTAAGAACAATAATTGGGAGTTCCACTCGCTCTAAAATTAACCTAGCAATGGAAGTCAGCAAGTATATACAGTTTAGATTGACACTGGGCTGAAAAGGGGGAAAATGGTGCCTTGTATCTTGAACAAGGTAAATCACCGTTGAATATTATATTTGAAATCTCTAAAGCCTGGGAAAAGCTTTATGTATGTGATGGTAAGTTTGTTTGTAAATTTCTTTTAGCATTAAATATGTCATGTGCATTGTTTATATTTTGAAGGCAAGTTCAGTTTGTGTCAGTATCATTTTGATCACTGAGGGAAGCTTGCAGGTTAGTTTCCCTGTCAGCACAGAGATGTCTCAAAGCATTAGGGAAATAAATACTTAAAAATCCAAAGGAATAAATAAAAATAAATTAATGTTCTTTACATCACGGGAAAGACAACTCCTCTGCATAATTCTCTTGTGATGAGTATGTCATGTTTATTTGGGCCAGCTTGGATAAGCATGAGCTGCATGATTTCCTTTTCACTTTTCAAATAAGACTGTGTAATGGCTTGACAAAAAGCAAACTTATACTTTCTATACCATACATGTGCTTTGTTAACATAAAAAATACAGAGGTTAGAGTACATGATATTGTCTAAACATCAGTTCTCTGATTATAAGAACTAATTTCTTCATATTGAAAGTCTGTTTTGAAAACTCTTTTGTGTTTTAAGAGAGGCTTCTGGTTTTGAATTTATCAAGGAAAAAAACAAAAACGGGGAAACCAACTTTGTTTCTGTGTGTTCCTAAAAGGCACAAACACTGATGTTATTCTGAGATGTAGTTATATTTTTGAGAGCTGGATTGCAAATAAAAAGTAAGAAATTCTGCTTCTGCAAGCCATATGAGGACTACTGTGGGCTTGAAGTCTTGCCTAAAGATAGCCAGATGAGCCTATAAAATTTGTCTGATACACATAAAATTAGTTCTCAGGACGAGGGGTGGAAAACATGGTCTTCATTTTCCTAAGCACCTTATAGTTGTTAATAAAGCTCCTTATCGTATAAACAACTGACCCAAGGAGAAAGCACAGTAGTTATTAGATGATATCCTAATCATATGTATTAAGATTGTTCCTGATATGGTAATATTTAGTATCAGCTTTCCAGCAATTAGAAGGTTCATGTCACACATGACAGAAGACAGTTTGCCTACTTAAATTTGCAAAGTGGTGTTTCCAAGCCTGTGACTAGTCAGTATACATGGATAGGCTCAGAAATTCAACACAGGAAACAATATTCAAGTTTGGGTAGGAAAACCATCTGTCTTGTATAATGTATTCAATTTGTTTCCTAGTAGTTGAGCTACCTATGATAAGTCACCAAAGTAACAATGTCTCTAGAGGCTATACCAATTCTGTAGTTTAGAACTATTCTTCTCCCATCCCATGTATTCAGGTTTAGCTTTTCATCCTGTTTCTCTTAAAACCATTAATTCTGATCCTTTTACATTTTCAATTAAGATGCACCAGTATTCTAGCTTCCTGGGGGTATGGAATTGAAAACACATGAGAAAAAGGACATCTTCCCGGTGAATCTACTCTTAGAACAGCTGGAGAGAGACATAAGTACTGTAGTCCCATCCAAGCTTAGCATTGCCAAAAAACACCAAGGACGGCATTTAGCTGAAATGTTCCTCTGTAGAGTTCCATTGCTTTACTTTTATTCATAGCTGAGAGCTTAGCCTATAGCAACCTGTGCCACAGTTAATGAAAATTGGAAAGTTACATTATACATTGTCCTTCAGGGTAAAAAAATTAAAACATCAACTTTATCTACAAAGACGGTTTCATTCCAGCTGCTGCATTTAGGCAGAGATGTGCATACAAGGACTATACATTATCCAAGCATCCCTGTCCCCAAAGAATGGATGAAAGAATGTTTTCTGGGCATGAATCTCTGTTTTTTGGAGAAGTGTTATGATAATGTGTTGCTTACAGTAGACTACACCATAAGGAAGGTTTTACATGCAGTGTGCAGAGTGATTAAGTCATTCACAAATTCTACTGGAAAGGGGTAGATGGATAGAGCCCATTATTGAAACAGCTTCTTTACTTGAGTAATATAAAAAGGACAGGATAATGGCAAACAATTTCATTGTCTGTGGGAGCCATCCCTGTCTTTTTCTAAGAAATAAGATAACTGCGGCTCTGTTTCCTGACTACGTCTGACATAGCAGATGCAGCAATAAGCAGTGGTCCAAGGAATGAATTGTAACCGTCCAAAGCAATTCCAATAACAGAACAGCCCTGCATGATTGGTCCCTGGTTGTATACCCTTTAGGTCACTAAGATAAATTCCTATAAACTTATATTAATCAGCTAAACTGATGCCAGTATGAGTTCTATCCTTTGTGCCTCTCCTCTCACAGCAAACATTTCATTCCCAGTTCTGTGAATACAAAGTGGAACCAATAGCATTAGTTAGCTACATCTTGCTTAATGTAGATGTAAAAAGACCTATTACGGTCTGTGTGCACCTCCTGGGAGTTATTCTTAATAACTAAAACTCCCCAATATCCCAGTCACACTTTCTATCAGAAAAACTTAGGTTTAAGTGCACTGCCTCTGATATAAGTATAAAGCAGTGAGAGGAGATTAAAGTATTATTATTATTTTATTTTACTTCAATATTATGATGTATCTTAAATATATATATATGTATAACTTTTTTTTTGCTGTGTAACTTGTGACAGTTTTACCAGGACCTCAAGGTTGCTTTGTTCTCATCTCAGTTCAGCAATATGGTAGATTTGCTGGCAAGGACCAAGAGCCAGAGACTTGCAACACAACTTTTGTACTCCAGTAGCTGCTTTTTAGTCTGTAGTTTTTCTCCAATATGCCTTCAAAGAGCAGCAAGTACCTCCCCGAGAACAACATCTATTGTGTTTCTTGTTCTTCTGGATACTTTAATCAGAATACAGTTTCCCTTGAATAACAACTAAATGTTTCTTTTTAACCCTTAAAGTCATCTAGCATAAGATTCAAAAACCACAGCATCTTAAGAAAACACAAGCTATTAGATCAAACACATATGTATCTCTAGTAATCCCTAAGAGAGAATCTAATCATTAGATGTTGAGGTTCAGTGTTCACATCAGTGCTTCATGCATCAGATGTTGTCACTGGTACAGCATATCTTCTTCTTTGCCTCTCCTGGAGATATTCATCCCATACTAATTATATTCCTGGGGAACTGTGTTTTGAACTACACTTACAGACTGGTCTATAAGTGAAAATGCAGCTGATCAATACAGAGCCAGGTGTTTGCAGGAGAGGATATACCCCGTTCTTGGTTCATATACATCAAACGTGTGCTATGAAACTATTCTTGGCTGTTTTTTCTGATATAGAGCACGTTCCATACTCAAAGACTCTTGCCTATAGAGGAACAATTCTGACAAATGTTACTACTGGAGCTACAAAAATATATTTAATTCTAGATGTGGGTTATGAATACCTTTCAAGAAACTGACGATACCTGCTGAATTACCAGCTTCCTGTAGGAACCACAGAAGACATAATATTCACAAAGATGACAGGCATGGATATGAATTATGCTGTTGGGATAAGACCAAACTTTTAATCTCCTCATTAGTAGAGATTTTTGTCTCCCATCTTGTGTCTATTCTCTTTTCATTCTTCAGCCATGATCCCCTTCTGTAAGAACTGAGATGCATTCAGGAATCACCCTCTTGCAGTTAACTTTGTAAAACACACCAAAAATCATCAAATTTGCAGACATAAGACATACTCAATCCTCACTAACATTTAACACATACAGCCAAGATGAGCTTATGATTAAGGAAATCACCTGGCGCTTGGGAGACTTAGATTTAAACTCTGTCAATGATTCTCTATTTATTTCTGTTGCAGAAAATCACTTACACATGTGCAACAAATTAAGGACAGGTTTAAGTGGTTTGCTGAGGCCCAGGCTATAGATGTTAGGCAAACCACTTTGTCTCTCTGAGTCAGATTGTGAAATCTTTTATTCAGCTTGGTGAGCAGTTTTGTACACAGCTAATGTCATTGATTCTATTATGATTAGTCATGGTAGTAACTACTTGCAACCTAAGGCTGGTACCTCAGCTCTCCATCTGTAAAATGGGAGATTTACATTTCTGTGCCTCCCAGGGGTAGCAGTATATTACATAGAGGTAAGTTTTAAAACTCTGCTATTTGTAACTGCTTAAAGTATTTTCACCAAATCTCTGCATGCGTGCTTCTGAGTAGATGGAATATTTTGTCTTTTATTTTATTTTATTGAAAAATTGCATAAACCATAACATATTGCCATGCTTAAGAAAATTGAAGATACATAAGAAATTATTAGATAAATAATTTCAGAGGAATGTACTTACTCTCTTGACTATAAGTCTATGGCATATTCAGGGAAAATCTTCCCTGCGAGTCATCCTTTAATACCACCTAGTCAGTACACTCTATATGTCACCTGTCTCAGAACAAAGTTTGAAGGAAAATTTATGAATGGAAAAGAAATAGCCTGCATTACTATAATTATTTGGGGTTTTTGACCTGTACCTCTTTTATATATTATGATTTTTTTAGTTCTTAAATCACTATCAGTAGTGCCAAATCAATGAGATGTGCAAGATAAGCTATTCTGAACTCCTTCATGTTCCGTAAATCAGGATGTGTTCTTGATTAGACAGTCTCTCAAAGAAAAAAGTCACAGGGTAGTAGCACTGAAAGTGCAACAAAAATATTTATTAAGAGGAGAAAAGGAAAAGTTTGAATCTGAATCAGAAGACTTCAGCTTCCCTTGGCCTAGCATTTTATATCTCTGTAGGCATCAATGGGAAAGGAAAATAATCAGCAAAGAAGCATTCATTTATATACACAAATATAGATACTTATACACGTTCATGCATGTACACACACATAGCTACATCTAATATTTGACTTTCATCTTCCTCTCTTCTAATCTCAAAACTAATGTGGAATATTTGATGGCAGGCTTGTCTTTCAAAACCTTTACTAATTTCTTAAATACATTTAAAATAGTGTTTTCCCTCACCCTGTTCTATTTATGGTGGCCCCAGAAAGCAATTTTTGAATGTTCAAACTAGAAGAATAGCGTCAGTCATTAGTCTATCTAATTAGATGCTTTGGTCTAACACAGTAAACACTTGGGTGAACCTGGACAATTATGTTGTAGTGGAACTGGGAATTTAAAGGACAGCAGTACTCTGATGGCATAAAAAGTGTCAAACGTCATGGATGTGTTTTTGTAGTAACCAAATTATCCTTGTGAACTTGACCCATTTCACTAAGCTTTTAAAAATGTTTATCGCAAAGCTTGTAATGAAATTTGTTCCACTGTGTGCAATCATGTGCAGCCGTTCAGCTCGAGTCAGCTGGGCTAGTGGTCTCCTTTGTTATGCTGAGCTCCTGCTCTCTATTAACCTCTCAAACAGTGACTAGCTCAACTTTACAGCTTTTAATTACATTTGTTCCACTTTGTGCAATTAGAATCACTCCATGCACCCAGTTCTCTGACTCTTACATAGAACTCCAGAACTTCTCAAGTCATGGATATTTATCAGAAAGGTATGAAAATCATGGAATCCCAGACTGCCCTGACAACCATGAGAAAACGCCAGCCCTCAACACAAATACAGTACTTGGCTCCACAGGATTCAGCAATGAGGGATTTTGAGCGCAGAGCAAGACCAAAATGACCAAGTAGGTATGTATGCATAGAGGAGAGAAGGTAATAGAGGTCATGGTTACACCTGTGTGTTGGTAAACCTCATTTACTTTGATTGCACTAAGAAGGAACAGTGTTAGAGCATCGGGTTTTTTTTGCCAGCCATATACCAGCTTCTTTAGGTGCAGCTGGCTTTCCCAAATATTCTTGTTATATGCCTTGTCTTCCCTTAGTTGAGGTAAGTTAGATACAGTCTGCCTACTTAGGTCTCTATATATTTATAGAACATTCAGTACAACTGTCTCCTTTTGGCATCAAGAAGGAAGGTTTTATTTTGTAACCATGTTGGTATGGGGTAAAATCAATTTGCAAGTATATGGTGCTAAGGGAAGATGAGGTACGCAGTTATCTTGTAACTGTGTATTTGCCCCTGGTTTCCTCTTGCCCTTAAATTTCATTGAAATTTAGTGTATTAGTATTGATCTCAACCCTGATTAAGATTCTTTTTCTTTTTTCAGGAAAGGAGAGGAAACTAAAGTCTAAGACTTGTTTAGGCGAAGCCATAGATGAACTAATTTTGAAAAAAATATAATATAAGGAAATTTTAAATGGGCCATTAACTTGATGCTACTAGGCATACTGTGGGTAACCACACTTCCACACACACATTCTCTGTTAATGTTACTGTTACGTAAAACCAAATATTTCAGGAGAAATAGTGCAGACACTCCAGTGTTCTCAGTTGAGTTCTGTTTGCATATACCATGACAGATTGTGCCATGGTGCTGTATGCTACTTGTTTACATTTTACCTAGCACAGCATATAAAATATAAAATAAAATTTATTAATCTAAACCCCAGGCAATACCTGTGAAAATCCTAGTAAGATAAGTGTAAGCGCTCTTATAATTAACCTTGCTTTGTTTCATTGGTTAAAACATCGTTACTCAGATCTTTCCTCAATTTAAGAAGAATTTAGTGTATTTGGGGGCAATATTTTTCTAAATACAGGTTGTAATCTGCTCCTTTGAACCACAGGCAGTGAAAGTGGAAGAGTTCTTCTGCCATTAGTTTAAAATTTTCTGCTCAGCCTTAACTTTGAAGTGACACTCAATGACCATTTCTCCTTGTTCATTTGCCTGACAGAAGAATTTGGCTTTGTCATCTTTGTAGCTATCCTTCATCATGCCAAAAGAGTGACTGTAATACAATATCTCTCCTTTTTTTAAATACCTTCTGCCAAACAAGTATTAGCTAGAGTTTTTTCCTAAACACTGGGAAAATGTGAAATCTTAACAAGTCAGCATAAATTTTGCCACTGAGCAAAGCAAAAAGTATTTACTGGTTATGGTCCCTCTTTTGTTACGGTGATATTCCGTATGGAGGCAATTCAGAATTCAGTACAGCAGTGCTTGCAGAAGTAATGACCTGTCACCAAAGCACGTATTTTTAGTAGTTAAAAATAATAAGTTTTGTTGGGGCTAACTAACAAGCTTCTCTGGTGTCCTCATCAGAATGAACCTCTACGTGTGCATCGGCCTTTTGCCAGACAATTTTCAGAGCCAGTGGTGTGACATCTTTGAAGTCTAAGCCAGAAAGCAAACTTACAATGTATTTTTCAGCTTTATCAAGCCCCCTCCATACTTAATAGTGTACGCTGTAACCACACTGGGTCATTTCCTAAACTCATTTAAACTAATAAATAATGAACTTGCTTTAAAAGTAGAGATCTGCAGACAAACAACCAGTTCATGTTCATGGCAGCATAACGGGAGATAACACATTACCACTTTTTGTAGGTGGGACATGCATAAACCAAATACCGTTTTTTACTGTAGTAAAAATCTTGATTCTATCTTTTTCCTTTTAAAGAATAATTTAAACAGGCAATAGTTCTCAAAATGTTATGATGACATCTATTTTTGCAGTAAAATCCCTTTCTGGTTATATTCAAATCTTTCAGATAATGCATGGGAAAGATTTTGGCCTTCTTTCGAAATATCTGGAGACTGAAATTCAAAACTTCACAGTAACTCTGCTGTAGTCAGGAGCCCGAGATATACATCTTATCAACTGTTAGAATAATTTCAGTTTGCATCACTTCCAGAACCTGAAAACACTTCTATTCCTGGATTTATTTCTGTGGTGCCAAGCGAGATATCTGTGCCTAACTTTTTTGTGCCGTGGGAATCTGTCCCACTCAATAGAAATGAAATATGATGAGTGCAGCCCTTCAGACACCCACTCATGCCTATAGATGAGGCAGTTGGAGGTGGGGTAAATTTTCCTAGATGAGAACAAAGAAATCTAGTCTGAATCGATGGGAAAATAGTCAGCGCAGCAAAAAGGCTTTGTAACTTTTAACTTGAAAACTAACAGCTTCCCCCCACCCTACCACACCTGCTCATGCTCTACACCCATCAATGGCAATGTCTACTTGTATTAGAAAAGAGGCACTTGGGGATCAAAACCTTGCCTTGATGCCTTTTTTATTCCCTCTTTCAGACAGAGCCTTGCTTAGAATATTCCTTCTTATTTTTTCTTGTGTCAACCTTAAACTGGGTTACTGGTTTCTAAACCCCCATTTTCAGTAATTCCACTTCTTGCTACTTATAGTGTTTATGCCCAAGTATGTCTGCTGTGCTGATACCAGTGTCTGTCAACTGTTTCATTATTCTTGCAATTTAAAACCAGTCATTTTTACCTTATATTCTCTATGGATTCTGGTCTTACTACTGTGTTGATTCTGGTTTGCACTGTGTGCAGCTTAAGTCTTTTTAGGGAAAAAAATTAGCCAATAATTTTGTCAGTCAGTATGAAATATGAAATAGGCCAAATCAGAACACTCTATATATTTCTGACAGTTATTTTAATGATTCTATATCAAAGTAGAGTGTTTGATGGGAATGGTCTAGAAAGTAGTGAGCTCTTGGGGAAGAGAACGCTGTGACGTGCATGGATAAACAAACATGTCCAAGCGTCTCTCGGGCAAACCATTGCTGGACAGTAAGATATTTCAGTAAGATATTTCAAAAGTCCCAGTGACCAAGTACATCTTCCATATCTTCCTGAAAGTGCCAGCCTGAGCATAAAGAGAAAGAGATGCTACCAGCCAAAACTACCTTGACAGGAGAAGGCTACATGTTGGATTTTGTTCTTTTTTTACAGTTGTCACCAGGTGATGCTGTTCATATGTTATTCCCTAATGAATAAATAACACATATGTTACTTTTGAATGTGTATATAAATACAGCATAATATTTTTATGTTTAGGAATCAACTGTAATAATAAATGCAGCAGCTTTAAGATTTCTCTGCTGCCATGTTTATAATTTACATGGGGCAACAAAAAACATCAACTCTGTTTCTCAATATATCAGTCAGTGAGAAATTATCCACTATTCAAAGGGTCGTTTGATTCTTGCCACCTAATTTTAACATTGTAACCCTTAGACATCAGTGTAAACTTACTGTACAGGTATTTGTATAGATAGTCATGGAGGAAGGAGATTTGCCTAAATTATTTTAGGCAAAATTTTACAAAGGGTTGAAGCCATCCAAGTTTGTACCATTAAGAGAGGCAGTCGTGCCTTCTACCATAGTCTAGCTTCTTGTTTTCATCCTTTTGAGATCCTTTCTTTCATGACACTGCATGTAACTGTGGGTTCCATTAGGGAGCTAATCTGGGTTACATGTAACCTAGGGTTACATCAGGGAACTGATCTGTCTTTTCACAAGCTTGTTTTGGTCTGAGTTGTTGCCTGGCCTGTTAATCACATTGACAGCACTAGGAGAGGGATTTACAGCAGGAATGAGCCACTCAAAAGAAGTAACCTTAAAGAGTAATGTTAGACAACACAATTAAGATGTGATGAATCACTGTCTCTGCTGGATTACAATCAAAGCTTGCCCAGTAACCAGGACACTTTTGATGGAAGACTTCAGAGAGGTTAACTTTACTTAACTATAATCACCACGCTGCATGATTCTAGACGTCTCATCTCTTCTGAATTAGGCAGTTTGAGCCCGCACGTGTCAATGCTCAGGGATGTGCCCGTACTCCATCTAGCATCTTTTGGGAACCCTACAGTTAATTTCCTTAAATTTTGCAATCAATGAGTTCTTTAGAATGACTTCTCACTGGCACCAAAGGCAAATAGACAAGAGACAGAGAAAAATGTTCAACTGAACGGGCAAACGTTACCCTAAGCCCAGAGGTACAAGTTAAGAAATGATCAGGTGGTACTTTTATAACTTCCTAATCGAGTGCCACATATAATTAAGAGCTATTACACAACAGCCACAATTGGGAATGTTTTGCAACTTTGTGCTACTAGGCTTGTATATGTCTGCAGTACAGACAAATGGCTATGGCAAATTTATGGCTTGGAATGTTGTCTCTTTAGGTAGGAGTTAGGTAAATGTGATGCAATCTTGTTCAGTCTGTATGTAATCCTGTTTCTCTGTGCATAGGAAGGATCAAAGGGAAAGAAAATATTTTTGATCCTTATTGTGAATTTATTTCAGCCATAACTCAAACGCAAAAGCAAAAATCTTGTATGCTATTATTTTCTCAGGACCATAGCGTCATTGCTTCTATTGTGCCATCTGGTGTTTCCTTATTCCCATCTTTTCATATATCTGTCTGCCAAGCCTTTCTTTCACTTCAATGAGACTTTCACAAAATCAGTGCCAGAGGAAATCCCTGTATTCTCAGTATAGATGGAAATAATGTTCTTGTCTTAATTTCTTTTGTTTATTATGGACCATAGTGTCTCTATATTTTTCATAATTCAAAGGAGTAGTTGTCTTCTACTCAAGAATTTCAGGAAACTGCATTCCAACCTAAACCAAGTCATATTATTAATGTCTTTGATGTGCATATGGAGTTTAACGTAACTTACTAATAATGAACAAGTGGAAATTCTGTATAACTTATTAAATACATTAAATATAATGTTCATTAAAAACCATAATATACAGCAGAAATACAGTTAAATTGTGCACTAACTATAATATTTCTAGTCTCTAAGCTTTACAAAAAAGACAAAGTAGATTGAAAATAAAACTCACAAAAATATAAGGAATTTCTTTTACTAGTACTTGAAAATTTTTCATATGCATTGTGACAACAGATTCTTTTCTGAAAGTCCCTAATCCTGTAGTACTTAGCTTTTATTTAAAAATGAAGTACGTTTCTAGACCTCATAATGGCACAGAAAAGTCTCAAAAAGTGAGCTGAGTTCACTTTAGTGTCTCAGAAACCTGAAGTTAGAGATGATAAGAAAGGAGACTTCAATGTTAAGTTTCTCAGTTTTGAAAGGTTCTCTAAAAGTTAAGATTTATTATATTGAAGTAATATGAATATTACTTCTGGTTTTAACCTTTAGAATCTGTGAATCTTAATGCATTGTTATCCAACTGCATTTTTTAGGTCTGAGAGAACACAGACGGGGAATCACAGGATCATACAAAAATTTCGGTTGTAGGGAGCTTTTGGAGGCCATCTGGTCCAGCCTTCTGCTTGGATCAGGGTTAATCTTAAACTGGATCATGTCACTCAGGGACTTGTGCAACCAAGTTTTGAAAAATCTCCAAGGACAATTTCCTACAGTTCTCAGACAACCTGTTCCAGAGCTTGATTATTCTCATTGTGCATTTTTTTTCCTAAGTCCAGTTGCAATTCTTCTTCAAATTGTAACCATAGCTTCTTTGCTTTCACTGTGCACACATGCAAAGTATCTGTTTCTGCATTTTCTGTAACTCCCATTTAGGCAAGTGAATGCTGCAAAAAGATACTTCCTCAGCAGTCAGGGTGATAAAACCCATTTTTATCAGTTTTAATTTGCATGTTAAGTACTCCACTTCCTCTAAATCATGCTTTCCCTCCTTTTTACTCTCTCTAGTTTGAGTACCTCTTTTGCTTTAAGAAGTCCCAAACTAGTTTATGGACATGAGTTCATAAAGGCTGAGCAGTGAGGGGATAATCACTTCCCTGAGCTACTGGCCATGCTCTGGTTACTGCTGTCTAGTCTAGAGTGTGTCCTCACTCACTGCAAGGAACTCAGCTGACTCATGTTCAATGTGTAGTTTACCAGAACCCCCAGCACTGCTTTTGCAAACTGGCCTTTCTAGCCAGCTGGCTCCCAGACTGTACTGTTGATCTCTGGTGCAAGACTTAACATTTGTTTTTGCAGTGTTTCAAGAAGGTTCATGTTGTTCATAGAATCATAGAATGGTTTGGATTGGAAGGGACCTTAAAGATCATCCAGGGCAGGGACACCTTCCACTATACCAGGTTGCTTATTGCCTTAACCAACCTGGCCCTAAACACCTCCAGGGTGGGGCATTCACGACTTCTCTGGGCAACCTGTGCCAGTGCCTCATCACCTTCACAGTAAAAAAGTTTCTTCCTAATATTTAATCTTCCATCTTTCAGCTTAAAAACATCACCCCTTGTCCTATCACTGCACTCCGTGATAAAGAGCCTTTCCATCGTCCTTTCTGTAGGCCCCCTTTAAGTACTGGAAGGCTTTTATAAGGTCTCCCCTGCTGAGTTCTCCAGATCGCCCTCTTCTTCTTGGATTCCAGGAGGACCTATGATTTTCCTTGGGACTGAAATGGGCTGATCAGCCTGAAGTTCCCCAGATGATCCCTCCTACTTTCTTACAACCCTCCTCCTCCTGATGCCCAAGTCCTTCATGTGCCTCACCCATTAATGGAGGAGCTGCACGCATGCACTACAGCCACTTTGGTGTGAAGAGCACAGCTGCTCCACCTTCAGTCTCTATCCCCTAAAAAGATCTAGTTTGCATAGGCTTTAACTCACAGACAGACCAGGTGAAACCCTGAACAGCAGGTGAACAGCATTTTTAAGTAAGCATGATTAAATGAATTTAGCTCGTGAAACATTGAATTTTGATTTTGTCTAGCTTTTTAAGACAAATATTATAACCTGATAAAAAGAGACTGAAATTTGTCTTGGGTGAGGTGGTAAAATATTTCTGATATCAGAGCAGCTATGTCAAGTCAGAATCTGACATAGTATGTTGAAAAACGAATATAAAAAAAAAGATAATACATTATATATTAGAAAACATGTACTGGAAACCATTATTCTATGCTTGGAAAGCTTTGGGCATTTTTTTTAAAACGATGAATATCTCTGCTGTTTTCAAAGATGATTTAAAACAAAGTTTAGTTGCAAGCCGTAACTTGAGACAGTTGTGAGTTATACCACTATTTTATTATTCTTAATAGCACCAAGTCAATCCACAGATATTTCATCCTGCAATTTTCTTCTGTTATGAAAATGTATAATGTTAATCTTTGTAATACTTTATACACTGACCATAAACCAATGTTTATGGTCAGTTAATCATTGTATTACTTTGCTTTAGGTAATTTAGTACATTACCATAATGCAACAATCTACTTAATATAAATTTTAAAGTGAGCACAGTGCAAGTTGCAGGGCATTAATATATTATGTCTTCTGACCAGAAATTCAGAAACACAGTTAAAGTTTCGATGTGAGTCAGATATTTTCTGCTTTGACTGACTTAGTGTTTGCCTGAGGAATATTGTGATTTTTTGATAGTCCTACATTATTATTTATTATTACAGTGTGCCTTACAGTTCATTTAAAAGTCCCCAAAGGACAGGAGCAACTATTGCAATAATCACAATACAAGAACATCATATGAGAAAGCCTGCTTGGACGCCAGATGGGATACAGTGTAGGGTACTGTTTCCACAAACACTGAAGCATGTAAAATTGCACTGAATCCAGTAGGTATTTAAAAGCTGTTGTTAGTGGGAGTCTGACTGAAAAGCATTAGTGCTAAGACATAATAACTTTCACGATTATATGATACAATGAATACAGTGAGTGGAGGATAATATAAAAGTAGTAAGAATTTGTGCTTTTGGAAGTTAATCTCAGGATGACTTTTTAAATATTCTGCATACTGTTAGATGGTAAGTGAAATATAACGGAAATTGGCAAGTCTCACCACTAGTAACTTTCAGAAACTTACAAGAGATGACCCTGTTCCTTAGAGGAACCAGACAGCTGAAACAAAGGAAGCTTCCAGCCAAACCAAGAAACCTTTCACAATCCTCCCACCCAAAAACGTAAATGCTCCTAACCACTTAAGAATTTGAATAGGAGTGACGGTTTTCATTGGGTACTGCATGACTAAAGTTTTGCCTATGTATGTAGTATAGAAAAGATGACAACAGGTACAGACCACCGTTCCCACTCCCTAAGAGAGAGAGAAAAGATTGTCAGAAGAATGCAGAGAACATGGACAAGAGAAAAAGAAACAGCAGAAATTTAAGAGTTGAATATCATCATGTGAATGTTCTGAGTCTGATTCGTGTTATGGTTAGGGAGAAAAATTTTGTGTTCCTTTTGTTCCTTTATTTAAGATCTTTTCATCACCATTATCTACTGCATATACCACAGTTCTTAGTCACCAAACTTGAGCTAAGTGCTCTGCATTAAAAGAGTTGTATTTTGCATATGAAGAATACTATTCTTCCTTTATGTAGACAATTACAATGAGCAATTTTATTTTTCTTTTTTGTAATTGCTTCTATAACTTACTCTATACATAATCTGATACATTGTGTGCTCACAAGTCTGTGTTTTAGCTTAAGGTAGCTGCATTTCAATGTGATGGAAGTAATTTGTTCATCTGCAAAGCTAAACCTCTGCTGAAACTGGAACTGTTCACAATAAAAGAGAAAGGCATGGCAGGAAATGGATCCAATCTCTTCTGACTACTACACGGAAAAGAATGAAGTTTATATATTGGGCTTAATTGTTGAAGACGTGACACCACCAAAAGCATTGTACTTAATTATGAAGGATAACACACTGGTATGAACTTAGTCTTTCAAAGAAGTACCAATACTACTCACAGAAATCAAACACTTTTCACAGAAATAATTGCTGCAGGATTTTGACTGCTCTTGAGCCCTCAACAAAGCCAAGCATATTTTTGCATTGCCTTAAAGTTAATGGAGAGGCAAATTGTGACTCAAAGATACAATCAGTCTCCTGGTTTTCACTTTCTGTGCCTGAGATCTTACATGCTGGTGCAACTAGGTCACACAGTGCAAGATTTCCTATTGTGGTTATTCTTTTTATTCGCCCCTTAGAGCTCCCCTGGGTATTAGTAATAAAGGAGTGTTTTATTCCTTTATTCTCCCTCCTATCTTGCATAGCCATGCAAACTGGGTCACAATTTGGGACTATAATTTGTAAAACATCTATAGGTCCCTGAAATACTTTGTAATCTATGCACATTTGACCTGCCCAGAACTGCATAAACTTTAAAAGCATTTTATTTGGAGGCGGGCAAGGAGCAGTGCAAAGAGAATAGGTCTTCCATTTTTTTTTTAATCCTGTTGGAAAGCGAAAGCCGTGAATGGTTTCATTATAATCATATTTACTACGTGTGTCACTGCATAGCAACATTAACTGGGCTGAGATAATCAGTATGATTTCATATTTTGATGTAATGAGATTACATTGAAATTTAACCTCTGTTCTGATTTCCCAGATTACATTTTATCTTAGGCTATTTACATTATTTCTGTAATGCATTTTACTACAAGTTACTATATGTATCTTGAATTTTAACTTTATATGACTACAGTTTTACTTCAGAATGGTATATATGTTTGTTTTTATTAATAGGACATAATATAGCTTCCTTAACCGTTTACTGAAACAATTACATTTTTGACAGATGTATAAGTCTATATAGACTGTAGCATCTAAAACTGTTCAAATTAGATTAATAAGAAAGAAAATCTGTGTTCAAAAAAATTGTTAATATCCATATGGAAAAAGTTAGTTGTAGGCTGGGCATTGTTTTATACTTCTCATTTTTCCTTTAGAACACCCCTCTCATGCGCAAATCAGATAGATTATTAAATGACATAAAAGGAAAAATTTCGTGAAAATATTAAACAGAGGTGCAATTAGAAAGGGATATGAGTCCTAACTTGAAATACAATGTTACATGGACTCAGAGATTCAGATTGATAGTACGAGTAGTTCAGACATATCATATAATCCAAGTGCAAACAGGATGGATTCAAAACGCAGGACTAAAAGGCTGCACTGAATATACTTTATCATTCTTCTGCCTCTTCCTCTCACATATTCATGTCAACACCACTGAAGACCTTGCTAGTCTTCAGCTAATAGGACTTGTCCTCTCTTTCCCAGAAGATCTGATTTCTTTCCGCACTAGGTTAACTGGCCCATTTTGCCACTGTTTCTGGGCTGCTAGGCTTCCGGGCAGCATCTGAGAAGCCACTGCTTTCTCCTCTTTAACCCCTAGTGTGATGCTTCAGGATCCAACCACAGCAGGACTTAGCTGTTACGCTTTTTGAAGACTGAAAAATTATCTCGTGAATTTGTGGTAACAAATCTGACATTGACCAGGGCCAGATAAAGTCCCAGATGCCCGTGTAACTAGAGAGCCTGGAAATCAAATTGGTTGGAAAAATACTTTTTCAGTGAAAATGTGCCAACATTGAAAACATACACACTTTGAATAGAAATAGTGCAATTCCTCACGGGAGGTGAAGGCTGAAAGGTACAATTTTTGGTTTTGAAATAGAACCCCAAGTTTTCTATCAAAAGAGCAGTTTATACAAAGTGCTGGAGACCAGACACTACAGCGAATAAGAAAAAACAGCCTTAAGCCACTTCTCAGTGCAATTATTTGTGGGGCACTGTCCACAAAGAATGTGCATCACACTTGAGAAGGCAGTGAAAGGCAGCCTTGGAGACTAAGCATCATTCTCCATTCAAAAAACTGTGTATTGGCCTAATCCTGCCATATCAAGAACTGAATAAAGGGCCAACTGTCCCCTACTGCCTGCAAATACCGCTGCAAATTAGAAACAAAAATGGCTTTTTTTTTTTTTGGAGCTGCTTTAATAGTTTGAACATATTATTTAAAATAAATAAATAGTTAAAAATTTTTTAAAATAAATAAATAGCTTCTTACATATTCTTACTGATACAAGATCTCCCTCAATCACATTCTACCCATCTCTTCAACTCCATGACTTACACAATTGGCAAAACAAACCCTATCTTTTCTCCAAAACATACCAGTGGAATAGTTCAGCAGTTTTTCCATGAGAAGTCCTGCCCAGTCATAGCTATTGCATGCGGGACAATAGTCTCTTTCTTCTTCAGATACCTCTCCCACCTAGTCTTGTATATGCTTTGTGCCTGGTGCTGCAAGTTACTTCTTATATTTGCTTACAAGTATTTGGACTGAGCTTTCTGTACTTGGTGTTCTGCTTGTGGGTGAAAATTTCAGCTGTAGTGGTAGTGCTATTTCCCAAAACAGAGTTTACAGAGACAAGGGCAAATTCTTAAAAGCATTCAAATGGGAAATCTAACATCACTTTATCTTGGAAAAGACAGTTGAAATTTCTGAGGAATTACAAAAAGCTGTTATTTTTGTCATCTATAGAGAATTTTTCCCCAATGCTTTTAAATTCTAAAGCCAGAAAAAAACTTGGGTTTAGATGCTTGGTAATAGTTTGTTAGATTTTGGCAGGAAAATAATCCTAATTTTCCAGTCCCACAGAATCTCCTCACTCTTGTATGGCAGACAGCTTGCACACCATTGTATTGTTGAGGTATTTTGCTACGTAAAATATATTATTCATTTTAAAATAGTATCCCTAGAGATATTTGACATCTTGCAAACAGTATCTCTCCTGTAAGGAGACTTTAATTTACCTAGTAAAACAAAAAAATATGCCATGATCAGTGTTGTAGCAATGATGGAATGAAGAAGAAGTTAAAAGAATCCTGTCCTGAGCAAGGTTTCAGGTGCTCGGTTCTCTTCTTACCGCTGTGCTATGGATAGGAAATGAGAACAGCAAAGCAGCAAAATGAAAACAATTTTCTTTTTCTCCTCTTATTCCAGTATATCTCTTGATGAAAATGGTCAAATCCAAGGTAAAATCCTACTGTGCTCAAGGAATGTTGTAAAGGAATTTGAATGTATGGAATGTGTTGTTGGGTCCTGGAAGTAGGGACGTAATGAGCACAGCCAGCAATGTTCTCATTACCAATAACATCCAAATAAGAGCACAATGCTACTGGAAGAATATTCCTCTAGTTCACTTAAAAAGGTAAAACCCTCCCACCTCAATATAGTGAGGTCTAGGTTGGCTTTTTATATCATGCAAGGAAAACTTTACTGAAAACAGAATTCGTACTGCTGTATTTTATAACTGCCACATACACGTGTCTGTGTGTGTACATGCAATTTGTCAATGCCCAAGAATGAAATCCTTGCCTTATGATGGGACTATAATAATAATAATAATAATAATGCTATGGAAAATATGGCCTATTACTTTCAGTAGGCACTGGTAGGGTGTGTGCACAGGTCACAGTATGTAAGCTATTAAGATTGAAGGCATCTGTACAAGCAGCCTTGACTGCTTTTTAAAGGCTAAGTTGCACAATTTGTCTTTCATTAAGAGCTGTTGTGCAGTTTTGTGATTTGTAGCCAGCTCAGCTGAGCTTCCAGAGTGTGGACTTCTATTTTGAGCTCTTGTCAATAAACAAATAAGACATATGCTTCAGTGAGTCATCTGAGCAGAGCAAACTATCACAAGAAACAGTTGACCTGTGCTTCCTTCCTGCTACTGACTCTTTCTCTACCTTTTCTTGTTAGCACAAAGTGTGTCCCTGTACACCTCACAAAACAGAGATGAGAGGGATGGGAAGACAAGGTCCCTTTCATCCATATGGTTTTATTTGTGTTCCGCTGGCACGGTTATATTCATACAGTAACCAACATAAATTTTTAGTTTTATTATCACCTCTAAAAAGAGACAGAAATGTGAAAATTGAAGCCAGAAGGTTTGTATCACAGGATTAATTAGGCAGGGCCAAGTGGAGTCACACTCCTCCTGGCAGTGAGTGCCTCAAGAAGGTGCCTGCCTTCAATTATGGAGCGCACAAAGCAATTAAAAACCCTGTTTCTTTTTCCTGAGGTGTTACTTGTTACTTGATAAATCTCTCTCTCTCTTTTTTTTTTTTTTTTAAATTCTCTGGAGACCTGAACTGGCTTGAGGTGTAATCTACTAGGGTAGATATTCATGAAAAATTGATTTAGCTGGAGCTAAGTGCAATAGGTTTAAAATAAACCTGAAAGGAATGAACAGTGTGTTTCTTGGCTGACATTTTATTGGCCATTTTTTTTAAATACACACATAGAAAAGAAAAGAACAGATAATGAAGAACCCAGACATTATGGATCTCCAGGAAAGAATTTTGTTACCAGGACATATGAATCAAATCAGTCAGCCACCTTATGCTTTTCCTTAAGTCTTAAAGGACTCTTGATTATCCTTTCCCTCAATACTATATATGGAAGTTTTTGAATGACAGGGTTGCCTGCACATGTTAGTTTTGAACATGTGTGTCAGGCAGCCATCCTTCCTGGCCCACTGGAAGTAAGTACTCTGTTTCACCTACTAGGCAGTTTATAGGAAGTGATAGTTTGTCTCTGGATTTATGAGCTTCATTGCTCTCCTGGTATTACCAACAGCTCTATTGCCATTGCTAACTCCAACCTTTTGTACCAGGACTCAACATCTGATTTTGTACAGCTGGACCTGCACTTTAATGCTTTTGCCACATTCATTTCAAGCACCCAGCTAACTCCTTCCTCTCCTATTATTTCCCTTGACAGATAAATAATTCAAAATATGATATAAAGTATGGTGTATATCTGGTTTGAATAGTGCTCTATCAAGACATGTTTGAGCTATAGCGATGACCTCATACTTCCTGTTGAGGAGAGAGAAGCAAGAGGGTACTTAAATCAATAGAATAAGGATGCCATAGCTGTGGATATTGCAATGCATGTGAGATTTCTTCACAGGTATGTGAAAAAAGCACAATATGACATTATAAGGATGTAAATAATGACCATTGGTTTATTATTGTTTCTAACACTGGAACGCCTCTATTCCCAAGCTTCCTCATTAATGCTGCCTAAGAAGTAATTACATTTTTGAAAAAAAAGTAATGGGGAATGGAGGGTTTTTTTCTCCGATTGTGCACTTTATTTTTATTATTCCCTAGTTTAAATATAACCCGCAGAAGAATGAGAAAATTCTTTATAAAGGTCATTAAATAAATGCTGCTGGAACAAATCTTTAAACAGGATCATCACTGAAATGGGAAGTTATGCATATGGAACACTTTTACTTGTAGTACAGATTAAACAGTTGGCAAAATAAAGCTTTAGATTGCCAGGCATTATGTGTCACTAGAAATCAATTCCGACAGATTTTATTGAGTCTTTTACCCATGTTATTGCTGCTATATTTTTTTCCATTATAAAAAGGAAAAGAGAATTGACTTTTTCATTACAGGTCAGCCCACTTGGCAAAGGCTATCCTGTCACATGGCACACTTTTATACTGATTTTGATTTAATGTTCATAGCATGTTTATCAGAGGCGAATGTCAAGACGACAGTAGTTTCACGTTTCTGATCCAATGCCAGAAGAACTCTGACATATTCTTTCATGATTATTTCAGGACATTTTAAAAGTTTCAGCAATTCTACCATACACATAAAGCAAAAAAAGCAAAAACTTTATTCTTTCTTTTCCAAAGTTATTCTTTTTTGGTTTATGAACCTTCACTAACAGTTTCTTAAAATTAACTGAGGAGAGGAGAGCAATATATGTTCTTTCACTCTATCTAGTGTCTTATCCTGAGAAAGATTAATTACTGGTACAAAACCATTTACTGCCAGTGGACTTTGGAGTTGGATTGGCATATTATCTCTACATTACTTTCTTTGCAAACTTATATCCATTAGTCCATAAAAAGTGCAGTAGCTAACAAATTTCACATCAGTTAGGGGGTTACTGATGCAATTTACTTAAGAGGAATCACAGGACAAGCATATAAAATAATACATTATATTCAGATTGCAAACCTGATCCTTTTGTTTACTGTCTTTCTTACTGCAAGAACTAGCTAGGATTCTGTTGCAATGCGATACTTTTGGAAATAATTAGGAAGGGTTGTTATATTCTTAGTGCATAGCTTCCTTGGACCCTGCTGCCATGAGATGTGCCTGGGGCCAGAAATCTTGTAAGCTACAGAAAGAGCGAGATTCATACTGTTAGCAAAAAATACTTATAATGGACTGAAAAACCCCCAAAGAATCAACAGTTTTACAAGTGTTTTAGGATATTCACCAACAAATAACAAGTTTGAAATAGTCTGTGGAACCTCTATCAGTAACTTTATTCACAACTGCAGCTGGGTCAAAAGTGAGCTGAGTACAGTGTGTTTCATCCACTAACATTGAATCTTGGCTTTAAAAAATATTTCTGTACTTGGAACTGAGGCCTCATTGTGTGAAAATGATCAGTACTGCTGGCTTTAAGAAATAAGATACACATTTTTTAGGTGTCCTGCTTACTTTTGATCATCTTCCTTCCTCTCCCTAGGTTTTCTTTAGCTAGTCTTCAAGAGTGAAGTTCAAAAGACTCATTTGGTTAGGATAGGAACCATAAAATTGTTAAACTTCTGACTTTGCTTGGTCTAGCTGGTGCAGACAGAAGGCTGTAATATAAAGTAAGCAAATAATTTGTCAAATTTCCTGCAATGCCTCATGCTAAAGAGATATTATATGAAATATAGTTAGGGACAAAAACTTACTAACATAAACCAAACAGTCAAACTTTTTGGAACTCAGTTCAAATTTTTATTGAATATGTATGTTTATTCGTTGTGATATTTTTCCAGATGCTCAGATTATGTGGGTGCCATCCCTGAGCATTGCACAGACTACAGGAAAAACAAAATTGCAGAATGCTAGACTGGATCTTACTATGCTGGTGCAAGGCATTGACTCGAGCCCAGCCGCAAGCTGAGCTCCTCTGTGAGATCAATTTTTTTTTTAGCAAACCCCCATTTTTTTAGGTAATGACAAAATGATGTCGGATATAGCAGCTGACAGGTTACAAGAAGGAGCTCTATGAGTCCCTAGAGGTGAGAAAGAGGTACAAAGAAGAGAAAGAATTTTCAGGTGCAGGACTCTTCAATGGGAGATTCTCCCAGGCTCCTTTACTCCAAATATTGTTAAACTGTAATTGAACTATAGATCATTATAAAAGAAACGTGCAAGCCTTGGGAACACAGAGCTCCGATCTGCACAGACTCATGGCTGGCAAAACTGCAAGGTATTTTGATTTTAGCAATTTTTTTGAGAAGTAATCATTGTACCCCTGGTCATTTTAGGGGTTATTTTAGATAAAAACATTTTTTTAATCTTTTCCAGTCTTTCTTAATTTCAATAAAAAATATTTAGTATAAATATTTTTTGAGGACAAAAGTCAGTCTTGATTTAAAGGTCATTATGAGCTGAGAATTCACCTTTTTGAGTGTGAAGAACAACATTCAAAGTTCTAAATATTTCCAGAAATATTTTTCAGGTCTTCACTTGTATGATAGCCTTTTTTTCCTGTTTTTTTTAAAGAAAGGAAAAGCTTTGAGAGCATAAAAGACAATATTTAGAAGATACATGAGTTTACACTAAGATAGAGGCAGTCTCCTAATAAAGTGTTTCATAAATCATACACGAGATTAAGACCAGATTTGATAATTTATTTCTACAAATGAGAGCTAATTCAGTAAATACTATTCTATTTCAGAAATATTTGATTTGAGTCAATAAGAAATGACAGCTTTGCCTATGGGAAAAGGGGAGGGAGCTGTGCTCCATAGGAAATTTCAGTAGTGCTTTTGGGAAACATCTGGCTTTAAGGGCTCTCTTACTGATTTCATTGGTCTTTAATGCAAAGGCTGTCTAGAATGTTCTGGTAACAAATTTGCCAAAGCATAAAGACTTTCACGCTGTTGATTTGGACAATAATAGTTGCAAGTAAGTGCAAGACATGCTGCCTTGTACTGTCTCATTCTCCACTCTTAATGTTAATTGATTAATTAAAGGGACTGGAGGAAAACAGCTAATCATGGTGGGTTTGATATACTTAATCACATTTTAAGGGCTTCATTGAACTCTTGAACTACATTCCTAGAAAGCTAGATTCTGCGCCTTCTGGTAAAAGCTGACTATCTGAAGGGTGGGAGAGCGACATATAGCCCTTATCAAACTATTAGAATGTTTTAATTAGTGACAATGTTTAATAGTGTTTTCATCTGGGGATCTCTACTTACAAGATGGTAAATATCTACTACATAGTATTAATATAGTTTGTCTATTTAGTCTCCTTGTGAAAAGATATTCAGATGTTCTTAATTATTTCTAAGGACAAAACTAAGCTTTATCTGCAAACAGCAGATTTTGCACCCTCCTAAATAAGTCAATAAGAGTCAAAGAAAATGCAAGGGCTCTTGGGTTCCCTAATGGACAGGCCAGATATTTTTCAATTTTTTCCTACTTTTTGGTAGTAAAACATGGAGTCAAACCAAATTATTTGTTAATCATGCACTTGTAGGATTTCCTTATTATTTTAATCTAAATATATCTTGGTATCTTCAGAGTCCAGTCAGAGTATGTGTTTCTTCCATCATCTATTCCAATGACCATTTGACAAGGCACTCAGAGGTGTTCACCTACTTCAGCCATAGCTCATGATGTTAAGTGGTGACTAACACCACATTTTAACTGTCCATTATCTGTTACCACCAATTTAAATTCTGGGAAAAGTTGCCTTATAAATGAACATCCTTCCTTGGCTTTTATATAAAATATTACTGATCTAATAATAAAACAAGTCCATAAATTAAATAGGACCCTCATTCTCCTTTAATAGCAAGACAGGAAGTCCAAAACTTATTCTCAAGCCTTTAAATTTAGGGGAACACTAAAGTAGATACAAATTCTCAAACATAAGAGTATTTCTGGTCAGCTCCATAGAAAATTTCACTAAATGACTATCACAGGAGACCACAATTTCTAACTAGATCCACATAGGTCAGCACTACGTAATAAATTTTGATCGACTGATTGTTATCTGATGGGGAAAAAACAAACCATAGTGCCACGAAAAAGAGACATAAAATAAACTAAACCCATAGCATTGAATGGTTTATTCTCATGTAGTGACTGCCTAATGGATTAAAAAATGATAATTTTCTTCAGGATTCTCATCAGAAAAATCAATTTGCTGACACATAAGGGGTTATTATTTTTAAGCAAAAGTCTTAGTGACAGAAATTTTCTTTATAACAAAATATCTTATAAAATTATACTCCACAAAATAAATATCGCAAAAGGTGCGTCATGTGTTATACACACTTCTTAAAAGGCAATTACAAAGTCAAGTCCTGACACACAAATATTGGCCAAATTTTCTGGGGTTTGCTAGTAGTATTTTTAATAGAAAGTTTTTTATGTGGTTACTCAATAAATAAAAAATAGACAAAAACTGCCAAAAGACACAAGTACTTACAACTCATCTGATACATTGCTCTTTAATGTTTATGTTTCAAAAAATAGGACAGACCTATGCAAAAATATCTCACCCCAAAGCATAGAGACTACAAATTTTGGATATCTTTTACGGCAGCCCTATGATTTCCAGTGGACACACACAAAAGAATTCTGTATTAAAGACTAATGTAGTGATATACTGTCTTACAGCTATGAAAGTACTTTTATTATGAAACCATTACAAAAATAATTATTGGGGAAAAGGAAACAACCTCAGAAATTCTTTCCACAAACTGAGTTGGGGAAATGTGGAATGATCATCTTTTTGAAGGTGAAATCATTGCTTGAATGAAGTAAATAATAGCATTACTATTGGTTTGAAAAGAACAGAACTTTGGAATATTATCTGTGGAATAAAGTACACGTACAATTTTTGATACCAAAGAAGATGAAAATAAAGAGGGGTAATATAAATATATTTAGAAGAGTTTCAAAAGTAAAAAGCTTTCTAACAAGACCTGTTTCAAAAGCACACTAAGTATTTCCTTCCCTTCCCCATAATTGAGGATTATGATTTCCAAGGCTAGCTTTGACATCTTGGAAATCCAGGTAAACAAAACAAAATTACTCAGTTATGTATCCACAAACTCAACGTATAAAAAGCCATATTTTCCCTTTTCGTTATATATGTTATCTGCAAGTGTGATACAGACACTGAAAACTGTTTTCATGAAGACCTGAGTATTGCTGCCTAATGCCACTTTTTATAATGGTGTGACGGCATTGAGTAGTACATCTTTCCGTCATACTTGATGCAATACAGAGACATCTTGTTGTAGACTTTTGTTCCATATTCTTCAGTTGATTCTTGACAAGGCCGAGCAATCTGCCCGGAGATGTGTCAGCTTCAGCAAAGTTTTCCCTGCTCTGTCAATATTTGCATTATCCTTTGAGCACACTTGAACCCTAGCTGCCCTCCCTACCCCACTGCCTGGAAAGGCACTGACTGTGCTGCAGGGAAAGATCACAGGGCAGGCCAGCAGGCCAGCTCTAGCCCTTTCTCTTTTGCAGTTGTCCCCTTACTTTCAGTGTGATTTGGGTGGCCTTTGGTGTTTCTCCCCAGCAAACTCCTCTCCCAAGTTGTGGCAGTATTGTGCTCCTGCGAGGCAGACAAAAGACTCAGCATGTCTTTCACGGTGCTCTATAGCGTAGGAATTACGGGCAAAGGAGCAACAGGTGCCCACGCTGCTGCAGTAGTGACATACTTTAAGCACAGGCATAATGTCACTTATTTGCAAATAAGTGAATAACAGCAAATGGACATTAGTGCTGTTTATGAGCCACAGAGAAAGAGTTATTTTATGTGTGTTGTGAAATAGTTCTGCTTTATTTCAGGATTTTTTTCTTTTCATGACATTTCATCACTTCTCATTTCCCTCAAAATTAGATTGTAAACTAAATTGTTCATTCTTTATTTCAGTCTCACAGAAAAGAAAAAGAAAAAACAGAGACAGCAACAAGAAACCCTGCAAAATAAATATTGCTGGTGTCTACATAAAGCATAGACTTCAGTATACACTTTATGCTTTTTAGTACACAGATGTATTGGTAGAAATAAACCCAGCAATGTTGAGAAGAGAACAAGAATATTGTTTAATATGTAATCAGATAAAGCTAGATATGAAGTTTTGAAAATTACTATAATTTTTCTCAGAGAAAAACTTGGATATTTAATTAGTTTCCATCCAAAATAAGGAAAATAAAGAAATAAAAAGTAATGAAAGATGGAACATAAGCCCTTGAAATTCTGGCTTGATTTCATCCATCGATGTCTAGCTTTTAACTGAGAAAATGTTCCTAATTTAACTATAAAGTCATTTCCAAACTTCTGTTTGCTTCTTATGTTTTCTTACTTTGGAAGACAAGCATAGCTTACACCCTAAGCCATGTCACACAATATCATTGTCATGTGTGACACAGGTGTCAATGAAGACTTCCAAAATATTTGAGATTACTTTTGATCTATAGACAACTGTCAAGATTTCTTTCTTGCCCTCTGTGACAATGAGAGTAATACTGAACTTTTCAGTGGCAGAGAAACATAAACCTTCATTTTACATGAACATATGGAACCAAGTTATTATATTGTTTATAAGAATAGGAATGTTTTTTCCCTCCTCCTAAGCTGAAAAGTTGTTCTTAGAATTGCTAAATGTCAGTGCTCATGTCAAAATAACAATAGAAGACCAGAATAAATGCCAGCATTCGCCAGTATATCATGGAACCAAAAATAAGAGGAAAAATAATAATGAACAAGATTACATTCATCAATTCAATGGAAACACACATTTCAAACTATTTTTTAATTTTGAAGATCACTGGTACCTGGAATATAATTTAAATTAATAACATTTAAAAGTAGTGTAACACCATCAGACATTTCAGTGACAACTTAAGGAACATAAGAGCAAAGGAACAGGAACATTGAGATGGAAACAAAAATAACACATGTAAAGTTTTTTAAAAAACACTCATATAGCCCTCATAATTTGTAGTCGGTACTAACTGGTATTGTCTGAACCAACTTGTATTACCTGAACTAATTAACCTTACCTTAGTTTCTTGCACTCTAAATATAATGATAGATTAGGAATGTTAGATCCATAAGGATGTTTTGGGAGCTTTGGACATGGATATTTAAAGAGAGTTAATAACTTTGCTTTTAGGGAAGAAAGCTTTCTTCTGAAGTACTCTGCTGATTAACCAAGCTGTCTGTGAAATTCATGATGCCACCGCAAGATCAGGCTAGAAGAGGATAAAATGTCCATTTGGAGATTAGAAAATTTACTTTGCTGGATAGAGAAATGCTTTCCTTCACTAAATAAATGTATTGTGAAATACATTAGAACTGAGTTATATTCTGCAGGCACAGTCATTTTTTTAAAATACCAATTAGTATTTCATTTTAATTGCATGCCAGTATTTATAACTCTTTGAGAACCTATATGAGCAGACTTATGAAAAGTTGAGAATGATATAGTGAAGATCACCACTTCTCTAAAAGACAATGCTGTTGTAATCTATTTTTTTTAGGAGTGATATGAAAGGTCCCACACAGTTCAGAGAACGTTAGGAGCAGCTGCTCTCTGTCCTTGTTTAAGCTATTGTGGCTGAGACCGTGATTGGGGTTTTTTGCTTATAATACAAAGATCTGCTCGTATTATGAGAGTCTCTCGCTAATGACAATTTTGCTCTCCTGGGTCATCTACTTCTCCCTCATATAGTGTCATCTCTTTGGTAGATCCACGTATGTTGGAATATCCTGGAGGTCAAAACTTTCTTGCAGATCAACAGGCTACTGAATAATGAAATGTAGCACAAAGATGATGTAGTTTCTTGTCTTCCTGGCAAACTGCTAGTGAACCCTTTTTAATTAAATAACTCTGTAAGTTCTAGGCAAAGTTTAAGATGTAAGATAATTCGTATCAGGAAAACTGTTAAAAGCATCCAAAGTCTGCTGTCAATAATATTGTTAAGAATTGTAGCTGAAATAGTAACTTGTTTTACTAAGCTCTAATTAATCTATACCTTTTTTACCTGAGATTTTTTTTTTTTATTCAGCAGGCTTGCCTATTGAAACAGATCTTGAATTGGGTCTGGAAAGTCTAGAAAAAGCGCAGAGGAGATCATATTAAGTGCACGCATACGTTATTAATTCTGACACTATTTCCCATTCTACAAACAAATCCAACCTGCCAAGAGCAGGGTCCTGCATTAGAGAGGACCAGCTGTAACCTCTTGCACCAAGATATCATTTGTCCCAGTCCTTGGATGACTGGAACTTTTTTCCAACCATTAAATCCAGGGGGAAACTACACACTGCTGGTAGAAATTTGGTGATCGAGTATTGACCTTAAATACCGAATGAGGAGACCAAGCAGACTTACATCTCCGAAAATTAGTTCACCTGTTATTTCATGACACCCAAACTGCAAAGTCCTCTGTCTCACATGTTCCCTGGTGCTGCACTAACCTGTGTGCTTTTACAGCTTTTGGAAATAATTATTTATGATGCTTTGCTAGTGATGCTGACAAAACCGGTCTGTCTGTCTTTTTATGCCACACGGTGAATATTGTGGAGGGCTCTCAATTCTCAGGTGTGTCATCCTATAAAATAGGTAAGTTATTTGCTCTCATAAGAGCCTAAAGAGAAGCTACTTTCTAACCACACAATGTAATTTCATTTTAAAGTATTACAAAATTTTGAGAAGAGGACGGTATGCATGAATATGATGGAGACTTGAACATAAATCGGAAGAAGCTGCTGGAAGACCTGTACGATAGATATTGGCTGAACTACTGAGTAAACTCAAGTATTTTTGCATTTACTGCATTTAGAGCGTAAGGACTCAGCTAAGGGACTTGTTAAAAATCCTTACCAAGCTCAGGATAGGAAAAAATATCGTATCTAGCACGATCATAAGTATGTACAGGTGACCCAGTATCCTTAAAATTTTTTTTAGAATGATTCTTTTTCTGGGCTAGTGATAGACTATTCTTTTAGAAAATGGATGAAATAATAAATGTAAACTTTTTCAATACGCTGTAAAGCTCAAGAGGCATGTTCAAACCAAAATAAAACCAAAGAATTACTACTATAAAAGAAATAAATGCATTTATCAGTACTGATCCACTAGAACTCTGCATAGTGAAATAGTAGTAAAATGAACTAACTCTCGAACATAATGGCTCATTCTTGGTTACACACATGCTGAGCTTTATGTAAATAAATCTGCAAGAATTTTAATGAGAGTGTCTGTTCTGGACAATAGGATTTTTTTTTAATTTTATTTGATCAGTGTTGGAGAGTATAAAATGTCAGAACTATTATTTTCTATTAACTGTATCTGGCATTGGCATAAACAGTCAACTTTGCCAAACAATTGGTAAAGAATTAAGACAAAGAGAAGAAAGTGTTTGTCAAACTTAAAATAAACTTCATAATCTATGTACAAAAGACCTTACTTACTTGCAATTTTTTGTTTAAAAGTATTTGATAAACCCAAAATATTTTTTTATATTGTTCATCTAAAAAAAATAATAAAATCTCACACATGTGAGAGTTTCAATGTCTGGCTCATCACAATTTTAATTGTAAATCCCAGGAAATGCAGAATATGAAAATTAAATTAGGAAGTGCTCAATGGATTGCAGAGTAGTAAATTTTATTAAATTTCTTTACAAAATAACATTTGGAAAATAATTTAATAAAATCCTGTATGTGCCTTACTAAGAAACAATGAAAAAGGTTCAAACAGTTTTTAGTATATGTAGCATATTTTTATGTCTGTGGGTTTAAGCAAATTGTACTTCAAGCCAATGTGAATTACCCAAAATCTATGTACCTTTAATCTAATAAGTAATTTATGTATTGATTACTGAAAATACAATTTATGACAAACCACTGAATGACCCTTTAAAGCTATCTTATGTGAAAACTCTTTATGATAACATAGCAAATTGTTAACAACTAGTCTTTGAGAGTCGCAATCTACTGTTTGTCAGAGACAACACATTTAATTTCAGCTTTTAAAAAACCTGTAGTGCCCTGAAACTGTATAGACTTGTACGGTGTTATTAGCGGAAGTCATAGCCTGTTGTCCAGATGTGTTCTGGTATGGAAATCCACATTTCGAAGAATTGGAAAAATATTAAATTTTTGTGTGCTTTTTCAATATTGAGGTTTGTGTCTCTCCACACCAAGAATGTCAATTTTTCAGCAGCTGATTTTTCCAAAGACAAATCAGACACCTTCTCTGGCTGGGTGCCCAGGTGGATATCCATTACAAGTTGTGTCCTTCAAGGATGATATGGAGAGCAAGATTGAGAGCACCCTCAGCGAGATTGCAGACGACACCAAGCTGAGTGAGGCAGTCGTCACACCAAAAGGATGGGATATCATTCAGAGGGACCTGGACAAGCTGGAGAAGTGGGCCTGTGGGAACCTCGAGAGAATAAGCAAAGCCTACACCTGAGTCAGGGCAGTTTCAATACAGGATGGGGGATGATGTGATTGAGAGCAGCCCTGCAGAGAAGGACTTGGGGTGCTGATTGAGGAGAAGCTTGACATGAGCTGGCAATGAGCGCTTGCAACCCAGAAGGCCAACCATGTCCTGAGCTGTATCAAACGAAGCATTGCCAGCAGGTGGAGGGAGGTGATTCTCCCTCTCTACTCCTCTCTTGTGAGACCCCAACTGGAGTATTGTGTCCAGTTCTGGAATCCCCAACATAACAAAGATATGGAACTGTTGGAAAGGGTCCAGAGGAGGCCACGAAGATGGTCAGTGAGCTGGATCACCTCTGCTATGAGGACAGGCTGAGAGAGTTGGGCTTGTTCAGCCTGGAGAAGAGAAGGCTCTGGGGAGACCTGATAGTGGCCTTCTCGTGCCTAAAGGGGCTACAGAAAGGCTGGGAAGGGGTTTTTTACAAGAGCAAGTAGCGACAGGGCAAGGGGTAAATGCTTTAAGTGGGAAGGGGAAGATTTATATTAGACATCAGGAAGAAATTCTTCACGATGAGGGTGGTGAGACACTGGCACAGGTTGCCCAGGGAAGTTGTGGGTGCCCCCTCCCTTCAAGGCCAGGCTCGATGGGGTCTTGAGCAGCCTGGTCTGGTGGGAGGTGTCCCTGCCCATGGCAGGGGGTGGAACTGGATGATCTTCAAGGTCCCTTCCAACCCCAACCATTCTATGATTCTATGATTCTTATTTTTGCTTCTGTGGTAGTATTACAAATTAGGTATGAAAAGAAAGAAAAGTAGAAAAACAGACATTTGCTTTGCATGTTTCAATAACTCTACAATGTTAGATCTTATTGCTGAAATGTGGGGGGCTTTTGCTATCTGAAAAGGATTTCTGCTTTGATGGGAAGATAATATTTAAGCTGAATTTAATATTGCTGGTCAAATCAATATTGGATTATTGCCTTTCCTGCTGCAGTTTAATGAAAGACACAACAATGACACCAATATGTCAATCTTCCTTTCAGGACAGTTGTTATACCATAGGGCAGTTGCACTGTCCTCAAAGCTAGAACTCCCAATCTTCCAAATCCAAAATCTCTTCCACTACCTATCGGTTGCAATATTTTTCTAAGTCATCTTGTCATGCAAGCCTATTGAGCCAACAGCACAACTAGTTTTGACAAATGTAAGAAAATACACAAAGGTTTTTCCCTCAGGTTAAAAGAGAATTACAGTGTTAAACTGCAAAATCCTTCTTTTTTTCCTACAGGAAGCTGTTCAGTACAAACCAAAGTCCTTTAGCTTTTTATTCATGAAACAGAACACTGCTCAGATTGACTGACTTGATTAATTTAATTAGCACAATTAATAATATTAAGATCAGAGAATTGCCCAATACTTCATTATTTATAACGCTATCATCACACACACCCAGTTCATGAAATATTTTACTAAACAGAAAAGATGAGAGAAAATAAAAGATAAAAGAAAAAGCTTTCTTAACTCTTGTAAAATCTTGATTTTAAGTCCTGTGACATTGCCAAGAAGAAAAATAGGACATGAGCATCTTGTAGAGCTCCTCAGTATGAACTCAGAGTGATAACTCTGAGGACATTGATGTCATTGGCTCAGGAGAGTGTGTCACACAGAGGGCCCACTCCTTACTGTCCTACTGCCTTACTTAATGCCTGGATGCTTTTCTTTAATACAGTGAGTTGCCTTACATTCCTGAAGATTAGTAAGAGTGCAGGAAAGCTTTTATTTCATGCCTCATTTCTTCCAGTATCCTTGGAATGACTTAGTTCACACACGTTCTCCTGGCAGTTGTGGAAAAGAAGAGGTTTGCAAATGAATTGATATTTCCCAGATGTGGGTACATAGGTGTAAACATCACAGCAGCAGAGATACAGCAACAAATGTTTTGGTGATGAACCTGCTTATCTTAGCTAATGGGCACTGGGCTAGTCCATTTTTATGGCCTGAGGGTTGGTAGGGGAGTTTTATTCAGTATTGATGTGCTTCAAAGAAAAATACTATTGATCTATTTAGGGTTAATTGATGGATCATCAAGGAGGAAGGTTGCTTGCCTTCTACACCCCAGACGGGCCAGCAAGCAGCCTCTGTCTGAGACACTGCAGAACTGCCAGTACCTCTATGATGTTTAAAATAAAAGTATCAAGGTATTTTGACTGTAAGTTCCCCTCTCTCAAATGCAAAAAGGAGGCTATACGCCTATCATATTTGCACCATAGATCTGCTAAATCAGGAATTTTTAATGAAATCTACATTTTACCAGGAAATAAGTTGCCAGACAGTGAAATATGCTTCTCCTTATATAGTCACATGGTATATCCTAATCATTTGAAATTGAGTTTTGTTCAGTTTTCAGACACTATTTTAAGAGTTTTACCTAGAAAACATCACCAATGCCTGTAATAACTGGTAAACTGGTAAAAAGTTAATAATCTCTCTATGACTTGCTTATAGTATAATATTGATCAGTCAATAAGTATAAATAATAGAGGCACTGAAGAGTGCTGCAGTTAGCTTAAATTTTGAATATCACATATTTTTACTTTAAATAGGTTTCAGCTAGCAGTCCATTTCAGCTTTTCATTACGAATGGTACCCAAACCCACACCTTTTGCATTGCAAATACTGTGTCATGGCCAACACCACTCCATTCACGAGGGGTCAGAGGTTCCATTGGAAAGCAACATTCCTGGCAAGAGTTTCTGCTCAACTCATTTCAGAAAGGGAAAGGTGTGATAAAAGGACCAAAAGCTGTTTGTTTGACTCCGTGTCCATCTCTAGTACAGGTAAAAGATTGGATATGGTAACACTTGCCTTTTTTTTTCAGGCAGATGTAAGCTCACTAAATACACACAAAGGTGAACAGATGTGAAACCGTTCTTTACTTAAAACTGCAAGGCTGCAGTTGATGTGAGGTTGCTCTTACACTGCCCGTGGTACTTAAACAGTAACATTTAGTCCACAGGAGAATGACAGGACGATAGATAAGTGAGCTAGATTGAAACTCATTTTCCTCCAGCAGCATTGTGTGACACATCTACAGCTAGCTATGATGTGGAACCTCAGCTTTTAGGCTTTGACTACGAATTCATGAGTTACATTAGAGAAAAAAAACATGAGGAAAAAAGATTTAAAATCAAGTAAACAAAAAGACAAGTCAAATGTAGAACAGAACCACTCCTGTTTCTTTTTTGTCTCTTTCTGTCTTCCACATCCTTTTGTATTCTATGTTGAAACCAGAATCAACTATGCAGTATTTATAGTGATGTTACTCTCCTGATAAAGTATTATAGAGGCTGTGGCAACAATCTAGGGCTCAGCAGGGAAGCTGTAAGACAGCTATTTTTGTAATGTTTAAAATTATACTAAATTAATAAAAATAAAATCTCCTGCTGGGCTTCCAGTTTTAAATAGCACATTGTGGTGTAAATGATCAGAGCACCAGGGTTCTGGTAATTTAATACATATTATAACAGCAAAGACATTAAAGGTTCATATAATTTTTTTCATTTTAAAACCAACACTCCTTGAACTGGCTGAATAATTTCAATGGATGACGCTAGTATATGCTTGGTGGAATAGAGGGGAGTGGGAAACCTACATATGGTAACTTTTAGGGCTTTGAAGGTATGATTGCTTAGAACTCTGTCAGGGAGGTCTCTCTCTGTTGCCCAGACTGTAACAGTCTAATTTACTAAATTATCACCTCCTAAAATTAGATCAGAACTTCTTTAAAAATAATAACTATATTTAATCTTTTATTAAAACAAGTCAAAATATTTCGTAATTAAAAAAAAAAAAAAAGATTGCTTTAGAATTGGAGAACTTCCACATTCTCATACCTGTCTGGAAAGCTTCTGCAAAGTGGCTTTAAAAACCCTATTCCAAAGCATACAGTTGGTTAAATAGTGACTGAGCACGTCTTTTTGAATTCCCAGGAAAGCACGCACTAACTTTACCTGCAACAACATAATTTATGTGGTAGGTATGAGCTGAAAGCACTTAGTCAGATGTTGGACAACATGAAATGTTGTTGCTAATGTGTGTGCAAAAGCGAGATCTAAACATAATAAAAGATGACGATGATGAAGAAAGTTTTCATAGAAAGGATGTTTAAAAATGTAAATATTCACTTGACAGTAAACACATAAACTGGCTTCATAGGCATTTTTCCTTTAATAATGGAAGACTCTGCTTTCATTGTGGAATTTCATCCCTGGTAAAAAAGGATTAGAGTAACAGCCAGCAAAATGGGCCACTGGAAACCAAACAATCTCAGAAGTTAAATCAACGTTTGGCAGATGGATTAGTGCTAGCGTTTTGTAAGTACCTATTTCTATTACCTTTGTGTGGAGCTACGCCCAGAGTAGTGATAATGGGACATTTATAAGGAAAATTCCAGCAAGATAACATACATGAGGCACCTCTTCCTCATTCCAGTTTTTTCTCACTCTGTTTTTAAAATGCCAGAAGCTGTGTTTGAAAGCATGGAAGACTCATGACTGCTTTTGCTAGCATTTATGCTTTTTTTCATGTCAGACTATTTATTTTCAAAAGTATTGCTTGTTAAGTAAATACAGACAATATAATTTCTTTAATTATTATGTATACAGTGAGCTGGAACAAGGTGAAAGTCAGTGACATTGTTGTTAAGCTAGCTGATATAATGTGACCTTAAATAACATGTTACTAGTGAAGTCATGCAAAAAATCCCCACAACCAATACACTGAGACTGCTGTCCTTGTTAAGGGAGCAGCATTTGTACCACACTGTGGCAGTCTAATGTACGTATATCTTAAAATACTGAACAAGCAAATAAAAGCAGTATGACTGCAATTTCTTGGATTGCATTTTTAGACAGCAGTTAATCAAAATGGACACTCAAACAGCTTACTTTTCTTAGACAGCCTAAGTCTGAAAAATACATTTTTCAAGTAAATCCTTGTTGGCTCACTCCAGTTTTCATAAAGGGTGAACCATTAGCAGATCATTGAATTCAATAAAAATCATAAAATTAAAGTCAGTCTTACTGTAATGCACAAAATTGACCAAGATCATTACAACAATTTTTATTTTTTTTCATCAAGAACTGCCAGTTTTTGAAAGCTGCAATTTTTAATAGAAATTGTAATGCTTGGATAATGGGAACTGATAAGCAGTAGATTTAGATCCCCCTATCCACCATCCTTTTGGCATCTCAGCTCACTTGGCAACTGGTGGAGCAGTGACTGAATCTCTGGTCTGAAGAAGAGAAAGAATTCGAATCTTGTTTTCCTGTATAATATGTTTGTATCAATCATGATCGTGGGCTACAGTGGATTCAGAAGCAGTGTATGCAGATTACTCTTTGTGCACTTCAAAAATACCTCGAGCTAATTTTCACTTTGTACTAAACTTCCAAACCCACTTTTTTATGAAACAAAATTCTGATTTACTAGTCAACATCAGTAATAGAGACACAAAAAGCTGCTTTGCCACAGCCTTATGAAAATCCCACTTCTTAGAGATTGACTTTGTGTCTGCAGAGATGGTTTATTTTCTACCACTTGGCAGTTCTGTGCTTCTGTCCCAGATACTGGGAACATTCCCCCCTCTCTCCGTTCCCTGGAGGACTACAGAGAGGGCAAACAGTTTTAGTCTGTGAGATATCCCAGAGATAGAGACCATAAAGGTTACGTGTGTTCTAGTAAGTACGCTGGTAGAAAACCATGTGGCACAGCATGACTAACGTCAGCTTTGCTTCTTGCTCTCTGGAGCAAGGAGGTTGCACTTAGTCTAGCTGCTGAGGGTAGAGTCCTCGGGAACTCTCCCTATGCAAGCCATGTTGTGCCATTGAATGTGCTAACTAGTAGCCAAAATGAAAAAATACAATGCCCGATTCGAGCTTGTACCCTGGCTTTGTCTAACTTGTTAGTACAGTAAACTGAGAAAAGAGAAGCAGGCACAAAGGAGAGAAGAGGACACATCTAGATCCCTAAAGTCTTAGCTAGTTAGACATACGCCCTCTTGAGTTATATACAACTTTTCTCAAGTTTCTGCTGAGCTGCTGTATTTTAAGGTCTTTTTCCACTTGTCCCCAAACCTCTCCTTCCCACTCACTTGATCAGTGCCTGCCATACTTTGGATAGAGCTGAAATACAAATAACATACGTTATGCCCTTGTGAAAACACAGAAGGACAACTTTCTGTGTTTTTTTCCCAACCATAGATGCTCAAGTATTCCCAGTTCTGGCCATCTAAACGCACAGATACATAGAGGAGACAATTTGCACCTTAACTCATGCACCGGAATAATCTGTGTGATGGCAAATTTTTGTCTCTATGAAATCTGACACTGCCCTAAAAATGCTTTTAGCTCAGACGTGTCCCCAAAACTTCATGTTGGAGGCTTTTGAGCATCCCAAAGGTTGGTTGCCTAAGTCTTCACCATTATTCTGAAGTGTTTTTTATTCTCTTTTCCAACCCTTTTTTGTCCCTCTTTCATTCCTTGTCCTGGTATGTATTAATTTATTTTTTTTAACTGTTATTAATTACAGAGGATGTTTCTTCTTCACACTTGACCACAGAAATAGATTGAAATGGACATTTATTGAATAGAGATGCAATGCACTGCACTATCAGTTCATGTGCTGCAGATTCTGAGGCCTTCCTTCCACCTATACTGTCCCCGTTTCCCCATCTCCATTAAGCTCAGCAGCTGTCAAAAACCTGAAACTGTAGCTCCGTACCACTAATTGCTACTTCCATCATTAAAACTGATCCATGCTTCCTTTCTGCAACTAACCAGACCTGCAAGACAGACAAAGGAATTTCATGCTCTATAAAAATAGAGCTACTGCTTCTACCAAGTTAATCTTTCAAAAGGCAAATAAACACAAACAACAGCAGAGAGCACTGTCTGCTGTGAGCCTGCCTGCTTATTCAAAGTATCAAGGTGGCCACAATTTATCATTTAGAGAAGAACATTTCTTCAAGACACCAACTTTGGTGCAAGGAGTCTGAGATTAGATCAATGATGCTAAGAAAACACATAGGATTCTGGAGAATCCATTGATCTGGAGAACAGCAGGAGTAAGATTACAAACAAATTTTTTGTACTGTGATTCAGAGTTGAGATTAAATAAACAAAAAACCAACCCCTCTCCAACAACCAACAAAGAAGAAAAAAATTAAAGAAGCTGAAATCAGAATTTGAAGTAAATAAAAAAGCTTTAGGACATAACTATAAATTTGAGCAGGTGACACATTTTTTCTTCTGCCTCTGAAAGTTTAAATCTACAAGAGTGAAAGCAGGAAGTGCAAGCACAGCAGAAGCAGGAATAGTATTCCAGTGCCTATATTATAAAAATAATAAATTACAGTACTCAGAGTGTGCATTCACAAAGCAGATACTTTAAAATATCAGCTTTTACCATTTGTTAGAAACACATACACACATAAATAAAAATCTAAACCCATAATATAAATAAGAAGGGGAGGGTCTTCTAGAGTATCTTGGTTATGACATTTATAATCAAGCCTCTAGAAAGCACAAAAGAAGGAAAAATCTTTCACTGGCAGAAAGATATATTAGATAAACTAACATATCACAGCTGTATCTCAAATTATATATATTTAATATCTAAAAATACTAGTGTGCAGTTCTCTGATGCTAGCATAATCATCTTTCACAACTGCTAATATAATCACCACCTTCTTCAGTGTTTTCTTAGATTTTCTCCCATTTTTTCTTGATTTTTGAACATCTCTTTAAATAAAGCAAACAAGTCTCAATATTTTTTTGTGTGTCTCTTTAGATTACTGTCTTTGGCCACTGAAAACCTTCAGCTGTTTACTTCTGTCCAGTTTACGCTTCCTCACAACAATTTCCATGAATACAGGTATGCCTCTCTGCTTTGAGTGTATCTTCTTAGCCAACATATACTTTTACCTTTTTCTGATCTCTCTAATTCCAACGTACTTCATTTAATAAAGCAAATTCATTTGAATAAATAACTTTTTCAAGTTCAGACCTTTCTTCCTATTGTAGAATATCCTTGAGGCAATTACAGCTTTGTTTAATGTACTTGTTTTTGAAAGAGTTTCCTGATTTTGTGTGAAGAATTTTAACCCTATGGCCCAGTCAGGCAAGAACTTTGTCAGTATTTTGAGTTAAGTCTGGTTTTTGATGGCCTGCAGCCAGACAACTCTAGGAGTGTGAACAAAAATTAATGTATCCCAGCAGTAACTAGCTGGAGTAAAATGTTGTTTTGTTTAAATTAATGACAGGACTAAAATTTTGGGGCCCAAATTTGCATTGTTTTTCTTTTGCAGAAATAATTATTCTTCATCAAATATATCTATTACTTTGTTAAGATAGATAATGGGACCATAACCACATAGTGGTTAAAGCTGAGTACTAATTCCAACGCTACTCTATAACACTGCAAAAAAGAAGGGAAAAATACATCTAATATATAATATATAGTACTAATAATTCTTCTAAATAATCAGTGGATTGAAATTTTATTTCCTCCTTAGGCAGGGCCACTGCAATTATGCTGAAATTAAAACTCTGAGTTGGAGCTCAGAACAATTCTCTTGTGGTGAGATCCCTAGAGAAAACCAACAACATGTTCAACTTCAAATATCTATATTTTCTGTTAATGTAAATCAGAACATGCCTTCTTTTTTTTCTTTTTTAATATTATTTTAAGTAGTGGAAAAATCAGTCTGACTAGAAAAGACAGAAATAGCTTTATAAAGAAATTTCTGCCAAGATCTCTCCTTGATTACTTTGTCCCTTCATGGAAAGTCCTTTGCAGCTTGGTTTCAGTCAACTTGGTGGTTTTTTTTGATTAGCAGCAAACTGCACAGTAGCCTCTGATCCCTGGGAACTTATTGTTCCTGCCATCTCTTAAACCAGAGCCGTTTCATCATTGCTTCTCTCAGCAGTCTCCAACACTCTCCTTGAGATGCAAAGCCTGCCTCTCTGCTGTGGCTTTCCTGCCTGCCACATCCTCTAATCCAGAAATTTCCATCCCACTTACTCCTGGAGGAAGGAATAATCTTTCCACCTAACCTGTCACAATTTCTCTTTCCTCCCCATGGCTTATTCCTACTCACTTTGCTTTGCTTTTCTGAGAACAGCCTCTGATGATGCCCTGGATCTGCCTTAGCTATCTGCCTCTTGCGGAGCTTCCTGCTGAGTTTGTCTGAGAGGTGCTGGAGCTATAAACACAGCTGCCTAAAGCACAGGGAAGCTTCTGGAGAAAGAGAAATTGCTGTGCAGGAAAATGGTAATTCTGCTTTCAGAATACTAAGATAGAGACAAGGTAGATAAACGGCTAGAAAAGGAAAAAAGGCGAGCCTAAATAAGAGCCCTTTCACAGAACGCACCCAAATCTGTACAAAGGTGCAAGACAAACATAGTTTCATTAACTGCAAATTACAGAGAGGAAAAAAGTCCATCAGATGCTGAAGTGTTCGACTGGGCTTTGAACAGTGCACAGTTCAGAGAAAGGGGATACAATTTTTGTTCAGCTAACCCAGAGTTGCCCTCTTAAGCAAGAAATTCTCACCATTTTTCTCCTCTTACGGATTTCCCTCATGAAACAGGGAAACAGCTTTGTACGCTCCTATTAAAAGTTTCACAGAGAGCCTTTGGAATGGTTGCTAGCATTCAAGTCAAAATAATGTAGCAGACCTAGACCAAATAAGACTTAGTTAACAGATTCATATCCACGAAGATGTCCAAAGGGCTTTGTAGTCACAAGTCACCTGAGACTACACAAAATTTCCTGCAGGCTACCCTTTTCTAAAAGCAAATTTCACATTGCAGTTGCATTCCTTCTCTGTGCACCAGACTCCATGACCTCTGAGTGAATGCAAATATATAAAGATGAGCCACATTTGCACCAAAAGGGATAATTAAAGAGAGGAAGGAAATTAAGCAAAGAAAAATACACTGCAAATTTCAGAAAATTTACCTAATAGAGAAATAAGTGGATAGAGAGATAAATAGTCTCCCAAGAGATACAACAGAAAGGCTATCTGCTTGGATTAGTACTAAATGGAATGAACAAAACACTAGAAATTACATTGCAAGGAATAATTTTGCACTGACAGGGGACTGGTCAAGGTAATTGAATAATGCTGTTCATCTCTAAGTCACAAAAACTACACAAGAAAGTATCATGAAAAATACTTTTTATTATCACACAGTATCACAGTATCACAGTATCGTAGGGTTGGAAAAGACCTTTGAGATCATCGAGTCCAACCTATGACCCACTTTGGTATTTCTCTGGTCTCAAAGTTGAGATTTTTCATCCTTCTAAGAACTGCGTAAGATGTGATGTGACGCTGAATCCAATCCATAAGGAAACAAAGAGAAGGACAGCCCACGAAATAATCTATGAGGAGCCAGTGTTTACTGACCTCAGGGTTTTTGGCAGGTGAGTATTTCAGGAGGTATGACTGTTCTAGTGGATGTGACTGTTCTAGCAGAGTGACAGTATTTTCCTTCTTTGCCATTCTAAACCTTGGCAGGATATGGGAGAGGAGTACAGGAGCCTTTGTTGTTTTGGGGCAGCTGTTCTTATTGCTCGCCAATGCAGCAGCACTGGTCTCGAAGAATCTGCTGACAAAGAGAATGTAGGAGATTCACATGTGTCGGTTTTGTTTCTGTTTTTCAAGGGAGCATGCCTCTTGGGGAACAGCCTTATGACAGCAGGCCAGAGGGGTGACATACGTGTGAACATATGTCACTGCCCCCTGCGGTAACGCACATGCAAACATATGGCACTGCCCTCCTGGTGCATATTAGTTGTCAACAGACACAGGAAGGACCTTGCCCTGGTTATGTTTTTTATCATCCATATGGTTTTCTATTGCTCCTGATAGCAGATAAATTACAACTACTTCCAAAACTCTGTCTAATAATAGTTTGTGTTTGTTCCAAATATAGATGCTTACTTCGGTACTTCCACAGAATTCTTTGAGAACCAAGCAACATCTTTTCATTGCACTGCAGGATGCTGATGAATCAAAAACAGAGGAAGGAAAAGAGAAGAGTCAGCAAATACACAGCCAATGAGGTGAATAGCTGGAAGTGGACATACAGCTTGACCCTTGTAACTTAGAAGGGGCTCAGCCTCACAGGAAAGAAAAGCCTCACTTCCACACAGCGTACACACCATAGTGGTCAACATAGTGGTCAACATAGTGGTCAACAAATCAAAATGTGGTAGTGGCCCAATATAAGGAGACAATGGTTCCCTAAAGTGTTTTACAAAATGACATGATGTATCAAAAGCTGAGTCACAAGAAAAAAATAGACTCAGTTAACATATGGACCCTTCTATTTCCAATGATAAATTCATCTACTGGACATTATTCTAGTATAGACTCAGGCGAAAATACAGACCATCTCTATTTGATGCTGAGGTTCGTATTTTCAAAGACTAGTTACATGAACTGTGCAGAGGAGCAACTAGCAGTGGTTCTGTGTTTGTTTACTACCTTACTGTCTCTTCTCACAGGTACCATCAAATCTGCCAACAGCCAGTTCAATTGCTACAGTGATCAATCTCTAAAATGGCCTAAACTCTCAAGTGTACCAAATCAGTGTTTGCTTGAAAACACTATTGTAAGTGACATTCCACAGTCTGAAGTATAGGAAAATCATCCAGCTCTCCTAGCCCCATGAAATCAACCTCTTTGTCTCTTTTCTTCCATGTCCTGATACTGGAGTTGCATCAGAGGAGCTCAAGCAGCTTCTATATTTTTGAACAACATACTACTTGGTTCAGTATTTCTGCTGAGAAAGTGGAAGATGATATCTGTATTGCACAACACCAAGAAGCAATGTTATTCTGGAAATGCACATTGGCATACTTCGAGATCTGATCCCTCCTTCATAAGAAGACCTGACGCATAAGAATAATTGAGGTGCGGATGAAGTTTACACAAGTACAGAAGAACAAAGACAATCAATCACAGCATCTTACATTTTAGAGAAATTATATTGGTTTGTCTACTTCAATTCAGCTTCAATGAACTTGTGGTACGTCCACCACAACCAAGTCTTCCAACACTGTAAGTCAATGAAATACACTTGCATAGCTTCATGTAGAAGTTCTTTGAACAGTTTTGATGGAGTGTTCATTATTTTGCTGGCATCAAACAATTCTACTCTAGCAAAGAACTCTGTGTAATCAGAGTACTTGGGTACTTACGGTGACATTGAAAGCATTTCAGTGGATCAGAACCCATGTTATTACTGTTACCTGAGTTTTGTAAAATAATTAAGAACGGGCAAAAGCTGAGAGTTGTATGCGATGGCAAATGCTACATGGACATGATATTTTCTTACTTATGATTATAACTCAAATGATTTGGTGAAGTGACTGTTCCAAAATAACTATATTTTTAATAGACGAGGAAGAATATAAAAATTAATAAACAGCAAATTCCTAAGACACATTGATGTGATAGTCTTTTTCTTTCAGATGGACAGAACTTTATGACAGGAAACAATGATAAGCTAATGTAAACAACTAATTTTGCCTACCTTTGTATTTCAGTACAGTAGTTCAATATAACCACATTTCTCCAAAGACTCATATTCTATTATTGAAAGGTAATGGTGGGAACCAACTTAAGAACATGTAAAATGCAAGATTTTTTAATCAATGAGACGCTATTAATTTAACCAAGACTTCCTGTAATAATATTGAGACAGACTGTCTGCCTGTTTTTACATTATAGCTCGCTTTGCAATCTGTACTGAATCTAATGAGGTGTGTAGTTTTTGTGAACTATTGATTGAGAGTAATCCTTAGGAATTTAATGCTACCAAAATCTTAGTCTCTCTCCCTGATTTTTTGAGGGGTTGTTTGCTTTCTAGAACAACAAAGTTACTATCTTGGTAAGAGTCATTGACTTTTGCCACTACACATGGAACTCTGCTAATCTTCACTAGGTTTCTTTAAGCTCAGGCCTGATAAAGCTCAGGCTTGGTGTGACTCGATCCATCTCTGATCTGACTGACACCTATGTAAAACCACATTGATGCATCATTTGATAAGCTCATTAAAGTCATTCTGTACGCATGTGGCGCAGAAGCAGCATGATCCCTCAAGTCTCCAAATAACCACCGTGACATTCCAAGCAGTTCATGACTGCACACATTTGAAGTTGACTAAAAACTCAAAGCAAAAATTTGGGGTAGACATATTAATGTATTTTTAAGAATTAGAGAAACTCAGTATATCTCCCTAATCTAAAAATATGCCTTAGTTTAAGCATCCTTATCCCATCTTCATGATCCATCACTGCTGACTTCTGCAGAATAGTCCACAGTGGAAAACCAGCATGGGATTGTGATATTTTGTCAAGTATGCCATTATCGTAGTCAAATTTTATTAAAAATTGTCATTATCTTACGAAATCTTCACATACCTATATAGAAGAGAATCTGTACTTAAATATACTCAAATCACTGAAAAATCAGTTACTTTTTGATTATTTTTAAACGTAGTTGTATAGTTATTTGATGTCAAAGGATTTTTGCACTGACTTTTTGATGTAGTATCTGAATGTCTTCCATTAGGGCGTTAAGCAATATGACTAAAGTCTGAGATATGCTGCATACTCTGGAAAAATTTTACTTTGTGCATGGAAAACCAAAAAAAATGTACTGGCATGTGGAAAAAAATAGAATCAGTGATGCATCCCTAACTGCTGAATAGAGCTGGCTGAAAAACAAGTATTCTGTTTTGTGAAAATGTCAAGTTCTTACAACAACAACCACAAAAAAAGAAAATAAGAAAATCCACCTCCTGGGTAAGACAGTTTTGCACATTCTCTTGGAAATGGGAGACAGAAATTAAATAATTATGTCTCTGTTTACTTCTGGGGGTGGGGCTGCCCTAGATGACCTTTAAAGGTCTCGTCCAACCCTAGCTGTTCTATGACTCTACGATTCTATGAAAATTCTGTATATTAGCTACCAAATAAAATAGAGATTTTGCAATTGCATACACATGTGCCATCCCATCAGTTTGCTGCTTATTGAGTTCTAGTGTAAGAAACGGGCTCAGGGAAAGCATGGTGGAATTGTAACAATATGTCCTAGGGTCAGCCCGCTCCGGAGGAGTTTACCTCCCTTCCTACATGGCAGCAACACAGAACTAGGAAAGAGCTCAGTCTTCAAAATATATTTTGAAAGGTCACGTGTTACACAGTCTAAAGATGGATCACATGTTAAACATCTGAATATATTTACTGATTAGTAGGGACGTTTTTTTGTTAGTTGTCCCTTGCATTTCTGTAACTTTTATCCTACACATCAGCTGAGTAATTGAAATGTAGTACAGAAGAACTGCAGTCTGATACTTAGGCTTTCCTGACAAAAAATTAGCTATTAAGGAGTTCCAAGTGTTTGAACGTTTTTATTTCTGTTTGAAATGAAAAAGAAAAAATTGAGTTTCTAGTGAAAAACAAATTGCTCCTAAAATATTACTCTATGCCGCAGCAACAGCGGATCTAATGTTAGTATGGAATTATCTGGAAGTTGAAGGAATACTTAAGCACAGGCTTTACTTGTAATTGAAGTAAAAATATCATGAAAATCAAAGGGAATTTTATGGACTTCTTTTGGGCCAGAAGTTTGTATTTTTGTTTGAGTAGGACAGCTTGGCTGTTTGGAGTTCATGCTTTTAAATATTCATTAATCATGACCCAGGTAGATCATTTAATCTCTCTAATCACAAAAGTAATTTCTTTTATAAAAAGGCAAAATAAGTTCATCTGTATTTTGTTTACTCTGTCTATCTATACCCATTACTCGTAATCAATTTTAACTTCCAAATGGGGAAATAAATGTCTGTTAGTGATTTTCAGTCTATAGTGAGTGAAATCCTGAGTTGTCTGAATGTTGTCTAAAGATCACTCTAAAGCTTTTTAGGTTACAAAAAGTAATGAAGAAAATCAAACGCGTTGCCACACTAGGCAACAGTTCAGGATAAAAGCCTTCACTTTTACTGTAGAATGTATAGATTCCTGTAAATTCATTAAGGTGCAGACTTTAAATCTGCATAAAAACTCTTGTAAATTAAAACGTATGTATGATTTGAATCTAACCAATTCCAAAATTAATTCAATGGACTTTCTATTTTTTATTATTAATTATTTTTTTCAAACACTTCCAAGAGAACGTAAATATATATGTTCAGAATAATTAATCCAAAGTGTAGTCCAAAGTTGTTTGCTGTACCTCTTTAGTTAAAGTGATAAAAAAATAATCCCAAAGTATAACAAGACTTCAGTAATTGCAATAGAAATACATACTAAATATAAATGCAGAAACCATAACCTAAGATAGGGTTTCATGGGGAAAGGAGACCTAAGGTGACTGGATATGGATATGTACTCACTAGCTAACACCCTATGACAAATGAAACATATTCAAGTAGCCTAATTTTCTTTCTGATTTAATAGGATCCAATAAATGGAAACTGTATAGCCAGAATAATGAAAAGAGCACAAAATTTATCTCATTCTGTTGCGTCCTCTCTGTGTTCTTTTGTCCTTTGATTGCACTGGTGGATAATATTATTTAGTTCCCAAGGAAATATGTCCCTTTGATTAGGCTGCAGATATTCTCTCATTTGTCACTGTTCTATCAAGCTATGCCATGTAACAGCAGGAACCCTTGATTATTTAATTGCTTGTAAGAACTCATTAAATCTTACTATCAATCATTGGACATATGGCAAATATCACCCAATGGCATGAGAGGTTTTAACAGTGATCTGTCACTGGGGCATACCCTTTCTTTAGTAGCACAGCCCTTTGTTTAGTTCTCTGATCAGAATAATTTTTAATTAATATTGATTTGCAAAAGAGTGTTCATGCAGTGGCCTTAATCTATAGGTGCAGGATAACCTTCTAACAGGAACATTTGTAATTCCATATAAAAATCTAGAAACCCCATCCAAGAGAGTTTAATCTTTTCTGTAGTGCTTGGAGGTGGTGCTGGTCTGATCATAATCTAATTTAGTTTTCAAAGTGGATATGACTCATTAAGAAAAACATATAGTAAGACGCACAATAGGCTTTGCATCACCATCTTGATGGGATCCTATGAATTATCTGTGATGATAAGAAGGAAAAAGGCATTTTTCAAAATACAGAATATTAGCTGTAGCTAATAGAGGTAGCTATCTATGCAGCTACCTATTTTGTCTATATAAAAAAACAGATCAAAGAACTGGAAAGAAATGACACCAAATATTGTTTTATTTAATCACTGCTCCTTAAGGTTTAGAGATTATATACACACAGATGAATGGACCTAAAATCATGAAAAAATCTGACTACTGCAAAAATTATACCCTGGATATGTAGAGTCCAACATGATGCAATCAGAATTTTAGCTATAGCTATTTTCTCCTGAGGAGATTCGAAGTGAGCAATGCTCTAAAGACAAATAAACTTTTAATGGTGAAACTTTACAAGAGTTTCCAATGGAAATTCTCCATATTTGCAATCATAGAAGTTAGAGCTATATTTTACTCTCTTCTTGTGGTTAGAGATCTTTAACTCTACTGGAGTCACAACTTTTTACTATACTTTGTTCGTTAGTATTCTTGGAAGTTTCAGGAAGAAACAACAATAAACCCAATCACGAACCACTTTTTTAACAAATGTATTTGACAAAACACTTGCTTTGATCTTTCTTATTGTTTATACACTGTTATTTGGAGACAAACCTATCGGGTATAAGCTACTACTTTACAATAACTTTGTCTAAAATCCTTTTTATTTTGATATTTTTTTGTATAAAGCATAAGAATTATTGGTAAACAGACTAAAGGAGAAACTGTAAGAATTCTTTTTCTGATTCAGACTTCTATTCATGTTGCCTGTGATGTGTTATGCTCTACATTTGATCTGTGGCTCTGTATCTTTTTAAAATATGATCTAAAAGGTTTGGGAAGAGTGATTTAAATTCTAAAATGATATTTGTGTGTTCTTGGAACAATTTTTTGGATATGGATCCCAGCTGGTGTCAATTTGGTTTGCAGTTTTTTGTTCAGTGGATGAGCTCTACAATAGAAGTGGAGATTTGAGTATCCATAAATAGTAAAGAGCCACAGACACTTTGCTTTAAAATAGAGTAGAAAGGAAGTTGTGAGATGTAAGAAAGACCAGCAGGACCTAATTACCTGAGATATGTATCTGCTTTAGGTATGAAAATGTTATGAATGAAATGAAATGAAATGAATGAAAATGATAGGTATGAAAAGAGGCAGAGAATGGGAAGGTATTTAGTGGCTGGGGATTTTTGTGTGGTAGTATTTCAGGCTACATTTTCTTAGTTTATGAATTATTGTTTCTATACATTTCTTTAGCTCTGTTCTGTTAATAGCAGTTCTGTACCAAACATAAATCCATCATTTGTCTTACGGTGTGATGTTTAAGGATTATATCATAGTTTATGCAGTTACAAATACCAGCTTCACATTTTCATGAGGACTTATATTAAGAGTCCCACAGGTTTTCAAACAGTTATATTGATTTAACAGGATATGATATATATTTGTAATGTTAATTTCTTAGTGTGAGATCGTCTTCCAAAGAGGCTTCATCTATATCTGAATGACTGTATGTGTATATACAGTTTGAGGCTAGATTATTCAGATATCTTCTATCCTCTGTTAAAGTAAACGCTAATACATTCTTGTGGAAGCAGAAGCCAGTCCCATAACAAGGGGAAAAACCTTCATGACAGATACTCAACTTCATCTAATATGTGCTTAACATCATTATAGGAGTATAAGCGATGAAAGAGAGTCATTTTCCTTTACTGGAAAATGCCATCAGACTGTCTTGAGATTCCTCCTATGAAAAACTATCCCAAAGAACACACCAGATCCATACCTTATGAGCGAGTTGTTCGAGAAATGTTTCAATGAATGTATGCAAATTAACTACTGGGGTTTTGTACATTATATAAGTTTCTTCATAAAACATTACAGATAGATAAATCATAAATTGTAGCGGTTTAATAAACATTTCTTCATTAATTTTGGTCCTAATTCTTTCTGTCAATGATGTGACATCATTGAAGTCTCTCTGGTGTTTTTTACTTCCCTTTTGCTAAAGTTTAAAAACTGTGTAATGTAAGATGATAAACAAATTCAGATATTCTATTTGAAATTCTAAGCATACTCAGACTCTTTGTGGCATTTTTTCTCAGAATACAGAGCAACTAAGAACTTCCACTGTGTCCCCAAAACTTATGCCTTTATACCTTTGCCAGAGTTGTTTTAGCTAACGACATGCTCTGAATGTCAAAGATTGGCATGTGAAACACTGTCTGATATTACAATATCATCACAGAGACAGTTGTGGTCGAACTTTGTTTTAAATAAAAAAACCCAGCGCTACAAGTATCAGGCCTGGATTAGTCAGCTCAAAATACTCGTTCGTTATCTTTCAACAAAATTATTCCATTTATTTGTGTAGAAATATGTCCTTCTGGTTTAATTCTGTGTAAGATAGTGGAAAAGATCTTCTTTGCCAACTGACTTGAGATTACGCAAGCAGAGTACTCCATTAACTATTCAGAGCAACTAGAAATACGCTGCTTTCCCAAGAAAATATTTTAACTGAAGGACTTCACACACTTAGTCTATTAGCAAGAAGTACAATACACTACAGTAACTTCCTTACATCTAAGGTAGGCTTGAACCAAGTGTGTTGTCACACATGATGCTTTAGGGGAACAATTAGCATTATTATTTTTCTCCATAGTGATATTTTGTTATAAGTGTACCAAAGACAATGTGAGATTATGCCACAAAGCACAGAATGTCTTCCAGGAAGAAAATGAATAAGCTTTGCTGTGTAATTGTAGAATAAAACCCATTAAAATCCATTAAAGGAATACAAACTGTAGGGAGAAGGTAAAGAAGGATTGATTTGTTGTAGCTGTAAAGGCAATGGAACGTCCATTTATTAATTAAAAGCGCATTTTATGTATTTTGATGTGATAAATAGTTTGACTGTTTAGGTTAATTCCCCTAGAAATTCACCTAAGGCTATTAACACTGATAAATTATGCACTATTACTTTTTAAATTTCTGATAGACTACTTTCACAAATACACTTCACTTTATTTTCAGTTTTAAGCAGCAGTTTTGTCTAATCATATTTGACATTTAACTATTGCCACTATAAGCTTCTTAGCCAGAAAAAAGCCAAGCTTTCACAAACAGTTTTAACTCTGCTCATTTTGATTCTTTTCTTGACAAACACACATACACGTGAAAAACAAAGTTTCCTGTTTTGAAGGACTATGTTGAAAAGCAATAATATACTCTGAACTATAAACTCCCTTGACTTTATACTCCCTTTAACTTGGGAATGTTAAATCAAGTAACCCGTGCATAAAATAGATGTTAAAAATATGACAAGGACATTTTCAGATATAAATAAATGCAAAGACAATACTGAAGATATGTGTGCATAAATAAAACTATATAATCACATACCACACAAAATAATTTTCATTGAAGTCCTCTTTCTTTGAATATGTAATGTTTTAAGTTTAATAACAAGGTTATTATTAACTTTGACTATTTAAGTTAATTATTAACAACTTAAGTTTAATTATTTAAATATTAGCAGCTTAAGTTTAATTATTATTAAGTTTAACAATAAGGTTACCCACTTGGTGGACGAGGGAAAGGCTATGTACGTAGTGTACCTGGACTTCGGTAAAGCCTTTGACACCGTTTCTCACAGTATTCTGCTGAGTAAAAAATGGCTGCATGGCCAGACCCAAAGAGTGGTGGTAAATGGAATTAAACCCAGTTAGAGGCTGGTCACAAGTGGTGTTCCCCAAGGCTCACTGTTGGGTCCAGTCCTGTTTGATATCTTTATCAATGATCTGGATGAAGAGATTGAGTGCACCCTTAGTAAGTTTGCAGATGACGCTAAGCTGGGTGGAAGTGTGGATCTGCTTAAAGGCAGAGAGGCTCTGCAGAGGGATCTGGACAGGCTGGATGGATGGGCTGAGACCAAAAGAGGCCAAATGCTGGGTCCTGCACTTGGGTCACAACAACCCCGTGCAGCGATACAGACTTGGGGAAGAGTGGCTGGAGAGCTGCCTGGCAGAGAAGGACCTGGGGGTGTTGGTTGACAGCCGGCAGAACGCGAGCCAGCAGTGTGCCCAGGTGGCCAAGAGGGCCAATGGCATCTTGGCCTGTGTCAGACACAGCGTGGCCAGCAGGAGCAGGGAGGTGATTGTGCCCCTGTACTCAGCACTGGTGAGGCCGCACCTCGGGTACTGTGTGCAGTTTTGGGCCCCTCACTACAGGAAGGACGTTGAGGGGCTGGAGCGTGTGCAGAGAAGGACTGGTGAGGGGCTGGAGAACAAGTCCTGTGATGAGTGGCTGAGGGAACTGGGATTGTTTAGCCTAGAAAAAAGGAAGCTGAGGGCAGACCTCATCACTGTCTACAACTAAGTGAAAGGAGGTTGTAGAGAGGTGGATGTTGGTCTTTTCTCCCAAGTAGCAGGTGGCAAGACTAGAGGAAATGGCCTCAGGTTGTGCCAGGGGAGGTTCAGGTTAGATATCAGGAAAAATTTCTTCACCGAAGGGGTTGTTAGGCACTGGCACAGCAGTCCAGAGAAGTGGTTGAGCCACCATACTTGGAGTAGACAAGGTGCTCAGGGTTATAGTTTAGTAGTGAACAGATGTGGTTGGACTCATTGATCTCAAAGGTTCTATGAATATCTACATTTAGAACATGTATATATATATATAGTATTCTCATATAGACATAACTACATGCTGTCTATTCAGAATACATAGAATAATATGGTATCTATGTAATATCAAGTTAAAAATTTTGCATGTGTGAACATGTGTATACTAGAATGAGTGCATATGCTTCTTTATGTGTGTGTTCTGAAAAAGAACTTTTTTTGTTACTCTCTGATGATAGTGATGGAGGGAGACAAACACCTTTCTCCCACGATAGTTTCAAAATGCATTTAAAGGGTTCATTGTTTTAAATCAAAGAGCTATTCATAATAAGTTCCAATAAAAAGCAATCCATCACAATTTTACATGAGCAGAAGCTTTCAGCTTGTGCATCTTTTGTCAGGAAGGCAATTTAAAGCTTATAAACACAAATCACATCTTTGGGTTTTAACCACAAAACATTTACGCAGATCTGCCCTACCATCTACAGTGTTTCAATATACAACCAAGAAGAGCACTCTACCTTCAATGGAAGGCAGACAAATAAAATAAGGACCTGGAGAAAACATTTTCTTTTAGTGCAGACCAGGCATTGAGGGATTGATTCAGGAATTCTCAGAAGATTGGGAGAGAAAAGGATGTTTGTTTCCTTGTGTTTATACATCTTATCAAAGTGTTTATTGGACGTAGTGATTAAGTCAGTTATTTGGACCACAGACATATTGGAAACAGGTTTCTACAACCGGGAAAAAAGCCTCTGGAACTATATATTTGCCCCTCTTTTCCCTCCACATATTTCATAATAACACTTGTGAAGTAATACCTACATTGACCAGATGCACAGTTGCTATAATACCATAGCTTCTCTGATTTGCTAGCTGATTTGTCTCAGTCTGTAAAAAGACACTTTAATGCATAAAGGTGAATTACTCTTAGAAAAAAATGTAAAGCAATGTTATTCACTCAATTTTACGGGAGGAGAACTGAAGCACAGAGATGCTCCATTGTTTGCCTGAGGTTATAATATTTTCAGTAATTTACTCAAAAGAGTCTGATACAGCCATTTCTGTGGGCTAGTCTGTCTTAATGTGCAAACATCACTGGTTTGTTTTTTTCTTAGTGTTTCCTATTCTGGGAATCTTGAAAGAACAGTGAAGGTTCATCCTGTTAAGGAAATGATATGCATAGGCTCATGAATCATAGGATAATCTTAGCTAGACTAGACCTCTCTAGGTTATCTAGTCCAACCCTCTGTTCAAACCAAGCATAGCTCAAAAGTCAGCATGAGGTTAATTAGGACATTAAGTCCAGTTAAGATTTGAACACCTTGGTGGGAAGTCAACAGCCTTTCTTGACAGCCTGTTCAGCACTTAACTGTTCTCATTGTGAAGATTTTTTTCCTTAAGTCTCATGCTTCAACTTTTTGTCATTTTCCATTTTATTGTGAATCTCTGAGAAGAGACTGCCTCTATTTCTCTATAACCTCTTGTTATGTACTTAAACACAGAAAGCAAATCACTATTTTGCCACCTTACTGGCTAAATAACTACATTCCTTCAGCATGTCATGCGCCCCAGCCCTTGACTATCTCAGGTAGCTCTTCTCTGGCTTTGCTTCAGTTTGTCAGTACGTCGGTGGTAGTGAGCAGCCCAATGATGACCATGGATTTCCAGGTGTGAGTGCACACATGAGCACACATGATCTTCCCGTGACCTGCTACCTGTGTTCCTGCTTGTGCAGCCCAGTATGGACATTATTTACCTTTTGTTGTGCACAGTCTTGACTCCCTTTCAACTTGCTGTCCACAAGGATCCCAGGGTCTTTCCCTGCAGGGCTGGCAGCTTTCCAGGCAGTTGACCCCCAACTTGCACAGATGCAAAACCAGAACTTCGTCCTAGAAATTAGTTAGTGAATCAGTGCCTGAGATAGAATTTGTTGTATTTTAGGAGGAAAACACTACTCAATACCATCTCAACATGGGACTGCTACTCAATCCATCTTAACAGAGGACTGCAGTCTGCCAGTTACTAACTATCCTGTATTTTCTGTTAAGATTAAGAGAACCTTCACGCCCCAAATCCTGTAGGTCTTCTAAAGAAATAACAGAAAAAGATTTACAGAGAACAAAAGCAGTTTGCAACATGAAAGTGGATAACTTGCTAGCCATTGCAATGTATAGCGAAGAATTCTTTATCAACATTATTGTTTTATTCGAATCACAAATCAGCAAATTGCTTTAAAACTGACATATTTACTGTTTCCTATAATTTGATTCTGTTACCATGCCCCTGGGATTTATGACAGCTCCACTGGATCTCCATTCCTCTCCTACCATCAAATTATCATTCTTTCTCTTCTTTTTCTGTCATTTTGGGCCCATGACTTTTTGACATTCTTAAATGGCTGCATATTGATTCTAGAACTGTTACCTGTTACTGGCTTGTTTGGGCAATTGAATCATGGTCCCAAATGAATATTTTTGTATTATAAAATGCCTTCCAGAGTATTAAGGAGCCAATAAAAAATGAAAGGGAATGTTTATTCTAAAATCTTTTCCCTATTTGATATTAACAAATTGTTTCAAAAATTCACATCTTTTCTGTGCATAAACTGCCTACAAAAATGAGTCTGGTGCCAGTTGGAGGGTTTTTAAAGCACACACCACTCTAATCTTTCTTAATCTAATTTACATTTTAAAATGTTTGTGGTTCCAATTCATTTTGTGCTGATCCTGCTATGGAAATGTGGGAGGACAATGTTTAAAATAATAATAATTCTTTCTTTTTGCAGACAGCCAAGCATAGAAGAGAAGAGTTCAGATTATGTTGGGAGAGGAAAGGCCTGAATTCACCCATTTTTTCTGCTAAAGTAGAGCCACATACAGAGTCAGTATATTCACAGGGGAGGTTTTCAAACAAGCACAGATGGCCTGATAAATAAAGGAAAGAAAGTAGTGAGAGAAAATCAAGCTACTTCCATGTTTTAGAACGTAGCTGTGGAGGGAGGAGATGAAGAGACAGAAGCATTGCTGCTGGAACAGAGACTTGTTGCCATGGGAGCAGGATAAGGATAGGTGGTACCCTGGAGGCCGTGACTGTGGGACAAGAACAAAAAAGAGAGGGATAAGAACTTGGAACGTGGTATTTATAGGAGAGAGACTCTACCCCTGGTGTTTTACAAAGCCTGAATTGTGTTATTTCCAACCTGTATAATCACACATATGAGGTGGCCAAGCCCACAAATGCAAAACTTTGCAAGGGGAATGTTGAGAATCTGTTACAGAAATAGTTGATTTTTTTCTGACTAATTTGGAATTTATTTCCATTTATCCATGGGAGCAAAAGATTCACTGTTTCTTCTCCTAATAAGTCATAGATTGGCTTACGGGATGGCAATGACAATTCTAATACTATTAGAGGTCGGCTTAGGGAGAGATACAATTTTTTAAAACCTCGGTCAATACTCCTATTGATACTTTTTAGTAAAATATAGCACAAAAATTCAGGCAATGTCCTGATGTCATGGGATATAACGATGGTTCAACAGGGATTACATTTGCTCTCGGATTTTGCCATGGTTATTTTAGTTTTAAAGTAAGTTACTTCGCATTAGTTTCCCATTATCCCAAAGAGCAGATATTTTAAATAGAAAAGATCAGCAAAGGAAATCTTCTCACACTCATTTTCCAGGTAAAGAATAGAGGCACAGAGGGTACAAATGGTTAAATTTTATATCACAATTAAACATCAGATTTTGGATTTTCTGTCTCATGATTTACATGCCAGCTCTTGTTCTGAGCTTTGTATTCATTTTCTTTCATTGCACAACATGATCTGATTGTTCAAACTCTATGACCAAAACCCCTGCTTCATAATCTTTTCTAAAAGTGTTTATTAATAAACACAAGCAGGATTTGTCAGTGAAGCAAAAAAATAAAACTGCCTGTTATATGCAAAGTACATCTTTAATGATGTTTAAAAAGGAGCTAAACATCTCTATGGGAATTCTTAAAACACTTATCTCTTAGGCCCTTATTTAGATTTGCGAGTCTTTGTTGTTTAACAAGCTGGAGAAATGGGTCATCTAATGTTATATTAATCAGTAAATTAATATTTTAATTTCATTTTCTTTATAGTTGATATGCTTGCGGCATCTCCAGTGTTTTCTCTCTCCATACACTGATGTTAAGCAGTATCATTATCATATTGTGCCTTGGGGTTGTGAGATAACAGGGTCCAGTGATAGCTCTATTCTTAGGAGAGTGGGAGGTTTATGATGACACTTATACATTTTAAATGGCACATGGAGGCTCTCATGTAATGAAATGTCTTACAGCTGAGTCATAGGCTTTTCTACATTGGTCTTTTCAGTTCACATAGTTGAAATAACAGCTTTCAGGTCCAAGTAGTTGATGATACATTTTGCCAATCTTTTGATATGATCTTTACAGTGTGCTGGAGTAAAAAATCTCACCCATTTAGTTTCTCATGAACAGCCCTATTTTTGAAGGGTTTTGATAAGTTGCAGGAGATATGACTATCAATAAATGAAAAGGAGAGAAAAGGAAAATGAATTCATTTTTTTGAAAGTTAAGTTCCAGTTTAATATAATTTTTCAAATATTCAGTAAATCAAATGCAGAAGTGATGCAAACTTTCATTTAGTATTATGTCTTCTAACTAAATTTTGAAAACTGCTTGGAAAATCAGAATTTGTGATTAGATCAGGCCAGTCTGTCCCTGGCTCTTGTGCATCTATACAATAGCTGACAAAGGAAGCTGTCTCCTTTTCACTCTCTTGTGCATGACATTACAACAAGTCAAAATAGTGCTAAGATGGAGATGGTTCACAGGTTACTGTTAGGTGAGTACAAAGGAAGAAGCAGTCTTTGTTCCTTATACCTCCTTAGACAGTCACAATCTGAACTTCTGACCTTCCCCTTTCCCTCCAGACTCCATAACTGAGGATATTTACTGCATCAAAGATCCAATACCTAGTACAGACCCCTTCCCTCTGTTACAAACACACAAATCACAAGTCCTAGTGCATGCTCGCTCTGGTCCAATGGTAAGTCACATGTCTGAGAGAAAATATATGCTTGGTGATAACCTTGCATGCCAAGGTCAAAGCAAATGACATTTAAAAATTCTATATCACAGCTGGTTGACTGTCCATGCTTCAGCATGTGTACCATAACCATATATGGCTGTAAAATTGTCAATACTTTATTGCTTCTTGAGCTTCATTGGCTCGGTAACATACTCATTCACAAAAACGCACCCAAATGCAGGTTCCACTTACTCTCACAATTATGCAAATACAAGACTGGACCAGCAGGAATGGAGGCATGGTGACACTTCCCTTCTTTCCCCTTTTATTTTATTTTATTTTATTTTATTTTATTTTATTTTATTTTATTTTATTTTATTTTATTTTATTTTATTTTATTTTTTAATGTAAAATACCTTAAGGTCCGAGATGTAAAATGGCATTTTAAACAATGCATAGCATGGGATTCTAGGGTTGGGGAATGAGTCATGTCTGATAACTCTTAGGTGCAGTCAGAAGCTTTTTTTCCCGTCTCAGGATAGCAGTATCAGCTTTCCCAAAAGTAAGCCCCCCCTGGGTTCACTGTATCTCTGGGCCAGAAATTATGTATGAGCAATTGGTTGGATGACTGCACCAAAGTATTTTGAAGTTAAATGAATGGAAGACTCTTAACAAATGTGCTTGTTATCTCAACACAATAACAGTAGAATTAATACGTAATTTTATATTATGGGATCCACGAAAGATTTTATGATAGTTCAGTGAAAACCTGTGTGAATGTTCATATTAATTTTGACTGGTTCTCCTTTCCTCCAAAGGAAACACTTTATTTACACCCATTTTTTTACAAAACTTATAAAATGGGATTACAAACCTCGGAATGGTTTTGAACTAAAGCGAAGTTCTGAGCCTAATTCAATGTCAAAATCCTTTCAAGTTCAAGAGTAAGTTTACCCCAGTTTTAACACGGAGGACATTTACACAAGTATGAAACATCAGTGGCGTTTTGCTTCATTGTGAACATTTCTCACGTTTCTATCTATCATGTTGTTAAAGTCATCATTTGTCAGGATCCACAGGATGAGCTTCGGCTTTCAGTTACTACTCACTGAAAGTTATGGAGACAGCTTTTACTGCATATATGATTTTGAAGCCACCTCTTCTGGAGTCTTGACGCACAACAAATAACCTCTCTCCTCAAAGAGAGTTGGACCAGCTCCAGAAGGAGAAATTCAATGGAGTACAGAAGCAGGGACAGCAGAAGGTGTCTTAAAAAATGGGTGAACCTGCCTTAAAGAAGAAATAGATAGTCTGCTTAATCTAAACCAAATAACCTAAGGGAACTGGCTAAATTCCCGTTTTTACAACACATGCAAGAATAAGTTATGAAGAAGTTACTGATCTAGCTACTTAAAATATAGATTGAAATTTCAATTTTTCTGTCCCAAAAGTACAGCAACATTTTTTCCCTCTATTGATTAGCAGTCCACTTCAGTTGAAATAGTCCTGACTAAGATCAAAATCTCTTTGAAAAGATGACTTTAAACCTGATGAAATACCAGCACCACTCACTAAGTTATCAGATGAGTATTTTTGGAAAATGAAAGTAAATCAATATTAATAATATAAACCAGAAATTGATTGATTTTGCCATTAAAATATGTAAGGGTGAAAAAGCCCATATCTAATGATTTTTGTTAAAGTGTGTAAGTAACATATTAATTAAACTGGATACATGAAAATATTCAAAGACATTTGTAAGACTTACTTGGGTCAACCAATTTTTAAAAGCAAAAGTACTAACATTAATAAATTGGAGAAGGATTATAACTGCTAAGCAATAAGGATGAAAATCACGTGAAATGATGATTATGAGAAATTAGAAAAAAAAGAATTTGCAGTCTCCATCATTCTCTGTCTCTTAGAATCTAATAAGTTAACTTGTACTGACTGGCAAGAGAGGCGATAAAACCTGATAATTCTTTAAATGACACTAATTCCAGGATGTATGCAAAGTCTCACTGATGTCTTAGCATCTATCAAGGACATATTAAATAACTCAAGATAGTGGATTAATATTGTGTAACCATCTCCAGAAATGCTAAACCATCCATTCCAACATCCTTACTAGCATTGATTATGAACCATTGAATCAGTACTTTATGTTCATTTCCTTTCATTTGCTTTATTTTACACCAGGGAATATTTGCATTTCTACTGTATTCCTGCTTCAAGTCAAACACAGTTTAAAATTCATACCTGTCTTAATGCAATACTAACTTCTGTAGTCTGTTATAGTCTTTGACAATTTGTCCTTCCCCTCCTCCACCCAACAGGGGAGAATGAAAATAAAACAGGAAGAAAAGGGGAGGGGGGGAGGGAAAAAAATAATGAAACCCCCAATGATTAGATAACAAAACCAACATAGAAACAGCTAATTGGGAGATTTGAAAATTATCAGCTAATGTATGTCAATATAGCTCTAGTAATGATTTCCCTAAAAAAAGTTAACAAAAGCACCACCAGCAAAATGCGGATTTAGAAAGCACATTACAGCAATCAGTAAATCATTTTGAAAAAGAATCAAAATCACCACACAGAACTGAAAACCACTAAGTCAATCCTTATTGTCAAGCCTAATGTGATCCAATGTACTGTAGTGAGGGAATGGGAAGGAAGTGTCTACACCACATGTTGAATTAAAGGGAATCAACCAGCCATTTACTTTCATTTATTTAGTAACCTTCATGATGAGATCATCAAATATATTGTCTCCTCAGGAGTCACAGAGGGCTACTACCTTTCTCTCTTTTTTTTCTAGTCTACCCTTTCCAGACTGATTTTTCTATTAGAACTCTTAACTGCATGGGGTTTTTTAGTAGGAGGATTGGTTTTGCTCTGAACAAGGAGAAAAAGATACAAAGGTAATATCCTAGCAGATTAATTTTAAGTCACATGAAGGATATACTAATGAATCTCTGAAGGTTACAGTATCATGTTTCTAAAGAGTAGTGCTCACACCAGCCCATGTTAACCTAGAGGAATAGGAAACAGGAAAGCGTAAATAAAGGGAAGGAAGTTTCCTGTTCTGCAAAACCAATATCAAACCCCAAACCCACATAGATTGTACCTTCTTACCTATAATTCTAGAGATCACCATGTTAAACAGAGAAGACTTCTCTTGTCCCCATTTTTGGTAGGCAATGCATCTGCTGTAGAAGTAATTTGCTGTCGAAAGTGGGTCAGCTGCACTGTGTCTGTGTTTCTTCTATCTCGCTTTTACAGCAAGAATCTGAAGCAGCAGCATTAGGTAGCCTGTAGCCTTAGCTGTAGATACGTATTCTGTAGGTACCTGAAGGAAGGCGAAATGGATCTCGCAATGGGTAAGATGACGTCTGTTCCCCAAACCAGTAAGTATAAGTGAAAATCAATGGACGCGGGCATCTGAATGACTCAGTGGCTCACTGCAGTTCAGGATCTCTTATCTGTGCCACCTGCAACAACTTGGTAAAACTTATCTGAAGTTTGAAAGCGCATTCAGAAATGCTCTGGTCACTGTAGTCCCCTCAGTACAGTTCTTTGTCTAGGCAACACCGCCTCGTTCTGGCTAGTTCAGAACTGATTTGAGTATTGAGTCATACTTACGTACTCCAGCTGTTTAGGTTATTTTGAAAGCAATGAAGCAATGGAGTTTCCTTCACCTACTTCAAACTTGGTTTTTTTTTCTTTTTTTTTTGGTTTGGTTTGGTGGGTTTTTCCAGTAGTAGATAATATGTCAGAATGTAGTGGCAGGAAGATCACTACTTTGAGCGTGTTTCCCTGCTTGGGTGTGTACACAGTGTAAAATTAAATTTGCACTTCATGGTACCTCTAATACTTGTACTCCCGCGTAGTTTAAGATAATCTATTATTGAATCACATCGAAGGGATTTTTATTGAAGGTGTGGTTAAATTATGTTTCTTTTCACATGGATAAACATGTTGTATGTCTCCTGTTCCCTATCTCCTCCAATGATAACAGCAACAAAGCCTCAAGGTTAAAATGAAACAAAGACCACATCAACAATAACATTAATAATAATACAGTTAGAAATGTACCAAAGCAATGTTGAAATCCAAATAATTGGTATAGGATGTATTCTTTGTAACTTTTGGGATTAATTTCACAGATATTTTTCTCCCTTAAACAGCTTCTGCGCAATTCCTTGTAGTTTTCACTTGATAGTTGTGCTGATTATATATTTCAACAGAGTTGAATTTTCAAATAGACTTTTCATAGAAATTTCAATCTTTTATCAAAAATCAATTCTTTAAAAAGTAGAAAACTTCCTGTTAGTGATAGCTGAATAATTAATAATGCATAAATAATCTAAAATAGTATATCACTTTATTCTGTTCCAAATTGTCTGTTAAAGAATTTTTCTTATGAATTTATTCATTGTTTCCATTAGGTCTTTGAGCATTTTATGTACTGAACTTCAGTACATAGGGCGATTTGCTGACAATTTGACTACTCACGATTTGTAGATCATAACCGTTAGTTAAATGATGTGGGGGTTTTTTCTGCTTTCTAAATGGATGAACATTTTTTAAACATGAAAATAATAAATAATGTTTATCCAGTAACACATAAAAAATAACGAATACTCTTCAGATGATTTCTAATTCCCTTCTTCCTACCAGATCCATGCAACAAAAGCCATTTGAGTAAATGTGCACAAATACCAAAATGAAAGGGCATAGGCACACAGGAAGAATGGCTTTTCAATTGGTTACTTAAGTCTTCCATTAGGAGCTTACATTTCCAAACATTATATCCCACAATAATGAACAAAGGCCTTCCCAATAAAAGGAAGGCTTTTTAGAATGAACATTATGAGTACCTACTCGAAACTAAGGTTAATTTTATGCCTTGCATGAGCATTTTGGCTTACAGATACAGAAGGTGTTTGATTTAGGAATGGGTCACACTCCTCGGACATGAAATATCCATCTGTTTTGTGAACAGTTATACTCAAGAGTGAATGAAATTTCTCTGACCAGATCAGAAGAAAGTAACTGACTATTCCGTGATACACGATCTCTCCCCCAGCTGTGGAAACCTATTGAAGCAGCTCTACTTATAATACATTTGTCAGAATGCTAATTGGAAAAATGACTTCATTGTGTGAGTCATACAGTCACCTCTGTGGACCTCATCATTGTTAAATGAGCCAACTGAAGGCGAGAGCAATCATTCTGAGCACAGCCATATGCTGGTGAAGGAGTTCTTTCAGAAACAGGCTCATGGCCAACTTTGGGTACTTACAAATGACTAGATGGAAGATGGAGGTCTTGGTGGCAGGAAATATATTGGAAATGCTCATATATGTAGAGCGTCCGTTTTCACAACAAAGGACAATTTAAAACCAAATCTTTTAAAATAATAGATTCACTAGTTGGTCATTTTTAAATAGCTTGCAATGTTTTGAGTTTTGTTTGTTAATTTTAGTTGGGAGTAGAACATGCCTGCATGTAACTGTGTGGTTATTTAAAGGGCAGGTCACAGCACTGATTTGAAGTCCTTAGGAGGACAAAACTTCACTGGAAAACAAAATAATTCCAGCTTGACTGAAAAGTTAGCAATGACAGTCAAAGTAAGTTATTAGTTGAGACTGTGACTTTCCTTGAGAAGTTAAGCTATATTCATGGAAGTCTTGCTTACCTGCATTTAAGAATTCTGTATGAATGCTTTAGCAGAAGATGAGAGCAATTCTGTGTCCCCCAGCGACTAAAAGGTATCTCCAGCAGCAGAACTAGTACAAAGAGAGAGACATAATCTACTGCTTTGTTTATTTTTTTTTATCCGGAAAGGTTCAGCTAAGAGGACAGCCAGATTCAGAAGGGCTGAGGAAGATACTATTTTAACACATCTCACAGTAGACAGATCTTTGTAGTAGAAGCTAAACGGAAGAAACATGGGAGAGTGACCTCCTTCTGATGTCATATATTTAATATAAATTTGGAATGAGGCTTAGGATGACTGGCAAATCTTAATTAACAAACAGGGAATTAAATTTTATGTCAACTGCTCACATATTTCTGAACTGGAGAGAAGTATGCCTTTTGCTTCATTTTCTCAGTGCTGTGCACACAGTCCTTCTTCTGTTTGACCTTGAAATAAACAAGAATGAAGAAAACATTTTTGAAAACTGACAGCTCACTACAACTAAGCAGAAATAAAATAGGAGGCTTTTAAAAACCTACATTGTTACAACAACGTTTAAACTAGCAGAAGATCTTCAGAAGGCTATTTTAAGTACAGCTGCCAACAAGAAGACTGAGAATCTTGATGTTCCCATCATCACTTGAGAGACAGAGTTGTACCTACTCAACTCCGCTTTCCTGCATGATGAAAAATAAATCTGAGACGTGTCCTTGAAGTATCAACCCCCAAAAAACTCTGCTCGTGAGAGTTATGTCCTTCCAACGGACACGTTTCCATTACGCTTCTCAGTGTCATAATTGGTAACACAGAAGTGAAAACCATTTCACAAAAATGGTCATAAATTCCTAGGTTCCTATATAAAAAGCAACCAAGTCACAACCAGTTTGTAGAAAAACTCATTCAACCAACACACAGTACTTTTTACATTTACTTACCTGAGAGACAGGAAAACTATCCCTAAAGCACAGCACTAAAAAAAAAAATCACTTTTTTAACACATACAGTGACCTAGGTATCTGCACTAAAAACCCTAAAATTTAGAAGTTCCTGTCCTGGATTCATGAAAAGATAGTGTTTATTTTAATTAAAAATATACTTAGGGATGATTCATTAATGAATCATGTGTATGGCAAAACTCTGTTATTATTAATTGAACACTTTCATTCAAAAATTTGTCATTTCTTGAAGTGGATGTCGTATTTAATTTCAATATTTAAAACTCTCTTTTAGTAACTGGATGAATTCATAGGAATATTTGTGTTATTGTCTACACATAGTTTCTCACTGGTATTGCTTTTAGTATATTTAGTTCCATATAACACATTTGTAGCTTGAACACTTTAAAACATGGGTTCAAGCATGTTCAGTGCTTTGTTCGGTTAAATTATTTGCCAGTATTTTCTCCAACCACAGTAACACATTCCAACTCCCTTTTCATGAATCTACCTTCTTCACTTTTCTTCTTTGTCGTCTTGGCAAGAAATATCCTTCTCTAAGGTATAGCTTAAGGTTATTTTTTCCCCAGGCTGAGTAACAGATAACAATTCAGCAGGTACTTTGCAGTTTACTGGTTAGATTACTAGAAAACTTACATTTTTCTGAAGTTACCTACTCTTTAACAGGTCTGTCGCCCATATGCATTTTCTTCAGACCTATTGCCACTTTGCCAATGCGGAACTCACATTGAAAATGGCAGAGAGAACATAGTCCTCCTGCTACAAACACAATGCAGTTGTTTATTCTTCTGACACTCCACTCCTAGCATTGTTTAAAGCTCTTGTATCAAATGAAAACTTTCATTCCATGGAGCAATACTGTTGCCCATGCAGTAGATCAACCATTAGAGACTAGTCTTTACAAATATTTAGCCAAGTCTTATGCTGCATCAGAAACAGAGAACAACACACATATGCAGGAGTGAACTCTGTCTCTGATTTGAGGTTTTCTTCAGTCTGATCCTTGTTTCTATCAAATTTAAACAAAGAAGGAAATGGAATGCAAGAAGGTAAAATGTCACGCACCATTATTAAAATGAAATAGTTCTTTCAGAAATGCTAATTTTTTCACATAGCACATGTTGTGAGTTTAATTTATTATTAGTTATGCTGTTAAATTGACTGAAAATACACCATTATACCTTAATAATCCTATTGTATGCACAAACCACATCCTTAACTGGAGACCCACAAGTTATGCTTCCATGATGTAATACAGATGTAGCCTACAGAATTAATGTGCATTTCAAGTGTTCAAAACATTTCTAAATACACATAAATTAAAAATGGTCAAAATATGATTCCAATAAACATCAATGTAACCTTTTTTCAACGTTTCACAGATCATGGCATATGCCAAATAAAGTTATTCTGCATAACTCTGGGCACATGTTTTCAAATTTCATGTAGTTTATTTTTCCCATTTAATTTCTGAATCAGATAGTCCAACTTACTTCACAAACCTGTGAAATTCATTATGAAACTGTGCAGACAGATACTACAGCTAGTATGGGATACATTTTTTCCTCTTATCTGTCTACGTGTTTCCCACAGAAAAACAACACAGCCCATGTGTAAATTAGTCTGTGAGAGATAAAATCATTCCTTCAGTTCCCCCACTTTATCACACAAAAATAAAGATCTTCAGTACTGAAAGCTTCGTAGCCTTAGGGCTTACAGAGCATTGCCATATGACATATGTTGCTGCATGTATTGCAACTGATGTTTTGGACTAATTTTTAGTAAAACTTAATTACATAATAATAATAAACGTGTTTATATATCAATATAGATTTCAAAAGTCTTGGAAATTCTTGCTGTAATTAGTAAAAAGTGTTTTGCAACAGTTCCTTTCCCCTTTTATTGTTTCCACATTACAGAAGTGCACCAAATCTATATCCACTTTCCTTAGCTAATGTCAGTTGATGTACTTCCAGGCTTGCGGTGGATGTGGTTTGGTCCTGTTCCCCAACTGGCTGCTAAAACCTGCTCCTTGCAAGCTCCACTCCCCACAGCACAACTTGCTCCCCACGGCTGCTGTGTCCTTCCTGGGAGCTGCAGTGCTGATGTCAAGCTCTGCGCACAGCTTCTCCTGTCCCTTCAGCCGCCCACTGAAACCTGTACTCAGGCATCGGCACCCTGGCTCTTGCCCTCGTGCCCCTAGCAGACTCTGTCAGCATTTGGCCAAACGAGGCTTGGCTGGCTCTGCAGCTCTGGAGCTACAGCACGGGGCTCAGGGCTGGCCTTACCAGGCTGTGAAATTCCACTGAAACCAAAGGGATTTCTTCTGCTGAGTGGAACGCGCGCAAAAGGGCTGTCAGGATTGGGGTCTCACGCACTACATGAGTGGAAGAAGGAAAATGGAAAACTTCTCAATGAGCCTGTTTGCTTTGTAATATAAAACCATATAATGAAGGCACATTCACATCGTTGTAATTTTCTAATGTTTTATACCTTAGTCTTATTTTTCATAGCAGTTCCTCTGATTTATCCATTTCAATTTTTTAATGTTATTCCTTCTTTTTTGTCGCCTGTTTATTATTGGCATATATTTTTAGTATTTTTCCTTTGGATTTTTTTTTTAAATTGACAAGATTTCATCTCTGTTTGTTAAAGAGAACCAGCTGTTTTCTTCAAAGATAATTTTCTGAAGCTGTTGTGTGCCATAATTACACTGCAATTACACAGCAATATCCATAAAAGCAGATGAGGATTCTATGTGTCCTTCTGACTCATTAGAAGTTGCAAAAATGATGGATGCAGTCTTTCCTAGCTTGACTATTGCCCTCTGTTGGCAAACCCGAGTCCTGTCATATCAAGAAAGAACTAAAGAGAGGAATAAGAGAAAACTTTTGATATGAGAATAGTTTTAGTTTTGGTAATAGAAATAGTGAAATAATATTGAAGCTCGAAAGCATTTTCTAGGTGCATTTTATGGAGAACACTTTGAATGCTTTATTTAATGTTTGTAATAAATCAACATTATATTCATTTTGTGTTCCATTTTCTGATAAATTACTTCTTTTTTTCATACAGTCAAATTACTCGAACTCTTCTTCTCTTTTCATTTCATTCTAACATTCATGTAATTTCCTTATGAAAACCTTCAAACAATTTGTGGTTTTTAAAGATATGATCAGATTCTATTCAGTGCTGTTTTGTTCAGTTGTTCTGACATGAGTTACTTGAAAAAGAAGTCAAAATATGCTTATATGGGTTTGGAATACCTTAGATCTTTATGCTCTTACTGTGGAGATGAATAAAATCATAGAGTATCTCTCTTCACTCAGACCAAAGCAGACCAAACCCCATTCATCGTGAACCAACAGACCAAAAATAATTTCATACCAGAATCAGTTCTCGAATATTTTAGATGACAGAAGAGTCACTTGAATAGAAGGGGGGGGAGGGGGGAGGGTGGCAGGTTTTGAGGGTTAGGGAGTGTTGTTTGGGTTTTTTTTTTCTTTAAATATTGACTCAGGTGAGCTAATTGGCTTTGCTGGTTCATTTTGTGGTTACGGTTTAGCTTGGTGACTTCTAAAGATTCCGCATGATGAGCCTGGCTACTTGCACTGACTTTCAGTGGACCTTTGTTCACTCTCTCAGAGAAGGCACTGATCTCTCTCTGATCTTGATTTGCAAAAGGCTTACGGATGGGGCAGAACTTCAATAGACAAATTAGTTTCATTAAGATCTTGCAAAGTTTAACATGAGTGGCAACTCAGGAAAGACCTATCAGCACATTAGTTTCTCCTGCATTCTTTCAGTTTCAACCAGAGCTAAATCCTTATACTGTTTCAAAACATTTACTTTGGCATGGGCAATAAGTCGTATTCTGATATTGTAGCCAACTGGTCAACCAAAGTATACACGGCAATTATGAGTGCTCTAGTGACTTTTAACAAACAGACCCTGTTTAAACAATAAAGTTAAACAAAAATAATTTTAGAGAATCTGAAAAAAAATACAGGCACCGGAAAACTAACATGTGTTTTGTTTTCAGTTTTATTTCTAGCTGTCATAGCATCTACAATGTGTCTTGCAGCTTGCAGAATTTTTAGATACCTGGAACTGAAGTGTCTCCTTTAGCTGCAGGGGAAGACTAGACTTTGTTAAGCCTAACAGAAGCACAGGAATGTATTTTCTATTGCTCATTTTTTTTCAGCATGGTTAGCGAAGGTAACTTAAGTGAAGCTGCATAGGTCAGTTACTTCTTGTTTAGCATCACCAGGTTGACCTGAAATTATTGTATTTTGTCTCTTTCCTTTCTTTTCAGCAACAATCCATTAATATTTCTGAGAATTTTTTTCCCATGAAATTAGACTTGCACACTAAGACACCGTGAACATAATAAGAAATGTACATCAGGAAAAATGGAAATGTGGAAAGACACCACATTTGTAAAATGAGGAACAAGTAGTCTTTGTCCACTACAAATGCACTGTCAATTTTCTGTTTCTGTGTAGGGCAGTAGTTCTTTCAATACATTACATGATTGCATAATTGCAGGATTTTCAGCTTTTCTTCCATCTAGTGATGGTTAACTGAACTGTGTTGATTAGCTTTCAGTACAAGGCTTGACAATGGTTCTGCAATCATTCTGCACAGCTCATACGAAGTAGTATTTTTCCTTTTTTTATGACAAACACCTGATGAAGTGTATTGTTAGAGTCTCAGTTTTTAATCTGCTGTTCTTGTAAAACACACCACTTTTGATGCCAAGTGTAAATTTTCTGCAGTTTCTTTGCATTTTACTTCTACAATCACATTTCTTTCGATATTTGGGGAGCATTCTTTGTAGCGTAATTATTTACAGCAATAAAATAAAATAGAAAATCACCTTTGTTTTCTGGAAGTGATTTTAAAACATTGCATTTAGCAATGCTATGAAATCTCTAGTAGTGAAACGGTAAGTCACTTATATTTGCAGGCTCAGTTTGAATGTTTTTTCTGCTGTATGTACTTAAAACATCAATAGATAGGAAATCAGAATTCAGCTACCAAAGTGAAGATACATTTTAAAATAGTGCAGAAAGCACAAGCAAATAAAACAATGAAAAAAATATTTGTGCATATGTAACTAGGAAAAAGTATACAGCATTTAAAGCTCATCCTTCTCAGTTTTCTCCATTTTTTACAGAATCGCTGCTTTTTTTGAGACGTACAGTTCTGATGATGAAATTGTCACTTCATGAACTGCATTGTCTATATGAGTTCATAAAAAGAGATGAGAAGAGGTAGACTCTAAAGTGCATTTAATCATCAAACTGTAAAACATCATATTATAGTTAGATGTAGCCATTCAAAGAAATCTGAATTGTGTTTACTGGCTTCTAATTTTTTCTAAAAGCTCATTTTATTGGTGTTGTCAAATCAAAGTTTCTGTATATCTCATTGCAAGAAATGTAAGAAAAAGAGACTGGGAGATACACACTCTGGTTATTGCATGTAAGAACTGCGAAGGTCTTTGCTTCAGAGATATTAGGACATACTATCCTGCTGTAAATATAATGAATTTCAGACAGTGAAAATTCAGGCTCACTACCACAGTTGGTGATGTTTTAGTTAATTTTTTTCCTCAATGGTTGTACTAAGATTAGTATATAAACACAATGTTTCTGCCATAACTCCTACATAAAATGCATCACATTGGAAAAACTGTTTCTGTTTTCTTGTACCTGCAATCCTCAGTGGAAACAGTTTGAAGATGGGAGGGGTAAACTGAAAGTCCGGATGCTTAGCCAACAACTATCATTGTAAGTCAGTTGGCTTGGAATAAGCAAATATCTGTTTCCATCAAATGAAAATATGGTGAAGATCTTCCCAGATAACTATATACTTAAAATGTCATTTATAACTACAGATTACTTGATTATAGATGAAAAATGAAAGACACCTTTTAATCCCTTTTGAAAAGATTATTTTAGTGAGACTAACAATGACACATCCAGATGTACAATAATCTAGATGTCATTCAACTGTTCAAGCTGTTCTCCTTTAAATATTTTACTTTTCCTTTTGCAAGTATATAATTCATATAAAATCATTTACTGACCTCTGCCATCAGATTATTTTCAGTCTATTTTTAAACTCTCTGTTGCACTCACGTTATGTATTCAATGATGCTATATGTATGTACAGTACATTGCTCACAAACATTATTAGTTTCATTCTTTCTGATTTAGGATTAAGATTTGTCTTTCAAATTCACAGTTTCTGTCACCTGCCATCATTTTCTGCCTGTCTTTACACATAAGATCAATGCTCTTAGAGTTCAGGTTTCTGCGAATGTCATCCTGAAGTTGATGGTATTTCTGGTTCTTTATTGGCTTCTGACATATCAGTACACTTAAGTACAATTTTTCTCCAGTGCCTGAGGCTGAATTGACTGAAGTGGTCCTTCAGTTGCATTCTGTCATCTGTGTGTTGACCATGACCTTCATGGTTTATTTATGATTAGGAGGTTATGTCTTTCCTTACTCCAGCAATGCTATTTTAGCGTAGTTCTTTACAAAATTTCTTAGTTCTGCAAATACTTTGCAAATTTGCGGACTCCCTCTCTGCATTAGCCTGCAATAAATTCTGCAATATTCTGAAGGAACCTAGCCTGGACTTTTAGAGAAATATTCTAGATATTATTTCCAGTGTCATCTTAGATTGTCACTCACATTGTCTGCTGTCCGGTAAAAGCAGGCAAATAATAAATGATCTTTGCCATCTCTGGATCTTATCACTGTGCTATGAGTTCTTAGATGTGGTTTTATTGTGAGGCCTTTAATGATCTGGTAAGGAATCTGCTTAATTATGTCTTATCTGCCTGGGAGTGATTGTGTCTGGTAGACACCAAAAAGTATGATGAGTTTATGGCAGGATGAGACTTTTATGAGCTTTGCATTTCAACAGTTGATAAAATATGACCTAGACATCATTAGTGTTCCAAACTGTGTGGTGTGTTAATTATATTTGGAGTTTCATCTGGGATTTTATGTATAGTTTAAACTTAAACTATAAATTGAGGAATGCGACTTCCTTAAGCAGAAACCTTCAGCAGAAACCCTAAACGAAATTAATGACATGATTCATGTCAGTACAGGTACTAAGATGACCTTACTGTCTAGCTTATTAGTTAGAACAGGATTGTTCTATCAACATCAGAGAAAAAGGATATAAATCTTGTATGAATAAAACTTGGGCAGATCTACCAGCTGAAAGTTATTTGTCTCCTCAAGTAAATAAGTATGAGTAACTTCTCGAACTTATATTTTCACAGAGTTATGTGGACTAAGAAGAACATCTACTAAAAAAAATCTATATTACTGCCCTAGAAACACAGATTTCTTTTGAGACAATTTTTGTAAATCTGGTCGTTCACATCTTTTCTAAAGTCACTTTGAAATTGTGGCCCTTGGGGATGCTCAGCTAACATTAGTGTTAAGAATTTCATCTATACATTTTTTACATGCAGGTTTTATTGCCACAATGTAGAATCATAGAATTATCTGGTTGGAAAAGACCTCTAAGATCAACGAGTCCAACCGTACCTGTCTCGTTACTAAACCATGATCCTAAGAAACTCATCTACCTTTCTTTTAAACACCTCCAGGGATGGCGACTCAACCATAGAATCATACAGTCACCTAGTTGGAAGAGACATCTCCTTTATGCCATGCTCCATGAAAACACTCCACGTTTCCTTCAGTGATTTTGAAAGCAAACTGTTCTGTTAGGTAAACTAAATGAGCCAATGATGTCACTGCTATGCTTTAGACTGTGCACTGCTTCCAAGTTCATCCACGCAATGACATTTAAATTTGGCATCTCTAGGTATAAAGTATTTCACATTGTGTCCTCTGTATTCTTCCTAATCAGTTAAAACCAACACTTGGAATAAATTTAAGAAGAGAAGGCTTCTTGAAGGCAAGAATACACATTGAGGTCCTGGTCTAGCAGTCTGCATTTATTTATTGAAGCACGTAAGCCCATAATATTATATTTGCTAAATATGGAAAATCCTACCAAATGAAATTTAAGCACTCGTTTAAGCAAAAAATAAGTTATGGTTGTATTTTTTTAATTGGGACTAGGGGAATGACTAGACTCATTATTGGTCAAGTGTCTGACATTAGTATTAGGAAAGATCTGCTTATATATATGTGGTGGATGCCATTAGTAGTGCTGACAATCTTTTCTGTTGTACACACTGAAAATATGAAAAAAAACCCCAAACAACAACCCACCAAAAATGCAGAATCGGTTAATCCAGACACATTTATCACAGACAAATGGAAATGACTGGACACAAGTCCAGTAATGAGCGTCATTGTCCAAAGTACAAAATCACAGCTAATTTGTAAAACCATTAACCCACATAATATTTACTCTCCTATTTAAAAATCAGAAGTATTTAAAAGGTTTAAGGGGAAAAGAAGCCAACAAGGCTTGATGATTCATTATTTTGAAAATCACACATGCTCTTGCTAAGACAATTAAGGCTTTGGTCACAAATCCTTTGATTTTATTGATTTGCCAGGAATGATAACTCTGGCTCATTTTATATTTAACTTTTTGCTCTAGAAGCCTGCCTTTAAAGGTTATACTCAGAGTACTAAAATAAAAGAATAGTGTTGCCTAGTCAAGATAATCTGAATGTTTAAAATTAATTTGAAATGTTTTTAAACAATCCATGTTCTGGTTATTTATAGAAAATATTTGGCTAAAACCAGAGTACAATATTCAAGAGACAGACACAGCTAGAAACCAGTAAACATTACGATTTCGTCTCCCAACTTATTTGTCCTGTATTATGAAACTTGTTACAAGAGTTTTGAACAGAAGAAACTGACACTATCCAAAACACTTGTCATTAAAAATAGGACCCACTTAATTTTAACCCACAACAAAAGATATTCCACACTCAAGACAGGGGTTTCACTAACTCAATAATTATGTAATCTGAAACTTCCAGTTTTATTCAGCCTCCACATTTTAAAACAATAAGATATGGTAAGTAGCTTGTCAGAATAAAAATCACTCCCCTTCTTCGTAATGTCACTGGAAATCTATCTTGATTTGTGTTTATTTAATTCTTGATGTAGGATGCACTAATCCTTTGATGTCCTCAAATAATCTTAGCTAGAGAGCCTAGCTAGAACTCTTACACAGAAATGTCCCCAGAAAAGGCTTGACTTAGTAATCAACCTGATGTTTAACGTGTTAGCATCTCATGAGATGTCACAGTGATCAGTAATACGTTCAGACTAAATCACAGTTTCATTCATGTTCTATCAGAAAAGACAAAACTGCATGTTTGTAAGATTTACAGATAACACTAATTTATGAAGATGAGATCATGGCCAGTAATAGAGAAATTATGTCAAGTTTAGATACCTTCTAGAGAACTTAAGTAATTAAAAAGTAAATCTTACAGACTAGCACGCAAAGTATTTCAATTGTAGCACTAATCAAATTGCACCAGTATATTATGTTGGAGATTTATTCATGTGATCATCTTTTCTTCTAAACACACATCTTACAGCAACAGCTTTACAGACAGCAGCTAATCTGTGGCAAACCGACGAGCAATTAAGAAATGTACCTGCAGCTGAATGTATTAGTCTTCCTATTTGATGACACATTTGGGTTTATTTTTCTCCTATGTCATAGAAGGATGAAATCATGACCTTTCTGAAATTTCCCGTACATACATAAAGACACATGCACAAAGGCTGAGGTTCCACCTTCGCCGCTCTGTCATTCCCTCGACAAGACAAGATCACTGAGCAGTAAACTGCTTAGAGTTAAGATCCTCTCAGTAGGATGCTAGTCCTCTGCATTACAAAGTTTTCATTAGTGCTGGTACTTGGGACACCCTGGGTCTTTCAAAAATTAAATGTTAAATCACTTGGCTAAAGAACAGGTTTTCCTCTTGACTTCATATATCTAATAAAACCCTCCAACACAGGCAAATGAAAAAGTCTTACTCACAATAGCCATCAGTCAAGATACTTTGCTCCAAGAGTCACAAAAGCAACTTCACCAGTTTGTTTGACTTGGTCAGTGCAAGGCTTTGTGATATTTATATATGTGTTGTTCCCACTGGCTACTAATTAGTCTGGGTCAGAATGGCAGGAACTTTCAAAATTAGCAAAGTTTTGCAGGTTCACTATGTTTTAATTTAAAATAAAGTTGCACCTAACTTTTAAAACCAGCTCTAAACATACCACTATAAGAAGGCATGTAAAAATGCAATGAGCACATATCTGGTAACACTTAAAGCAAAATCAGGAAAAAGTGTTGTGTCAGGAGAAACAGTACATTAAGGTAAGCAAGTAGCAAATGCATAAAAAAAGCTTTTGGGGAGTTACTTTAAATATAGGAGGTTTGTGTGCACTTCAGAGGAAGCAGTGACACTTGTTAAAATGTTCTCTTTGGGTTAATCTTATCTTACGAGTTAATAGAGAATTAATCATATGTACACCAGGGAAGAGTGGTTTGATCAATACCGAAAGTATAATCGTCACTAAGGCAACACATCTAATAAGTACATCTTGAATAAAATTCCTTCATGCACTGACTCATTTTTCTTAAAACATGAAACCAATAAGCATTAGAATCCGTTTGGAGTGATCTCAGCAAAGTTTCTGACTGGTCTAACCAAAGTGTATCCATCTATACATCCACAGATATGCAATAAACATATCTAATACATTATTAACACAGAGTAAAAATAATAATGGATCAAGAATTAATCTTTCATGAGCAATATGAAAGTCTGGTGTTGTGCCTATAAAAAATAAACCCCAACCAAAACCTAGCATTTATCTAAATTAACAGAGATTTCCTTCTCAAGCAAATAACTAGGAAACAAGGAAACGTAAAATTTTAAGCTATTTTACTGTGAAAGTAAATACATTAAAAATACTGAATAGTTAAAACACTGAATAGTTACGATTTTTGCGGAATTAAATTAATTGAAGCATTTTAATAGGGGAGTTGTTACATCTAAGAAGTGTGATGATAGAAGTCCAAAATTTTCTTTTTATTCATTCTCTGATTTGTTTTTATTTTTAAAAGCTGGACAGGGTCTTAAGTTAAAGACTGGAAGTAAAAGACATGGTTTCTTTAGTGTATCCAAATACCCTATGCAAATTTTTAGGTAAGCTACCCCCCTGCCCCGCGTAATCTATCCAGTAGCAACAGAAACTGACCTAGTTACATGGTTTCCTACAACTTACTCTAATAAATTGTATCACCCTCTGATGCACCTTCTGTATTCTGCAGTGACCAAGGAAAAAGAAATAAATAAAAATATTGAAAGTTACTTAGAGGTTTACAAATCAGAAAGACAATAAAACTGCAAGATTTATAAGCAGCTCCCCTAATTTCATGCCCTGTGAAACGATATTGACTAAAACCGATTGCTTTGGTGGGACTGATTTAGTATAGGCAGGTGACTTGCTCTGTGTTGTTTCATGGAATAAGTAGAGAAACAGATAACTAAGAAGAAACCATCAAGTCAGTTTGGAAGATCAGAGCTGATATACTTCTGCCTGCCTCATCAAGACTGAAACACTCTGTACTGTTTCCACACAAGCAGGTAACTTTATTTCAGAGGAATCATTTGGCATGTATTTGGTTTGGCGTATCAATGATGAGCTTAGAAATACTGCTGTATGTATTTTTCATTTAAAATACGTCTATTACTGCTTTCAGTGTCTTTTTTATCTCTTGCAGTTCCACTCCAAACCATTCCAATGGAAACTGGCCATTTCTGCCAGACCTCTAATACACTGACCTCCAGCCAACGATTTCCAAAAGCTTACCAAGAAATTCTGTTCTAGGGTTCTATACAATTTCATCCTCCCATGAATTAGTGCATTCATTTTTGACACAAAATGTATTTTACTGAACATATACAGACAACATATGTGTAAGTAATATAAAGACAATATCTTGAAAATAATACAGGCACAAAATAGGTATGAGAGTTGGCTACGCTTTGAGAAGTTTAAGAAAAAACAACAGAAAACAGTCTTGGAGACTGAAGTAAAGGTCTCACCGGGAAGTGATTACTGGGAAGAATTATTGGGAAGAATTACTCTGAGACAACTGCGTGGCTCTTGCCCCTGTCTGTTCACTCTTTTTATTATGCAAGGACAGGTAAATCCCTCAGTTAACAGTGAAACTTCAGAGACTGCAGCCTGTATCTCAAATTAAACCATGACATTTTTAATTTAACTGAATGAGCTGAATTTTTAGTTGTCATGATCTATCTAACAGCCAAGACAAGGCAGGAAAATCTGAAGGTTTTATATAGTGGACAATCAAAAGAAGGAACCACTGTGCCTATCCAAAAGTTAAAGCTATTCATCGTCTTGAACCAATGCCTATAAGCAGTAGAAACAGACACTTTGTCCTCACGACACCTCAGACAGCTGAGATTTGCTATTAAAAAAAGTGAGAGTTTTGTGCCAGAGAAAAAGTAAGGATGTTTGTGTGTGTGCGTGTGTGTGTGCGTGTGTGTGCGTGTGTGTGTAGGGGGTATGGGTGGAAGACTATCGATGAGGTTTAATGAAGATTCAGCTTTGGCAGAGCACAATGGGTGAAAATAGATATGAAAACCAAGTCCCTATTTACTATTCCAGACAAATACATACATCAGAAGCAAATCACTTCAATGCCTTATTGTGTTTTATTGAACCTTTTATTAAATAATATTCATATGATCTCTGTGGTAATACTGTTTGGGAAATGAATAAGCAAAGATTTTTAAAAGAATTTCACAGTATTTCTGAAAAACTACAAGGACTACTGAGAGCATATAAACATCACTCCTTGAGTGGGCGAAATATTTGCTCCCATGAGAAAAATGCTGTTATGCCATTTATGTTCCACTTCCTCAAACATTTATATCCATGATTTAAACATTTATATTCCTCACCATATACTAGTTCTTTATGTTAAACTGTCCCAAACAAGTTTCTGTAATGCATTCTTGCGTAGGGCTGTGGCTGGGTAGCACAAGTGGGAAATGGAGTTAAATCAGCTGCAGCTTGTGAGCAATTCAGGTCCATTTTGGTCTTGTGGCTCTGTTACAGGACAGGCAGGGTGGTTGTGCTGAAATGGCAGATGCTGGCTAAATTGAATCAGCCAGGGAGAGGAAAGCACGTTCATTGGCTCTTTCAGGTATGCAGTTTGTGTGCCATGGTTGTGGGCCTCAGGAGAATAGAGCTGTGTACAGTAAGTAAGACTAGCAGCACTGCCATTAATGGTGTGGGATTTTTTAATTGTCAATGACATCAGGAGGCATCTGTCTGTACTGCAGAGATAGGTAAGGGAGCACTGCGGTACTTTAAGTGTCGAAAGTTATAGAAAGAAAATGAGCGTGCAAATAGAAAGCACAATCCTGAGAAATGATTGTACTCACATAGCATTATCTGCGGATGTCTGGAGATAGCTACAGCTTCATACGGTCTCAAAATCTTGAATGAAACTAGCCGAGTAGAACCGTGCTATTCTATTATGTAAGTACCAAAAAATACAAAGTACAAAATTAAGTGGAAGGAAGCAAATAACAAGGGTCAAAATTCTTTTGTTTTTAAATATTTAAGCTGCAGCTGGTAACAAAGAAAAAAATAAATGTCAGAAGATTGTCATCTTGGTGGTGCCCCATCTAATGTATTTTCAAACCTGTGATCAGTTTCACTATCTTGCACTGTGAAGAGTTTGGCTTGCTAAGTTGAGTTTAGTAAGTGTAGTTAAGTGATGCAATGCATTTGCTGCTCCTATTTTCTCAGCAAACACATGATAAACAGTAATTATCATTTGCTGATAACTCTGAGTGTGTCTCTTTTTAGATCCTGTAGCATCCATAAACTGCTTTTGCTCTTACAATAGAATTTTCAAGAAATCCTTCTGTCGACATAACACAGCTCTATTATTGCAATATGTTGTTCTAACCAACTTTCCTGGGATTTTTTCATATTTCAGATGAAGATTGAGTCATGTAAGTAATACCTTTATGCTTAATAATGAGCTGTATGCATGGGCACTTACCCTCTATTAGAAGGCTAAAGGCACTTAAAATTCAAAATCACTTTTTAGAAAGCTACAGAAATTCCTATGTCTTTTAAAAACAAGATCTAAAGTAATTTATTAATTGTTATACAAAGAAGGCAAGAATAAAAAAAAATAAATTAAAAGAGCTCTAAGTGTTTGGTTCAATGTCTACTGTGAGCCATTCTTTCTCACATTCATGCCAAAACCAATTTTAATGCAAATGCAGTCAAGTACAACTTAGCATTTAAAAATAGAAGATTATGATGTTTGGAGAGTGACTTTCAGGCTGGCCTTTTCAAGGGTAAATGACACGCATATGTTGGAAGACTTGAAGAGGAGGAAAGGATGAAGAATTTCAATAACTGCCAGAAGAGCATGTGCTCTGTAGGAGAGAAGAGTGTTCTAACACCAAGTTACACCACTGTACATTCAAATCTCAGCACCTTTCTCTTCTTCCCTTGAGGAATGAAATAAGTATCCTCTACTATTTGGAAAGATAAAAGTGTCCGTTTACAGACCAAACTAATTTTTATTCTTTTTGTCATTCACGAGTTCAAAAACTTCTCTTTCTTTCAACTAATTTTTGAAAACCTTTGAAGCCTAGCAATGAGGTCAATGCACTTATGGAAAATACTAAAATGCCCTCAATGACAGCCTCACAGCATTTTTAATGTATTTCAAACGTGATCTTTAATAAGATATCCCAAGACATCTATTTGAAACTTACCCTCCTCATTTTGCAAATTATGTATTCCTGACTACAGAGAAGCTACGCACTAAACATGATCAAAAGCCCATTCTGAAAATGTATGTTTACGCATCAACATAATGTTTAGGCAGAAGCACCTGTCCAAATTAAAACAAAGAACACACACACCCCACAGCTGCAATATCTCCATTTAGAAATCAACTAGCATTTCATCTCAGTCTTGGGTTTAGCAGATATCCCCTGAACATACCTAAATGGTCCAGCTTCACACAATATAGATGATCTCCTTAGAACAGTCATCAGGTATAGGTCTTGAAGTAAAACATGCTACTTTGCTCACAGAGGTTTAGTTTCCTTGAAGTGTCCTAAATATCTCATATCTGATGGCCTACAAGCTAGCTTGTTCACCTCGTAGGTGAATGCCTACAAGGGCATTTACCACCCTTCCTCCCAGAATTGTACTACTGTAGAGAATGAAGAGAACAGTAATTCAGGACACTGATTTACAGGGGATGCATAACTTTTGTGCTTTTTATCCAGTGATAGGATGATGTGAAGGAATGAAATACAGGCTTGAGAATGGATCCAATGCTTCTTCTTCAAGTCAAAGTTCCTGGCTACTGGGTTATACAATTAGACATAATTTTAGCCCATTCCTGTGGCCTAACCATCATTGATTGTCTTCTGCAGAGAAGCAAATTGCTAAGATGGTATAAACTATAGGACTTCCTGGGGAAAGGAAATCCTATCTGTGTTTGTACTTTAAAAGAAAGATACAAGCTTTTCTTGATTTTCATCAGTGAAGCACAGATAGCTTTCAAGGGAAGGTATCTGAGGCTTCTGGTCCTCTAAGCAATGAAGAAATGCAGAATTTGCCATGCAATGCCCTTACCATCAATTCTGTATAATCCAACTTGATGAAAGTATGGATCACATTTAATGCTTACCAATCCCTGTCCCCTCCAAAATTATATAGGGCCCCTGACAGCAAGTTACTCATTTTTAGGGCCAGGTGCCTATAAATTTGGCATTGCATTACCTAGTGCAGCTCGTGTCTCATTCACAAAGCAGGACAACATGGCAAAACCAGATGCTTAATACTACCCAGCTATAAAATGACACCCTTATATATATAACAGTGTCTCACCTTAGTTCAATTAATCCATCTTCAGTCATCTGTGTCCATACTTTCAAGTGATGCTTTCCAGAACGGTGTAAATCCTGAAACTAAGAAGCAAGAGTTTCTATCTTTGTCCATTATTACTGCATTATTTTACAGTATGAAACCAGAGCTTGAGTTTATTAGATTCTGTCCTTTGCCTCTCATCCCTCCTTCACAGTGGGAGTGGGAGCGAGGAAGATGGTAATTAAAAAATCCTAGAAATCAGAAGCATAACATTTCCCTTGGATAACTTTATGAATTTAGACTTTACCAAGTAGAAAAATACCACTTGAAATACAGCCAACATTTGTAATCTTAACTCATGTTCTAACTCAGTTTTACTTAAAGGTTGTAACTGCAGGTGTTTGGTTTTGGTTTTTTCCTCCCCATTTTAATAAGCCGTCTGCTGTATGCTTGTTGCATCAAACTAAGTTTGCTGAGCTACTGAGTTCCATTACATACACACACACATACGCAAAAGTACAGTATCACCTCATAAAACACTTCCAAGCTTCATCATCTGAGTAAAGATATGACAGGGCTGTTTATCAGTAGGTAATAAGACAGATAATTTAACTGTACAAGCTCTAATTGGTCTAATTCACTAACTGACCTCTCACCACTTGATTCACTAGTACAATTGAGCTCTGATAAAGCCTTTAATTGTAAATTGCACACAGCTGTGAGCTGCTTCTCACGCTGGCACAAAAACACTATCATCGACTGTTTCATCTCTGCGACCTGCTAATTTGGAGCATATGTAACTGTTTTTAATGCTGAAGGCTTGACATACCACAAACAGCAGATGTTGCAGCTGCCCCTGAGACGCTTTATTTAATTCAATTACGTCTTTTGGAGATATGTAAAAAAGCTAGGCGAGATGAGAGAGGGCAGGAGAATGTTAAAAATGGAGCCCCTGGTTGAGGCCCAGGTGGCTCGATAGGCAAATGATTGGGTGAATGTCTAAATGATCTTTTTAATTGAGTAGACTGACGGCTAATCAGGGTCATGAAGTGTTATCACACTGATGAGCTGAGTGGAGCCCTGGGCTGCTCTGCAATTAATGCTGCTTTTGTGAAAGGAGAAAAAAGGAAGATAATGTATACCATCTGGCAATTGTTTATGATAAAAGCAGCAGTTTGCTACAAATTCAAGTTAAATGCTATTCATAACATTATTTCTTGTGCTGCTGTGGAGGGCAAGGACATAGAGCCCAGGCCTTTGTCTGAATTTCTCATTCTCTTTCAACAAGGAAAACATTCATTTGCTTCCACGTGTGTTGTTATTAATTATTCGCCTTCTTGCTAATGTATGGCCCAAATGATGCTCTCTTTGAAACGCCATGAACAAGTCCAGCAATCTATGTTCTGGGTGTTTCATGCTGAAGCATCCCCTGAGGGAAAAACAAAGTTAGAGTCTCAACTTGTAGCTAAAAGGTGGAAAAAACAAGTCAGTTCTTTTGTTGGTGGTGGCTCACTCTCCCACCCCATTCCCCTCGCCCTTCTCATTTCATTTTAAAGATCTTGCCTCCTGGCAAGCACATTAAAAAGTTCAGGAAAAAGCATAGTTTTGAGAAGGAGGGGGGAAATTGATGGCTGTGAACAACTATGCAGAGAGTTTTCTCTTGGCATACAAAGGCAGGGTTTTACAAAAGAGAAAGACCTGGAATGCTCTTGGGGCTTGACTACCCAGTAAGGTATGGAAAAGCAGATAAATAGTAATGACAGCATAATAATGAACTAAAAACTAGCATCCCTGTAAGTAGAGCACCATTCTGTTATTAGGTAGAAGGTCATAACAAGTGAAAAAAATAATCCTGCCAACTGCTCTTTAGGTTTTAAAGCAATTGCAAGGAGGAAATAATGCTGCTGGGAGCTTGCCTAAAAAGGACACCCAGCAGTCAAGTTAGGGAAAATCTAGTGATACATAAGGTCACTTCCTACAAGTACACAGACAAGAACTTGGAGCCTTGGCTCAGAACTTAAATGTTAAGAGTTAATAAGCTTATAGATTTGTTATAGATTATATTTTTAAACATTATTATATATTTATATATTTATTATATTACAGATTACATTGCTTGCAATATTTGTTTGGAAAATCAGATTCAAATTCCCTTCCCAGTTGTGTCACAAATAGATGGTTTGTCACTAAGCAAGTCACTTAGCTTTTATGTGCTTTATCTAGCAGATATATAAACCACAAATTCTTTTAAAACAGCAGTCAGTTCAAAGTTTATCAGAATTAGCAAATATCCAGTTTAACTCTGCTTTGTTTTAAAAAATTGAAGAGCTAGAAGCAGAGGCTTGATCTTTGCCAAGAAAGAGGGAAAAAACAGATTTTGTAAAGTGTCTTTAATTCTTGGGGAGCTGGCAGTACATTTTGTGTATTAGTACTTTCATTGTGTTCAATGAAAGCTTTTTACCTTGTGACTGAACTTAAGCATTTCTATCATGTATTTCTTTAATGGAAGATGTTACTGTACCGTACTCTAGCAAAAGGAGGTGTAGGCTCAAGAGAAAAGAACATCTCAGTGTCAGTCTCAAGCTTTGATTTTAAGACTTCTTGTTACTTTTTAGATTCTGTGAAGCACAGATGAATACACTACTTGTTACCTTTTATATTAGTGGGTAACATGAAAGAAAGTTAAGTTTTTCTTATTTTCTGTCCTTGCTAACTACTGTGTACTGCATATGTAATAGTATTAACATTTACGGACACTGTGTATTTACATCAGCATAGAGAAGATAAGAATGCGCTGTCACTCTGCAGTTATCACACTTAAACTGTGCTTTCAATCAAACTCCTAGCTATGGTTAACAGACTGAATTGTAAATATACATTCCAGATTCCTTAGCAGTATCCCACCTTCTCCCTAATCTTCTTCCAGATGTTGTAATGTTTAGAAGTAGCTGAGAAATTGTTTTTCTCATCCAAAGGAAGTTTTACAATATTCTTTAAATTTTTATTCTCTGAACCAGGAGAACAACAAAAGAAAAAAAACAAACAAACAAAAAAACAACAAAAAAAAAGAAAAAAATCACAAAAGAGAGGGGAATGAGAACAGAAAATGAGAGCAGGAAGACATGAGTCCACAGCAGGATTTTTCTTGTGTCACTGAAGAGATCCTCAGCTATAACTGATCTGACTGATGTGATGCACAGTACAGCGATGATATCCCAAAGTAGCGTAGGCACAAAAGAGAGTGATAGTGCTTGTAAGCTAGCACATTGCAGCCCTCGGCACAGGTAAGCCACAGAGGGCCAGCAGCGGGCTGACACACATACTGCTTCCAGATTTTGATCAGTCGATGGTACTGTGTAGGTTGGCAGTGCCACGCTCTGCTCTAGGTGCAGACATGCAGAGAGCCTCCCTATGTCATCCATTAAACTCTGAATTATAGACACCAGTTGAAATGATTCTACAATAATAAACATAAAGGCATATCAAATGTTGATCTGTCCCCAGACTCAGTTCCTAGAGTTTAATGAGCCACCCGAATGGTGGATCAGGTCATCTGCCTGTCTCGCCCAGATCAGAAATCCATGCATTACTAAAACAGGTATACATCATCTAGAAAAACATTTCATTTTCAACAAACTATTGTATTCTGAGAAAAACATTCTTAAGAAAATTCTGAACTCAGTTGCTTCGACAACAGCTGTTCACAGGGCTACTGCAACACCACTGCAGCGGCAGATACAATAACCTTTTTTGTACTGGAAAACTGAAGTAGAATATTGCCCTACTTTACTTTTCAACAAGGGCAGTAAGAGAAAATACTAGTAAAAATGCTGTGATAATAATATGTTGTGAGTTGTGTTGGGAAGAAGTGCCTGCTGAGGCTGTTTTGACAGTACTGGTAGTTATCAGATATTGTAGCAGGCAGCTACTCCTGTTAAGACTGTGGAGTCAAAGAGAAACGTTACTACTAACACCGTGCTTTAAAAGATAGCTCAAAATAATATTTAAGATAGCCTTTGAAGCACTTTGAAATCATTGTATTAAGCTCAGAATTATGGATGAACATTGCTTTATTTTAGTTTAATAAAGGTATCACACTCTCTCAGAGTAGTATTAGACACAATAAAAAAGAAATGTTCTTTCTAAGATTTAATGTGCTATTTGAGTTCTCTTCTGTAATCACAATTTCCTATTCCTTTTCTGATTTTTCAGGTACACACTAATGTATAATCGTCACACGTAAAAAATTTGTGGCAACATTTCTACTTTTTTCTGGAAGAGCTGAGGAATCCTGTATTTTATATACATATAATTAGACAACATATGAATTCTATTGTTTTAACATCGTTATAGTGTGACAGAAATTTTTTCAGGTTGACTGGGACTGCATGCATAACTGAATTTTCATTTGCATGAGCAATCCTAAGCACGATATAATTTTTAGTGAAACGGGTACTCAGTTTTAGATCAAACAAAGAAAAAGAATTAAAATTACTCAGTGTTGGCACCTTGAGAAGTGTGCCAACTTCTAAATATATAAACACAAATTCCAGGTCCTGAGTCCAGGAATATTTGAATACTTTGGAAAACTATTTCAATAGAAGAGATTAAGATATATTGATATATTCTTTTCAAAAAACTTGGTTCAGAGTCCTCTTTTTTACTAAATAAAGAGAAGTATTATTATTCCTCCTTCCTTCATCTCAGCTGAGTGGTAAATATTTTCAGTATTGGTCTAAAAAAATTGACATTAAAATTATCTACTTTTCATTTAAGTTCCTATTACTAGGTTCTAATGTACAACACTTATCTTAAAAGTGAACTTCAGATGTTATTCTGCCATACAGACTCACCTTTACCATCATACAAGTATGTTTGTTGGAGAAGAAGGTAAAAATCTCATCCAGGCAATTAAATCACTATACATTTTATCAGTAAAACTATGAATACAGATTTACAGGATTTTGGGATTTAACTGTAACAACATTAACCATTCAGGTAGCTCTTACTGTTGTTTCTTTAAAGGCAAGTACTTTAACTTCTATAAAAATCACAGCTTGCTACAAGGACTTACAGAGTCTTTGAAGCAAGAAGGATCTGGAAAGTAATGTTTCTTAACCTTCAGTTCAAAATTCAGTATAGAGTCCATTCTGCTCCATTCATGGGCTTCCTATGTGATCTTTAGGTGGTAATACAAATAATCAGCATAACCAGGCTTCTGGTTGGTAAGAGTTTTGAGGCTTCCATAAATAGGTTTTGACATATTTTGTTTATGGCTTGGAGAGAGAACAAAATATCATTTACAGCCTACAGAACTGACATACTTTGCATATGGCTTCGAGAGAGAGCAGAATATCATTTACAAACTACAGAAGAGTTCTATGGATTCGTTAAATATATTCTTGGGGCCAAAGGGCAGACGAGAAAGCAGTCCTCTGGGAAAGACCCTTCCTCTTCCAGTTTCAGTGTTACCAAGAGTTATGCATTCATTCCAAGTAGTGGTGTCGTCAATATTCCAATCCTAAAACTATTACATTTGGCTATTGGTAGGGCCAGAGCATTACGTCAGCAAGCCAATTCAGCACCATAATATTTTTACTTAAGAGACTGAATTCCAGGGACACAGTAAAATACATGTGAAATCCTGCTAAATTCGGTATCTTCCCTAGATAAAAGGGCAGGTAGGAAAATGTAAGGTAAACTTACACTGCTACCCCTCTCAACATAATAAAGACTTAAGTTTTTGCCATGTTTTCTTTCAAATTTACTTAGAATTTTAATCATTCAAAGTGAACAATAATGTTAAATGGTGAGGAAATATTTATCCAAACTCTTTTCAGGCCTCTAACTTACCTTGTGAGAATAATATTCTGGAAACGTCTATCTCCCTCTGTTTAATGTAGACACAGAATTTTAGTCTACTTTAGTATTCTAACTAGGATGTTATTCAGAACAATAACATTAGATTACATTAGGTTCCATTTGGGGTCAAAATCCAAAAGGTGAGTTTGCAAAACTTTGGTTGCTAAGGTTATATATTCATTGAATGAATTTAAAATGGGTGGGAAAAGGCCAATTATGTTTTGCAGTGCAGTGCACAATTCTGAAATAAGTCCATGAATAAAAATATCCAAATGTAAACAGAAATTGATATAACTCAGAACATCCTAATTGCTCTTGGAAACACGAATCTCATACAGCACATATAAACCGTGTCATCGTGACAAAAAGCACTCATGGATCCCAGAGTTTTCTACTGAGTATGTTTTAAGTTTATGCTAAAACTAAAAGGAACTGTCTTCAAAAGCAGAACAGATAGTTAGATGTCCAACTCCAGACAAACATCTGAGATGGTATATTACATTAAAATCTTGGAAGATTTCCAAAAACCCTAAAAAGAGACAGGCAGAATTCAACCACTGATACTTAAGTGTGGTTTCGTAACATAGGTAGGACACTTTAATGCTGTTCTTCTGCCAAAAAAAGGCTATTCCTTACTTCCCACTGCCTCATGGCCATATATTTTATTTATCTTTATTGTGCTGGAACCATGCAAACCAGAAAGTTTTTTGGGGGGGTTTATTGTCTAAGGCACAGGAAGATAGAAATGTGTGGAGAAAGGCGGCAATGTTATGACCTTAAATTACTTCTAAAGTTGAAGAAAGCAAAGAACAAGGTGTGGTGACTGCTTACATTTACAGATATACTAATAAGACATGAAATATATAATAGCCATTAGATACAATATCTCTTTCAAGACAACATGGACACAGGTATGTAAATAATTTGTATTTAAGCCTTAGAAATCAAGGTTCTCAACACAGACATACAACACTTGCTGAAATTCGAAGCTAATGTAGTTTCTAAGTAGTTTAGAAAATGGAGAGAAGAGGCAGAACAATCTAAAATGCTGTTAAGTGCCTACTGAGAAATTCCAGGTTGCTTCTGTGTTTTTCCTCAGTTCCCAGGTACACTAAAAATTTCTACAACGTGCCTATTTATATTTTTCATGTTTCATGCCTTTTTAAATTGATCTTTATAATCTTTGGAAAAAAGATAACAATTGTTAAAATTATTTTGTTTGATTTTTACCCTATTCTGCGCGACACAATAATATTCAGATTATCATTAACTCACAAGACACTCTCTCCTAATAATGCAAATGGAGTTGGAGTGTTGGTCTGTATTATTTTGAAAACAAACATATCCATTTTCAGTTCAAACTGACTTAAATGTTAGGGTTTTTGCACATTATTTTTAAAGGTATGCATTTAAAAAGGAAAAAAACCCAGAGATGTACCAAAATGTAATGTTTTATTTAACTTCAAACAACATTTTTCTCCCTCTCACTTCTCATTCGGAACTGCAAGCTGACCAGGGCAAAAGAACAATCCTACTTCCCCACAAAACTTCAGGCTAAGATCATTTACCTAGAATACAGAGTTTCGAATTTTTTACAATGAATGACAGTTTAGTTCTAAAAAGGCAAATACATTTTATGAAAATCTCTTAATAAAATACATGGTTACAAATCTTCCTTCCTTGAATAATGTGTGCATTTGAAGTGACTGCTGTACCTCCTTTCTGCCTGCTTTTAAATCTAAAATTCCCTTTCATATACCTTAGATGAAGCTCAGATACAGGTTACTTTCTTATAATTTACCAGACAGTTCAGGAAATTTTTATTACTACTGACTGGGAATAAAATTTTAATGTAATGAAACACCACAGTGTATAAATATAGTGTATGCACTGCTAACAAGATTCCAAAGTAGCTCCTATAGGCAACTTACATTTATAGACAGAAGTGGGAAGTAAGAAACACAGGGCTTGGTTCCAGATTACCCTAGCATGCAAGGCACTCAGCGATATCTTTCTCTTTCCAGGAGGGATGGTATTGGAGAACAGCAACAGAAAGCAGCAACAACTCGTTTAGCCAGTCCGATGCTCCTTGGGGAAGGACTATGATCAGATTCTCTAGGGATGCAGTTTTCATGAGTCATTTCCAAAAAGGACCACTGGTGGAGATTAGGCAAGATGAGGTCCTGCAAGGTCTTCTATACACGCACCTCATATTTGCAGGGGGAAATCAGGCCCAAATCCTGTTCTTGTACTGTAGCATTTCCCGGCTAGAAGAAACCAAGAAATACCCACATTCACATATGGATTTTTTTCCAGACCGTAGAAGGTTAAATCACTTTTCAAAAAATACTTTGAAGAAAAACAGCTGAAGTTTTAATGCTAAGCACTTTTTGTGAGCCTTTCTGTATATTTGCACTACTCAGTTGCAAGCACTGGTAGTGACAAAGGGCTTAAACAGTTTGCAGTACGGCACAGTCTGTCACTCTGCAAACGTCACAGTAGGAGCACAACTCTGCTCTTTGCCTTCACCACACATTTGGCCAGGGGTTGGCCGGCTGCCCTCCCTGTCCCCTTGGTATTACTGCAGTCTCGGGATGCATGACCTGTAACACTGAAAGAGAGAGCTCATGCTAATGAACCCTTCTCATCACTCGGATCTTTATGCCTAATTCATCAGGCACTTTAGAGAGCGATCAACTCATCACAGCCACACAGTGAATCTTTTAGCTCAAGGCTCTCTTTTCTGTGCACAACTCTGGTTAAAGAGATTGAGTAGATAAAGTATATGTTGATAGATGAAATGTTATCAACATGTCTGCTCACAGACCTACTGCCTGCTGGACTTTTTTCCAATATTGACAACATTGAAGTTAAAAGAGATAATAAACAAATGAAAAAAAAAAAAAAGAAAGGAAATCTGTAATAATTCTGTGATCCAATAAGCATTCTTTAGACAAATAATCTCTTCTGATGTATATGTTTCAATGCATTTAAGGTAATGAGATATTTCCTGAACTGCTTCTTATATTTCTGAAATGTTTTGAGCACACTACCATGGTGATTGATTGCATATTGCATGTCCATTCTTCTCTGTCTGCCCTATTCTTCTCGCTTCACAGTACCTATCAGTTTGCTGTCTGCTATGCTTTGACTCTCCGGGATTCTTTGGGAGGAGATCGTCACCATCAGCAACAGGCTGAAGGTGCTGCCAAATGCACAGACACAAACACACGTGTACATACAGAAAGATCAAATTTTCCCCCTGTTCTCTTTCACTTACTGGCTTTTGGTCTTGCATATTACTACAGTAGCCCTTGAATCTTCACATAGAATTTTGGAAGCTTAAACATTTCATTTGGTAATTCAAGTCTCTTTTCTCTCATGTTTAGTAAACTTTACTACCTATTCATTGGAAAAAAACCTTTAAGGCACAAATTGGCAATCCATTTTGCCCATCTAATCTGACTGGCAGTAAAAACAGTGTATACCTAGAAACAGAAATAAAATTATCCCAGTTGTGTAGTTGTGTGTCCTGTAGACTCTCCAATGACTCTCTGAAGTATAATAAGAAATTTTTGCATTTCAGCAAAATACTTATCAAAAAGCCTGAACTAAACTAAGTCCAATTTTATAAAATAATATCCCTGCTCTGACAAAAAATTAAAAACCCCTCCACAATTTTCACAAGGCAACATGAAATTTACCCGCGTGAATTGCATTAAGTCCTTGATTTTTAAATCTCTCTTGAAATGCTCATTTTCCTTAATAGATTATTATAACTTTTGTTGCCATTCTGGCTTTCAAGCACAATATGGCCAAAGCTCTTTTGGGGAGTATCTTTAGGATACACACTTCTCTCAGGGTGCAGATCCACCTCTGATGTTTGTACTTTGGCTATTTAACACTGATGGACAAGGGAAGGTTTGGGGTCAAAGGTAATCCCAGCTTCCTTTCCCTCCTCTCCTTCTTAATACGAAAGGGTATTTGAAACAATGTGGAAGTGCTTATGGTCAGATGGACAAGAGAGTTTTTAACCTGTCTGGCCTGTTTGGGTATATAAGATGCATATTATATAAATACACACCAACCTGACAGAGAATCAGCTCCCACTGGTGAGGTCATGATCTGACTTTTTTTTCTGAAGACAGATGATGTGATCAGAAATGTTTAGTGCCCTCCCAGAACTTCTACTCAGGCTATGTTTGGAGCTGGGTACCCAAGCTGACCAGGATATTATTTCTACTTGTTGAACAGTGCCTGACTTTCCCCTGTATCTGAAATCTAGTGCAGAGGAATGAATATTTAAATGATCAATTGCTGGAAGTTGTCCTGAAGTCAAAGGAATGAGATCCTCTGGTCAATCTGAATTAAAACAAAAAACCACAACTGTAGTTTTTTGAAAACTGAAGATTCATAGCCCAGTTTTCACTGTAAAAAGGCTTGGATTTGGGGCACTAAAAAACCAAGAGTTTTTCAAAATTTCTATGCAAAATGAAATAATTAGTTTCTGTCAGATTTTAATTGAGACCTTCCTTTATTGTCCAGCATTGTCTAGTAGCTACTGATCTACATGAGTTTTGTTCGCTGGCTTTGTTTGTTTTGCTGAGAAGTTTACATTATTCTGTGTTGCCTGCAGTTTAAAACCTTGATCACATTTATAACCACAGGAATTTCCAGTAAGACATTTCTGAAGAAGATAGAGATAAGATATGGTAATACGGGGGCCTAACAAGAAAATCTATTACTAGTTTTATGTCTCATAGGCCTCTCCCAATATGTTCTTTAAAACTTGAAATAACTTTAAATAATTTTGTCTGCAGATGATCCAAGCAGAAGCACAACTGATTGCAAAAGTTGAAGAAAAGCATTTAAGCCTACTTGGCATCGTTACAGTTCTTTACAGATCTATTATTACATGAAAAAAATCACAGCTCCGGGGAGCTAAGCTATTGTACTTGAACTGGAAGGTCTGAAGCAGATATAGATTGTACTTATTATGTAAAGACCGTCAATTGACAAACATTTGAGAGTGTTCAGAGCACCAACATGAATAATATATATATAAAAATCCACTGGTACAAAAATGTATCACAAAACACCTGAGATCTAACAAAGAAGCTATTACTGGTTCATTGTGAACAGACATTTTCAAGAGTCTTGCAGTTTTTACTTTGTAACATGCTTAATGGAATTAACAAAAGCATCTGGATCTCAGAAAAATGCTTCTTTTAAAGAAAATCTGGAAAGTTATGCAATGATTCTTGTCATGTGATCTGGGAGCGTGGAGTACCCTTAACTCTCATCAAAGTAGAGGGGAAGAGAAGAGGGGTTCTTTATTTTTTAAGTTGTAAAATATGAAGGTTGAGTGGCAGCTCTGTTTGCCACAGATGAGCTATCGCAAGTATAACTGCAGTGGTGTAAATGGAAACCAGATCTACAGGTGAGTTGGGCAGAGTGTTGGGGAGAACCTGGACATGTGGGCTAAGGTGAAAGGGGGACAACACTTTCCTTTTTGGAAAACGAAGATCAGCCCGCAAGTTGAACTACTTCATAGGTTTTACATGTGTAAGCCAGAGGCTCACAGGATTGACAGAATACACATGCACTGATGCTCCGATCCCCATACCAATTTAAACCAGGTGAAGATTTGCCTCATACATAAAGCTATTGTAAATGCAGCGTGCCTTGTGCTTACTTTGAGCTTCTTTGTGTGACAATCAGTCAATGTTGTACTAAAATGAAAATATTGCTCTACATTTCCTTCACTTCACGGTGGAGTTACAGGAGTCAGAGAAGTCTTTCTATTGATTTCAATAGGATTTTGTTCAGCATTTTCTAAAACACTTCAGAATTTGTGTCATGGTGTATAAAGTAACTAAAACTACAAAATCCTTCTTGGATGATATCAGCACCATTCTGAAAAATAATAGAAGAAAATGAAATTTCTGGGAAACAGGTCTCCTTTGAATTTTCCCCTGTGTAAGTTCCTTGGCTGCAGTCTTAAGCAGAGCAAGAGCTGTGTGCTTTCTATGTGAGCACAATACCAAGCACCACAAACGTTCAGCTTAGAACTGTCAAGCCACACATAAAATATTGATACCTCACATTGGCAGGGTTAATACCATGTTATTTTAATTGCAAACACACTGCAGGTGATTAGTCAAACTTGGTACATCTTGAATTCTAAGATAAAGATGCCTTCTGGCTGGACCTCCTGTGTAATTAGCACGATGACCCCCGTGTGCTCTTCTCTGTTATTAATATGATTGGCCTAATATGAGTATTAGATATCGTTCATTAACCTGTTGTGAACCGTCTTAGAAACCATCTTTGAATAATAGACTACATTCTTTTTTCTAAATCCATTTACTAGCAGGGAGAGTGAAAAGGATGAAGACAAGCTTTCTCCATTAGACTGACTGGTATAGTGTTAAGCAATATATAGTGTATGAAATAATAAAAGAGCAAACTAAATAACAGGGCATATCTGGCTCATTAGTAATCGATGATCAAGTGCTCATTTTGTTGAATTTCCACCTTGCTCAGAAGATGAATGCATGTGCCAGAACAGAAATATGCTAACTGATCCTGACTGAAAATAAACTAATGCACATCTGGAAATTCACTGTTTTGTCAGCTCACTACTGTTCTCTCTTTCCTTATTTCTTTCTCCCTTTCTCCCTTTCTTTTTCTCTTTTTCTCTCTTTTTTCTTTCTTCCTTTCTTTCTCCCTTTCTCCCTTTCCCCTTCCTTCCTTCCTTTCTTTCTCTTTCTTTCTTTCTTTCTTCCTTCCTTCCTTCCTTTCTTCCTTTCTCTCTTTCTTTCTTTCTTTCTTTATTTCTTTCTTTCTTTTTTTCTTTCTTTCTTTCTTTCTTTCTTTCTTTCTTTCTTTCTTTCTTTCTTTCTTTCTTCCTCTCTTTCTTCCTCTTTCTTCCTTTCTTTCTTCCTCTCTTTCTTCCTCTCTTTCTTCCTTTCTTTCTCTTTCTTCCTTTCTTTCTCTCTTTCTTCCTTTCTTTCCTTCCTTCTTTCCTTCCTTCTTTCCTTCCTTCTTTCTTTCCTTCTTTCTCTCTCTTTCTTCCTCATTTTCTGTTTCTTTCTCTCTTTTTCTCTCTCTTTCTTCCTCTTTTTCTTTTCCTCTCTCTCAAAACACTTTGAATTTAAATCTTCAATTTGTTATTTAAAGTGCATTTCCTACACACTAGTTATTAAAAAATTACAGACTATTTTCATCATTAGGTGAAAAAAAGGGGGAAAAAAGGAAGTATTTCAGAAGGGGAGTGCACTCCTATGTGAGGCCAAATCTTCAGCTGGTAGGAATAAAGTACTCCACTAGCTTCAATAGAGTTATGTTGTTTACATCAGCTGAGGAAAAAGCTCAGTAGATGAATATCACCTATAACGAACAAGGTTGGATTGGTAACAGCAAATGATATAGTTTTTCTTACTTTCCTGGTTCAATATTTTGCCTTAATAACACTGTTAATCGAGTATTGTTGCCATGTTACTCGTGAGCGCTTGATCACTTCAAATGGTTCATGCAGTATGTGAACCTCTCGGAGTTTCTGGCTTTTGGTGCTTGAGGGAACACTTCAGTTTGAAGACAACGACACGCATGTGGCAGGACAGTTGCCTAAGAAAGGTGCTGAGGTTTACTTTGTCTGATGGGTAAGGTGAGCCCCATTATGGAGGAAGGGTCATGGATTTAAATCACTGAAAGAATGAGACAAAAAGTAGGTGAATAAAGCTCTGGTCTCTGCATCTCATTAGGAAGCACAAACTCCTGTTTTTGTGAAATTCTACTTCATGGGCAAGGGCCAGCTTTGCTCTGTGGGCTGGCATGGGCATTACTAGAGACTTGCTGCTGGGATGCTGCCCTGCAAATCTGTGAGGCATAGGCATGACAGTGGGAGAAGGATCGTCTCCAACAGGTGCAGCTCACAATGCTGGAGACTCGGCAGGTAAATGTAAAAGCAAAATAGTCTTCCAGCAAAGGAGAAATCAATGTCTATGTTTGGTAACCTATACTTGGTTCAAGTAGGACTCTAGGTGTGAGACCACACTAACATAGGACTGAATTTTTATGTTTTAAGACAAATGGGATTATGTGTTTATTCTAGATATTCCTGTTGGAAAAGGTACGAGGCAGAAGATTTACTGATTCTTCTCTCTGATATGCAGTATACTGTTTCATGAAGGCATTATGTTTTAAATCAAATTACTTAAATGCGAGTGGCTCAGAGTGATTGCCTTTGACATCTGAGCAAGAAATACTCAGTAAAGAACTGAATAGTGTGTTGTTATCAAGTGAGTATTGTGGTATTTTCAGGACCTCTTAGAAAGAAAGTCATACCCATTGCTTAAATTAAACACTGAATAGTACGACTTCTGCAGAGGTCAGCTACTAATAACTTAATTCTTAATCATCTGCTAACAAACTGGAGATCAGTTCAATTGTTAGGAATCCTAGCAATACAAAAATTACCACCATGCTGAATTATTAAAGGATTGTATCAAAGAATGAGCTTAAGTTGCTTTGGTCTTGTGTAAAAATTCCTCTGATCTTTGGCAATCATAATTTATTTACAGCTTCCATACGTTCTCCGTTTTTCACAAAGAAATAGGGTTTCTTAAGTATGGCCAGGAGGCACTGAATTTTCATATGTAGTACTGTCTCTCAGTTAGAAAGACAGGGAAGAACTGCTGGCTTGAAGGTTCAGCAGCCAGTTTTTCTGTGTGAAAGGCAGGTTATCTAAACATTTTCTTCCCCTGAGAGGGATATTCATAATATTTATTCTAAAATACAAATATCAGGGCTCTTTGCTCCATGTGAATTATCCTTAGGTATAGTAAATACAGTTCAGGTTAAAATAAAATCAGGGCATAGCAACAGCTAATGTTTACATTTGTAAAACCTACATGTGGAAATTATTGCAGGAAAATGTTCCAGAATTTATTAAAATTTTCCCCTTTTAGCTGGACAAAGAACATTTTAAACATTTGGACTTGAACCCAAGTTGGCTGTAACTGTTTATTGTAGCTTCCACAGAGTATCTCTCTGTTTAATGTGGACATCCTCCTGAAAGTTAGGGGTTGGTTTGTTTTGCAGGAGGTAGATTAATACCAAATGTGCTGGTTTATAAATGACACAGGACAGGATTTTTTTTTTTTTTAAACAAAATTCTGCTTCGCTCTGTCAGCTGACATCTTTACAATTCTTTAGAGCTGAAGACAGGTTGTTCTTAATTATGGTCTCTACTCTAATGCCCCAGCCTGCCTATTTCTGCTCTATAGCGTTCCTTTGGAACAGACATGAACACATTCAGTTTGCTCTCTCTCAAGCAGCCTTACCTATGGTAAACAAGCCCGGAAAGGTTTCACCTGGTTCTTGGAGCAGAAATCCATTTCTCTGAATATTTGTTTCAACAAATCAACAAATCCTGGCAAGGACACATAGTAAAGGCCCATCATAAATAGGCAAAAGACACCGCCTGCTGACAACTCAAGACAGTCCTGTAGAATGTATCTCTATAACCTACTCGCACAATAAAGTTCTTTCCAAAATGCTCAGTGCTAACCAAGTGTCATCCCAACTGAAATAGTAGCAATTGAATTTCCTTTGCAAAGGAAGTGTGAACAAAGCTGGACACTCTTTAAAAACCCCTCACTGTTCAGATGGGGAAAGCAGCTCTGAATAGCCGAGAACTCTGTCAAATCAACATCAGTTCTTGCCAGACCACTCCAAGGTGCTTCTCTTTGCAATTACAGAGTGCATTTCCATTTCTGTCACCAGCAGTTTTCCATGCTTAGAAAAACAATGCTACATGAATTTTACATATATATATATATATGTATGTGTAAAGACAGAGATTTTCCCCTCTAGCTCTCCCATTTAAAACCTAGTAAATTTAAGCATACATAAAACCAAAATCAAATCGAAGTGCTAAACAGAAAGTGAACAGCAAGAATGCAGTGAGATTACACCTAAAAATTTCCCCTCCAAGTTACAGACTTCAGAAAATTAGGAGTGAAAACTGAAGGTTAGAATGAAAGCATTTTAGAAATTTTATCAGTAGTGGTTATGGCGCTATCCTATAGTTCCCAATTATGAACCCACTACTCACATAATTCCCTACCTTGAAGTTGCATTGCATGTTTAAATCCTCTTGTTCATGTATTCATTTTTATTAAAAATCCATACAGGAGAATGACCTTCATGAAGGTAGCTCCCTCAGATGCTGAAAGGAAATAGGAACAACTCTATTTCTTTATTAAAATATGCAGATAAGTTCAGATATTTTTTCCTCTATTTTCAAGAAATACACTTTTTAATATATGCTGTTATATGATTGTGTGCAAAGAAGTATATTTTATTTTACAATATGTAAATAAGGTGCATCTATCAAAAGCAATCCTCACCAATTTTTCTTTCTTTTGGAAAAATTAAAACATATTTTACAGCTAACTGTGTGATAGTACTGTATCTAATATGATTTCAGCTGAGAGAAACCAATAAATATAAGTTTAGGGGATGGGTTTTGAAAAATGGCTCCCTTAATTTTTAGTATAGCATTTGTTTACAAACAAGCAAAATACTCTGCTTAACTGGGAATGAAATCAAATCTCCTCTGTCACTTCAAACAGGATAGCCCTGCCTGCAGTTTTCGTTGAAACAGCCCAGAAATTTGAGGTGTTTTATCAGAGTCCACCTTCATATACCATGAAATATTAGATGTCTGGAAACACAAAAAAAGCAATAATTGGCATCAAAAGCACAGGAAAGTAATCGGAATGTTATCTTCCACTCATACACACACGTTTTAAAGACTTTTAACAGTTTCTCGCAGAACACCTGCTCAGTCAGTCTACCGTGGGATGCTTTGCACTTGGGTTGTTGTGAGTTTTAGCAGACTGTCTTTTCCATCTAAAGTAAAAATTGTTGTCTTTTCTGAAATTCAGAGATTTTTTTTTTTTTTTATTCCTCTGCATATACCGTATTTGACTATAAAATAATGTGTTTTCATTAGCATAGCAAAATGAGGTCATATGGAGTTAGCCAGTTATCCGTGCTAGCAAAGGGACTGGCATCCAGATTAGGGCAAGGAAATACATTTAGGCTTAAATCCCAGTTCTGCTGTGAGCCAGCCATCCTCACTCCTGCCAATTTGAGACAAAATACTCTAAAAGTGCTTTATAATATGTGCTTTAGTCTGACCTCAATTATGATCAATTTATACCAGACTAATTGAAGGGAAAATTTGGACCAGAACTACAGCTTTCTAAATTTTATTTTTTGAGATCAAATCTTTGCATCATGATGCATGTGCCGTCACAATATTACTAAAGAAAGGTTATCCTGTTTTGCAGAAATACAGGTTAATTACCAAGAACATTCTTGAATTCTTCGGCTTTTCCTCTGGAGTGGGGGAACCAAAGGTGGCCTTATTCATTTTACTTAAATTGACTCAAGCAGAGCACAATCAGCTTTAAAGTCCTACCACTTAGGGAAATTAGTAAACAAAATTTCCAAATTTTTGTGAACTGATTAATGACACAATAAGCAGGAAGAATTTGCCATGTGCAACACTGAGTTCTGGAAGTTCAGCAAACTCAATGGAGGAGTCCAATGTTTCTCCATATATCTTTTCCCCAGTGAACTTTCTATGCTTTAATTGATGGTGACTTATGCACTTATTAAACCAAGCCTTAGTAGCTGGGAGCTACCTGCACGAAATATTCTCATTACGGGGTAAGAGCATCAAATGACTTCTGCATTAGAAGACCCACAAATGTCAGAATTTACCAGGGACCCATTGCAGCAATGAATATTTTCAGTTTGCTACTCAAGGTCTTACAAACTTTTCCTACTATTATAATTTCTGTGGAAAAGTTTTATTCATACATTAAACTAAATGAACAGGAAGAAAGTCCAAAATCAGTCTATGACAGTCTTTGTAAAATTAATAAGAAATTCTGGGAACCAAAACAAAATGATAAAACAACCTTAGCAAAAAAAATAATAAATTTAATCTAAGCTTTTGATCATTCTTCAACTATCCCTCTTGGGACTGGGCTTTACCAACACATATCTCCAGTAGTTACACTGCAAGGCAATATAGCAATGCATTTATGATGACAAAGTAAATTATTCAATAAAGAAATTCAGATTTCAGTAATGTCTTTTTTCCTCTTAAATTTATGCAGCTCTGTACATTTGCACATTGCTATTTACCTGTCTAGTGAGTGTTAGTATATGAGTGCCTCATAATGAACAAATAGCCAAAATCACACTAGGACGATGGAATATCTTTCCTTCTACTTGCTTTCAGTTGATCTAACCCTCTCTTCTTTTCTTTCCTTCTGTTTCTACCCAACAATTCTTTTTCTCAACTCTATAAATAAATCCACTTGTACATTCTTCTTAACCCCTTATTCATACTTTTAGTTACTTTCTAGGGAATTGTAAAAAATAAATCAGAAATAAAATTTTTCTTCCATTTTGAAAACAGTCAAATCTATGATGTTTTCAATTTTCTGTACCAATAGGCCTTTTAGAAAAGTTGTTACGCTTGGCACAAACTAGACTTCTGCATTTTTCTACAGAAATAGCTGAAAATGTAACAGTCCCACTGCAAACCGGAAAGTAAAGATCACGGTGCCCAAGTTAGCTGAATGGGTTTTCTGAACTGTCTGGAAACTGTCTTCTAGCCACTCACAGAAGACCATTAGCTATTTCTTCTCATAGCAATTTGAAGATGCAGCAGCAGCATAGCATCCAGGCAGGCTGTTACGATATCGGTCGTTGCTCTGAGCTAATGGGAATTTAGGTAGTCCACCCAGGAGAAATGCCTTTGGAACTCTGCTCAAATAAAGGATTACCAACTTCAAAAATACAGTACATGCAGAGGTCCTTTTTATAAACTTAGTATCAGTTGTTCTTCTGACACTGAATTTGAAGAGCCATTTGAAGCAAATATAAGGGCAACTTTTGTTAGAGTTACACAATCTGAACACACAAAATTGAACTTTATAGAGGTAATTTCCCATTGAAGAAAGTGACAGTATCAGAGACAGTACTAGAATCTATTTAAAAATTTATTGAAAGAAACCTTAGTATTTTGGAAACATAGAAAGCATTTAAATATCTGATTAGATAATTGGCATTTTAGCATTGATTTACTATTTGAAAATAAAACTTTTACTCTCTCAGTTTTATATAAGCAGGCATGAATTAAAAACCTTCCATTTTTACATCAAGGCAAATCTAAGGCTTTTTGAAGTTTAAATCATAAAATTAAATAAACAAGACAACCTGGAAAAAATGGGAGTTGGAAGCAGCAGATGTCTCCAGGTATTTCCCTGTCTTGGACTTCTGACTTGGAGCCCAAGGTTTTCTACCCAAGTCACACACCCAAAGCACTTGAATAAGATGTCTGCAAATTACGTCTGTCTCAGGGAAGATTATAAATTTTGCATAGCTGAAAAAAGAAGCCACCATTTACTTTCACACATGTGAACTTCTCAGATATTCAATATCTTTTCAAAATTACCGTTTCTTGAAAACAAATGCTCAGATACACTTTTAGGCAATGTGAAGAAATAATACCGGAAGGTAGTAATTGTCTTCTCGTCATTTCATCACATAATCAAGAACAACTAAAACTTTGATCCAAATTCAGGCTTTGTCTTACTGAGAAACTGTCACTTTATACTATCAGTTATACTATCCTTCAGGTGGCTGCATTTAAACTTTGCTCCAAAATGAAAATAAATTCTGCTTTTTAAATTTTCTCTTGTATTGTTCACAAATATCAGGAGGACACTTATAGTCTTTTGTTTGTTAATCGTTTTTGATAAACAGCGTGCTACACATATCAAAAGACACCATTAACACGGGAAAGAGAATGAAGATAGCTGATGACTAAGGTTTCCATCACTCTCCTGAAGAGCAGGTTCAGATGAAGTTCTCTTCTTTGAAATATTAAATTATTTCTACAACGCCAAGGAAAGAAAATTATTCTAAGTAGTCCAGCCAAACAGTGTTTAGGATCTTCTTGGCAATATGAGAAAAACAGAGATTTGATCATGGGTTGCTGAGATTTGACATCAGCTGCCAAACTACTCTATAATTGTGACATAGATTTTCATTCTACCACTATTTATTAAGAATGTTATCTTGGCATAGAACAACCTTCTCCAAGTCTCTTAGTGGTGTTACTACCTCCATTTAAAAGTATTGATTTGACAAATAAATACTAGTTGAAGAAATATTGTTCACTAGAAGTGTCCTAGTCAGGTTCAATTCTGATTTGATGCTGATGTGTTTGCACAGTTTCAAATGTTTAAATCTATCTAGCTTAGCATAAACAGTTTGCTGTGTATATTTTAAGGCATATGTCAAAAGTGATGATAGTTATTCGAATACAGTATTGAATTCCAGAATAGATAAGATATGGTAACGTCATAGGAAGTATTACATACTGAAAAGACAGTATCGCTCCTAGGCTTTATAAAAATTTATCATCTTTTGTAAATGCCAATCATCATATATGGAAGACAAAATTTCAACTGATTATGCTGCTCAAAAAATTTTGCAAACCAAAAATCAAAGAAGGTGATAATCAGATTTCAAGGGCCACAAACAGGTGTATTTGAAACCAAATGGAAACATTAGAAGACTCAACCAGTTGAGTAGCTTAGAAAGAATAATATGTAAGAAAACAATTTGTTTATTGATTCTTAGTTTTGTATTAGTAAATTATCTAACAAAAGGTTTCCTTGCATCTACTGTTACTATTCTAAGTTATAAATGAGTAAAAGGGTTTACAGCTCAAGAAATAAATGTCTTTAGGTCTGAAAATTCTGTTATTTTCTTTTTTATTTCGAAATAATTTACATCCAAAAATGCACTTTTGGTTTAAAAGGAAACCTGTTTCTTCATAATGTTAGGTAGTAAAAAAACTGGGAAAAAAAAAACAAATGAGGGAGTGTGGGGAGATGGGAAACACTATAACAATTTATTTTTGTATTTCTGTGTGTGAATGTTTAGTTCTGTGCTGCTGCTTCTACAACTCTAAAAGGGCAAAAAGAACTTTTACAGTGCTAAAAGCACTAAGGTCTCTACCAGCAAACTGACCATAGCAGGGCTTTAGGATCACTTTCTATGACAGCACATACTACACTCCTATCAGGGAATGAAATAGCTGGCTGTAAATTTTATTTTTTTTTTTTTTGAGATTTATTGTTCTTGCCTATTAGATTGTGATAAGATCTCAAGAGCATCACAATAATTTAAACTTTGGGTATGTGCTATTGAATAATTGCCCACAACAAAGAAATAAGGCATAAACCCACAGAATCAGCCTCCACAAGAATTAGTTGTGCAGTTTATACAAGAGGCTTCCTCATTGATTCAGACCCTACTCTGTAGGGAAGCAGGTACCTGATGCAATTTAGGCTTTTGAAACATTTTATTATGATGTTACTGTTAATTTGGACACTCTCATTGATTGGCAGCGTTGCTTGTGATGGGGAGCGTAATACCTTCTCTGCTAGGTCCTGGTAAAGTTCCGTTTACCTCAGCAGAGCAGGGCAGAACATTCACACAGCTATGTGGTACCTGGCAGAGTTCAGCTAGCAGGTCCAGAGGAAAATCACTACTTGGAAATATATTTCCTTATCTACCAATGTGTAGCAAAAGATCAGCATTTCAAACATATGTTCATAACATAATTCACTTCAGGTAGGTAAAAGGACAAATACATTTTAGGTATGTAGTTTACTCAGAAAGGACAATTCACTTACAATAATTAGCTTTTCTAGTGAGATTTTAATCATTTCAATTTTTAATTCAAATATTTGGCTAATAGATACGAAAGGTATTTATTTTCTCTTCAGTTGGCTTTCTTTCCTAGGATCAGTATAACATGACAGATGGCTGATGTCATCTTTACTTGGAAGAACTCAGCTGGCAATAATAGCATGGTACATTTCTGGGGATTTGCGGTACTGTATGTCATGAAGTGGTTTTCAACCAAAAAGAGTCCAAAAGGGAATTCCCAGAAGTAAATATCTGCCTATGATATCCTACTGTGTCTTGTTGATGCATCACAAACAGAAGGAAGCATACAGTCTTCATAAAACTCCATAAATATTTACAATATTGTTGAAAATACATTGGAAATGCTACAGATTGCAAATGGTATGGGCCCCCTTGGCATCGTATCTTTAATTTTGCTGTTGAGAATAACAAAAACTGGTGCTTTATATATATCAAAATCTGTTATGTGTATTTTTGAAGTTCAGTGATTTTTGTCACATTTGACATTTGTCTATAATGCAGTGAAAACATTAATATTATTAGAATGTAGATACTCCAGTTGATTTTCATTTTGCTAATGATTGCTGCGATGAGTAGGCTAATGTCAGGGTTGGAGGGTTAAAATTAATGAGAGCTTTCTGTTGCACCATTGATTAATGGTGGATACTGTAGCAAGAGATATTCAGATTCTTCCTTTATAAAAACAGTGAAGGTAAAAACGGACTGATACCAATTTAAATACTTTTAATTTGACTACCTACCAAAATGTTTCCAAAGCTTCTGTCATAGTTGCATCTAGGCCTGACAAAACCTGCGAGGTAGTGTATAAAAATGCGTAAATCGTATCAGATGCTTGTAATGACATAAATTAAAGCTCGCTTTATAAAGCCACACTTTCTTCATCTGCACTAGGCTAAACTGTAACAGATTTTATGTTTTTCTACCTAAATGGACGTTGAAGAGTAGCTTGCCTATAGGTACAGGATAGGACAGATTATAGTTTAATACATGCTTTAATATTAGTAAAATCATTATTAAAAACGTTGATTTTATAATGATATGTAAAACATTGAAACTAGTTGATATTTATCTCCTGTTAATCTAAGAGACTTTATTTACTGGATTCCAAAGATAGAGAACATTCACTTACATTCCTAAAGCTCTAATTCTTCTTGAAGAAAACAGATATAAATGCAAGAGAGCAGACCAATATCCATAACAAACTGAGCAAATATTTTTGACAATTTTTTCTGACTTCAATGCTTTTTCTTACTCTCCATCACAATGAGAAGGAAAAGCTAGGATGGGAAATAACAAAAAGATATATCTTAACCCCCCAAATAAACAAAAATCCTTTAAAATAAAAAAAAAACCCAGTCTTCCTTTCAAAAGTGTCATCTTGTTAAACAAATTACTAAAATTGATTTTAAATTTCTACTAAGAGCTTTTCAAAACATTATTTTTTATAAAAAGAATATCATATAACAAGTATAGAACTTCATAACTTAAGATGAATGTCTTTTCCTTTCATATTAACCTATCTATAAATACCTGGGAAAAGCACAAATAAAATATGACCACGACATTTATATGAATATTTTTATTCCTTTTCAAATTTTTATTAGGAAATAAAATTAAATAGCTGCATATGCCATGGTTAAGAGAAGTTAAATCTTGATACATCACCTGAACATTATGGCCAATGAATGATAATTGACCCATGATACCTATTAGTACCAACACAGGCTTTGCCTATTACATGAACAAATTTGAAGCAGGCCAGCCTTATAATAGGCAGCATAAAGCTGTCATATTCCACTGTACTTACGTTGATGGTGCACAGAAGAGACCATCATACCCTGCAACATGGAAAGTAGTAGGCTGGAAGGATTTTTAATGTTTTTCTTTTATGGTACAGTGTACTTCTTTCCTAAGTATGATTAAATAATCATAAGAACTCCTCTAAGGGCTAATCTGCGTTATTTCCCAGATTTTCACCTTGGGGACATATTGTCCCTTGTCACTGAAACCTCAGGGACAGAAGGGTACGCCACAGGGTGGCACAGCAGGAAGTCGAGATACTGATGAAACAGTGTTCAGTTAATGAAGGCATGGCCCATGGCCTCTGCTGGTATGCCATATGTTTGAAGAAATGCTAATGACTACAATTCAAATACCTTTTTCATCTTAACTATATGTAAATGTGTTTATAAATGCTCTTATAAATATACTATCACATTTTTAAAAGCTAAGTGCTAATGTTGCTTTCAACATCTATAATACACAATAATTAAAACTTTAGCAATTCTGCTTAATTATACCTTATGGGAAACTGTACAGTAATTTATAGAAATTAAGCAGAAAAACAAAGATCAACAGAAATAAAGTAGCAGTGGAAAAACAGAATAATAAATCACTTAGATCATTAACTTAGAAAAACAAAATCATTGTGAGAACACAACTTAGGGCCCAATTCTCAAACAGCTGAGATCTGCAAGGGGAAGATCAGTTAAAAAACTCAAGGCATTCCATTAAAAAACTCCTTTAGCAAGTTGAACTAATTGTGACTTTTTTGAACTGTCAGATCATTTTAAAAAACCCAAACAACAGAAATATAGATTTAAGAGCAAAACTTGGGGAGATTTAGATTCAGCAGTGGCTCTTTCCTCTTTGCTTTACCTTTGTGAAACCCTGTATCACTGCAGGTGATCATTAGCCACAAATGGCATTTTACAGTGAATCATCTCCTCCACAAGTGGCCAAAACAACATCTCCATTGCAACAGCAGAAGTGCTATTCAAGAAGAGCAGTTGGTGACCAGGTTAGACTACATGGGACACTACTATTTTTGCTGCAAGACAAGTTACCCTGTTGCAGTTATCACTATTCCAAAGAAACTCCCTTAAGATCCAGGTTAGAGCACGATATTGCTAATCTGTGAATCTACCCTTGTTATTTTTTTAAATGTAAGTCAGAGACCCGACTAACCCACACGCAACTTCTGCCTAACACCTACTACAGAGATTAAATAAAATAAAAAAGGGCCAACTGTTTTAAAATATTTCTAAATCTTTTTAAAATCTACTAAATGGCATCTCACACAGGCAAACTCAGGAAACTTAACCACAATCTAACTCCACTTTCTAACCAAAAATCCAGCTCAAGCAACAAAGAAACTGAACTGTAAACAGCTACCTGAGGCACAATTAGGACACTTTTGAATGTTAAAGTAGAATATCTATATCAAGCTATTACTCCTGATTATTTTTCCTTTTGCACTTTGACAATCAGGGAGGAAGGAATTCGGTGAATGAGCTTCACTTGTCCGTTTTCAGCCAGAACCATTCTATGTGCTATACCTCTGGTGGAAGACTTTTTCTTCTTCCCTCTCACTAAAAAGGGTCAAAAATTTGACCTTATGCAATGAAGAAGAGAAATGAAAAACTATAGTATTTTGTGACCATCTTGATTACAAATTAGGCAACTTTTAAAAAAAATAATTTCTGTTTAACCATATATGGTGGAGCACTCCGTGGGAACACAAAACCAGCTTGTGTGTGTCTATGTTATATAGTGAAACATTGTAATCTATTTTATAGTCAAAGCACCGGTTGTCTTAACTTCTGTCAAAGAGAATTTGAAAGCTTGCTGCTCAGAGGAGGATACCTTGAACAATGTCTTGGTGGAGGGTTCTTTAGGCTGAGTAAACAACCACTTTGTCAACTCTTGCCATCTCTCTAAGGTGAATTTATCTGTGCCCGCCTCAGTCAAAGGCAGCTTTCTACCCTAAATGCCCTCTTCATCCAGGCAAGACTGTCAGTCAGAGTCAAGAATCTGGCCCCACATATTTGACACATAGGCTCTGAATGTCTCCTCTTTTAACCATTAATACTGACTGGTCTGTTGAGGTGTCATTCTCTTCTGGAAGGCTGGTGAGTCATGGGCCTTTTGTTGGTCCTTCATACAGAAGGAAATTTCACACTCTGGCTGTACATTATTTTTTATTGACAAAAATGTAAAATATGGAGGACAGGGCAATGGACTGGAGAGTGCGTCCTTCAGCTTAGCAAGTCAACTCCAGCTTGGAAAGTAGAGAATTATTTTGGCACTTAGCACTTGCTTGTTGTCCTCTGTGAAGAATATGAGTAAAACTAATTTAGATACCTTCCATTACCACAGTTAAAGAACTCCAGCTCTCTAAAAAGGAAAAGGTTTTCCATTATTACTATAAATGTCTGAATTTCTAAAAAGTAGAGGTAGCCAACCCAGTGATTTTGTCAAGAATCAGAAAATCTGATATGGCTGACCCTCAGGTTCAGACCCAGTAGATATTTAAATATTAGAAATGGGATTTGTGTAGCATTTACCTCCCTCAGTGCAAAACTAAAAGCTAGAAGCTTCCACTAAGTCCTGAAGAGTCTCAAACTGTTCTGTCTCCTCCTATATTACTACTTGTGGATAGTTTTTATTTATTTATTTATTTATTGTTACTAAAATTAAACATTTCTAAATTTTATGGGGAATCATTTACCAAAACTAATAAGTGCCAGTGGGGTCAATCTAATTCAAAGCAGGGATAAGTGGAAAATGCAGGGGGTTTTAATATAACCAGATGAATATATAATTTCTGTCAGCTAAAGATACACAGAAAGCGAGTGGCAGTGACAAAGGAAGATTTCTGGATTTCAGTTCCTATTAACAGGATTATCTCACTCTCCCACAAAAATCAGAAACAGTCTGGAGTTAAAAGACTTGATACCTCATCTGTCCCTTCACAAACCAGTGCTCAGTTACAGAGTTAAACTTGAGGTAAACTGAACCCTTCTCGTCTTTCTTACACATCCGGAAAATCTTCAGTTGTCTTCTGAACCGTAATTGAGCTTTAAGAGGAGCAGGTGAAAGTGTTCTGAAGACAGTGGTTAGTGTACCAGTCTAGGATCTGGGTGAGGTGATCTTGGAAGTCCTCAGGCAGGTCTCCTTTTCACAACTCAATTAACAACTATTCAGTTGAGAATTACGTGCACGCAGGGCAATGATGCTCTTCACCCCCACGTTGCGTAAGTGAGCACATGCCTGTCTTATCTTTAAGAGAGAATTTTCAGCCTCAGACGAACACGGCAGATACTCTATCCTGAAGCTCCCTATGGTTCGGAGACTTGTCCTGTCCATTCGTTAATTCTGTAGCTGCAGGCAGCCTCACACATCTGACGTGTTTATTTCACTTTCTGAGGTGTCTGATTTTCACAATACTCTGTGAAGAAACCTGGCTGCCTAACCAGGGATTCTGCCATATTTGGCCTCACACCATACTAGATGTCACCAGCTGGTGAAAAGGCAAAATACCAGCCCAAATCCTCACTTCTCTGCTTCTTAAGATATTTCAGTAACCCGTTTCATGGTTACTTGTAAAGAGTGGAAAACTCTGAAAAGCTGTATTCCTTTAGAAAAACAACTCCTACAACAGAATGATCCTTGGAATGCCTGTAGGATCCTCAGTCAAACATTTGGATACTAATAAGCAACTTTCTTCTGTTTGCTTGTTTTGGAAAAGTAGATTATTCACTAGAGTATTGCTTATTACTCTCTCTGCCTTTAGGTAAGAAATTGATTATGTGTCATTTCTGCCTTCATCACTCACAGGCCATGTCTTCAGGCCTTCTTCCATGGTGCACCTTGAACTTCCAGTGCTCTTTGGACCCGTCTATATGCCTTCATTTTCCATCACTAACACCCTTCAGAAACATAATCAAGCCTTCTTCCTTTTAAGGGATGATGGCTTATAAAGCTAAAGTCTGAAGATCAAATCAGATGGGCAATATGGTCTGTGGAAAAGATAACTGGGTAAAAATTCACTAATTGTTGAGAGTTTTTTAATTCAGTCAGTATGGTTAAAGATATGTGCAGGCTTACATCTTTAAACAGTCAGTGCAGCTAGATCAATTGTTAATGTTTCAGAAAATATATTAAGAGAATTGATTCAATTTTGAATTTCATAGAAAATTTTGGCCTTTCAGAAAAAAAACATTGACCAAATTGTGTGAAAATAGAATCTGAACTTTTCACTTCTCAGGTATGGATTACATCAGTTACCAGTGAATCTCAGAATGAAACATTTTATTGAAAATAAATTTGAAACAAGCACCAATGTTATACTTCAATAAATGCAAAGAATGTTGTGAGCCTGTTGAGATGTTTTGTTCCAAATTAGAAAACACCTTTCAAGCAAATTTAATCAAAATTGATACTTTCCTTTAAAAAGTTCAATTTTGTCAAAATGCTGTTTCCTGACAGCTGCAGCTATAATTTATATTTAGAAGCTTCCAAAACATTTTAATTTTGAGGTTATTATACAGATACTTCCAGTGCTAGAAGAGAATATTGTGAACTCTGAAGGCTTAGAATAGCCTTTTCAAAGCAGGATCAAAAGCTTTAAAAGATTGCACATGGATATGGCTGGGAAATTATTTCATGAAACAAAAAGCATTTGGAAAATGTTTGGAAAACATTGCCTTCCCTAAATCTTTACAAAGAACGGAAGTCTCAAGCATTTGCTAAGGAAAAATACCATATCATCTTCCTGATTACTCAGTTGTGATTTATTTTGTCTGTTTACTCACATATAGCATGTAAGATGTGAACCCTGGGGCACGAATGAGCAGACTTCAGTAAGGGAAACTGGTGTCTGCTGAACACCCATTATTTACACCAGAAAAACACGTGCCAAAATAGGAAAGAACCGAAAATCAGAAGATAGAAAGCAAAAGCAATACGAACTTGTTTCTCTCTGTCTCTCTTTTTTAATTTTTTTTTTTTTAAGTAGAAGACAAGTTATTTTTTGAAAGGTATTTTCATGCCACCCTTAGAGTCATAGAACACACAGTGTGTATCAGATCTAAACCATAGTTCATTTCACTAGAGGTATCCAGAAAGCTAATTATCTCCTGAGAACTTGCTGTAATTTTAAGGTTATGCACAAGATGTTAACTAATCACACAGCTCCCAGATATTTGTAACATGCAGCGTGACTCTGAGGTTGCATTTAAATGAGAGACAGGCTTGACTACTGATGTGTTGTTTGTTAGTGCTGCACAGCAAGCAAAATGCTACATTACACAGTGCCAAATTCACAATACTTCATCGGTTATGCTTCAGAGATAACAGAAAGCATACAACACTTAATCAGTGTTCAGTGTTCCACAGGCTATATTAAATAATAATAATAATAATAAACTGAGAAGTACTTCAGGAAAAAATAGACTACAAAATTAATTACAAATTGCAAATATGATGCAAATTAATGCAAACAAGAAAAATGAAATGTGTATTTTTCTACCAAACGTGGACCTGATTTGGAAAACTCAAGCTTATTGGGAAATGAAAAGTCACAGGTCAGGCCTTATATTTCCTATATTGTCTCAAAACTATAAAAATATTTGGATGTCCAAATACAAAATCTAAAACTCATGTCCATAAGTTGTTTGCATGATTTCTGTTGATAAACACACTCAGTACATGTACTTAATTTATTGAAAGCAAAACTTCTGTGGATAGGTGTTAGAATTTCTCTCTATTTTCAGAAACTGATGCATAAAGAAAATATGGCTTATTGAATTTGGAAACAATAATGCTGACTTCTTCAAAAAATATCAATAGTGTTATTCAATGGGTTTCCTCCACTGTGATTAGAAGTAGAGGCACCAGCTAGCCACTTTACAACAAATCCTAACTTCTAAAGCTGTAATTCAATGCAATTATTCAGTTAATGGCCAAAAGTGAATACACATTTTCTAATATATAGATAAGATAAAATATAGGCAAGAAAAAGAAACATAATTAGAATATAATAGTATTAACATTTATGCCTTGTCATTTGTAATTTAAAAAAAATATGATATGTAATTATGATAAATAACTGTTGCCTCCAAATTTCTGGAATGTGAATTATTTAATTAATTGTTCCTATTTTATGCTACAACACTAAGCATATTTCAGTAGGTCTATACATATTTCAATAGGTGCATCTTTTAAATTTAGGGCTATGTCATCACCAGACTAAATTAGAGACTAGATAATTAATATTTAACTTCTATTAAAGCATCTTTACAGTTGCAGGCTTAACCACTGCCCTTCATTTAAGACAGCCACATGAAACATCTGTTTGTAAATTTCCACTTACTTTTAGAGGAAGTGAAATAATAATAAAAATTCATAGGGCAAATAAATGGCAAAAAAATCAAAGAAACTAGAGTTTTAGCAACCCAGAAAAAGCCTATATATAAGCTTGGTGCAAAATTTATCCCCTTCTAATCAGCGAGTTGAGGAGAAAAAGAGGGAACCTCAAATGAATGAGACAAAATTCTACAGAGATTTATTTTCAGGGCGTATCTAACAACTGATGTGGATTTCCAGTTTAAGCTCAGTGGAAAAAAAATGGCAAAAACATTCCAGGAAGCTGTGGTATTTGCCATAGAAACTGAATCTTGTCTTGAAGCAAGAAGCAGCTGTTACTGAGAAATATGGAAATAATTTACCGTAAAAGGCAAATGCATAAAGAAAAGAGATTCTAATCTGGCTCATGATATTACTGAATTATTAAAAAATGTCTGAAAAGGAAAGAAATGGACAAAAATGAAAGCTATCAGAAGTACATGCTGATACTATGAGGAAAAACCATTAGAAGATTGCTTAGTTAACTAGAAGGCAGAATGCAGTCTCAGGTGTTCAATGAAATCTGCCTTCCAGCTCAGAGGGAGTTTGGTATAAAGCAAAGAGACTATCAGACCTGAAGGATAAAAAAGCTGTTTACATTCAAAGATAAAACTACAGCTCAGAAATGCTGAAGAGCCTAAAGAATCTGGGATCAAAAAGAGAATATCCTAATTAGCTGTTCCTATTTAAGAATTGTGCCTACTTAACCCAGATTTCTAATCTGTCTTTGAAAAGTGAATTAGAGAAGCTCAGATATTTAGGAAAAAAAAAAAAAAAAAGGATAATTTGATCAGTGGCTTGTATTTCATTATGGTCAAGAACTATGTTTTATCCCCGGAAAAGGACTTTAACTTCCAGTGTCTTAGACACCAGACAAAAAAAAAAAAATCCACAGAAATAAAGTCTTATTCAATGGCAATATTTTTTAAATCAGTTTGAAAAAGTCATTTTTGGGGAATAATTAACTTTAAACCCGCCTCTCCCCAAAACAGAGATTTTCAGTATGTTATTTAAAGTCCACAGGACAAATTGTCTATCAATTAACTCTGACTTCAAAGAATCAGCAAAACTGCAGCTGCAAAAAGCAGAACTTTGTTAGGATGAAAATTTCTTTCTGACTATGTGGTTTTGAAAGAGCCTAGACTTTTAAGGTCCTATTTTTGAAAAAAAGACTATGATGAATTCTGTATTTCTACTGCTATGCAGTCTACACTAATGCTTAAGTACTCGATACAACTAATTCACCTCGCTGAGCTTTAAATGTATTTAAATAATTTCATGAATAAGGTCCTCTGTATACACAACAGTTTTTTATGTTTCGAGTTGTGATGACTTCACAATCCCTTTTCAAGCAATTACACATGAGAAGCCATTAAGTTTGAGGAAAAAAAATAACATAATTTACTTAAAATTTCCCTCAGTAACCCTATAATTTTCGTTTCCACACAACTTTGCCCTGACTTTTTTTAGAAACCTAATCTAGGTCACCACATCATGTCAGAGCCTTCCTGTATCATACATAATTTGTCTGAAATCCTTTGGTTTCTGATGCCTTCAATGCTGGATTATACCCTTTTATTCGTGCATTCCTTTTGATCATTTCATCTCAGTTCTCTGTACACACAATAACAGCTGATGCACATACTAGTTCAAATGCCATACTAAAATGAGTATAGAAGATGGAGTAAGAGACTAAAAATGTACATACAATAGGTGAGTTTGGAAAGGGTCAGTGGGACAGTTCAGTGTGTAAAAGAAGCTCAGAATTTTGGATGATTACCTAAATTTTATTCTGAAAATATTCAAATCTCTTTTTCAGAAAGAGCTCAAGTACAGTGAGACCCCTAATGGGATTATCACTTCTTAATTACCTCAAAAAGTTTGAAGCAAAATTAAACTGTGGGTGATAGTTCAAATATGTAATTCTAATTTTGGATGTCTGCAATAGTTTAATTAAATAATCATACTTGTGGTAACTTCTTTCTCAAAGATTTAGCTGAAATTTTACAGAGCAAAGTTGATGTCCACTAGGAAATCCCCTTAACATAGCATCAGGACATAAAGTATAAAATGGTAAAAACCAGAACAACTGACTCACAAATGGATATCCATGTTTGTTAGGTTGCTGAAAAGTGTGGTAGACACTAATAGGGAACAGCAAGAAAAACGTATGACAAGGTTGAGTGACATTCCACATTTGGGTGGCTAAAGAGCAAAGCTGTAAGAAAAACAAAGTGATTGCCTGGGGTGCAAAGATCCTGTCAACATGAAAACAACTTAAACAAACAATTTTATCTTTTAATTCATATTGAAGACTGTGTCACCATGATGTAACTGAACTCTTTAAAATCAAATCAATCAATGTCCGTAACACTTTGTGGAAGAGCAAGAAGCAGAAAATAGAAACTTGACAGACTGATCTACCTTTGCCCTGATGTTAACTTGTCAACATTTATAACCCGAGAAGGGTAGATCAGATGATATATAAATTGTTCTTAACAGCAGTGACAGCTGCTATCCTTTATCTCTCAATGCATGCAAACCTCATGGAATTATTATTATTATTATTAGCAGTAGTAGTAGTGGTAGTGGTGGTGGTGGTGGTTGTTAAAAGTTCCCCTAACATAATTGTCATGAGACAGATAAAAATTGCTGTAAATCCAGAAGAAAAATAATTAATGCTCTGAAGTATCACAGTATCACAGTATCATAAGGTTGGAAAAGACCTTTGAGATCATTGAGGCCAACCTATGACCCAACAACTACACCTACTTCTACTTGTCAACTACACCATGGCACTAGGTGTTGGGGATGGTTTCATTCCATGACCAGCAGCTAAACTATGACCCTTTTATCAGGAAATATGGCTTTGGATAGGAGCACAGTCCGTCACTGCTGGGGTCCAGAGCTGCCCAAAACTGTGATCACAGCTGAACAGAAATGATATCTAATGCACTGAAATAACACACCAAGCCTAATGGACCACGGAAACCTCAATAGAACCTCAAAACAAATGTCAAACCACTCCACTATTCAGGTAGGAGTGGTGCTACTGACAGTTCTGCTTCAGAAGCAATGTCCTTCCTGGGCACTTCTTATTAGAGTAGACATAAAACAAATTAAACTGCTCTTTGTTTCCCTTCCAGAACTCAGCAAACACTGAACAACAAATGTAAAACGCTCCTTTATTTTGATAAAACAAAACAAAAAAGTTCAGTAACTTTTGATGAATTCTGACTCGTCAAGAGTTAGTTGGAAAAAACTGTAAATATAGGTTTTCCTGCTGCAGTGTGGATTATCCCCAGTCTCTTTCAGTATTTTTGGCTGAGTGGGCTGAAGCCTGAAAAGAAAGGAGGTCTATTGATTCCCAAACCAGGCTTGGGCCTTTCAGAACTTTCAAGACTTTTCATGTCCTCTCGGGGCTCAGTAAAACCTTCAGTGGTTATAACCCAGAGCATTTGCTTCATTTCTCTTCCTGCAGACTGCAGTTGCATGTTTTGAGGCTTTGGGCGCTTCAGACTGATGTGGATTTGTTTTCATTTTGGTGAGCTGCTGCTGTTATCAAGCAGTCAGATGAATAAAAGGTTTAAGGATTGGGTGGTATACGTAAAGATGCCATTTTTGAGCCTTGGGAAAAGATTATTATGTCTTCAGAAGTGAAAAGAGCTAAAACAATCAAAGGAGAGAGAGCGTCTAGGCGTGTTAAAGAGCAATTTCACTTGGAAGCAGGACCAGCGTTTTATAATGTCTAAATAATTTGTTAAGGGGGCTGGTAAAAAGTGCAAAAAGAGACAAATATGGAAGGATAATTAGAGAGGATCAAAATGACATCCTAGCTGTCAAACTGCAGAAACTATTTTAAACTAATGCTAGCAGATACTTCAAATATTACTTAGACAAGACAAAAGGAATGTGTAGGGAGGACCCTAACACATGAGGCTAAGAAAGAGATTGAGTTATAAGCTATATAAAATACACAGATTATTAACTGATTATGCAGTTCTTTTACTTCTCTGGGGAAGCCAGAAAGGAATGCTGTATGTGTAGTCTGCAGGTATAAGGATAGGTAATTATCAAAACATACCTGAATTGCTCGTCTAGAAAAAACACTGAATGTCTCACGTAGGATTTGTCAGTTGGTTCTTCAGTACCAGGACACTGTTTCCTCAGTGGTAGGTAGTTTCTTAGTGACTGTTTCCATCTCTTCTCCCAGTACTTTCCAATTAAATCCCAGGCTACGCCAAGAAAATGGAGGCAAAATAAAGCAGCAGTCCTTCAGGAGCTAGAAATAATGTTTTCATTTGTTTATACACAGTCCATGGGGAAAAGGAAATGATTAATGTTTTTGCTCCCACTTATGTGTCATATTGTTCTCATAGAACAAGACAAACTGAAGGCAGTATAGCCTGTTGCATAGAAAGGATGGGGCAAACCACGAGGATCTGAAACCATACACAGCAGCTTCGCTGTCTGGAACTGCTGGTATTTCAGTTTCTCACTACAGCTCACTGTTGTCTATAATTCATGTATAACGCTGCTGTCTCATCCATTCTTTCAGAGGTAAGAGGTTGTCTGAAAGTATATTTGGGGGCAATTAACAAATACGAACACCAGCATTACAAAAGGCCACAAAATTCTTTAGAGTAACAACAGCTTACTTTGAAACAACAATAAAAAAAAATCTGGTAATAAGTATTTGCCAGGAGAAAAAGGAAAAAAAAAAATGCACACAAATTCTTGATATGGGACTGAATAAATGAAAAGATGCAAACATATGTAACTCATTTTTCAGGTTGAAGCACTTATTTGTGATGCCTGATATGATTGTGAAAACTTAAAGCTCTTTTATACACTTTACACATTTTTAGCTAACCAGGACTGTTTCTTTATTGGCTGTTTTATGTGAATGCTGAATAGCAGTCCCTTCTTGTAGCATTTTTTTCCTACAGCAGCTACTGAAGACTTCATTTACACTGCACAAATTATCCTTAGCAGCAGGTAGGAAGCAATCAGCAAGGTGTAGCTGGCAATAAGTCTATTTTCCTTACAAGATGGAGAGAGCCAGGGGACATGACATTTGTCCAACATAGTCAGGGAGGACTCTATTAGGCAAATCGACTGGAGAATTGTATTCTTGCTGAGGAGACGCTGAAAGAGGGAATGTGAAACAGAGTGGTTATTTTTGTTATGGAGGTTTTGTGGGGTTTTTGTTTTCTGTTGGTTTTATTTCTTGTTAAAGTGATGAAAAGATAGAGGTAAGAAGTCATGGAAATCCTGTAAAAACTTTCTGCAATGCCATAAAATGCATATATTTCTCCTGCACAGGGGCACTCTGGACATTTTAGAGTACATATCTGTGAAATGATTTCACAGCGACTCAGTAGAACTATGAGTAACAGAATAGGAGGAGGAAAGCATGAGGATTTGAGGTATGAAAAAGAATCATAGCTAACGGTGTTTCATCACACAGGATATGTTTTTCAAGAAACAACAGAATAAAACAGGTGCATGAGAGAAATGGGCAAACATACAGTTGTACCTCAGATACCAAAGTGAGATACACGGATTCAGAAAACAAATGTCCCAGAGTTTCTCTTGAAGGTGATTTCCATCCCCCAGAGTTCTTAATCATCTTTTGAAGATGACTGTCCCTCTTCTTGAACTACAATGGTGGAAGTTTTTCCCATTATATCTTATTATTGCTTGTTTCAGTTTTCCTTTGAGTAATCACCCTGGTTCCTCCGTTCAGTAGGCAAGAATGTTGTACTCTTTAAAGTGTTTACTGAATGTTTTACAAGGATTTTTTTTTTCTAGAACTGTAAATACAAAGAACTCTTTTAAACAAATGAATGCCCAGCAGGCTGTATTTTGTATCCTTTTTAAATAATATATTTGCTTGCTACTGGCCTTGGAACTCAACTTCCTACTTTGCCATAAAGTACAAATAAAAGTATCTTGTTAAGTTTCGGACTAATAACTTCTTTTTTCATTCTTAGCCAAATAAAATTTCTAATGTAGTAAACACTGTAAACTCAGACTTGAATGTAAGCTAGTCTCTAGCTAACGGTATTAAATACAGAGACATCTTGAGAAATTCTTATATATGTATGCATTAAATATAATCCTCTTAAGAACATTAATATTTACATATATTTACCTGAATTAAATCCCTAGAATATAGGTGAACTGATGCCTTTTTCAGAGATGGGAAATGAAACATCAGATTGCTTGCTCAAGAAGTCTGTATCAGAGCAGGATATTGAACTCTTCTTTTCTGAATCCTAGTTTAACATTTGAAACACAGGAGGAACACACAACCATCTTCAGTGGATTATACCTGTAATTGAAAATGGAAAGGAAAATATATTAGTCCTCATTTTTTCACACACCATCCACCTCTCTCAGAATGTGAGCAAGAGGACACCTTCAAGTTTTTGAAGGAAATTCTCTCTTGTGGCCTTTCTATGAGCTGTGGAATCCTAAGTCTTTCCTATGTACCTGACAGTTGACACACCTGTATGAAGAAAATTAATGCTAAGTGGACAAGCTATGTCATAGGAGAAGAAGTTTTTAAGCATTTTTATTTCATTTTAGGGTCTAAAGGCTAGAAATGTAATGGCTAGATCTCAGGAAATTGTGTAAAATAGTAACCTAAGTTCAGAAAAACTCAAATGAAGTATTTCACCCAGTAGAAAGCATAATATAGTTACATGTTGAATTAAGAGAAATTAAGAGCTGCAAAGCCACGGTGAAGGGTTTGGGCGAGGAAAAAAAGAACCCACATCATCCTTATCTTCATGGAAAATCTCCAAGTTGAGGTAGCTGCCCTGATGTGTTGTCTTGGTCCTGAAACACTGGCTCACTCCTGATTTTTAAAAAAATACTAATCTCAGATAATTTTTTTGGTATTGGACGACATGCTTTGCAGAGGGCCCTTGATTACCCTTTTAATCTCCCTCAAATGTCATCTAGCGCCAATTGCATGCTGCAGAAGTTCATGCTGTGCAGTATTGAACAATTAAAACAAAAAATGAGACAGGTCTCAGACACACTGTTTGCATATGAATTCTGAACAACAAAAAAGAAGTCAAGTTCTGGTTTCACTTTTTTTTAAATTGATTCCTTTATCAATATATTTTCCTTTAAGTATTCTTTATCACAATTAATGTACTGCCTAAGGCTTCACATGGTTTTCTTAGGAACAAGCAGGTATCACTCACTTCACTCTACAAAGAATATCAAACAAGAATGGCACATAATTATGATTCCTTTATCTTCAAGCTGCTCATATGTCAGAACACACTAACTCTTTATGGCTTTACAGAGATACTTCAGTAGTATGACATTGTGACAGGACAGAGTGTCTTACCTTTGCTATACACAAAAAGATTCTTTCACACGTCCCCATACACACAGTTGATATTTCAGAGGCTAATTTTACCAAATATAAGATCTTGGTAAAAGCCTTGAAAATAAAGTCATTAAATAAGATTCTTTTTAAATGAAGTGGGTTTTAAAAATTGCTTCAACCTTAGACAAAGTTTACGTTTTGGGAACTTCAGCAGCTTCATTCACTGAAGAATGATCACTCTGGCTTGAGTATCTCTAGCCCAATCTCAAATATTCATTAATACAGGGCATGCATTATCTTCTGTGCTCTCTTTGTCACATGAAAGCAAGGAAAACCAGTAAGAACAACTGTGTAAATCATAAAAGATTTTGATCTGAACACTGACCTTCTCAGTTAATGATTTTCTTGTAACACTATTAATGTAATTCTGTGAAATGAACCAATGGCAGGAGATCACTACAGCTAAACCTGCTAACCTTCATTTCTATTTAATTCCCAAGAGAAAAGGATTTTATTCTGCACTGCATATCAACTGAATCAGGTTAAAAACTTATTTTTATTCTTGATTAGGTGCAGTAAATTTAACTCTTTGCTTTCATATCAGTTGTGATATACATCTTCACTGCATTACAATATACTCTTTGTTGTATCAGTTTAAATATCATCCATAGACCAAAGACAGCGAAATTATATTAGCAAGTCTTTTCTGAAAGCAAGCAGTGTTAAAACAAAATGAAAGCAGCAAAAGATCCTTCCTTCTCCTCTCCAGTTTTCTCAAACTTTCTCAAGTTCTGGGAGGTGGGAGAGAAATGTAATTAAAACAATTCACTAAGTGCTTTATTTGCCACCTGCCATTCATTGAATACCTGCTGATAAAAGTGAGGTTTTTTACTTGCAGATTTGCCCTGATAGACTGGAATTACGAAAGTTCGTGAGTGCTCCAGGAGCCACATGAGGATAAATATAGATTCACTCAAATCAAATCAAATTTGGCAATAAAGAGGTAAAAAGTGAATTAGTTTCAGCTTGTCCCAAGTATATTTTTGTTTAACAGAACCAGGATGAAGGCAATTTGGCCAAAAATGGAGAAAACTTGGGACTGATCAATTCTTCTGTTACTTTATTTATAAATCACAAATTATTGCAATATGCAAAAATTATTTTATCCAAAACTTATCATATATTCAGAGATGATTATGAAATGTTATCTTGATTAAACTGTTTAACTGTCACTTTTTAGGCTATTTATTAAGAAGAAGATGGTTTATATATTTGTGATGTAAGTGTGCATGACCTATTTAGGAATAGGTCATTATACCAACATCCTTGCTGCCCTATTTCACTCAATATGATAGAGAATCAAAGATCTTAGGGGAGCTGCAGGTGTGTCTGCATCAGCATTTTATATGAGATCACCCCTGCATTTCTGAAATTATTGTCCCAGTTGTTCCTCTTTACCTTTCTGTGAGTCACGTAATGGATTTGGCTCCTGAGCAAAATTGACTCAGAGATAGAGTTCTCACTTCACAGAAATGGACCCCAGCTAACCTGATCTCTGTATATCTCACTCCAGTGTGGTAATCAGATTCTTAAGACAGGTCTTTTGCCTTACATATTTACTCTTGCTGAGTTGCACCTAATAGTGTGTTACTACATGTTTGTGAAATGTAGAGAGAACCTTGTCTTGCGCAGCACTGGAAATGCTAAAAAGCAAATCCCTCACTAGACACAAAAAAGAGAGTAAAGAGGTGAAAAAAAAGAATATTTTCCATTATTTCTATTACCTATGGATCTCCTTGTGAAGAATCAGTCAGTACAATAATAAGATGATATACGGGCAAATCCAAGGTACCTGGGAATGCAGGCTTTGAAAGCAGAGTCCAATGGTTATTGCTAGTACGAGAAACTAATTGGAATATAAATATTTTCTTTCTGTTTAAAGGTATATATTTCCTTCTTGCTGTTTGCAACCTTAGAGAAAGCTTGTAAGTCCTCACAATGCCTTTTTTCAAACTAAAGACCTTTTATAACTAATTGTCATAATGCTTACTAAAATTCACTTCATCCTACTGATTAAAGATGTTGGAGGAGGTGTTAATATGCAGCATATCTGTATGTTAAAAATTCACACGATTAGACAGTAAAACAGAAATGCTCTGTTAACGCTCGAATATGTGTACAATTGACAGTGACTTTTCATCTGACTTTACATGTTAGAATCATGGAATTGATTCAAATTCAGAAGTCAAATACATAATGTAAGTTACTTTGAGACTTAATGTAATTACAGACTTAAAGCTTAGTTATACCAAGAAAAGCAATTCAACTGCAGCAGTGAATTTTCATTGCTTTTAGAACTGGCTTCTTACAGATCTTTGCGAGGAGATCTAAAAATACTGGCATTATCTGTACCGCAGTTGCGGTGCATGAAACTATAGACTTCTGTGTACACATATTAGTTGACGAGTAGGAGTAGATGTAGGTGTTGGGCCATAGGTTGTACTTGGTGATCTCAAAGGTCTTTTCCAACATTATGATACTGTGAAACTGTGATATAAAACATAAGAACTACACTTGGTATATGCAAAACTCCATTGTGTTTTGAGAACACTAAACACAAGCATAGTGTGTGCACAGCCATACCGATGCAGATTTTGTATTTAAGTTCACCTGAATAATTTCAAGTTTTAAGACCTCCAAGACTTGAGGCTGAAAATAGTGACAACAGGTAATTGGCACCATTTGCAAACATGGATAATTTGGAAAAAAAAAAGTCAGAATTAGCGAAGTAAAGTTTATAAGGTAATTTATTTTACGTTAGTATTCTTATGAACCAATTTAATTCACTTAGTTTATAACATCAGCATTTACAATGCCAATAAAAATAGAACTTTATTCTACAACATTGGGCAGAGTTTAATTTTAGTAAATCAGGGAGATGAGAAATTTTCATTTGAACAAGTCATTCCCAGTAAAAACAAGGTCATTATAAAGTCATTCTTTCAACAAACTGGAGGCAAATCTAAAATGACCCTGTAAGGTTTTAACATAGTTACTATCTAAAATGCATTGATTTCAAGTGGAACTGAAAAATAGTAATTTCTCTAGTTAAATACTTCAGGTCCAGTTTCTAAACATTCCATACTGGATTCTAAACAAAAACTGAGCTAAAGACACAGAAGTATCGTTAACCTGTAAGTAAGATGTTAATTGCTTTTACATGGACCATACTAAGGATATCAAAACAAAAAGAAATGCAAAATAAATATTTTCATGTTACAAGTTTCTTTTAAACTAAAAAAAAACCCATGTACAAAGTTGTGGAGGTTTTTTTTCCCTCTAATGAAATGAGCTCTTTACATATAAATTATATTGTAATAACAGAGCTCCCTGGTGGAAAAGAGTTCCTTCTCCTGCTGGCAAAAATTAAAATAATCACAGATGGCTAATGATCAAAAATACTGACTGACAGCTCTGAAGTACAAGGCACAGATAATATTCTCAGAGCTGCAATTTATTTATACTCACAACTGGCTTTAGGCGCCCACAAAATCTGCGTTCATGATGTCCTATTATAGAAGAGATCTTTTAGCCACCACTGCAGTTCCTGCTGCCAAGGTTTTTCCTTAAGACTAACTTGATCTCTGTAATAATTTCACCATTATACTCATGTTTCTGTGTACCAGTTATGTGAAACAATATATAATCAGTGGAATTTATTCAAATAAATAGAGTCCATTATTTTTATTTGCATTATACTTAAAATTTATATTCTGAGTTCTTGGTATGATACCTCAGAGTTAATATACTGCAGAAGTCACTCAGTGCAAAAAAAGGGCCCTGAAACATGTTACTTTCTCATTTGTGAATGATGTTGTACAAAGTGTATTTTTCTTTGTTAACTTTCAAAGATCTGTGAGTAGTTTGGTCTCGTTCCCCCTTACATTTATTGAAATGTTTAGTTGATTTAGCCGGGAGGTAGATATGCTTATAGGTGATTCTGGTTTTCTCAAGTGTTTCTTATTTATCATTTTATTGCTCCCTTGAAAAGTGTACTAAATATTTTGTAGAACAGAAACCTATCTTCAGTTTCAAAGCAATGGCAGTGTTGTAGGTTTGTGACAGTCATAACGTTTGAGCGTACGCTAAACTTGCAGCATCAAATATTTTCTAAGAAAATGTTTGCCTTTTTGAAAAGTAATTTCTAGATCCTGTAATGTAGATGAAATCTAGAGAGATATTCCAGATATATTCAAAAGTTTTGGCAGTAGGAATGCAAGTTTTAAATATCCTCAGAATGTTGCCATTGGATACTGGCAACATTTCCAATGAAAAATTACGTGGGAGTGGATACGTACGAATGTTCCTACTTCTTCATCCATTTAATTTTCAGGTACGTATGAGAAGATGGCACAAAGAAGGCAAAATTTCTTAGAACTTCACTATTGATTTTCTAAAAATCAGTAACCAGAAAACACAAAAAAGAGAGAGAGAGGAAGAGATGTTACTTATGGAAAAGCTACATAAAATTACACATCTTACTATCACACAGTATCACAAGGCTGGAAGACCTTTGAGATCATCAAGTTCAGCCTATGACCCAGCACCAATATTAGACAACAAAGAATCCAGAAGGAAGAAACTTTCAAGTTCTAAACTGCAGGAAAACCTAGACTCAGAATTTTTACTTGCTTAGATTCTGTAGTTCATTTCCACAAGCACCACAAACCAGGCTTCCTTAATCGCAGAGCTCTCCTAAACACTTTTTTAATAAGGCTTTTGATTTCAAACTAAGCATGCGTTTTGGATACCAGCTAATGATTTTTGTGTTGACAGTAGTAGCCTTGCTGATAAGATGCGTAGCCTCAGACTGTAACATTGGTTCACATTCTTTTCATTCAAATGTCTGACTGGACTTCTGCTATATGAGCTGAAAGCTCTGGATATAAGGAGCAGCATTTATCAATGCAGCTTTTGTTACGCAGGGACAGTGTAAATTTTGCAATGGCAGGCATGGAGTTGAAGTAATAATTGCTGTAGGAACTTTTCCTCATGCAAACATATTGTAGGTGTATTGAACTTCATCTGAAACAGGAATGATTGCAGCAAATTATTTATATTATTTCATCTAAACATAAGTGCTATTTATAAATAATATAGGCTGTGATTTCTTAGGGTGAAAGAAAAAAAAAAGAAAAATAGTTGTTTTCCAATAAAAGAGGTGTTAGGAGCTACAGGGGCTTCATGAATCAACAATTTTAAAGAGCATGTGTTCATTTTACCTCTTTTGAAATTTAGTTACAGAGAGGTGAACTATCACAAGTAAACTATTTCACTGAACTGAACAACAATAAACCAAAACGAGTAGAAGTACTAAAAGCATGCCTGAGGCAACAGAAACTTTGGTGTTAATTTCCATTTCTTTCAAGTACATTTGATGAATGATGTGACAAAAGAATCCTAATTAAAGTCGAAATCCTGAATACTAAATAAATTAGAAGTGCCACTACATTCATCTTCTACAATGATAATACTGCCACTTCTGCTTCTTCACTGTGCCCCTTTGCTTACATCTGTGGCAGTAACTCAGCAAAGGGCACTGCCAGCACACATGGGGGAATGGGTACTGTTCCCCTAAACAGAGAGATAATAGGACAAACTGCTGTGTTTCCCTTCACTACCCGTGATTTACAGAACACAAGCCTATCAGGAGCATTCAAAGCATTTTAGATATTTATTTTTCCTCTCAAATGACTTAAAACTTGACAAGCAACACTGCACTTTCTGGTCTTTAGTAGCATCAGACATGTTGCCGTGTTTATGGCATTAATTTTTTATTTCTTTTATGAATGGAGAATCATTAAGTACATATATACTTGGGGTAATATATAATCCTAATGGGTTGGAAGGCAACACTGAAGCGATGAAGTTCTATGGCTTGTGTCACACAAGCCAGGCAAGACAATCATAAATGACCTTAAAATCTATGAATCTTTCAAGGAGCTGCCCCATTCAATAAGCAGACTGAAACATTAATTATGATTCCTGAGAGACATCCTTTCCCTGTGCCCCTTTTGTTCCAGGGAGCAACTGTGAAATACTTTAGGAGAAGTTTATATCCCCAGTGTGTCCAGGCAGTAGGCTTGTCTTTTTCCATTCTCTTTCCACTCTTTCGAGAAAGAGGGCTGGCAGAGGAGGATGCCCTTCTGTTCCCACCACAACAGCATTCAAAATCTGCCAATGCAAACAAAAGTGATGTCTCAGTGTCTCCAAGTCCATTTGTATTGTCTAAGGACTGTGACAAGAGAAGCCTTAAGAATGGGCTGCAGTCAATCAAGAACTCAAAAGGAGCCATGTAGTCCAATGTCCCAAATTTGTCAGCGACTAATCGTGATTGACTGTTAGAAAAAGTGTAAAAACATGGTAACCCTGTAATGATACTTCTCCAAATTATTCTTCCAGAATGTAGCAATTTATAAAGTTCTAATTTAGAGTTCATGCTTTTACATTTAATGGCCCATGATGTATTGCATGTACTCAGAACACACAATTTGTCTGACATGGTAGCATATTCGCACCCTACAATTGAAAACACAGTGTCTCCTTTAATTTTCTCACTGTGGTATCATGCTTCTTTGCTCTTTTTAAAAGATGTAGTTTCTTTGTATTTTCTAAATGACAAAAAAAGCCAGAACGTCTCTCTACTTCACTCTTTTCATTTGAGGTTTTAAACAAGTTTTCAGATTTGTTTTATGAAATTCTTGTTTTCAGAGAAAACGACAGAATGGTCTTAATGAAAAAGATAGATTGCTTGCTTATATTTGTCTGATATACTTTAAGACTTGATTTGAGTCCTAATATAGGTAGTGAAATTGTAATGGGCTACAGTTTTTAGAGTACTACAAGTAAAATCATAGCTTGTGTACACCTGTAACATAATTTCCCAAATTCTTGTCAACATGTGAATTTTATAGCCCTGATTTTCTGCTATGAATTTTGGATTGATATTTCAGAAAAGATATTTCTTGATCCTAACTGTAATAATGATCATTTCAGTTATTATGATGGGTTGTTGCATTAATTATTCTATATATGTAGGTATATATAGATTTAATAAATTGCTTAAGTAGGAAACACATGCTGAGACAGATATTGTTTCTTATAAGTTATTAAAATGCCTATCATACACATGTAAAATTGAATATTTGCAGCACTATCTCTTGAATTTTAACTTTCTATTCTGTTCTTAACACCGAGATATTTTATTTCAATTTCACTCGGCAAAAAGAAAATTTTCACCACATCTGTAAAAATTCACAAGGACAGAACTGATTATCTTACTGCTTCTCTCTCATACACACACCCAGTGATACAGGCACGTAACCTGCAATTGTCTGTATGCTTAAAAAAATTTACAGTTTGTCAGTCAAGTATGGTGCTTCCTTTTTTTCCACTTTTTGAATGATTTCATATTTATGTCTTGTAAAGCTGGTTATGGAAGAAGGTAAGCAAGAGAGGTTTGAAAAAAAAAGATCGGAACTCGAGAACTTAGTAATTCACGTGCATGCTTTCTAACAAAAATGTGAACAGAATCAAGAAGGATGTCTCAAAACAAAAGCAAGAGAGAAAGCTGGAGATTTAACTTTTTTATGTGGTGTCACATGGCACACTATATAGTTTAAAGAAGTCACTGCAAACTTCTTTCTTAGTTCTAGACATTTGGCCTTCACCATCATTTTGTCTTCGACTTCATTATCATTGACCTTGATCCTTTCTGCCACTGTCTGCTGTGATCCCTGGGGATTAAGTGCCCAAATGTTATCGACTTATATACATGTATATGAGTTGTCATATCTGGAGTCTTAATAATTGATTGTCAAAGCACTTTTGCACAATGCACTTTGGGGTTTTTTTAGGCAAAGTGCCCTTTCTTAGCTCAATGTTCAGCTACTCTTCTTTGGGGTATGTGAGTGTCAAACAGCATGATAAAGCATAAAACCACAAGTTTGTCAGTGATGACCCAGTTGGTAGTAATCAGAACCCTTGACTAAAAAGTCATAAAAAGCTTGCCCAAGTTCTTGTGCTATTTTATTTTCCTGGGAGCAGTGAAAAATATAGGATGAAGTTTGTCATTAGGAGAAATCTAGTATTGTCTGTGAATTTAAAAGTAAATTATACTTTTACAGAACTAGAGAAAAAAGGGATTCTAAACAGTGTTTTCAAAATTGCAAATGATCTGAAATGAGTTGTAAAACTACTACTGGACCAAAAAATATTGTTTAAAAAAATTCTATCAGCATTCTCTGATCTGAGATTTATATATTCTATGAATAGATATAGGGTCTTTCTTAAGCTTGTTCTTTTAAATTTTTTGTTAATTCTGAAAGTTAGGAAGTTAATAGTTTAAGAAGGCTTCAGCTAAAATTATGGTTTATTTTTTAGTTTCTTTGGGCTTTTTTTTTAAGTTTATAAACTGCTCTGCCTTCAGTGGTTTTACTGAAATAGAGTTGACCTTATCTATTGACCAGATTAAATAAAACTAGTGGCCTTGTATGATGATCAAATTTAGAAAGTAAGGTCAACTGAATAACATCATTCATTAAAATTGTTGCGTTCACCAAAAAGGCAACAATAGGTTGCTTAAGACAGTTTGGCTTTGTTTTTTCAAGTGGCTTAGTCTCAGACACTTAGAGGAGCATCTTTCTGTTACCCGTGTTTTCTGGAGCTATAGTCACCATTAGATGAATCCGTAACGTACTGGACAGAGTAAACTTCCTGTTGTGTAACATTTCCCTTTCCTTCTAAAGGCTTCCAACATCTTTTGTCACAACAAAGGGGAATTTGGATCGTTTATCAAGTAGTTTAGCAAAGCAATCCATTTAAATAACGTGTCTGGAACTGTAGTCTATGGAGATAATCAGTAGCTTATTAACCTTAATCATAACAACACATTATCACTATTTGGTTTCATGTTGACTAATTTGCAGAACAATGGAGAAGAGCACACAGCACATAAGACTATTCCTAGTTCTCGGCACTGCATAAATACAGTGACCCTCACTTGAAATGTCAGAGACTTAAGAAAAAGCTGTATCATATGATGAAGAAAGAGAGTCGGGAAAAAGAGGATCATGTAATCAGAGAGTTCGTTAAAAAGTAAACACTTGTTAAACCTCTGGACAAAGTGAGATCATCATCAAACAGATACCTAGAGCACAGAATAAAGGTCAGTTACCTTTTATCATGTTTGTGTAGCTTCAGTTAAACTAACAAGCAGCAGCATGTGCTTAAGGTCATAGTTAAACACTTTCACCTTGATAAATGAGCTGTGTATTCAGCGCTTCCCTTTCAAGAGCATGACCATATTGGAACTCTGATCTACAAGAAAAAGATAGGCACCAGAAATAGAAACAATTTACCTGGGGACAGAAATCAGTCATTTCAGATTGTAGCAGAAAATAATAATAAGTCAAATAATATAATAATAATAAGTCAAAATCTAAAAAAAAAAGTGGGTAAACCTAAAAAAAAAAGAAAAAACTAACCCCCCAACCAACCAGTTAGCTTTAATTTTGGGGAGTGAGAGTGCAGAATTTTTTACTTCTCCAGATTTGTCAAAATCACCAAAAATATTTTGCCTTGAATTATTTCAACATTAAAGGTACGTTTCCTCATACCTGCACACTTCTTATGGGAATTCTAGTTCTTGATCCTGATGAACTTACTATTTCATACGAAGGCCGCAGATAAACCTGCTACTCAGGAAGAAATACAACCATTAGCCTTATGAGTGATTTAGATAGCAAAGACTACATCCTGAAAGGAATGAAGGTGGACGAATAAAACGCACTTTCTAAGATAATACTCTTAAACTGTTTCATTGAATTCATTACAAAAAAGGAAATTTTAGAGGTATTAAAATAATTTTTTAAAGAATGTAGAGCTATAGCGTTTTCAGTGAGAAAAAGTGATTGCTAGAAAAACTGCAGTATACATCTGAATAATACTCCAACATAAGAAATTCAAGAAGTTTTAGGCTCTGTTTTATGAAAATAAATATCCTAGAACTGTTTACAAAGTAAAATTCAGACGATAAGACCTCAAAATTTATTAGAAGTTCTGCTATAGTTAACTGAAGAATCCTGAACTACTTGACCTTCTGCCTCTTCACAGAATTATGCTGTCACTATAAGTCCTTGAGTACACTGCAGCTTAATGGTTATTGAGTCACAGGATAGTAACAGTTTCTTTGCATGAATTGCACTTCATAAAAATATGTGCAAACTTAAATTGGCCAGAGTGTTCACAGAGAATAGGATTCTGTCGCAGGGTAAACTTTTTTTATAATGCTTGGTTGTAGCTATTTCCATGATGGAGGGAATGGTAACAATAAGTTTATGCTTTGATAACAGTTCAAAAACTGTTTGCTGTAAATCACAGTAGAAAAGTGAATGCCACTAGCACAGTGGTAATGCTGCTGCAGCCATGAGGGCTAAAAGAAGAAGTTGTTAAACAGTATTTTTAATATATGATCTTGTAAAGTTAATAAAACATACAGCAAAAAGACCCCAGAAAGGCTTGGGGAACCAAGTCTTAGTCTTCAGATGTCAAACAGCAGCTGCATGGCATAATAAATCAAAAAAATATTATAAAACACGGAAAAAGCACTTGTTCTTCCTTCATAACACAGGTTTTTTTCTTCTTCTTTGTTCTTAATATTGACTAGAATAACAAAACATAGGAACATTTCTTAAAATATCAGATCAGTTTTAAACTCTGCAGTCTGTGTTCTAATATTGGAAGAGCTGAAAGCATTACAGAGAGTATTTCAACAAGAATTTACTTGTGACAGAGGATAATGATTTTATAATAGAAGTTTTAAAGGAGGAGGAAGTAAAATAGAACGAGAGAGGTAACCTTAGAGTAGAGCTAGGAACAGTAACTAGGTCTGATGAAAAAGGGCAAATCTGAGGATGCTGGGTAACTAACTGTAAAGCTAAAATGAAGCCTCAGCCAATTCTTGACCAAAACCAAAACAGCAAGGTCTGAGAGAGGGAATTACTTCAGTGAGACTATATTATTTCAATAATATAGATTCACAGTTCTGTAAATGAAATTATTGTTATTTTGACACATAAATGGTACAGCTAACGGGCTGTACAAAATAAAACTTGTCCACATCTTCCTGCTAGCACCAAAGCTCTCTGCCTGAGAGTGTAACTGTTCCTTTTTCCTAAATGTCATTGCCCTATCAGTCCAAGGCCACAATTGTGATCGAGCATCTGATAAAGATCAGCAATGATTTGTGCTCTAAATCTGCCAGGGACTACACAGAAAAAACCTCTACTATTTCACACAGGCCACAGAATAGGATGGAGATAGAAATGTCTCACATGTATTATACAAAAAAACACAATGATCCTATGACCAATTTTAGCTTATCCCAGGTAAATAATCTTGCACATTCAAGGCTCTGGAAGTAAATATTTGTCTACATTTATGTATATTTATCTTCAAAATGTTTAGTGATACTGCTTATAAATAAGCACAGATTCACATTATCTAAAGCTGTATCTTCCTAATTTCACAGCAGTGATGATATTTGCAACTCATTTTTTAAGGCTGTAGAATTTGGATTTTACTGAAACAGTGTGTGCTGCGAGCAGATTCCACTGTTAATGTACTTACATTGGTATGATCTGAAAAAATGCAGAAAATGCATTACTCCAGGCAAATATTGCCCATAAACTTAAGTGACTGCTTGAAACTTTATCTAAATGGCAAGTAGTAAGTGTAAAGATCAGAAATATCTTTCTGGGAGTTATCTGATATCTAACAGTGACAAACTATAAAAACATTTAAACATGAAAACAAAAGTTCATCTCCTCTCTTATCTTGTTGCCTGACTCTTAGTCTTTTACCATGCATTTTGCTTCTGTAGTTGAACATTATCGGTTCATGATAAAATTGCAACATGTCTTCACTTAATAAATCATGGTTTTATTCAGTGTTTGTATTGACATCTTAAGGATCACGCGTATTTCTATGTAGTGACAAGATCAAATACACTTTGGCTTAGATTCAATATAAAAATTAGAATGTGTTGATTTTATTACCACTCTGTTAATATATTTGAAAGTATGTTAATGAGTATTAATGTCATACGCTTAGCCAAGAGAATTCCTGAAATCTGAGTGCTACTTTATCTGCTTGAAAGCATTAACAATAAGGAGTTAAATACATATTTCTATAAGTGTTTTATATCCTTCTAGTCAACGGATGGATATAATTGAAAAATCTATTTACTGTATACACAGACCTTACGCTATATTTTGGTAAAATGGAAAAGAATATCCAGACAAAATCAGAAATAATTACATTACTCAGCTGAAGAATTTTCCAGTTGTGAAAATAAGCATTCTTGAGTTTTTATTTGGATTATCCCAACCAGTCTGAACATTTAATTCCATAGAAGTTACTATAAAACTTTTTAAGTTTTCTTTAACAGAACGTTTTACATTTTTTTCCTAGTATTTATTTCAATCCCGTAAGAGATTGAATCCATAAAGGAACTGAACAAGAAATGGAAGTTTCTTTTTCAAAAAACAGAATAGCAACTAAACAACAGAAAACAGATGCCAATTATTTGCCAGTGTCTGCGGTAGAACAAAACATTGTATGACATTTACTTCACCATAGCAAAGCTGCCATTGATGTCAAAGAAGTATCAGTCAGCAGATTCTGAAAGGAAACTTTATATAATCTAGGATTGCAAATAATATCTTACATTTTTGTAAAGATGACAAGATGAAAAATACACAGTACTTTGTATAGACTAGTCACAAAGTTAGCTATATTAGCACAATCTGGAATAATACTGTTTTAGACTGTAAAACCAGAGCTGAGTTTCTTAACAGATTAAGTGAAAACAGAATTTGTACTGCTTTGACTTAGCAGCCTCTTTTGTCACACATTGAACAGGGAAGTATTCAAGCTGTGCAAAAGAAAATAAAACCAATCTTTTGTCACTATGTGAGCTAACTTTATTTTGCCTGAGTATGTATTTGTAGAATGGGCTACTCTTCAGCATGTGCCATCCAAAGAATATAAGAGTTCGTGCCACTCTACTTGTCTTTAACAGACCAACATAATACAGTATTTATTAGTGGTAAATCAGGCCAGCAGCAAATAATTCCCTTGAGCTAGGCTGACATTCAAAACTTATAGTTTGATAGTGTAACAACATTTTTTTATCTAGTGAACACTTTAATTAGATAGTTGCACAGACAAAACATGATATATTGTTTGTGGTATACCTTATTTTATCAGCAAGAACTGCAGAGACAAAACACTTTCTGGAGGAGGAAACTGTACTACTATTAGGAAACTGTGCCTGTATCGTTCTGACAGCCCAACCTTTCTAGCACTAACTAACTCTTAGGTTAAGAGTAAAGAATGTTCACCTAAAGGAGCGTACATTGAAGTTCAATCCTGGCAATGGGAGCTAATAGAGGTTATTTTTGCACAGGGCATGCAAATGCATGAGAATTAATGAGGAAAAAAAAAATGCAGTATTTGTTTACATCCAGTTCTTAAAAGAAGTAGAGATAATATTAGTGTAATTTAATACAGGGAATTTCTGCTACCTGTAGCAAAACTGTAATATCTCATGTGCTGTGTTAGCTGGAGAGCTCATTGTAATAGTGCAATCAGTGGCCGTTCAATAAAGGGCAAGCAGTTTCATGTGACTTAGCAAACATTATACTTCACATCAGTCCTCCTAGGCCTGACTCATAAAAGAAAAGTCTGTATAGGCATTTCTACAACATTGTCTGTGTTTTCAGTTCCATTTGTAGTTTCGGAGTCTTTTGTTACAGTGGGCCTATCAACACTGTGTTGGTGACTACCACTTACACACATGCAGCTTCAGTTAATTTCCTTCTTTCCACTTTTTCTTTTAAAATACTAATTACTTCAAAGTATTACGACATTCCCCAACCACCTGTCTAACAGAGTACCTGAGCAATGTGCGCTTGTAGCCCAGAAGACTAACTGTATCCTGGGCTCCATCGAATGAAGCATTGCCTGCAGGTCGAGGGAGGGGAATCTCCCCCTCTGCTCCACGCTCACGAGATCCCACCTGGAGTACTGTGTCCAGTTCTGCAATCTCCAATGTAAGAAGGATATGAAACTGTTGAAACAAGTCCAGATAGGGGTCAAGAAGATGATCAGTGGGCTAGAGCACCTCTGCTATGAGGACAGCCTGAGAGAGTTGGGGTTGTTCAGCCTGGAGAAGAGAAGGCTCCTGGCAGACCTTATAGTGGCCTTCCAGTACCTGAAGGGGGCTACAAGAAAGCTGGGGACTGACATTTTAAAAGGGCAAATCATAATTGGACAAGGGGGAATGGCTTTAACCTGGAAGGGGGAAGATTCAGGTTAGACATTAGGAAGAAATTCTTCACGCTGAGGGTGGTGAGACACTGGCACAGGTTGCCCAGGGAAGCTGTGGGTGCCCCCTCCCTGGAAGTGTTCAAGGCCAGGCTGGATGGGGCCTTGAGCAGCCTGGTCTGGTGGGAGATGTCCCTGCCCATGGCAGGGGGGTGGAACTGGATGTTCCTTAAGGTCCCTTCCAACCCAAACCATTCTATGATTCTGTGGTTCTATGATTCTATAAGTATAAATCACCAAGTCTCAGTCGAAAACCTATTAACACAAAATTCTGGTGCTCACATTAACAGTTATTGCTTTGGGCGTTGTGTTTCAGAGAGGCTAAGAGGAAATAAGTCCCTGTGACTTTTATCACATTTTTTTCAGGGCCAATAGACATTATGAAATGAGTCATGACACAGGGAACAAAATAGCAGTGAACAAAGAAGCTCCAGGATCACATCATAAGAGCAAAGTGCCCAAACTATCATAGTTGCTGTTTTACATGGTCAAATTTTTCTGCAGTTTTAATTTACAATTTTTTTTTTTTTTTTACATGGTGACTGAAATCTGCAAAGTACACTTTCTGGAGATTTTTTCTTTCTGAACTTACTTGCTCTCCCATGAAAATAACAATACTCATAGACATGTTGAGCTACGACTGTATTAAGAACAGAACTTTTGGCAGAAAAAAAAGTGCTTGTTTTTCTACTAGTCAAGGATTCAGATTATAAAGAAGCACTCTGATTAGTGCATTTCTTGCAAACTAAACAGGGGCTAAACAAAACTGGAGTCAGCTTCTCTGGATAAGGATGAGACAGTATGTTGAGAAAGAGGGGCTGATGGGCGGAGGAAGAATTAACCATGTCACGAGGAATATACTGTATTTCTGTGGCCCAATAGTACACTTTTTTACTCTGGTGAATAGTTCCACTGATTTCAGCATTAAGCCACTTATGATTAAGAAGTGTTTGAAAACAAGGCCAAAGCCTTGGTCTTATTTTAAGTCTCAAAGACAGGGTTAGTTTCTATCTAACCTAATAGATCAGAACCTTGACTTGCTCATTAGCTGAGAACCTCTGCCCTCCTTATTAGGCCCAATTCTCTCAGATGAACTGTCAGATGGAAACTGCTGCAATTGTACACAGGACAAATTCTATGTCATTAATGGAAGAGGTGTTTAATGATTTTGATTGCATCAAGTTTACCCAGCTTCTTAAAAGGTCTCTTCTCAAATATAATAGTGGCTGCGACATCAAGTATCTTTTGCAGAAAAGGTTGGCGTTTCCCAGTCCTTCAAACCATCAGCTGTATGTCCTTGCATCGTGAATAAATTCAGGGAGTTTGTATTGGTTTCTTAAAACGGTGTTTAGGATTACTATTACAAATATTGATGAGCCAGTAATTCAACCTTCATTGAGATCAGTAGGAGCTCTAACTAAGAAAGGCCCACAGAGAATTTAGATTCATATCATTAACTATAATATGCAGCTTTCACACAAGAAAGGTTATGTTTGCTTAAGAAGTTTTATTTCAAGTAAAAGTTGATAGGCCAAGAATGTTTTAAATCACGGATATCTACAAGTAACGTTTTTGTCTACGGAAACGTGAACAGATGCAATATCAATTTTTAGCACGTTTTATTACTTGATTGTACCCCAGCTTATTTTCTGTAGTGGAATAAGAGCCAAAGAGTTTGGCAGAATAAAGCCTGTCAAGTTACGTGGCACCCTCCAATAAAGCGGAGAAGAAAGAAACGTACCTGTACTGGAATGGGGGAGACAGGTACTAAGCTCAAAGTTAATTCAGGCTTTTGTGTAACTGTGAAGGATGTTTGCTGTCATCAGGGAGTGGATTAATGTTAAGAATCCCAGCAAATTTAGCCCCAAAAAGACAAGTTTCCCTCTCTAATGGAGACTTTTCATTGTCTATTATTTTGACATATTCAAATTACCATTAATTCAGGATAACATTAAATGCATTAACTGTTCTCTATACAAGGAAAATTGTGCTACCTAATAAAGAAACAATCTTTTTAACAGGAAACTATCCAGGTACAGATAGAAGTTTTGAAGGCAACTACTTGAGATTTCCTACCAATGAAGTATAGCACACACCCATCTCCCAGCCTCTTCTTGCAAGAGCTTGCTGTTTGAGTCAAGATACTAACAAAATTTTACCCAAGCCACTTTGATCTTGGGTGATTGAGGTGTTCCAGTTCTCTTCTGATCTGCAAGATTGTCTATAGGGGCAGCCAGATACGGCAAATATATCATCCACCACAGGTAGAGTAATTGATATTTATCTGCAAAGAGTTCACCAGTTGTTCCAAGAGCGTGCTTTGCTGGAATTCTAAAATAATAGAGGAGACTCCACAGAAACTAAGTGACATTTTAGATAAGTCTAGGGGTTTTGATACCCCTCAATAACAGCAGATGCAACACAAGATCTAACAGGAGAGAAAGCTAAAACAGCATCACAGACCTATGTTTAAGTCTCTTAAATCTATATTCTGGGACCAGGTCAGGTGACATATTGGGTCAGAATCTTGTGTGCTTGGAGGTAGATATATTCTCACGTATCAAGTTATATCAATTACACCTCTTCCCAGATCTCACAATGAAAGAATAATTTCAGTACTAGGCCAGCCATTGCACCTGCAAAAGGCAGCTATGCTATATGGATTCCCATTTAGTAGGAGGTGGTTATTATCAATGCCCTTCACATTCAAAACAGCTTGCACAGTGAAAGCAACCAGATTCCACATACCAGCTCCTTTGACATCATGATTTAATAGAAACCGTGAGATACATATAGCTACATTTTCAATGTGGCAAAACCTTGCCCTTGAAAAGGCTGCTTTCATTGGTTGACCCAGCCTGAGTTTGGCCAGGTCTGGGCATAGAGAAATACTTCTCTGTGGGAGGCAGCACATCAGCTGAGCTGACAACGAAGAGGAGCTGATAGTTCCCACCCAGATTTTCTTTTTTTCTTTTTTATCTCCTCAAAGGTGACAGCCTGCCCCAAACAGTATTCCAACAAGTTCTGAATGCAAATACTTGTATTTTTGCAAAGCCCAGACCCTTGATTCCCTGGCATTCTGAACTCACCAATAACAAAATTTACTTCTTCCACCCCTCCCAGATCAAGAACTTGCCTCTGTGAAAGGCAGCGATTTCCAACCCTCCTAAGTCTACCCCTTAGTACTGAAGTCACAGGGTAAACTGTAACAGGCACATGATCACCTTCTGCCTGAAATCAGTGGGAGAAGAGATCTTTCCTGCTTAAAAATAGTATTCGACTGATCAGCAGCATCTTGCCCCTTCATAAAGCAAAGGGCTGCTTTGAAACCGTGCTCTAGGTTTGTAATAATTGTTGGTTTTTTTCCTTGCTTATAAACAAACTTGAGACAGATTTCTTGTGCTGGTTCTAATTACATTTGTGTGGAAAAGATTCCTGTTCACAGCCATATACATTTCAATATGGAAAAATGTGTTTTTGTTGAATGCATATGGTTGATTCATGCTGTCTCATTTCACTTTGATATTACAATCCTCCATCCAAAGAAGAATATTCTCATTGCAATCATCTCCATCTTAACTGAAATTGGCCTTTAGAGAATCTAGGATTCTCTTCTCTCCTTCCTTCTTTTTCCAGATCTCTAAAATACACTTGTTTCACTGAGTTTCTTCGACTATGGTTTGCCAGATGTAATATTTCTGGTTTTAAGAATCTTATAAAATCAGAGAAAGAAAAAAGTTTGTATTTACCTTTCAAAATCAAATTTTCTCCTTCCTTTTCTAAACTAGAAAAGACATTATATCCAGGATGCATTTGCCCTGAAGTGTACTTTGCCAGACCAAATATAGGTGATTATAATCATAGGCCAAGTACACCCCTTCACTCCCAGTCTTGTAAATTAGGGTAGAAGAGCAATACCTCCTACTTTGTTCGTGCTTTTGGCTTTTTGGTTGAAGTGCACCACCTTTTCCAAAACTCCTCTTAATGAGAGGTCAGCAACATTACTCTGGCATGTTTCATAAGCAATATCTTCCCTAAGGAGGAGAAAAAGAAAGCCTAAATTGGTAGGAATCACTAAGAGCAATCCTGTTTGTAACTTTCCCGGTGTGACTATTTGTATCTGCTGGTCCGGACAGGCACGCAACAGTTGCTCCCTCATCCCCTCCAGCGTGGCCCTGAACAGAGTTTTCTTTTTGCTATGGCACTGATATTAAGAAACAAGTTGAGAGATCACTTTTGGCATATCCCTCTATGCCAGTGTTTTATTTATACTTCTCTTCTATACCACTATTTTATTTATGGTATTAAATATATAAAGAGATTATAATGCACAAAAAAAAGGCTATTATAGAAAAACAGAAGCTGCTTTGTTGAAGAGCCATGCAAGCTTATACACAACTGAGACCTTTTATTTTTATTTATTCAGTCAGATATTTTGTCTGTGTCCCTCACTGGTGCATAAAATTCAGAATATTTTTTTCTAAGAACGAACACAAATCAGATCTGATCTTTTAGGAGAGAGTAGTGTTCTGAGACTTTTTTTTTATATCAGGCCCTTGAATACCTTTGCTGCCTGGAAGTACATTAGTATTAGACAGAGCGTTTATCCCACAAGTTATTATGTAACCATTGTAAATAATATATAAATACTTCGACTTTATCTTAGCTTAGCACTGCTTTTAGTCCTGAACTCATTTTATTAACACTTTTTATTGGAATTGTTAGTAAATCAATCCCCCACCTTCTCTTTAAGTCAGTCAGCTCCTCCTAGTGGCTCTTCGCAACCTGCCACAAAACATCCTCCAGGATTTTCTGCCTTTGCCCTTAGGCTTTGCTAAGAAGAGCAACGAAGGTGGAGCTGTAAATTACTTTTCCTCCTTAAAATATAGAAAATGATGGAGAAATCTTTTGTCATTCAAAGCTGTTGATGGAAAAAATAAACCTAAGCAAATGTTTGCATTATTCCTTATATTAAAGCTTCTGCTTTTCATAACCTGAATCTTATGAGTCATACAAATATGAGCTGTAAGAGTCTATGTTGCTCGATTACTCATATTGCTGCCTCTGCTACATCAATACTTTTTGAAGCATTTTGTAAAGCTGAGCAGTAAAAGGCAAACTATTCTATAGACTGAAAGCTGAAAGCCTGAAAATATATCTGTAGTAATATATTTTTTAGATCTTTCCTTCCCTTAATTTCAACAATGCTGCTCACACAAATAGTTAGGCATTTGTCTGAATGCTTGTCAGAGTAGTTTCTGCTACTCAGCCAGGAATACATTTCTGACAGTCTGCCTGGTTTTCCTTCCTCTGTTCTAGTGCCTCACTGGCTATTTCTGCCATGATGTTTCACCTGTTGAAACTACCCAGTGAAACTTTTGAGCAGAACCTAACATTGTCACTATAGTTGTCACTTCTCCTTTCTTACATCTATCAAAAAATACAGAAAAAGACATAGAGTTTTTCTCTCTCTCTCTCTCTCCTCCCTCTTGTATATTCGTAGCAGACTTGTGGAATGTCCAAATAAGAATACAGCTGCTGAACTGCAAATTATCAGTGCAGTAGAAGAATGTCTCACAGAGCTATACTTACATATTAAATTTACTGTATAGAATCACACTCAAAAATTAAGTTATCCCTTAATCTATAAATCTTTTAGAAAAAAACCACAACAATTTGATGGAAAAAACTAAGAGGTTTCAGTAAAATCTACAGGCAACAATCTATCAACTGCATGGCAGGATGCTATTAACCCACTTTTCAGCACAGGGTAGAACATCTGCTGGCATTGCTCAAGTTACTGCATGCCACCAGAAATGTCCAGATTTTAGGTCCCTACATTAAGGCAGTACTCGCAGTTGACTAGTGAAGACGTGCTTTTGGTGGCATCTTGAAATTCCAGGAAAAGTCTCAATTTTCAGCAGCAGGTATTTAATGCTTTGTGAGAAATAAGGCACCATGCGCCATGCCAGGCACTTACAGAGACTCAAATCAATAGCTCGGATCTTAGCAGGAGGTTAAGAAGCCACGCACAGCACAGCAAGCAGACAAGATAAGCTTCATTTCTGATATAAATACACAATGCACCGAAGAAAGCCTATAGGCATTGAATCTTTTAGGATCAGTGTAATTATCTTACTCAACTATTTTGATATTGTAAGATACAGCCTTGTGTGCCAAAGCACACAGGCAACAATTAGCAAACAAATTTCTGTCTGTAGCAACTGGGAGGGAAAGAATTATAGGTAGTATCTTTAATATCAATAAAAGAACACAGTAAAGGCTTTTTGACCCCCCTAGTTATGATTTGGGGGGAAAAAAATGGGAGGATATCTTGTGGCCTAAGGCAGGTTGATATAGTTCTTAAACTCACATAGATTCATGCTGTCCTCTACAACAATCTAGATATAGACATAGTCCAGGGTTTTATTGTTACACAAATTTCCAAGATTAGGGTTTCAATTTGTGCTGTACATATGAAAGTCATCCAACCAATAAATCTTCCTGTAGTTGACTGTTGAAGATGGCTTCAAGCCAATGCTGAAGAATGTTCACCTTAAAGTAACCCCTTTTTATTTCTGTAACAGCTTATTTTCAATTGAAAAATTATCATTAGTTATTATACTGTTGCCTTAATCTAAATGGAGATCAGAGACTCACTACAATAGATGATACCCATAAAAACACTAAGGAACAACCACTAAAAAAATTAGTTTGTAACTCATATAGGCAAGACATTCAAATGAAACACATTCCACTTCTTATTGGAAACTGAGGTTCAGGTAACTTGAGTTGAATGAAAATCTTCATTCTTTTCTCTATTAAAATACTTTCTATCTAAAAAGGATTAATAATTATATTCTTAGAGTTACTTGAAGCAAGTGTAATTTACATTATTCAGTGTTTTAAGATTTAAAAAATGTAATAAGATTATTCAGTGTTTTAAAACATACATCTCACATTTGAATGAAAAATCTGAACAATTTAATTTTCCACAAAATCCACAACCTCCATGAATTTTGACTCAGAATTATCAAATCAAGACTTTCACTAGTGTCATTAAGGAAAAATAGTTGAATAAAAATATTTGCTCTTTAAGAAATTACAGAACATATTAAGACTATGCATATGGATATGTCCAGAAACTGGATGTACAGATAACTGGCTTTTTAATCTACTGAAAGTTGTAATTAACTCCAGTGTGGGCTCTGAAGCCAGCTTGTGACCCCATACTGCCTGGATAGTTCAGCTGTTCTTTGCTGGGGAAAAAAACCCCAAACAAATCCAAACCAAACCACAACACCCAAACAAAAACAAACAGTCAAAAACCCAAACCAACCAAAAACCCAAAGCAATAAACCTCATCCCAACCTCCCACCAACTCCCGCCCCCCCAAAAAACCAAACACCAAAATCCAACCAAAAAAAGTAGACTAAACCAAGAAAAAATAATTCTGTATTTGTTAGGGAAGGCTGTAATGTATTTTGCTCAGTCCTGGAGCCAGGACAGTTTCTAAAACAGCAGAACTGCAACTGATTCAAAATCCAATCTAAAGATCCCCGAATTCAATAGAAATTCTTTCAGTGAGTCTAATGGGCTTTGGGTCGTGGCCTCATGCATTAAACTAATTTATATAGAAAAGAATCTATTTCCTTTTACTTTCAATTAATCACAGGACTGGGTGTGACCTATTGGTAGAATAGTAAATAATACAGAGAACAAGGCCATTGTACAGAGTGATTTGGATCTCTTGGAAAGGTCAGTTCAGATCCAAATATAAGTTTCAACTCAGCCAAGTTTAAAGTCTTCTATCTAGAAACAAAGAATATTTGTAAGATAAGAAAAGCTATTTTTTGAAAGCAATGACTCTATCTCGAGATTGATAACAAATTACTATAATAGTAGATGATCAGCTGAACCTGAGCTAGCGTGCTCCTTAATTGATCTGCAAGCAAGGGAACATCATAAAGGTGGTAAGGCAGCATTAATGGCACCATTACTGGAATTCTATGTCCAGAATTAATATCTATCATTCTAAAAGGATATCAAGCGATTCTGGAAAGATGCAATGATGCAGTCTTCAAAATATGCCTCACTGTGAGAGATGGAAAAAGCACAGTCTATTTGGTTGATCTGTGAAATGACCTGGAGATAACTTGCCAGCTTCTATTTGACTACACGGAAAAAAACATTTTGGATAATAAGTAGAAGTTTATCATAACAGGAAAAAATATAACAAGATCCAAAATGAATCTAAACAAAGTTTGACTAGAAACAAAAGTAAGATTTGAAACAGTGAGGAGAATTAACTTTTGGAACAAAAAGTATATTATTGTACTGCATTGTACCATCTACATAAGACTTCTTTTATTGTCACCATTTACCTCCAAAGAATTGTGGTTTATGAAAGAAAACAATGGATAACATTCTTTGACTTGTAGAATGTTGGCTTGACATAGGAATCAGAGGAACAAAAGTTGGGCAAGTTGCACAAGGAGTCTGGGGGGAATGAATGGTCTTGAAGTTAAGGCATATGTGGTGTTGTGTGTGCCAGCTTCTGATTTCACTTGAGAAGTAGGACTAATAGATAACCTGGCAGGTTGGCTGTAGGTACATCTAGAAATGAGATGATTTGACCTGAGTTCATTCAGGGTGCGTGTTTAGCAGGAATTTTTCTGTACGGTATACCAATGGAATGACTCTAGTACGGGTATCGTGGTTATTCTGTTAGTCTTAAAACTGTTAAACCTCTGGAAGTAGAGTACATTTAAGAGGGGTATACCTGTCAACATATCAATGGGTATAGTATACATATTGAATGTATTAGCTGAGCTAAGGGTAACATAATCGGGCAGATAGGTTAAGGTTGAAGGTGTTTATAGGTGTTTATATAATGTCTTTTCACTTAAAAATCTGTGACTTTGAAACGTGGTGAAGATAACATGACAGTTATTTGCTGAACAACATGTAACATCTTTTCCAGGTTGAATTTGGTAGATGGCCTGTCTCCCTGAGACCATATTGATGGTAATGTTATTAGGTTTGAAAGTTACCATGGGTTACGTAACCCTTTATACACGGAGTTTTGTACATCCAGTGCCAGATCTCCAGCTGCAGATGCATCTCACCACTGTGACCCCTTCCAGCCTGAGCAACCAATTAGTAAGACGCAGACAGAAATGCAGTAGATGCAGAGGAATGAGCAAGATCAAGCATCTAAAAGTTTATATGGTATGGACTAGACCTGCAGAATTAACAGTCAATTTAGGCACCAAATAGGTTAGGACTCAGCTAGAGTTCATGCATAGAGGACCTAATAGGGTCTGTGCCCTGGGACAGCAATCAACACAGCACAAAAGCAGGTCTACCTAAGCGGGATAGGTTTCCACCAGCACCTACCGTGAATCAAAAAATCCCCCCAAATCCTACCCCAGCCTTTCAGTGTAATGAACATGCTGTGCCATCTTCACAAGCAGTGTGGGAGCTTATTCCCCACAAGATGATCATCACAGTGCAGTGACGGTTGTTGAAATGTGTCATTAATACCCTGAAGTTTTTGCCATTGAATTTTTTGCCTCCGTTGGATGATGGAGGAGGACCAACAGCATTTTCATATGCCTGACGTACAGCCACTGCTTTGCTGCCAAGGTGCATAAACCAAACATCTCAACAGGGGAAGGGCAACTACAAGTACAAGTCGCAGCCATCATTGCTGGAACAGTTGTGCATTTATTTCCCCCGGTACAGATACCAAGCCTAGGCAGGAACTAAAAGAGTAATAGTTATTCCCTCCATAGTCAGATATTTCTGTTCTACTTTACCAATCCTTTTCTTAGTAACTAGAATGAATCAGACAGTGATGAGCAAATAAAAAGTTAAAACCACCAAACACATAAGAGAATCTGAAGGATACTTAATAAAACTCTTTGATTTGCTATTTCAACTTTTAATACACTCTATCATAATTAATTTTGATGATCTTAAGCTAAATTAAAGGCAATAGGTAGCACTGCATGGAAGGAAAAGTATAAGGGTACCTTAATGGAGCCACCCAACATAGTGCCCTGTAGGCAACCATAACTTAATTTAAGAGCACACTTGATATGCAGCAATATACACAAGTAAAATGGCAGGTGATCCTCAAAACAGAATAAGAAGTAGCTGTTGTATCCATCCTCAGCCACAGTAAATCTGTATGAACATGGTGCTTTTCATTAAGCAATCAATAATATATTTTATTAGTTCCAGAACACTGCATACAACCCACAAGAAGCAATCTCACTCCACAGTTTTGAGTGTGAATACCACAATTAAACCAAGAAAAAATAAATTAGTTTTTCTGAAATCTGGAGGGTTTTGAGTTGTAGAAGTCCAATTAGAAATTAGCAAGCTGTGAATAATCAGATTTAAAAAAAAAAAGAAAAGCGGTTTCAAAGCTGCATGAGCTTTACTCATAAAACCCCTAAAGATTTGTGATGTTAAATAGTAATTGGTGGCAAATGAGGCCACTGATGATAGCTAAGAGAATCCCTGTTTTTTCACCTCTAGTTTTGGAAGTAATACTTGGCCTTTTGGGAGCACCACAATCTTTCTGCAACACAGGTTTGAAATATAGTCAAACAACGAGACAGCTTTGTGCATTTCCAGGGTACTAACAAATATATCTGTGTTTGAAAACATCTACTCTTCCCGTCTCCTTCCAGTACAGCAGTGGGCTAGATCTCCAAATGTGTTCAATCTTTTTCTTCCATTAAGAGGGGGAGGTATCAACTCTTAAAAATGTTTGAAAACCTAGTTTACTTTATGACAGAGCCAGACTGGAGATAACCATGTCTTGAAACTCATCTGGACGTACACACTGAGGACTCCTGAAAATCTTCCTGGCTTTGTATCAGCATAGAAGTATCAACTAGCATGTATGTGCTTCATGTGGATAAGATATATCTCCTTATCATGTCTGTAAAACAACCTTGGCATGGTAATTTTTAAGTTCCAAGAAGGAGATAATTTTGTATGTCACTCTTCTTTCAGCATGTGAGAATGCAAAAATCAAACACAGTGAATTTTTCATTCAGTTGCAAACTCTCACTGAAGTGAATGACCCTCTAAAAAATGTTAGGAAACCAGACCTCTCAGAATATGAGAGGCACATTTCAATCTGGTTGCATCGGAAATACTCAAGAGCAAGAATGAATAGTGAGGAATGTATTTTCATGCTCACAGAGCACCTGTATTCTCGGGGACTAACTGAAATTGTGAAAAAATCAGTGAAAACATAAAAATAAGGAAAAAACTATGTCCCAAGGACTTAGCAGTCTATTCATTGAATCCCATAAGTGCTGTTCAGGCCCAATCTTATAAATTCATTGACTAAGAGATGATTATTCAGAGACTTAATGACTGATTTTGGAAGTAAATGACTGGAAATTTAGGTCTGTAAAAACAGAAAACCTCCTGTATGGACTTACTACAAATAAAAGAAAGGATGGTCCAACAAGGTAGGACATTTTCCAAAGAATCAGCAGATCTGAGTTTATAATTTTTCATTCATAAACTTTCAATAAATGACTTAAGGCATAGAACCTAGTGGTTAGTAATAAAATACAGCTAAACTATCTTTTCTGACAGAGCTATTACCTAAATTCCTTACTAGGAACAGTCCTTGGTCCAAACTATCTTCCAAAACATGCTTGGCAATTGTCTTGGGAAAGGATTAGGTGATCCACTTGAAAACTGTGCCGAGGAGCACGCTAGTAATAGTTAAACTTTCTGGGCAATTGGATGCTGTTCCCCAAGTCTGTATTCCATCTCTATTTAGTGTACTACTGTGGTTAAATCCACTGTGAATGTGTGAAAAACACACGAAAGAGCACTCGATTGCACAACACTTTAGTACAACGCCCAAGAGAGTTCTGTGAAAACAATAAATAGTTTCTGTAAAATAATGAAAAGAATCAGTGACGCAGTCATGCACCCATCAAGTAGAAGAGCTCTTAGATTCCATTCTTCCAGTCACAAACTCTAAGTCACGGAGCATATGTACACAACTCTGTTAATATAGAGGGGCAGATTTGAATCTGGTATTGATACATGTGCATTGAACTCTAAAGCACAAAAGCCCACAATTACATATTTCATAGTCGTTCCCAGGTTGGTAAATATTCTGTTTCTTGAGAAATATGATGTATCATTCAGTTACACATAATTTCACATTGGATCAGTCAATTCCTTAATAAGCTTGTCTTCAAACTATGGCCTATTTGAAGAATCACAGAGGAAATCCCATTCTATAGGACTAGGAGGAAGTCAATCTTTCTGGATCTGGCCTAGAGAAAGATTTATTTTAGATAGATTTTTAGGGCCAATTTCTTGTATGGGATGCTCGTGTCCTAATTTTTAGCAGAAATAGAAAGGCAGCAAGCAGTTTCCAATTACACAATTGATATACAACATTTCCAAAAAACCAAATCGGTAACTTGATTTAGAGACAAACGGATCTAAACCCTCTAATAGTTACTAATACACTGGTATAATGTTTAGGTGAATTGTCAGATCTCTAATCCATAGAGTTATATCAGAATAGAGATATGGCTGTTTGAACATTACTGTTTTTACAACTAGTTTTCTTTGCAAACTTAGCTGCTATTGAAGACAGAATGCATGCAGTGCCAATTATCCTCTATTTCAAAGATACCAGCTTTAAAATGAAGTTCATTTTCGTACATAAATAGGATACAATATAAACAAAGGTTCTTAGACAACTCAAAATCGAGACTGAAAAATACTTTCAATCTGTGCTAGTTAGCATAAAACAACATTATGTTTCCCCGAATGGCTATACTAAACATCTAACAAAAAAAGTCTACATTTAGAAGCCATAATTTGACTGGCTTCAGTTGCAAAGCCTTCTGATTACTACTATTAAAAAACTTATCATGATTCATGCCCATTTCTGAAGGAAAAAAAAGCTGGCTAGGAACAGAAAAACACAACAATAACTTGTACACATTTCATTAAATTATGTTTTTTCCTATGAATTTGGAGGATTTTAAAAGCTTTTAAAATATAAATTATTTTTAATTTTTATTTTATTTCCACTGTGCAGGCTATTATTTTTATTTAACCAGTAAAATGGAGAGACAAATAAGAAAAATAAAATCAGGGTTAAAACATGAAGAAAATAGGCAACACATGAATGGCTTTTTATTCAATAAATATTTTTAGGACTATTTTTCAGTAAGAGAAGAATTTTAAATAAATGATTTTGCAATTGTAATGGAAAGTCAAGTGAAACTAAAAGTTATCATGTAAAATTTTTTTAGGACATTATTTAACCTGTTCTTGGGATTATATAATGATGTAGAGTTTGGCATGTGTGCACCATGCCTGGTCATGTTCGTCCATCATGGACACTTTCAGCTGTTGTACATTGGAACATCTTAACATTTTGGGTGCATTTCATCTACATTGTTGGACGACAAGCAAATTTTGCTGCCAAAAGTAAGAATGTAGCATCTCCAAATGTCGAGTTACTACCTCAGTATTCAAGGAGACCTTTTTTTCTTGCATGCAAGTGAAAAAGTAACAACATCTGGAACGTATCTGGCTTTGGACTGGGGGAATATCATGTCTAGCACTTAACTACAACAAATCCTGAACACCAACTTGGAAATGATTCATCTGAGTCTCATGGCTTATACAGTATAATTACCTATCTGAAGGTCATAAATGGTATGATCTCCAACTGACATTTTCAAGTTAGTTTTAGTATGTATAATATCCTACTTTAAAATATATTATTTAAGAGCTGGTTTGTTCTCTGTGGAACTTTCAGCTGGACAATATTGTAATTTACAAGTTTTGGCTAGTCCACTCGTAAATGGAGATATGGAGAAATGTAATGAATTATATGCAGTAGTTTTATGGCAGCATTACATTTAATCAGTCTTCTTATATTGTTTTATTTCTTGGGACATTTGCATATGTGTATGTATATATACACATATAAGTGTAATGTTCACCTCAGTTCATCACCTACTTGAGAAAAGAATAATGATGAGAAGTATTGTAGGTGTCATTTCTCAGGGAGATAACATAAGCATTAATATTAAATTTAATTTAGTTATTGCTGAATCAACAGCACTTATCAAAACAGCAAAGTTATGTTAAGAGAACAAAGTATGGATTATATTCCCTGGCAATATGAAGAGTTCAGGAAATGAAAAGTGCTTTGATCATATATAACACATAGACTATTGTTAGTGCAGAAGCCTTGTATCAACTTCAATGACCCATTTAGGAGTTATTCCTTCATTGTTTTAAAGGCATTATGAATTAGATCTCTACAGCTTAAATAGCATCAAATACATGAAATAAAACTCCTGTGCCTTAGCTAACCTTAAACAAGTTTCTAAAAGCAAGAAAGACAGATTTAATGTATGTGATGTTATTACATTATATCACATATGCCAGAAAGAAGGAACAGAATATAATAGAATATCAGGACAACCTAAGAAAGACATTTTTTAGCTGTATAAACTTCCATAAAAATGAGCCAGACTTGTGAGGAAGAGGCTGAAGTTCATGTAGTAGTGCATCCCAAAACATCAAGATACTTCTTTTTTTCATCCTTTATAGCATTGTGTATTAAAAAATGCAATGGTATTCTAACAATACCAGGAAAAAGTACTTTAACTGCTTTTGCAACCTGACAACGGTATCGATTGAAGTTTACAACGAAAAACCTTCATTTACTTCATTAAATTGTTCTGCTCCCATTTCTAACTGGCTTCAGTGGAAACAGGCCTTCAGTTGCAACGAGTTTTGCACTCCTGTTTGCAGTATCAACCGTCCCTTCCTGTCCTTTTGCAAATTTCTATGGCTCTAGCTTTAATTCAAACTGTAGATACTGGAATGATCCAGTGATCCACATGGACTCTATAAAAGTTCCATGAAATGGGGGAGAGACCTCCATTGATTTCAGTGGGAGTTTACTAATGATGCTGGAGGTAATCCAGTGATTATTTTTTCCTTCTCGCACTTTCACTCCAAAGCAAACAAATCCAAAATCACTACATGTCAGAATCCAGTACATGGCATCAAGGCATTGCTCTTTGGTAGAGGAATCTACATGTTATGAGATTTTAATTTATTTACCTTCTTCATGCAAATCAGACAAACTGATAAAGCACTCCGAAGAGATAAAATAATCCAACTTAACAGCTAACAAGTCCAGTCAGCATTAAATCAGGGCACCAGGGAAAAGACTAGCTGCCTTTTCAGAATAGGAGCAGAAACTTTGAAGACTGAGGAAAGAGTTCTGAAATCTGTGCTAATGCCACCAACAGGAATGATTTCTTTGTGCCAAATTAGTCCACCTTAGCTTTCATTGTAATTTCCATTATCGAATGATCTCCATTCCGAAAAGGGATAACTAGTTATTGATTCAAATGTCAGCAGCCTAAATGCTATTAGCCAGGAGAAGCTTCAAAAGGAAAGGCCACTGCATCAAAAGTATTGTACGCTCCCACTCTGCAGGGCTGCATCTCCTTCTACTCTGTCTAGGCAGACTTACAGCTCAGCATAACTGTGGGTCTCATAATCATTCATATATTTATCCTCAAAAAACCTCTGCTGCTCTTCTTACCCTTATTTTAGAAGCAGACAATACATCCTACATAAGATGCAGACAGCGGTCGAGCGTAGCATTGCCTGAGCTAGCTCGTTCTACCACATTGGTACCATGAGCAGCAGTAGCTGCAGCAGTATGGAAGTTGATGCAGGTCAACATGCCCTTTAGAGAAAGAAGGACACAAGATGCTTCAAGTGCTTGCATTAACTCTTGTAAAGCTAAATCATGTATATTCTAGGCTGCCCAACAAAATCATGGTGGAGTTAGAACTGAACTGAAGCCTCCCAGACAAATGATTGGTCAATTCTTTCATGCTATGATTACCTTGAGAGATCCACAAGGATTTGTTGTGTGTTGTTTCTTTCTGTCCCAGCAATAGCTAGTAGTGCACAGCCTGAACACAAACGTAGGCACTGAAGAAGCAGTAAGGACATATTCAGGTACCTTTCTAAACAGTTAATAGCTTAATATTACAAAGGAATATACACATCCAGTAATTGAGGACATTGACTATGACAAATTATAGTAGTAAGTATCTTTAATTGCACGGTTCTGGGGACCCCTAAGAACTAGCTCTTTATTTTTTTGGCCTCCAGGAGATCACTAGATCTCTAAATATCCATCCAAATTCTTTAGATATATGCAAACATGATTTGAAGCCTGAGCTGTCTGCAAGCCTCCTGTTTCATCTCTAATTCGAAAGATCACTTCCTGGAAGCTCTGAATGGAAAACAGTGAGGCACTTCTTTCCTTTTTCCTCTTCAAACCACCTCCTACAGGTTGCACCACTGAAAGGCAAAATCTAGACCTGGTTTCCTGCAAGGAAAAGAACTAATCTACGTGTCTCAGAATTTAGCCCTGTCAGAAAAGGACAATAAAAACTAGTAGATTTATGCCTCATAAAATTATACAGTTTCTATCACAATCAAGTAACTATTTTTCTCACATAGCAACAAGAAGGGTTAAAGGTAAAAATTTTTCTTTGTTTTTTGCCATTTAGTCCATCTCCTGAATGAAGGCTTCTTTTGAGCTGCTGAGCACAAAAGTGCATCTGGAAAATGTCAACTAATGTATTTCAAAGTTATTACGTGAAAATAAAAAACTCCAAACATATTTTTTTTATGAAATGTTCCAAGAATATTCACTTCCGAGACTTGGCTTGAGAATGAGCAGGAGACACTTTTCAGTCCAAAATAATTTTATGAGAAAGGTTTAAATGTTTGGAAAATATGTTGGAACTGTAATTTCTCCCTTAACCAATAGCCTCAGTGATGGATTACATGACCAATAGAGTGACTCTACGTGTATACACACATATACACATAATTTCATTTGTTTACCTTTGGATCAAAAATAGAACGTTACAACATTTGTTTTATTATTTTCAATCCCCCTGAGGCACTGTGACATTTGGTACATTTATTTTTCCTGTTAAGAGATGATTCTTTAATTCTTTGAAGCAGGTGGAGGAAATATTTAGCAGAATGTTTACACTACGACAACTATATATTGGGGGGGGGGGGAAAGGAGGAGCATGTTTGAATATGCACGGAAAGCTAGAAGTTGATTACAATTCTTTCTTCTGCACAGCCCAAATGTACAAGCTACAGAGAATCTGTCCCTCCAATGGAGCTAATAATAAATATATAGATTTCAAAGGGACAATAAGCATCTCATCATTATCTTTAGTTCAGCACGTAAGTCAGGTGTGAGTGCTTGAAAATACAGACAATCTTCTTACTGTCCAAGTCTGAACACTAAGCTTGAAGTTTTTCCTCATAGTCAGCAGAAAAATGTTAATTCCTCCAAAATTCCTTCCAGGGTATCAAAAGCAAAAGCCCCCTTACTCCTTACAAGTTTGTGTCAGTAAAATTAAAACAAAGACCCGTGTGTATCTAGAAAATATCTACATAAATATAGAGTTTAAAACTCTTCTCTGTGCTTTGCATAATGTCTTTGCCCTTGTCTGGACATGTTTTATGATTCACAGTTTGTAGAACAAATTGACACATACAGGTGACTTCCTAAGCTCCAGTGTGCTCCCTCCAAACTGGACAAAACTGATGGAAATGCATTAAAACCTGGCTGTGTGTGACAGGCAGGGCATGCTAAGTCCAGCAAGGAAACCTGGGAAAGGTAACTTTTGTAGTGTTCCTGAGGTACTGTTGAAAAGATGTGGTAGAATACTGTATCACACAGGTTTCAGTCATTCGGACACGGCTGAATCCAGACCTATTCTTTTTTATTGTTCTGTAATGAAAATTTATGACTTCTCTCTCTGTCTTTTAGCAGATGGGACCTCTGTGTAAATGCATACATTAAACTCGTAAGAGTTATGTCAGGATGACAGTGGGAAGGGACTTGCTTCTCCATAGCAGCCCTCAGCTATCGACTCCTTTCAGCAAACCCCAGTTTCTTGGGGAAACTCCAAATTTGAATCCACCTGGCACAGGGCAGAGCTCTAAATGCCATAGTAGGAGTTTTGTTGAACTGTTTCCCTTCGTAGGCCAGTAGAACGATCACAGCTTTCCTGAGGCTTGCATGGGCATTCTGGCCAATGGGCACTAAAACATATACTTTTGTTCTCTGTGGTCAATGAATATTTTAAAATTGATATAGGAATTTCAACATCTCTTATATGAGAGAATGACCCATAAAATTAGGGTTTACCGTGTGACACAAAGGATATCTGCTTCCCTCAGAAAGAGAAGGAATTTGGATGTCCAGCTTCTGAGAAAATTATCTGAATTTCCTGGACTGTTAAGTAAAAAGGGCAACATTCTTTCCACCAGTAATACAGCATATCTGTAACTATGCTTTTCTCTTTTGATATCCTAATCTAAATATCATATTTAGCACAACCTGATATAATTCAGTTTCTGATTTGAATGAGGAAAAACAGAAACACTTTTATTTGATCTGAACCAATTATGATTTTTTGTGGTTTTGTTCAGACACAAAAATGGTTTTAACATTCAGCCAATTTGCTGCTTACACAAACATGTTGTTTGAATAATCATTACCAATGGGATCTTTGAGCAGCTAGGTGGCTAGCAAGTAAATGGTTAATTGGGTAATGCTGTTTTTAAAACATACACATATATAAGGAAGCCAAGACATATGGCATAGGCACTCGCAGAAAGCCAGTTTGTATTATCCATAATGAAAGATGGAATTTGCAGCTCTTCAAACTCCATTCAAAGATTTTTGCTGCTAACATTGCCAAGTCTATAATTTTTTCCACAATATATGCTCTTGCTGACCACTGAGATGATTTGCAGCAGAAGTTACTAAAGCTGATGCTATCCCAGAATAATTTCCATCTTTCTAAACCATATACAAATATATAAATAAGAACATACTGTATTAGTAATTTAGTCTGTTAAATGACATGACACCTTCTTTGTGATAAAGATTTTCACTATAGAAATATTCTGACTTGATATAAAGAGGATCATTATACGTATAACATCCAGAGAGCAATCATGTCACTGAAAAGCAGGAATTTGCAAGTTATCTAGTTTATAGCAAGGTCTACCAGAACTCAGGGATCTGCTCTGTTTCACAAAGCCTCAGTATTTTATCAAATGTTGTATCATTCCAATCAATAAGTTGATGAAAAGGTTTCCCTTGAATTTTAACCTTTTTGCAGAATGCACACAGGAAAAGAAGTTTGATTTCATGAAGGAAAAACATTTTCTTTTCCTGGGTAGAGCTGACTTCTGTTTTGTAGCTTACTGGCAGTAACAAATTTTTCCTCTGGGTATCATCGTATATCCCCCTTGCTACTGAAACGATGGGCGCTAAAAATTTGCTACTTTCTGCTTTAGCTAAATGTCTTTCACTACAAAAAGAAAAAAAAAGAATTTATTTCTCCCCACTCCTGAAATATTTCTGGGAAACCTGACTTCTTTAACTATCTTTGCCTCCTTATTTTGCCACCATTCAAAACCTTTTAGTATGACTTCAAATTCTGATGCACCTGCCCTGTTTTGAAATAGCATTTAACAAAATGGCACATTTAAGCCATAGTATCACAGAGGCCACGAATACAATTGCAAAAATAAAAATCCTAGATTCTATCCTTAGCTTTTCAGTGATGATCTCTGTGATTTTTTTACTGTTCTGCTTTGTTCTTCAGTCTTCCATGCAATTCTTACTTTTATCTACTTGTAAGCTGCACTGGGAAGGCACAACCTTCTGCTGGATACAAGTTGGCAGTGTTTAACATATTGGAGTCCTGATCTCATTTGAGTTCTGATCTCCTTTAGACAACTGAGTACTACAAATAAATCACGATAATAATATTCATATTTGAAGTTAAGATTAAACCTAAAGTTACCTTATTGGAGTGTCATGCTGGTTCCTGTGATATTTGTCTGAAACTTTCTTCTTACAGTATAACAAATGTGCTTCAACTCCATTGGTCAGCTTCTTTCTCTAATGCAGACAGCTTAATGGATTTTTCTTAAGCCTAATACAGCTTGTTTCTTAGTATTAATTTCAACTTCAGGTTATTGTGAAAATTATGTCCTAGCTGGAAATTGAACCGGGTTGACCACTGAAAAAGAAAAGCCTAATATATGACCTGTATTAGACAAATTTGCCCTGCCAGCAAAGTACAGTTGGATTGATTTTCACTCTGTCATATTGAGATAGTTTGTTAGGCAAGTTCTCCACCCAGTGGCCACAAGTCTTCATCGGAGCAAGGACATAATCCCCAGCTGATTCTATAGAATTAATGGAGATGTAAATACTGCATATATGCCTCAGTCAACTTGAAGGAAGACAGACAAAAGGATGTTTCCTTCATTTAGACCTAAGAAATCTATACCAAAAAAACATGTTAAGTAATTTAAAACAAACCAAACCAAAAGACTTAAGAACAATAGATATAACTATTGCCTGCCCCCAGGCAAAAAAACCTAAAGCCAAAACAACAAATACACCAACCCTGAAACCCAACAGCAGTATTGTCTACATTTCTGCTTTTAGAATAATTTAACAACATGGATTGGGAACTGTGAGGGTTTTTTGTTTGTGCCTTTTCTTTCAGCACAGAACTACCAGTCAAGAATTCAGTTTTCATCCTGTCATCAACATAGTTTTCCCGAGTGTTGTATGAAACCATATATAGCACTTGAGAAGAGTTGTTTTATGCCTACAGGATGTACAGGCTCTAATACAAATAACTGGTCACCTCTTAGGTACATGAATGTCTTTTCAGCACAACACACAAGTGTCACACAGGTTTAAGACTTAACTACGCCCAGATAAATTTGGGAAGTAGTAGTAATTGGAAATGTTTTTTTCAGGAGATGCCTGACACATTGAAAGACTGCAGTATTTTGCCTAATTTTCACTCCCTGCTTATCACAAATGTAAAAATTGTTTTGGCTGAATTTCAGCCAGAGTCTGGCAGTTCTCTGTATAACCAAGTTTGACAGCCATCCAGTCTCCCATAACGGCAGGAGCAGAAAACCTTTGGTGCATTTCTTCTTCAAGCTAACAGCAACAGCAGTGGAACTTATTTCTGTCTCTGTGTTTTTAACAGAAAAAAACTGTAAACATAATAAAGAGAAATTAAAAAAAAAACAAAATAGATTCAGCAACAGCATTTGTTCACCTGTGTATGTAATACAAGATTTACCATAGTTCATTTTTTTTGGACATTAAATGCCACTCTTCTCTGGCAGAACTGGGGTTTAGTTTTGAAAACACGTTTCAACTTTTTCATTTGAGAGGGGAAAAGTCACTACACATATATAATGGTGTGAGTTAAGTGTCACAAAATACAGGGGAAGAGATAAAAGTTTACAGTTAGGATTTTGTTCTTTTGAGTCTAGTAAATAAGACAAATGAAGTAAAACATAGAAGGAAATATTTAAATATAATTTATTGTCAAAATATTGTTCTTTCCTGATAAGCCTATCATGCTTTATATGATTAACCTTCTATGCAGTACAAATACCTAGTTTTCTGGTTTGTGCCATTGCTCAAACAAATATTTCTGCCATTAGACAACATTTATAACATTCTAGATCCCCTAAAATTGAACCTGAAGAAGAATCCTCGCTTTTGTTTTCCCAAAGCTTGTTCTATCAGAAATCTAATTGGGGTACTTCATCGGCTCAGGAAAATAAATTAAAATAAATAGCTTTTTTGTTAAATACTAGACCTGTAAGTTTATCAAGCACAACCATTAACCTAACAATATTAATACTATTTTTAATACTCTTTTTTTTTTTCCTCATTTCCCAATATTTTTTGTTACCACTTTTTGATAAATACTGGAGTAGGGGAGAGGGGGCAATGTTGGGGTGAAGGGATGGGGCTAGGGGAAATAATTAAACATTCAGTTGCCTCTAAAAATTAGAAAGTTCACACAGTTTAGAAAAAACAGCTAGCATTTAGTTTCATGTGTGGAATTATTCAGCTTATTATTTGCTTAGAGAAATCGTAGACAGGAGTTCTACAGTACAGATTTTAAAGGCAAGAGATATTTCAGTGAAAGAGAGAAGTAGCCTTATGTCAAATCTTCTTTTCACTTTTCTCCCAGAATCTAAATGTAAATTATGAGTTATTACAGACAAGGAGCTCAGAGCCTCTCAAACATCAGCCAAAAAAAGTGCAGAAGTACTGGAAGATGAAATTCTGCTTTGTATTGCTTAATCCGAGCAGCAGGCTCGTGCTGATTTCCCAGGCAGACTGGAGGTGCTGTTTCAGGGAGAACCGGCCACAGCTCTGCCGTTCCCTCCTCCCCGAGGCCAGGGAGAGCGACGCAGCCTCCGGAGGGCGAGCAAGCCTGCCGAGCCGCAGAGCCCACTGATTTTGCAAATTGTTAGCCTACCTCACCACCTAGTGGCCGTGCTGTGGAAGGTGTCGAGCTAGGGGTTGCCCTTAAATCCCGGGAGGAGACGGATAGGAAGCGCAAATCCTCTGAAGTTAATACTGTGCTGGAATTAGGGCTATGTAATTCCACAGAGTCTGTATTTCAGTGCAAATATCTCCTCCAAAAACCTACCATCCTTTCAATAAAATCAGAGTGCACATTCTGTCTGCCTCTTCTGTATCACCCATGCCTTTGACAGGTGCTAATAGTTCGCATTGATTCCCTGCAACTACCAACAAAGCTAGATGACATTCAGATGCCTTTCCTGATTTAACTCCAAGTGACAGAGCAATTTCAATTTACCTATTAAAAACACGGGGTCCCAATACCTGGCAAAGTTTTGCAGTGTGCAGCACCAAAGAAGGTTTCATAAACCAGCATTCAAAGACACAACCAATTCATCACTGAGAAAACACTCCAAGACCTGTATGACACATTAATCAACTTGCAGTTTAATTTAGTGCATCATAACAAGATTTCGGCTTAGCACTAAGTCCTACAACCTCTAACTACAATGAACAGCTGTGGTACTAACTCATATACTTTGATTTAGCCTGTAAAGTCTTGTCCACTGGGGTACAGCTTCATGACCTGAAACAGATTTATTTTTCCACTCATTGTGCTTCTTAAGAACTAAGAATTACTGTCCAGATTATTGTTGATTGAGACGGAGTTAGATTCACACGATATGAAAGAGGATAACACAGCCTCACACTTATGATTCTAAACAAAGAAATCCAGCATGATTTGCTGAGGTTTTGGTTGTATTCAAAGCCATTCAACTTTTTTTTGTTTCCTCCAGGTAAACAGCTGAATTCCCTCTAAATTCCAAAAGGTTTCTATCCATCTCATATATTTATGCATTTCACTTTCTAATTTTGTTTTCTTAATTGATCCTTGCTGCTTCAGTCTTCGAGGGGTCTGAATAGATGATCAGTTGCCTCTGCAAATGCCAAGTATTTTCTTTTTAGTGGACTTTGTGTAGTGTGCACTACCAGAGACATCTGCTGTGCCATCTTAATTTCTAAAATGAAGTTTGTCTTGGTTCAGAGCTCCAATTTCATAATTGCTTCAATTGATCTCTCCTGCTTTTGCAACAGAAGCAGTGACTTGACAAATGTGTTAGGAGTTAGCCAGTTGCAGCACACCTTCATCAACAGCAGACAAAAAAAAGCCTTGGAAGAGAACCAACTCTCCATAATATTTTATTATTTAGAATTTCAGGCACGAAACTTTCCTTCATTTAAATGGATCCTCAAATTTAGTCTTGCAGAGATTTTTCTATTAACACCTCCACCTTATTATGACTACCAAAGGAAAGGTGTACTCCTTACTGACAATGTTACACAATACTCAGGGTTAGCTGAAAAGCTTTCAGCTAAAACCCCAAGAAAGATACCTATCTTGAAAACAGAACATCAAATGAAAAATCTAAAATGAAAGTGGACATTTCAGGCCCCTTTTTGTCCCTTTTTTGTTTACTGACTGCACTTTTCAAAAACTTTTGTGAGATGTTAATACTTCCATGTTCATACAACATTGACCAGTAATGCTGATATCCTCCTGGTGTCAGTATGGCTCTACTGCAATTCAGCTCCCTTTGCAAAGCCCTGAACAGAGATTAAAAACTCCATGTTTTAACATGATAGCTAAATACAGTGGTTAGGGACTGGGACTTCAGTATGCCAGATGAGCTTCTCAGCAACATTAAACAGATTATTTCCTTACACGCAGATCCTTTGCAAAAATGCTTGTTCTACCTACACTATTTGTACTATTGCTGCAGTTCCACTTACAAAGGTGATACCTTGATACTGCTGTCTGTACAATGCAGCCACTAGTTGACTAAAAACATGCTATTTGCCACTGTATTTGTTTCACTTACTGTGCAAGAACAACAGTAAAACAAACAAGTGTTCACATGCACCCTAAGCCAACTACTGGTATTCATCCATGTTCACCCCAGCCTCGGTTAGTCAAAAGCAGCAGCAGCTGAATCAAGCTGTCCTGAGGTATTGCCTCTCTGTTACTAAAACAGCAGCAACGTCCATCAAATTACAAGTCTTATTCATCAGTCACTTCCTAAACTGTGATTATTTATGCCCAAACGTCAATCCAGCAGCATAGAGCAGAAGACAGTAGGACATGGCAGATTTTGTTTCTCTGTGGGAAAGCTGACTTTAATTGTCCTATAAGTCACCATCTGACCAGGTTTCTGCTTATCCTGTTAGCAAGGAAATATTGCAGGAGTGTCTGCTCTTCTATCTTGTCCCCTCTCTCCAGTAAAACTATAGACAGAACTTATCACTTGCCCATTTATGGTAACTTGGGAAGTAAATTAAAGAGTTTTGGGCATTAAGTTCTTGTACATTAATTGAAAGGGTGGAGAAGGACGATAGCTATGTGTGAAAGGAGATAGCTATGTGGGAAGTGGAAGATCAGGAATCCTGAACATAAATTATTCTAATAATTGAGGGAGAGAGAAAAGGAATTGGCTTCCATTCTCCTCCTTGGAGCCCTGAATCCACCTCAAATCCAGAGCTTCCACTAACTCTCACAGGCCTGTTGTTTCCCTTGCCCTTTTCCCCCAGACTATCACAATATTAAATTTTACAACACTGCTGAGCTAACTTAAATAGTTCTGGGACAGCCAATTGCAGTGGGAACATCTCGTGCTTATTCTTCATTGACATAAATTAATTTTAGGATTAGAAAGGTTCTTACAATTGTCTTGTCTGAAATTCCATATAATGCATCAGGCTGTAATGAAATTTAAGCTTCTTTTAATGTAGGAGCATAGCGGGCAAGGCTTAGACAAAAATCTGTGGTAATGAGTTTACTACTTCTGGACCTTAACAAGTCCCTCTTTCACATCCTGCAGCACCTCACCATGAATGTGCCAACATAAGTCCTTTCTGAGATGTTTTCACAGTGTTATCCATGAACGGTTTTAGATCTCCTTTGCATAACTCTCAGAATCCACTTACCAAAATCATGCAGAAATAAAGCTTAAGTCTGTTGCTCCTGAATAGCAAGTCCTAGGCCGATGTGTCTTGTTGCATGGGTAGGAAGAGTGGATAGAACTGAGAAAAATAAAATCGCTTTTGACTTTAAAACAAGCTTAGGACCACTTTAAGTAAAGAAAAGTGGATAATGTGCTTTTATTCTCAAATACTATGTACCAATAACTATTGCTCTAAACTACATAGTTGTACCTCAAAACTGTTAACCATCTACAGTTGCTGTAGAATGATTTAGTTTAATTCCTCAGCATGTTATGAAGAGCAATTCTGGGTTTTTTTCAGTTTTATTAGATAGAAAACAAATGTCATTTTAGCATTTAACAGCACAGTCAGGGACTTCTCTTGGCAAAACCTACTGCTGGTTTTCCCACAGGGACCATGATATACTAAGCTGAACTTCCATTACAAAATACTGTTTCCAATACATCAGTTTTTCAGAGACTTTAATAATGGTTTATCAATACATTTACTCATCAGAGGGTTCCTAGACTAACAGTAGATCCCAGAGTTTGGAGTTATTTTATTGGTTTCCTTTGAAATAAAATAATAGTATGCAGTATACTGAAGCACTAATGCTGTCCCAGAAGCTAGACAGAAATCTTAACTAAAGCTGTAGAATAATTGTTACTTTCAAGAGGCACATGATGAAAGTTTCATGGAAGTACGCTCACATAGTTTGTTCTTATTTTTTAAATGAACAGTGTAAGAAAATTGCACACTGCTAGTACAGCCCCTCTCTCCATCAACCTCTAAATTCCTGTTAGTGAAATTACAGAGATTGTCAGAGATTCCAGTGCAACCAACCAGCCTATTATTAGAAAGAGAGACACGCTGCTATACAGTGCTGAGGCTTCAGCACTAACTATAATGTGAGCACAAGTACTGGTAGCGCACAAGATAATATAGCACAGAAACTGCTCGTTGTATGAGGTCTGTAGATCTTCCTTTAATTCCCAGCTCTTTCACTAAGCAGCAAGGTCACCTCAAGCATATTGTGTTGTCACCTCACATTTGTCACCTCAATCTTTCCAACTGTAAAAATGTGCTTCATGGTACTCTAAGTTCATCAGTAGAAATACCATTCTTATTAGATACGGTCTTTAATACAGTCTCACTCCAGTCACCTCTTGTTCCTAGCTCTCAGAAAAGGCACTTCACCTTACATGGAGTTCACTAAAAGCAACTGAAGGGCATAAACTATATAAGATATTTGGTAACTGAATGTATTTCACCCACTTTAATGTAATCATTCATGTTAACAAAAGAGTTCACTGTCCCTAATGGATCCCTAGCCCTAAAATCTTATCTGCCTCAGGTGGTCATGTGTTAGCCTGGATAGAATAAATGGATCAAAGGAATCCAGAAGAAAAACATATTTGTATTAACATTAAGCAAGGCCTAAATGTCCCTTCTACGGAGACTTTTTAAAAATCAATTTCCTGTTAAGCATTTTTTCCCTTTTTGTTATTTATTTTTGCTAATTTTCATCTTCGGCTGCGTAAAGCTCTTCTAAGGAAGAAAAACTAGGTGACACTTTAAACAGTTAATACTAACGTTTATATAGATTTTGGGATTAACCCGCATGCCTGTTGCAAAATAATCTTATTTCCTTTGAGGAAAGTAAGACAAAAATTATGCTAAATAGAAGAAAAGATAACTCAAAGATGATGAAGGTTCTCTCAGGTGCTGGTGACCTGATGAGGCCTCTGATGTGAACCCACTCCTGGAGGGACAGCACAGGACAGCCACATTGTCCGAGCTAGCAAATCTGAGGCTGCTTTGGCCTTTGCTCTGCACCACTCAGTCACAAGACACTCTCTTCATTAGCTAACCTAGATCCTTCCTAGGGCAGGTAAAAACGAGAAACAACACAACCTCTCCTCATTTTTTAAAAAAAAAAAAAAAAAAAGGAAAATAGGAGAATAAAGACAACATATCAAGGACTCTATAGATTTCATATGTCAGCTGTTCTTCAAATCTTTTCTGCTTTGGCTACATAGGTTTGTCACCTGTCCCCTTTCCAGCTTGATGGTAGTCATCCTTAGTTGAGTGGGATAAGTGTCCAGGGAGTTGTATGGTTCAAGAGACTGCAGAGGACTAACCTTTACAAACCACAAATCAAGTCAGGGTGGGAGAAGAGAACTCTAAAGACAGAAAAATTGAGTAATTTGGTTTGGTACTGTTTTAACTCTTCTTTCCAGCATACTAATTTTAGTCCATTCAGTTCAAGTTTTAAGTTGCCCTCAACTGCTTGAAACATTCAGCCCAATCTTCAGACTATACTAATAAGTGTTTTGTTTAAACAACCCCTGCTTTTTTCTCTTGAACTTCTGCTGATTTGCATAAAAATCTTAATAGAAGACAGGCTAAGCTGGACTTCTGGTATATTGGAAATTAGGAGCCAGATCCTAGCCATAAAAGGGAGCGCTTTCCATATTAACCCACAGATCTACCAGTCTTGCTTACATGCACACTTGGGTCTGATGCAGTTGCCAATAACTTCATCAGACTGGAGATTATCTGGGAAGCTTCAAAAATGTAATAGTTCTCTAGATTATGTTTCAGAAAGCACAGATATTCTCCTTTTCAGATATTGTGTCCCCTTTCAATCTAGAAAATAAAACCGGCTCTAATAATATTTAAAAGTGAAAATTCCAGATTTCAAGAGACCTTTCAAAGTAGAGGGCTCTGAAGATAACACCTAAGTACATTTTTTGTTCTTCTTATGATGTGCATCCATGTTAAGCACCAACACTGTAGGATAACTATATGCTACACTGAAAATGTTGGCTATCAAAATGTGAGCAGTAACTCTTCCTTCTCCTGTATAGGGTTGCTGTAAATAAAACATCTTTTGTCACCACGGAATTTCTTTCAGTGTAAAGAAAGCCCACATGAAACTTTTACTGTGCCTGGGATAATGTCAAAGCTCTGGCATAGTGTTACAAATGATTAATTTCATTATAATTAATCCACGAGGGATGTGTTTACTCCAGGACTGCTGGCCTTTTGATCTTAAAGAATAAAACACTGTTGTACTATGGATGCCTCAAAGGCTATAGTGCTTTAATAATACAGTCCTTATGTCTACTGCCTCATTAAAATCTAAAGATTTGAAAAGTGAGTATTCCAAAGTATTAGAATACATAAAAATAACCTAAATAGAATCTAATGGTAAAAGGAGTTTTATAATTGTTGTTAAAAATAGATACATACGAGAATATGTGTACTAATGTAAGGTCATTATTCAAATCAAGACATATTAAGTGTTTTGTAAAATATGCACTGCCTTTTAACATTCACAAAATAAATATCTTTAAGCAGCTACACAGAAAAGTGCAGTTATTGATTTGACACTAATGTATTTATCCCCTTATAAATGCAGTTACTACATCCACTAGAAATTCAGCTATAAAACTTACTACAACAACCAGAATTATTGCTTCTAAGGCAGAGAGCTCTGGAGTTCAAGATATGTAGAAGGAAAAGTGCCTAGGCTGACTTAGCTGCTTTAAATTACTGAAATGTTTCAGAATTATAATGGTTTATAAAAAATAAATCTCTGTGGCCTTCTTTGTTAGTGTAGGGGTTTTTGTTTGCATTTTCTCTTTTTGAAGAAGAAGTGGTGCAAGCAAACTCCAAAGCCAATACTTCAGATAAAATGAAAGATATTAACTAGAAACAGTGCTTACAAGTCTTCTAGCCTTCAAGTTTTTTGAAAGCTTATGCATGAATTTAGCCTTTAAATCTTTTATGTTCCTTTGGGGATAGCTATATTTTATTATTACATTTATTTTATTCTGAGGGTTGTTTGTGATATATGATGAAAGGAGCATGCTTTAAGGTAAATAAACTGGAGTAAACTGACACTACTTAAGTAAACAGGAATATGAGAAGGAAACAATAATTCTAATTAAAAAAAAAAAAAACAAAAAATTGCCTTGTATCCCTTTTACTCCATCAAAATTCACTACTATCCAAACTTAAGATTTTTTGAAAAAAAGAAGTGCTTTTTTTCCACACACCCCCCTTGGGGGAAAGTACTAAAAATATTTTATCTGGCAAGATCAAATCAACAGTGCCAAGAAGAGATCACTTCCCTCCCGCTTTGGCCCTGAAACATTGGACAGTTTCTGAAATCTCTTCAAAGAGGTAACACTGAGGGGATACACTCGACATTTGTCATAAGATAGGAACTGTTTTGCTTTCCTGAGCTGAAACATAGATTGCTCTGTACCACGTGCACCTTTTCCCTACTGCCCGTATCTGCTTTCTTTGCCTGCCCTTGCCCACATTCTAGTTAATGGCACCCATCACATTCAGCATAGCAAAACCAATTAAATGCTTGGTATTCCCTTTGCCTCAGGTTTGGTGCCTTCGTGCCAAGGGTTTGACTTGCACCCCACCTCTGCTTATCTGTCTTCCAAGGATACTCTCAGTAGTTTAAAATTTAATCCATCTTAAATTATTCATACTTAGTGCATTGGTGACTACTATATAATTCACCAGTCTAGTCAAACAATATTGTCTTAGAGCAGTAAGGAAGGGAGGTCAGATGTGCAAGTGACTCCATGTGCTCAGTACTCTTTAGAGCACAGTCTTAACACACACCTTAGGACAGCACAACACGAACCGCTGTTTGCACCTAAAGATCAGAGCAAAGTATTATCTATCTCCTTACCCCTCTCCTCAAAGAAAATTTTTTGGTTTTCTATAGTCATCAAGAAAATGCAGATATGCAGTGTCCAAAAAGGATCAGTTTAGCAGAAAAAGTATTGGACTATCAACCCATCAAGGTAAACTCCTTTTCAGCAAAAAAAGGAAACAATATATTCACTCAAGAGACAGAGTACAGGCAGCAGCAGCACTGCCAGTATCTCCCTCGTGACTTGTCCATTTACCACTACTCTAGATTGCAGAAATCATCTTCAGGGTTCAAAAAATAGCTCCAACTCCCAGCACATTAACCCGCTGATCAAATTAGAGTAACTATTACAGCTTACTGTGTAATTATCTAATTAAGCAAGCGCCTTTAGAGAAAAAAGCTCTTTCAGTTAGCTCAAATACAAAAGTCTAGCGTACACAAGCACTATCTGGTATTCTAGCCTTTTTTCCTCAAATGATGATACTATTGCAGCAGATTTACAAGTCCTTCCAACACAAGGTTTGAAGTAGAATTGTGAATATAACTTTACCTACTGTTACATAAATCACTACTTACACTTCAAGGTTCATTTATTATAAAAGAACTACTTGAAATATTGCTTCCAGTAAAATAAGAAACATGTAAAATTCCTCCTAAAGGACTCAGTATGGCACAATACACAAAATAAATAGTGAAGATGTTACCTGGGAGCGGAAAATATCCAGATTTCATCAACAAGATCTGTTGTTTTCTTACTGTTTTATTGGGGGTAACTACAAGGCTCAGGAGGACAGTAAACAACTCAGCATCTTGTCAGAAGAATACAACGATCCTTTCTTCACCTCATTTAAGACAGACAGACTATAGGTAATGGAAGGTCATAATGTCTCAGAAAGAAGAACATGAGCCAGCTTGTAAACCAAACACAAGCCCAAAGAACCATGTGTCTGAAGTTACTGATGTTAGCAATTTGCTGTTAGTAACAAGGCCCTTACGTCACATGATCTTCACCAAACACGACTTCACCTCCTCCCTGGTCCTTATCTCTCAGGTGTTGCTGAACATCCTGTCCCTAGCGCTCTGTCCTCCCACCCGATTTTGCGGGGCATGTTGGCCATCAGAGCACCGTTGACCATCAGCTGATCGTCAGATCTCTAATATCTCCATTGCCATGACAAGAGACATGCTCAAGGCTTCCTTCCACCTTTGACTCTCTCCTAAGGTGTTATCTACCCTGCCAATGGCCAAACTCTAACCTACAATTCCCACTTGCTTTCTGCCTATATTTTCAAAGTTGTTCTATGGAAATTGTGACACCAAGCTGATTTCTACCACAAAATTGATTCTCTTTGTCTTCCCTTATGCCATCCTCTCAGTCAAAGATCTTGACTACTCCCACTTACAATGAATCTACAGTTTCAGTAGAAGAAATTCTCTCCCATCTAAACTCTCTCCCAGTAATGTCTTAAATTTCTGTCAAAAGAAATATGATCAAATGGATATGAGTCCTTTGTCATTACTCTTTCCTTCTCCCTGAAAAACATTTTTATTTATTATTTTGTCTTTTCTTCTAATTCTCTGTCTTCTAAGTTTCTTCATGCTCGTAGGCTGCTTGGTAGTTTTCTTTCATACATCAATATCTTTGGGTCTTTAACTCTAATCCTAAGCAGAAATATAAAAAAAAACCCCAAACCTTTCAGACAATGAACAGTCACATCCTAAATGATGTTAAATTTCACCTATATATTCTAAATCCAAAAGAACCCAACATCTCAAGTTATAACTGAAAATAAGCCATATATTATATAACTACTACCCACATACACTCCTCTGCCAAGAAGGGCAGTGCCTGACGTTAACTTTCATGAAGGAGTGGAACATTTATTCATTTCCATGGGTTTGGAGAACCTGCTAATTAAATGACAATTCAATTTTACCCACTCCTGGGTATGATTTACATCACCTAGAGGCACATCTGTTCCATATCAGCTAGAGAAGCTGATTTCTTCACCTTAGCAGTTTGATCACTTTGACCCTTATTTCCATTTTGTAATTCCATAATCATAGAATAGATGTTACCGATTCTTTAGATATAATCTCTAGTTAACACACAATGCAAAGCGATGTGAATGTACAGCTAATAGTACATCATGTTAATGCAAACCGAAATAAAGTACGATTTGGCTGAACATAAATAGATTTTTGACTTTCAGCTGGAAAATGAAAAAACAGACTTGATCAAAGTCCCACATCTGTCCTTTCAAGCAGAGCATATAATGTTTTTAGGAATTGTGGGTGAAACCCTTAAGAGATTTTAGCTCTATTGAGTTCATCTGCACTTTGACTACAGTAAATCAAATAAGATCAAGAATTATCTAACTCTTCAAGCTGGTTAGTTCAATATTAATGTCATCTGCAGGGATGATAATTAAACAAACCCCCGACTTTAACTAAACAGAGGTGTGAACATTAGTTCCACACCCTTTTCTGTGTTATCAAAGTCTCTGATAGAAGACCGGAGGTCGGAAAGAGAAAGTTATTTGTTATGAAGTAACAATTAGTAAAGATATATGGCATTTTAAAGCAGTAAAATAGGGCATAATCTCTTCATTGAAGAAAAGCCATATGTAAACTCACTTACTTGCAGGAAGTTGCTGCAAGGCATTGGAAGTCAAATTTGTACCCAAGTCCCAGTTCTGTGATTTCTCTACACATTGTCTTAATTATATTTTCTCTTTCTGAAGGTACATTTCGGCACTAAAAAGAGATTTTGAAACAGCATTATCAGCATATCTTGGGTTTACCAAGCAAAGCCAAAAGGAAGAACTAGAGAAAAATGAACCAACACTGCTTTAATGGAAAACATAGCTCCATAATAATAAAATATTTCATTAATTTGCTCAGGTTTCATTAAATATTTCTCATTGAAAATTACTTTGTCCAAACTAAAGCAGAATAGTTTAACATTTTTGAGACATCTTCTGACAGAATTTCTCATACATTCAACAAAAACTTTCTTTGACATTCTTTCCATGGTTCAATTTATCTTTGAAATTTTATCTGAAAAGCCTTTTCACCTGTGGTATCCTCATAAGAAGGCATAAACTATGTGTATTTCTTCTATTAATATAGGGATCATGATGACTGTAAGAGTAATATGAGCATTCTTTACCAAGGAAAAAAACACTCAATGTTGCGCACTAATGAAATGGTTTCCCAAGAATCCTAATGCATATTGTTTAAGAGTTAGAATCTGTCAAAAATAACATTTAAGCAAGTGATATGAATAATTTAAGAACAGAAAAACCTCCCTCTGTGTATGCATGTACTTCATACATAAAAGTACATATAAAAATACTACATATATAGTGTCTATATATAAGTATACTTGTGTGAAAAAATCTACAATACAGCACCTAAGTGTTTGCAAAAAAAAAGAAATGTTACAGTTAGATTGTAACAGCTGCCAAAGATTTCAATGTTGAAGAACTGTGGAATTCTAAGTCTAGACACTGAATGTTTACTGTATCTTATCATTTAGGTAGAAAATGTGTATCTCTCTAGTCTTTTAAGATCATTTTATTTTATCTCTGGTAAAGTGACAAATACAATGCAAATTTTGCCGAATGTGTATTTCTCCTGAATCTTTAAAAAATAAAAAGATGACCAACAAGACACTTTTTCTCTTTGTTATATCTAATAAAATAGATGATAAATTTAAAACTTTGAATAACACGCCTTTAAAGAATTTGAATTACTCTATGTTCACTTTGCTTTCTTTTTTACTTTTAGTGAGTGTTCTTGCCCTGATGAAAAGGCATAAACTTATGCAAACAAATTTCATCTAACATGCATTGCAAGTTAAATTTAGCACTAAATAAAGAATACTACCTTAGTTCTTCCACAAAATTTTTTGTTTGAAGATATCAGAATAATAAACATATGCAATTATACTCATTTTCCTCATCTTATATATGATGAAAGTACATAAAAAATAATGGAGAATTCCATGGAAGACTTTATATAAATGGGCTTAAGATAGTGAGATATTTTGAAAAAAGAGATCACAAACAATAAGTAATTTCACAGTTTTGGAGATGCTGACAGAATTAAAGGAAAAAAAGACCTAACAATCTAAAAATTAAAAGCTTCATGAAAAAAATAAATGTGTGAATACTCATAGAACTTTTTTATTCAGTTTGGCCAGATTTACTAACAATGAAGAAAAAATAAGATTCTCAAATTTTTAGCCATCCTTTTTATGTTTATGACTTTGAATAACATTGAAAGTACAGTTAGGACTTCTAAATGGGTTGAACTCTTTCCCATGTAGTTAAACAGTAAAGGAGAAGAATATCACATTTCAAGAGATACGTAAAAGATGTAAGCTAATTTTGAATACACTGTTCTTCAAGTGATATCCTAATAATAAGCATGTAGATACGATGTCTGTCCTAAGTTTAGATTTAGAAGGGGAAAGATAAAAAAAAAAAAAAAAAGGTGGCAAGTGTCTGTCAATTTAGTAGAGTTCTTCAGCCTACAGTATCTCCAGATATCTCTTTGGAAGAAGGAACTACATTTTTCCCATTCAGAAGAGACAGACTGCTCCCGTATCAGATCACCCAAATTTTATTATATTGATTTAATTAATTATGTTTCTTCTGTTTCCATACAAACAGGGACTTATCACTTGAGACAACTGTGACTGTCTGCATAGTTCTGTTCTACTTGCATTACTACCCTTGCCTTACAAGTAGAATCTGTCATCTGTCAGCAAATATTTTATACTCAAAATCTTTGGGAGAGTGAGAATATTGGTTAGGAGTATATCCACTCCTAATACATTTTCTTTATTAAGCCTGTGTATTTGTACTTGTTTCACTAACGCATACATGACTGTTCTCAGTACAAGCACAACTGTAGAGTAGGATAATTGCACAGCCAGGCAATACCACCAAACACCTGGCTTAAATCGAAATACGTGACAGAGACCAGATTACTCCAAGATGCAGGCAACTAGCTCTCATACTGCAAACCCTCCTGTCTCTGCTGATTGTTGAATTCTTCTATTTCAGCAAAATGTACACATCTGTCTTACTTTCTGACTCATGCTTTGAGATTCAGGAACTGAACACTGCAGAAATCAATACCAGTCTATTAGAGACTGAATCTAAAATCTTTTTACTTAGGAACTGTTACAGAAATGAAGTTTATCTTCTTAGGCAACTGCTAGCCATTGGAAAACATCACATGCACAATATTCTTCCTTTCATTTAAGCACTGCAGATACAATATGGCACATCTATTGATTGCCAAATGTGAGCAATTCATTTGGATCCTATTCACTTTCAGTCAGTGGAAATAAAAGATGGGAATTTGCTGCAGCAATACTTTGGTTTCCCATCTTAGAAACATTCACAAGCAATAAGTGTGGTTTCAGCTGCCCCAATATACTGTTTTGCCAAGAAAAAATACAAATCCTAGGACAGCTAATGTTATTTATGAAAAAATGAGATGAGAAAAATCTGTGAGCAGACCTAATCTATTTGTTTTCTCAGTGATCTCTGCTCCCAGGAAGAATGTGAAATAAAGAAGACTGTCTCAATGGGTTGTGCAAAAGAATTCATTAGCCTTTGAAAGTAGGCAAAAGACATAATGCAATGCTAGGAAATTATAAACACATATATTCACATGGCACACATTGTGTTAAATATGTAAACTACACATACATCCTCCGCCTCAGTTTATTTGTGTCCAATTCTTATTGTGCAAGCGATGAAAAAAAATCAACACAGTTATCTGAATTGCTGTTTCTGAGATTGAGAATTAGAAAGCAGACAAAAAAAATCAATCCACTGATTAGTATAACTTACCTTTCTTCACTTGGTATGAGGGTGGTCTAATGTTCAAATTATTAGCAATCTTGTGATGGATTTTGTAGGGATAGGTTTTGGAGCTCATTAAAAAGAATACAGTTTTCAGAGGCATTTTATGCTCAGTGATACTATCTTTTCCCTACTTTTTGGATGTGATGATAGATCAAGGCCACTTCATTTAGAAGTCCCTTCCCACACCCACTATTAACAGTTAAAGAATCTTCCAAATCATAGCACTTTGTTATCACGGCATTCAGATTGCCCATCTGAATTCAGAGGTGTGATTTTGTATCTGCATAACCACAGAGCAGACCATTTTTTGAGAGTAAGGGGTTGTAACGTAATCCATATGAAAAAAATACATACTTGGTTTGTGCCCACAACCAGACATATATAGGCATAAAATAAATATAATTGAGATCTAGTAATTCAAATATTGTAACTATTTCAATGGCTTTTGTGACTACGAGTAGAAAGTGAGATTTAGCTTAAGCTGAAACAATTTGAAATAATCAAAGTATTTTTAATAGAAATAGAAAAACTGTTCATTATAACCACTTTTTCCTCATTACTAAATACATATAGTAACTTTGAGTACACAAGTAAATGTTGAATAGTAATAAATTAATGATTAATGAGGCAGAAATCTATTCTTTGCCTCTTATTTAGAGAATAAAGTTAAAAGTATCTTACTTGGTCTGTTAAAAATCTATTATTCTTCAGTAAAATTAAAACAATTGTCAATGCTTCTTTTCCTGACTCTTTCCTAAGATTTCTGGCTATTATAGCGCAAAATGCTGGCTTCTGTGACATCACTCTGACAACAGTAATGTTCTTCCAGTAGGAATTCAACAGCCGGATACTTTCAAACCCTATTAAAACTATGCAGAAAATATTTTGCAACAGAAAATGGCTGCATATTATTAACTTCTATGAACAAATCACAAGAAATATCAGTTAAGTGACACCATGGATGCAAGAAGTACTTACAATTTTGCAGTGAATTACAACACAGATTTGTAAATTGGAGAAGAAATTCTGTCACTCCACTCATGCTGCTAACAATGGTAATGCTGTCAAAGGCTAAAAGTTAGTGAATTTCGAGCAAAGAAATGATGGTGAGGTGAAGGTATTTCTCCTCTTAGTATAAACAGTGAAAAAATAAGGCTTTTAAGTGTAAGCATATTTTTTCAATAAGCAATTAGGAACACAATATAATGGGTCAATGAAATCATGTCTCAAGCTGAGTGTAACACAGGTGAGAATGGTTAGTAAACAAGAGAGTTACAGCCAGTGTCATGCATGTACCTTTAAAAGTATATAGTATCTGCATCAAAACATTTTAAGTTATTCCTTCTCCCTTTTCACATTTACCTGACTGCAACCACCATATTTGTCATCCTCTCCTTTTCAGTTCATCAGTCTGCATATCACATTAACACAAGCACTGCTGTAATTTGTTATATTTGTTACAATGCTTTGAATTAAATGCTTTCACCTCCTCATGGTGCTATGCAACGCTTCAAAATCAAGAACTAGTAATTAAGAAAAACATAGAACACACTAGTGATACAGCTTTTCTGAGCTGTTCCGGAAAGACACAGATGTGCAACACCCCAGCTTCACTTCGAAGTTAAGTGCTCAGCTAGCTTTAAGGAGATACCATATCAATAATAAAAGCAATCTCAGTGAGATAGCAATAAAAATTTACCTAAAATCAGCTATGAATAGATGAAGGATTATTATTTCTATAAGATATTACTGAAAGGCCATGAACTATTCTAGAGGGGTTTCATTCTTTACTCAGTTCTATAGAATAGTAGAAACAGAAAGTCCTTTGTTACATTCTGTAAGTCTTATAAAGCAGAACAAATACACCTCCCGAGAAGCACAGGCTTATTGACTGCATGGATAGTGTTGTGACTGCATTATTTTCTGGGAAAAAAGTCATACTGTCAAGTAAAAATAATAAAAGCAATGAAGTCTATCAGCTCTTCCAATTTAATCCTTCCCTAGTTAAAATCATTACAGAGCATACTGTATAACAAAAGAAATCAAAAATTGCTTTAGTGAAAATAAGGCAAGGAAAAGAAAATCAAAACAAACTGAGACCAAAGGAAACAAACAAAACACTCCCCCAGCTTTTGCTGTCTGTTGATATAAGTATGTTTATATGAAATACATGACAATGTTTAGAAAGTTGTAAATACAGAAGGTGAACTACTGGGAGGAAAGAAGTATTCTACAGCCACCTGGGATGCTGAATATCCTCATAGATTCCACTGAAAAATAAATTATGTTTTGTTGATAAAGAGTTATTGTTTAACCCTACTACACACAATCACTTGAACCAACGCAGGGAGAGCAGCCACAGCCTGCTCTTAAGATGGCCCTTTCAGTAAGTATCACGATTTTAGATCCACTGTAACTTACGTTGAAACCACATGCTAAGTCATAGAAAAACACCCTGTAGTCTGAGACAGCCTTCTGTAGTCTTGCAATAGGGTGATTCTGCAGCTGCTGGAAATTGCTGATACCGCATTAAAATAATGCTGTTCTGTTCATTTTTTGTTGGTGCCTTTTTAGTAGTCTATCTCAAAGTACTTGAGGAGTCAAACCTGAAAATTTCTCTTAGCCAAAAATAAACAGTACTCAGCATGACAAAAATCACATTTTGTGAATTTGCAGGAGGGAATAAAGTAGCACTGCCACACAGTTCCTTCTAAATATCATTACACTGTTTGATACAGTAGCAGAAATCACTTAGTCTGTTGGACAGCACAGCAGGTGATCCTAGAAGTGATTTTAAACAATTTTAGAGAAAAAATGTTTCACACACAAACACAAAATAAAAAAATTAATGCAGAACAGTCTCAAATGGTTTGAAATAGTTTACTTACTCAGCACTTCATTTGCCAAAATTATTGTATATGTACATAATAAACCTGATTGCATGCTGCAGTAGTCTTATTTTTTGGTTCAACCACGTGAACTCATTACATATTCATTTCGATGTTCATCATTTTTTGTTCCCATGCTATACAGAATCCAAGTAATTGAAACAATATTGTGTATGTTCTTGGTGCAGTGTATAGGAAGGCTATGCTAAAGTCATTACCCCTTACCTGATTTAAAGCAGAAAAAAACAGATCTCCAAGAACGATAAGCAGGAGTTCTGTGCAATCCTTTGTCAGGTAAAGCAGAAGTACAAAAGCATCTATGGATACAGATCAACCAGTTTATAAAATTGAGATACAGATTGTACAATCTCTTTAGCTATGCAAACAATCACGATCAAGAAACATCAGATGACAAACCAAACCAATTGCCACTATTCACATGCAATGGAGATATTAAAAAAACCCCACAAAATCAAGAATCCCACCCACCAAGCATACCACATCACCAGCCAAAACACTGATGGAAAAAGTCTATGATACATGCCATAAGCAATGTTATTCAATGAACTGTGGGGTTGTTCCCATATTACTCACTTTGTTCTTAAAGTCTATAGTTTTTTAGTCATTTTTTTAGATGGTGAAAATAGTGGGAAGACTAGAAGCACTAGTTACATGTGTCTGCTGAAAAATTTATCTTGTTGAGAAGAGTTACAAATCTATTAACTGCTTAGGCAAAAAAGTTGTGATTTTTACTTTTTATAACCTTTTCCCACATTCTTCCTTGTCACTCAGTCACATTGTACGTCTCCTATGAGTGCATCGGCTGCAGCAATCTTCCTTACAAGCACTGTACACAGAATCTGCCAGAAATCCTTGGCATTACTGTCCTTTATATAATAACAACAGAGTGCTAATTTGTTTGGTTGTAATCCCTTCCATCTCCTGAATGACAATTCTTGTTTTCATATCAAGGGGAATGTTTAAATTTCCTTTGCTACACTTGTATTGAGTCTTTTGCTAAATGATCTTCACAATTCTTTTGCCACTAAGGCAAAACACTGGAAAACTGCAATAAGATTTTTCCTTTATTCTGTGAGATGATTCTATTTCTTTTATTCTATGTATATGACCTAAAATTGTGCTATTGGCTGCCTGAACTCAGTTTTTTTTCCTTCTAATTCTTCTCCAATTTGTAAGTGATAAAATAAGGATGAGAAAAAAAATTTCAATGTACAAAGATTTAAGTGGAGATTTAAACAATGGTGACAAAGTCATAAATATGAAAATAAAATCTGGTCTGGTAAACAGTGTGGAGTTGGACTTGGCATTAAACAAAAGTTCATAGTTGTACAAATCCTCAGCAATACATGGCTACTCCTGAGTTCTTAGTTATGTGGCCATTTGCTAAATTATTTAGTTTGCACCAGAGATGGTATAACAATTCAAAGCCAGGAAGTCACTCATCAAGCTTTAACACTAAGAATGAAAATTAAACAGAGCAAATTCACATTCTGGTTGTCTCAGCACGACAGCATCTGCTGTGGAGATTGTTAGTAACTGAGTACAGACTGATACTCTGATGAGTTGTTGTTAAAAAGAAGTTTAGTGTGTCTTCAAAAAATGATTAGATGGCTAAGACTAACCTGCTCAACACCACAGTCTAATTGGTGTATCAACAGAGAAAATGCTGGATTCAGATCATCAGCATTGACTCACGTCTTCATTTTAGTTTCCAGTTCCCTGGAAAACCAAAGTCAGTACCTGTGATATGAAATTTTCAATACATAAAGAGAACACAGAATGTTCAAAAACTCATCTGCAGTTGTACCTTTTCAATGCCATTGACTGCAGCGGTTAAGTGAGTAAAATGTAAAGCTCTGGCACAACTACATTTTTTTATGTGAGTTAAATCCGTCAATTAGAAGTGCAACTACTCTTCTATCTGAAATTCACCAAAGGATGCAAATCTCTAGATGAAAACTGAATCTACAAAGATCAACATTTTATAAGAAAGTGTATTAATTTATAATAACTTCTATGTAAATTATATTAAAACATTTAGTAGCCTTACTTTACAGTGTCATTATTTTCTCTTACTGTTAGGTCAATGCAAATTTAGCAAGACACTAACAGCTGGATTCTATTGTTTTATGACCAATAATATTAAGATATTGCTTTCACTGTAGTTCATTAATTGCCAAGAAGAAAATGGTGTTCATTTATCTTACAGAAGATAATTGTCTCTGAGGACCACAAGTCAACTAGAGTACGGTAACCATGTCTTCACAACACTCCCTGCCAACAAGCAGGAATCATTTTGTAATCTGGCATAGTTTTGGCCTCAAGTCCAAATATAATTGCCTTGCATCTGAAAGTTATCTTTTGGAAATAAACATGTGAACGTAATGTTAAAAAATGTTAAATATCTTGTGTTTAGGCTGTTAAAGACGGGTCTCCTATAATGTCATCGTTGACAAGAAGACCATTTTCAACCACACACACAACAGGACAAAATGTAACTGCACTTAAATTATGAGAACTCTAAATAAAGATTCATTCCAACTTCATTGACTTCAGCCTGATGTGGAATGATCCATTGATTTAACCAGAAAAGGCAGGCAAAAAAACATACCTGGGGTCATTCATCTTACGGATCTTAAAGGACCTCTGTATTAGGTACTAAATGAGCACTGTTTTGGCAATTTGACTCTTAGTTTAGAGAAATAGTCTTCTTGTTATGGCTTAAATCTTGTCAGGCAGTCTTTACTGACTATGTAAGCTTTAAGCCTATTCTGCACACCTTTATTTTTTATATATGTTTATTTTTGTATAAAAATTATAGAAATATATTTTTTTCCTATAGATCTCACCAAATTAATTGCATACAAAATTTTATCTAAGTGGTTTTATTAAGCAAATCAGCAAAACATCTTTGTAAATTCAAGAATTTTTTTTTAAGATCTGGAATTTAATGAAACTAAGGAATATTACATTTGGCCAAGCATATTAATACGATTAACTGTGTTCATATATACTCAGATATTCTAAATGTTCTGAACAGAACAAAGAATATTAAAGAGAACAACCTGTATGAAGATACTGCAGCAGGTTAGAAGCTATCTCAAGTTAAATCATCAATGTTGAACCTAGCTTAAGTTAATTATTACTTTAACACTATTGAGATCTATATACTCTAAAAAAATTGCAATATTTGATATTTCAGTATCTGATATTTTAATACACAAGTCATACAGAAATGCTAGTGTTGAGTCCAAACTGGTTTCAGTTTCCTCGGACTGATGTTATGCTATCAATGGGTGTAAAAATCAAACCAAAAGAAAACAAACCAAAATTAACTAACATAGTGATATTTTAAAATAGCTTGGAGAAAATGATTTTATTCATAAATAAAATGTTAAAAAATCCTAACTTTAAAAGGCTGAGTGCTTCACAAACTTTCTAGAAGGTTTTCATGTACAAATTAACTAAACTGACAATATAAATGCAAGGGTTGCTTCACGTTTATTGAAGTAGTAAATATTTTATTCGGTTTTTTACCCTTCCATCTGCCCACTACTCATTACGAATCCAATACTACCTACTGCTTTTTGCTTTTTAAACTAATGCAGTTTGGAGCTATGAAACATTACAGTTGAGAATAATTACACAAGTTTATCAACAAGATGCAATTATTGAAAAGATAGGCAAAAGATGATGCCTTGCAGAAAAGACTACATAAAAGCAACTCCTTTGGATACTGTTTGAGCAAATCACTCAGGTATACATTTTATCTTACTTCTGTTCTCAGCTTCCACTAACTTCAAAGAGATGAACAGACCCTTGACTGCTTTGCTATGTAATCATAGGATTAGTCAAGTGCTTGAAACAAAGCATGTGTTTATGGACCATACACGAACATGAGTTATGGTTTGCCTTAGTATGTCAGACTGCAAATTATGAGAGTTCAGAAGAAACTCAGTGAGCTGTGCAGCTGATGACAAGGCAGAAAATGGTAACTTGGCCGTGTGTTGTAATATAAATTGTTCCAACTCATGAGGCCAAGCAATTAAAATATCTGCATGCTTCTTTGCTTAGACTGAAATTCCCTAGGTAGTTGCAACTGTTGCTACGTGTGCTGCACAAACGGCTAATGTCTGAACAGGTTGATAGCTGTCTTTTGCTTAAGCCTCACTGAATCCAGGAGCTGGGAAAACCAGTACTGAAATCTTCCAGGAGTCTCAATCAGAAGTCCTCCAAAGGCCTTGAATTATATTTAACACAATTTCAAGGGGATTCTTTCTGAGGCTAAAAAGCTGTTCACAGTGATATAAAAGGTTCTTTATCTACCTCTTTAGAGGAACTAGTGTCTAATCCTGCAATGAGAGAATCTGCTCTCTAAATTCATGCAGCCTTTCAGACCTCTTGTGGACAAGACTTTGGCATCTGAATGGTTCAGCTGTACCAAGACAGAGGAACACCTGAGTACACACTTAAGCAAAACCGTAGGTATCTGCAAGCATGTGTGGCAGCTTGGGAAATAAATGGCAGCTTGCAGGGCTTTTCAGAACTCTTTCTTTGAAGACAGGTGGAATTACAAGAATAGATAGTGGCACATCAGTTCCCCACAGGTGAATGTGTGTAGCAATATAGCCTTGTCTTTCATAGATACTAGAAAGTTGTTCTCTGACACTTTACAAAAAAATAAGGGTTACTGTGATTCCCCTTCTCATCAAGTGAATTTTGCTGCTATATAATTAAAATTTAAAGTAAAATAGGCAAGGACATTGATATTAACCTCCACTGGAAAAGTCATATCTTTTTTATTTCCTGATGCTTAAAATAATAGGATTAGTAAATGGAATTTAGACTTCACTCCAATAACTAGCCATGTGTTTATATAGGCAAAATACTACGTGTGATATTTTACACTACTGCATGTGAGCAGTAGAAAAAGTTCTGATTTTAGGGTTTGTTAAATGATTCAGTGTTTATTTTCCAATATATTGTTTAGTAGAAGTTTGCTGTGTTTTAAGAACTAGAGACATTAAGAAAAAGACTACTGAATTAAAATTGCATACAGAACAATAAGCAAGTTTACAAATGAACAATCAAGAGAATAACTGTATTTGTCATTATTTTTAATATAAAATTTATATTGTTTAAATTACTGTGAATCTGTATATTTGCTTCCTTCTTTCTTCATCTAACAATCTATCCTCTAAAATTTCCTTGCTGCCATGTTACCTTATATTCATTTCAAATACAGCTTACAAAACTTGAAAGTCTATGATAATTAAAGCATATAGCCAAATGAACTTCCTTGAAACTTGTCCACATGACCAAAGAAAATATTTAATTTCTTTTAGAATTTTAGTCAATGCACAGAAATCAATTAGGCAGATGCACTCATGCAAAGACTTAGACCCATTTTTAAATTGAAGACCTGTTATTATATGGATATAAAGCCAGCTGGTAAAGCATAATCAAAACATTTTCAAGGTTTCTCTGAGGAAAGGTTACAATTTCATCTATACCACATTTCTAGAAACAGTGCATTCTCTACAATTAAGAATTATGGTGAGAACATTTAACTGTTTTATCCAAGGAATTCCTACCAGGCTACCTTTCTCATTTATAATGGCCTTTGTTAATTTTTCATGCAATTAATCTTCCACACACAATATATACTTTCAATTTTTACTCCTCACTAGATATAATTACATTACCACCAGGAAGCAGTAAGATTTCAAATTAAAAGCATGCACAGAATGAAAGCATAACCAACAGCAAATATTCTACTAGAGTTTAGAAACCCTAAAAAGTCTGATAAAACTCAAATGTTTCTTGTTCTTGGTCACTGATGTATAACTCCTATAATCTACTCAGTCTGCGGGTTACCATGTTCATTATACCTTATTTTCCATGCCCTTTGTCCCTAGTTTACAAAATTATATTTGCATTTTGGCACAGCTTCACAGAGGAACTTAGAAGCTGTGGTTAAGTGCACCTATAATTTTTTTTGCTCCTGGAAACACATCAACCATATTTCAGTAGATGCCCTGAATAGACTTCAGAATAGGATACAAACCAATCACCCTGCTGAGGCATCAGCAACAAGCACTGCAGATGGTCTGACACCTTTCTGACTGATTGAATCCTTAAGTCTTCTATGCAGTTACCTTGGCACACCCATTCAGCCTGGTAAGGAGTGAATAGTGGAAAACAGGAGATCCTACATTATATCTTGAAAAGAAATGAGCCCATAGATTTTTAGGTGACTTTCCATGTGTTCTTACCACCAAAAAATATCATCATAACCACTCTGTGTGTACTCCAGTAGGCACACCATGAACCAAATCATGCCTTCCCTCCTTTTCCTAGCAAAATAAAAGGAGAAACATGGCATCTATGAACTGCACAAATGTTGAGGTCAAGGGTTTTCTTAGTCTTCCGATTTCCTAGTGCCTTTCTAGTTCATTATGTCTGTGTATAGGGAGTTGCTAATGTGTGATACGATGATGATGTTACTCTCCTTTGGCAAGCATTCATCCAGCACTGAAATCTGCAGTTGTTCCAGATTTCTAAGACTGCATTGTAGCAATAGCAAAAGCTTTGGGATATACACAGGGACATAAAGGAATCTGGTGGCAAAATAGGAGAACTTCAGTCCAATCACAAAATAGAAATACATCTCTCTTGCCTATCGCAATATCTAGAGGAGTGGAAATCAGGAGAGTGTAAAGAATGATGGAGGGGAAAATTAAGCCAATTTGAATATTTACCCTATTTCAGTTGATGCTTTCTAGTTTTCCAATGGAGTCATAAGTCCTTCTATAGTTTCTAGAAATGTCCGCTCATTATTTTATTCTTTTTAGATAATTAGAAACAGTTGCACACTTAATATTTTTATTTAGATTTCAGTATAATCTTGAGCCAAAGGTATCATTGATATAGTTCCACTCACTTCATTTAATTACGTCAAGTCTGAAGCTGGCTTTATGTAATAGTTTCCTGATTAGACTTCTAGAAGACAAAACTATGAAGCAATATTTATAGTGATCACTACAAGTGCAGATTCAAAATTACCATATTGAGTTAAACCTACAGGCCTCTGGTTGAGTAATCAAATATCTTTGTTCCAAATATAATTGAGTCTGACTTACTTTGTTCTAATTTAAAGACTAACTGAAGACTTGCAATATTGAGGGCTTGCTTCAATAAGCTGGTATCACACTTTCCATTAATAAATTTACAATTTGTAATGCTAGAAAAGTATTTTGTTGGATGTTAAGAGTTATCTGTAATTTCACAAATCAAATCCTTACACAGATTTTTCCAATTAGTTAAGCTTATATCACAGTAGAAATGCACTTAGCCCACCTTGGTCAGTGAATTCTATTAATCAAAGAAATTAAAAATAGTTTAAAAGCTGAGTGTTAAATACAGTCTCTTGAGATCTCGCTCCTTTAAATCAGAACTCTAAGGTCTGGACATTCATCCTTGTCTTGGATCCAGAGCAGAAAACAGACCATTTTCTAAAAAGCAATCAGTGGTGTGCAAGGCTTTTCCTTTCAAACCTCCAGTCAATTTCAGTGAACTAATTTTATTAGATACCATCTATTAGCAGGGTGTCTGCTGTGGAACAAGCTAACCATATACTGTTATACCTAGAAGAGTATTGACTTCTCTCTAATGCAAAAGGAAAACAGAAGAAATAACAAAAAATTAAGAACATCTACGTCATGTGAGAAAATATCGTCTCTGGTAATTCCATGTAAAGGCATTCATAACATAGCACCTATCTCCATCTGAATTGAAGGGTTTAGGAGAAGTTTTGTATACAGTTATTTATTCAGAGACAGTTGGTGAGGCTAAGTAACTCTATTTTATCTACCATAAAAAGCTACTATCTGCTCCGAGGTTGTGGAGATCTAGAAATCCTACAGGTTTTACAAAGACAGAGTGAAAATATAATAACAAAATCTTCTGATGTTATAAAGCCTAGCAACAGTACAGTGTTTTACTGCTTCAAACTGCTCTGCTTATCAACATTAACAGGAAAATTCAACTGCATTTTAAGAAAAAATTAATGCTTGAAATCTGAATCTTAGACTATTTGCTTTTGAAACATACATGCATTGATTAAAACTTTAAATAGATAATTGTTTCTAAAAAATAGTACCTAGTGACACAAAGATACTCTGTTCTGCTGCAAAGCAGCTTCAAGAACACTTCAAGAAGTATTGTGCAATATTTACAAATAATACACAAAAAAGGTTTGTGGAGAAAACTATCCCCTCTTGATACAAGCCAAAAGTCTGGAATCCTTTCTCCAGTTTCTAAAGGTCTATAATTTAGCTATTGTTGTAGACTCACATAAAGTCCTGACTTAGTCCTTGATTTTTACCGTTACATGAAGGTAGGGGCAGCTAATTTTAGCCTTTGAAATAAAAAAAATCAAATGTTCCTGCCTTGCCTACTAGCATAAATTAGAAGGGTTTGGTCTAAACAGAAATTGAAGTGCTGAACTGAAACTATTCCACATAAAGAAATCAGCAATAGAGAAGGCTAATAGTGTTGTATGCAAACTGCCACAGTAACACAGCTGCTTCAACCTCAGCTTAGGGCCTGGCGGCAACAAAAACCATAAACCCAAACCAAACATAAGACATTATTAGGAAAGGAACAGATAACAAACCAAACCATTGTGCCACACTGCAAAATCTGTGACATAAGAGCATCTTGGGAAAGGCAGTTCTGGTCTCCATCTCAAAATGATCCACAGAAGGCAATGATATATATCAAAGCTACGAAATGGCATCAGAATGAGAAATAACCAAATATATTAAAGCTCTTCATCTTGGAAAGAAAACCCAACAATAACCATAAAAATCCCCTCTCTCTTTATGTCCTCCCACATTTATCCCCAGAAACTGCTTTTTGGCCACTGGCTATGATGCACATCGAACTACTTGGATCTTTCTTTGTTATGCTTTGCCCATTCTTACTGTGCAGCGGACATAATTTGTCTCCCCTACTCACTCTGCTTCTCAAGCAGGTTCTGAAGCTTGCATTAGCTCCTTTGCTGAGGCATCGGCAGCCTAAAATAGCAAGTTTAAAGACAGGTCTTGCAGCACAGTTGGTTCATACAGCGGAAGTGAATAGACAGTGGAAGTGAATAATTTTTAGTGCTGAAAATTCTAGCTTAGTTTGAAATATAAGCATATTAAACAATAGTTTTCCTGATCCACATGTGACATCATGAGGGTTCTGGAATAGGGCAGTCAACCTACTGAAGCATTGCTGACCATTTTTATATTCAGTGATTTATGAGACTGGGGTCTTTGCTGCAGTGCTTCTTAGTAGTTGGCCCTTTTTGATGTCCTGAAAACAAACAAGAAAGCTGTGATAGTGGTGTCTCCAGGAGTCACAGATATGTGAAAATTGCCCAGCTAGATATAATTCCCTGGCTACATTTGTCTCGTGCTCAGTATTGTCAAGTGGCTCGAGTGCTCACTGGCATCCTTTGGGAGTTAAGGGTACTGAAGGCCACAGAATTCTCAAAAAGTGTTCAGAAGTCATCCTGAGCAAATGATGATGAAAGCTAAACTAAAGGGAAAAAAAAATCTCCTCTTAGACCTTGGAGACTTTTCTCTGCAGTAAATTGCAAGCAAAGACTACAAACCAGCAAAATTCCCTGACATTTTTTCCTTCTACCCAGTCCCCAACAAACAGATTGCAATGATTTCAGGAAAGCTGTAAAAGGAATTAAATTGCTTGGGCAGGCTTTGCGTTCTATGTACAATTAAGTATCTCTGTTTCATTGGTTAGACATTAAAAAGTGCTTTCCTATTGCAAACAGTCATTTGCTTTCAGCATAATGAAAGCTTTAAAGGCACAGGAGCCATTTTATCACTATCTCAAATATCCTTCTTTTATTCCAGAGGGCAAAAGTGGAAGGAGAGTTTTTTCATTAGTGGATCATACAACTGTGACAATTGGAGTGATGGGAGGGCCAGCAGGGCTTCTCAGCTGTGTAATTGCAGATACCCTGAGGAGCATTTACCTGCTTTCCAGCTGCTTGTTCTTTTTTCACAGAAGAAGAAAAAAGAACTATTCTATTATTAGTCCTCATTATGCTTTATAAGTAAATGAGACAAATTACACATTTGGTGATTCCACTGAAAGAGAGTAGTGAGGTCAAGGAAATCAACAGGAAAGCTATAACAATATCAAAAGGTGGCACAAACCTTCAGGCTACTGGCCAATTATGTAAGGTCTGATCCTGACAATGCTGAGTTCAATGGCTCTTCCCTCTGTGCAGTCACTCAGCTGGGGTTCCCTTGCTCAAAGTTATTAAGGATTAAGTTACTACTTTCACAAAATGCCTCGAATTTGGAAAGCCATTTATCTCAGCTTTTCAAAGAGTATGGACTTCTCTATGGAAGAAAACAAGATTTTGGAAGTAGGATCTCTGCTGCAAATCTCAGTTAGGACCAAGCTCATGTCTGTAGGAGGGCACTACAAAGATGAAAGAGTGATGAGTGTCTACACTAGCATGAGAGAGGCTTCTCTGTGGGGGTTTCCCAAAGATACACACACACAGAGTGCAGCAATCATGAAAAAGGCAATCGTTTGTGTGCTTGTATGGCATGAGTGTTGACTGTAAAGTTTCTAGTGTTCACCAGCCACCATTATAAATCAACATACGAAACAAGGGCAACTGAATGGAGGGAAAGCTGCTTTGTGACTCCAAGGTAGCAAACCCACACCTTTCAAATCTCACACACAAATTACAGTGTTTGTGCCACAGAATGCCAACTCCTGTTTTCCTATGGCCCCATCAGTACATCAGTCCCTTTCTGACACTGCATATACCGTCCCCAGCTGCTCAGACTGGTGGGAGGCAGCCCAGCACACCATACTGCAGAGAGTGGAGTGAGGGAGGAGCTGGAATACAACACTGGTGCTGGGGCCCCTTTTAGTTGGTAGGACACAGTTCCTTCCTACAGCCTGGCACTTTGGCCTCTCCCCTGTGTGCGTTACACTTATGTTCAGTCACACACTGTGATATGTCGTCATCCTAGGCAGATACTTCGAAGATCTGCAAATACTGTTAGTATTATTCTCCTCCAGAGGCTACTCCGTATATCCTGGTGTTATTGTTCTGCCATTCCCTGTGCAACCTGACACACTGCAGACAGCAGCCTTGAACATTAGATAGTTCACCCGTACTCACAGGGAAATGATACTGGAGAACCAATAAAAATAGGGATTTTTAACACTTAATTCAAAGCAGCATTTAAGCTCCTCTGGGGATTCAAGGGTAACGTGACCACAAACAAGGACTGGTAGAATATAAACTTCCTCTGCAAGTCATCAAAGTGGCACAACGCAGCCCAGGGTTACAACAAGCAGCCACAACGGTCTCTCTGCACACGGCCAGACAATTGGTCAATTGAAATTTTCACCCTTCTGTATATGTGGAGGCTGAAAAGTACTGATCTTTTGTTACATAGCACAGTCAAATTTAGAGACTGAAGGCGGCTGAGCTAATTTTCGGTCTGAAAGTAGAACTACACAACTGCAATAAGCTTATATGGGTTGTTTTTTTGGTTTGTTTACTTCATTCTTTCTCAGACAAAAAGACAACTTGGGATAATGAACCAAAGAGGAATTCTATATTTCAGGGTATTTTTTTAACTAATCAAAAGCCCTAACATTCTTTATAGATAAAAATGTAATTTAGCACAAATTGTAAACATGTTGCTAAATTGGTAAAAATGTGAAAAAGAGTTGGGTTTTGCTCTCTATATTCTTATTAGGATTTTTTTTTATTTTAATTAAATATTTGATAATTAATTCTTTGTTTTGATTGGCTGCCAAGGACCTGCACATGTCGTGGATTGATTCAGTATAATACTTTTTGAATAATTAAACATCCATGAAAGTAAAACTAACTCAAAACACATCAGAAGGAAAAAACAAGTTCCAATCCCACACCTAACACAAGTTACAGAGAGTGTAGCCATATAAACTGTGTATTTATTATATTATGACTATTTGGCATGGAGATAATGAAATTTTTAAAAAAAGGATTATGTCACTGGTTAATATAAAAAGGCATGGGAACAGCTGAAACCAGCAGAGATAAGTGAGCAGCGGTTTCTTAAGATTTTTGGATTTTAGAGGCAGGGCAAGAATTAGTTACTAGTTAACTAGGTAGGAGATTGCACCTGCATCCTCAAAGAATAGACTATTGTCTGAAATCACTGAAGTAAAGAAGCAGTGCCTGGTAAGAAGGAACTCTTGACCCTAAAGACCAGCTGAAGATGGGTCACCAGCCTGGCAGGAGGTCAACCGGCCTGGCAGTAAGTCAAGGAGCAACTGAGCCTGCGCAGGGCTGAAAGGTAAAAAGTTCAGCCTTGAAGATGACCACTTACTTCATTCTCACGACCACCGACGACCATCACTAGGAGCCACTGCACAACACAACTGGGAGGAGACTTAATTTTAATGCGAAGCAGGGACAGGTCAGTGGTGAGGAATAGACTGAAGTTACTTTGACTTAACATCGAAGTCTGACATACGAGGATCATACAGTTTATTGCCCTCAGTCTGACATGAAGATGAATAGGAGTTCCATGAATGCTTTTTGTGTAAGCATATGGCCCCCTTCCGGCAATAAGCCCACACAGATAGATTCGCTCCATAAACAGCCTTAGTCACTGGCAGTCTGCACAGTCACCTACTTGTATCGGTATTATTGCAGAATCAGGACCTGTATGCATAAAAATTCCCAGCTTGATATCATGTACTTTTGGCAATATATGTTCCTTCCCTTCTAAAAAATCCTGACGCAAAATGATAACATTATGAAACACAAAATGATAACTTTATGAATAAGATAAAGTTATGCAGGGTCTTTAATATTACCCAAATACTTGATTTTCTGTGCCAGCTGCCGCTTTAGGATTCTGGGGCTTCATCAACACTGTTCTTCAGAAGTCATACAGGAAAAATTTTGGGGTTTGTGAACCAGGTATCCAGAGTCTTTCAAAGCAAAAGAGATGGTATGGAGCGTATCTAATTTTTGAGGAGTTTAGGCACATAAATCAAGTAAATTTTTCTATCATGGCTCTCATCTACAGCAAACACTATGCAAACTATCCTTAGAATACAAAAGGGAGACTACTTCAAAAGATAAACACAAATTCTGTAGATAAGAAATCGAGATTATGATCTCCACCAAATAAAATCCTTGAGGATGGCATTTATAAGATAGCTTAAGTAAATACTTATTCACAAGATGCTCTTAATAATGACTGTTTATTAAAATAAATATATATAAATAAATATTTGGAGAAAAGTTCATGTTTGTTAAATGCATCAGGAGTTTCAAATATTATATGTACTCTAAAATCTATTCCAGTAATTGTTGCAATTTTAAAACAGCATTTCCCAATTCTTTCGTCCACCTTATCTGCAAAGTGTCTAAATCCCAAAATATCAGAATAACCTAGAGACCAGTTCTGAAGATGACATTTGGGGCAGACTAATTTGCAGGGATGAAATTCCAAGAAGGTTTCATGTGTATGTAACTGTGGCACTTTCCATAGTTTCATCATGGCCTGGCTTTGAGCAACTGTTTGGACCAAAGTGCTTTCTCCAGCCTAGATTTATTCTTTGAATCCATGATTAGCTTCAAAATATTTTAAAATCAATGTAGCATTACCTTTTTCCTAACACTGTTATCAAATGTTTTATAGAGCAGAAAAAAACTTGTGAAGGACCAACTGTAGAATATAACAATATAACAATACAGCAAGCAGATCCTGGCACAGTAGAAATTGGAGCCACTAAATCCACAGCTGTGAAGTGCCATGCTCATTAGCCTGGTACACAAACTACTAAGCCTTAGTCCCACCCCCCATCCTCAATAAGACAGGATGTCTTTAGAATGGCTGCCCAACATCTCTTTTCAGGATTAGTAAAGACATACCAAGCCTGCCTCTATTTCTGTACACAGTGTAGATATACCTATGAAGAAACACTCACTGTTTAGTGCCAGAACTTTAGCAGCTGAGAATCAAGAGGATAGAGTATTGTGCTGGTACATCAATTATAACCCATGTTCTCTGTCTGCACAGAAGTGTTGTACAATTATCAGTTTCTCTGTGTGTTTCTATAGTCATTGTATAGAAAGATGCTGTAGTGACCCCTATTGTTCCTTAATGACCTCACAGTTACAAAACAAAAAGCACTAGCAGAATGAGAACACCTCACGGACTGTCAAGGTCCCTATAAGAATCTATAGCGAGTTACAATAAAAAAGGAATGGGATCCATGCCATTTTCTCTATGGTCCTACACAGTTCAATATCACCATCAGCAGGAAGTTCACCATTTTAGTCCAGATCTTTCTCTTTCTCTCTTTTTTTGACTCCGATTCTGGTACAATCTAGACTGTCTTTATCATTACTTTGGCTTTTGACGTAAGAAAGATCTCAATTACCTACTCTCTGTAGGAACACATAGGGCTTAATAAGAATAGCATCATAGAATCATTTAGATTGGAAAAGACCTTTAAGAAGACCAGATATAGCAAGTACCAAGGGGCACATACCAAGCTGTCAGAGGGTCTCTGAATTTTTACACATTCTGAGGTAAAAAAGGCGGATGACACTGTTCAGCTTTTGGATAATTCTTTCCCTTTGTCACTGACACAGGAGGTAAGCCACATGGCTTCAAACCTTATTTGTGTAATTCCTATGAAACGTTAAATCCCTTATTTGGGTCAATAAAAAATATTTCTCATGAGTACTTTGACGAAATCATTGAACTAGACCAGATGTTTGCAAACTTACACATTGTCACAAAGTTTACTTCTCTTACAGTTTCTGCACTCTTATTCTAACATTGTGATTCTGAAAGTATTTACTAGGAAATGGAACCTGTCCTATTGCACCAGTAAGGCTGAGACAAATACTTCTTTTCAATATGAGTTAGGATTTTTTTCTCTTTCTTTCCTGTCAATGTTATATCTTGGACCCAAGCCTACAAAAGGGGAGTAGAAGATGCAGGGAAAATCACACTATCGTTCTAAGTCATGTGCTTAAACAGTAATTTTCTGTTGTTAAACACGGGGCAAGGAAAGCGTAACTCCAGTCGTGTCTGCTGACATACTTCTCAATCCCATTAAGACCATCCTACAGGATACCTCTGTGGCTCAAAAGCCATCTGTCCTGCCTGGCATTCTGGCATTGATAGGATAACTCAGTGAATGAAAATTAATTAGTAGAGAGCTTGTTATAGAAAAGGCATGTTGCTCCTGACAGCGATAATATGAAGGTATGGGGGTTGGAATATGCCTTTACAGTAATATCTTGAAGGGTATAAGTTGGCAATTACAGTGGGTCCAAATTGAGGTGTTCCAGAGTTCACCCAGATTGCCTATATGTATGCCCTGGGATCTCTAAAAATTTGACGGCTCTGGAGTTTTTCCTGCACTGTACCAATCAAACCACTCTTATAATGCCCCAGAATCCAAAGATAAGGCATTACTGAAAATTATGGAATTTTACCTATGAAGTTGCCTAGATTACACTTGCAGGAGTGTAAATGCAATCACTTGGACACAAATTGATATTTCTGAATTGTGTTGCTTCTGTGTCCTTTCTGTAGAATATTACCGTGTATGCTGTACTTAATTTTCAGCAATAATATCTAGCGTGCCTAGTAGACAGGATGCTTGGTGCCTTCTTACTGGTACCTTCACAGGATCTAATTTTCAGAAGTGCAGGCAAAGATATTTCTTACTTCTGTGGATGGACATGACAATCAATACTAAAATTGTCTTTGGGAAGGAAAACAAAACAATGCAGGATAGATTATTAGAAATGCTAAGTGAGTCTAAGGTTTTCTGCAGAGGTAAGGGTGCCCAGCCACCCTTTAGATTTACATGTCCTTCAGAAAAGTGCCTTTCAACAAAAAATAATGCAACTTCCTAAAAGATCTCATGCATTTTTTAAGAGAGTATGTGGTGTAAAGAGTACACAGAATCATTAAGCAGTATCTATTACCACCATCAAGAGAAACAACTGACGAGACTTTTTTCTGAGTACACCAGACTGACCACATGCCAAGGCATACCAATCCAAACCTGACAAGATTAACCTCAAAGCTTTAAAACCACACAGGGGAACTACCAATAAAAATGTTGAAAAAATACATTAGTTAGAGAGGGCTAAAATTGCTACCACAAATAGCTTGATAAAGAAGACTACATGAGTTCTTTGTTTTCTTCACTTGAAGACATGTTTTCTCAACCATCTAACAAAGAGCAACTATAAATACTGGGAAAATCTGCCTTGGTCAAATCCATTAAGCTTAAACACACATCCCTAGGGGGTTATTGATTATCTTGTAGTCTGTCTTTCAAAGCTGACCATTAAATTTGTTACTTGGGAAATCTGTCCCACTTAACATATTAGCCTGATTCAGGCTTTTGAGCACCCTATAGTCATTCAATGAAAACTAGTTAACACAAATAAGCTCTTAAAGAAAAAGAATCATATACAGTTATGTGGTCCAAATTCTAATCCTATAATTTACGTTTCCTCATAGGAAAGGTTTATTCTTACAGTCTTAGCAAAACTCTATTGATAAAACACTTCATTTGGAAAAAAAGACATAAAAATAAATTGCTTTGCTGGCCCTCCTAGGATTAAAGCCCGAAGAATCAATATCACTGTGTTTTATGCACGTTGTAGTCTGATAGCCATTTTTCTTTTGTGCTACTGGACTGCATTTTGAAAGCTTTTTGAACTATTATCGTGCGAAACAGGCCTCTGACTTCTGATACTGCTCAAGGAACCTGATTTCCTCCAGATTTAATACACTAATTTACAAGGCACCGTAACATAGACAATCCTATTGAAAGAAAATTAAGATAAATTTTGTGAATATCCAACCTAGAGCAACTTATAAAAATGCTTTTAGAAAGTGTGCCTTAAATGAAGTTTCATAATGGATGAAGAGTTAGATCATGTCCAAGTAATTTCTTCATCTGTGAACCTCCAGTATAGTCAATTCAGACTCATAACCTTCTTTCCGACACAGGTCTCCATCCAAAGGCATCTTGCCAACAGTCCAAAAGGTCACTAAGTTCAATAACCATACGGATACACAAACTTTACAAGATTCAGAAAGGCACACATAATGCTGGCTGGGGGTAACAAAAGCAGGAGAATAGTGAGAGGAAAAATGGTAGTGATGAAGAATTGTTAGTTACCATGTTAATACTTATTAGTCACCCACCTTTACTGTTGATCATCTTAAATGTACAAAAATCTTCTAAACCACTGAAAAGACACATTATTTAAAGAACACAATGCCGTGATCAAAAAATATTTTCTTTCTTTACTCCATAAGAGAGATCATATAACATAGTCTCCATTTATCCAGCAAAACTAATTCTTAGATGAGAATGAGCTGGGTACTTTTGAGTTCTGGAGTTTTCAAAGAGCAGATTATCCCTGCATGAAATCTAAAGAGGAAAGGACATGTAATAAGTGAGTAACACCCTTTCAAAGTCATACATTTCCACTTTGGAAAAATAGCAATATTTTAATTCTAACCTCAGGTTCTGTTCATCCGAAGACTGAATAAAACACCACTGCAAGCAGATTACAAAAGCTAAAGATCCAAGCTTTGCTACAATTCTTTAATGGAATTCATCTGAACTTGTTTCCACTGAAACAACAGGCCTCATGAGATATCTCCAGGTTTGCTACAGTTGCTTTTCTTCTTCCTGCCATATACTTCACTGGATACTACCACAAGATCAACCTCTTTCAATCCTTAAGTTTGTTTAATTAATGAATGATCTGGATTTTACTCATCTGAAGCAACATACGGGTATCTAATTGTAGACAATCCAAACACTATCAACTGAAAGACCTATATTGCGACTTGTATAGGGCATAGGCCAGATTCATCCCAATCAGTAGACAAATTAAGCCTGCCTTTGTTTCTTCTACTTATTGCTCTTAAGTTCGCTGCTGTTCCCAATCTTCATATTTTAAAGAATTTTTTCCATTATTTTAATCAATGTAAAGGAGAATTCATAGAAAAACAGTAAATGCAAAGCTTTAAAGCCTGATTGAGAGCTCTAGACTCAACATTCAAACAAAGAGAAATGCCAGTCTTAACCTGTTAGTTATATGTGTATCTTGATTTTCAAAAATTAATAAACAATTACAAATAAAGATTCGCAATAATAAAGTAATTAATACTGCCATTCACATCTCCAATTTATTCTTAGATTTGCCCACAAAAAGTAGGTCAGCAGACATCTACTACATTTAATTGATTTTCTAATCTTTCTAACGTGATATGCTTCTGTAATTCTTAGTTGCTTAAAAACAGCTTTGATTTTTAAGATTCAAAAAAACTGTGTATCTTGATAGTAAGTCAGCACTAACGCTTCTGTGAAAATACAAATATAGAAAACTGGTCCTATATTTGCATAAGCCTCAAAATTATAACTTTTCATAACTAGTGATATTATTTGAATTAGAAACTTCTTGAAGACAAAAGGATAGTTTGATTCTAACTATTACCCCCATAATTCAGAATTCTCATTTCATTTAGATGGAATAAATTAACACTGTGGAAAGTTTTGATTTATCTAAATATGCAAAAAGGTTAAGACACAGTAGAGTATCCTAAACTGCTGAGTCCAGCTGATTAACATATAACTCAGTAAAGGAAGTATGCTATGATTTTGAACTTAAATGTAGAAAACCACAATTATCTGCATCTGTGATTCAACTCTCATGCTGTTTTGAAATGCATAGAAGAATACAACCTTTAACAGAAAACAGAGTAACTATGTATATATTACTTCTTTACACTACTCATGAAATACTTTACCTGCCAGCTTTTTATGATTAATTGCATAAATATGATGCTATATTGGCAAAGTGTTTGCCTGTCGAATTATTGAACAAATACCAGCATGTTGCTGAATTTTTCTTTCAAGAATATCTACTGTCTTAAAATGATGCTTAGAAAATACAGAAATAATACAGAGCAGATTATTTTGTTGCATGTGAATAGAGCAAAGAAAAAGAATCTAAAAATCTAGCTGATAATTTTTTTTGTAATTAGTTTTGTTTAATATGTCTCATGTTTTTTAAGGGATAACCACAGTGTCCTATGTTAAATTATACAATGGCACTTGAAAAATATAACACTATGTGCATTGCTTTATTCTTGTTTTCATAAGTCACTGTGTTTTCATACAACTAAAAAACTTTCTTAGACCCTCTGTACAGTATGTACAGTACAAGAACTATAGCTTTATGCTTGGCTTCTAATAGAAAAGCTTTGGTATTATCATTGGATTGGTACTAGATTAATTATTCAGTTCTATTCTATAAGAATTTAAGTAGCCTGGGTACCTCATAGGTGCCATCGAGGTGCCACCTATTCTTGACGAACTAATGAGGCCTTAAATCTTCTTCTGTCTTTTGTAATAGTACTGTGTATGTTCCATTACGTGTATGTTTGACATTTACTTTTTAAAATGTCACAATGTACTCTTTGCAGTTAAGAATCTTTGGCCCAGTCTCACATTAAAAGGTCAGTGTTTTATCTATCAGTCAGAGACCCCATAGATGTAACTGTGGGACTTGTGGTCTCTTCTTTGCTTGATTGTCCTATGTAGAAACAGCCCCCAGCAGGCTGGCAGGGACACAGAGTATGAGGAGAAATCCACCGGGAGAGAAACCAGATCTTGCAAAGAAGCATTGGAGCAACCTATATAAGTAAAGCACTAGAGAGGGGAAAGCACATTTTTTCCTTTTCTTTGGGCATTAAGTAGCAATATTTGGTCAATGCAGTGTTATGTAAAGATATCCAACTACTTAAAAAATATGCAATACAGTCAGTATGTCACTCCATTAGGCTATTTGCATAGCACGTTATGATGCCAGATCATACCAGCTAAGCAGATTTAGCATCATATCCACAGTTAAAATATCAGGCTTTATTTAGATATATCACTACACTTCCTCTATGGAAGAAAACTGGTCTTTCTTAAAATATCAATGACACTACATAAAATGAAAAGCCAGGGGTTAAGTTGGGTCATTGAGGCCTTCTCAACTCCAAGAGCTGCAGGAAGCCTGCTTTCTTGCATCACACTGGCCTGTTCTAACAAGCTTTCTCCCTGAACAATGACCAGACACAGCTTTAGGACTGGTTATGCTAAAGATAGTTCACAGTAGGGAGTATAGGAAAGACCAAGTTTGGGCTCCTTTCTCTCTACATAATCCTCCAGCAACATTCCAGTAAGATATAATCTCTTAAACATTCCCATATGCCTGCATGCCACATCCCACAGCATACAACACATATTCTGAGTTTCACACAGTCCTCACATTATTTCCATTAACTCTTTAAAAATTACTCCCCTTACTCAAATACACACACAATTATAGTTTCTTCTTGGGCTACCAAAGCCTAGAACAAACACAGGGTCAAATGCTATGTATATCGGGGGATGATCTCTGGCTGTGTTTTATTAGCAAAATGGAAACAGTGCCAGATACCAGTGTTCTGTAATTATTTGCTCTTTTACCAGATACTATTTATAACAGCATGATACAGGCATTGATCTGTTAAAACAATCTAGAGGAGGGCCACGAAGAGGATCAGAGGGCTTGAGTGCGACCCATGTGAAGACAGGCTGAGAGAGATGGGCTTGTTTAGTCTGGAGAAGAGAAGGCTCTGAGGAGACCTTATAGCAAGCCTCCAGTAATTAATGGGGACCTACAGGAAAAAAGGGAAGGGGCTCTTTATCAGGGAGTGCAGGCACAGGACAAGGGTTAATGGTTTTAAGCTGAAAGAGGGTAGATTTAGATGAGATGTTAGGAAGAAAGTTTTTACTGTGTAGGTGATGAGAAACTGGAACAGGTTGCCCAGAGAAGTCATGGATGCCACATCCCTGGAAGTGTTCAAGACCAAGCTGGATGACACTTAGAACAACCTGATCTAGTGAAAGCTGCCCCTGTCTTTGGCAGGGTGTTTGGAACTAGATGTCCCTTCCAATTCAAACCATTCTATCGTTCTATAACTATCTTTTCTATGTATAAGCACTTGGGAGATCAGTTAGAGGTTTAGAAAAAGGAATTCACTAAGTGGGTTTTGAAACGATTTTAAGAACTACTGAAAATTTTTTTACCACTATTTAATGAATAATCCTCCACCCTCTTGCTGCTCTTTTGCTGGCATACATGCCAGCATACATAATACGGCATACATAATATCAGTATCCCAGAAAGAAAATTATCTCTAAATATTTTTTGAAACCATTTTGTTGTGAAGCACAACATGGAGAGCCTCATATTCAGGAATGCATTTGCTTTGATGAGATAGCACACATGTAGGACTATGTCCAGCTGTATGCTCTTTATCCTAAAGAAATCAATACAGTTCAGCAAACTTCTGCTACAGAATATACATTGTGGCTTGCAGTGCAATAATTGCGGCCTCACATGGATTGAGGAAAACAGGGTAAGTCCAAAGTACAGGGCTTATGTCAGTAACCCTCCCAGAACTCAAATGTATCACAAAGTATGAGTTTCACTCAACGGCATAATAACAGCGAGAACATGTCATGACATGCTCCCTGTAAAGCTATAGCCAGCGATAATGAAAATGCTTGATGTCAGGTACTATTATTTAAAGGATTATAGCTCATTGGCACTGCTACTAGAAAAAAATCTCTGATGGCACGATATTTGATGCTAATTCTGATAGCTTGTTATTATTAGTTTTAACTATAAAAGGCATATAATGGATGAACGAGGGCACTAGCTGTGTATGCAAGCTGACAAAACATCCGTTGTTGTGAGAAGGGTTTAGAAATCCTATCGATTTTCACAGGAACGCTTATATCATTTTTGTCGAGGAGAAATTCCTGAGTAAAGCCAGAGAACAAGTGAGACCGTGACTCTAAAATATCAGTTTAGTAGCCAGATCACTGATAGAGATGACAAAATTAAACCTTAGCTTCCCATATACTGGGAGAATACTTCGTATTTTATGCTTTTCCAAAATTATGTTCTTTCTCTACTCTCTGTTGGTAGCCACTATATTTTTCTGTAACTAATGTCAGAAGACATTTCCTTCAGTAGGCCAAGTCCTCGCAACTGAACTGTACAGTCACTTTCTGACTTTTCCTGTCAAAAAAATCTAAGGTTAAGCACAACACAGGCCAAGAATATCTGAAAGCTCACACACATTTTTAGAGTGTGAAGCACTGTCACCCATGCACTCTGCCTCTCATTTTCAGAGCCCAGGGCTGAGCTTGTCACTTTCAGTGGGCTTCATTCAATACCTTTGTCCTTCTGCTGACACTCAGGCCATGAGCTCATAAAGATCAACAGTGACACATCACAGATTTACATTGATTTTACTTGGAGTTTTGCATGTCTGGAAGCAGGACTTTTGAAACATTGCAGCCCTGCATATTTGAATAACACTATGGCACAATAATGTTTTAAGAAAAAAATCATCAAATTTTATTTTCAGTGACATACAATTGCAATTTTCTCAGTACAAACATCCTAAAAACTGCACTAGAAGTAAGGGATATGTGTTAGGTCATGGTCTTCGAATCTGCAGCTTCCAAAACCAAAGTAATGAAGGAAGGAATTATTAGATTCTCAGATAAAATTAATACATTATCTGGGGCACCTGAATTATGTAGCATAGCTTTTCTAAGAGAAAAAGAGCACACACTAGAACCAATGTATATTGCTCTTACTATTTATATGCAATGTATAATTTTTAAAGAAAATAAGACAATTATACTTTTATAATCTGAACTAAATATTGCAAGGGAACTTAGCGTAAGCTTTGCATCACATATGTAATTCATTTAGCATATACTAGAAAGGCATTAAAATGATTGAATGCATAACAGTCTAAAAACCTGCCATTCATCTTCTATCATAACTATTTGCAGAGTTAACTAAGCAATGACAGACTTCAAAATATTTTGCAATCGGTATCACACAGTATCAAATTTCTGATAGTCTAAGACCAAATCAAACTAAAATCAGTCCCTTGAGACAGACTGTTGAATTTGAGTGCACCATTTAAAAAAGCTAATTTTCATAAGCTAATACCAAATTTTCAATAAATTTGACACATTTCTTAGCTACAAAATAAACCAACTGTCACTACTTTTCCGTTGATTTTTATATCTGAAATTCAGATCCAAATAGAGCTTTGAATGGTTTTCTACTTAATAAAAATATGACCTACTAGTACATAGCAATATTACCTGATTCTATCACAAGGATGGCTGAACAGTCCATTTCATCAGCCAAGGTGACCTTGCCGGCAGCCTGCCTATAAAGACAGGTGGTAGCTACTCACTCCCAAGGCCTTTGTAGGCCTTTGTAGGCCTTTGTAGGCACTCCCAAGGCCTGTGTAGCTACACTTTGTAGCTGGAAGCATTTTGGACATGATAAACACTACTCTGTCTCACAGGATTAAGAACATTATTTTAAAAACTGTCTACTACTTTCACACAAGCCCACATTTTTTAATAACCTCCCCAGTATTTCGTCAATGAATGAAATTGGAATCTCTCAAATGCTCATCCAGTGGCTGACCAGAGTAAACACACACACCTAATATATACCTTCTAACACGTACCTTATGGAATCACATTGTTTGGAGTAGTGACATGGGCTTGTAGTCACATTAACCTTATCACGAGATTAGCTACTGCACTAGGACTAGAGGTCTATCGGAAGTAATATTTCTTGTTTTGACTTGTCATGAAACCACTTAATAGGAAACTAAATAGCCCACATTGCTCAGCCTGCTTTCAGACAATTCAGCTGTTTGTGGTCACAGCAATGTTTCCTTTCGTCTGAGACAAGGCCTTCCAGGCACTCCACTCACTCACCCTTTGGTATGCTTTGATCTTCACTTTGGTATGTTTTCACACGTTTTATTCTCCAAAGCCTTGAAGAGGCACGAGCCTTATTTCTAAAATAAGTATGGAAAATGTTTTGCAATTCCTTTAATTGATTTTGTTTGAGACCTAACAGAAGGACATGCAGAATGCATTTAAGACTCGAAGACAGTCAATTGCAAGACCTTGGGAAGGAAATTAAAAACTCTGATAATTCATTTCCACAAGCCTCATAAAGAAACAGAGACAATATCAATCCAGACAATCAGAACCAACAATGGAAAAGGCAGAAATAGTATCACATCTTTCTATTAAAAAGCATCACATCACATTCTGTTAACAAGCAAAACATAGGTGATAGTTTACCATCATTAAATAAAGAAAAAAGTTTATTAGCAGACAGTTACTCTGTTCTCACTCTGACAGACTGGATTGATATGAAGCTATCTATAATGAAAGAACCATCATGTTTCTCAGCAGTTTCTTTTCATCCTTCTTGATTAGGAGTACAGCGCCTAAGACTGTTGTAGACCAACTATATCCACATAACCCCAAGAAAATTTCAGGGCAGATAGTGACCACCCTTGCTTTTCCAGTCTTCTGTTCTAACTCATATTTCTTTTTTCTTAACAACCAATATACTAGCAAAGGACTAATCATGTACCTGTCCCATTGCTACCCACGATATTAAGGCCATTAGTAAAGAATCCAGTGTAACTTCCTATAGAAAACCCCTTGACCAATCTAACTACTTGATGTAGCATTTTCCTGTGCTATTATGAAAAGCATTACCATCAGAAACCAGGAAAAGAAAAGCAACTTTCTCCCAAGTAAAACTTGCATAATATTGCTGAAATCTAACCTCAGAAAAAAGGACAAGACTAACATTTGTCAAGCAGAATCTTGATCTGTGCTGGTAAATTGAACATGACCAGGATGTGTGTTCAAGATACTGAAAGGTCACTGCTCGTAAGATTAAATTTTGGAACAGCCTTTGGCATATCTATGATTCACAATTATGCTTTCCCAAACAATTCTCAGATGGCATTTTCAGGTAATGTTTTCAAAAAAACAGCAGAGTCCCTGGTCACCATGCCACCAGGGTCACACATGCATGTTATCATGCCAGCTCTCCCACAAGATAGAAGGCGTATCATTGCGATATTAGAAAAATGTCCCATTTTTGAGCTCTCTCATTTTTCAAGGTGACCTAATTCAGATAGTGAGGAGCAAGATGTCTCACTCAGGAAAGAGGTGCATTTACTGTCACCCAAGATGAGCTAGGGAAGGAGGGAGAAGAATCTGAGTGAATCATCTCCACTACCTATGCTGAGCTTGTGGCTTGAGACTACTGTACAGCCTCTACCATATACAGGGATAAATTTAAAAGTTAAAGACGTCTTACTCAGAGCACAAGACTGACAAAGTCATTAGTTCAGCATAATTGCAGCAGGTTTCTACCATACCTCTCACACTCTACAATCTGGTCAGAGGCACACTCCCTTTTTCCTGGTCTGACTGAAGCTTTTTTGAACTTGAAGATCAGTGAAGAAGTGTTGAGAGAAGCCACAGTGCATGAGCACCTCAACAGATCTCTGGCATCAGCCTGACAGAAGCAACTATCTGTTGCTGAGTAGGTGTCTGATTTATCACTAGTCTGCACTTGCCAGGAGCAAGGGCCAGGATGATACAAACCCAGCCCTTCTCAAAGTTTTTTCATATACTTAAATATAATGTTTATATAAATAAAGCTTGCAAATAATTCAGATTTGTGGCATAGTTTTGTAAAAGAAGATGCCAGGACTATTGGATCTTAAGACAAGAGCTATTGAAGAGTCTAAGTCAGCATGGTACCTATAGGAAATATGGATGTTGAGAGCTTTGATTTTGCTATTTTTTATGACAAGAGAAAATATTTTACAAAAAAGTCTTTAAAATCTGGAGGGAGAAAATGGAGAGATGTCATTGAGGAGCATAAGAGACATATAGACAGAATAGGAGCTGTGGAAAAGTGCTAAAAATCAGTGAGAGTGAGACAGTGAGAGTTTAAGGTACACTGACTGGAGGAAAGAGAAGGGGCTGTGTGTACCTGCTAGAAGTAGACTGATAGTGAGTGGTACAGTGAGGGGACTTAGAGACAGTCAAAACACAGATTGCTGTGAGAAAGCAGGACTGTTTTGGAAATGTTGTGGAAGTGAGGGTGTTAGGACACAATCAGAACCTGTTTCGTGGCCCATAAGGCATCACCAACAGTGCTGGTGAAGCTCTGATTCCTGCCACTGACTTGAACTGAAATATCTGCGTGCCATCAAGATCCCTTTTCTCTATATAGTTCACTACCAGAACCAGGTACCTGACCTAAGTAGTACGAAGACTATCAACTCTTCTACCTGCAGTTTGAAGGAAAGGCTCCTCAGCACGATCCTGAGAAGGTGTTAAAACCTACCTGCTATAAGAAGCAGGGCTTCAGGTGCCTGAACATCCTGAAATGGATTGGTAGCAGCTGCAAGCAACACATAATGCCAATTTGTTGTACAGAGACTGTAAATCTGAAGGCATAGATCACAGGGCTTTTTCTTATATACCTGAAGGTATAACAAAGTGATATTCACTGGGAAGATGGAAGGGAACAAGGTATGTATGTCAGACAAACACGTAGATGAGTAGACACAAAAACCTGTGGGGGTATTCTTTAGCGTTACCTTTGCTATCTAACCTGCTGCTGGCAGCTCACACCTTACAAGTTTACTAGTTTAGATGTGGTTTGTTCCATACCACCTGCCTTCTGCAACAGACCGTGCACCGTGGCATGTTCAGTTTACTAGTATTGCTATAGACAAAGAGTTCCTTTCCATGCTCTGCAGAAGGAAGCTTAAGAAAAACTGAAAGATTAGCATTCTTATGTAAACTGCCTCTAAACTGATATAATGTCTGAACAGATGGAGCGGTATAGGAAGAATGATGGACTTCAGACACATAACTGACTGAATCAGGGCAATTGTCTTAGTCCATCAATCCTTTTAGTCCTTTTTGTAGTACCCAATATGTTGAAGATGTGAAAAAAAATCACAATTCTGCACCCTTTGGAGTGTAGAATTCTTCCCGTTTGAGGCAGAACATGGTCACAGCACTCTGATATACTTCACAGAAAGACAGAAAGAGAAACAGCGTACACGAACTGTGTGAGTCACAGAAGACAGCATCCATGATACCACAGACCTGAAAGAAGAACCGAGTGGAACCACAGTCACAGTGAAAGAGAGCTAGTCAGACCACTTGGGTTGGCCCCCCTACATCCATAAAGCATGCTTACACGTGATGGGTCTAAACCACCCAATACACAAGGATAGTGAACAGGTTCATTAAACACAGCGCACAGCTAGAGAGAACCTAGCTAAATAAAAATATGTTTTCTTTCTTTCCTTTCCATTCTACAGTTATCTTATCTTGGTCTCATTTTTGATCATCCCTCCACCACATCTCCTATGCAGTGATGAATATCAACAAAGCAATCCAATTCTCTTGCAATCATATTTCCAAGTACATATCAGGGAGGTCCAATTCTTTTAGTCATGTGTGGTCTTGCATGCAACAGCCATCTTTATTTGTGGAGGTATCTACACACCACAGACAGAAAACTGTTGTATTAGAAAAAAGGAAAAGTCATTTAAAAACTATCAGGCAATGAAATACACTATCCAGTTCAAAAAGCACAATTTGGAATGTGATAAGGTCAAAATATAGGAATAAGCTTTCAAAGTCTGATTATACTGTGTATTTGTTCCTATATGTGGATGAGACAGATGAATAACTGAATTGTGTAGTCAATGTGCTACTAAAAATACGTAATGTTTTAGAATGTAAATATAGTCACTCAGTTGAATTTGAAACATAACCATGGAAAACTAACCATGTTCAATCAACCAAGAATAAAAACTGCTACTGCTTCACTGGTGCTGCATCAAATCCACAATCTCATGTACAGTGTAAGTAAAATGAACGAAAAAGAAAAGACTTGTGAAGAGATAATTCTTCACATGACATTTAAAGAGTGTTCTCTTCCACACCTATTGTTTTGCAGTAAATACAGAGATATATTCTGATAGCCTCCCACATGTTGAATGGGACCTATGGAGCTCCCAAGTGACCCTTATGCATTACTGCACTGCTCGACATCAGTGAACAGCGTAATCTCATTCCCTAAACCCAGAGAAAAGGCAAGAGGGTTTTCTGAGAGCACAGCAATATGGGTAACACTAGCATGCCCATCTGTACTTACTTATTTCCCAAAACACACTTCCAAAGTAGCAAATTTCTGATTCAGCTGATAAAGTCTGATAAAATCTCAGCTTCTTGCAAATGACCAGAGAACACTACGGAGAAACCAACAGCAATTGCTGCTCAGAAGAATTCAAAGAACAGAAGAAAATTTTATGGAGAATACCTATACTATCAACCTTTTCCTTTAGTCGACTGCAAAACACCTTGGATCCTCTACAGGTTTTAAGTTTCTCTAGAAGCCTACAGTTAAAGAGCATGAATTCCTTTCCCCCTCACCTATTGTAAATAAAATTGATTCATTTTTTTTTCAGACAATGTTATCTAACTTTTGCTAATTGGTAAAAACTATAACAAACATACAGCATATACTTTTAAGTACTATACATATTTAATACCATAACTTGCAACATTTAAACATGCCATGGCAGAAATAACGATGCATTTAGTCTGACCTGGACTTCAAGTACATGATTCCATGGATGAGTTCAGAGCACAAGTGCCCATTGTGTCAGATGTCAGCACTGTGCATGTAACTATACCATTGTATCACTGAGCACAAACTAACTTATAATGCCTTTCTTTTGGGCTGTATTGGTTCAGAAGCAGCTCCTTAGTAACACTGACAGCAGATTAAAGCTTGACTTTGTTCTGCCCAGTGTCGAGCTTAGGTAAAGGAAAAAGAGACTGTTCACACCTGTTCATGTGCACATCTTCTATGGGTTTTATGATAGGGTATACTTTAATTTAATAGTTAAAAGAATAATTGATTTATAATCACTGGCGTGCCCCATATCTGCAAAACATTGCTCAAGATTAATAACCCTGGTAGTGTTTTTATACTAACTTTTCCAAACAAATTATGTTTTAAAATAGTTTTCATATCTATTTTTTTTTCCAGAAACATTGCTAGTTTTAATTAATAATAATAATGAAAAAGATGAAATCTTTGCCTGCAGGAGAAAGCTATTTGAAGTTAATGTCCTTTTAATAATTATTGATCATTTTCTTGCAAGACCCATAGGAAATATATTTCAATGTTTGTAGTTGAGCTACTTGTGTTTGGACTTTCTTTGTCAGTGAATTGTTTATATTTATATATAAACATATATATATTGGTTATATAATTTACAGCTGCTTGTGTATCTCTGTATTTGTGTGTGCATACGTGCTGTGATTTTATGTATGTCACATAAATCACACAGCTTTACAAAACTGTAGTCAGTTTTCTTAGAGTTACAATTTTTCAGCAACAAATGGAACTAGACAAGACAATCACAAATAAGCAATGGTTACTGCAGACTACCTTCCTCAAATGTAATTAAAATTACTGATGACATGCTAAATTCACCCATCTCCATATTTTCAAGTGTCAGCTCTATTCTGTATCCTCGGTAATGTGGCTTCTCATTTATGCCAAGATTGTGGATTATGGCCTCTCTTGAAAGCTTTATAGCCAAAGTGGGGCTAAAAGGCACTGAGTTGAGTGAGAAAACATAATGGTCTATATGTACATTTGCTCAAAATGAGAAGTTATCTTGTTTTCAGCACATCTTACGAACTGGTGCTGGTCATAGAGAGAATTATGTACAACTTAGACCAAAACTCACAAATCTTTAAGAATGTCCAAGTGCTTGGAAAAAAAAAAAAAGAAAGAAACGGTAGGATTAAGGGCAACTGAATCTTTCTACTTAGTGCTTGGATACGAGGGGAACATGGCTAGCACAAGTGAAAGGTGTTTGATTTACTACCTTGCACCATAAATTTCACAGCACCCAGAAATATTGTTTTGATGTAAAATCTCTCTTAGTTCTTCCTACATGTGTGATTGTATATAGTTTTTTATATATATATATTCTGTACATAGGGTCTGCAGGCTGGGTGTAGACTTCAGCTTCAGAGGACAGGTTACGGCTGTAAATAAATCTTTACTGACCACACTTAATTTTCAGGGCAAGCACAGCCAAAACTCAATCTCCTTACTGTGACAATCCTTCAGTAAGGTCAGTCATTACCATAAAGTTTAGATGCTCCCCAGCTTCTCAGTGAAATTATTCTGATTTTCTTATTTTTCAATAGAGAAACCTCAAATGTATTTCCCGATGTCCTTTGCTCCCCTTCACATCAACTAAGAACCATGTAAAATGAAGCATTACAAGGTAAAATCTTTGTTTAGCGAATGCTATTTATAGGAAACTTTAATCCAAAAGGGTACTTTTTGGTAAGATTAGAAGCAGGAGCAAACAACATAATTTGACAGAAAAACAGTGAGTAAACTGAAAGTGACAGCTCAACCTATACTTGCAATCATCCAAAGTAAAAAGGACTGCCACACAGTCCGATATCACGGAGTCCTCCATTGTTTAGTGAACAATATGTGAAATTAAGTTTGGATGTTGTAGCTCAGGGTAATTACAACAGTAACAATGTATGTAAGTACAGCTCACAAGGTTAGAAAAACAGCTGAAAGCTCTGGTGAGTTTGAATCAGTCACCCTCCTTTAGGTGGAAGTCAATTTACTGTCTCGGTAAAGTTTCAGCTCTGTAGTTCTGCGTTTGATGGAATGAGCGTGCTGCTTGCTAGCAGAGGAGAAAAGTCACTTGTCTTTTCCTGGCCATATGATATAAGTTAGAGGAGTGATCAAGCTTCTTCACTAGGAGCCTCAGCCAGCATTTTTCAGAAGACAACAGACACACAATCCAGCTTGCATACCACTAGGGGCCCCAGGATGGGGAACTCTGGAAATAGTTCACAGAGCTCATTTGGATCCCGCTGCCTTGTTGAAGAAGAAGCTGGAGTGTAGCTGACCCCTTACGGCTTTGTATCACAACCATTCCTCTGCCGTGCCTGTCCTGTTCTGAGCAATATGGATATGATCGCAACATTTTTGCTAGTCATTTGGCCTGACTTGGAAGAAATAACTGAGCAGTTCAGACACATCTGGCTCAGGAGTCATTGGCTGAACCATTGAACTCTCTCAGGTTGACTATGGGAATAATTTACTTGTGTTCTGTTGGGAAACTTGCAAGAATAAGTTATGTGGGGTCACATTCTGAAATCTTATTTTACTAAAATGAACACAAGAGAGCTTGTGGATTCATTCTATTATTTACAGTGCTAAAATTTATGTAATAGAATACGAGCCTGAAATAATAAAGGAAAAAATATTATCTTTTAAATACATACATACAAAATGCCTGTAATTTAAACCATTTCAGATACAACCTAGGATCTCCAAAGTAAGTTATGGTTGTGCAGGTAGGATAAAGCAAACACTTATTCTCAAGCATGAAATATGTCAAGCATGAAATATGAAATAAGTCAAGACCGTCCTCCTAGAGGGAAATATAATATTTAAGCACTTAGTTGCATCTTCCAGTGTGAGACTTCTATACAGTTGATTTCTGCAAGTTTTAAAATCACTTCAGAGAGCAATCAGGTCCTTTTCCTGCCTTTCCAGACTTTAATTCTCTTCCTGTGCTCTTTCCACTGTGCATGAAGGCAGCCACTCCCCTTATTAGTTTCCTCCTTTCTAAAGAATACGTAATCTCTATGAAATGCAGATACCCCTCATTTTTACACTTATGTTTTATTATTATGATGGCAGACGAGCAATTCCCACTTCAGATTTTAAGTCAATAATTAATGAATAGAACAAACATCACAGCTTAGGACTAAGACATGTAGTGACTTTGTCCCTTCAGGAAATGAATCAACATGGTTTGTTTACTGAACCTCTATAATGTTCTTGCAGTACCTAAAATCAAAAGAGGAAGGTGGCAGGGAACATTTATTGATGTGTGTGTGTGCATAAATACATTCACATATAGAAATGCACAAGGTAAAAGTGAAGTGCTTTACTTTTAATATCTCAGAAAACTGATATTCTAGAATGCCAAATAATTTGAGTGAATGTGCTTTTGTGTTCTGCTCCAGGTTTTTGAGAAAAGTGAGCTATTAATATCCTATATAGTTCAATTCTAACACTGATGAAGCAGGACAACTCACCTCTCTCCGTACATAATTTTCCCCTGCGCTTGAAAATCACCAAGTCTCTGTTGTTGCTTCCCAGGCTGTAGACAGAGCCATCCAGTAAAGGGATCTTGGCACTTTGTATCGTTCATCCTCTGGCAATAAGAGTAAAATTTATTTACTTAATGATTTCAAACAGAAGAAATCAAGTGAACTGTACATCTTGGGGGTTTCTACCAATCACTGCCCTTGAAAGAATTCTCATCATAGCACATCCAACAAAGGTGTCAGAGACTTTTAATAAATTCATACTTTGGCTATAAATCTGAGCACACAGCCATAGACAGCTTTCTCTGTTCACTGGTAATAGATCTAGAATAAAGTAACAAGAGACACTGAGAAGAGGCAGAGATGTTATCATAATACAGTAAACTTAACACTGCAGTTCCTTGTAATTTAAAGCACACTTTTTATAAAACATCTTCAGGTCTTCAAAACCAAAATCAGATCCAAAGCAATGGAGATGTGCAGAAGTGATGGAAAGCATTACACAATGATCTCACAAATTGATTAATTGCTGTGTTTGGAATAAACTGCAAATTTTGCTCAGCCTACTTTTTGAAAATCTTTTTCAGCAGGTGTCTGTGAAATATATTTGGAATTGCCATACCTAGCTGAGTCAATGGCCAGCTATCTTTTAGAAGTGTGACACAGGTGGAGAAGATTACTGAATAAGAGGATGCTGACCATTTGCCTTTTCTTGACAGGTAAAAGTTTTAGATCTCAAAAAACACTTGTGCGAAGCAAGAGTTTTGTGACATCATCTTTCTACATAGAATGTGAGGGAGGAAAAACAGTTCTAGAATTAAGTTGCAATTGAATTAATTTAAAATGTGAGGACTTTTTTCATCCCATCTTTGCCACACAGTCCAATCTTCGACACTGGCAGAAGAGGAAATGAAAGGAAGAGTAGAACATTGTGAACATTTTGCAGTACTTCCCTGAAAATTATAAAAATCTCCAAAGTTTGAAAATCAGTCTTCTGAAACCATATAGAGATTCCTCATATGTAATAATTCTCAATGGATTTCCTTCTTGTAATGCTACCTAGCATCCCTTTGAACCAGTGCAGCCAAATTGTGTGAATAATTAAGTTCTTGTATCAACACACAATCTAAATTGACTATAAATATGCTCAATGCTAATGATGAAAAATATCACATAATTTCTAAAAATCTGATCTTTCATTGTTCTGTTTCTCCATAGCTTTTATAGTCAGTTCTGAAGTTAACTTAATTTTCCTTTCTTGATAATTTGGTCTCTGAAAATGGAAGGTGCTATAAAAGCAAAGACTTTCTCCCTAATTGGTTGAAAATAAGGAAAAAGAATCTTGTAAATTTTCTCCTACATTTAGACTGGGCAAATAAGCTTTTCAAAGACTTGAGATAATACAAACCAGCATTACTTATGGTGGTTTTATTTCCTAAGAAGAAAAATAAATCCTTAGTATTTTCTGCCTAGGGAAAAAACACCGTTGCATGCTATGACTCATTTATTTTCTTCTAACTGTCTTTACAGAGTGCTAAAATACATTTGCAATTAAAAAAAGAGTTTTATAAATGTATTACTATTATAAATCTTACAACAATTGAACTTCAATGAAAGACTCAGTGCAACAGACGATAGTGAAGTATCTACTACATTTCAGTCCTTTCCATTATTTTTACTGATTCGGTAGTTAACACACTCACTTTAATGTACAGGATAGTTAGTTTTTTAGCAAGCAGTCTAAGAAATTCTTATTAGTGTGTACAGCAAATATGCATTAGCTAATGATAAACTGGAAACCCTATATTAAATGCAGAGAAGTGATAAAATAAATCCTATTGTTGTAAAGCTGTTTTTCAAAGACTTAATATTATTCTGTTCTAAGTTGAAGGTTTTTGTGGGTAATTCATAACAGAGATAAATCACTTTGATTTATCCACTCAATGATGTAAATGCCAGATATTACTTCAAAGATTTTGAAACATTCTGATCTTTAATTTTCTACTTTTCTTATTTTTAATTATTTAGGATGTTAACTGAATTTTAAAACCAGTCTAAATAGTGAAAGTCTATTTTTCTTGGACATTTATTCTCCATGTTCCCTCCAATGACGGAACTGAAAGAACCATAGTAGATATTTTATGAATTTTCTGAGACATTTTTATGGCTCAGAGGTTGGACATGATGTTTTTGGTAGACTGGCAAGGAAAAAGAGTCAGAGAACATAGTTCTTAAAACAAAGGAAAAGGGTTCTAAAAAGCACACTTGCACATACAATAATCTCTTAGTGAAAGAAGTGTGGATTTCTGTATTTTTATGCTTCAACGCATTGCAAATTACTATCAAAATGAAAAAGCAAACAGGTTAGTTCACACTACAGCTAGTAATTACTTCAGATGGTTTTTAAGACATGAAGGACTTTGTCCATGTATTCACGTTCTTTTTTACAGAAAAGTTATTGGAAAGATACATGAATGAGAACATTTCAAACATCTGTTCTCTTTCACTCACAGAATCTGAGGTTTACTACAAGATGAATTTTATATGAAGTTCTTCAGTGCAAACCGGTTCTGTCATCAGATTACTACAGTGAGATGCGGATGTTATTATCATTAATGCTATCTTTTATTAATGGTACCTAGCCATTTGTGCAGTTTTATGTCATGCAGGAGAGCCAGATTTGATTCTGATCTCTCATTCTCTTACTAGAAATAACCTGAATATGTTAGGTTCTAAACAACTAAAGTGCTTGGCTTAATTTCAAGTGCATGGCTAATTCCATTAAATCAAAAAGTTCATTTGCATGCCTGCTATTACAAAGATACTGTGGAACCATGACAAACTGGTAAAGTTATCGGCAAGCATTGCATATACCTAAGCCAATGTTATATAGGGGTCTATGAGAGATTTAAGGAGACAATACCATAAATTTTATCTCCTGAAACTTCTCTCTCCTTACCCCCTAAAATTTCCCGTCAGCTACAAAACCAATAAGATTAAGATTTTGGTTCTTACTTTAGGGGACTCCTCTGGTGCTAATCAAACAGTTTTTCCAGCGCAAATATAAGAAGTAACAATTACATGATTACTGTAATGGATGTTGCAAAAGCACAGCATCCTAGAACTCATTTGAAAATCATCTTCCAAAGACTGGATAAAGGTAGAGTGAACACCCACTATATGGAGAAGACTAATTTGCATTGCCCTGAATTGATTCCGGGCAAAGATTCTTGTACAATATTTTTACCCTCTGATTTTTTCCATGAATAGAGTCTTAAGCCTCAATAGAGAAGACTTGTTCAATCACAAAGCCCTGAAACATATGAAATGCATAAAACCAGTGTGTCTATTGAAATAATAGAAGATACTGCCATGGGTTTATGTCTGTCCATGGAGCCAATGTATTAATAACCTGTGGCAACCACATGAAGTCCAACAGGTAATAAAATCAGTCATCATTTCTAGCTGGAATACAAAATAGCATTTTACTGTGAACAGTACAAAAAGAAGGTTTCAAAGTTCTCTGTACTCACTCAGAAACAACATGGAAAAAGTTTATTTCAACATGTATTCAATACACAACCTTATGAACTCTTTAAGATGCCATTTACTCACAATGCTCCATAAAAAAAAATCTAGAGAGGGAATGGAGACAGGTATTTTATATTGCATTACAACACATGAAGTGGTAGCGTGAGCAAAAAATTTAATACTGAAGGGTTTTTTTTTCTTTTTTACAAGCAATATAACCCTTATTTCCAAATGAATTATCTCAAGTCAAGCTTAAATATCTTTTAGAAAACACCAAATGAGACACAACTGTCTGAGGTCAAAGGCTGATTTTATTTGGCATTCAGAAGTTCTCTTTTTTTGCCCTGGCATATACCTTGCCCTTCTCCTATTTTTATAGCAATGTACAAAAAGTGATGGACTGTCACATCTAATCCTCTTGAGGATGAGAATGTTTCTGAAGAATGTGATTTCAACCGATCAGCTTTGCAAGTATGATTCTTCAAAAGACAAGTATTAAGTCCAGATATTCAGACTTCTCCACAGACTTCAGCAGTGTGTTGACCACTCCTTTTGCTTTGGTTCATCATATAAGCAGCTAAGAAGGAATCAGACTATCTTGGAAATCTTTTGGACCTGCCTTTGAGCAAAGCTATAAGCCCTGACAATTCATTCCTAGGATTCTACCTGCTCTCATATTTTGTTAGACTTTCTGTTTTAGCCAAAATTTATTATAATGCTGGCAGTCTCTCGGAACATATAACATAATGAAGATTCTGACACAACTCTTCACACTTAAAGCAATCTAAAGCTAGGGCTGGGAGGAGCTGCAGCACTGCCCAAACCGTATATTGCTTTACATATCTTGAATTCTCATCAAGTCATTGAACCACGTTTTGTGTTGCAAAACAAGTGCCTGTTTCTAACTCATTAGGAGACTTGCTTGCCTGCTCCCAGAGTCATAAACTTAGAAGTTATAATCTGATCTTCTTCCAGTTTGCTTTCCTGGTTGCCAAATCTTGATGCTGCAAAGTAAACTGTACCTCTTTCCCTGAGAATAATTTTTATTGATGTCTATTTATTGGGCAATCTGCGATTTAAATCTTTTCCCCCTTCAATCCCCATGACAGCATCTGGCCCCAACAGTTTTATTTGCTTCATGAAATAACAGATGATGACTAGAAGACTGCATGGTAACTATAGAGTAAGGAAACATAAAATCACATCTAGTAAAGACAATCTAAGACATTCCCCCAGAAACCTAAGGAGAATCCTGTTCTCTGGGTATAGGTCATACAGCAATAGATAGGACAGAGAGAGAGAAAAAATACTGTTTATGATAAAGAGCTGGGTAAATGTTAAGTGTCGTAAATGTTACAGCTCATGCTGTAACAAACAGCAGAGATACCTGGCATATTCAGAAACTCTTTCAAGGCTTGTTAGAAACATTTGTTCTGCAGGTACATTTTTTACACTCTTAACTTCTCAAAATGCAGTCTCTCTTTCCTAGGAATTTAGTAAAATATTGTAGTTGTTCATGTTACTAGTGAAGAGGACAAGAAAATACAGAGATATAGGAGTCTAATAGTGATGAAAATTGTTATCTGCAACACGAGCATTTGGTGTCAGATCCACTTAGGATCACCACATATTTTTTCCCAACAGTATCATGCACAGATGAGAATGCAAATTATTTTGCAACAGGTACTTCTAAGTCCCATCACGGCCATCCTGTCACTTAGAATAATGACAAAAAAATCAAAATTTTGTTTTTTAAAATACAGATGTTGTACAATTACAAAAGAAAAGTAATAAACCTCCACAAGAGGTTTCAGGAAACACATGAAAATATGCATGTTTATCTGACTCTTATCAAAATTTGCAGAGATCTCTGAAACTTAATGGAAATCAGGAAAAGCCAGACAGTTCACGAGATTCTAGAACTAGAACTATCTGCTGCATACTAAAAGTGAGAACAGGTCATATCATTTTATGAATTAAATTATTATTGGATGCATATTGTTGCAAGTTACTTCTTTTAAAAGGAGCTGGAGAAGCTAGGAGGCTAACTCCCATTTTTCGAATAGAGGTAGGCTTCTCATGTCCCTTTGTCCCGTTCATTTTGACTCGAAACACAGTTTAATTCTAAAAATTACACAGAAGCCAGAAATTATTAAAGAAATATTTCCACTCTGCACTAGGCAAATCTGAGACTGCTGAAGTTTCCTGGCAGAAAGGAGAAAAAATTCCAGCCTCGAGTAAGTGATTATATTAATTTAAGGTTAAGAAAAACCAAAATTCTTTTTCCACACTGCTTGATTCAGGTTGGGAATTCAGTATGAGCTCCTAACACCTAACTCATTTTCTTTTCCTCATTACTACTAGGGCTGTTCTAAGGCAAATCTTTCTATGATTTGACCAAAAATTGTATTTTTAATGTGAGACAATTTTTCTGGCTGAAACTAGCTCATTTACACAAAAATTCAAGTTACAAAATGGAGCCGATTTTTGGCAAAAATATTCACAATGCTATGTGATGGGCATAGGACCAGATGCAAAGAACATAACATGTCTACTGCATCACAGACGATACCAGTTCTTTCCTTTTTCTCCTCTTTCTGTAGCACAGCACTTCTGCCATCTGTTCTAGGCACTAGTGCAAAGGCAGCACCAGCATGTTCAACTACTGTGTTCTCTCTAAGCTTTTTGAAATAAGCTATATAACCTATAAAATGTGAAAAGTCCTCATCCTGTCTTTCTCTTGCAGACATCTGATTAAAGCACTGGAAGAGGACTCAATTCAAGCATTACAAGAAGCGTGCTTCTCTCTGGATCCCTCTCTCAGGCATAACTTGCGTGTGTGACATCAGATTCTCCACCCTGTGTCTGATAGCTAAGGTTTGTTGCAACACTCGTACCATCTTCCTCCTGTCCCAGCTGGTTCCCCTTGCCTCAAGTCCCCCTCCACTTCTTCTGACTGGCATCACTATGACACTACATTGTACCATCAGGCTTCTCCTACCATTTGCTTGTGCCAGGAGGGCAGGAATTTGCTGCCTTTGCATGCTCTAACAGCTCTTCCTCTTCTATCTGGATTTATAAAATATGATTTCCCTCCACCTTCTTCCTCAGCATATTTGTCTTATCTGATATTTTTTGAGTCACAATAGAGATTTAACTGCATAAGAGGAACATATGATTGATATCTGGCCAACTCCGAAATACTAAACCTCTCAAATACTGTAACTTTATTCAGTAATACAAGTCATTTCCATGGTTCTTGAGAGTTCTGGGTTTTTTTCTGCGTTAGGCATTGTAATAGTTGGGAATTCCTAGTAATTTTTGCAGTGCCAGAAAAAAGCCAGACATAATGTGTGCTCAAGTGGCTGATAAGGAGATCTTATTCAAGTAATGTTGTACAGAAAAGTTTGTGAATGGTTTTGCCATAAAAGCTTTGATATTCATAAGGGATCTAAGGAGGTTTTTTTCATTTCACAGAGACCCTTACAGAAGAATAGAATTTTTTTGTTTCTGGTTTGCTTTGCAGAAGGAAACAACATTGCAATGAAAAAAGCTAGTTAGACACACAGAGGAGAAGAAACAGATTATTTCTGTCTGCTAAGAAAGTGAATTTTCTCCAAGGACCTCATTATAAGCCAACCTGAGAAGTAAGCCATCTGAAGTAAACTGTAATTTTACTATAACTGTCTCGAGTTAAAGAAAAATTATGATTGCAAAGTGTTAATCACTGAAAAGAATCAGATTATTCATTATCTAGAGATTAAAGTTATTAATTTTTTTAGGATACTTGATATTACTTTGCAATTTATTTTTTTTTCTTTATCAAATCTATCGGAGTGCAAAAATAAATGTGATTTTGTTTTGAAGGTATACCTGCTACAATTCTCACCCAGTTATTATAATATTACAGTATGATAACATCCTTCTATCTCAGATCTTTCAGCTTCTTGTCATAAAGAGTCCTTTAAACTTTATCTGAAAAGACTTGGCTTATTGCCAATTCTTTATTTCTTCATTGTCTCTCCTTCCTTATCTCTCCCAGTCTTCAAACACACATACTCTCAGGAGACAGACCCTCTTATCTGTTCTGGAGATGTGATCCTAAAAATCCATCAGTTTCTATTTTGACTGTCAGTGATGACGGTTTCAACTGCCAACTTATTTGCTTCTTCTAGAATTTTCTCTAATCTTGCACACAATCTGTACGTTCAAAAACCCCAAACAGACAAAAAAAAAAACCCTTTACAATTCAAACCTTTGAAGCCCCAAGTTCCTCTAAAACCTTCCTTTCTTCTGATGTTAGAAAAATATTTTACACATTAAAAACCATAACTGTTTGATGATGACTAGACAACAAAGAGCTTAGGCTGTTGCCTTGAACGCCAGTATAAGCACTCTTTGAATAGCCTGTGATGTGTTGCTGAAACTTCAGATTCTGCAACAGATACTGGCTTATGATATCATGTCTGTCACGCAGCACACCTGAAGACTTTACTTTAAAATACAGCTATCATTACATTTTATGCCTACAGCTGTTTCTTTCACTCTTTCCCCTTATTGCTTATGAGAATAGGATCAGCATAAAAAACTGGCCATCCACTAACTTTCTTCACTTCTTTCCAAGATTTCTTTCAAGTGAGACTTTAAAATCCATAGATCAAAAATTAAGTCAGCAGGGAAATCACAGAATTTCAGATTACGTAAGAACTGAAGGCATATTGTGTCATAATGCTTATGGCAGCATCACAAAAGCTCTAGGGTTTGCCACGTGCTGTTCAAATCCTTCTGTTCTCCCAGAGCCTCATATTATAGCTCTCAATGAGAATCCAGCAGCACTAGTGTAATAGGAATGCTGTCCAGGGATCTGGCTCCATCTGTTTTGGAATATAAAACATAATAAACAAATTCAGGAGATGTAAAGTGAAGTATTCTCGTTTGAGTTCCTCTTTCGATAAGCACAATCCTAGAGCACATTGGTTTTGGTTTTTACGGCACCTTTTTAACATGGTAATTTGACTTCTCAGCACAACTTCTGGGTGACAGTCAGGGAACTCTGTACTTCGCTAACTAGAGTATTAAAGACAGTTAGAAAAGGAGAAAACTAGACACAGTGTGGTCAACAGCAAATGAGAAGTTAAGCGCAGGGAACAAAATATTCTGATTGCTATAACCCTATTTTGCAAGGAAGACTCTTATGAGAAACACTGGCGTAAATGTTGTTGCGTTCTTTGGTTTCTTATTCAGGAAAAAATGATGCAATTTGTAGAAATCAAATCACTTAAGATGTTTGATGTGTTTCTAGCCTCAGCAACTTCTCACCAGCTTAACAGCCTGAATCCCACATGGAGCAAAGCCATGATATTTCAAAGGCTCAGGAATTGCTGCAATAGTTATTCAGGGTATTATTCCTTAAAGCACTCCTGAATGTTATGTAAACCGAGACGAAATTCCCTGCTTGAGGTAACAGCAATTTCCTTGTTGTTTTCAGAAACTCAAACAAACATTTCTGAGGTACAACTTGTGCTTATATCAGGAAGAGACAAATTCTTAAAGGTTTCTCCTGAGCTGAGCCATCATTCTCATAATCCTCTTCCCTCTGGTTACATCCAAAGCAGACTTACATTGCGACAAGGTTTAGTTTGTTCTTATGTTTTAATGAGAAATACTAGATTCAGTCTGGAGAGTGGATGGAGTCAAAATGTATTTGGATTTCTGTTTCTCTGAATGTTTAACACTTTCCTGGACAAAAATTTTGTCTGGGTATGATTTGGGGATTTGGACCACTTGGCAGAGATTTACACGTATCTTCATAGCTACAAAAGTGACTTCAGATGTTCTGAAACTCTACATTTATCTACTAAAAATGCAAAAAACAACTTCACAGCTAATGCACTTAGCCCTGGAGTAGTCGTCTTAGAGAAAAGCAGCTGACTTTGCAATGGTGAACAATATGGCGTTGCTGTGGATCAGTCTGCATTCTAGATCAAGGTTTTAAACAGGGACTTGACCCAGAGGAGGCAGGGGAAATGGTTCTTTTATTGAGAGTTAAGTATAACAACGAAAATCATTCAAAACAAACAAACAAACAAAAAAGAGAGACCCTCTCCCTAAGTCAATAGTAGTTTTGAGACAATAGTGTCTAGTGAATTTTGGCTACCCTTCAAGTGGCCAAATCTCAGCACAAAAATCTCCTTTAGTAAATTCTTAGCCACCCACACTAAGCAACAGACATTCACTGAGCCTGAAGAGCAAAAAGGCCAGTCTACAGATTAATGTGTTCTGGACACATTGAATTTACTGAGTACCCACAGTAGCTCCAGCCTCCCCCGGATGATACTGCTGATTCACATCGCAGAAGATCACCAGAGACCATAAGCAAATTACTAAGGTTGACCTTGTCCAAATTCCCAAGCATTTAAAGGGAATATGCCTTTTACATATGCCCCCTACCTAGAGATACATTCTTTAGAAGCATGATTAGACAGCATTGCGGTTTCTCTAGCAGCAGATTACAAAATTCTTAAATAAGATTTAGAAGCTGCTCCTCCTTTACCAACATCTTTTCAGACAATATCTGCCACATTCAACATACAAATCCAATGGTATAGTGAAGGGCAATCAAAACTAGGCAGAGTTTAAATACTCATGATTTAGGAAATATGCAGTTTAGCTATACCTCCCTGCCCACACTGGATACATTTAACCTACTTCTTCATTTAATATACTGTACTGTAAAGAACATCATCCCTGCTAGGAAGAGAACTAATTTATGTGTCTATAAGAGCAATTTAGTATAATAGACCCTTTCCAAGGAGCAAACAGATCCATGTGAATCTCTCAGGACCATAAGCATAATGTAGTTGTCTTGAGTCAGATACAGATTAGGCAGATCATGTTAGTCAAATAACCTTGGATATCTGTTTCCTGAATTATGGCATGAGCATCACAGAAACCTATTAGTTGGCAGTGTGTCTAATTTTAATGCTTTTATTCTCTTCATTTCATTGCATTGTGTTTCCACAGATAGTCCAATAAGTCATTTGCAGGGAAATATCTAATTTTAGGAGTATAAGATGACCAACATGTAGTTTTTCAAATATGTGGATCTCAAATATGCAAATATAATTTCTGTGATATGTTTATGCCATATAACCAGCTTTGTTAGGTGTTGATTAGATTTGATTAAGAAGTCTCAATACCAGCAACAGAGGGAAGTACATTAGCCAGGCCTGTTGTGACAAACCTTGTGGGACAGCTTCAGAAGCTGCTGCACACAATCTTCATCTGTACATGAATCTGGGATGTCCTAACAACATCCTATCAATGACAACATTGTCCTTGAGTAGCCACTGTCATCGATTTCTTGTACACTATTATCAGAGTTGCTGCTTCCTGTGATATATCTTTTCTGAATGTGGCTTTTGTAAAATGTAATATGTGGTGCTCAGAGCAAGAAAAGCTGGCTTCATCTGAATAACTGAAAATATAATGGGTCTTGCTTAAAGTGATATTGAATTTTATACTTGGAAAAAACTGTTCAAAAAAATTGTACAAAACATATACCCATATCCCTGCTACTACTACTACAATTATTATTGTCAGTGTTCTCTCCTCTAGTAGAATGAACTATGATAAAACTCAACAGAAACAGCAAAATATGATATCAAAGTAGTCACAGAGGGCCATATTTTGTCTACCATCTTTGACTATTACGATAACACTAAATAAAACCAGTCTCTGGTCCCAACGGGATCCACACTGCAAAAGTCTTTCCCAGAATACAGTAGCAATTTCTAAACTGATTATGGTGAATAGTGCCTGGCATGTCCTTTCTCCCCAGAACTGGACATTGCTTAGGAGAATACCAGTAGGCACAGACAAAAAACACACACAAGGGATCCTTTTTCCCATTGAAGCATAGGAACAATTGTGGCACAGTGTTCAAGTCCATTAAGCAAGTATTTAATTCAGTGTAGCAGGAGAAGTAGTTTTTGAATGATGTTAGGTACTGCAATGTTGAATTACCTAGTCCATGCACCTTCTTAGGCAGTTAATGAAGATCAAATTAATTATTTAATATGTACTGTTTCTCCCTGAACCTATAAATGTGCAAAAAACTAAATATTAAGCTAATTTGCAATGAGGAACAGAATTTCTAAAAAGCTTATCAAGAATAAAACAACTGAATCTTCCTAAAATAAACAGCTTTCATTTTCTTCCAGAAAATTCCTGTCTCAATTAATATTAATATAAAATTAAATAAAAATAAGTAACAATAAGACTTTTCATCAGTAGAACTTAAATTTCGAAGGAGACAGGGATCACTAACTGCCATACTGAATGATATCAAGGAGCTTGTCTTCTTACAACCTCAATCATATCAAATTGTCCTCCAGATGATAGAATTTTAGCCACATTTCCAGCAAGACTTAAAGCAGGTGTATGTGTAAACCCAGATGGAATTTAATCTTGACATACTTTCAAAATTAATTTATAAAACAAAAAAAAATTCAAATAATTATAAAATTCTAAAATTGTAAACTATTTGAGAAGCAATCATTATTTATAGTTTATTAATCCTAAATAGAATAACTTTTTTATTTTAATCTGTTTAATGAAAAACCCTGTAATCAACCCAGGCTGTCAAGAAGACAAACTATGTCATATGAATTTATTTTCTTCCATAAAACACTTTCCAATCTGTTATAGATTTTCCTGTCTGTAGATCTTAACGATAGGAAATGTCAACTTAAACATATTTTCCTGCCTGAAATCTGCCAGATGCAAGAATGTGCTTAAATAAAATGAAAGCTATGAAAAGAAAATACCATTAATGTTAAATTCCCAAACCCAACTTACTTTCATTGAGGATCTAGGAAAGACATGCAATGTATATAAACGCACCAATTGATGTTGAGAGATACAAAAAAATAGCCTCAACATATCTGACTCTTAAAAATGAAAATTTTTCATAAAAATAATTCACATCTTTTCCAGCTGAGGTCATACTGTGCTATTTGCATTCTGCATAATGAGTTGACCGTTTTTTGATCTCTTCAGCTTTACAATGACAAGATTTTGCTTATCTAAATCTCTGTTTTCACTAATGGGATTTAGTAAGAGTCTGCCAGGACGTGAGCAATACCCCCCGTTCAGAGGTGAATGCGCTGAAGGTATTGGACTTAAAAAGAAGCTAAATGTGACCTTTAATTCCTTATATTTGATATATGCATCACAAAGTCTTTTCAATATTTCCTGAAAACTTTTAAAACTGAAAGGAGGGAAAAGGCACCAGGCAAGGATACAATTCTTGCAAGTGGTAGAAATACGGCTGGTTTCCAAACCTTAAGACTGAAAGTGAACAAAATACTCCAAGGAGGGCAAAGAACCAAAATCTTCCAAAGCAGCTCCTATAATTTGTAGAACCCTGTTTTCTTTACCTCCAACTTGGCCCACAATCACATGCATTTGACTGTTAAGTCAACTTCACCAAGAAATGCTAATTTGAAGACACTGAATGCTACTGTCCAGGCCTGAAAGACATCCACAGAGGCAGCTCAGGAAACATAGCAAGGATACTAATGTAAAGGGGAACATGCCAGGCATTTAAAAATAAATAGATAAAGTAGGAGAAATAAAACATCCCTTGAAAGACAACACAAGGGTATAAGATTTAGTGAACAACTGTACCAGTCAGACAACAATTCCAGGAAAGCTTGGCTCAAACTGTATTTCCTATTATGCAAGAACAGGTGCAATTATAAATAAACAGTACTTTTCCCCATAGTGATTAAAATATTTGTTATTCTATCACAAAGCTGAAGAATGCAAACAGATGCTTTTTTAATGCAGTACATAGGTATGACATTGTAATGGATATAAACTTGCAATTTCCTTTTAAGATCACAAAAAGACATAACAGATGTAAATTTCACTATGATTTTTCCAAAAATGTTTGAGCCACTAGTATTGAGGAAATAAAGTATTTTTTCATGGCTTTTAATGGCAGTGTTATCCTGTGTATACAGCTGGCTCAATAATGGACTACATTTGTGAATAATTACCCTGTCCTTGATTTTGTGCTTTGTTGTTTTTTTCAGAGTTTTTGGGGGGTTGGGTTTTTTTCCCCAGCAGCTTGAATTCTCTCACTCTAAAGAACTTCTGATTCAGCTTGAAATAGAAAAAGCAACATGAATTATTTTCCAGAAGGAACGTGAGGATATTTTTATGGACTAGAGCTGAAAGAACCCGAAATATCTCAACATATGTTTACAGGAGAGAGACACTTACCCTCTGAGAATACTGAACAGGGGCTTGAGAAAAAAAGGAATTTATGTCCAGATGGAAATGCTCATGCCATTTTTAAATTGCCCTGTTCTTCCCTGAAAAATAATTTAAGACAATTTTCTGCCGGACAAAACAAATGCATTTAGTCCTGAATCGTAAAATTACCATATAGCTGAGGTTATGCAGTTAGTTTCCACAGGAGCTTAACTCTGCTAACTTGACTGGTGTTCTTAACTTGCCTATAGGTGACACAGGCAAGAAGAAAACATTAATTTTTCTGGTCTGTAAGTTGTTGGTAGTTGATTAGCTATGTTATTATTCTTCCCTTGAACTATTCAGACTTGCTGTTTTCCTACTCAGCCTAATGATCTCTCTGATTCCGATTCTGATAGTCTCGCTGTGCGCTAAAGGTAGTGGCAGAACACCAAACTTCAGAAGCTGAGGACTACATATGGCAGATGGAGGCTGACTTTTCTGAGTCCTTACGCACACGTTTGTGAAGTCTACATTACAACCATTATATCGATCTTTTCAAGTGTCAGGCTGCCAATGGTGTGATTCCATCATGTTTATTTCCGTATTCCTATATTATTATTGAGCCTCATAACTACTAAGCTGCCTGTGGTACTGGTTAGAAATTGACTGGAGAGACAGTCCAGAGGAAAGCTAAGGAGGAACAAGATTCTTTTTAACTTCTCTATATAACCATCCTGGTTCTGCTTATTAACAAGACTCTATTTGTGGAAGCCCTAATTGTGATCATCTGTTTACCAGCCTTTAGCAAACTAAGCCTACCTGATAAGAAAAAAAAAAGAGAAAAGAGTTATACCACAGCCTCAGGATACAGAAGTCATTACCAAGTGTTAATGCACTGGAGACCTTGCAGTGCACACACCTGCAATCAATATCATGTAACTATTCAATGTCTTGCTTACTTTCCCCTTCTTAGTTAAAGCATTTTCACTCTGATGTAGTATCAAGACTTCTGACACGAAGATACTAGATGTAATTTATTTCTCATTTTTCAAAATGTCATTACCCAGATTACTTTTTTCCCTCCCAAAATAACAAGAAAATACAATCCCAACCAGTTTCTTACACTAGATGATCTCAGTTCTTGGCTAAGGCTTCTTCCCCCCCACATTCCTTAGTAAAGTGGTCTTGCTTTTTCCTTTAAACCTTCTCATCCTGCTTTTGAACCGTTTTCCAGTACTTAAAGGGGTACTTTCCTTTAAGGAAAGATGGGGAAGGGCATTTTATCAGGGAATGTAGGCATATGATGAAGGGTAATAGTTCTAAGTAGAAAAAGGGTAGATTTAGATTAGATATTAAGAAGAAATTTTTTTTACTGTGAGTGTAATAAGGCACTGGAATAGTTTACCCAGGGAAATCGAGGATGCCCCAACCATGGAGATGTTTAAGGCCAGGTTGAATGGGGCATTGAGCAGCCTGATCTGGTGGGGGTTGGAACTAGATGATCTTTCAGGTTCCTTCCAACCCAAGCCATTCTGTGATTCTATGATACTATATAGCACAAACCAACCCGGTTTGCAGAAAGGAAGCTTGCTTTGATTCATGTGATGTTTAGCTGTTAGAACTTCTAGAACATCCTCTCTTACTACCTTTTATCCCCTCACTTAGCTATGAATAGCAGGATGTTAAAGGAAAAGAAAGTAAGAGTTGCTGGTAGGAAACATAAGCAGTTAGTACTGCACGAGGCAGTTGTCATTAGGGTACATCAGGATTAGAGTTCAGACACTAAAAGATGATGAGCTATTCTTATTGCTGAACTCTGAAGGCTCCACAGGTTTATGATGAGCAATATTATCAAATGGCTTTTTGCAAATTTTCTGATCCATTTCTATCAACACATGCTTAGGATCAAGATTATACTACACATATATTCCTGGGTCACATAAATCATCAAAACAAATGCCAGTAAATACCTATTCCATCTAAGTGATAGAGCATAGATTTATGCTCTATGTTGATCAGCAGCAAGAAAAAAAATAATCCATACTTCACTTGTTCATAGTCAATCCCTTGTCTCCTTTTTAGAAAATTATTACAAAGAAAAAACCAGCCCATCCACTGGGGTTACATGTTAGATAAAATTCACAGAAGGTAGACGTTCACAGTTACATTGCAGAGAAATCTGAAAAGATATCTGGGCAGGGAGAGTGGTTGGTTTGGTTGGTTGGTTGGTTGGTTGGTTGGTTGGTTGGGTGGGTTTTAACAGTAAAAGGGACAACTTTCTAAGATGACAAAATATTGCATCCATGTAAGCTCCAGACAGTTTGTTTTAGCACAGGGTGGGGAGTTGTGGGGTGAGAATATTCAGATCAGGCTTGACGACTTTTTTGTTTTCATTTTAATAATTAAAAATTTACTAGTTCATTCCACTGAGTGCAGTGCACTTACTCATGAATAGGAAGGTACCAATCAGGTTATAAAACACTACAGACTCTCCATATCTACAGGAATGGTTTGTTGAGTTACGCTGGAACATGGAATAACCCCAGTAATACAAGAACTACAGAAGTAATGGGAAAGTGTGTTACAAGCATTTCTCATGTGGTCATTCACTCGTGTTTATTAGTTTGGATTCATTATCTAGGTGAGTCAATGGCTCCTCTCAGATGCACATGAATGCCTTTGTCTCACGTTTCTCTGTATTCTTGGTTTGGGGTGAGCTTCCCAACTCAGGTGCAGCTACAAACTTCTGGGTCCAGTCTCCCACAAATGAACTAAAATACTCTCCTGAAAGCTGGAGTATTAAAAGGTAATGGAGTGGTAACTACATCATACAGATAAAACCATACTAAATCCAAACATTGTTCACATGGAGTGACACGGAGGTGTCCCCACACCCTCCACAGCATTTCTAATCCTGGTCACATGGTTTAGTAAGATTCAGGCTGCTAACTGAGACCTAATAGGGTGAACTAAGCTTCAGCTTTGTTCTGTGCAATACGACATAAGCTGCTTTTGGATTTGCTAGTCCTGGAAACAATATAGCCACTTTTATGAATGACTATGCCTAAATTAATAAGCTTACCTGAACTTAACCCCTCTATGGCTGAAGCCAGCTTGAAGCTTTCTGCTCCAACAAACACTCTACACCTCATTTAAGCATCTCACTGATAATGGAAATTCTTTATTATATACTGTGATATAAAATATCAGAGTACCTAAGCACAAAAAAATTGTCACTATGTGGGATTTCATATCATCTGGGAGATTTTATTAAAATATCATTATACTGGACTGGGACGCCAGTGGAAGACAAGTCCACTTCTCTCATGCTTTTAAGACTGAAAAATTTCATCACTGAGTAAAACAGATCACATTTAGCTGTTACTTTCAGAGGTGGCACAGAAATCCTTTCCCTCTCAACTCACTATCCTTTACATAGAAATCCTTTGCTTCGTCTACGACTGTCTTTGGGGCACAGTCTCTCACTACGCATAAGCAATAAGCATTATGTTGGAGGATGTTTAAACTGCACAGAGGACCTATTCCTTTAGGCGTATACATTGGCACACTCGGTCTGAAAGATGAGAAAGACTGAAAGGAAAACAAAGATTAATTTATTTTAGATTTTACAGTGGTGTTCCTTCCAGCAAAGAAGCATTTCTAATATCAAAGGGTAAATGTTTCATTTTAAGTGGTTCCTGATCTCAAGTTAGATGCACAGTCACAACTCCACCTGAAGTACCTGAGCAGCGCGCAGGTGTTTTCCTCTGAATTCAGGTAATTTGCTCCTTTTCCAACTCTGACTTATGCTGAAAGCCAAGCTTGAGAATTTATGCCAAACAATAAAGGTTAACATTCCCCTCATTTTCTGTTACTCACCTCTGCAATACAAAACCAAAGATCAAATGAATACCTCAGACTCTTATTTTCTCTCCAAGAGATCATTAACCTCACCCAGCCAAATCAGTTTATATAACAAGCCTTTGCAGTATATGATAGTGACTTATTTTCTTTGGAATGAGGATATGAAAAAGTGTTTTTAAAAAAGAGTCAAGGTTAAGAATTTTTATTCCTGTAAATATTGAACACATTCCTAAGAAAACTCCTTCAGGCCTGGAATAGCTTCAAGAACAGTTACTCAACAGTCTGAAGAACAAATAACTCTAAGTTTTGGGTTTATAAGACAAATGTCAAGAGGCCCTAATCGTACGACAGCAAATGCCTTGGGGTTTTGGGGGGTTTTTTTTGGTTTTCTTATGAAGGGAGAAATATAGGTAGTGAAGAATACTTAGCAGCAGTTAAATAAAACCAGAAGTGATATCAGTTATTCAGATGCTCTAATTTGGTTGTTTTTTCTATAAAAACAGTAATCAAAAAAGAGCTTAAAAATAGTCTTTTTCAGAGCAACACAAGCACAAGAGAACACCAAATACTGAGACTTCCGGTGAGATTCAGAGACCACACTGCTACTGAGTGCAGGTGGAGTTTCATGCCAAAAATCTTTCGCGCTTTGCTCTCAGACAAGCACAACTCTGGATATAAATTTCACTGCTAACTGAAAGGTCTGGGCAACCTACTGAATACTGAGCATATTATTGGATTCTGATTCCTGCTCTGCAGTCCAACCCTGACTTTAAAACAAATGTAGCAAACCAATTATGCAAACACACCAACGTACAACTGTATGCTCCTTCTAGAAAACAAGTATACTTCCATGAAAACAACATTTTGCATTTTTTGCATCTCTCTGTTCCCCAAATCACCCACGTGTACCTTTTCCAACCTACTTTTTTTCCTCCCTTAGCACCAAACACTCTCCTGTTTCCTCTCTAGCAAGTATACACTGCCAAAAAGACATAACAGCACTAAACTTAATGTCTAAATAGTATCTGCTGAATACAATTGCACATGTGGGCACAATTCAGCATATAAATCCAGTGACTTCTCACCCAATATGCATGTCTATAAGAGTCCTTTCGACCAATGAGTTTAGACAGTTAGCACAAAGATAACTTATATTGTATATGGAAGAATTTTATTCCAGCCACAGTCAAATTAAATATCTGAAGCAAAAAATACAGTCAGGCTCTCCCTCCTCTTTAGTCAGTACAGTGACTACTCAGCTGTAGCTCATGCTGCTCCTTCAATGTTTATCGAAGAGAAGAAGGCCTGAGAGAGCTCAAGTTTTTCATCATGTTCCAAAACAGCACACGAGTATTACCAAGGTGCTGAAAGAAATGGGGTCTAACCTTCCTCAGTCTTTTCTTTAGACTGTCTCTTTGGCCTCCTCAATCATTGATCACCTGTGAACCTAAGTGTCTGAATCAGATGATATAAGTTCTGCAAAGCAACAAGATTCCCTAAAATAGACACAGTTAGAGTGAATATCTTAGTCTTCCTGAAAAACCTTTCCTTGGCAGAGGTAGGGGCTGGTCTGTCTCAGCAGTCATTAGACTCTACTAGGCCAGGAGGTGTAGCACAAAAATCAATATCTGGAACGCATTCAGTAAGAAGGAGTAGCTGGTGCTCTACATGTGCTTTTTCTAGAAATAAAGTACATCTCAAAGGAAAAATGTGGCAGCTACAGATACACCAATGTGAGAAATCCCAGGAGAAGAAAAGGTCCCTTCCGTACAGTAGGTCTCAAAATCAAGGATGTTTATTTTCAGTTCGTTCGACACAAAAATGCAGAACAGATAAAACATTGTTCTGTGTTTTTATATGATCTTTAAATAAAAGCGTCATTCATTGGTGCTGTTTTAAATTGAAGACAGGAAAGCTGGAAGAAAAGGGCACACAAGTTTTATCAAGTGAGTTGTAATTTAGAGCAAGTGAGAAATCCTCTGCCACTTTATCACTCACAGAGAGGGCCTGAAGAAGATCAGTTTTAATCGCAGCAGATCCTAAACCAAGTGCTTCCTTTACAGCTAATTTCCTCAAATCCACACCAGAGCATAGGCCAAGCAAAGAATGTGCATCATTTAAAGATTTCACTCCAAGTTTTATATGGGGCCCAGTATCCTCGCAGTGTTTTATTGCAGCCATGTATGTCTTTAGATGGTGAATGGTTTCAATAAAGCCAGCTGTCATTTATTCTCTTATTATTTGTTAATGCACTTTAAGAAAAAGCGCACCTTGTCACTTAAAAGGCTGTGGTCTGTCACTGTAACATGATTTCCTTTTGAAGCGGTTTTGTAAAAGCATAATGATTTATCTGGTGGATCTAAACTTAAATGATGATACATATTCATCTAGTCCTACAGGTCTTGGACTTCTGCTGAAATAATTTGCAAAGCCATACAAATATTTAGGCACACTTGCACATATCCATATTCTTAGTCTCTTGACTAATGTTGAACCAGTGCCCTGTTAAATTAACAGCAGATTTTCTGTTCAATTCAGTGTATTTCAAATCAGATTATGCAGATCACAACTGATCCACTCCATGTGCTAATTCTGTGTTAAAGAGTCACAGCACAGCGAGAGAAAAAGGTGCACTAAGGAGAAAAAAAAAACAAAAGAGGAAGAAAGAAAAGAAAAAAAATATAAGCTATTCAAGTAAAAATAATGGCAAAAGCTAGAAAGAATAGCTCTATCATTGCTAAATGGCAATTGAATAAGCTTGAAGAACATGGTTTGGAAATATAGAAATTAGATTTAAACCATTTAGAATATTTTTCAATGAAACGAAACCACTTACTTTCTCGTGACATTACATCTTACTTAAACATACCATTTATTTTTCCTTTGCTAAATAAGTTATATCCAGATATAATTCCTTTTACTCATTAAGAAAGCCAGGATTCTCTGCTTGGCTAATTACTATATCAATGCAGATGCCAACAGAGTTAGACGAGCTGAGGATCTGACCTATCACCTATCTTTTTCCAATAGAAGTTGAGACGGAATGACAGAAGCTTCTTTTTTTACCAATTTCAGAACACAAGCTTCTGAAAGCATGAATTTTCTGAAAAAGCATTGTGTCCCAAATCAGGTGGACTAAATTATATAAAATTCTAGCTTAACTGCTACAAAATTTGTTTTAAACGCACAAAAAAGAACAAAAAGGTTTAAGCTTGCTTAGGTAAAACATTAATTGCATCTATACAGCTCTGAGATACAGTAAGCATGTTATGCACAGAGCACCATTTACCACTGAAATAATAAAATGTGAAATTATATTTATCATATAAATATGATTCTTTACTATTAGTTATAATATATATTATGTACAAATTATATAAAACTTAAAGCCAAATTTTATTACATGGAATTACATTTGAAGTATCGGACATTAAACACTTGTAAATGTAGGTAATCAAGAAAACAAAAAAATCATTTTACCCACCTATATTAAAATAAAGAAGTTTTATTTATGTGGCCACAAGTTATTTCAGGGATCTGCTTCATTTATTATATGGATGAACCCTGTTTATCTGGGCAGCTATCCAATATTTTGTTTACACTTGGTTTTGCAAGTTGGATTTGTAGCCCACAATTCAAATACTCTCATGAAGTCAGACCTACTAATTTCAGAGAGATCTTTTTTGTTGTTATGAGGAATGTAAAGGGACATTTATATCTATAAAACTAATAATGACAACAACAAATATTCTTATTAGCAACTGAGTGCAAAATTACTCGTACTTGGGAAAACTCAGGAATCCCACTTTATTGTATCTGTGGCTGTTTTTTTCCAGACAATACGACATTTTTTGAGATCTGAATAATCAATATTCTGAGAAAGTAAGCAAACTGGAATACACATCGTGCTTCAAATCAAAGTAACACAATTTCTCAGCTAATCAGCTCTGGCCAAAAAACTGCTAGCAAATCAGAGTTAATGAACAATTTAAATTTTTGTGTGTAATAGAAAAGAAGGAAAGCACATTTTGAACTGCAAGTTTGTCTGTGTTTTAATTGAATAGAAGATCTTCTTACAGTAGAAAACATCAAAAATGCTTTAAATGTGGGAATTGCAGTGTTTTAAATATGGGCATCTGTGCTATTTATAATGTAGGAAATGGAAAATATCCAGGTATTCTTTGGATTTAGCCTTAAAGCAGTTTACAGGGTATTTATGATAATCCGCTGAGAAAGTTTGGGTTTCCCACTGACATGAGAAATAAATCCAGACTACAGTCTTTTACTCGAGGAACAAAGCATCAGTTTGTGTTATAACTAGGTTAAAAGTATCCCTGGAAATGTTTACAGTCACATGAAGCAAGTCAGCTGAAAGAAATGGTAGTAGGCTTTATAAACTATTCTTTTTTTTCCAGCCATAGGAATATGAAGTAATATTTCTGAAGCAGAAGGAAACTTTAACGTTTACAATACTGTACAAGAACATAAGGAATTACTGGCAAGACCTGAGTCCCTGGTTAGAGTAAGTGTTACTCGAACTTTGTGGAAGAATAATGCAGTCAGCACTGTATTTACTTTCTCCTGTGAATTAATGTATTAACACTAACATTCTTATTCATTGTCAAAGCTAAGCCAGGTTCTTCCCCATTCTTTCATGAATTCAGTTATAACTGCTCACTTGAATAAAAAAGATAAGGTCCTTTTTTATTTTTTTTAAACTTCTTTCCAGTCATAAAAAAAAGCTAAAGCAAATGAGTCGAATAAGGAAGAACAAAAAAAGAAGTATGTGGATTTGATATTATCTATTTTGAAAACACAACAATTGATCCAGGGTCCTAATTTGACCTTAAAATAGCTAATTATGAATGCAAAAATCCTCCAAAGATTTCCCCGCTAGCACAAATTCAACTTCAAATTTACATGCTTTGTTACAAACATTATTCATGTCAAAACTTCCATTTTTTTAAATTCCGGCATAAACTTCTGTTTGATTTTCTTTTTTTTTTTTAAAGAGGAAGTTAAACTTTCTTTCCCCTCTAGCAGTTCCACAAAGTTTCTGTGCAGACAGGACTTTTGATATTTCAATTTTTTGAGTGCAATGAAAAAATGCTACAGCTTTTCAGACTTTGCAATATTGTTTTTGACAAATTATAGTATTGTTTTTCAAATAATTTTGCTGCAATCTCATTATCTCTATATTCCTGCAGAAGTTCATCTTAAAATTACAAATGTGAGATGGTGCACAAGACTTCTGGACACTCATTCAGGCATTTCAGTAAGGCATGTTTTTCTTATAGTGTCACGTTATAGGAAAATTAAGAAAATCATCTACATAAAAAAATATAAATACTCTTCTTTTGATTAGGTAGACTCTCCCTAAGTGAACCAAGTGGTTTGAAAGATACCTTTTGGTTTAATCCTTTGAAACAAAGAAAGACAGCTGATGACTGCTGTTTATAAAACTATGCACTACAATTATGCTAGGCTGAATTTCAAGCATCTCACCTATGATTTGCGAGAAATTATAGGGAGCAGCGCCTCTAACCTGAACTCTAAAAACTGCATCAATTTCATGCATTCAGGAATGGTGAAATTAAGAAAACTTCTGGGGGAAGTTGACGCAAACACAATTGGAAGGGTTGGTTTGGTCTGCAAGCTTCATATTTTTAAAAAACTAATGGTTTTCTGGAAGTTTCCATCTAAATAAAAAAAAGTTTAATTTGGTCTAGGCATATATTGATTGACCACTAGACGCTGACTAGCTAACCAGATAACTCAGGGTGCAACCATCTCCTAAGAAACAGTGTAACAGTGCAGAGCTTCACTAGATTGTGTCACTATGGAATATCTTATAAAGGACTAAGGCAGGACTGTTTGATTCAGACTATACCATCATTCTTTTAGAGACCCTTAAACCTTTTTACCTTTAAATTGCTTACACAGCGACTGCGTGTATCAGAATCTGTTCAGAGAGTGTCTGACACCTCCAGATTCCTTGAGTCGGTGCCCTATGACCACTGTGTCTCCAATATGCTATATATAACCGGCTGACTTCATTCAGCAGAGCGCTGCAAGGGAAGTAGACAGTATCACGGTTGAATCCCAGGAGACTGCCTGAGAAGCAGTGACCGTTTGCTATTTATGATTCCTGGCTTGACAACAGAGAACGGCACTTCTCTGAGTATACTGAGATAAACAATACATTCTTGAGATTCTGGGGCGTGATAACACAAAACTTGCAAAAGACAGGAAAATTATATGTAAAAAAAAAAAATATTAAAAAAAAAAAGACAAACAGTTTTTGGGGGACACCCCCCCTCCACCACCACCCCAAAAAAGGCCATTACCATCAAGTATTAGTTATGGTGACTAAGAGACTGCCTCTAAGCTATTAGAGAGAGCCTGTTTCTTCCCCTGCAAGACACTGCAAAGAAAGAAGTGCTGAGAATGAGAGAGGAGACTGCAGGCTTTGGGCTCCCTTCATCTAAAATATTGATGCTCTAAGAAATTAATGGAACTCAGCACAGTTCTGCATACACACAGCAGACATCCACAAGGCTCTGGTTTAGGATTTGGGGATTGTGCGTCTTTTCAGAGACAAATCTCAAATCCATCTTTACATAGATAAGAACACAGATTTATAAGGAGAAAAGGAAGAGAAGTTCACACAAAAGAATTGTCCTTTGCTTTCTTTTCAAAGTAACAGAAATGAATGGAAAGCTCTGCATCCTTTGGAGGGTTTTGAATATAGTAAACTACTGGAGCATAGCTCAGTAGCAGCAGCAAAATGCAGAAAACTAATAATTACAGAAAAGTAGCTCTAGAAATCAGGCCCTAGTTCATTTATACTCAGCAATTTCTTTTACTGATGTAAATCCACTTTATGTCTGATTTCACACAAATGCACGTTGAAGTTCAATGCTTGGTCCTCAGCGTATTTGGAAATTTGCAAGTGTTCATAGGCATAGATGGATGGCTGAGGGAAGGAGACAGATGGTGTACGTGCATGGATGTATATAGACATATACCTTCACACTTGCACCACTCCCATACATTCTTTGAATTCTTCCTACAGAAATTCACCATATAAGATGATGGTTTGGGATTCTGAGTAAGATTTTATATATGCCCAAATAATAATTCACTTGTTCAGAATTCTCTTTTTCTTTCTTACTAGAGGCCTGACCTCATTGAAGCTTGCATTTTAGAAGACTTCCTACAGACTTGATAAATAAAACATGTTTTTAGGTGCTGTTTGTTGCTATCTCTGTGATAACACCACTTGCTACTGAGCAGGATTTTGTAGCAATTTATGTGGCTTTTTAATTCACTTCTAAATGTTAAAAGGTACTTAAATCATACTACCTAGTAAAAGAGAATCAAGGAAAATCCTCCTTTCAAAGCTGTTCTGAAACTGATTTTTCTTTTTTTGGAGGAGAGAGGAATGAACTCAGACCACATTTATGTAAAGATTCTTCTTTATCCTTTTTTTCTTTTTTGGGGGGTCTAAATAAAAACAATGCAACAGCTATTTATCTAGGTTCAAAGGAACCAATCTTATTTTCTGAAAAATGATCTGCTTTCTTTGCTTTCACTTAGCTATGCATGACACAGTAGGAAGACAAGGGTTGTTTAAGGAATTTCCTCTTACGCCCATGAGTGCCAGGTATAATTACAATTTCTCAATTGTCCTTAAGAGAAAATTTGTACCCACTCCAGCGATGAGCATGGATGGTTTTCTGTCACCTGCAAAAAATCATCTTATGCATGTGTTTTTTCAAACAGAGAGAGCAAAAAAAACATCTCATGGTGATGTGTTGATGTGACTGGAAGTTAGCTGAATAAATAATTTTGGGATGCTTTGGACCATGTACCCAAAGAATGCAAATCTTAATGCCAAGAAGACAGCAGCAAAGCAAGGATAATGAGGACGTATTCACTTGGGCTCACGTCAAAAATTCTACAACTAGTTATTAGTTAAAACACAATATTGCTATTTCTTGACAGATTGTAAGGTGTGTGCAGGACTCATTTTAAGTCTTCCATTTTGTACTGCATTCACCTTCCAGCAAGATTGAAGTGACTACTTAGAAAATTCAGTGTGAAAGAGGAGGACAGGATCTTGTGCCAAGTTACTAGAGGATAAGAAAGAAAAAGAGACAATGCAAGAGATGATTTCTTATTTTTCTGCTTCAGAAAAGGTTTATATGATGTGAATATCTGAGACCCAGATTCACTTAGGGTATCACAACAGTGATCTGCCTCAGATTTCAGCATTGAAACCAGCATTGGTTCCAACTTGAAAAGTACAATAAGTTTCATGAAGTTCCATTTAGAGCAGAAGTTAAGGATTTTTAAAACTGTTTAAACAATTAAAAAAACCCACAACAATAAAAACCCCTGCCAAAACAAAAAAAATAATAATTGCAAAACCAATATAAAGCCTTCACAAAAACAGTATAAAGCCACCTACTTGTCCCAAGTTTTTCTGATAAAATCTCGGGTCCATCTATCTATTCTACCTCACATTCTTCCAATGTGTTAAAGCTTTATGCATACAAATATTTTTGTGTATCTCACGGCTGAAAATTCAGACTAACTTACAAAAATTCATACATGTCTCATGGCTTAGTTGAACAAGAATTGGCTATTTAAAATCACTGGATCAAATAAGGTACAGTGAAGATGGATAGCCATTTTGTACTGCATGTGATTCAATTTTTTTTTTTAAATCCTAATTTCACCTCATTGTGTGAGAAACTCTCTTAATGACCAAAGATATTTCACCAATGAATTTATATTGTGAAGATATATAAAGGGGGGAAGAAATTTTTTCCTTACCACTTACCCCAGAGGATGCCAACAAAATGTGGTACAGCTCACATTTTTTCTTTCAATGGATGAATTTGTTAAATTAGCACATGTAGAACTACATCAAGTGTTTACTTTCCCCAAAAAGTTATTTTCAGGTTATAGGTTTCTTTGCATTAAGAAAAAAACCATAAACCACATGGATATTGTTGCCAACACTGACATCAATCTTTAGGTATTCGTATTAATTTCTGATTTATTCTTTCAATATCAAAGCTTTACTTTTGCTATCCAGACAAAATTCTTTATGACTTGGTGATTATTACAGGCCCCTTTCAATTTGAAATATTTTATTATTTTGTGACTTCTAAAAGGAATAAAGCTGTAAGCTACATCATCAAGGCTGGTACATGTGTCATCTGAACTTCAAGAGCAAATATTAGGCCATACCAACAGAAAAATCAAAACCAGAAGTCAAATATACCATCAATATAAGGTGCTTGGAGAGTAAGAGGCAGTAGAGTTAGGAAACCGCAACTGGTGTTATGTAAGAAGTAAGGAAGTCTAGGGTAATGCAGCATGAAAAGGGTGCCTAACATGTTATAAAATGGGGAGAGACATAAGAAGCAGCAATGTAAACTGTGCAAGAAGGAAGTTAAAAAGAGAGCTATTCGCTTTTGTAGGAGAAGAAAATGATGGAATGGTCGTTCTTCAGAATCCACAGGGTAAAAGTGTATCCTTTCATGAAATTAACAGAATTATTCTGTATAGCCTAGATGGAATTTTAAGTCTGAAATAATTAAATTTGGGACATGAAAGAAAGGGAAGTGCAGACAGAATAAACAGAGAAATTGTGTCAGGAAAAGGTGTGATCTACTATTCCCATATACAAGGCATGGCTTTGGAGGATTTTCCTAGCTGTTGTTTCTGAAGGAGGGAAATGGCCAACTGAGAAGTGGATGTTTTCTTTGGAACATGCTTAATCAACCCACTACACACCTAAATATTTAAAAGCTAAGTACATAAGAGATAAAAATCATAACATTTATATTGCGTAACCTAAAGAAACAAGGACCATAAGCAAAAGATGAGTTGATTATAGAATGAATCAGATAGCTGAATCAGAGACCAAATTTTGCAGTTGCAGGAGTCCAAAGATGGAATTCACTATAATGAGTTCTGAATCAACTTTGTTTATACTGAGATATAAAAGCAGGGCTCAGATCTTCAAAGCAGTTTTCCTCAGACTTAGAAATAGGAGGGAAGAAAGAGTAAAATGTACACCTCTACGCCAAATTCCAATCATAGCCCAAATGAAAACATGCCAAGAGACTGCTATTTGGAAAGAAATCATCTTACATAGCTTTAAAGGTTTAAAAAATGGGCATATACTCTAAACTACAGTAGCAATAGACAGGGTAAAACGGCAATATCTAATGTATGTGCACCAACCCTTTGTGCCCCAACTCTTTATCATAATAAAGTCTGTATATTATCACACCCTGTGTTCTCTGTTTACACAGAAATCATACCTAAATGTGAGGAACCAAAGGGAGAGACAGTGTGCTCTGGCCAGATCACCTATGTAGACAATCAGGAGATCAGGATACCAGTCCACTTCAGAGCGGCACCAGTCCCTTTTTAGACACTGCTACACTGCTACAAATGGCAATTTAGACCATCTTGAAGTGGATAGCTCTCTATAGATTTCTCCAGTAACAGCAGAGGAAGACTACATGACTAAGTCTGACCAAGTTTCTAACATTTATGTGTGGAAAGTTTGATAAACTTTATCTGTTTTTATTAGGAGACTTTCAGGAGTAGCTTAAATTAGTACTTGTGGTTCAGTTAGGTGTTTGTTCTGTAGATGTCTACAATACATGGATGGGCAACATCCCCAAAAATCTTACAGATAGAAGAAAGTTTCTGACACAGAGATACTTATTTGACTCACCGCTTATACCCCTTTCTAAGCTTTATATATGATACCATGCAAGCAACTTGGAGCATCCACTGTGGAAACAGATTTTCTGTTACAATATTACAAGACGACATATTCTTAACACAGGCAGTGCCAGTCATTTACCACCAGTTTTACAGACTCACCCAAAGTTTATGCCATGCTCATTCTCAAAACATGGCACTTAATCCAGGCTATACGGTGTACCTCTATAAATAAAAGATTATTGAATACTGTTATTTTCTGATAAAAATAGAGAGAGACATGGAAAAATAAAACTGGAGTTTAAACTACTTGGAAATGAATCATAACACAAACAAGCCTGGATTTTGAAAAATGTCAGGGCTTTGCTTTTAGTAGTCTTTTACAATTTGTGATTTTTTTTTTTTTTTCATTAAGAGACCATCACTATTTGGAAGTCTTTGTCTTTATTTACATCTTTAACACAACAATAACAACTGTTAACGTCATAAAGAATCAGTCATATTCTATGCCAAATACCTGTATTAAAGACTATTCAAAATTCATCTTTATGGATTGACCTGTGTAGGTTCTACTACTTAAAAAATCAGGAACTGGGGAAGAACTGGCTCATAACACTTTGTTTTTTCTTTCTTTCAGCCACTCAACCATAAAAGAGCATAATCTTGAGGTTATTTGAAGTGCTAGAGAACAGCTAGGTTGCAGTATTCTGTTTTACACAGAATCTAAAACAGGCACAAAATGCTTTGTATACTCAGCAGAATCTCTCTGCTGCTTTAACTTGCTTTATATTTAATAAGAAGCAAATATTCAAAAGATCAGAAATCTTTAAAGGAAATGCAACTTAAGAGAACAAAATAAATTGTTATAATATCCTCTGTATCATTTTCTCAGGCACATTTACAAAACAGATATTAAAGACTGTTTGAACATCTTCAAGTAAACAGGAAAATATAAAACTAACCCTAACACGCACTTATCTCCTGCTAACACAGAGATCAAAAGGAACAAAATCAGAAACAGAGCAAAGTTGTACATAAGTCTTCTCATTGCAATGTTCAACCTTCTGTGGTGGCAGTAGTGACCCTTCTATTGTTTGTTATTCACTTAAAGGCATTACTAACAATTCCTCCATAAATCAAAGGCATTGGCATAACTGTCGTGGAATGCTAAACGAACTTCCAGTATTGGGTTTCAAGTCCTACTACTGATTTTAGCAGACCTAGATTAGTTTTGATGAACAAGTAAATACTCATGCATACATAGCACTGCTAAATTTGTCTGTTTCTAGTCTATCATTAACTGTGAGAACAAAAAGTGAAAAATCAGTATTTCAATATATTAAATTGTTACTAAATATAGTCACATCAGAGCATCATTGGGGAAACTAGTGAAGCGGCCAAATGAGCCTGAAGAGTCAGGAATCTTAATGTTATTCCAAAAATCAATATTGCAAAGTGATTTATTTCACCACCTTTTGCAAGTAGTACATCCCTGTCTCCATCATACATCTAAGTACTCCTTGTTTATCCCAATAAATGTTTATGAAACTGGTTTTGGTGTCAGGAGATGTTGTAGTATATTACACAGCGGTGATTTAGGATACTAATCTGTGATCTATGGAGTTGTATGACGCAACACTTAAGACATCAAAATGAATGAGGAAGTTAAAGAGCTTTATCACCCAAAGACTGATTGTGCAGCTAAATTAGTTGCCCAGTGGGACTGTCTCTCCATAAAACAGGCGACAAGCAGCAGATCCTCTGGGAAGATATTTGAATTAATTTCCCGCTCTGTCAACCTTTCTTTACTCACATCCTCTCTTAACCTAGCTTGTTCAGGAAGGAAAGTATTTTAAAGAAAATTCAAATCTTGTCTTCCTTTATAACTTAAGAGAAATAAAGTAGCGTAATCACAATTTTAAGGTGTGGTGGATACTTTTAGAGACACCAAAGTCTCCTGGAGCAGATCAAAAGCTCTATGAATTGCAAGTGTACCAAAATTTAATAGCTTTCCTATTTTTTCCTCTAAAACATAAAAAACGCCTATAGCAACACTGTGTAATATGACTAGTAGTCTCAATTTGAATCCAATGCTAAAACAAAAGTGGTGTTTTGGATGATCATAATTAAGATGTATGGGTAAGATAGGAATTTTTGACTTTCATTGCACTGGTTCAAATTAATACCATTGAAAAATTTGAATTAATTACAGAACAAAAGTTGTCTGTCTAGCTCTTTTCTCTCTAGTTCTGGGGTTTTTTTGATTTTACTCGAGTTGTGCTTCTTATGATAGCTGATTATTCTTCCTTGGGTTTTATATTGGTGACAAAACTTCTCTATAAAAAGCCATTTTCTCTTATAATTTATATTTCTATGAAATTTTAACTTTGCAAATTACTGTCATACAAAAAACTCAGGCAACAACTATCACAATTTGTAGGCAGGTATGTACTGTTTAAAAAAACCTGGAAAAGAGAAAAATTATTATTATTATTCCACCCAAACATTACTAGTTTATTGCTGTCACTCTGCAAGACTCACAACAGCTAATCTGTACTGTCATTAGCAGCTGTGCTTGTACTAAAATTTAAGTCTGCAGAGCCAGTTGCATCCATATTGCCTGGGGAGACAGAACTTGAAAAGGAAATATCCCTCCTTCCTTCAGCCCTGCCCTTCTTTCTGGACTGAGGTTCCTTGCTAGGAATGCCAATAAACTTCAGACGACATTCATTACATAGGAAAATGAAGAATAAAGTCACGATGTATCATGACTGTATATGTGTTGCTGAACACCATCACGTGCATCAAATGTGTCTGAAGAAAAGCTGCGGAGTTAGCAGAATGTAACTTGAATGCTTCTGCTGCAGCATTAGCCATATTTTTGAGGTATACTTAGTGTATCCTCTCAGGAGCACTAAAATACATGGCCCCCAAAGATGTCGCTGTTAGAAGAATACGACGTTCTAAACACTGGCATGCTGAGCCGTATACATTGTTGTCTACCATTAGGGTACGACTGTTGAACAAATGCAGACATTTCAGTTGCAGCTGCTTCCCTTTTCTAATCTCTTTTGCTAAGATTAAACGCTATTGAACTACGTATTCCTGCCTCTGTTGGATTAAAAGGTAACATATTCGTTTTGTTTGCTTTACTGTGAAATCTTTGAGGTCCAGAGGTCATAACTGGACAGCGCCATGAGGATTTCTACAATACCACCTATCTTTCATTTCCTTAGAAACTTCTGAAGAAGGGATGGATATAATGGATGCTCATGAACAAGTTGCAAAGCTTTTTAAATTAATTGTGTGTAACAGAACCACAGAATTGCTTTAATTAAATGTCTAAATGTTGTCAATACTGTATATGGCATTCAGCTGATCTAATTGCAGTTAGTGGTCATGATTTGATTTTCACTGGTTAAAGCCCCACTTCAGATTGCAATAGAGTGTGGGGGACGTTATGCCTGTAGTAGGATAAGTTATCACAAAAAAAAAAGGCTTAGGTAACTGTATCTTCAGTCTCCAGCAGATTATTTGGCACACTAGTAGGAAGAAGAGCTTTAGGCCAAGTCCATCATAGTAATTTATTTTACCAAAGTCTTTGAGTCAGCATGTGCAAACAGTAATTAGGTTAGGTCCATTGCCTGAGAATAATAAAAAATTGAGTTAAACATAAAAAGGAGTTTCTTACCATAATAAATAAATAGAGAAGACATAGGCAAAGGGACTTAAGCATCTCCCTTAACTCCCAAGCTATTGTTAGAAGTCTTGAGCAAGACTTGTAGCCCCTAGTTGAACCAGCAGAAAATCAGCACCAGCTGCTCAACAGAGAGCCAAAAGACTCCTCCCACAGTGATAAAAGAGCGCTTTGACTGGTTTAGTCCATGAAGCTAATTAGAATTTAGTAGGCCTTTGAATTCCACTTGATCAGCAATTCACCCTTTGTGAATTTGTTCTGCTTACTAAGGATGTTCATCTATAGTGCTTTTTAGAAGGAACTAATACAGTTTAAGAGCTTTAGATCTTGACCGTAATTTTGCACGTAAGTTGAGACATTGCACAAGATGGATCTTTCAACCTAATTGAATTTATTTTTTCAGCTGCTTGCATACCCTGGATCAGAATTCAACTAATAACATTCATTAAAAATCCAATAGTACAGAGCTGGTTTATACAAACTAAAGATCTGGTGGGTAGCAATTTGGGAGCTAGGCAAGAAACTGAAGCAAGAGAATTCTAGGCTTCCTTTACCACTTGTAACTACCATATGAGCTCTTCTATGCTGTTCAATCTTATTCTGTTATTTTCAAGTAGAAACTGATAAAGGGTATTTTCTTGTCAGTAAATAACTATCATTATTAGAACCAAATGCTGCTAAACACAGCTGCTTTTTTAAACTCTCCTTTGTGGATACTGGTAGCTTAGAAGATCAGAACTCTGGAAGACAGCGTGGATTTATGCTATGCTAAGATATATTACAGTGCAAAATAAAATAAAAAAAGACATACTTCCAAAGAGCCTCATGAAAACAACATTTGGCTGCCACTCTGCCCAGGTGCAACAACTTTCCAAGATGCAGTACAATAAGAAGTTAGAACTCGTGGAGTTTAATATCCAAATGTCACACCAGGATACTACTTGAACTTCTGTCAAGTCCAGAAGCTTAAGGTTTTTTAATAGACTCCTCTTTCATAGCACCAACAGACAGATTTCATATCACACAGGCTTTCCTAATTATGTGAGTGTAATGAGATCAGTAATAAGATTCGATGTATCTGACAGCAGAGGTACATCATATTTGATCAGAAAGAATATTTAACAGAGAACCTCACAGATTGCAACAGAAATTACTTTCATAGCTAAAACATAACCAGAATAAAATAATGGACTGGTAAAAACTCAAAAGTTAGAGTGAAGAATACTACAAACATTATCACTCAGATAAGAAACAAATAGGAAAACACAAATTTCTTTGGGGCTGGATGTAATAAAACACAAACTATTTTGTGTTGTTCCAGCAAAATAAAGCAAGAAAGAATGGAAAGACAGACAAAAAGACATCCTCTTTTTCTGCTCAATTGACAAATTTTGTAAATTTTGTTCCCAGCTCCTTCTCAGAGTGGAAATTTAAAAAAAAGAATTTTTTTTTTAAAAATTCTCACTGTCAGGATCCTTTTCTTCATGTTTGTACTTGTATTAGGTAGACCTAATGGTTCAGCTTCAGAAGTTGCTGTGAGCTTGTTACATGCCAAGCAAGAGAGACGAATTGTGAAAGAACTCTTTGATCTTACTGCCAGGAGTTCAGAATCATTCTGTTAAGCAAAATATACGTATAGAGGAAAAAAAAAAGCCATTATTTTCAAGAGATGGCTCCAAGCAGAAGGACTGTGAATATCTTGGAAAGCAGGCAAGCCACATTACAAAACATAGCTGGGGAGTGAGAAACTGGGAGAAGCTCCTGAACATAGATTTAAAGAAACTACACCCAGTTGTTATGTTTTGCAAACCAGTAGGACTTTGCACTTGCCCATATACACAAGCCACCAAAATATTTGGTTCTGAATAGGTTCAGCTGGTTTTCAATTATAAAAAGGATTTATTTCTCTCTCTCTAAATAGATACAAACTAGTCTGCTTTCAAAGACAACACTTTTTCTTTTTTCTTCCTTTCTCTCTTACATGTTTTGCAACAGTACAAAGAAAATTCTTCTGTGAAAATAAAAAGCATGATGGGCTGGGCAGAAACATATTTGCAACTGACAATACATTTCTAGCAGGCTTATACTTAACCTAAGATATGTTTTTAAACACTAAAATATTATAGCGATCTTTGAATGAAAGACTAGTGGAATTAGAAGTACTTGAGAGTCTCTATTAACTTGTCTTTATTTCAGGCTGACTGGAACTTAACATTTTCCAGCTTGGTAAGTCAACGCAAAACATAATATAAATTTGTTCTGTTGTTTAGCAATTCATTCAAAACTAAGACTACATTTCAAATGTTTTATTCACATACAAGGACAAGGAAATTCCCACAGCACAGTACCAATTCTGCTGGTTTTGATGTGCTAAAGGGAGCTGTATACTGCTATAATTCTGGCAGTAAACTGCAGAGAGATATCCAGTTTTCCTTCTCTTTATAGAACTCAGCCTTCTGGCTATTGCTGAAACAGCTCTGATTTCATTGACTCATCCCTGGGCAGATAAGGGAATATAATCATGCCATTTCTGAAATAAGGTTTTGCTTTTACAAACAAATCTCAGATCTCTGAAGTATTTTACCAAAAAGATATTGTCAGAGATTCTTTACTGTTTCACATGCAATACTCCCCTAAGCACTATTTTGTCCTTGTGTTTTTCTCAGGATACTTTTCAGAAAGTTAATGTAGTATTTCTGGCAAATATGAATCTTGTATTTTTGATTACCCTAGGGTGAATGTCCTTCTCTTGGATATAGTTATGAGTGGGGTTTGTATATGCAAAAATTTACTCCTTCAATTTCTCTTTATCAGGGTAGAATTGTGAATTAGCACATTTTGAATTTAAGTATTTGACAAAAGAAACATCCACATATATTAAAAAAGAAGAGTTGTAGCAAAACAAAAGCCAAATCTACATTTTCTCTCCTCTCACACTCTATTCAAACAAGTGTTTGCTGGGTTATAAACTATTCTTTATTGTTTGATTTCCTTTTCTCTTCTCAATGAAATACAAATGGAGTACTTCACCTGAAATGGTAAGCAACTTGCCTAACTTCACCTCTCCAAACTGTGTGTAAGCAGCGCAAACCAGCCACAGAGCTACACTCTATATATTAAACAGGAAAAATAATACTATCTTCTGGGTTTTTACCATTGTCTCTAGTTCTCTTGGTGGTCCAGTATAGAATCCCAAGTCTTCCGTCTGCCCAAATATAATGCAGAACGTTAACCCAACTGTGAATGCACTTCCATGCAAAACTCAGATGCAATTTAGATCACTACTTACTTGTTTACTGACTTGTTTACTAGCTTTCCCTTAAGGCATCTTTCTGACATTTTTCATTGCACGTTTCTCCTTGGTTCTCTGGAGCCCTTTTGTGTTTTCAGCAATATCTTTCTTTTCAGATGTCTACCTAGACCACCTGTACATAATGCAATTACTATGGTTTCTGGCCTATTTGAACACTATTACTTGCAGCAGACTGTATTGATTTATAAGAATAGACTCTCATGACAAGGCTCTTAATGACCCACCAGCAGAAGGAGCACAGTATTTCCCCTTACTTATGTTATTTTAAGAAACAAACCCAGGAAAATTACATAGGATTCACTCCAGGGAAGGATATTCCAATTTACTGTGTCAGGCCTCTGAAAAACAATTACGGCGTGGTGACACCATGCACGGCTCCTTCCTCTAAGCCTGCGTTTTGTTGTTCTACAGTCTTCCCACTTACTTTTACATTAAATATGCTGAATAAAATATACTTCCAGATCAATAGGACTGTCACATGATGCAAAGTCTTCCAGCTCAGCTTATATCACAGTATCACAGTATCATAAGGTTGGAAAAGACCTTTGAGATCATCGAGTCCAACCTATGACCCAACACCTACACCTACTTGTCAACTATATAAGAGCATCCCATGGTTTGATTCAGTTTGCTAATAGAAATCATATGGTAAAATCACCTTAAAGCAACCTTCATTTCCAATCCCATCTTATTTTCTGAACTCTACATCTCATCAGGTTTTCATATCAAAGTTCATGTATTTTTTTCTGGAGATCAATACGAACATGTGAACTTTGGCTTCTGGAACAATAAGGAAAGGTTGACAAGTGAAAAGACAGCAAAGCTAAACAAGGCAAATTATTATTTCACTTTAAAAATCAGTTTGACAATGGGTTTTATTTGCCTTTAATAGTCATGCCAAATTAATTCTTTTCAATCAGTAACTGCAGAAATTTTATTTTTAATTTTTAAAAACTCATATTACAAAGTAATTTAACAATGGTTATTGCCACTTATATCTTTCAGACATGCAATTACGCAAATCTACCAAGCACAGTTCTGACTCTATTTTCTTTACTTGGTTGAAATCACTGTTAGAAAAATGAATTAACACATTAACATCTGCAGCTTCTGTTATAATCTGTATTTTTAAAAATAAATGTACTCCAGCTAACTTGTACAACAGTGCTACTATTCTAGATTTCAAGTAGATGGCATATTGATTTTTTTCTCATTGTTTAGCAAGGACGTAAATGAAGAACTGAGAATGAACAAGAAATCAAGAATATAGATTCGGATATTTGCCAGTAGTTATCTCATTTCCAAAACACATGATTTCTGAAATAAGTTTTCTTCCCAGTTTTAAATCAGCTCTTCTTTTAAAGGTTGTCAACTTTTTCTGAATTCTGCAATACATGTCCTTGTCTAGAGATATATTTTTCTCAAACTACTCTTGCTTTGAGTGACAAAATGAAAATTAGATCAAAGCAGCTGAAGATCAACATTGCTGTTGTTAACACATTCTTTGTGTGTCCTTTTTCTCACCATTTTCATTTATTTCTTTTAATTTTTCTCCGTGTTTTCAACAAAATCTTTCATTTTCATGTATCTGACATACAACATGCTTTGGAGTTTCTTGGATATGGAAGTTTTCCTATCTTATGAAACAAAATTCGTAAACTATGAAATATTTTCCAAAATGGTATTTCCATTTTTTGGAACTTTGGAACTTATTTTAATATTATTTTAATATTAAACTTGTGGTGGTAGCCGTGGTGGACATATTGCCTTGAAAACTGACAAGATGATACCTACACCACAAAGCGTACAATCTAAATTAGGGAGACAATATAATGAAAAATGCATACAGCCTTTGGATAGCACATTTACAAATAAATGACTTGAAAACAGCAGATATTTCACATAAATATTTTGTGCTCTTTTTCTGTTAACTGCTCCAAATTGACACACCTTGCCACATTACAGCAAGATTGCTAAATTTGCAAACACCAAGAAATTTTATGTAGGTGTTTATTTCTGCTTGTAGCATATGTTTTTGAACTATAAGAGAACAATCAGGCTGGGCTAGATCCACATTTCTCTGGACTCCATAGATTCATGTTTTGCTGTATCTTTTAGCAGTTAAAAAAATCAAGCTTCCTTAAACACAGGGCTGAAAGCCCACATGCCCTCGTCTTTTGCATTTTAAGCCATACCACTAAATACTCTTTCAGTTTTCAACTTTAAGTAAAGAACATTTGCATGGGTAATAATAACCCTGGATATCCTTTACTGTTTTCACATTTTCTGTAAGTGTTCTAACCCAGTCCTTATTGATTTTATAACAGTAACAGGCACTACCTACAGTGTGACATCTGGTAAATCAGTCATTACTACTATAGGGCTACATTATAATTCAGTCCAAGGGTTTTGTGTTCTCTGCAAAAAGTAAATAATGTTTATTGCTGAAAAAGTGCCACCCTCAAGCCAAGTGTGATTACTTATCACATATTTTATTTTAACTTGTGATATTAGACTATGATTACCATGTTTATCTGCTCACTGGTTTTTGGAAGGAGGAAATGGAGGAGTCTCATCACTGTCAAAATGAGCCATAAGAGACAGTCATTATAACTAATCACACAATGTAAAATTGCACTGTGCCAGCCCTAACTCAGGCAGTTCCTTAAATTCCACTGCACTCAGCTTTTAGCCTCAATATTGAACTAGTTACTTTTCTCTCTCATGGACAGGTTAGTACCTTTCCAAAAAATTGTTAAAAAACCTGGCAAAAATAATGGTGTTGTTAAACTTGCCCTGAACAATCAGAAAAATATTTTTTTTTAACAGAAGCACTCTTCGAACAACCCACCACTATTTACTAATATGTAAAATCAATGAGTTTGTTTCCTGTTAACTATATGGCAGATGCCTTACAGGCTGATTTCCCTTAAACAATGCCTCACGCTACAGAAGTGATGACTACCTGCTTTTGCTGGACTCTGTCTAAGTAAAACAAACTAAGCAGATTTCATTAAGGACAACTGTTGAAGTTAAATAGCAGTGGGTCCTTCAGTCTCTGAGAATTTTGTATCACATTATATTTTGCACCTAGTTATATCATAGTAACTATAAAGTTTATAGATATATTCACTTAGTGAAACCCTGCTTAAGGTAGATACCTTCTTTCAGATGCAGAGAATATAGAGCAGAAGAAGCTAAACAAACAAACAGCAAACAGTGGAGCTGCACCAAGAATGAAAATTGCCTTTGACATCAGCTCCATGGCTTCTAAGCAAAATCTCCCAGGTTACTGAACTTTTACCTTTATGAGGGATTTCTTTCTTATTAAGTTATGACTTAAGGCATCTAACTAATTTTAGATGCCTATTCCAGGATAAAATGAATCACCAACCGAAAATGTCTATTTCTCTGTTACCTCTAGGAGAAGACCAGGCAATGTTGTGGGATGTAGGCTTCTACATTCAGTCTGGTGACTAAACTCAGACTCTTGAGCCTGAAAATTGGAACTACTTTTCACAGAGGTGCTCACAAAAATGGAGTGAGATTTAATCTTTTCTGACCTTTAAGAAGGACTTTAACCTTAAGAAAGACTGAAAAACAGACAGACAAATTATAAAATCAGCTATAAAAGTAGGAAACTGTACTTTAAATATGGTAATTAGTGAATCTGATTAAGAAAAAAATAATTTGTTGGCTGCTTGCTGATGACACGGAAAGAGTTGAAGTCGTTGATTTCTATGAATGCTAAGGGCACTTTATGCTGTCTGTATTGTGTCAAGTGGTCCTACTGTAAACAGAAATGATTTTCCAAAGCCAAAATGAGAATGAACTTTCATTTTATACGTTATATATATTTGTGTGTGCACACACGGGTGCATCTGTGTGTTAGTGGGAATGTCTGTATGCATGTGTATCAGTCCTCTTTAATATCATACAAAGCTGCTTCATACAAGGACATTCCCTTCTTTGTTCAGGTTATGATACTGCTAGATTGATTTATCCTTTAGCTCAAAAGTCTTATTTCTGACATGGTGATGTATTAATGTGAATGACAGTTTAGGCTGAAGGGTTCCTTTCAGCCTTTTTCACTAGTGCAAAACAGAGAAAGGAAAGAAATTAAAAAGTATCATTGATTAAAACTCCAATATCTCTTTTAAACCAGTTTCTTTTACGCTGTAGAAACAGTACTTACCATAAGGACAGACGAAAATTAAATTAACAACAGAAATCACCTTTGCCCAATTCTCTTAATCTGCAGAAGATTTTCATACTTGATTGAGATTCTGAACCCTGTTCATTTCTTCTTCAGAACAGTCTGCTCCTTTTTTCTCTTATTCAGTAATTCTTAAATTTTCACGTTAGTCCCGTATTGTAGATACTTTCACTGGAAATGCTGAGAAATATAGTTGACTGCTGGTCTAGTGTGGAATTTGGAAAGAAACTTAATTTAAAATTAAAATTAATTTAAATGTCTCTGTGGTACTGTGAAACAAGCATCGCTGGAGCTCTCAATTTCATGCAGAACAGATAGCAAAACGTTAATAAGTAAAAATGGCAGGAATCCAAGCTGTCCAGTTTTGTTTCTGCAATCTTTTTTCCCCTGGAAAAACTACAAATCCTATTAAAATAATTTGGCTGGCCTTCACTCTCTATACTAATCTGACTGGCCAGCAAGCAACTTTGTGGTAGCTATGAAATACCTGTCTTCCAAACTGTATTGGTAACAGTAATTAATACAACAGGAAATAGAAATATTTCTACCATGCAACTAATCATTGCAAGACAACCACACACTCTGTTGACCAGAGTGAATAATGACTCCCAATACCTATGCAAGTTTCTACTCTCTAGCACTGAAAAATAGAATAGGAAGAATGTATTCTAATCATTTTTTCAAGCAAGAACAGGCACATTCTTATTGAAAAAAAAAAGTCTAAAACCATATTTGTCAGAATGTGAAAATGTGTGAGATGTGATGTCTATTAGCTTCTGTTTAGCATCTTCTTCACACCATGAAACTGTTTAATAAGGAACAGCTAAGAAGAAATCAATATTTGCTTTCCATGGATGTTCGGTACTCGTAGGAATGGGTCTTGATTAATTGATTTGTTGGCAACATAATATGAAAACCATTTAAACTGAAAAAACAGACCCTAATGAGGACTGAAGTCTGTATGAAAGAAGAATGGGAGACTGACAGCAAAACAAGAAAGAGGTCCCTAACAGCTTCTCTAAGTTTGTTTTATTTAAGCTTTGTGTGCATTGCCAAGGACAATGAATGGCTTTTTCCTTAAAGAAGGCCACCCGAGGTAAAATAATCAACTCAAAACACTTTAGTCATTGCAGAGTATGAGGAACTACTTGGCTGAAATAGTATCAGAGTGCCATCTATTCTTTTCCAGTTTACAAACTTAACAGCTTTATTCTTATTTCTTTCTGTTGACAAGTGTTGCAGAGCTGAATGGACAAATTTCCACTACAGCAGAATAGGGATAATGCAAGAGTTTGCTGTAGCTGCAAGTGAGTCCAGCACCTGATACCTTCAGAATATAGTCCCTTCAGAAAAGAAATGCTTTTCATGGACATACAGAATGCTCCTTTCCTATTCTGCATCACTGTACTACATACCTTTATGTTTCTTAGTCACATAAAATTATCTCAGCAGATGTTAAATAAAGAACTTAAACCTGAAGGAAGCAGAGGAGGACCTGGAGCATTGACAGAGGCACAGATGAATGAAGCTTGAAAATAGTATGAGATAAACTGAACTGTACTTAAATTCATTTCAGTGCTACTCTGTATGTAGAAACCTGGCTACACATATACGGTGGGCAATGTTTTGATCAATATTTTCTCTCCACTGAGTGCCTGTGCCTCACTTACCTGCATCACACGTCTCTGCTGTCTGTCCTGACTGTGTTTAACACAGAGAGCCTTTTGAGGACAATGAAGGGTTGTAGAAGGGGCAGGTAATGAGCAACAAAGATCCCCAGAGCAGATAAGAGTCTTAAAAATGAAGCTCGAGGAAGGTGAATTTGCCCTATGCAACTGGGTAGAAGACTTATTTCAAGATGTATACAACTCATTGAAAGCCAAAGACAGATCTGGGGCTTTATTTGTCATAATTTTTTAAATGAATACTGAATTAATTTTATTTAGACGTAGATAGTGCAAGCTCTGTACACTGCCCATTAAAGAGCAACAATTTCTGTCATGCAGCACAGAGTCAGTGTATAGATGAGCCAAGGTGTAAGAAGTGCAAAGTGAGAGTCTTGAGCCTAATGTATAGCAGTGCACTTAGTCTCCTGATGCTCTTGGCAGAAAAGAATCAAGACATAACACTTATGCTTAACACCAGCATACTCATTTCTGTCTTTTGTCTTGTAGTATTGGTGAAGCAGTAGAACCAAGCTGATTATAATGCAAAGTGCCTTCACCCATGCAGGATCACACCCACCTCCCCTCCGTTATGAGTTTTCATTTGAATGTCCTCTAGGATCAAGTATATTTTCCCAATACAAGTCAGAAATACCAGGGAAATCAAGCCTCTCATAAGAGTTCATCTCTTCTCATCACTGAGCCCATCCTAGTATTCCATACAGACCTCCCTTGTTCATAATTGCTATAAAACACAGTAGACTGTAGACACAGTAGAAGGGCATCGGAATTCAACCATCTGAAAACATCACCATAACACAGAGCAGAGAGTTTGCTTTAAGGAGTATCTGTTTATGCAGTTCATTTTGTCTCAAAGATTTGTACCTTGCTAAATGCTTTTTCCTTCATCTAAGTTAGTACATTTCACCAAAACATCACAGTCTGGAGCTCATCCTCTGTAACTCACCACTGTAATCAAGATGTTAATGTGAATGACCCAGAAAGAATGCAATCACCCACCATCTATGCAAAACCACTGTTGCTAAGCCGCGTTGGCTTACAAAGTACAAGAGGCCATTTTCTCATACCACAGTATGAAGCATTAAGAAAAAAATCCAGGAAATATTTCAAGGTTCAAAGCTTTTGTTGATCATTTGCATAGCAAAATGCATCACTGCATACAGATAAGAGACAGCTTTTCTCGGTCACTGATGCCCTACTTGGCTGAAGTATACCCACAAGAGTTTCTGAAGGATACAAGGGGTTGTAGTATATCTCCCATAAGTGTGAATTTCCCATCCCAAATGGATAGTGTAGAGTCATTAGTCTTAATGATTCAGTCAACTCACCTGAGGATACATCTGGTTAGGAATGCTAGGCAAACCCTGGGAGATCAGTTCCCAGCCTTGGCAGTGCAATTTATTTACATACAGATGATGAAGAATCAACTCAAAAATGTAATATGAAACAATAAATCATATAACCAGATACAGCTGTCTGCCACAAATAAAAATACCACAAGAAAAAACAGTGAACTACATTTTAAACAGAAATAATCCAAAAAGCACAAAGCTCAACCACTTCAACTAAAGACAGTTCTCACCAATACCAACTTATACTCACTTCCACAAGACTTATATTTTGAGAGCCATAGAGTAAAGATTGAGAGGATTAAAAATATTTGTTCTGATCTCAAAATTAAAGCCTAGGTTTAGGAACTTGGAGATCTGGGTTCTGTTGCCCTCAAGGCTTGGACAACCATTCTGGGAGCATTACATACTAACTACACTGCAACTGCCTTTGCAGTTTAGTGGTCAAAATTTAAGAGCTTCACTTTCTCATTTTATAGAAGCCTTTGAAGGTCAGGTCAACTGACCTGAGGAGGATGCTGAGTGCAAAAGGTATCAACCATCAAGTGTTCCTACCCATCACCTCTCTTGATCAAAGCTTCAGTTTCTTTACTGTGGAAACTGGAATATTTTCCTCTTATACAGGAACTAAAGGAAACCAAAATAATTGATAATCAGAAAATATTGCCCTGAATAGTGCTAACTAAAACCAGATTGCTTAATCTAAGGAGAACGGCTGATAGAGAAGAGAGCAGTGCTTTTCTGGTCCTTAAAGACGAACAACTTTGTATCCTCACTCATGGGATGAAACAGATAAAAACACAATCTTTAATTATCACTCCCACGGCACCATCAGCCATAGAACTCTCCCAAGCCCTGTTTCCAGTAAAGGCTAGTTTTTGATACAGGTTCCACCTAGATCAAGATCATGTTTTTCATAGAATAGCTCAAGTTGGAAGGAACCTTGAAAGATCATCTGGTCCAGCCTTTCAGGGGAAAGGGAGTATAGATGAGCTTATCTAGCATTCTGTCCAAATCTGTTTGAAAAACTCCAGCAATGGTACTCTACTCTGTCCCTGGGGAGGCTGTTCCAGTGAATGATTGTTCTTACTGTGAAAAATTTCCTTCATATGTCAAGATGAAATCTCTCCTAGTGCAATTCCTACCTACTCATTTCCCCTTTTATTCAAGGGGCTTTTTTTAAAAGTACTTGTTTAGGACCGTACTTTAGGGATCTGAAAAGTTGGATATTTAAGTTTGTGTTCAGATGAAATCTGAGCTCTGAACAAAACATGGCCCTGAATTTTCCCCAAGCAGCAGCAGCTCAAACATTAAAATCCACATACAATTAACTTTAAAGTACTTAAAGAAAGAGAAAATCAACCAAAGCTATATAAAATTTTCAGCTTAAAGCACTGATTTCTTTTAGGCCAGTTTCATATACATACCAAACGTAATTTCTTTCCAAAGTGTCAACAAGATCTTTAGAGATTTAGCGAATGAACCCCTTGGGCAGGTTTTTTTACTTTCTTTGCCAGCCTTCCCCTCTAAACACATAACCAGGTTTAAAGGATGATTAAATAGGTAACGGAATGAGGCATAAAGTGACATCTTACTGAAAGATAAGAGGGCAAACACAAGAATTTGAACGTTTCTTCTAGCTTTTGATAGATTAAATAAGTATCATTATGTGGAACAGCTTTCATGTTACTTTAAACACCCCGTACATCTCCCATAATGCTTTTATGTAAAATCCTTCCCTGCGTATATAGAAATTAGTCATATCACATCAAAGCTGGCTATGCATTTTTCCATGAGTACACTATGTTTTAAACTGCAAAATCCAGTTTTATTTTTTTATTTGTCACCTTACCACTGGAAGGAAGGTTTCCTAGAGCTCATTCCATTCCATTTCTAACAATGTAAAGTTTGCCTTCAATAAGTTGGTATAAAAATTGAGCATAAATGATCACATATACATGAGGTCAATGAACAAGTACAGGAGACAGAAAACCAAAAGGATTCATTGTATCTTCAGCTACAAGCCTGCCAGAGACTTCTTCATAAGAATACCGTTGCACAAAATAAGCAGTTAGGTGGGAAATAACTTCATTTTTGTGATCGGATTTTTTTCAGATAATCTCATGAACATTTACATAAACAAACTTGGTATGATTATGTCCTCTTTGTTATCTACCTTCTCATAACACAGCAACATACTGCAAAGTATTAGCCCCTCTTTGTCCTATTGTAAGTCAACCACCTTGAGACAAGGCACTAATGGATTTTATCTCTGTGGCAGTCTCCTCTTCAATGCTGAATTACTACATTCCAATCAATGCATATATTCACAACATGCTAATGAAATAAAACATTTAAATTAGTCAGTGCAAACACAGTATAATGCTTCATTGTTATGTTTGAAAAAGAGGAGAAGGAAGAAAATACTTCTGAAACCTGTACAAAGCGGAAACACTGTGGATCTTTTTCAGGGCTAAAACACTCTCCAGATATTAAAGGAGAACCTGTAAATATTTAACAATGCCACAAGCAAAGGGATTAACAGAATAGAGTTTTTTTGATCAACACTTGCAACATCATGTATTATTTCCAACAAGCATGAACAGCAAAAGGCTATTTATTGACTAAAGCATGCTACCCATGATTGAAGCTTAGTATAACGGGACATGAAATTCTCTGTTGACCAGAAGTAAGCCACTAACCTAGCCTTAGATTCATCAACTATTTCTTGCACAGCACTAGCATTTTTTTTCTGGGAGCTTTCCAAACCATATACAAATTCAGTCTCTGAAATCTATAGACCTAAGATTAAATTAAATATACAGAAGAAATGGAAGAATGAGCAGTGAGAAGGTAAAAAGACAATAACATTTTGGTTCATACATTAATGAGGTGTTCAATTTGTAGTTTTGAGTAAGAACCATTTTACTTTTATTTTGCTGACTTATAAAAATAATAGGAAAGAATTCTGGTAGCTTTTATCCCAGTTTCATTTTATGTAGTGCCTTGGAAGCCCAAAAGGGACAGCAAATGGGAACACAGATAGAAGTTAACACTTGTTCTGACACACAAGGAGCTACTCAATCAGACCAATGTCCAATCTGCCTCAGACAATGCTCTGTATCATATACACAAAAAGAAAGTTCAAGGAAGCAAATTGCAGACATTTGTGAAATAAAAGGCCTGTAAGAAAACATTATTTGCCTTGTCAGCCTGAGTCTCTACAGATATGTTGCAGGATTGTCACTCAGTAATCTTATTGGAGTACACAGGAAATTACCCAACACAAAGTAGGAAAAATCAACCTGTGAACCTAATTCTGCTCTTCTAAATTTCATGTTCTTGCAGTAGCTGAAATACCTTGAAACAAACAGTATTGTTGCCATCTTTCATGCAAAATCCTGCTGCACATTTGACTATAAGGCAAAAGCACAAACATGGAATTTCACATCAAAGTGATTGCTAGTGCTAAGATCTTTCAAAGATATATTGTTGCTGTCAACCTACTCTTCAAAGTCAGCTTCCAGCCTCCACCCTTTCAGTAATTACAACATGTAACATTTATTTTCATGAAAGCTTCGACTAGATAGTATACCAACAAAAAAAAAAAACAAAAAACAAAAAACAAAAAACCTTATAATAATAGAAGCACATTACCTATAAAGCCAAGCAACTTAGACCTGCACAAGGGCAATGCAGACAACAGACTTAGAGTCCGTAGGAATCTCTTTGTTCTCAGGGTTGAAAATGGATGAAATCATCCCATGACAGTATGCACTTGAAAATTCCTCTCACCCACAATAGAAGAGACAGGGAAGAGACTTAGTGAAGGCAAGCCCAGCTCCCTCCAGGTGCACACTCTCCTGGGTCAGAATTCTATTTCCCATGGTTTCTAACCTATGCTTGCAGTACCACACAGCAGTGAATTCAAAACTGTATAGCTTTTCTGGGACTAGGTAATCTGAATAAAATTCAACAACTTTTGCTCATAATTCAATAACTTTTGCTCATAGGATATGTCTCTTAATTTTCCCTTCACAGCTGCATTTTCTGTTACTCATTTTCAAGGAAGCCAATAGGACTGAACACACCTGACCTAATCTTTTTAAAGGGCTAATGTATGGCCTTGGTTTCCTCCATGGTGACTGATGCTGTATCACATTCTAGGAAAGAATTTTCCATGTAACCTCTGAATAAGCTTTTTCAGAAAGTATATTCCAACCCTCATTTCTAACAAGTAAAAAGTTTAGTCATGTAACACTCTGCATTTCACTTTTAATTTCATATATCATACAAACAATTTGCCCTTTGTTTCAGAAAAATTATTCAAAAGAAGTTTGAGAATAGTCATTGCATTTATTCCATGTTTACAAGCAGTCCTAAGGATAGGCTCTAGGCTGAAAATACTGTACCTGTATACCTGGCGCATCTTTAGATACAGTCTTGACTAAAACAGCTTCATTCATAGGAGAAAATGTTTTAGATGTACTATGTGCTTTAAAGTATCAAAAGTAAATTTACCTGGTGTAAATTCATCCTTTGTCTCAACTAGCTGTCTCAATTTACCTTATCTGACCTTTACCTATTAGAAGGCCACTCAGGCAGCAAACACCTTGATGTCATACAGACAAAATTCCCTCCTAAAAAGGGCTCAACATCGCCTGTCTCAAGTTTACAAGGTACTTGTAGATACCTAAAACTCAAACTGACGTGTTTTACAAGAGCCAGGTGATCTTAGGACACGAGCATGCAGTAAATGTCGATATTTAGGTGACTCTTGGGATTAGCTCTCTGAGAGCCAGGCTTGTAGACTTTTCCTTTTCTACGTAAAGGACTTCATGAACCATGAACAAAAGGGGCTTTTTCTTAATAGCTATGCATCTCTTAGTATAGGATTATATTCACAATCACATACAAGCAAGTTTCTTCTGTATTTCTGATAATTTTTTTCAAAGGTCTTGGTTTTGTTAAGTAATGTGACTTTAATGGTCTGTTGCACATATTCACCATTAGTTACTATTTAAGTAATGTGTTATATGATTAAATCAGCAGCTTGAATCCAATCCCCTGAAGTGAAACATTGAGAAGTCCCTTAAAAATATTTTGCATATAAACATAACTGGCGGTACTTTGAATTTCAGCCTCACATATCCAATGGGTACAGAAAGGCAAAACATTCAAGATTCTACACTGAATGTATTATGACAGTTATTAAATGAAAGATTTACTTTTGGTTATAAAATTCTGTCTGACCAGCATAACAATCCTGAATGAGTTTCCACAGTACAGAAGAAACATATCAGAAGCAGAAGCAGAGACAGAGGCAAAAAGAGATTGTTGGTTTCTGCTCAGTAAAGCATAAACTCTGAGTCTTTAGAACTGTCACAGTCCTAAGGAAAAAAGATAGATACTAAAGTTAAAAGTTGTATCACTGTAGCATCATTTCTCAGGGAACCAGAAACTGTATTTGTTAGAAAAGATTATAATTTTGTTTGTCAAGATAGATATTCATAGTTTTAAGCCATTAATTGCCCTCTGCTAGAACTACTTAAATAAGATCAATATTTTTTACAGTTTCTTCCCTCCAAAGAACAGTCTTTGTCCCAAACCATCATACACAAATGAAAAACAATGTTTTTCAAGGTGATTTGATATCTTCTGATTTCTATATCAAGAATTTGGGAGGGAGAAGGTAGTTTAACAGAATATTCAATCATAAGCCAGGATGGTAAGTAAGGCTGCATGCAAACTTATGCACATCATGATTGATTCAATCTGCTATAAAGTTTCTCACAGAAGACCAAAGATAATACTTGCTTATCAATAAAGATAGGCCTGTGTACTGTGTAGAGGTGATTTTACTATATACCACTTATATTTATACATGTGTGTAGCAATTTTTCTTGATGTGTACCTGTTACATTTTTTGCAGTTTTCAGGATTAATTCTGACCAAATGGTTTTAAGGAAAGACAATTTGCATATGTTACAAATTACAGCTGTGTCAGTTTCTGATTTTTAAGTTGCTTTATATTGAATTTCCTTCATGAAAAGCATAAAATCAGTGGGGTATTATTATGCTTCAGACTGAAATCTCAAACAAAACCATCATTTCTACATCTGCAAAATATTCCATCTTTTGATTTTTTTGCTTCTAGTACCCAATTATCATCAGCAATAAGCCACAAATCCCATTTGATTATTGAATTGGATTTAGGTAAGCCTTCCAGACTATAGGACAGCTGGTACACACGTTTAGTCTGAACACCTGTCATGGGAAAAATAGTCTTAACAAGGGGATTTTACTTAATTTAATTCATTGCCAATTAACACCAACTTCTGATTACTGCTTCAGGTAGTGGGAAAAAAAAAGAACATAAACAATGAAACAGAAACTTAAGTAAATACTTTTCCCTACCTCTTCTCCAGGCTCAGCTTAAGCCAAATATCTACACTTCCCTCTTCCTTGTTTCAACTTGCTTTCAACGCAAGTTACAGTCAATCCATCCCTCTCCCTTTTAAGAGAACGGGCAGCGAAGGAGGAGGTTATGTACCTAGCAGTTTCTCTCTGCCACTCCTCCTCCATGCTTCTAACTGGGTTTCCTATGCCCCAGTGCGGATCTTCTATGGACTGGTGTGTGTTGCCCATGGGCTGCATTCCCTCAGGAATGACCCTGTCTTTGCCTGCGCCTTCGATGGCAAAGACATCTACACATAAGTAAGAAGAACTGATCTCTGTGTGCATGCACCTCAGTACATGGTGGCCACTATAGTAAAACTGATGTATCCATCCAGGTCATTTCAGAGCAGTGAGCCCTAGCGAGTCAATAAGTCTGTGCGACTATCCTTGTTTAAAGCTTTCTATCAGGTGTTTCATTAAATGAGGAGTTTGCTGGAGCTGCAGAAATAGGCAGGGCCACAGCTCTCTTTCTGCCTGCAGGACCTCAAAAGCTTCCACTGGTCCCCTGGGGACTGTGGTCCTGTGAGGGAGCTGCTCTTCACAGTGACAGGCGCTTTACACTTCCATCTGAACTAAGGCAGCCTGAGGGGGAAAATCATCAAAAACTTACTCAATCAAATTGAGCCTGGAAAAACAGTTTGAATATTGATTTGTGGTCCTTTGACCTTTTTGCAATTATGTAATTGGCCCTCAGGAAGAAAAAGCTCCTCACTGTTGACGTAAATAAAGTTATTAATTAGATTCTGACAGAAAACATTCAATCTCCTCTTAATTCTACAAATTAATTTTCATGGCAAAGAGTATATGGCATAATCTCCGAGCTTTTAAGATGATTTATAAAACATATATGGGATTATGACAAGAAAAGTTGAAATATTAAAAAAAAAAACAAATGGTAACCTCGGTTCAAATCTTAATATATGGGATCTTTCCAAGATACTCTTACTAGAGAAAACAAAATTTAAAAGACATTCTTTAAAGGTAATTCTAGATATATTATGTACAATACTGTGAAAGAAAAATCAAGTTGCTGATACTACTGAAAAAAATAACAATTAACAACAAATAACAAGGGGTATATCTGAGCAATTACTATCTTAGTGATGTCTGCACTACAGCAGATAAGAAACTTTATACAGTGGCGGTTAATAATAACAAAATTTAGATGTATTATCTTCCGTGCAAATGGAAAGGTTTTGATCCATTGGTTATATTTGGTAACTTCTAGTCAAGTGTCAGTAGATTTATTGTCTCCAGAGCTAGGCCTGAGTGACACCATCACGTTATCTCAGCTGACAGAACCACGAGTGGCTCACCCTGACTCAATTACTCTGAACGTTCTAGGAGACATTCTACGTTCCTAATAGTACAGACTTTAGAAGTAATTTGAGACCTGTGGCTTCGTAAGCCTGGCCCTGCCTTAGCCCAGTCTTGTCTTGGGGCCCTGCCCACTCATCCTGAGCCTGTCTCTTACCCCGGTTCCCCTCACCAGACCTGTGGGATGACATCCTGGCCCAGTCTCAGCCCCTCCCATGCCCACGGAGGGGCCAGACAGCCAGTGCTGGGGCTGTCCTCGCCTGCCCCCCACCCGCCTGGCTGCAAGGCTCTGCCCTGCCTCCCCCAGGAGCCCCAGTGGCCCCTGGTCCACAGAAAACTGCTGACCCTCACTATACCCCGACACCAAGTCCCTGGAAAGCTTTGCTTGAGATAGTATCTCCTTCCCCACTCTCTTCCCCTCCTACCTTGCTTAGGAACCACTTCCTAATCTTCCACCACGTACCTAAGGTTGTAGACATATATCACCAAGTAAAATTTCCCAAGTTAATCTTATTTGCTTCAGAACTACTGGGTTACCATAGTGCTTACAAACAGTCTGTAAATCCAAAGGTGTGCATTATTACATGATGGGACAATCTGGTTTCTAACTGAACATCTGCATGAAATTAAGTGAAAGATGAGGTTTCAAACTCACAGAGGTAGAGCTCCACGGGCTGCTCATAAAGGGAGTCCCACAAGGAAGGAGGAAGGTAGTGATGTATGTTTCATACCAGATATCATCTGGCTGACAGCAATGGAAAATTTGAACCAAGGGGAGAATAACTGGAAAGCTGTATGCATTAAAATTATGATTAAACTCTTTGCCCTTTTCTCCATTGGTGGAATCGATTCACCTTACACTTAATCATTTCCAGCCAAGCAGAGGTTGGAGACTTCATGGGAAGCCTTGGGACAACTGAGCCTCAGCTGTAGAATGACAGCTCTCAGAAATAACTCTATTTTCTGGCTTTCTTAGTTTTCAGTCTAAAAGAGAAAATAACATTTATAAATAGTCACAGGTGTTGTTCCTGTTGTGTTCGCGCTGTAAGTTAACATCATCTAGCATCATCAGTATCAAAAACCGTATGTCTGTCTGCAGGTACCGCCCAGGACGTAGACCTTCTTCACACAAACAAAAGCTGTTGTAGGATTATTATGTCCTTTTAAAGTAGGTCCTCTGTAATCACATTCCTTCAAGTGAATGTACTACTGAACATTCATTCAAGTTTTAAAATCTCACTGAATAAAAATCTAACCCATAAACTTGTGTATAACAAGATCTCTTCAGAGACTCTGCTTTGTATCTGTAGTTCTTCAATAAATCAAATGGTAGTCAGACCATATTTTCTTTTCCCCATTCAGTCACTGATATGACTCGAAACAAAGAAAGTATCATAAGGAAATATTTATTTTAAGCTTTACCACATCTTAAGAACAGTCACTCATCCTCTGTATAAACAATCTTGTTACAGATATAAATAGTTTTACTAATTTGGAAAAATTCTCACTATATACTACAATAATCATTCACACAAATAACATAAGAGCTGCAGTACATATCTCTTCAGTAGAGAACCACCAAGAAATAGATGTGAACCTTGAAACACAGACAAGAGTTAAGAATGAATAACCTGAAGATTTAATCAGAATTTGTAGATGGCAGGAAGAGATGCTCATAATGGCAGAACTGAGTTTTTGGCCTGTTGACTACTGCAGTGCCATAAATGATTAAGAAAATTTGTGTGAGGAGGCAACAAATTATTTGAAATTATCATTAAATCTTACAAAACTGACGTCAGTAACACAACTGCACAACTTTTATATGTCTGTGAAGTATGTCTATACAATCCAGGGCTTTCCTACGTAACAACACTGAAGAGATAGTTACAGTTCAGGACAGAAGAAACAAAAACTGAAATCACAAAAGAAATCAGCTTTGATATGGCAAGAGCTTTTGTTATAAGTAAGCATTTAGCTATTAATTATGCTGATCACTCAAAGTACTTTGCTGGTTACAAAATTGAAACAATAGATAATTCATGATTCAAGGCCTTACCTTTTTCTTAAGGAAAAAATATCTAAAACATTACTACAGAATTTGTTTACTTTATTAGGTTCAATACACTTTTCTACTTTATTTTTGCATTTCCAGATGTTCCTGCTATAATGTATCTAGCTGTGTCTTAGTTAAATCCTTAGGGTTTGTCCTGCTAAAGCTTTCTGGTCTTTTTCATGGCAAAGCACTGTACTGTCACCAAATAGCTAAACAAGCATTTGAAGTTTTCTGAAACTGTTTCTTATCATAACAGCTTCTAAGATTACACTCACTTGATAACTGAGAGCAGTACTATGGATTAGACCTTGCAATCAGCTGCCAGTCAAAAAGAAATCTAAGTAAGCCCCACCCGAGGGGATACAAACACCAGCACAACCACTGTCAATGCAGTGTAGCGGGCAATATGGCTGCTGACAGTCCTACAGACTTCTACATTTACCCTGAGAGATAACATATTCAGCTGCTCTCCGATCTAAGGGAACGTATAATTCCTACTTGCTTCTTCCGCTGGAAAAAGAAATAAAGTCGTAAAGACTTCTAGCCATTATTTCAGATGTGTTCAGAGGTTAAATAGACTTTGGTCCACATTCTGTCTTTTATATATCTCTCCATCTCTGCAAAAACTGTGTGCTAGTTCTGGACAGCAAAAATTAGTTCGTGTACACAAAGCTTGGGAAATGACTTATTATTAAATTAACTTTGCTGTGACTGTACAGTGCTAACTAACAGATGGCTAATTGTTATACAAATGGTTTATAAATAGTCAGAAAGATACTCTCTAATATTTTACTGATTTACCAGGAACTACTGACAGGTACAGCATTTCAGTACCTTATTTCAGCATGGTCTTGCTGACCTGCCACAAACAGGTAAATGTCGCACGCAGGCAAATTAATGAAGGAAACATGTCTGCTCAATTTCTAAAACAGAGGCTGCAGGCTTGAACAGGGTAAAGTCAGAATGCAGTCAGAGTCTAGATAATCTCAGCAACTGAAAACATGGAAGAATTCGTAGCTGAAAGTAGCTGCACATAGACCCAAAAGAGCTTTGTTAGCGGCTATCGCTGTATGTTCAACATTGTGGAGTTGGAGAGGAATTCACTGCAATTTATTATTAGATAGAAATTAAATTTGAAGAATCATTGAGATCTATTCAATGTAAAGTGCAACCCAAACTGTTTTGGGATATTCATACCAGAAGAAGTTTTTCAAAACTTTTCTCCTTTCCTAGTTAGTTGGACTAATATCAGCTGCATATGAATAACAAATGTAATTCCCTTTTAAGTATTTTTTCTTAAAACAGTATCCCAAATTAAATCTCCCCTATAAATGGTTCTGTTCAAGGCAGTTGTTTCAAATTCTAACATACCAACCCACATTTCTACCAGGGAGGAGAAAGAAAGGGAGTATGAAAGGAAAGAATTTATAGGCTCCAAGTATAGATTAGATATCCCCTCTTCATTCTTTCATTCCATGCCATTCATCTAAATATATTCTTTTTCATTTGCTCTTCTGTATCCTCTCCAAAAGCATGTTAAAAAGAATTAAAAATAAAAGTGCTTAGGACTGCATTTGGCCATCCAAATTCAGGCAGTTTAAGAGCTCAATACATCAATTAACAAAAAAACTCCCATCACAAATATTTTTGAAAGATTCATTTTGGTTTCAACCTATTCTTTAACATTTTATTTTATAAATTTCTGATCAATACTTACTTTAAGTTAACACTATTTAGCTCAGATTATATAAATCAGATCCTACTGCACTTTTAAAGTGCTTAAATGCTGCAGAAGGGATGCAGTATAACTATAGTCATCAACTGTAGATTAATCAGTGTAACAAATAGTGCCATGTTTTACGGTTATACCACTACTGTTCTCTCTGGCAGGTGTGTCAGAGAAGAATGGAGTGTATTAGAGCAAGAAAGGAATCTCCTGTGATGTGGCTTTACTAGGGTCATTGCCGTAGCATTGCAATTTGGAGCAAACCAAAGCCTGCTCTAGGTCATTAAATCAACATATCTGAAAATTAATATCCATAAGGTCTCTATCCCTTCTTTCTCTTAATGGAGCATTAGCTCAGGACCTAATAGTGAAACTTCCCATAGAATCAGTTAAATTTTGACTACAGGGATAGACTAAGATAGAAGATTACTTATAATATAGGAAAGGATAAAGCTAGAAAGGAATGAAAGCTTGCCTGTGGAAAAGTAAGACTAAGAAAACCCAGTAACTTTATTATTATAATTATTATCCTATATATTATAGTATTTTTAAGGAAGAATCAGTCCATTACAGATCCATGAATCTGAGAGGCAATAAAATAGCTTGATCTGGACTTCTTTTCAGTAAACCTTTGGCTTTCACATCATTGCTTACATCTGCAATTTCCAAATCATTATTCTACTGCCAAGCTATTGTACGCATTTCAGGATGGCAGCCAAACTCTAATAATGGCATCATTAAGAGAGAGCTATTGCAATGGTAAATGCTGTATTGCTTTGCTCATTTTGCCAATCAGTGATGTCAGTAATATCCTGTTCTTTAGGAACCCTAATTAAATTCTTTCATTGAAATAATCACCCACCACTTTGCAACTACAGTAATTCTTTGTTTGCCAGCTGTGAGAATTTCCTATCCTGCCCTCTCACATCAGCAATGTGAAGGGGAAAAGTTCATTTCACACTTATATAACGTATTCATGATTGAGGTAGGTAATAGACATTTTGCTTGTAATACTGAAGCCTAAGACACAAACTAAAACAGCTTGGAAGAAACTCAAGTCAAATAAATAATTTATCAAATACAGACTTAATAAAGTGTCTTCAGAAACTGCTGTCTTCTAATTAGTTGATCAAACAGCTAATACACTCATTGATGCAGGATGAATATGATCAGTCTTCATTTTGGATCTAAATCAACCAAAAGTAACAAATAGTATACTTTAACTATATCAAAAGTCATTTGCAGAAGGTTTGCATATGAGTAGGACTCTGGTTCATGAATTCTGAAATAAGAAACTAGCTAAAAACCATGCCAGCAAAAAGAGATTAAAAAGAAAGACACAGACTACCTGTAAGATAAACTTCACTTTTGATCCTCTTACTACCAGTTTTACACTGCATAATGGCTTGAACCTAGAGCAAATAATTATTTCTCCCATAACGCAGAACCCGATGTCTGAGGTTTATGCTGAATCCACTGCCAAGGAGAGCCGTTATCTAACAGTAGAAACCGAGAGAAACATTCTGGCTGAATGGAAGGAACAGAAACCAGTCAGTCACAATATGCCTTTGATAAACCTGTGTTAACTGTCCCTCCTTCTTCTGTTGCCTTCACCATGCAAAAGACTTCAGGAAGGATTTTTTCCTAGATACAGAAGCGGTGCTGACCAAACTGCAGCTCTCCAGATCTGTCTTGACTTTTAGATGGACATAAATTTCTTTCGTCACTCAATGCAGACCTCCCACAATTCTCACAAGGTTTCAAAGGCAAGAGGAAGTGTAGCCTCACAACATTAGCTGGTTTTCCCACCACACTTGCAGGCACCTGACCTGGTCAGATATGTATGTGCGGCTTAATTAAGTAGTCTCTAATTTGATCCTCCTCTACCACATGTAGCACCTCTCTTCCTAAACAGCAGACCTTGTCACTAAAGACTTAAGCAAAAAAGGTGCTAAGTACCTCTTTTTTTCCCCCACACTTATCATCATAAATTCTTCAACCTGATGACACAGTTTAAACCCTCATTTTCTTCACTCTCGCTGTTCCTGCCAGTGTACCTGTAGAAGCTGTTTTCATTAGCAACTCCAGCTGAGTGTTGACCTCCTAATGATATGTCAGTGTGCTTCAATGATGCTTCTATATTTCTCCTGTATTCGGTTCCCATTTTCACTCACTCATAAGTGATCCTGACTCCATGGTGGGAGAGTCCTAGGTTTCAGATCCTGTTCCAGAAATTAGTTCTGCAGTTTAATACCTATAGACTAAAAATACTTCTCAATTGAATTCACTGATCTAGCTCCATTTTGTCATCCTTTTCCAGCCCACGGGACTTGTTTTGTATTCTGCAGAGTTGTTGTATTTCTGCTGTGGAGTAGAAGTAGATATCACCAGCTTAGACAATATCCTCATGAGGAAGGTGCTCTTGAACCATGAGAGATCTAGCTGTGAACATCTTCAGGACAGTGGGGGACATGGGTGTATGTCTGAATTCAGAACTGGCGAGCTTTTCTGATCTCCCAGTCGGAGTAGAAAAGGACATATTTTTTCTTTCGTTATAGTTCAGAAATAAATGATTGGTGCTCTTCCTAAGGAGGATGCTACAGTCTTTTTTACTGTGCATGCTCTGAAGATATTAGATAAAAAACGGGTGTCTTAGAGGCCTCAGGTGGTAGAATACATACTAGGTGGATCTAAAGAGAGTATACTAGAAGGGAAAAGAAATCAGTAAATATTTCACTTTAAGAAGAAATAAATCATATCCTAGAGAGATTATATAAATTGGATCAGTAAGACTTAGGATACAAGTAATGGTCTGAGCCAAATGTGATCTCCAAGTTTAGGTCTAAGTGACAGATGGCTGATATTGTCGCCAGTAACTAGAGGGGGGAGGAACAGACTTTGGAATTCTGATGAGCTTTTGTCTAAACTGATGTTTGGACATTCACAAATTGATGACAGATATGTATGTCAGGATTTTACACTGAACAGGAGACACATGAACTCAAAGAGAGAAAATGTGTTTCAAGGTGCGCACAGTATCAAAAGATACCAGCCTTATTAACATCAGTGCTGTGGTATATCTGTGACACTTCGTGTGCCTGTCCACATCAGTCTGTTCAGCTTCTGCTCACAACTGCCAGCTATAAGAGAATTGCAACAATAGGCAGGTGCCCATGCATGGTTTATGTTGAGCAAGGGAATTCTGCGCCCTTCGCCACAGTGCTGAACAACAGAATTCATTCAGTGCTTCTAGCACAAATGTGAATGAAGGACTCAGCCTCTGGAGATGGGACTGACTAAGGAACAGAAAGGAAAAGGTAAGACCTAAACTGTGGTAATCCTGAACTCACTTGTTGCCCAAAAGGCCTAATAATACTACTGTGTTTTCAAGCAGTATAAGGATGCTTTTTTGACAACAGCAGAAGAAAAGATGAAAATAGCATTTTCTGTGGCTGGCACTGGTAGAATTATGGATTCAGAAGGAAAGACAAAAAGACAGAAGAGTCAGACACACAGTTTCACTGGAACCAATAAGCTCAGAATAAAAGGACTGAAACACTGACTAAAACACCTCCCCAAAGACGAATTTGGAACTACACTAACCTAAGCTAATAGTAAAGAAAGACAAGATTTTACTCTCTTATTTGAGAAGCAGAAATAGAAAGGGCACTCAAAGCTCAATTCAGGAAGGATTACGTATTTGAAAAGCAATTTAGGAAAAGCCAACACTGGTATAAAAATAGTCTCGATAGTCAAGAGATGCTGTTTTACTTAATGTTCAGAGTTGTCAGCAGTAATTTTTATCTCTACATACATCAAGTAGAAGCATTATTTTAGTATGAGAAGGAAGAGGAGCAGAGAGTAAAAGCTTTGGTGCTAAACCAAAGTTAGGTCTCTGTTACTTTTAGTTGTGGTCTGCGAATAAAAATAAATATCAATGAAAATATTCACTGTTACCAAAGCAGAAGGCAAGAGGCTATCAAACCATCAAATATCATTTAGTTCAAGTGTAAAGTCCCTATTATTGGAAATTTAGTTAATTAGCACTAGGCACAGACATTTCTTTGTATCACTTTCAAACTAGGGGTGAGAAAGACATTGTTCAAATTGAGCAAGTCAGCTGTGAAGGCGTGGAAATGCTGTTATACCAGCAGTAGGAACAAAAGAGAATTTGTACTTCTTAATGCATTTTTCCCATGAAAAAAATATTTTCATTGTATAATTAACTAATAGAAAGCCTGAAGAACAGCCACACATTTTGCAAGTTACCATAGTAGAAAATGGAGATCAGATGGTACTGTCTTCCTTTCTATTGCATTGTGTCTACATATATCCTTTTTATTTGCCTTCTATCTGACTGGTGAGTCTATGCATCCTTTCAACGTGCACGGCTTTCAACAGTGTTATTAGAAATAACAGAAAATGCAAAGTGAAAACAGTGTTTGTTTTTATCTATGCATTGGAAAAGACAGATTCCTTTAACATCCTTAGAAACCACATGGGAAGAAACTACACTTTTTATAGCATGATTAGATTGTTTTGTTTTACCTGGCATTCCCTGCCATAATTGAAGTGTCCCCAGCTGTCAAAGAAGAGGCTGAAATTTGGCAGTGACTTGATAAATAGCCAACAGTGCAAGTGTTGTTGTTCCATGTCACAGAGTCAGAGCAATAATAACAGCTATTTTCTCAGGGCAACAAAATAATTTTTTTGACTCAATGACTGCTTGTCATTGATTATACTAACTATACGCATCTTTTAGTCAAATTCAATCGACTCAAGAGGCTGACTGCTTTGAAAACCATGTATTGCTTCCTGTACATGCTTTAATATAAGCATAGGACAGTTACACAAATCAGGAATTATTTCTGATCTCCTAAAGAAAGAACAAATCTTTCTGGATTCATTCAAATAGCATAAAAGTTGGGCAATAAAATGGCTGGCTGGCTCGTTCCTGGTCTGAAAGTCAAAACTGGGTTCTTCAGCTCTCTATCTAATGTCTATAGTGAGGCTTTTTGCTGGATACAAAACAGGAGAGTCAGAGAGTCGCATACAGTCCCTACATTAAGCATGGATCTACTTAAAATTTGACAAACGAAAAATGTATATTTTATACAATACAATATTATACAATTTTATACTATTTCCACGTAGCTAGAGAATTGAACCTTCAGGTGAGAACCTTTTTAATTGACACTTGCGTGAATTTCCTTCTTACTATGAAAAACTTGAGTCTAACTTAGTCTAATTCTTCCAACCATCAGTTCATACATTATTTTGGATGCACAAGGGAAGCATAGATGCACAATTCAATACATCATTAAAAATACTTTTTTTAAGTTTTAACTTTTTCCTGTGATTGGCAGAGACAATAAACTCTTTGTTGTTTTTATAGTATTATTTATCAGTTGAGAAGGCATTTTATAATGAGTTAATTGGAGAATGTCATATTTGTAATTGGAGCTGGATGTGTTGGATTCAGTGAGAACATGATAAATTGACATGCCAAATATGGAAATCTTGGACTCATATTGCTGGCATGCAGAACAAGAAATATAAATTAAAATTTGCTTTCTACATCTTAGAGTAGCTAAAATTTGCTACTACATGTGATCTACTAGCAGAAAAGTTCATGAAGCAAGTAAACCCATTCAAAATTTTGCGTATTTGTGGAAAGACTGCGTAGCATTCAACTCATGTTAGTAGTTCTAAATCCTGCAGTTTAAATGATTTAGAGTAGACTAGAAATTGAATGGCAGAAATAACTTCAGCAATTTCTTCAAATTTAAGCTACCCCGGAAACCAAAAATTAATAATCTGAGAAAATCAGAAAGCAGATTCTGTACCAGGAACCATTTTTCCCTAGTTATTCCTTATTATCTGGGAAATCATCTGTGTATAAACATTTGACTAAAACACAATTTAGTCACACAGCCTCAAAGAAAATCTTAATGTCTATGTGTCATGTTTTCATAAGCTGATAGTGATATTTTTACAAATTCTGTTTGGAGCCACCAAGTTCGACACATTAGCTCCCTGTGACAGATTGCCTGACGGTATATACTACATTCTGAAGTTAAAGGTTTCTCTCTAGTAAAACCTGCTCTAGTTTAATTAAAGGTGTGATTTCAAATCCACAAGACGAGATGTGATAAGTTTGTCTGCTATAATCCAATTCACACTTCATAGACATTTTTCAAGTCATTTTCATCTCAGGTTAAATCAAGACATGCCAAGATTGCACTGAGTGTACCCTCATGGACAAACTAATTCAAATCCCTTTTAACCAATATAAAACTACACTTGTAAAAATTCGGTGTGGTATGTTCTAACAGGGCTAGTAGCTGTAACAAGAAAATGTGATATGTGGCTCTTAAATGACCCAGGCAACTAGGAAAATCAGTATATCTGAAAAGGAGGCTATGAAAAAGGTAGCAATAAAAAACAGAACAGCATTGCCTATATATCATAAGAAAGATTTCAAGCTTGTACCATCCAAACCTTATTTTCACAATTCCTTGAACATGTTTTCACTGTTCTATTTTTTATTCCACAGGCTGTGTCAAGTATAACACAGTTTAATCCACCTACTCTTTAGTATTGCACAGTTTTCATAGCTGAGATGCATAATTAGGCTTTGATTTGCAGTTTCTAATTAGCAGCAGAAGCAGCATGTAAGTAACAAGCTGTAGCACGGAATTACCAGATTTAAGGAGGCATAATAATTTAAATTACTCCTATATATTGTTGGATCCTAAAAATGTAACCACTTAGGAAAAAGTTATGAACATATTGAAGGCGAATCACCAAAAATCATATGATTATAATACAACTGAAGTTTTAAAAATGAAGTTTAAAAATTCTTGTTTAAAACTCTAGGCTTGGAAACAATTTTGAAAATCTGTAGTACTACAAACTGGGAAAAGAAGCGTAATTTCTTCAAATATGTTGCTCTGTCTCTTAAAAGATATAGCAGATACAGAAGATGCCATGGAATGAAAGAAGAAATGATTATAATATATATTGAAAACTCCTAGTATTAACTAAATGGAAGATATTTTAAGACATTATAAGTGTGTGCACACTGTCAGCATAAGAATTTCTTAAACTTCCATACTAGAGGATCAAGGAGTCCTGGATCTGGTCTGAGATCAGCTCCAATGCTGAGGAATGAGGGTAGGGATTATTTCACCTCCTAAAGAAACTTGTTCTAGTCTTCAGTTACTGTAGAGGGATCAAATACTCTTACAAATTTTTTTACTCCTTTTAATACATTTTTGTTAGTACTACTTATTCCAATAGCATTGTTCAGTTCCTCCTTTATCTTTGCTAAATCCATCAATTTAGACTTGTTACTCTCAATGGAACAGTTCCTTATGCTTTGTGTCATAAGAAGAGATAAAAGGAGACATCGTCAATTACTAAACTATTCAACTATTGAGTTCACTATTATTTGCAGCTTTTCTAAAGCAAACATAACTAAGTTTTAAACTATATTAAGCTTAAAGTGTTTTTCTTTGTACCACTTCTTGTCATCTGTATATGACCTCTTCATAGTCTTTCAATAGTCTTTTTGAGTCAGAGTAAGAATTACAGTATCATTGCTGAGATCAGACTGTTGATTTATTGGTATAGCAGCATTATAATGTATTCCTTTCTACTCCCCATCCTATTCTTTATTACCATAACATCTTGTTTCCATTTTGTACAACTGCTGCTCATTAAACCACACTCTTCATCCAGCTATACTCCAAAGTAGACAGGCCCATTTCCTGAGTTAATACAAGTAATTTGGAACCCTGCATGACAACTCAAAAAATTATGTAATGGCTCTGGAGGTGTTTAAAGAGATATTTTCTCCCTTCTAGAACAACAGGGAATAAATACTGCTTTCAGATCTCCTACAGGACATAAATATCAAGCCAAATACATCATCCAGAAAACAGTGCAAAATATAGAGAAAACATAAGAGATGGATTTACTAGAACTGAAATAATGCTTTGATCTCCCCACTGGGACAAAAATTGTATCAAGTTTTCTTTTCATAGAATTTAGTTCATTCAGAGATTAAGCCATATTGGTAAAAAAACCAAACATCACTTGTAGTTCAGGTCTTGATGAGGAGAAAAATGTTCACCTGCGTTGGAGAAGGTAGACAGCTGGAACGGGATGTACCACAGGCATTGAAGTGATGCATCATTTCAGTCTGTGTTACCTATGTGGAAGGGTTCTCTGGATCTGAATGTTTTTTCTTCATTCAGGTAATAGTCCTAAAATTATTCTTTCCTGTCTTTACTTATTTAGAAGCATCTCTTACTTACAGAGCCCAAATTAAAGCCGATAATCTTTGTACTGCAACAAATGGAATTGAACACCACTTCCCATGATCTTCTCCAGTACCACGCAGTACCTACAGGACAGCCATAACCCATACAAGTTAGCATTACCCTAGTTGACTGAGACACCAGCAATGGCATTAATGTAGCAAGAGAAGAGTCTAGACACGCTTTGCAGTGAGAGCTTAGCTTTGGGCAGCTGTGACTATGTTCTTCCCCCTTCAGAACTGAATGCAGCTGCCTGGGCAGCATCATTCTCAGAAAGCTCAGCTGATTAATCTCTGGCTAAAATTAACCACTTTTGGATTCTTGCTAAAAGGATGAAATTACAATCACCAAAGTTTTTCATCCTACATCTACTTCGTGTCATGCATTTGACATCAAATTATGTTCATGCCTCTTCTGACCAAGACGATTTCTGAAATATGTGCAAACAGACATGTTGGTCCACTTGCTCACAAAGGACACCACTTTCATCAGAGGAAGAAGCACGTTACATGGATGTTGCAGTGTTCTCACACACAGTTAACGGCCTGAATGCAGTCAGAAGGCTGGTGTTAAACTGCTGCACTGAGAAACACTTGGAAAAGCACTGGTTTTCCCACCATTGTGAACCTACTTCTGGCACTTCCTTTCATCTACTCTTACTGGTTCAAATAATGACATTAGAGACTCACAGAGTGGGGAAAGATAATGTGCTATCCAAAAAACAATTGGTTGTAGTAGGGTCGCTGACAAAAAAGTAATGATAATACCATGAAGGGTAATCAGAGGCAGACTATGCTAGTGATGTGCTTCAAGTGTAGGCTTTTCAATAGCTGTTACTCAGCAACTGAATTACTGCGAGCTCTCTACCCAGAATAATGACCCAATGGCTTATAATATTATTAAATGAATGTTCATCTCTCTCTTTCCTGTCTCAGACAAGACCCAACATACAGAGAAATAAATAAAAGATGATGTAACCAGGTAACCATGTAACATAGTATTGCCATTGCTAGTAACAGGCCATAAGTTTGTACAGAATTACAAGGCCTCCGGAATGAGACTTGTCAGGCTTGCTCTGTCTGAACTTTTCTTGACCTGCCTCCAGCTTTGTTTTACTTAGTTTAACTGTGACAGCAATTTCTCGCATTGACCTATTTCTCGTATTTGTCTATGGCGAATTCATTTTACTTTTGCTTGTCTGTGTAGTCCAATTTCACATACTTTTACACAGAAAGCAGTAACAAGCAGTTATCCTATGCAGAATGAGTTATTTACGATTCTGAGTGATGAAGTCTAGTATAACACCGGAGTCTTTGGGCAGTGAAGACAGGATGCAGTGAAGAGGGCCACAAGCGCAGGATACTGAAAGAAAGGGCACAGGCTGGCACTGGAAAACCCTTAATTATAAACAACTTACTCATTATCAATTAAATAAATGCAGACCTGGACCTGGACAGAACTTGTTTTATGGTGTAACAAAGAAATACTATTTAACATAAGGAACAGCATCATATATAGTAACTTCAGGTGAAACGGAGAACTGCGGACCAATGAAGACAGTGCAGAGGTATAAAAGCATGCTAGCAAATGTATAAAAATCACTTCTAGTCAATCCTACAGTGAGCAAGAAGAAACTATCAACACAAACATTATAATCCTCATGGCAAAGGATTCAAGACGCTGACAGTTCAGTGTAACACTCCATCAGTGCCATCATCAAGCTCAGCACCCAGAGAAGCAGTGAAAACATGAGCCTAACATTAGCAGATGGGGAAGGAACTACAAAGTGTGTACACAACAATTTTAACTGTGTTATTATTTTGTCTTTCTTTTTCTGTAAGAATTCAACCAAGACTAACCATGGTTCTTGACTTAGACTATTAAATTCTGAATTGAAAAACAAAGGAGTATACAGGGAGTATTTCTTCTTGTAAACAAGATTTTGAGTGTAACAATGAGAAATGGAAAACTGTTCTGTATGCACTAAGACTGAAAAAACCCAGCTATCTGGAACAGTACTCTCTATTTTCCATCAGTAGTTGAAGGCATACAGATAAGCCCAGCCGGCTAATATAATCACAAACACAGATTATATGAAAAATCTAAATTAAGATGACCTAAAATAACAATACATAACACATAGTGTAATACAAACAGAAGGCAAGTCAGAAACTTCTGTTTACATTTTGTTACAGCATAACTACATGGAAGGATTCAGTGATATTAAAGCATATTACATTTAAGTCTGACCACTAACATAATTCCATACTGCACATAATCAACTTTGAATATTAATTGCCATGATAGATTGTAGAAGGCAATTGCTTAATATAATTAAGAGAAAGTATTGAATTTTTATTTGAACCAATGAGTACATTTCAGGAAGCATAAAATGGACTGAGAACAAAGAGACTCTACTCCTGACAAATTTTGCATTCTTATCTGAAAGAAAATGCAATAAAGCCTCTGACTTCCATCAGGGGTGATCTGTTAGAGGCAAAACGACTCACAGGGCAAAAAACAGTCTCTAGTGGAGGTCAAGGAGAATCCCCATCTCTGAAAACATTACTCTACTATTGCTTGCCTCTTCCTCACTGGCAACTGTTCAAGACACTGCTCTAAACTATAGGGACAACTTATCTGATTGAATATAGCAACAACTAGAAATCCAAAGAATACCCTGAAAATCTAGAAAAACTCCCAAGTTAATTATGACCACTGTTGACCAGTGACATCCAGTGCACAGGTTCCCATGCTATAAGAGCTCTATCACAGAAGAGTAGCCATTTCCTTTTTTCAACTTTAAAGCACAAAATAACACATTACCTTTCTCCTAACGTTCAACTGCCTCAAGAAAAATAACAGTTTAGCACATAATCGTTGACAGGAAAAGACATTTAAAGAAGGTGGTGGAGAGAGCCAGATTTATAAAATCTTTACTTGAGCCATAAATAAGGAAATCTACATTTTAGTTTTTATGTAACTGTTTGATGAATGTAGGGCTACTTTATCCAAAAAATAAACCCCTTCATGCAATTATTACTACATAGTAACTTAGCTGTCCTGAATTCTTTTAGGGTTCATTTAAACTATACCTGTTAACAAGGTGAGAAGCACACAGAGACAACAGCCCTTCTAACACCAGCTAGAAGGATGAAATAGTACGTAAGCAAGGTAGATGATAGAAATAAGATTTTTATATTAATCTGATAATGTGTAGAATTCAGGTTGTCAGAGACACCCAGCAAAATTATTGATATCCTGTAAACAAACCAGGTTATTTACATATTAAAATGGGATAAAAAATAACATACATTATCTTTTCTTAGCTATATAACTGTGTTGTCTTCTTAGCTATAGAACTGTGCTGTCTCTGTGCTTGGGGAAGAGTGGCTGAAGAGCTGCCTGGCAGAGAAGGACCTGGGGTGTTGGTTGACAGTCGGCTGAACATGAGCCAGCAGTGTGCCCAGGTTGGCCAAGAAGGCCAATGGCATCTTGGCCTGTGTCAGACACAGCGTGGCCAGCAGGAGCAGGGAGGTGATTGTGCCCCTGTACTCAGCACTGGTGAGGCCGCACCTCGAGTGCTGGGTTCAGTTTTGGGCCTTTCACTACAAGAAGGACATTGAGGGGCAGGAGTGTGTGCAGAGAAGGGCAACGAGGGTGGTGAGGGGGCTGGAGAATCAACCCTATGAGGAGATACTGAGGGAATTAGGGTTGTTTAGCTTGGAGAAGTGGAGGCTGAGGGGAGACCTCATCACTGTCTAAAACTGCCTGAAAGGAGGTTGTGACGGGGTGGGTGCTGGGCTCTGCTCACAAGTGACAAGTGATAGGATGAGAGGAAATGGCCGCAAGTTGCACCAGGGGATGTTTAGACCAGGCATTAGGAAGAATTTCTTCACTGAAAGGGTGGTCAGGGATTGGAACAGGCTGCCCAGGAAAGGTGGTGGAGTCCCCATCCCTGGAGGTGTTTAAAAAACGTGTGGATGAGTTCCTTAGGGACATGGTTTAGTAAGGGGACAGGAACGGTTGGATTCAATGATCTCGGACGCCTCTTCCAACCTTATGATTCTATGACTCTATGAAAAGGTTGGATATTAACCTAGGAGAAGGTGCCCTCTAACACAGGGAGATGAGACTCTTTTTTTCATAACATTTTTCTTGGTCAAACATGCCTCACCTTTCAGGAGTCAGATATCTGTTTTTGCAGATAAAATGTTTCCATCCATGATGGAAAAAAAGTAAATGCTATTTCTGGAAAAAAAGGAATAGGGATATCAAGTTTCTGAAGCTGGATTTCACAGTACTGAGAAGCAGAAAACATTCTTCCACTAATTGCTACTTGATTTCATAACAAGAATAATTAAAAGAACACACACAGAGCTTTTCCCCAGCACTTAGAAAAACATGGCAGCTTGTCATAATCCTCTTTCCTTTTTGCTGACAAGCAAGCAACTGTAAAACAAATCTTTCGGTAACATCTTTGTCTAATTTCACCATGGTTCAAAGGCAGGTGCTTAACCAAATATTTGGGAAACTAAAATACTATTTGTGTACTCAGGAGAACAGCTCAGGAAATCCTCAACTCAGGAAAACTTCCTTAACTTGTTAGGATGCTCAAGGCATCTTAGGAACCTATATTTTCAGGTTTTAACAGCACATCAATAGCAGAAAATAATGGTCTTTCAACAGGATGAGAGTAAGCTTGTTTGCCTGTCATTTTGCAGGAGCCTAGCTTTAACCTCAATGCTCTGATAAGCACTTTGACTGCAAGGTGGAGGCTGCGTTACTGACATTCTACTGCAGCTCATGTTGGTTGTTGGTCCGCTTTAAGCTGCCACAGCTGCTTCCTCCACTGCCTCCCTGCATTTTACACTACTCAGTCAAATCTTCTATTTATAACAAAACAAGGGATCTAATTTTTATTGAGTATTAGGATAAGCCAGTTTTGTGCCCAAATAACTTTAATAATAAAAAAATCCTCAGTTAAAACCATCATCTTGCATTTGTTCGCAACCTGAAATTTACACAGGGGCACTGAATTCATCCCCAGCTGTCTATAGAACTGGGAACAATGTAGGTTAAGGTTCTCCACATAAAAAACGAGAGCAGAATCTACAGTTTATCTCTACAGGCTTCATGTCTAAAACTCTGCTTTTCTCCACAAGAGCAAATTGAGTAAGTGGTTTCTCCATAGGCAGCCTTCAATGGCCTTGTCAGGAAGCAAAAAGCGAAACAAAGAAATGAAACAAACGATAAAATGAGAAATAATGCCTAATAATTAAGGAAGTACAGCAAACTAATCCTATTGTATTTTCTGGTTTTATACACTGGGGACCAAATATAGAAGTGATGTGAATCAGTTAAGACTGAACTTCATCCTAATTCTTCTTGTCAAAATCTCTGTCAGTGAATTGGAGAGGAAATTTGGAAAAAAAAAATAAAAGCTACCTAGTGGAATATTCACTTCACTTCCCAGTAACAGAAAGAGTGAAGTTGCTATTTTTACGGAGGTTTTTCTTCATGCAACATCCTAAAACATAGCCTAAAACTCCCTAAATATGCATATACGTACATAGATAACTTATATACATGTTCATATATATCTGTGTATGTATGTATTTATATACACACATGTAGACACTTTTGTTTCAAAAGCCAGATTGTGGTTTTACTTCCCAAATCACTGGAATATCTTATCACAGAATCAGAATGATGGAGGTCAGAAAGGATTTCTGGAGATCATCTACTTCAACCCCTCTGTTAAAGAAAGTTCACCTGCCATCATAGAAGGCTCTCAGATTGGTGAAGCATGATTTCCCATTGGTGAATCCATGTTGACCACTCCCAATAACCTTATTTTCCTCCAGATGCTTGGAGATGACATGCAGAATAGACTGTTCCACCGTCTGTCCAGGGATCAAGGTGAGGCTGGCTAGCCTGCAGTTTCCTCAGTCCTCCTTCTTGCCCTTTTTGAAGATTGGATTAACGTTGGATTTTCTCTGGTCCCCATACACCTCTCCTGTTCTCCCTGATCTAATGGAGAGTAGCTTAGCAATAACATCCACCAGCTCTCCCAGGACTCCTGGGTGCATCCCATCAGAGCCTATGGATTTGTGGGCCTCCAGTTTGCCTAAATGTTCTATAACCACATCCTCCTTGGCCAAGGGAAAGTCTTCCTTTCTCCATACTTTCTTTCTTTCCTCCATGGTCTGGGATTCCTGAGGGCTGGCCTTGGTAGTAAATACTGTAATAATGAAGGATTTCAGTAACTCTATCTTATCTGTATCCTCCATCACGAGAGCACCCACCTCATGCATCCCTGCACACTCTGACAGCATTCTTATATTCCTCCCAAATGGCCAGTCCCTTTTCCCACATTCTATGAACTTCCATTTTAATGTCTTCCAGAAGCTCTGTGCTCATCCATGCAGGTCTTCTGCCTCCTTTGCTTGATTTCTTACTCCTAGGGATGCATCGATCTTGAGCTTGGAGGAAGAAATGCTTGAATACTGATCCATTCTCATAAATCCCTAACCCATGGGATTTCTCTAAGTAGGTCTTTGAAGAGGCTAAATTTAACACTCCTGAAATCCAGGATTCCAATCCTACTAAGTGCCCTGCAATTATGCAAAGGATCCTGAACCCCACGATCTTGTGGTAATGAGACAATGCATACAGTCCAGGAGAAAATCCATGATGATGAACCATCATTCAAGCAATTCAAGCAATTCAAGCATTCAAGCAATAAGAACATTGTGTCTCTTGCTATTTTAACTCTAAGGGCTGTTAGCAATTCCTTTCTTGGTGGAGGCCTGACAAGCATTAAGCAAGTTTGGCTCCATGAGCAATAAAATGTTTCACTTTTTTTTCTTTTCTGTCCTGGGAAGAAAAATGGAGGTGGTTTTAGATACTACCAAGAGAAGAATAAAGATTCCTTTGGTACTTCCTTTGTATTTCTGCTTTTCTATGAATCTTTCTCATTTCATTTATCTGGCGGGTGGGTTTGGTACTCTGAATGTTAACTACAGTCCTCTCAAAACTGGATAATTTTTCAATCTTCCACTGCAACAAAATATCTTGTTATTCAATTACCTTGATTTTTGAGGAAAATAGCTATCACTAAATGATTTGTACTTATGCAAATTCAGATAGATTTAACAACAACAAGTCAGATGTTGAAAAGTAGAGGAATAAGACGATAATTTTTTCTTGTAGGAAGAACAAATATGAGACTCCTCTAGAAACCTATCTGTATGAAGTATCACATTTACTTTACAACGTTTCCTCATTCTGTGATAATACTCTAAGACTACTGTAACAGTATTGGGAACATTTCCACTGGTCAAAATCTGTGAGGTCTTAATGACTGTCTAATGGCTTTTGACATCAAACATGTTGTACGTCAGCAGAAGACAGCCTGCTCTCAATGAAACTAGTTTTGTAAGAAGGTGGTGAACTCTGGGTCCAGGTTCCTCGCACTTTAGTGTTTTCATTTGAAGAGAATAAGGTATGTTTTAGGATTTGGGGTTTTTTTGGTTTGGGTTTTTGGGAGGGGTACAGGTGTATTTAATTCTTCCCTGGTAACCAGTTATAAGTCTGACCTTATGTACATTTGATTAGCCAGAATCAGTCTCATTGAATTATTAGTAAAATTCTCATGTTAAATTGACTCAGGAAAGGAAGAATTGTTTTTAAATAGCTCTTTAAATTTTTCATAGAATCATAGCATCACAGAATGATTTGGGTTTCCAACGATTATACATCCTCAGTAGTGAGGAACATTTCTTATATCTGAAGAGAAAAAGGTATATATTGTCCAATAAAGAAATTTTTTCAGACCAGCGTAATATATACATCCATATTCCAGTTTCTACATAGAATTGACTTAGATCTTGATACTGTTTAACATCCATGATTTCAACTTACATTAGAAAGATAGTCAGAATAACAATGATACATTTATTGGGACATCATAGGTTTATTCAAATCTCCTACACAACAGGATTTTTTACATTTTAACCACCAAATGTTAAAACAATGCTACAGTAGTTAGATACCGTTTAGTAATTAAAGGACTCAGGTGATTCAAGATCAAAGAAAAGCACAGCTGTAATCCCTCCTGCAGTACATCACCCACAGGCCTGGTGCAAAGGAGGCCACCTCACTCTCTAACCCTTTGTTAATTAGAGATTCCCAAAATCAGGCCTTAGAAAATAAGGGTTACTTGTGTCTCTGCTGGTATTTCCTTTTTCCTATCTATGGTTTTCTAAATAATAGCTTTGCTAGATGCTGAAGACAGGTCATTTCCAAACCTCAGCTTGGCTTACTTTTGCTTTGTTCAAGAAATACTAATTCCATTTCCAAGGAAATAAACCTTAAGAGAGAAAGTCATACTGTGTCCTGCTGTTAAGATAGAAGCTCTGCCTTTTTTGTACCACTTCTTTATAATCAGAAAGCCATAACATACCAGCAGCTGGTGAAAAATTCTAACAGATTTTGAAGCCCACTGCTCTCCTGTAGAATTTCAACCACGTTCTTATACATAAAATTGGCAGGTTTCCTTTGTAATATTAAATATATTAAACTGAATAATCCAGAACTACTTAATTCCACTTGAAATGTTATTGCTGAAAGATAAAGACCCTCCCGTCCAGTCCAGTTCATGAACTTCAAAGAAGATCCTTCTGAGTTCATAATCCAAATTAAGAAATCTGCAATTGCATAATCCTTCCCCCCCACTTCTCCCCAAATTGTGTCTCTGCTGCCTTTCATTTGTTAAATTTCAGATAGTGGCTCAATTGCGTGTTCCTTGAAAAAAGTTGTCACTTACACTTTTATCAACATCTTCAGTAAAATTATTTCCTATTCAAATTAGAAAAACTGGAACCATTATGTAACAGGTGTAAGCAAACATTGTTGTTCCTCCTCCTTGATAATTCACCTACAAATATTACTGACTTTCATTTTAATCTTTCAAAGTTCCAACTTCCTGGGTTGACATGAGCTAATGAAAACAGGTACTGTTATCTTTTCATATACATAATAATAATACCTTATTCTTACATATAAAACAGCTAATCAGAAAGTACACTGAAATAAAACTTATTCAATTAAAATAATATGTGTGTAAAGTTAGAACCTTGTTATTTTTGTGCATGGGGTAGAATTTCATGGTCATTTTACACTTGCTTTCAGTCCAAACATAGCTTATTAATATGTGGGAATGCTAAGCCTTTTGATGGATTTACACACTTTCATCATGTTACACAGGCATATCCCCAGTACAAAATTTTATAGCCATACAGTCCATGTAAGTAATTTTTTTGACCAAAAAAAGCAAAATTAGAATGATTGGCAGTAGATTACAGAAGAGTGAGAAAGCTTCAACAGTTAATTCCAGTAGTTTTGTATATTGCACATAATATATGAGTTAATAGATCACCTTAATAGAAAGCACACCGCCCCAGTAATATTGAAAATACACTCTACACTCTCATGTTACTTACTATGACTGTATCAGAGGAACTGTGTAAAATCTCCTGTTCAGATTAGGGATGAGAGTTGCCTTTTCCTGTAGGAAGCAAAGAACACGGGTTCACAACACAGTACACACAACACATGCTCTTGCTTTCCTCAGTTTAAATCATTGGAGTAACTCTAGTTTATACTAGTTTGTTCATGTTTCTGTTACATTTGAAGTGTGAATCCAAACTTAATTTCTTTCTGGAATTTAGAAGTTTTGCTTCAGCCTTACTTATTTTTTTCTCTACTCTGGCTACTATCAAGTTGCGTGACATGTTCACGCGTGTAAATCTAAAACTGATTATTTTGTAAGAGTTCACATAGAAGATATCTATTTTTCATTAAATTCTAGATTTCTTCTCTGCTCTTTGATGTATCAAAACTGTCCAACTCCTGTCATGAAGAAGCTGGCAACAGCTTTTCAATGGTGGCATTCCTGCACTTGAAACTGGATTTCTCCACATTCAGAGTCAGATTCCCAGCATTTCTTACCATCTACCACCAAACTGACACTATCACAGTAAATTTCCCTGTTTTCACTTTAGAAGAGAGGGTAAAAGAGAAAAAAGGTTATGATATGATCTTCAAATATTTATGTTGGTCATTAAATATGAGGATATGGACCAGCTTTGACAAGAATGCTAAATCCAGAATACCATGAAATAGCCCAGTACCAAGGTACTTTACAATAAAATGATAAAAGAGCTATGTAAAAGACGAGAAACTGTGTTTAATACCATTTTTTTTCCTAATTTGGTGTAAGACTTTCAAATTTGAGGCAAACGGCTGAACTATAACTTACTTTTTAGAGAAAGACATCACAACTTCACGTTCCCTCTTCATTTCTTTTAAGAGACAGATTTGATGACTGACCAGAAATGTGAACTTTAGTGATCACTGTAATAGCATGTGTTTTTTTGAGGGTTTTGGTTGTTCACTTTACATTTTGTTTCCTGATCATGTCTTTTTTCCCTAACAGAGTGACTGGGTGAGATACAGTGCTCTGGGACGGGCACTGGACACTTTGACAGTTTCTACTTGCTCAGTGTGACATAGGCTATAAGGTGGGCCAGACAGGAGAGTCAAAGCAAGGACTTGGGAACTGGGAGAAGCCTCAGAGAAGACACTGAAACCAGAGGCTGTGGTGCAAAATTTGCTGCCACTAAAATTGCTATTGTGCTGGCTGGAAATGGGGACCTTCCTAAAAAGTCCTAGGGTAGGTAAAAGGCTGTTTGTTAGATTTTATCTTTCTTCCCCTGAGCTACTTTCAGTTTTCAACTTTAAAAGTCACTGTTGCTAGTTTTCTTTGAAATAAAATTGGATTTTTTAGTTAAGATATCTAATAGTTTTTAAAAGTCTCCTAGGAGAATACCATTCATGCAAAGATCTAGGTAGGTCCACTATAAAGCTGGGGTCACCTTAGACATCTGGTCAGAATTAGATTACGTAGCTCTCTAGATGTATTACTCACAGGTGACTTAATACCTGCTGTTATATTTTCTAAGTTTTCCCATGCATTCATGAACATAAGCTTGATGGCTAATCTAAAACTGAGAATTCAAACTAAGAGGCAGGAAGCCTACAAGCTAATTCTTGCCATTCTGAGATTAAGGTCCTGCAAAAATTCAACCCAAGGTCTCAAAACCAGAACACTCAAGCTTTATTGTCTCTGTTTCCAGTAAGTCTGTATGAGCTTCAGCATAATAACTTTTTTCCTAAAGCTGGATTATTCATTGCTGTGCTCTTGTGTAAAATTCCTATTTATATTATGTTCATGCTACTACAAGGATAGTAGCGCTTTGACTTACTTTGAAAACTGTCATGAATGATGACAAAACAGCAAGAAGTGACAAATCATCTAAATAGATAGGTTTCCTAGGAAACTGAAATTGTCTGAGTTTTTCCAGTATCAAATTGTAAATGAAATACAGAAAAAAGTATAGTCTTGTGACATTTTCCTCCTTTTATACCCGTGATTCTCCTAATGGTATCTCTTAGAGAATTCTCTCTTATCGTTCAAGTCCTTGCCAAAAAACTGAATGAATGTCCTCTGACCGTTGGTATGTACTTTAATAATCTCCTGCATTTCTGTTCCAGGTTAATGGAAAAACAGGAAAGGGAATTATGCCTTTTATACAGAAACACAAAAAGAAGATTTGTTTTTCTATACAATTCTAAGAATTGAATTTCTGGGTATTTTGTCATAATATATTGCCAGAAAGTCTGGGGTTTGTTTAGAACAAATATATGTAAAAGTCTAGAGGAATACTGCAGGTGAAAGGGTAAATTCCATTCCTGGGACATGGTGTTTCTGATTTCAACTGAAGTTCAACAACAACTGAAGAAGCTCTTAATGAGTTTGATACTATTATATTTTACTGAGTTAGAGCAGTAAATCAGAGGTAAATGTTTTTCAAACTAATCTATCACAAAACACCATGTCCTAAATTGGATTGAACTGATGATGGCCATGATGTATTTTAATACAACTCTACTGAAATGGAATTTTTATAATTCCATGTATTTTAGGACCAGAATACATTGCTATAGAACTCATGTCTGAGCTCTTACTTAAGACATACTCAGAGCCTCAAATTCAGTTTGAGGTTGGTTGTATCCTTTAGAAAAGCACCCAACTTTGATGTAAAGCATTCAATAATGGAATATCCACTTTAGTATCTTAATGATTTCTCACCTACATTTTTAAAAATATGAGCCATTTTCTGTCTAACTACCTTTAAACCAGATCTTGTTGCATGACAGTATTTATTTATTGTTAGATTAAAATGTCAAGAATGATCTACTTCCAGAAAAGTGATTCTCTGTTAACTCTCCTCAAATCATCATTTAAAGATGTCTTGGAAAAAAGTGACTATCCTTTCCCTAGGCCTCTCAAGGCAGGCGTGGCTAATCAGGTAATAATCCTGGACCACCCACTACCCTTACTGTTCCTTCAGGAACCCCATCTGGTTTGAAGGTAAGGGTGTTTCCACAGAGGAATGTAAGGTAGAACTGGCCATACTCTATGTTTGAGGCCAGACCCCATTCTGTGCAAGCACAAGTTCGGAGTTCTATTTCAGTGGAAACAAAAAACCCCATGTGGTGAGAGCTATTATTCACTGTGTTATGATCACAAATGTGACACAGTTAACTAATTTTCACATGCTCTCATCAGCCTTTTCCTCCATGTTGTTTTGGTTCTTGTATATGATAAGGATGGTTTTTATAATAGATAAGGAAAAAAATTTATTTTTCATTCATATATTATGAGTAGGAGGCAGGTAGGAGAAGGCAGGTCCTTTCTCAAGTGCTTTAGTAGATCATTAATAAGCAAATAAAATGTTTATCTGAATCCTAACACTTAAGCCAGCTGAAACAAATAATTAATCTGTACATTCTCTTGAATCTGAAATATCAGTCATTATAAAGATTGTCTGAATTGTACTGAATATTCCAGATTACTTTTTTTCTGTTTTAAAATAAAATTGCAGAGAACATTAAAACAAACAATATATAATTAATAAATTTGTGCAACCTACAAGAAGGAAAAAAACTTTTTGTAAGAATGGATGACAACAGCAGAAGCACTTGGATATTTACCAGAAAGAGTCTTCAATGTTATTTTCATACATTTTCTACAGCCTTCTCCTATACTCAGTTACACGGTTTGTGCAAGTTTTCTTCAGTACAGTTCTTCCTGGCACTGGGATTTTAATCCAAAACCCATTAAATCCATGGGTAGTCTAAATATACACTTCACTGAGTCCCAGATCAGATGATATGTGAGCAGAAAATGGAGAAAAAGGCTTCTGGCTTTCATGTAATATTTTCATTATAAAAGCATTTCAATCTGTAGTACAAAGGCACCCCAAAGAACCAGATGTGAGTTGCGGTTTCTAATTACTTGCTCTAGGAGAGCTCTATGTCTCATTTTTTATATTTGTGTAATCTTCTCCTGAGAGCAGTTCCCAACATGAGCAGCACTCCCCTGTTTTCATAACACTCAAGAAATGTACCGGGCTATTGCCCTCTCCACCTTCGTGTCCTCAGGCACAGTTCAACTCGAATTGTACTACTGAGAGTGAATTTGGCCCTGAGCACTGTGTTAACAATATATTAGCTGAGATCCACATGTTATAACTCAAGCACGGTGAGTCTCTATCCTACAATCCCACTACGCCCCTAGGCTTGCAGCTAAGTATTTTGCCATCTCAAGCGCTCCTTCCATTAGCTATGGATCTTAGGGTGCCTTGTTTGGTTTTTTTGATTTTCTGATGGTATGTGGCTTTGTCTTGTTGGTTGTTTATTTTTTTTTTCATCTGCAGCTTCTGGCATCCATCAGTTTCAGAAAATTACAGATTTGTTTATACACAGTAAGGCTGCTTCTTTCAGTGAATAGCTTGCAGTACAGAAAAAATATGAGGGGCACAAAGTGCTCCATTAGTGAAGGTTTCTTCAGTCAGCTACATGTGGATATGTTTTCAATATCTCTTTTTATGCTTTTCCTCAGAGTCTGTGGACTTCAAAAGCTGTTTGAACTTATTCTTGTACTTGATTTTGCTTGGTTAAGAAACTGGAATCCAGGAAGAATGCACACCAACATGAACAATGGTTTGCTTGCACATCCCCAGTATTTTTTACTAGAGGCTCTCACCATGTTTTGCAAACACTCACTCTGAGGCATGCATACAGTATGTTCTAAATTATATAGCTGTGGAAACTGAGTTTCACCAAATTTCAAGCTCTAACATTTGCAAAGGCTGCATACCCACTAGTCCTAACAAAACAGAATGATAAGCATCCAGTATCTACAAATACCTTCCTGCAAGGCTACCCATAAAAAGCACTACAGATCTGGAAACAATCCAAGAGTCCTGATTCTCAGTCTCTACATTCATCAGATCATTGTTTTTCCCACAACTGAAAGAAAATTAAATACATGAAGATAAACAGCACGTACAGGATCAGACACCTTCAGCTAATGGCCGTGGCCAAATCAATTATTCTCAATAGTTGTTTTAAGATGGACTAGATAATGCTTATTATCATAGATTGTAATGCTTTTCTATTATCAAGAAGAAGCATCAAGAGACTGATATTTGTGATTAAAGAAAACGGAAAAGAAAAATTAAACCCCATCTAGTTAAAGGAAAATAAAATGTTTTTCTAACCTCTGACATTATTCCACGACGGCTGCAAAATACTCTGCTTTAAGTTCTGCATCTAACAATATTTTAGGATAAGGGAATTTTAACAGGAGTTCTTTCTTTTTATGGCTAGACAATTCTACTTTGATCTTAGTTTCTTAATTGCTTTAAGAAACAAGTAGAACTCAGCAAAATCCTTCCTCACTGCCCAAGCATTTGGGTGTGAGCTGCACTAGCCTTTTCTGTGCAACATTTATTCGAAAGTCTAAACAGAAGATGAGAAAGCACTGTGGTTTCTGGAGATTAATTTTGTGCACCACAAGCCAAACCAGCTACATGCCTGAGAATGACAGCAAACATCTCTTAAATAGACTCACAAACTGCTCTTGCTTATGGTGGCCTCCCCAGACTCCAATTTAACTCAAAACTGATAGCCCCTCTTTCAGGACTGGCAGGAGCCTAGGGCAAGGTAGTACTGCTGTGTGAATGGAGAGGCTGATCTCTCTCTGTATCCAGATGATGAGCACAACTAATAGCTAAAAATACAGGTAGCTCTCTAATACACACTGAAGAACGCGTTCGTGTATTCTTACAGGATGGGAAGAGGTATATACTTGGAATAAACCCTGGGGGGGGGGTTGCTGTTCATATAGTGGAAGAACCTTTTCTGTGTGCAACCATAGATACTGGGCCTCACATCATCCTTTTATACTGCTTTTTTACACTTTGAGGCAATTCTGCCCAGATTTTCGAGCAGAGCACACTGAAGACAGCAAGTAAGCCCAACAAGAAAAAAAGGAAAGGGATTTGGTCTTTGTGCATATTTTTTAGATCTAATTGCAAAGGGTTTTTTTAGTGCTTATTCATTTGATTATCATCTGATCAGGTCGTTCCAGCTTTTGAACAAAAAATTCCATTCCCTTTTCAACGGGCAGCAATACATCAGGAAAGAAAATATCCATCACAGAGGCGCTGGGGTATGTAATTTCTGCAAACCCTGGTTCTATTCCTTGGCACTGTGTTAGAGATATAAAAAGACAGTAAACATAATTTGAAGATAGATGTTGAAATGTTGTTTGAAAACTCAAACATTTATAGTATGTAAAGTTTCGCAACATGTATGTTTTAAATACTTTTTCCCACTTCCATTGTATTTCTGTCAGTCGTAAAATCGTCTCCTTAGTCAGCCAAAATGTTTACTAGGCCCTCTTTTCCTTCCATGCCAGCCCTCTACCCTGGCACTGTTTAAAACTTTTGTAATAAATTAAGAACAATGTTAATGGTTTCTGCAGCATTTTTTTCCCCTCAGCACACAGGTATGTGACGTTAACAGTGGATGATCTGTAGTAACCTTTTCCACTTTTGTGTAGGAGGAGAGTTGACAAAAGAACGAGTGCATGATGTAAAACAGAGGCTTTTACTTAAAGTCAAATGCTATCCATCCATTAATTTCTCCAATCTGATATTTCTAAGAAAGCTAGAATGTGGATGTTCTCTTTATGCATGTGTAAATTTAAATGAATTCTTGTGCCATGCAGAACTACAGTTTAACTGTGTTCTTTAATTTAAAGTCTGGAAGTCCTTGGAGCTGGATTTTTTTTTGCTTTTTATGCTATGAACTCTTCAGGCTAGATAACATGATAGTCTTGCGCTGCACTGAACACACTATAAGTTTAAGCAAATATAAAGATAACAGTAACTAACTAAACTAAACTAACAGTAACACTAAACATTATGCACAGTTAAAAACCATTTTCCCGGCTTTAAACTGTGCCTGACAAAATTTCAAAGGTCTGGAAGTTCTGTCTAAATAAACATGCCGAGTGAAAACAAAACTCTGGAGACTTACTTTTAAGCAAAACTATCTCCTCATAGCGTTTCAAAGCTCATTGTGAAATTAAGACTTCAGGGTTTTGCAGCTAGATATGTATGATTTATTTCCAAGTTTGCAATGTCCCAGGTTCAGGCAGTTTGAAAGAGAATATTGGAGCCATTGTTAGCATTACAAGAACATTTTCTATCATATTTTTAATATGAAAAATTGTTAAATATTGGGAGTATGTATTTTGTTGTTACTTACTTCTATTGAGAGTCCATGGAAAGAGAATTGAGAATTGTAAAAAAAGAAAAACAAAAAACCTGAAACCAAAACAGATTCCAACAACCAGACTGCTGTTTTTCCTTATTTTCTGATTCAGAAACTGGAGCTGCTCCCTGAACACTAATCACATAAATGCAACTGGGATAAAAAGACTGTGCTTGACCTCCTTTGTTCCAAGATGTGAGATGCTTAACGTGTATTAATAGTTACACATTTTTGTTTTCTCTAGTTCTGAAGCTGTCTTGAAAGACCCCAAACATCTGCTATTATCTGAACAGAGAGATAATATTAGCATTCATATGGAAGAGTAGATATTTCCTGCTGAACTCTGCACTAAAATCAAGTATAATTCTAAACTTTAAAACCAGATTTTTTTTCAGAAACTTTTAAATCACGGTTATTTGACCACCACATACTACTTTTCTAAGCCCACAAAGGCTCACTTGCCATAGTCTCTCGGCACTGAAAACCCTTGTCTTTTTTATGATTGACCACCTTATAGCCGATATAACCTTGTTTCATAAAATTCCCTGCTCCTTTCTGGCAGGCACTAACCTAGCCTCTAATCAAGCATTCCTCCTGATGTTACTACTCAACAGCTCCCCCCATCTTCATTATATTCTAATGGGACTCCAACCATACATGCACCTTCAAAAAATATCCTAAACTCTACATTGTCTATCAGTAACAAATAGAATTTTTGGAATCCTATTTGTTAAAAGGCATTAATGGAAGAGCTATCCTTTTGCCTATGAATTAGTTATTATTCTTAACCTTATTTTTTATTTGGAATATTTTATTGATGAATAATTATAACACATATGTTCCTCTACTGATTCAGTTTGTTGTCTACATGGAGTGTCCTGGATAGGATGCTGTTTTTAATTTAACATGCAATGCAATAAAATGCAGTTGACTAAAGCTAACAGATATTTTAATGAAAAACTAGAGACAGAAAGGAAGATATAGGATACAATCAGAGTTTTTTACTGCCCCAATTCATTCTTCCAATCATTTCAAATGGTCAATATGAGCTGTAACTAAAATAAAATTGCAAAATTATATTTTAATTAACAGAGAGTTCAAACAACTGCATAGCAACAAAATACTATCCAGAATTACTTTATATGGGATTTGGATAACTACGTCACCAAAGCTTCTTTGAAAATCTCATCCTGAGCTATGTTAATTTACACTTGAACAAGTGAAAGGAATGTGTATGCTGGTACAAAGGTTAATTAATAGGTGATTTTACACCCCAGATAAATGCTATTTGTTCTGGACTGTATTGGATGGGTACTAGGAATGTATGACACTTAGATTTTCTTCTGCACTGAGGATCAAAGCAAAACCAAAATGTGACTCTAGTCATGCACTCAGCTATTAGGACTCCTTTTCACAGAGCTTACTTTCAACCACAAGGTTATACCTCAAGTTATAACCTCTCCAAACACACTACAAAATCTACTTTGTTAAGTCTTTTAATTTGCTTTTTAAAATTAGACATTACTATTTTACTTTGCTCTTAGCATAATGTTTTTCTTGAGTATATACCCCCCTCACTCATGTCATCAGTTCACAATCTTACACCACACTAATCTACAACTGCGCATCCACTACACTCTTCTAAATTAAAATCCTGGCATTTCACCCAAAGGAAGCTTCTACTTAACAAAGCAACACTGAGATCTTTAGAAAATATGTAAATCTTTAAGAGCATATGCAAAAGCAAATACACCAAACATCACTTGTTTCTAGTTACTTTGGTCGCAGCATTTTATAACTCCCAACAAAGAACCTGAAATAGCTTCTATGAGACTGAAATCACCAATAAACCCAAGAGACACAAATTGCTTTTGTCAAGCCATACGTTCCCCTTCAGACACCCATTGCAGGAGAGCAGGGGTAGAGCAGCCAATGGATAACTTTTTGATGGTGTTACATATTTCTACTTTACTCCAAACAGTACACAGAAAAGAGCAGAAGGTCCTTGACATGGCAGAAGTTACCTAACAGAGGCTCAAATGACTCAAATGGTTTCAAAATTGCAAGACAACTCTGGCAGTTGCAGCAGGAAAATCCATAAACCCAAATAATTTTGCAATCAGTAATAAAGACACCCTCAGGAATTCTTAAGGCAACCATTCTGGGTACTTCAATAATTTTAGTGATTACAGAACATGAGACAAGTTGTACAAAAACACAGTCTAATTCCTTGCTGACTCATTAGTGTGTTAAATTATGTCAGGCATGGATGAGTTGTTCATAAATCTGTGGGAAATTGGTGCAAGGAGCGGAGGAGGAGGGAAAAAATTATACCTGTTCCAAGACAAAGGACAAGAAAAAAACTTACAGACCTGCATATATCTGAGGCCAGACAATTGCTTTACATAGTTTTGTGTGACTGAATTATACTGTTTCTCACTAACTCAGGCGATACAAATCAGAATGAGTAGTGAAAATCAGGGGAGTTTTTCACATGCTCAGTGGCTGCTGGAGCCCCTATTTTTCCTTGTAAAGTGCCTCAGCTAACACCAGCCAGGAGAGATTGGAAGAACTGCAACCTGCGCAAAGGAAAAAGCCCTTTCGTCCTTTTTCCTCTCTTGCATAGCCGTGCAGAACCAAAAGGCAGAAAACAACACTTGAATAAATGATTTTATTATGCAGGATACAAGAATAGGAAAGGGCTGAGTAAACACATGCAAAGAATAAAATTCCAAAGTGTGGTGTCATTAAGAGGCCCAGACTCCCCACTTCATTTGTCTGTATATCATTTCCTTTTTTCTACAGAGGCTGAAGTCAGTACCGTGAATGTCAATATAGGAAACTAGAACAGCTGCATTACTGGGCAATTGTTAGTAGCAGCAGAGCTTTGTCACAGGGGCAGTGGACTTCATGGAAGAAAGCTCCCAGTGCTTTTAAGTGTTTGCCAGTTGGCTAACACTGCAACACTGGGTTCTTAGATCTCTGATTTTTTTTTTTTAATAAGAATTGTATTTACATGCAGAAAGAAGGAAGGTTTTGAGAATGCAGGATAAAAGTCTGTTTATTTTGTGCCTGATTTCTACCATACAAAGGACTTTGTGTTACTTGAGTAGTCACACAATAGTCTGGAAGGTAATAGAAAACTCCTGAATAGAAGGAAAGAGAATGGCATTTGAACAGGAAGACAATCAACGATTCAAGTGAAATACAAAGGAAGCACTGTGAAGGCCTGGTCTGTAACCTTGACAAAGTTTTACATCATCTATATTTGATTCAACTTTATGATTTATCTGTTCTCTGAAAAAAAATAGCTTCAGAAATGCTACTTTGAAAAAGGAAGTGTATAAGAAAGAGGAAGGGGAGTCCAAAATCAGTGCTAAAATATGTCTTTTCTTTTGTATTTCTTTAATATGAAGTGTTCAGTCTACAAAGATCACAAACGTGATAATAAACAGGTTTTCCATTTTGAAGAGAGAGATGTGGATCATAGAACACTTGTCCATTAAGCCTGTTAAACCTTGTTCAAACCCATGTAGATATTAGGATACAAGTTCACTTTCAAAATTGTAGGCCCCCAACACAAGCTCAACCCAACAAATTCTTTGTCTGCATCTAATAATTTTATATATATATATATGTACAGTGCAGTGATTTAGCGACAGCTTTACACTGTTGCACTACTTCCTTTGTACATGCATTGATTGAAACCATAGCTAGTTAGCCAGAAGAGAGGAAGGTGAGTGGTGTGATGGAAAGAAAAACCCAGTTCAGTTAAAAACCTCTTTTATGATGCTTCTATCATGCAGAGATTCCTATGGTTCCTGCTTTTGCACTTTTTAAAATACTTGATTATTTTCTAATTATTCATTTGCTGGGCTCTGAAGATTGATGATAAATTATTTTTAACAAGTTAGCACTTGCTTTCCCAATGGACATCTAGAGAGAGTCTGAGGAGGGAAGATGCAAGATGCCCAGCAGAAAGAAGGACAGCACTATGTTTGGAGAGGATCTATGATTTCCAGCCTGGCGAAATCTGACCTTATTTCTGCTAAACTTGTGGTTTTCTGAATACAAGTCTGGCAGTCAGTTTGGCAGCGAACAGGAGATGGAACAGTTGCTTCTGGGCCAAAGACTGCTTCTAGATCTATTAAACATGCTGTGTAACACAGCCCGGGGACTTGTTCGATCTGTTGTAAATACAAACACCTACAGAGTTCCTTTCAGAGCTGGGACTTCAAAAGCAACTGGCCAACTCTAGTTAAAGAGATGAAACAGAAATCCCGCTTTCTTAGTTCCAACACAAAGAATTGTTTGGTAGTCCTACAAACAGGACTCTCATCACATCACCAGTTATGCGAGTCCTGACCTTCATTCTTTGCTGCCCTACCCTGGCACATTTTCCAGAAACCTTTATGCCGTAGCTCTTTCAGATTTAAAGTCACTGCAGGAGCAATAAGGAGATATGCTCTTTCATTTGTCTTGTTCATGGAAAAGTACTGTTTTCTTTGATTTACACCTATGGGTGGCTGTGAGTTTTGCTTTGTGCTTCAGTGAATATCTAGCCTGAATCTGCCTCTTCTGCTAAGCACTCAAAGCTTAAAATAAACCTCTAGCAGGCCATGTTTTGTGGGACTCTGGTGTTCAGTCTGCAGAAACAAGTCTTTCTTGTTAAGAAAAGTTTTGTTGAAAAATCTAAGCTTGAATTTCTTACAGTTTTCCACTATCAAGAGGTAATGGCACGCAGATACTAGAAACCTTGTAGTATTTTAACAAAACAGCTAAAACATATGCCAGGCTTTACACTGCAAAATCTTGTGGAGAAAGAAAGAACAAGAAGATGGATACCTATGGCTTGTTTTCCTCAAAGATATGTCCTGCAGGAATGATAATATTTGGTAATATAACCTATTTGCAAAAAAGCCCCCATGGTTTACATCATTTGTAGAAATGTATTGACTCAAACACGACGTTTTATTTCTTACTGTATATAGGATTAATAAAGCTTATAGTGCAGAAAGCAATGGTTACAGTTCTCACACCTGAGATATTGCTGTGGATATAAGAAGCTACACATTCATTTTTGCATTTAGACCAGAATGAAATAAATATTCTTAAAAATTAAGAGTACTGTAGCTGTTTCTCAGGTTTCATCCCAATAGTCCGGGACATGCAAGCTGAAGCACATAACTTCAGAGGCTTGAGATATTGCTGCATGCACTGCTATCTCCTCTGTCTCTTCTCTTGAGACTGCTAAAGGCAAAATATCTGCCCACAGCTCAGCCACTCTATTTCATAGTTTTCACACAAATTGACCTTTATGGGTAGTTAATCTCATGTGTAACCAGCAGCAGTAGCAGAGACCTGAACATGATCCTACTACTGCTGCTTAAGGGCAGATGTGCAAGGAAATTAGCAGAGACAGTAGTAGCTGAAAGCAGGGTGAAGATAACATGAAAGACTACCATGCTAAGAGCTATGTGGGCATAAGAAACCAACATCTACTCCAATTTGAGCACTATCATTCCTCTGCAGACCTGCTGGAGGAATTGCCTGTGTGAGGCCCCATAACTGGCTTCAGCTTCAGAGGACGAATTTTAGCCACGATCTAATATTTGAACAGTTTAAGCTTAGAGATAAGTTGCAACTCAAGTAGCTTCAGGAGAGCTTGTATAGGAATCTCCATAAAGTGATTTGAGAGAGAGAAATGAGCAGCCCTGAGAAGGGTGGGGGGAAAGTTCTGCAAAAGGGTGTCCATCCTCACGGCACTAAACCTCACAAGGAACAAATTTTGATAGAATGAAAGAAATGTAGACACTAACTTTTGCTGATGTGAAGCACTGCTCATTTGTAGTATTTCTGATTAGCTAGAAAACATGGTAAAGGGAAGCCCTGTGACAAATGGAATACTAAAACCACAGAATAACAGTTCGGCAAAGGAAGAAATGAGTTTTCAATATTTTTTTTTTAAATTCTTGATCAAATAATTGAATCAACTTGAGTGTTCATAATCTCTTGGAATAGTTTAGTCTGGAAGGAACTTCTGCAACAGGCCCACATTCAGAGCAGGGACAAATTCAAAGTTGCATCCAACCTGCAAACTAGACTAGGTTGCTCAGCTATTATCAATGGCTAACAAATCTGAAAAGACATTTTAATACGCCTCTAAAAGGGCAGATTTCTCATCCTTTAAAGGCCACTAATAAGTGTTCACTGTGCATCTTATTTTATTTCAAAGCAGAATGAAGAGACCAGACGTTATACTTGTGATATTGCTATGAGTTTGACCTTACAAAAGAAGAATTCTGTAAGAACTAGGTTGGGAGAGCAATCCTAACTTTAAAGCATAGTAAGTACAAGCCATCTTGCATTGAAATAAATTGCAGCATGCAGCCATGCCTGAGATAGACCTCAGCAAGTGTCTCCCACGGCACAGCTAAAGAACCTCATCGTGGGATGACTCACAGCATTAGGCAAACTGAGGTAAAAAAGAGGCTTCTTTAGCATTTAATTAAAGGTCTTGAATTAACAAAAGAATTATATAAAAATGTTTTAAATGAAAAAAAACCACAGTTCTGTACCACATGGAGGAGCAACTTTGCTTAAGCATCTCAGTTTGTATCTGTACCGTTTTCTCTGAGATCACTATGTAAACAAAAATTCAGTTTGTGTAGTTTACCTTCTCAGTTATTACGTGAACAAGTCAATAGAAAAAGGCCTGTTACAAAAATCTTGTTTGACTATCAGCTTCACTGAGAATTCACTGAGGTCTTTAGGAGAAAAATACTATTGAGCATAATGCAGACCACAGGCACACCTGTCCAAGTCTGGGGATGAGTGTAGAAAAATAAAGCTTGAGAATTCATGCTCCTATGGCTGACTAATGACAAAAAAAGAGTGTAGAGCGAGGTATTTACAGCCGCAACGTACCAAATCAGGTCTGGCACCTTTGGTCAGACCTTATTTTTAGACAAACATTTCCACCTAAAAAATAAAAACTCTTATTTTTATTAGGCCAGTACTGGAAAAAAACCCCAACCTTCAAATAAAAAAGACATTTAAAAACATATCTGTATAAGAATAATTATATTGCTGGATGATATACTGTATTTTTTCTTTATTTCTCACCAGTTTGAATTATTTCGCAACAAGGTCTAGTTCTTCTAATCTTGCTACCTCTCTGAGCTGATGATAATGGACAATGCTTCTGGTTCTCCTGCTGCAATTAGGGGTGTTATTCTTCCCAAAAGAAAAGGAAACATCTGTGTTTGTATCACATTGCATTAACCGCATAGCAGCTGAACGGCAGCGCTAGAAACATAGCTTAGCAGCTGTAATGGACTCAAGAGAATTTGTGCCCAGACAGCATAAAATACTGACAACTGTTGGGTACGTAGCCACATCAGGCTGTTTTGAAAAATACTAGGCTTTGAAACCACAATGTCAAAACTTCATTCTTGTTTTTATAAAATGCAGATATATTTAAGTTTGCTCCCAGGGGACTATTTAGCTCCTTTCTCCAACAAATTTTAGGTTTCTGGACAGACAGGCTCTGAAAAATCTTCAAGGGAAGCTTTAAGAAGTGCTTTGTTAGTGCTCTGCTACCGATCCCACCCCTCTGAGGGAAACACTGTCTGGCCATGGAGAGAAGCTGTTAAGCCATGGCACATGTTACATCCTGCAAGGAGGGCAGTCAAGAGAGGTTAACAGTTTAAATCATAGCAGCTCTTTTCTTCACTGCATATGGCTTGGAAGCTGGAGGCTTAAGAAGACCACACCTACTCCATCCAAGACAGCCTGGTGGATAATCTTTACTAGAAACTTTATGCTTTGGTAGTTCTGAATGAGTCCAGTTTGATGGCTCATAAGGTATAGTGGGAGAACTGACGATTATCCTGATGCTTTGATGCTTTCTTAGATGTCAGCAAACTTTACTAGGCCCTTGGGAAGTAGGTTGGTATTTCAACTGCTTGTGTTTATACTTACAAACATGTAGCTTCCTGTAAGTGTGACCTTAACAGTCATATTTAACTTATATTTGGCATTACTTTAATCATTTTCACCTATGAATTACCATACCCTCATCTCAGTTTTGAAAGAATCCTTGGAAAGTTATTTCTGAAGGAACACACGCGTTTAAATGGCCTTAAATGAAACTGTGGTTCAGAATAATACACAGAAGCTTGCTGGCACAGTGCACTGTACCAAATTAAATAACCAGAGTTTGGGGAGCTTTTATTTCATTATTGGTTGACATAGTCCTGAAAATCCCTTAAAAAAGATCAGCAGAATGACTTCTATAACATAGGTTTGTATTTAACTAACTTCCAGGTTAAATAAAACCCCCCTCTGTCCACTCCCTGAAAGCACACTCAGCACAAAAATCTCCTTCCTACTGCCGCAAAGCTGCGTTTTCCACAGCCCTTCTCCTAAAAGCAGTGTATTCCTTCCTACCACTACTGCAGCACAATTTACACCCACAGTGGAAACAGATGTAAATGGCTCTATCAGATGCACAGCTGGAGACATCTGTTATTCAGCATCATGTAAGTTTGAATAAAAGTACGTAATATATGCTGTTCTTTTCCCAGGGCCAATACTACACACTCAGTATGCGAGATAGGTCAGCTCAGGCACATCCATTTACTTCTCCTTCGGAATATGCCACGGAGTCAGGCAATGGTGCACAAAAGAAAGTAGTTTGTGGGTGTGATTTAACACTTATAAACCCAGTGCAATCATCTGACACCATTGCTTTCATGCTTTAAATATTTGTCACGCACATTGTAGCAACACAAAGCAGTCCCGGATATACACCAGGACTAAATGCTACACCTGCACAAGCCAATCAGTGGCCCTTGTTTCAAAGACTAGGTCCAGAGCTTGTCTTCTAGGTAAAAGTTTGCCTGCTTTCCGTCATCCCTACCCACCCCGATGTTAAGTCTCAGTAATTCAGCTAACAGTGCTAGGGAGGTCTAGTTTCAGTATATTTCAGCAGCTTGGGGGTAGGACTTGGACTTCATTATTCTAGGCCTGTCAACACACAGCTTTATGAAACTAGCTGGTATAGTACTAGAAAACATTTCTAGCAGCAGTTCCACACCATGCCTTTGTACAGCCAATGGATACACACTTGCTAATGACAAAAGACTTAGATTCCAGGAGTTATTTGCTATGAATGTCAAGAAAGTGAGTTAGCCACTGAGGGCGTTAAGAAAGGTAGCCTTTACCAAAGAGCATAAGAGAAAGTCTAGCTTATTTGACATCAGATTCATATCTAGAATTTCAGAATATTTTAAGGACAAAATCAGGACAAAGATAAGCATGAACATTTTTCAGCACCTTAGGTATTTTTCCAATTGTGACATTTCCAAATGTAGAAATATTACAGTGCTGCCATCCAAAACCCATTGCAGAGAGTGCCTGATGGAGGACACTGCTCTGTTGGCCTTTGTCATGGTGTAAACTCAAAGCCCAGATGTTCTAAAGTAACTTTCCCTCCTTGCCTATAAGCTATTGCTGGTCAGACTCTAGACCAGATGACATCATGCAACGCAAATGCGCTCAGTCACATGGACAATTGCTTGCTAATGTTCAAATTCACTCTTCCAGCTTTTCTTAGTGTTTGCTTGGATCTGTGCCTACACAGACATAATTTACAATCAGATCACGCAGTCATGACAAGGAGGGCACTTCACCCCAGTCCTGGAACTGAACCTTTGACATAATTTCTGAACACTTAAAAACACGGAAGAAAAGGAAGACAAAGGAGACAGAGTCAAGGCTGGATACCACTGGATCTTCTTTGACATAAAGGGACAGTAAAAATAGTTGTCAATATGTAAAGCCTTGTGCAGAAATATCTGAGGTTTGTTTTCTAGATATGCATTTTGACTACATTTTAAGGGTAAATCCTACTTGCTAGGTACAAAATGTCCATTTGAATTCAATGTCAAGCTCATCTACTGGCTCTTTAACCAAGGCTGACCTTAAACTATCCAGCTACCTGACAGCACAGGTCTTCCATCCTTCCACATTCCTTTGAATAAGGCTCTTCTTACACTGAAAAAATGGGAACTATGGATCCAGACTTTTTTTCCCCCAGAATATTTGTTCATCTATTGACGTTAAAAATACTTATTTTATAAACGTGATTCTGACATTTCACTAATCACCCTAAATAACTGAATATACATTAGCAGGATAAACTATATTTTGATTGGAACATCTATACAGGGATATTCCTCAAATAATTCAAACACTATCGTCTATTTAAAAGGCAGAAATTAATAATCAGAAATAACGCACTAAATATAATGGAAACTACTGACAACTTACTCGAGAACTGGTAAGGATGAGATTTCTAATGTGGATTCCCAGTCCATGAAATGCTCAGTTTTTTTAGCATACAATATCACTTCTTAGAGAAATAGGTAAACTCCTTAGCTCCTCCTAAACAAAAGCAGATGGGTGAAATAATAGTGACGCACTTTCACATAGCTCATCTCTTTCTATTCGTGATTTAAAATGAAGAACAGACTGCATTTTTCATGGCAGTGAAGACTTGATTATGATTTTCCTTGGGTCTGTTGTTACTTTCTTATACCTTTTCTAAACAATTCTGTCATTCTTCACTCAGAACATGAATATCACATACATTCCTATAGTATATATAAACTGTAGAACTTCATAAATTCATAAACACCAGAAGATTTATTGTTCAACTAGTATTTAATTAAAAGCTTTATTATTGTTGCATTAATTGCTGTGAACCTTTCATAGTAAGCCATACAGAACTGATTAGGAATATGTGGTATAGATATGTGGCAATAATCTGCATGAATTCTTGTCTTAGTTCTCTTCCAGGTCTCACTCTGGTTTAAAATTGATGCCACAGGAAAGGCTACTTTAAGAAAGAGATTATATATCTGCGCAAGTATTACAATTGATTCATGGAAAGAAGGTAGAGAACTTGTGGATTTAACAATATTTTTCAGAATACAGAACTGTCAACTAAGATGATAACAATTAATTATAACAGAGCTCACATTTTATTTTCAATACTTATCTAGTAAAAAATTAAAATTTAAGTACTAATAGAGCAACCTGAAAAAATAAATTTTCATTTTTCATAATCACTGAAATACTTCCAATGTTAGATCTGCCAGCAATAGGGATTTTTGATTCACTTCCAACAACTTAAATACCACTTATTATTATAACAAACTCATCATTTAGAATCACTTAGGTAAAGCCTTGTAAACATTTGTAGAAGTAGAAATAAATAACTCTTAAACTTTTTTTATGAGACAACATTGCCGACAAACAAGAAAATACCCCAGAACAGCCTAAAGCACAGACAGACTGAGCAGATGCTTAAACCACGTGCTCAAGACACTGGGTAATGGCATTGTGTGTCCTTGAGGAAAAACGTAAGAACCACAATAAGAGCAGCAATGACATTCAAGGGAATTTGGTGGTCTAAGAAGCAGTAAGGAAAATACTACTCTGATGGGTGAGAATGTTGGGTTAAAAATTTGATTCCTAATGTGTTCAGTCAAATATGAGATTGCCTGTCTTTTGCAAGCTAAGAGGGACTACATAAAAGAAATACCTGCCATTATCATTATTGATTTATCCTCAAAACCAACACAGAACCCATATATAAGATCATCTGATTAAATGAGAAGTTCTGGGAGACCAGACTGAAGCCTAATTATAGGCAAGCCTGGTTCCCAGTGGATTTGCAGCTCACAGATGGCTGATTTAGCTGCTGAAGAAAAAGACAAGCCTCTATTAAGCTTCTCTTATGGCTGAGATATAGGATTTATCTATTCTTCCTAGAGATGTGCTTTTCCAAAGCTCTGAAGGACCTAAATTACATCTCAGAACTCAACAATCTCTTTCAAAACAGATGAAATCAACAACACTCAAAATTGACTTGAGCACACCCACGCACAGCGTGAATTTTTAACACATCTTTCTTTGGCCTTATAAACTTGGTAAGGGTTCAGTTTTTCTGGCTGCGTAAAAATACTAAAAAATATGTTAGATAAGGTGAAAACTTACAAGAAGAATAAAAAATATACCTTTCTTTTTATGATTTCTCACAATTTCTGGAGTCCAATTTTTACACGGTAGTCATGAACAGTATTACAGTTATGTCACTTGCTTCCTTCTGTCCTACCACCTTCAATTTTCCACCCTCAATAGTATATCTATCTCTCACTCTCAAGAATATTCAAGTACTTCTGTTAAAGTCACGTTATACACGCTACTGCTTAAGTTACCGATTGCTGAAATCTGGCACAGTTTACACAGGGACAGACAAGCCGTTACATAAAATCAGAGAATGGTGTGAGTTGGAAGGGACTTTAAAGATCATCTAGCTTCAGTCCCACCTCTCAAGTCTGTCAAGGTCCCTCTGGATGGTTTCCTTTCCCTCCAGCATGTTGACTGCACCACACATCTTGGTGTCATCTGCAAAATTTCTGAGGGTGCCCTCATCCCACTGTCCCCATGTCTGTAACAAAGATGTTAAACAACACCAGTCCCAGTACTGACCCCTGAGGAGCATGGCTCGTTACCAGGCTCTACTTGGACATTGGGCTGTTGACCACAACTCTTTGAGCACGATCATCCAGCCAATTCCTTATCCAGGTACCCATGTATGGCAGCAGTTTTTTTGTTTTGCACACCAGAGAAAACATTTCTTCAAACATTGTTATGCCTCTCTTTTTCTTTCCATCTTCTCCCTTCTTTACTGGACAGATCCCAATGCACTGCCTTCCTCTCACTTTTTCCTGAATACTAAACTATTAGATTCTCCAAGCTGGCATCTAACACCTGAGAAGGCAATTAGCATGCATGACCAGTACCTATTACATTAAGCATAGATTTACCATTGCTATCTTGAGCTCTCGCCCACCACCTTGCACTTGCTGTATCTAGCTCTTCTTTATCTTTAGATTGGAAAGCATTTCAGGCAGGTACTTTCTTTTCTTTTCTTTGCCTGTACAGTGTTTAACTCAGTAGGACTAAGTGTGTGAATGAGTTTTCCAATGTTACCGTGATATAAAATGATTACAACAGCTCATTGTGATCTTGTCTACTGTGAACACAGACAAGTAGCAATTAGCTTAAATATATTGACCAGCAGTAGTTCCTTCTCCTTGAACTGTACACATTCATTGGCTGTAAAACCTGTTATGATACCCAACCATTCACTTCATTCGTTTCTTATTTCCTAGCTCACTGTGTCAGCAGATGGATTTGGTACAGTTATTAATTATAAAGTAATATGCTAAATATGTAAGGCTTGTTCTCTTTGTCATCTGAGTTATTCTGTAGCTGTACGAGCAAACCAAAATATAAACAAACACGCAGGCAATGCCTAGCTTATTTAGGAAGCATCCAGGCTTTCTCAGACTTCAAGGAGTCATGTAACATCGACTTTTTCCTCTGGAAGGAATGCTCCCCTGGTCAGCAGACTCCAAACCATACCGCATGTTTCAGTGGCAGCTGCTGTTGTGAGGCACTCACAGATAAAATCCCCTAAATCTCTTCCTACTAGTTTGGCCATGTCCCCGCATGTTTCTGCATCTGCCAAGGAGTTCAATGCCACAGTCCTTATTAGAATTGGTCAAAAGTCTCCAAGACTTTTTGGTTGGTTGGTTTTTAATACATATTTTTTTATCTTCGGTGACTGAAAGATTTAAAAGGAGAAATATCTTTTTCAAACAGAAACGTATTAGGTTGAGGTGCATTTCCAATTTTTTCCTTAAAAATCCTAAACAAAAGACAGCCATATAAATCATTCTCAAAGGTCTACAACCTACATAGATCAGGAATTGCCTATATTCTAGCCAAGATTGAACCTGAATTTTGAGAGTGGAAAGAGTTGCTAGATGCAAGGAGCAAAATGGAAGGAAAATACTTACAGTTCTGTCAGCTATGTAAGGAAATCAAAGTGAAGCTGGCCAAATTACCTGCCTTCTGCAAAGAATTTTACTGAATATAAGTATAATCCCACTGAAGCTGTTAGACATATAAAGTCTGAATTAAAAAGGTTTCTGCCAAAAAAAGAAAAAAATCTTTTTGTTTAAGTTGTTTTCTCTCTGCCACCCATCAAAAAAACCCAAGAAATGAACAAAAAAACCCACTATAATGGATTACATAAATGGCCAAATCTAGAAACTTTGAGACTTAGCAGGTAGTGGACAGTTTGAGAACCTTCATGGAAGAAGAGCATTCTGTTATCAAATCTAAGAGAAATACAGGCTGAACCAGAAGTCCTCTTTTAGAATTCATAGGAAGTTAGAGTGTGGTTTAACTGGAAAATAATTAATTATCTGATTTATTAAGTAGCATTCTCTGTTTTGAGATCTGATTTTAAAATACTTTAATCCATATAAATAATTACTTGGTCTACAAACTCCGTCTGGTCATAACGTAGTAGCTGCTTCATCTTTAGAGACAGAAACAAGCTTGCTCTCATTTGCCACAGTATCAATAGCTGGTGCACAGATTATGGTATAAGACTGATTTCAGGTGATTTCATGGCAGGAAAAATACGTTGATTAGAGACTTCAAAGTCAAAGCATTTAAGTCACAAAGGGAGAGGGTATTACAACCACTGATATGTAGTTCCTGGGCAAAAAAACAGTGAATGGGGGATTTGCCAATAATGTCTGCATGCCTTGTCTTTATTGTCCTTATGAGGGCTGGGAAAATCTGCAGCCTTTATACAGGAAAACACATGAATTGCTCAAGGTAAGAGTTCAGCGATTATTGGTCTTTCTGGCAGCAGCAAGCAGTACAGTGAGACCAAACTGTAACACTTCCCCTTTATTAGCCAGTGGGAGAGAACACTTCTGTCTTGGTATTTCACCTGTTTCATGATGTTACTTATTCCTGCTGTGTCCTGGTCAAAGACATCGAGTTTTATGAGTTATTCTTGCTTCTCCATTCTTCAGAAAGAAAGAAAAAAATAGAATAACTGGCCAAATCAAGCAAGTTCTAGTTAGCACCTGTACATCAATGTCTGTACATTAATCCTGTTACCTAAAAGACATCTCTGTTTGGCATGTAAGAAAGTTAAAAGCACACCTGATTTAGTGCCTGTGATCACCTAATAGCTGTTTGTGAAGGTTATAAGCAAGAGAAAGGCAGCAAGCATAAAATTTCAAAATAAGCCTACAAACAGCCTTCATTCTTTTGTACTTCTAGTTTACTGTGACCATCAATAGCCTTCTTTAAAACACGTTCTTCCAAAGCAGTCTATCTCATAATTGATTTGTTTCAAAATTCATGACTTTCAATATGCAGGACCCATTTTAGTAAGTGACATTGTGACTTGAAAAATGACTGACCTAACATCACCAGACACCTGAGGACAGATGCCACTTTACACAAGAGCAATCTGGAAATGGAACATCGGGATTCTGCTCACTGCCCTTCCTGTTCTGCAGCACCAACCTCTATGATTAGTTACTTGAATCAAGTGTAGACAGTAGTCTTTAACAGTCTATTATGAACTCTTGGATAATAACACTCAACATTTGCTAGGATGCGCTAATAAGTAGGCCTCTAACCCCACCCCACAAAAGTCAGCTACTGACTTCAATTAGGACAGAAGCAGAATCTACATTCCAGGAAGCACACCCTGCAAGTACAGTCCTAACTGAAAGCTAAGTTTATTTTGGAGCTAAATAGAAGGTTTTCGTAAGTGCAGATGACAACTTAATACCTAACTAAACCTACATCCATTCCATGGCAGCCACCTCGAATGACACAGTCAAAGGAAGTTGCATCATAAACATGCTGATTTGTCCCCTCCTCTCTTTAAATATATGCAGGGCGAGGCACTAACAAATGCACACATACACCTCCCATAACAAAAGTCTGTGTTTTCAGGTGTCATGTAAAGAGATATTAAGAACAATAACGCAGCACACCCTTTGGGACAAGAATACCTGGAATGACAGGTACTTCTGATCAGCAGAAGGAATTGCATTCTACATTCTGTCAACTGTGTTATTGATTTCAATGGTAGAGGATCAATCCAGTAAAAAAGAAAATGGGATGAGAGATAGCAGAGAAAATTACTTCATATATGAAAAGAAACAATGATATCTAGAAACCCCTTCTGAACAATTTTACCCTTTGTGACAGTATAGAGCAAGAATCACAAACCTAGTTTACATACAGAGGATTGAAAACTAATATGCAGACCATTCTTCAAAGTAACATTTCTGTACAAGGTCCTTCTTAGTTTTCTGCAGTAGCAAACAACATGATTGTCCTATGCTGTCCAGTTAATAAATTTGGTAAATAAATGTAGATGCAACTTGGAAAGTCCACTGCTCCTCCTGATGAAAGTAGATACGATGTCTTTAAAAACTGAAAAAAAAGGAAAAAGGAAAGAAAGAAACCCCAACACGCCCGGGTTTACTACTGTATTAGGAAGAACATCAAAAGCTGAATTAGGGCCAGTGTTTGGTATGCACTGTAATTTTGAAAAATTGTATATCTATAATTACATATGTGGTTATTCTTGGCACCTAAAGTCTGTTGAGAGCATGAGCATAATTAGACTGCCTTTCGTTAACTGAAAGCTTTGGCCAATACAGATAAAGGCAGCTGAAGTTTCTGTAAACACACTGGTCCTCGAAGCATTCAACATGCAAGGAGGATTCAGCTCTACACAGACACAACTTCCCATGTGTTTTTGTAAAGGCCACACAAAACTGCAAAGGGCAGAGCTTGATGCAGAACCTGTCCTGCACAGACAGCTCGTTACTCATGTTGCAGTGTCCTGTGCTTGCAAGAACAGGCAAAATGAGACAATTTACATGGGAAATCAGATGAGTAACCTGCACTCAGAAACTACTAAGCCTATATAAAGACTAGAAATGTTGCTGTACTATAAAAAATGCCACTATTCATCTCTGCACTGGTGGAGGTAAGATGTTTATAAGCACCCTACTTTTCCTACAAGGCAGATACCAAACAACTTAGGCTATTTGTGCACTCAGATCTTAGGCGTGTGCTTCTTTTTATATTTTCGCTTTAGGAACCAACTAGCAGCCTTTAGTAAGAAGTTTGCTGAATTCCAGTCATGCTTGTTTCACAGCTGTGCTTCTGAGTCACACATTACTCTCACAAGGCATTTGAGCTTTATTCACACTGTTGCAGATGACAGCCCTTTCAAGGTAAAGCTCTCACTACTGAGGCACAGCTTGTCTCTTTGGATGCGTTTCCTATCTTGTGGCTGTGAGAGGATATGAAAGATGCAGTAAGAGAAAATCAGGAGAACAATACAGATTTTATTCCACTCCCTCGTAGCTCATTAGAAATGGTGTAATTGCCTCAAGAGGAGCTATAATAAACCAATGGATTTTATACTTTTAAAACTTCAGTTTCCTCACAAAATGGATCTATTACCAGCTCAAGGACAGTTATTTATGCTGTTTACAATAGTACGTAGAATTAATGAGAGACACTAGTCCTAGCATTGCATTTACTATTTAATCTGTTGAAAGTCTAAGCATAATGCATGCACAGCATCCTATATCCTGCGACATGTTGGAAACTCTGTGTAGATATTTAAAGGGATCATTGAGTTTACTATTTTCCCTACCTTACAGAGTTTAACTGTATTGCAGGCTGAATACATTTTTTCATATCCATAACTGAATTATTTAATTAAAAATGTATTGAAATTAAGTCAATCGATTATACAAACGGTATAAAGCGATCTACATGGGGTAACACTGACGTTATGTCTAACCAAGGTCTAACTACCTGACTTAAATTAAAATAACAACAATACTGCAGTTTCTTATGGTAAGAAAACACAAGTCTGTGTACAAAATGCATTCTGGTGAACCCCCGGGGAAACACTATCACTATCATCTACCATAGCAGGAAAACCCTCCAGTTCTAAAAAATCCCATGCTCATAGCTCTGAGAGGAAGAAATGGTTGTTTGTTTTTTCAGAAACTGCTGAAAGTCCTGAGCAAATTACGATTCATTAACAAGAAAAGCCAAATCTAAATTGTTTGATATGTACTATATTGCAAAAAATACTGATGAAAAAAATACTGCTTAAGTATCTAATGATGCTGAAAGTCCTTAAGAAAGAGTGGTTTATTCTTTTTATTTCTTATTCTGGTCCCCGTGTATAGGTACGGTTTTTAAAAATTTTCTAAGGAAAGGGCCTAGACTAGTTAAAATTAAGAGCTTATCCAACTCCAGAGAATGTTTTGTTTAGGGGTAGGACTTGGATTGGTTGTTTTGGTTGTTTTCATTTTTTTAAATGAATTTATTTTGATAGAAAATGCAGCTGTTAATGACATTAGCACATTTCAAAACACTGCAAGATTAAGTTCTCCTCACAAAACTTTCTTTCCAAACATAATCTAGTAAAGACCTGACTAATTTTCTGGAAAAAATCCTAATATCAGAAAAATTGGGAAAGATTTTTACAATAATCAAATACCTTTGCACTATCCCATTCAGACTGCTCTTCATCTTCTATGTGTTGATGCAGCTCGCAAGCCAACGGAACTGCAGCTGGAGATTTGGCAAGTATTTATAGCAGCTTTGAAGAATGGATGTCAGAAGAAAGGAAAGTCAGCCTTTCCCTAGTGCTAATGGCTGAACTTCAGCTGGATGGTCAAGTTGGCAATTAATATTTTTTTGCAAATCTAGAAGGAAGAGGGGATAAATCCCGTAGCAGGAAAGGGAAGCCCAAACAGAAACATAAAGCTTCATCTCCTGGAGAGGTAAGGTCTTAAAATAAAGGGGCAGTAGAAGGAAAAACTAAACATATTGAGAAATACTTCTCTCACATGGGGTAAAATCCTGCCAGCACTTAACACTGTTCTTGTTTACTTTACTAGAGCTGTTTACTTTATGACTAAATGCAAGACAACAAGCCAAGCTTTGCAAAGACTTTCTGGTATAACAGGGTTTGATTGAGCATTACAGCTTTTCAAGTGCTCCTAAACTCCTCTGCCTAATCTCCTTTTGAATAGACCCAAACAAATCCCAAGGGCTTTTCCGGCAACCCAGTCTACCAAGTAGTTCAGGAAGGATGAGCATTGCCCTGGCTGTGAGATTGGGTCTTGCCATCCGTCCATGCCCGGACACGCACTGCCACCCACCCGCTCTCCTTCCCACTCCCAAACCAAATTGAGCTGTCCTAAGGCACTGAACCAGTGTTTGGGGGAAAATAAGTTTAAGAAGTAACTAGTTCAGGACCATTTCCCCAGTCTGGTTCACTGCAGAACCATGGAAATTTTTGTACCGGTGTAAGGAAAGAGGAGGAAATAAGCAACCGGGAAGAGCAGAAACATCGATTTAGCAGCAGTCTCAGGTTAGCCTGACTGAAATGTCAGACCAGGAACCTGTTCTGCACCTTTACTATTTTGAAAAATCAAAGAGAAAGTCAATCCTTAGATATTCTCTCACAGGTCTGAGCAAGCCAGGGGAAACCATTAAGTATGATGCGCCTTTAACTGATTTCCTTGGCTCCTGCTGTTGCTACCAACACTATCTCTAGAACAGTCTGGGTTCTAGGAAGATCTGCTTGTGTTTTAAACACATAGTTGTTCACAGACTACATGACATGCCACTCTATAAAACCGTTATTGTATTGCTACAATAGCTCTAGACTACATTCTAACTAATAATCAGCATTTTTCATACAGCTATCTTGTTCATATGACTATAGTCCGGGTGATACTATTCTACTAGGGACTTGCTTTCACATTTAGGTACAAAAATATCTCTAATAATAAGCTACAAAAAACATAAACTAAAAGACACTGGAACAGAATCTCTTCTTCCATTGTTTACAGACTTGGAAAATCCAAAAGAATTAATTTTTATATCATTGTTAGGAAAAAAAGAAAACACAAATATTGTAAAGGTTACAGTTCAGCTCATTTTTCATGTTAAATGCACATCTGAATTATGTTATACATTTGTTTATTTCCCCAGAATTTTAATAGGAAAAGAAAGGCCTAATATAATACTGTGATATTATAGTGCTATGTACTATGTTTAAACCGGTTTTACCTCATGATATTAACAAAGGTCATATTGCAAGACATTATGAACTCCAAGACTAAATATAAAAAAAAATTCAATGACTCATCTATGATCATATAGAGAATGAAAGCACAGAAAAAACTTGTTCCTTTAAAGATTCGAAAAAAATATTACTGTAGCTTAGTTCAAATAAATGTCAAAATAATAGAGAGGATACTGCGTAACCAGAATAATCCTCTCCTAAACTTTCATGTTATAATAATGTTTTCACAAGAGTTCAACTTAGATTTAGTTAGAGATATTTTAATTCTGGTTCCCTTTACTAATACAGTGATCAGATGGAGGAAAAAAAAAGTTTATACATTTTACAAACACCTACCACATTACCCATCAACTGCAACACACAGGATGTCTAGTGAACATTTACGGGTTGGCACATTTTTGAGGGATTTTTGTTTGTTTGCTTTATGTTTATTTGCTGTCTAGTCACCCCTTTGAAAGTTTTGTGCAACTCGGGAATGGTCAGGCTTTTTTTCAAAAAAATGTTCCTGAGGTAATCACATACACAAGCTCATGAGGAAAAAAGGCAGTACAGTCAAGGTGGGGTGTCTGCCAATCATACAGTACTGAGGCCAGGGATATTTTCACACAAACTTTACATTTCAAACAGCATATGTTCATTCATTAGATAAATTGCCCTGAAACATCACCTTTCCAACTGTGAGCTGAATATTTAGTACAAGTCAGTACTGCTATGCATGTGATGACTCTTAAAAATGTACATTGTTTTGTGTTTTTTTCAAATAATGACTCTTATTAATCATAATTAGGAGAATTTACAGTAGTCTCTACTTTTATGAGATGTTTGGGGAAACAAAATATTCTGTCCATAGTTTTCTTAGGGGTCCAGAACTATAGAAAGCAATAATTGTAAGGAATTTTTTGCAAGAACAGATAAAAAAGCTAAAAAAATGTGCCTGTGTAAAGTCTCAGTTCCTCTGAAGGCAAACAACCTACACCAGTTTAGGACATTTGAGACTCTGAAACATAGATTTCAACCATTATTTTCAAATAACTGTGAAGCAGAGACAGCATATAACTTTTGAGGTCAAAGCACAAAGTACTGCAAAAATCATGAGACTCTGTGTAATTTAGTTGGGTTTATACATATTTATGCAGATGGATTATGGATTATTAAACCTTCTGAAGTAATACAGGTTAGCAATTTACTTCAAGCTTGCAAATTGCACTTCTCAACAGTGTTCATCACTTTCCTTAGAACACACGTAGTACAAATCTAATCATTGTGCATTTGTCCCATTGAGTTAATCTTTTCCTTTTGTTCCATCAATGAAAACCTAGGCTCATTAAACCAAAGCAAATAGCGTTATCAAGGTGTACATCTGCGTAAACACAATTCAGCCCTTCATGCTCCTATGCCAAAATTTGCTGTTGTAATAACTGAATGCTGATTTTTGTTTCCTTATAACTACCCTAAAATCTGTTGCAAAACACATTTATGAAGCAAGTAGTAGTGCAAGCTGATTCTGGGGATTGACCACCAGAGTAACAGACTTAATTACTTCTAGTGAATTGAAAGGAAACAATAGAACATAATTGAAACGTAAGAAGAAACGATGCTGATGCTAATACTCCAATTCTCTATTAAATCTAGATTTTGTAAATCTAGATTTCACAACATGATTAAAGACAACCTAAAATATGAAGGAGTACAGCTTATTATACCAGCACGTTTTGTTTGTACTTGAACTAAATGGCAGCCTTTGATTCTGCTTAATGACAAATCACTTTCAACTGTGAACAAAGAAGTCTAACTGTAATTACCACATGGACATTGGTGATTTGTTTTAGTAGCTCCTGTCAAAGAACAAAAAATAAATAAATGGACCAGCTACAGGTTCTTATGTACTTATTGTCCATGACATTTTTAAAAGTGACTTCAGGTACTGTTGAAAAATGTCCCTTTTTGGATTCTCACCAAATAACAGGGAAATTTGCATAAAATTTATTTGTGAATCACTAGATATAATCAATGCTGAATGTTCAGCTATTCTTCACAAACCAACGAAACTTAACAAACCAAGATTTTTACTGACAGGAAAACTGTATTTTTTCAGGATTATTTCCCCTTATACATTGCAGAATCGGGGGATACATGGTCTAAAATAAAGTACTGGACTTGGGAGATACGGGAGAGGTTGACTTTTTAGTAGATACATTTTGGATAGTTGAAGAGTGAAAAGGACGAATATCAGGGTGACTGAACTTCCCTAGCTTTGCTAATAATGGTCTCTAGGATATTAAGAAGCTAGATTAAGTAACTTTTTCTAACTGCTAAAAACAACTGCTGATAACCGCTAACAGATTGTTGCTAAAATTTTTGCAGCAGTATCTTAGATTGTGCTGTACTGGGAGTGGTTGGGATGGAGTTAATTTTCTTCACTGCAGACTCTATGGTGCCATGTTTTAGATTTGTGACTGAAACAGTGTTGACAACACACCAATATTTTAGATTTAGCTGAACGGTGCACTTCTACACTGTCCAGACCTTCTCTGTTTTTATACGGTGCCTCTCGAGCAAGCCAGCTGGGTATATGCAAGAGGCTGGGAGAGGGGACAGCCACAACAACCGACCCCAACTGACCAAAGGGGTGCTAGATACCATATGTTATTCTCAGCAAAAAAAACTGAGGGGGAGTTTTTTCAAAGTGGCCATTGCATGGGGACTGGCTGGGCATCACTCCACTGGCAGGAGGTGGCAATTGCCTTTGCATCATTTGGCGGGGTTTCCCCTCCCCCTCCTTTCACTCATTAAACTGCCTTTATTCTTGACCTATGAATTTTGCTTTTGCTTTTCCGTTTCTTTCCCCTATCTCATTGTAGGGTCAAGCCATCAGCTAAATTCATGAACTACAAATATACAGCATACAGAAGACCTAGGTTAGAATACTAAATGTGACCAAGGAGAAGATAGGTGATCTTTAGATAGTGGTTAGCATAAGGATCATAGTTAAACATCAGTAATATGGCAACATAACTGCTTTCTAACTTTCTTCTCCTCAAGAAAACACATTAATCTTTAAACAAACTAGTCTTGTTGTCTTGAGGAATTACTCTAATTGGGGGTACTTTGAAGTGTTTCCAAATGTCTACACTGAATTGTGAGAAAGAACATGCACCACATAGTGCCTGATAGAATAAATATTTTACAATGTATGAAGATGGCTACAGAAGTCTAGGAAGATGCCTCAAACATTTATAAAGGTTTTTGCCATGCAGCCATACTAAGATGCTATACAAAGTACTTTTATTATAACAACCTTTAATATCTTCCTTCTATGCCAGACAGCCAGACTTTTCTCAACCTTGTAAGCCTTTGAAGCTTGACTGTTGAGTGAAACAAATCCAAGCTTCTTACTTTTCAAATTTTCCAATGCCAAAATGCATTTCTTTCAGGAAACTACAGAAGTCGTCTAATTTTATTCTGCTCAAGTCTGCTACTTTCATTTTAGTTTCTCCTATGACCGACACACAGCAGAAAAAACAGAGAAAGTTCTAATACAGTCTGTTAAAAGAAATTTCCTAAAAATCAGAATTCTTTCCATGGAATACTTCAAAGAAGTAGCACCACTGATATCCTGTGGAGAACACAAAGTTTATGGAAGATCAGGATGCCACCTTCCCTGAACACATTTGAGTAAATACTTTCAAGCACACTACTTCTGGTCAACAGTGTCAGCAGCACTGTTGGAGAAATGGAAAAAGAGGACTTCTGAATCAAAAGGCTGTATTTGTTTTGCCTAACATTTACTGTATAAAAGTTTGTCATCCAGTCTATGCTGATCACATCACCTCTCGCTATTGTCAGCGGAAGATACTGCAATTTTCTAGAGGTGATTTCAATGCTCCTATTTAAGATCACCGCAGAATGAAGCCTAACACCCTCTTCCAATGCTAGAGAAGGCTATCACTCTCCACCAATCAGAGTAGAAACTGACACCTCACTGCCTTAAAATTTGATGTGGTTTTTTGAGGTTTTTTGTTTGGACTGAATCATACTCAAAATCCACAAAGCTCCTGGTGGTCCATACATAACCCTGAAACTGCAGGACTAGGATCATAATATAGTCTGTCAATCATCTTTGTTCATTTGCTCTACTCACTTGTTCGCCAAAATGCTCATCTTGCACTAAAATTAATTCCCATAGTCCCAACATCCAGGTATATTTTGCCCAGCAGGTTGCTCAGCAAACTAATACAATGGATTCTCCTGATGTAGGGTTCTGGGCTCAGAAGGTGTTCTTCAGCTGAGCAGACTCCAGTACTCATTTTAGCATCACTGTGGTTCTTTCTTGACTTTTTAAGAAAGTTACAGTAGGCAGTTGCAGTAGGCAGTTACAGGAGCAGTGTAATTCCCTGACACCACTTCTCAAACAGCTTTTACTCATTGTTTCTTAAGTGCTGAGTTCCTGCGGCACTCTCAGATCCCCTATTCCCATGGATCAGTAACAATGGCAAAAAAAGGATGCTCATGTTTGTTAAAAATACTGGGAATTGCCCCATTCTTTAGCTAGCACCATAAATATAAACAACCAAGAGAATAATGCCAAGATGTATTTCCTGGTCTCCTTACTCTTGAGAGCTCTCAGTTTCCATGTAAGAATCTCCTATGGATCCTCCAGGATTTTCCATTTTATCTTCTGACTTGCCTCTAACTCTCTCTCTAAAGAGCAGATTTCTTTCTTGTCTCCCACTTTATGAGCTAAAGGCTGCTACTTTATCTTTGTAGAAACTGCTTACTGATCCTGATGACTAAGTCAGCACTATGTATCCTTCCAACTTCTATATGTGAAGAGGAGAAATAAATGGAAATGGAAACGCTGGCTTGTTTTGGTAAAACATTGTAAAAGATAAATGTATAATTTTTTAAAAGTTTGCAACAAACAGTAGCATGTGGCAATTTACATTGATGATCGTTGATCTTAATCGATGGAGACCAGATTGAATGGCAATGGAAAGGAAAATGAGAAAAAAAACAGGAAAACAGGTAGCTACAAAAAAAAGAAAAATCCAACAAATGTCTGGCTGTGGAATCACATACTTTCAAGGGACTCCCATTGAAATCATACATCTTATTTCCTTTTCTCCTTTGTTTCAAACTCCTGCAGCATCAGTGGCAGCACTTGCACTTCTCAAGCTTGCATGCAGGCATGTAAACTTCCCTGGATATTACTGTAGGGCTCCAGTTTTGTTTCCAAAACACAGGATCTCTGACTACCGTCACTGCTTGCCCTCCAATTCCATGCAGAAGGCCTATCAGTTTGAGAGCACTTTGAGCTGCAAGTTACAGAAAAGTAGGGCAATGTTTTCTAATGAGATGCCAGAATTAGCAGAGGGCTCTTCTGTATGCAAAAGACACAGCATGAGCTGAGCTACTTTCAAAAGTCTGTCCTTCTTTCAGTTTTTCAGCATTGTGTATAATGTCTGTTCCACTTTGGGAGGCCTCTGTCCTGCCATGTGCAAGCTGACATTGAAGTGGAGGGCTCATTCAAGGCTCTAGGTAATCATTCATGTGCATTTACCCTCACCTCCCCACAGAATATGTCACTCATTTTGTATGGGAATAGTTAGGCAACAGACCACATCCTTTCCTGGTATTTCAATTATGTTTTCTGTACATTTGGTCAAGACAGTCAACACTTCACTTAAATCTCTGTTCAGTTTGCTCCCACTCCTGTAAGATTAAGTAAATTCAGGACCTAATTCCTGCACTAGCCCTGCTTGCTGTTTGTGTGCCATCATTTTGAAAAAGAGGCAGGGAATTGAGGTTTCTGAGGCAGTCCCGCTGAAGCACTTCAAACACTACTCTGCTTGAGGTTTAAAGAACAGTTCCAAAACAGGTTCTTAAAAGCTTAAACATATCATCACAGATGAAACCTTCCTGTTCCACAGAAGCATGTGGCAAAACCCCAGCTCTGTCAATCCATCACAACAGCTCAGTCCATGCAGTTGAGCCAATAAGCAAGAAAATCTAGGCATATCAGTCTCCCTAACAATACAGATCTGTTCCCAAGAGAAAGCCCAAGTATCAGACTGTATTCAATATTTTGGCTCGGTTCTGGGAGGTGGCCAGCTTTTGCAATACTTTGTTGCCTGAAGTCCAGTTGTGTTTTAAGTAAATGGTAAACAATTGTGATTTGTTTTGGTTTCCCACTTTAACTATCCTCCTGTACATTTAGTTGAGATTGTAAATAGCTTTTAATCTCTCTAACCTGACTGTATGTCTAAGAAAAAGTGTGATTAAATCCAAGAACAAGCCTTCAAGAGTAAGTGAAGATGGACTGGAGATGGGATGACAGCTATAGATTCATAGAAACCAACAGGTATTAGAAGCATTTATCCCATCCTTACCTTTACAGCTGTTGTGCCTAGGTGTTTCTCCTATCCACTACTTTCTACAAGAAATGCATTTCACAATGACTTTGATTTCACATTAAAACATTCCAATCTGTGAGGAGAATCCAAATGCCTGAAGGTACAAGAGAAAGTGAATAAGAAAGAAGCAAGGCAGTCAAAACTTGCACAGTCCCGCTAATACACAGGGAAAATCCAGATGTCGCTTTCCCGGTAACAAAGTTATGGATAGTCTAGACTGCCTCAGGCAATAAATTAGCTGCACACTGTGCCACTGCATGCTAGAAAACTTGGTTGGAGCTAAGAGGATGAAATAAATCAGTTTTGTAAGCTTGGTATGTCAAAATGTTTACCTTTCAAAAAACATAGCTTAATGATGCAGCTTGAAACCCAATGCAACACTAAGTTCTTGATTAAAACCCAACAGATTACATCACAAATACAGCCTGCCAAAAGTATTTATCATAACTAGAGTGATTTTTTAGAGGTAGATAATGTGCTTAACTTTGACAGGTAAAATTTAGTAACGCAATCTAAATCAGCAGCCCAGACCAGGAAAGATTTGTCATGGAATGCAAAGATTTTTCAAGTCTCTAAAATGTCACCCTTCCTTCAGACATCCACGATCTTTAAAGAGCACCTGTTTATCAGCACACACTCTGTAAGGGTTCTGATACAGTACAATAAAGATAATTCTGTTATAAGAACTGTTAATTATGAATTCACAGCACCAGATAAAATCTGCAGGAATAATTTGCAAATGAGATGCTTACTAAATATGTATAATTATTTTTTAGTCTTCTCTGAAGATTTGCTGTAGCTAAACGCATCTCTGTCACTTACTTATTTCTGAGACATCAAAAGGTGAGCAGAAAATCCTACTTTTCACTTTGCAGAGTGGCTTTCATACGCATATACTGCATCTTAAAAACTTCTTGTCATTGCCAAAATTTCGCATGCATAATAATTAATTTAAACAACATTTGGTTTGTGGACCAAGAAAGGGGAATGATTCTCCATATTACAGAATAATTCAAACTTTGGGTCAAAGTTACAAAGAATATAACCTTTTGCTTCATTTTCACTTGCTACCATCTAATAATTTACATCCAAAATTTAAAAGAAACATGGAAAACCTCACAAGCGCCCATTTGGTGTTAAACATTTATATCTCCACTAAATATTTCACAATAAATATTTTAATGCAGTGAAAATCTAGGCACATTTCTGTTGCCTTATTTTGAGCATTTTCTATACTTCATGGACACAAATCAATGTCACACTTTTTGCAGATCCAGTAATGTTAGCTCTCAACTCACCTACGGCGTAGAAGGTTCTCTGCTACAGTCTGTGGTCACTATTACACGAAGATAAAATAGAGTGTTTCTGGGATTCAAGGTTTTAACACAATGGCACGTGTACAAACATTAGTACATAGTCATATCTGTATATCCATACATGTATGTTCTAGTACAAAGAAGTACAAAGCAGTCAATCAACTGAAGAAGTCTGAGAATTGTACAAAGTAAAATGAAAGGTTAGCCCATTAAAAATATATTATAGCTCATTCACCTGGTCGTATTTTTCCATAAATAACCACATTCCACAAAATACAACTTCAAGAGAAATAAAAAACTGTTGCCAGTAACTTCAAAGGAATTTTTTTCAGTAAGGCCCAGATTGTTCCAAATCAAACTAAAGTTAATGTACAAAACCCACAACAAAGTTTTATAATTTAATTTGCATGCAGTATTTTGCTCTGCTTGTGTCAGGGTAGAAACCATAATGTAGCCTTTTATTTCTGCATCTTTTCCCACTTGAGATTAAGATTCTGTATCACTAGAATGAGTAAGGGTTGAATAATATTATCCAAAATCCAGATGCCTTGTGAATAGAATTAAAATAGTCACTACTGAAACATCACAGCATTTAGTTATTTATAGACTCCATTCAGACTTCACCATTAATAAGGACGCACGTGCTACAAAGATATTCTTTTAAATAGCATTTCAGAGTACTTGAGAGACCTATTCTACAAGCCTGGACCACCATCCAGAGAAGAGTCATGGATATAAGGATAGAAGCAAAGTACAACACACGCACTTGAAGGTATAAAGGACATGTAATCACTTTTCACATAAAAGAAGTGTTGAAATGCCTGTAATAGTTACATTCGCTCTGAGAACCCTTCTCATAGAAGGCCTATTACTCTCAGAGATGCAGCGGTTTTGAAACACGTGTTACTATCTTTTTAAAAGACTACTGGAAGAAAAAGAAAACTGCTTGTCTCCCAGCTGGCATAACCAATTCATTGTATGTGTTTTCCTGGCAATAAGGACTCCAAGACAAACTTCACTAAGACTTGTTGTTTTCCCTTTGACCTAATCTATTAATCTCTTCAGTGTGGTTCTGCCTGTAGGGTAAACTGATGGAATAATGTCTTTGCAAGTAAGTGGATCTGCTCAAAAGAGAACATATGAAATACCATTTCCACAGAAAAGGAAAGAATCAGGCAACAGGGTGTTAAGAGCAGCAATCTCCTTAAGCTTATTCTAGACTGTTCTTGACTTTTCCCTGTCATCGTTTTTTTTCAAAGTGGGAGGGAAGACAGAGACCCCCAGGCAAGCACAGCCTAGCATAGTATCACCCCTCTGGAAACACATATACCTGCATGACCAGAGTAGCCTGTGTGACGTTGCACCACCACTCCCCCTTCACTCTCCATCTCTTATACTGCTCTTTTTTCCTTTCTCATCCTAGCGCACACACACAAACTTGCCTACACAAGCCAGTAGCCAGAGGCTACTATCCAAAAGGCAATTTGGGTTCCCAAACAAACTCGCACCTGTCCTTCAGCTTCAGAACTGTTGTGCATGTACTCTTTACTTCACAGGAGTGAACCATACTCCCAACATACAAGTCTCCTGTTCTAACAGGTCCACGGGAAGGAAAGGCCAAGGGGCAAATGGCCTGCAAACATCTTCTTTTTGATAAAAGTGAAGAGAGTATTTCCTACCATTTTCCCTGGAAGATATAATGTTTCTCCAAAAGTATAGGAGGAATCAGTGGCACAACGATTCCAGCTACGGGCATAGAGCTGTCATGGCATGTTATAACAAGGCAATGGGGAAATGTGAATGATGCCTTCAACCATCAGGCAGCTCTGCTATATCTGTGCCACCAAGACAGCACGGCCATCTTCCAGATTTAAATGTTCTTTACCACATAAACACACCAGGCTCCTAGGAAAGCAGTATTTGATTCAACAGTTCTTCCCATCTGGATTTGACATGCAAAAGGTGGAAACTGTGACTTCCCTTGGTTGTATGTGTCACTTCTGTTGTCCACAATGAGAAAGATACACAAACATCTTGAAAACAGAAGTTGACACAGCAACAACAGATCCAGCAACTACTGATCTTTGACTCTTCTTCCCTGTTTTTCACCTTTTGGAATAAAGCTCAGTATCATATGAGTAGACTCCTAAAAACCAGTGGTAATAATACTGAAAACTGTGATATCATTTGATAAGAATGATGTTATGCTCTACAACTACATAGTTCATGAGCCATAAATGGAGACCTTTATTAAGGTACTATCCCTTCATTCTCTTTCTCAGTTGCATGTTTGTACACATTCTACTTCCACATGTACAGTCCTTCAGTAGCCATGGTAAGTCTTAATCATTGTATGAAAAACAATCAGTAAATGTCAGGAGAGGAAAAAGGAAACCATCTTTTTTTTAGCCTTTGTTGAGTTTTTATTTAATAGCTGCTCAGACTTTGACCTAAATTTCATATCCTTGGTTGATACTCAGATTAGCAATGTTGTCTGATACATAATATATGCCATCATATTGGATGTGGGGAATCTACAATTTTCAGGACAGAACTATTGATGGGACACTATTGACCCAATAATTTATTTCACCCTTACCGGTCAGTCTGTCTCACTGCATTGTCCATTTATGCCCTTCAACTCAAATATTCATTTGAGATTTCAGTTTCACATCTGCACCCAATACACATTGCTCATGCCATTTCCTTATATTCCACATAAATAATGGTCAATGGGGTATCACCTATTGATATGATTTGATGTTTCAACACTGCATGTGTCTAGCAGATACATGACACCTAGACAATAACATCACTGTCAAAACAAAGGCTGAATGTGGTATCAAGTCTGCAAATTTTCCCAGTTCCTCTGCCCTCCTACAGAAAAAAAGTCTAAATTGGAGACATTGCAGAGAGTTTAAAGACCAAGCCTTTGTCTTTCCCATCATTAGATGCATTCCTGAAATGACTCTGAAATTAGAGGCTCTATAAAAAACAAATGTTATTCTATGGTATTTCTTCCAAAGGAAATACATAGCAATATAAATTAAACATTAAATGCAAAGCTTTGCTGTGAGGCGACTGAATCAGAAAAAGAAATGTAGATAATTAATGAGACTCTCTCTCTTTGCATATTCACTTCCCACTCCAGTAGAAGCCATTAATCTTTAAGCGTGTATGAAAAGGATGCACAAGTTCGTACACAAAGAGCATGTATTAAGGACACTAAATAAATTAAGGATAACTCATGCATGAGCATGTGTAACATATTTTTTATTTCTCTCAGGCCACTTCTTCACAGTCCCCTTTCTGCTCCTGTTACAGGGAAAATGAGATTCCTGGGACAGAGGACCAAGGAGAATCTCAAACTCTATTACAAACTACTTCAATGTTTATAAGTGTTTATTAAGGCATAGATTCATAGAAAAGTTGGGTTTGGAAAGGACCTTTAATGGCCTTCTACTTCAAATCTTTTGCAATAAGCAGTGGCAGTTTCAACTACAGAAGGTTGTTCAGAGCCCAGTCCAACTTGACCTTGAAAGTTTCCAGGGATGGGACATCTATCACCTCTCTAGGCAACCTGTTCTAGTGCTTCACCACTGTCATTGTAAAGAAATTCTTCTAGTCTAAATTCACCCTTTTTTCATGTAAAATCATTACACTCTGTGTATTACAATAGGCCCTACCTTTCTTATAAACTTCTTTTAATACTGAAAGGTTGCAATAAGGTGTCCTCAGAGTCTTCTCTTCTCCAAACTGAACAACCCCAAGTCTCTCAGTCTTATCTCAGCACCTCTGTAGAGTTGCTCCATCCCTTTCACCATTTTTGTGACCTTGCTCTGGACTCACTTAATCTGTAAAACATTTTGTCTTCTAGACAGATACGTTTAAATGTCACAAAGAGGGAAAATAATAATTATGAATTGAGTCTTGTTAAGGCAACTTGTCTTGCTTCTGGCAGCAAGTTTTTACAGTCGTCTTATTTCTACAGTCAAAGTGTTTACAATGAGGAGGAGACAGACCTGTGCTTTAAAGGTAAAAAAGTTTTTTAACAAGACGAATTCTGATTGTAAAAATAAATAATAAGATAAAGGAATGACAATATCTAAGTGTTTTTACTTCTTATCTCCCCAAGATCTTCAAACACTTCAAAATACGGTAGACTCTGTTACACCTTAAAACATGTTTTGCAAGAAAGGTTTCCAAGCGTCTTACTGGGACAGCTCATGGGTAGTTGAATATATGAAATTCCTTAGCTCTTCCCCACACCAAAAATAATCAGTTTGCCAGGTAAAACATTTTTGAGTATAAAAAATACATCTCAAGCCAAAATTGTTTTCTGAGATGCAAGTCTTTCTGCCTAATTGCAATAGGCTTTGTGTCTTCCCCTGAAGGACTGGCGGCACTTCACACACTTGGAGCAAAACACCTCGTTCAGTTCTTTTAGTTCCTTCCAGGACCCTCACCTTGATTTTGAGAAATTCCATCTATGTTTTCTTTTGAGATTACAGTCAGGAGGTTCTGCACTGTGAAACCAGTATCTTTCCCCAGGCTGCCAAAATTGTACAGCTTGATGACTGCATACATTGATGCTTCCCCTTCTGTTCTTCTCGACCACCTTATGGACTTCCACGTGACTATTTGTAGGCACTAGTGCCACATCCTCTCTGTAAGAGGATGCTTCTTAATCCTGTAAAGCTTCATATGTAACTAGGTTTTCATATAACTGCTCCTAGCTGAAAAGAGGAGTTATATCTCCTAACCCTGGGCTTTGGTGACACAACTCCAGCAGCAATATGTTGCACAAGGGAACCTTTGCGACAGCGTTACCCTGACTTGCAGGTTAGAAACATAGAACACCAAGAATGAGGCTGACTAAACAAGTCTCATCTTAACTACTGCTTTTCAGTGAAAAAGTTTTTTCAAATCAGTAAAGGTGTAAGGGTTCTTATATACTCTAAAATATATCTAAAGTCTGTTTCACAGATTCCTTTAGGTTGGAAAAGAACTTTAAGACCATCTAGACTAACTAGAAACCTAACACTGCCAGGCCCATCACTAAATTGTGTCCCTAAGTGCTATTTACTCAGATGTATGTGAAAAAAAAATCTCTTTTCCAGAAGTATCTTGTCTTTTTGTAATGAAAACGTAAACATGGCTTCAGAATGTTCCTCTTTACATCTATATTTCATGTCAATGTAAAAATAAGGAAGATAATGCTACACATGGTTGGGAAATTTGTGAACAAAAATGAGGAAAACGGGAATAAAAACATCACTTGAAGGATAACTTTTTTTGTGGAGGTGCATATCTGTTTGTTTACATTAGATCTCTAGGGACTATGGAGGCTTCCTAGTCCCATTGAAGAACTATTTGGCCAAAAGCACCACCTCAGTCATCCTCTGACATTGAATTAAACAATATCATAGTTGTTTATGGCTGCTATATGAAATAAAGAGAAGTAAGATTAAGTCCTTCTGTCTCTTGCAGGCAAGGATGTCAAGAAAAACAAGACCAGAAAATATTGGGTTGTGGCATCAAAGCACACTACAAGAGTTCTCTAACCATAGAGTGATTCTATTTTTGACAACACAAGAGAGGATCTGGTTCTCTTTGATTTTTGTTCTCCCTCTATGAAAGACTTCATAAGAGCATAGATTTTCTTTAGTTGATATTAAAAATAATAATAAAAAAAATCTCTAAAAATTCCATGGGCATGAAAGCTGATTTCAAGAGCTAAATCTCTTTAAGCAGGCACTGATACTCAACAGAAAACACAGCTGCAAAGTTTGCACCTCGCTGAACTGCAGAGAGAGCTGTGTTTAAACCATCAGCCAGCAACTGCCAAGAAAGGCAGCTCCTGCTCTTTGAGATCTGCATTAAAATATTTTGGTAAAAGCGTACTTCTGAGCTGCCTTTCAGTCATCACCTCCTGCTACCCAAATTGTATTTCAGCAATAACCACTCCAAAACTTGTAGCTTTAAAGGGTTTGCCCTCATCAGGGAACAGTGGTTGAGCAAATTCACATCTGGCAAGCCTCAGCTAAAGGGTGAGCTTTCACTAGCCAGGTCAGGCAATCAATGTCACAGTTTGCAGCCACCGAAAGGGAAAACTTCCCCCAACAAACCTCTCCCCACACATATCCGCACACTCCCTCTGCTTCCTTCACATCTGTTCTTCTGTTTCTCAGGTCCCTTTTTGTGAATTAAATCAATTTTCTAACCTTGCAGGAAAGTAGCCCAGCAAAAACAACTGGATAGCTTTCTATGGAACTATTGAGTTGAATAGCTTCAGAAAGCGCAGTACGAGTGCCAGAGCCACAAGGGAGTGGGGCACGGGGGTCAGCCTGCAGGAAAAGGCAAGACAAGAGGTGGTGCAACATATCCCCTTCACAATAGAAATGTAACACTGGATCAGCTCAGTTGTTCCTGAAATAACAACCTAAATCTAACCCTAACAGATTTTTTTTTCCTCTGAAAATAAATACAGGGAAACACTCATAATTCACATTTAGTTAATCAAGACAAACTTTTCTTATACACTATCAGATCACTATATTTGGGAAATATAAGTTGTTTTTATAAGAGATGCAATTTAACACTTACTAATTTCTCAAAAGCTTAAATGTTTACACCTCTTCGCAAGACTTCCACTGACTTCAGTTAAATTAGGATCAAAGTCTGGTACTTTACCATTCTACTGTAATTACTTAGATGCACGCCTACAGACATAAAAATACCGCCTGTATCTGATATGGAGAAATATCTTTATGCAAATAAATTGCTGTTTTGATATACATTGTTAGCATATTCTTATTTCTTTTGTTGTTCTTGATTCAATCATTAACCCTGGAAGGTTTGACCAAATGAAAGCATAAAGCCACTCACACTAGAACACTTATCAACTCAGTTTTGCGTGCAGCATAGCCACAGAATAATGAATTAAAATATCCTTGTTTTGATGCCAAGTTTACATATTTTTGAAAGGGAAAAACAAAATTAAACTTTCACTTATAGGCGTGTTTGTATTATCAGTAAATACAATACAGTCATGAAACATTTAAGAGCAATGAACTAGTATATAAATGAAATTAGAACATTGCAGCACAACATTTAAGGTCAATAATAATGAGAAGAACACAAAGCTTGCAAAGCAGCTACAATGTTTTTCTTAACTCAGTGAAAGTCATGGTCACAAGACTGGTACGAAACTATTAGTAAAATTAGAGTCTTGATGCACTCTCTAAAGTCATGCAGACTATTGTTTTTTCTTTGATAAAAGCTTTATCAAATCCAGGGGGGTTTTATAACCTTTAATTATTTCTTCCTTTTACACAACTAAAATTGCAGGTATAGATCATTACATTGACAGAAGAAGAGGAAAAATCTATATTATTAAAAGCAGGTCATTCTTATTTCTTTTTCTCTTTGGTTATGTCACTGAATGATGCTGCCATGTCTATTGTTGAAGAACACAGTCTGTACGAGCTTCTTGGCTTTGTTAGTCTGAGTGGCTTTCGCTAGCACCTCCTTCATCAGCATTTCCTGGGTTTAAATACAGGCAAACTAGAAAGATACACTTCGGAACTCCCCACCAGCAAGTTTAAGTAGAAAATACGTTTTTATATTTCAGATATCTCTCAAAAAATGCATCAATCCAATGAACAATGCCCAAAAACTCCAGCTAGGGTAGAACTCCTCAAACAAGATTGCTCATAGTGAATTGGAGCATGCTGAGTGGAAATTATTTTGCCTTTATAGTAGCACAACTTTAGCTCATCATAGCTTTGCTACATTTTTTCGTGATTAATGAGGAAGATTCTGAAATCTAGCCTTATTGTACCCGTTTATTTTCTCAGTATTAAGCAAACACACCCCCAACACAGAGCACATGGGAAGGCTGCAGAGCACTTTGGTCAGAGCCAAGGCAAGAGGTCTGACATGAGTGCTAAGCTGAAAAAAAGCAGGTGCTGCTGAAAATGCCACGATACTTTTCCCTCCTGCCACTTCCCTTCCACTAAATTAAGGCACCTTGAATATGGAAAGTAAATCATTTAAGCAGAAAATCAATCTTACTGGGCAATTAATTAATTAATTAAGAAAAAAAAAAAGTTGTCTTCTTTTTATTTTGCAGTAAGTTACCTCACCCTGAAGACAACAATTTGCAAGATCTGTGGATCCATGGATGCTAAGTCATCTGTCACAGGGCAGGATGAGCAGACTGGTCCTTTCCGCTGTCACCTTCCCATTAGATCAACTTAAGTGTGAGGTCACACTGCATAAATGGTTCAGTTTCAGTTTAAGTTCCTTTTGCCAAGGATGAACCAAGACCAGCAAGTCCTGGAAGCTGAGATGTGCATGAAAGTTTTAATGTTGAAGGGAGATGTGCTGTGCCTGAGGAAGGAAAGCAGACAAGGGGCAGTCTTGTGGCTGGGGTAACTGAGTGATTCTCTAGACTCAGGTTCTGTCCCATTCATCTCGCTTATGTGTGATAAGAAAAAGGTCATTAAGGCAGATCCTCAAATATGGTCACTAACTGAGCACACCTCACTTTTTTGATGCTTGCTTTGAGTAGCTGATGTGATAAGTGGAGACGCAAAGTATTTCAACAAGATGTATCTTCCACCTTAAAATCCTAACCCAGTGACAAAGAGACATTGGAGAGACCCTCAGCTTGTCAGGGTGCACAGCCCACACCTAGCCCTGGTCTGATATTGCCCTCAGAGCTGCAGCCTCATTCCACCAATTGGAGCTCCTATTTGAGACATCGCTTCCTCAACCATCTCACAGCTCAGTAGCCCCCAGCATCTCTCCAAGGCGGGGATGCTTGTGCCTCACCAGGCACTGACACCAAACCACGCACTGCTGCATCTTTTGCACAAGAGTTGTCCAGAAAGTGAAGGTCTGATTCACTTCCAGGCTACTGAAACTTTTTACAGCATAATTTCTGAGGAAACTTTTGAAAAAAAGCAGTAACAGAGTAATGAATAATTCTCCCATCCTTCCCTAAGTGATATCATACACCATCTAAGACACAGATCCTTCAGATACTCTCAATGTAGTTGATGAAGCATGCAAATAGATCAGCTGAGCCCTTCTGAGCCTACTCTTGACCATTCTCTTGGAAAGAACAGTTCTGAGCTCACAGTACACTGATTAACCATACCAGGAAAAAAGAAAGGGTGAATTATTCAGAAACTCTATTGAGTATATTAAGATATTTAGTGGCCATTAGCTAAGAGGGTTATTTGTTAGTTTATTTATGAATATGGTTGTAACTTGAAGGGATCATCCATCCAAATAATTTATATATACTATGGCCACTGTTTATAAATAGATACAAGAAAAAAATTCCAGCACAATTAACCAGCAGTGTTTTCTAATATAATCCAAACCAACAAATTAGAAAACTTAAAAGCCTATTTCCAGTTCTATTTTGGAGTTGCATGAGTGCCTGACCCTCAATAAACAATTGTTGACAGACTGTGATGATATACAGTTCAGCACTGTGTTTCTATAGAGTCCCAATTATTCTTTAAATATACTGGTTTTAGTATCACTATTTTCTTTTAGCTTTTGTTTTAAATTATAACCCAAATCAGGTAAATCATGCGTATATATACCCATTATGAGAAGAAAGAAAAAAGAGCCTAGAACAAAGAACTTGTGGAAGACTAGAAACATCTCTCCTCTTGCTTACATTTACCAGAAAAGGTCTTCTGTAATGGAAAAGAATGCTATTTTAGTCTTAGCCAGTTCTAGATTGAGGAGACATGGGTGCCGAATTAAAGCCAGGGCTGATTTCCCTTCTCGAGCTCATAGGAAGTTTCAAGTATGTGTATGTAAGTACATTTAGGGCAAACAGATCATGCTTGCTGTAAAATAAATTACTTCAGTGAATTATTGGTGTTATTACTTAAAATTGATTATGAGAACAGCTATATTTAGTCTGCAGCTCTAAACATCACACACTTTCCTCACCATAGTAACATAAATGCCTTTCAAAGGAAGAAAGGAGAGGAAGGAACCTGATTTCTTCCACGGCAAAGACCAAGAAAGAGCAGGGAGTGGGGGAAAGTACTCCCTTCCCAAGCTTACATACTTCAGATAAAGAAGAAAAAGCTATAATTGTATTCCTTCTGTTTAATTTTTTGTCAATATAGAGTTATAAACTTCTAGAATCCTGTTATAGAAAGTGAACATTCGATGAAAAAAGAAAACATCTCACTTTTTCCAACCTTTATAAAGTAGGTGAGTTATGGAACTCCATTCCATGGTATCTCAGCAATAGCAGCTAAAAAAGATTTCTTTTTCAGTATTTTACACTTCACAGAGGGCAGTTTTAGCTATTCTACAAATCGAAAATGGAAATAAAACAAGCCAGAACTTCAATATATCATGGTCACTCAGTGATGGACAGCTGGCAGGATAGCTGGTACTGGGAACAGAAGGATTCTGTTCAGCAGAGTGAAGGTATAATAATGAACAATAGGTCCTTCACAACTACCAGAATAAAAGCTGCTGCTAGAACAAAAGAATGATGGAGTTAGTGGCTTTTCAGTGCTATGATCAGCTACCATAATTTATGTTCTGCTAGCATTCATTGACAGATTTCATAGACAGACACTCAAGATTAAGGAAGGATTATTTTGAAACCTGGACTCAAAGCTCTAATTTATACTGTATTGTTGGTGGTCAGGCTATGGACCAATTCAGGGCCCAGAATTTTGCCTATAGTGGTTCTGCCTGGCCACAAAGGAAAGGTACAAGCAACACTAGGCTAATATTTCTGCTATCCATTCTCCTTAGAAGGACGTACAGGATACATGGGGATGCTCTGTCTGCTGCACAACTGCACCCTGCTGTGTGCCAGTGCCCTGAGCCTGTATGTGAGCACAGGATTATATATATCACATGGATGCAGAGAGATCAGATGGCCAATTCAACTGCAGACACCTCCTGTATAGCCCTCTAAAATTTGGAGATTAAACCCCGCAGAGTGACTTTAAACTTGCCTTTAAAATGTAGTATGAATCTAGCTAACAGTTTTCATTTAGTAAAAAGTCAACTTTCTTATTCTTTTACATGCTTCAAAATTTCGATCAGTAATTCCGTACTGACTACACAAAATGAGAACAGAACCAAACCAAACCAAGCAAACAAACCCACGAACAAGCCTAGGAGAAGACACATCTACTAACTACTCTACTGCTTTGAAAGTAGATCCATGCTCACAATGCAAAGCAACGTGACTCCATATGGCCTAAGAGGGGATTAGTGTGTTTCACAGTACTGTATACTATTATTATAGGATATACTATGAGTACGCATATAATTGGATCATGACCATGTTACATGCCCACTCTCAATGATTCTTTGTTTTTCTGTAGATTTCGAGCAATTACCATCCCAAATTTTTTCCAATATAGCTGGAGATCCTTCATGGCCTTGTCTGCACTGTCCACGTCTCTAATATTTATTGCAGTGACAAGTAGTAGACACAAGAGTGGTGAACTCAATATATCAGGTATTACAGCTCTACAGATTTCCAATTATTTCAACATCTCTTCATTAACACTGCAGGATTAAAAATGCCTTCCAGAAATGGAACTTTTCCTTGGTGTAATGTTATCCTGAATAAGCAAAAGAAAATCATTGTGATGTACAGGATGATGAACACTCATTTAAAGCTATGTAATAATGCAATTTGGTCCACTTTGCAAGGTTTTGCAATTGAAAGGGAAATAGGGCTAAGAAACAGCTTTAAAAGAAGAGATTAAATAAACAATCTATTCTTTTTTACTGAATTTCCTGTTAATATTGCTAAGGTGATGAGGAAAGATACCTTATTCCTAAGTATAAATCCTTTGAAAATAGGCCTAAAAACACCTGATTTCCTTTCAATTTCAGTGCACTGTAAGCACACATAAACTTGAAAATACCAGGCAACAGGACAGCCTGTGTAGGTGTTGAAACTGCTGTGGAACTGGACTAATTAAAAATAAATAAACAAGTAAAAGAAACGCATCTCACAACAATGCTTTAGACTAGCACTTCTGTAAAGCAGAAGTTTAGGTGCTCGGCCCCACTCTTGTACTTACACCCAGCTGCGGAGGGGTAAGACTCTTCCTAGATTTCCAAAGACAATGATTTTTCCTTTCTGTGGAAATGTGTCTGTGGTGTGAAGTCTGCCCCACTAACCCTATGCCCCTCATTCAGAGACTGTAAGGCTTTAAAACAAACAACCCACAACCTCTTCTTAGCTGAAGTATAGCTATTTGCAAGCTCATTACTCAACAATACAACTTCAGGAGTCTCTGGCTATTCCAGTTTCTGCTACAAGCAAGAACACTTGTGGTTTGAGAACCTGAGCACGGTTTCATGCCCTTCTCTTACTCACAAAACTGGCACAAGGAGTTGAAACTGGTGTACAGTTTCCTGTAGTACCATCCTGCTCCCTGAGCAGCTGGTGCTCCTTCTTTATGCAAACCTTTCTTGGTAGCCGATTACTCCTTCTGCAGTGGTGGTAAACTAGCAAACCAAGTTGAAAAAAACTTGCTTGTAGGACTTTGTATTACAGCTGTGCATGCTACAGAGTGACCAGAGGACAAAGCAAGCACTATTTGCATATCCATTTAACATTCTAAATCTTGGAAGAAGACCTTTTTCTTTTGGAAACAGGTTCTAGCTCAATTGTGTATGTACCATATGCTGCATATGTTTGAATTCTGTTCTTGCCAGGAAAAGTAAACCACAGAAAGCCATGTTGGCTTAAAAACTCATTTCAGAATTGTCCTATATAATTTAAATGGTAAAGACTGTAGTTTCTTTGAGGATAATGGCCTTCAGTGATTTCTTATAGTTTTCATAATAACAATTCAAAATACTATTTCTATCCAATCTAAGGACTACTTGGAGTGACAGATTTCTAGAAATTAACTCTTATTGTCCTTTCATGACAAATTATTTTCAACCTTAGATTTTTTTTCCTCTCTACAGATGTTTTATCATTCTTATTTATGAGAATAGCTAGACTGTTTGGGAATTAAATTCGGGTTTCAAATAGTGTAAAAATTAGCATTTAAGAAATCTTTATTCTTGTTCACCAAACCACTAAATCGGCTCTCTTTCTCAATTTTACTGAGAACAGCTGGCTTGAGAAACGATTCCTAAATTTAGACTACAAGTAGATTGCTTGAGCAATAATTAGGCATTGTTACATAGTGGGTTTTTTTAAAAAAATAGAAGGCTGTCAAACTCAACCCACTCTTAGTAGGGGTGTGGATAATTACATACTCATTTCAAAGTAACTTAGTTGGTTCAGTCACTACAATAACAGCATCCTGGAACAAAAGAGATCTATTTCAAACAGCAAAAAACAACAAGATCTCAGCATTTTGGACAAATCTTAATCCTTTAGATGACTAGATTGAGTGTTCAACTTAGCTTTATCTTGTAAACTACATTTCCATTTCCCTCCATCTACATAAGAAGCTCACATCGATATAGAATCATAACTTTTCATAAAGAAACACAGAACTAAACATGCGTACATACACTCTATTGCATTGCAAGTCTGAGCTCTCTGAGGCCTATACAAACTTGTGCACACAATGCAGATCTGCTGCAAAGCAAAAGCACAAAATCATGAGAAGAATATCATAAAAATTACCTGTGCACATTCAGTGGGCATATTTGGATTCCTGCCTGGCTGTAGCCCACCTGTGTACTTCAAAATTCCAACTAATATATAAAATTCCTGACTCTGCTCGAGGAAAATATGCTCTCTTTCTCTGTGTCCACTGGGAAGGAGGGGAGCGGTCTGTTCTCAAACTGCCTTCCTTGGGTGAAGTTACCTTCCTTCTCCTCCTTATGCTGAAGAAATTCAGCATTTCACTCATGCGGAAAAAAAAGTAGTGACAGCAGCCAAGGAACCTGGTCTGATGGGTTCACCAGTTATCCAAAAAGAGATTAAAAGACTGAAAAGATTAAAAGTGAATGAGAAGGACATTTTTATTTGCTTCAATAAGATTAAGTTAGGTCAGGAATTCTGCAAGTTATGTGCTGTAGCAGCTTAGGTAGGTATGTAACTTGATTTACCCCTCAACAATGGGATCATGATGCTACATTCAAATTTGTACACAGTGCTCTGAATCCTCAGAGCCATAAAAGGGGTGAAAAGTGCAAGAATTCTAGTATTAGAGTGATTTAAAAGCCAGCAATACAAAATGCTTGCAGGTGATTTCAGATCCCTCCAATTGTAAAGCCTCTATAGCAGCTGTCGAAAAGCATAAAGGAAAAACATGCCTCTAAATTTTATCAGCTGAGCTGAGGAAAAATGCTGTCACTGAGAGAACATAATGTGAGAACAAGAATGCTAATAAGCACACCAACTAGTAAAGGCCAAATGCAGAATGGATGTTCTTCCCCCCACAATTCTGGGAAGTGATTTTGCCAGTTTTTCAAACATTTTAAACACTGTGAGGAGATCTGATGCTTGCAGAAAATCAGAAGTTTGAAGAATGAGAAAATATTTCCTTTTCTTAAAGGGCAAACATCCTCAGAGCTGATGTGAAGTCATTTAAACAAACCTGGGGAGTTGCTCTGGAATTATCTCAGAAGAACCTAAGGCTGTTCCATTTCAGTAAGCAGGCATGTTGAGACATATGTCTTACCTATTTCTGAAATGTTACCTGCCCTGGTATAACCTCTAATTATAAGTTTCAGTGAGAGTCTTTATAAAATACATTGCAACCAGTGCTGGTTATGTATTGTAATATTTTAAGTGGTTCAGGCACTCTGATGCACATGGGGTTTTCTTTTGTATTTCACAGCCTTTTGTCCTTCTCAACTTTCTCTTCTTGGATGTCCCTACATCAATTCAAGCAGGACCAATCATTAAGAAACTAATACTACATCCAGGAGAAACAAATTTTGAAGAATTTAAGAAGCTAAGTAATAAAAGAAATTAGAACTATGCAAGTGGTTAAGGCAGAGTAAACCCAGCGTCCTCCTACATGATGATAAAAGGAATCAATCTACCTCCTTAAAACTGGGCATCCAGTACCCGATCATTTCCCTGGAAGGTGGACATCACTCTGCTCACGTAACTCTACTTACTGTGCAATGTGGTCACCTAGTTACTCAATAATGCAACGCAAGAGCACTACAATCTGATGCAAGAATTCCATAACCTAGTTTAAAAGGACAAAGGCTTGCAGGGCTTTTCCACCTGACAGCCTCCCACTCTCAGTCATCAGAAGCTTTGAAAATTAAGCAGCTCTGTGTTGAACTAGAACAACTTAAACACTTAATCTTTTATTTATTTTGCAAGGGAACAAAGTTAAGAGTTTCACCTCAAAACCACAAATGTTCACCATGTCACAGTTTAGCCCCAACCCAGATAATTTCAGCAGCTAAAACCATGCAGTTGGGCTCTCAGATTCTCTTCCCTCCATCCCCAGAGAAAGGGAAGAAGAAAAATGAGAGGAAAAATGCTTGCGGGTTGGAAACTGAAACTACAGCTTTAATACAATTATAATAATAATGATGATGAAAATAATTAGAAAGTAATGAAATATATACAAATATCTGAGATCATGACCCCACCCCTCAATAGACTATACATCACCACAAATACTGCAGAGCAGACACAGGGGAATGGGTCCACAGCTAGGAAGGAGCTGAACTCAGGAAATGAATTCAGGAACGCATGGATTTGGAATCAGGAGCAGTCAGACAAACAAGGTCCTCTCTGGAAGTCAGCCATCACAGAAGAGAGCAAGACCCTCATGATCTGTCAACCTTATACCAAGTATGGTGTATATGGGATGAAATACTCTGTTGGTGGGTTTGGGGTCACCAGTCTGGTCTGCCCCTACCTGCAGCTGAGGCCTTTCTTTGCTAGCTCGAGGATGGCCTTAATTACTAGAAGTATAAGTATAAGCATTGATCTTTCTGCATACTAATGTCCCACACCATGACTTCTAGAGAGAAACAGTCTGAAAAACATGCAGTTAGCTTTCAGGACACAAAGTTACTTTAGACTAGGTCGAGCCAGAGTCAGGAAACCAATCCCAATTTAATTCCTAGAACCAGAATCATAAGGTTGGAAGAGACCTCTGAGATCATCGAATCCAACTGTGCCTGTCTCCCTACTAAACCCTGTCGCTAAGAAACTCATCGACCCATCTTTTAAACACCTCCAGGGATGGCGACTCCACTACCTCCCTGGGCAGTCTGTTCCAATCCCTGTCCACTCTTCAAACCAACACAGTGTCAAAGTTGTACATTATGATTCCATCTGTTGCATACAAGATGTTCTTGAAATGTACAGAAAAATAATGCAATGAAGTCAGTCTGCAAAACCCTGACTGTTAGCTCTTTGAGCTACTGAAACTGAAAGACTTCATTGGGACAAAGGATGTTTCAAAACATCCTTTTATAACAGCATATTCAAGTCCAATTGAGACTTCAATTAATACTTACATTTGGCTTTACACTTCTTTCTTATACATGTTCTTTGGATGCAGGACTGCCAAACCATGCTTATTATTCCAATTATAAAAAAAAGTTTCTTCTTACGGAACTGACACCAGGGAACTTCATGCACCCCCAAGTATGTGTGCCATACTCAGGAGTTCATACATGCTCATTTCTTTCTGCACTTTCCCTATTAATAGCATTAAAACAAAAGCTAACCATGACACACCCAGTCACTCATAGATGGTGACACAATAACAGTAATTAGAAGTGTTTTGGTAATGTTTTGAAGACCAGCCAAATTTGTTCGTGTCCCTTCTAGTAACTTCAGCGAAAGCAAAACAAGTTCAAACCATTGACTTCACTCTCTACAAAGAATGCAGACTATTAAGCAAGCAGACTACTAACTGAGAATTACCAGGAAAGATATTTAAATTCACAAATATATTTATGTACATATTTGTGTGTGTGTGTGTACATGCGTGTATTCACCTATATAGACATACACTATATATACATGCATACATTTATAAATTGCCCTTTCATACAACAAAAATAAGGCTCAGACCAAACATTTGTGACCAAAGAGGGTGGTTGACCAAAATACTAAAGGAATAAAGAGGAACATTCATTTCCCCAGACTCCTGTCCTGCAGGCACCTGTGGAAGGCAGAGAATTAATCTAGAGTGTTTGTTAAATTCAAAATGAAAGTCAAGAGAAAGAGTGTTGATTACAGAAAAAAAAAAAAAAAAAAAAAGAAAAAATTTTAAAAAAAATGCTTTGGACTGGAAAAACAGAGTGGTAATAAGGGGGAGAGTTCAATATCTAAGGGGACGGCAAGCCTAAAGCAGGATTAATATAATGAATTACATATAAATACAGGGAGCTTGAAAGCAAAAGGTTATCTTTAAAGACAAGCAAAGCCACAGTTTTTCAAACACTGCTTCCAATGCTGTCCTGTCTCACCAACTCCAGTGTGTGAAATATCTCATGGTTTTCTAATAGAGCACATAAACAAAGCATCTCTAGAATTAAATTGTAGCAAAGAACACATTCCAAAACCCACAATCCAATGATGCTCTGTGCACTACTGATGAAACAATGGGAGTTCTCATTCACGTGTGTGTGGAAGAAAACCCAAAAATACCAGGAAAAAAAAAAACAAACAACAAAAAACCCTCCACAGATTTGGAAACTCACTTTGGATCTATCCTTTCCAAATGTTTTGTGCACAAGGCAAGGTAACACAAAGCAAAACTAAGCAAAAAGGCCTTTTCCAGGAAAACAAACAGGTCTGCAGTTAAGAGACATTCTCAGTTGATGGTAGACAATTTTAAATTCCCAGCCTGCAGGATGGATCCTAATACACCAGTGGGCCTTACTCTCACCTTTTAGCTATGAGCTTTCCACTCTCTTTCCTACACCAAATTCCCAACAATATTTTGTCAGATTTTATCCTTTTCAATGAAATATTTATCTTTGACAAATTAACATGTGTCAAAACCCGCACAACTTTAACCAGAGAATGAGCTCTTTCTCTTATGATGAAATAACCATCATGACAAAGATAAGGGAGATGCTAAGAGACTCAGAAAACAGCTAATAGTCCAACTGTTTTTAACTCTACCTAATTACACATCTTCCTTTTGAAATTCTCACCTTTAGGGCATATTATTTTAAATTTTCTCTTAATTCCTTACTGCTTTTCTCACTTGTGTAGATATTTTTATGCCTCCAATTGTTTTAAATTGCCCTTTTCAACTTCTATTAACACTCTCACTTCTCCTTCCTTTCTTTACTCTTCACACTGTCCTTGCCAATTTTTATTTTCACACTGCATGTTTTTAGTTGTTTATTGTATTTTATTCCTTCCTCCCTCCAGATCTATATTTGTTTCTTATTTATTTCCTTCACTAACTTCAGTTTGGATAATTGAGACAGATCGCCTATCCCACATTATGTCTTATGGAGATAGAGTAGTTTTATTGAGGAATAAGTAGCTTTTTATTTCTTATACTTTTGAGAAAAAAGCAGATGTATGATTAAATGGAAATATAGGTAACATAATATCCAGTTGATGTAAACAGTCGGTGTTTTTGATTAAAGGGCTAAATATTTGTTTTCTTGCTTGCTTCATGTCTCTTTTTAAGTGATTGCCAGTTATTTTCTGATTTAAAAAAAGAATGCTGCTTTGGGCTGTTCTATTTTTAAGGTCAATCCATAAACTAGAAGACATTAGAAATATTTCACTTACCTTTTGTGGCCACCTTTTTTCACCTTTAAATATCTAAGTGTAAAATCAAATAACACTATAATATGGGTGCAACACAGGATAATCAGCATTTTCAAATTTGGGCAGCCATTTTGGGCAGGCAAATCTGCACTGAGACACTTGGTACCTGGTTTGAAGGTGTCTTAGGGCCTTCAACTTACAGCTAAATTGGAAGCTTCAGATAGAGCACATCTCAGAGTTGAGCATAGTCAGTATAGCACGTAAGTACACCACTGCTATGGAAATGTGAACTGGCTATGCAGACCCTTGACAGAGAAGTACTAAGAAGAGCAGTACATAGAGGCAGAAAACATTGCACTCCGTGAACCTAAAACCTCTTTTAGTTTCCTCATAGATTCGAGATTATTGCACCACTCCTCCTCTGTAGCAAGGTCTTTGCACATTTTCCTGATATTAGAAAATCTGGGCTTGCCTGTTACCGAAGGCTTGGGCAGGAATTGTTTAGTTTATTCCCATTCGATGCCTGACTAAAAAGGAACCGCAAGCTCTATGCCCTACACTAGGCTAATGGGTTTCTGGGTGGTAATCATGGAAAGGAGCTATGAGTAGGATTCTTGCAGAAGCTGAGAAACATCTAATCCTCAATATGGAAGGCACCGGAAAGCAAAATGAGAGGCATTTCTTGTCCTGGAGTGTATATTGATATCAAAAAATGCAAAAAGACCGGGCTCAAAGGATCATCTCAGCTACTGCTTAACATCGTATAGGGGGCACAGTTTAGTGGTGGACTAGATAGTGTTAAGTTAACAGTTAGATTTGATGATCTCAAGTGTCTTCTGCAGCCTAAGTGATTCTATGACACTATATAATAACTCTGTCTAAAGGTCATTAGAAGGTACATTAGGTTTCCAAATACTTTAGATCCCACCGCTTTACCACAAATGCAACTAACGAGTAGATGTCCCATTTTTTACCTGGGAGGCTCTGCAGAGTCAGAGCTTCACCGGAGAGGTGCTTCATCCCTTTATAAAAATGATGGAATTTATTATATTACCTATGATTTGATGATCTATCTTTGCTCCTCGGATTTTGCTTTAATATTGGAAAAGACATTATTTCTTATAGTAACACAAGTGAAAAGCCCAGAATAAATGCTTTTAAATCAGATACAACAGGTTTCAGATTTCTAGCATATATATCACCAAAGATTACATACAGTAAGGAAAAGACAGCCACTGTTCAACTTCTTTCCTCTGGGAAAGCACTAGGACCTTTTTTCAAGGAGATTATTTGTATTCTTGGCATTACCTGCTCTATAAAGAAGATGCTTTCTATAAATTTTTGATAACTGCATAAGTACTGATAATTTCTACTGTAAGAGGTTTGACACAAAAAAACCCCCAAGACTGTGCCTGTAATTCTTTATTTAACAAATTAAGAAAGTTAACAATAATCACCTTCAAAATAGTTCCCTTCTGAGTTGACATAAGATGCTGCCAGAGTTGAAATTAATTCCGCAGATCATTTTCTGAAAGGCTGCTGAGGAACTCCATCATTTTTGCTTTCACATCTTCTACTGACATAAAAATTAGTTCCTTTGAGCACCAACTTGATCTTTGGGAAGACGGAGCCGTGTCTGGTGAACAGAGCGGGTGCTCAAGCACACTGATATCGATATTAGCTAAAACTGCTTCACAGACAAAGCATTGTGGGCTGGCGCACACTGGCATTTCCGACCAAGGGTAAGAAAACATCTTTGGTTTAAATGACAGCACCAAGAACAAACATCTTATTCAAACAGACAAAAACAATTTCTTTTATGACGCAGTCCTGACACTTTAAAACAAGGATATTTCAGAATTCAGACTGTGCACCCTACCCAGCCTCATTTCTAATTTAAAATTTTTGCTCCAGTAATCTGCTGGAATTATTATGCTACACAATGCAGGTTGGTGGGGGGGGTTTGGTTTTTGTTTTGTTCCATGATCCTGCTCTGCAGGATAAACAGAGAATCAGCAAAGCTTATCTATTGATTTCTATGATATTACAAACAATGATAGATTTTTAATGATGTGTCAGCAAGTGTATGAAACTGCGTGGCTGTGAGGCAGCAACTGCCAAAAGAAGCTGCTCCATATGTCATGTAAGAAAGATATATCGTAGTTCCACTTCTGTTACTAACAGCCAATTCTGATAGAGTACATTGTACATAAGGAAATTTTTCCTGTCCTCGTATGAGTTCAGATGATAGAGAACTGCCTTTGTTTAGTTTAATTTGTAATTTATGTATTTTAAGGAAGTGAGCAGAAACTTCATTCCCTACCTCCCCCAAAGCTATAGTAATCAACAAAGATACAGATTTATGAGGGAATTTGGTATGAAGAGAGTAAAGCGGAGACCACGACAGCAAAAAAGAGTGGAAAGTAATTTTTGTGAATGGGCTAATTTGTCTTTTTAATACACCAGAAGGCCACAATGTTCTTTAGTTTATTATAAATAAAACAGTAGAGTGGCTAGAGACATTTTGTAGCATCTTTTTATTCTTTAGAATCAAAAAATAACGACAGATGCAATATATGCTGGTCAACAATAGAAATTTCCCTCAGCCATGAAAAACTGCACTACCTGTCTCTCTACTCCAATTCTACATGTAGTTGGTATGCCATCCTTAAACTCCCAGGCAACAGTCCAGCATATGCCATAGTGGAACTGATGTACCTATCAGTTTATTTCACTGATGCAATTTGCACAAAGACACAACAGATGTATTTCCCAAAATACACTGAAAAAATTTTTCACGATGGCCACCACTTAGTGAAACATCAGGAATAACATTATTATGCCTCTGAACGTCTTTGCACCACACACAGAAGTGGAGGAGGTGGAAGAGTACTGATGTGTGACACTATTTTCACTACACTCACTTGTCTTCCTCTCTTTGTTGTCAATGCAGTAGCGCTCTGTAACGTGACCCCTGTTCCTAAGATAAGGTAGTAGTGAAGTAGAGGACTTTTCTCCATAGAAAGTAAATGTAGTGGCAATTAGCAGCTAATTCGCAGCCTCAGTACAAGCATATCAGATTTTTAAAAACTGTCTTCTATACTAATACAATTTATCTCAGCCTAGAACAGAGAGAAAATGTCCCTTCATCCACCACAAATGACAGTTATTTTATCTATTCATGTAAAGGACAGAGGTGGTACCATTCACCTGCTTACAGCTTAAATGCAGCAACTTCAAACAGAGTCTAACATGACCTTCCAGTTCATTTTTTCAGTCGTTTATTATGCTTTTCAGGAAATAATCTTGATGCAAGAGCTGATTCACAAGACATTGAATGTCTGAACTGAATGTCTTCTCCACTGAACGTGCACTAACAAGGGCATGCAAACTCACAACCATAGTTTGATTATTGCCACAGCAGTATAGGAGATTTGGTCGCATTAAGACCATTAGAACTAAGGGAGCTAAGTGGCTTGGGCTGCTTTAGAAAGCTCGATCATTAGCAAATTACCTCTTGCTCTTTTAGGGAGTATATAATCTTTTCAAATCTCTGATCTCTCTCAGGTAGTTCAGTCATTCTCCTGTGAACAGGCTTACTTCTCACTACAGCTGCTAAGTGTTCAATTGAAAGGGTAAATACAGTTTTCAGAGGATTTAATTAAAAATATTTCTGTAGTGTGAGAATGCACTTGAAACCCAACAAGTAAGATTTTAATCTCCTCACAGTAATCACTTCATATCATGGTTGCTAATGAAGACAGCAGATGGAGATACAGTGATGAACTGATGCAAACCAAGAGAAGAAAAAGACAGAATATTTTCTCCTAAACAAAATTTGCCTAAAGATGACCATGAGCAAGAATCCAAAGGTTCGTATGATCACTTTGAAATGCTCCAAAGATGTTCACTGAGTCAATACCTTACTTTATAGCACTCTTGTCAACCTTTCCTGCTGTATTGAGATTGATCTCAATTGCTAGAAAGGGCTTGGCCAAAAAAACCCTCTGAGGCTCCAAACACATCAGTAGACTTGTCTGTGTACAAAGCTCTCATTAGCAAATGAAACTATCCAAGTATCTGAAAGAATCAGATCTTTTCTGTTCAGTTTAGCTATATTCTTATTCCCAGCCATCTAAAACACTGCAGTTTCTAGCATGTGTCTTATCATTTCATTCAAAGCCAATACAACAAAACTGCCTTAATAGAAAGCATATAATCAAAAGCCCCGTAGTGCAACCTAGAGAAGAAATTTGTGAGAAAAACACAAACATGCACACACTTAACATCTTGACTGCTTGTGACCACTTTGGAACTTTTGGATTGAAATTCCTCCTCCATAAATCCACAGCCATTGCCATATTACTAGGAAAAGTTGTACTTTTCTGACTTAAAAAGGCTAAGTTTTAAACCATTCTTTCAGATCATCATCTGGACATTTGCTTTGAAAAGGCTAAAAACCTCTTGAATCAAAAGATATGCAAGTCAGAATAATCCTGGTTGATAGCATGTAAAATACATGTTACGTGTCTAGAATAAGAGGCAACCTTGATCAGTGGCTGCACTTTATGACATGCAGGGACCATCAGTGGCCATACTGGAGACCTCAGGAGACTGCACAGATACCGATTGTATACTCAAACATGGCATGGCAAAGCACTTTAAAGCCAAGGTTTAACTACTTGTTGATTAAGACCCTAGGCAATGCTATTTAAATATTGCATATATTTTTAAAAACATATGGTCTTGTAACAGAAGAGACCATGAGCATCATCTCTTCAACAACTGTATAGTATGAGTGCCTGCTGAAACGAAGCATCAAGGGTACCAATTATGATCTCAAAGGAACAGAGAAAATTTTTGTTTTGTTTATTGTTAGGGCAAATATGTGGAGAAGGATCACTCCAGAAAACATGCATTTTTATTTTTACAGTGAGTTCAAACATATGTGGAGCATTTCCCTTGTATTCCCATCTCCTTTGACATCTTAACAGTAGATGTCTCTGTTAAGCTCCATGGTAAGCACAGATAAGAGAAACAAAGCCCAGGATGAGAAATAATAAAATACCAGCCATAAAATCTTCAACACTTTTCCTTCATACGGGAGCAGCTAGTACTGTAAATTAGTAGTTTTATCTATAGAAAAGGCCCTTAGTAATCAAACTGCTATACAAATATTCTTCACTGATGGAAATCATTAATATTTGTAATTTAGTGGGGAAAAGTACCAACAAAACAGCAAAAAAACAAATTACCAACAAGGTATAACAGTATCTAATTAATCTCCTCACTGTATATGTTCATCTCTGCATTTATTGATTCTCATATATAATGAGCTAAAGTATCACCAGTCATTCCACGTACCAAAACTACAGCACTCTGCATGTACTAAGATTGATAAAAAGATAAGCAAAAATGGCAGAACCCTTTACAGAGATCATCCTAACAGTACAGATGTTCTCTTCTGGTTCTATTTAATAATATTTTCTTTAGGTAAAAATTTACAAATAGATTACTACTGTTTAGAAACATGCATTTCCTAATGAAAGTCTTCATGCTCATCAGTGATGGTCACACAATATGGTTATATATTTAGTGGTTATATATTAAATATTTAATAGATGGTTGACAAGTTAGGTCAGTAGTAACACTATTTCAATGGATAACAGATTTCAGTAACACGTTTTATTGCAAGCAACTGGGAATTACATTAGTATTTCGTATGCATCTTTCCATTTTCAGCTCTACGAGTCTTTCTATAACACCAGATGATGCTAGGCAGCAAGTACTGTAGGCAATTGGTTTGCATCTTTACATCTGTATTTACTGATACAATGTTCTCCAAATGCCAGCTGTTCTGCATTCCTTTGGAATTTATTTGTAAAGTAAGATTCAGAATTGTAAAAAAAACTGAAGCAGTTTGGTTCACAAAGTTCATTTATCAACATCATTAACCTCCAATGGAAAGTTAAGCTGATAAAGCATTTTTGTCAAAATTGCCGAACTCGCTCACTGGAACTGAAAGTTTTCCCAGGAGACCAACTTTTCTCAGAAGAAAATACACTACTAGCAGTTTTCTCAGAGTCTCTCTCCCTTAACCTAGTTTTTCATGAAGACATTTAAAAGCCACCAGCCTTATCCTGGGTGGTGAAACAGGAAAACCACAATCACAGAGTACTTTGCCGAATCAAACCCCACTTCCTGCCCAGCTCCTCTGATGCGTTTTGAATAGAGGAAATAAAAATAAAAAAACCTGATAACAGCCATTACCATACAGGTCCCATCTGCAATAGGGAGACAGAGCTAAGTAGTGGTGCAGACACATCCATATTTATTACATAAATCAGGATTGTACTATAAAAGCAGATCTCTAAATCATGCCTGTTTCCTGCATTTTCTTTGCACTGCAAAATCATCTTATGAATTGGATTCTTTTCAGAGAAAATAAGCTCAAAGGTGCTCTACAGGGGGCACAGAATATGCTTCATCCTCTATTAGATGTTCAGCCTAAGAGACCAGGCTAGAGCTACCAAAAGCAGACCACAAAAAATATGCATTATGTGGACATCAATTCATCACAGCTGACTGGTATGCTGTTTAGATCCTCAGGTGTTGCACCAAGCTCCCTGCTAACATGAGTGCAGACTATGTCTAACCTAAATGGTAGGATTCCTCTCCTGAAAACAGGCTGTAATAGAAAGCCCCTAAATATCTTTGGAAGCATATTAAACAAAGAATCGAGTCTGAGGATTTAATCTAAGGAATGATGTTATTCAAAGTCAAAAAAAACCTTTATTCTTATGCAACAGCACTAATAAGCTGATCAAATCCTCATGATCAAAGTCTGTTACTAAATTTGAACCCAGAGACAGGGCATACATGCAGAAACCTTGAGATGTATCCCTGAAATTTCTTCTAGGGAACAAACTACCCTCATTTACACTTTTAAGTTGTTTTTCTGCCTTTATTCAATTAAAATATAGTAAATAAAATTAAGAAAAAACTGCTAATACAGATAGCATGTTTCTTCCCTCCTTTTGACTTATTATTCTGATGCAAACACTCCTACTAGCGTGGGGTGCATCTGTTAACCAAAAAAAAAAAAAAAAAACCACTGCAGCTGCTCCATTGTAAAACACTAAGATTTTCATATATTATTATATTTGTGATTAAACAAATAACATTCTAATCTTGCAATTCATCATATCTTATCTCCATCACACACACATATTTGTATAACATTATAAATATATGTATTTACATATATGTCTATTTGAGATAATCTCTTATATCAGAGCTAGAAATAACTGTGTCTTCTAGAAAACTCAAAGCCTAAGACAAGCTAAGGGTATATTTACAAGGACCATCACAAACAGATAGAGACACGTTCTTCTGTTGCTTCGTGCTGGACAGACACTTGCCAACCTGATAAAGCACCGAGAGTCAGAGCTTAACGCTTCAGGGTGTAACATTAGTGCATTAATGTAGGCAGAGGGCTTCCAGATTTGGGACAGTCCATTCCTGTCTGCGCCTCGCCATATGGCATCTTGGCCTGTATCAGACACAGCATGGCCAGCAGGAGCAGGAGGTGATTGTGCCCCTGTGCTCGGCACTGGTGAGGCCGCACCTCGAGTGCTGGGTTCAGTTTTGGGCCTCTCACTACAGGAAGGACATTGAGGAGCTGGAGTGTGTGCAGAGAAGGGCAACGAGGCTGGTGAGAGGGCTGGAGAATAAGCCCTATGAGGAGTGGCTGAAGGAGTTGGGGTTGTTTGGCTTAGAGAAGAGGAGGCTGAGAGGAGACCTCATCACTGTCTACAACTGCCTGAAAGGAGGTTGTGACGGGGTGGGTGCTGGGCTCTGCTCACAAGTGACAAGCGATAGGACGAGAGGAAATGGCTGCAAGTTGCACCAGGGGAGGTTTAGATTGGACATTCGGAAGAATTTCTTCGCTAAAAGGGTGGTCAGGGATTGGAACAGCTGCCCAGGGAGGTGGTGGAGTCGCCATTCCTGGGGGTGTTTAAAAAATGGGTGGATGAGTTTCTTAGGGACATGGTTTAGTAGGGAGACAGGCACGGTTGGACTTGATGACCTCAGAGGTCTCTTCCAACCTTATGATTCTATAAATCTATGATTCTATGATACGCATATATTCTAAAGCAACAATTCACAAAGGTAGCATGAGGAAAAATGTTTGTACTTTGAGGGTGACAGAGCATTAAAATAGGCTTGCCAGAGAGGTTGTGGAGTTTTCTCTGGAGATATGCAATACTTGTCTGGATGCCTTCTTGTGCAAACTGCTGTAGGTGAACCTGCTTTAGCAGGTGGCTGAACTAAATGGTCTCCAGATGTCCCTTCCCACCCCAAACAGTCTGTGATTCTATATAGAAAACGAAAGGTTTCAGTCAGATGTTGCTTTATCTCCTACGTGCTGTAAATATACATACAGGAGAATCTCAGTGCAGTGAACAGCTGAAATACAAGATTACACCCAGAAAATGCTACAAACCTTATTCAATTGCTAAAGATGTACTTTTTCATAATTAGAATAGTAGAATGGTTTGGTTTGGAAGGAACCTTTAAAGGTCATCTAGCCCATTCTCCCTGCAGTGAACAGCGACATCTTCAACTAGATCAGATTGCTCAGAGCCCTGTTGAACTTCACCTTGAATGTTTCCGGGGATGAGACATCTACCATTTATCATCTCTCTTGGCTACCTGTTCTACCTGTTCTAGTTATATTGTTATATGTAATAAAAGCTATATCAAGTAGAGTTGACTAAAATACACTCTGAGATTCACAGCTACATTCCTGAAAAAAAGGTTTTTTCCTAAAAACATCAGACCTAAATTTTAAATAAATTAAACCTGTTAGACTCAAGACTTGGTAACTTAAATCTCCCACTTACCCAAAGAGAACAGAAAACTAATAATGTACATATGCCGCACTACTTTGCCAACATATTTTCTTCATTGCTGGAGAAACATCTCCAGGAAGCAAAAAGATCATGTGGCTTCCAGTCAGTTAATTTTAGGTTTCAAAAAAACAAAGTAAATAAAAAATTATAAGCTATCATCCACTCTATTCCTTATTTTTCCCTCTCATTTTCACTATGAACCAATGTCCAGATGTCCACGCACTTACTGAATCCCAGGCCAAATTCAGACAAACCTAACCTCATACATATTTTAAGCAGTATTTCTATTTACAGTCCAAGGCATTTGACACCATGTTACACTGCTGTGAGGATGTCTGGACATGAGGGATATGAGGACATGTTTGTGACTGCTATGCTAACTTCCTGGGGAGAATTCTGTAATAGAATCAGTGTCTAAGCTTCCTTTTGGCTCAGTGAACATATTTTGAACTTGAGAGTCTGGGGAGACAAAACCATTTTGAATGTCGTAACATCCTTGTAGAAAAATCATCTTGCTCTAGCATTTTCTTTACATTTTAGCTGGAACATTGATCTTAAGAATTCTTCCTTTAAAGATTCTTAAAGAAATCCTGTAAACTGTATCAAGTAATCTGCTGTCAATGTGATTGTCTATGCTAAAAAACTGACACCAAGGACACATATAAACTATGCATGTCTTGCCTCTTGGTCTCTTAATGGAAAAAAGGACCATGGAGCACAGATCTTGAGACTAGCAATTTTGTTCAAAAGTTGCTTTACATTACCTAGGTAAGCTCTTAATCCTAAAGAAATCCAGTTTCTAGGCTTGAGTCTGGAGTACTGATTAGAAACATTTGGAACATCTATGAAATATAGAATTGCCATCAGCCACTAAAGCAATTCAAAGATCCTTTCAAAGCTATACATCCTAAAGGTCTGAGCAGATGGAGGCATTTTACCCCAACACTGCACTCCAAGTGAAGCTGTACAGTTTCAAACAATATTGACAGTAAAAGCTTCATGTATTGCAATTGAGGCAGTGCTGGTGCATTAACTACCTGATTTTATAGGGTCAAGCAGCCTCACTATGTAACCATTAAGTTTAGAAGTGCCTTTCATGACGTACAAAATGAGCTGCCATGATTTTGTTCCCTGCATTTAGCCACAATAATCTTCATTTCCAACTGAGAAAGGAATCTAATTACATTTGGATCTGTCCTTCATCAGCACTGTGGTAAAGAATTATTTTAAAAAATAACTTTTATATTTCTATGAAGAATAAAGACTCTTTAAAGGTTATCATAGGAATAATGGCCATGGTATTCCATGTTCAAAGAAAAAAAAAACAACTATCCTTAACGAGTTTGATGAGTAATTCTTATCTAAATTAATAGTGCAGTCTAAATTTCAGCTGACTCAATCTGTTCCAATTTGTGTGGCAATAACTTGTTTTGTGGACAGGCAGCACCAAATCCTGTCCTTTATAAATTAGGACACCGGTACAACAGTTCCCTAGATTATGGCTTGTTGAATGGTGTATTGGCATAAAATGTAGGTGCACATAGGTCTTGAATACACAGAATTTCATAAGCACTAAGGCATAAATGGAAGACAGGCTTGATCCACCAATGTCTGACATCTTGTTGTGGTAACAGTAAACAAAGCAGCACTTCAGAAGCCCGCTAAGGTGCCTAAAAATCTTGATAGAAATTGGAGCTGAAGGATACTGGCATTCTGAGAGGGCATCAGATACCTTTGATGTGCATCTCTGAAACATAAGGTCTGGCCTTAGGAAAAAAGTTCCATCTCAAATGATTTTTTACACTGGTGTTTTACCACTTTCAGATTAATTTTTTAAAGTAAATTCATAAAGGTGCTTTCTCATTGGTTTCTTTTGTTTTCAATTCTGAAAATATTAAATAAACATTCTGGCACATTTTCACATGAAAATGAACCTTACTGGTGTCACAGATATTTTTAAATTGTTTTCAAGAGTTTGACACCTATAAAGAAAGCAAAAGCTATTTGAAGCCTATAACTAATTAAAATAAATATTTTTACTACTACTGAGCAAGAAACTGAGATGTTAGTGTTACAAAATGACTTATATTTATCTTATAAATGGTTCTACTGAACCTCCCATAGCAGGCATAGTCATGCTTCTCTGCACTTTCACTCAATGGGATGGTTTCAATATTCAATTACTTATCGTTATCACAGGATATGTCATGGTCTGACATAGATAGCAAGTTACCGTTAGAAAATAAACATTATTTTATCAGCTCCCTTGCAACATGTATCACTTTTGCTGGGGAACGTACCTATTAAAATTAATGTGACAACACAAAGTCCAGCAATGTTCATGTTTGGCAGGACTATGATTTTCAGAATTTTGCATGTTCAAAACCAAGAACAGTTAGCAGAACTAAATAGGAATTTTTTGGATGACAGACATTTTTGGAAAAAACTTTTATTTTCATTTTTCTGCCAACACAGAATACTGGTAACCTCAATGGAATATCAAGTCCTGTGAGACTCGTAGCCAATTTTCAACACAAAACTTTGGTTTGCTCATCTAAGCTGCAGATAGCAAGCCAAACATTAAGTTGCTTATCTGAACAGAAATACATCATATTCTTTTAATATTCTGTTCAATTTATTTGACTAAAAGAAAGCAGAAAAGGATAAAGATATTTAATCTCCTCCTGTCAATAGACAATTTTGTCTGTATGTTTGGCTTTCTTCCAAACACAGCATCCCAAAGCACGTTACAAACAACAATTAATAATGATATATTTGCTTTGTTTCTACACTGGTTTCATTAGAATTATGAAGTGGAGTATTATACCATGTGCTTGCATATGACATTAGTGGCAAAATGAATGCAGGTAAAAGAATCCAGCCTGCTCTGAGAGTGATTCTTACACCCTAACACTGGTTCTACAGAGCAGTAGCTGAGAAACGTCTGTAAATTTTCTGTAAAAATGTTTATTAAGGCATTAATAAAAATAAATTTTGTCTTAGTATTTTTTCTTTTTCTTGTTAGGTTTGTTGGGGTTTTTTTTCACTTAAAGAAAGGCCCTGAAAGCACTTTTCAGGATGCAGGCACTCACCTTGCTTTTCCAATTACTACAGGACTAGGCTGCAAGAATGATTGATCGCTAATGCTGTAAATTCAATCATACTGTGATCTAAAGATATATTATTACTCACATTTCTCTCTAAGTTTTTAATATTATCAAAACCCTTCATCCAAATTCTAGCTCTGTTATTAAACTCTCTATCTATTATCGCATGGAGCTATTTACTGTAACAAATGCATTCCTATATGCTTATCTTTGATTAGCAGCTACACACTGATGAGGTCTCCTCTCAGCCTCCTCTTCTCTAAGCTAAACAACCCCAACTCCCTCAGCCGTTCCTCACAGGGCTTATTCTCCAGCCTCCTCACCAGCCTCATTGCCCTTCTTGTTATTGCTGTCCTCAGAGTCACCAGAATGATGACAGCGTACAAGTTCTCATCCCTTTGATCTTGTTCTGCCAAGACAGAACCCCCACCTCCCAGAATTCATCCAAATATTTCCATCCTTCTATTGTGCCTGTCCAAATATTGCATAGGTTTGTTCATCTCTAAAGACAGTTGAAAGACCTGCTGAAATGCCTTGAATTCAAAAAACCTGTCTGTGTGCAATGCACATAGGACCCTGCATATGTGGGAAGCACATCCAGTTGAACACTTGCTACTGATCCAGCCTCTGATTCTTTACAGAATTAGGTTTGGACCATTTAGCAAAGAGGCCCACAGCTGTCAAACCTGATTGCTGATCTCTCTTTCATGAAATGACCCAACCTACTCCCTTTTTGATCATAAAATATATAACTGCTCTTCCCATCCTACAGAAGCAATTTCTTATAGGTTATTAAGATATTTTCTGTACACATCTATGTTCTGCCCACAGGTTACCACACACTCAGTTCTTACATTGAGCAAGATTAAAGTCTCCAAGACGTATGTATTTTTAAGATCATGACACATTTAGGACCACCTTTTTCATTTTATCTGGTATAATCATTTGGTATTCCATTTGAAGCTAACTACTAGTGTAATCTGGATGGGAAAGTCGAAAGATGAAAGACAAGAAAAAAATTACTTTAAATGGACAGAGAACAGTTCCATTTCTCAATAAGGCCTTCAAAGTATTATTTAGTTGTCAACATTACATTCAAAATTACATTCACAATTAAGTATCATTTTCCTGTGAGTAGTCTTAATGTGTTCATTTTTAAATGAAAATGAATACATACCACAAGAATTAAAAAAAAAAATGTGAAACTATCTACAGACAATTGTTAGTGTCAAATACTGAGACTTTGAACTGCACTTTTTTCCTTTGGGTGCTGAACAAATGAGATGATAAGAACAGCTTAATTTTTGTTTTCAAGACACAGTTGCTTGACTGAAAAGACTAAGGATTTGGACTCTTAAAGGAATGAAAACTAGAAAGCAAATAAGAACTCTAAGAATAACAAAAACAAACAAACAAACAAAAATGAAAGAAAGTAATAAGACAGCTTCACTTTATCTAAAGGTATTTCAATACGTAGTATCAATAATAATGAAGATCATAGAATCATAGAATGACCTGAATTGGAAAAGACCCAACAAGCATCATCAAGTCCAACTGCTATCCCTGCATAGGACAATCCCAACATTCACACCATGTGACTGAGGGCATTGTTCAAATGCTGCTTGAATATTATCAGGCTTGGGGCCATGACTGTTTCCCTGGGGAGCTGTTCCAGTGCTCCATCACCCTCTGAGTGAAGGACCTCTTCCTAACATCTAATTGAAACCTCCCCCTGACACATCTTCCTGCCGTTCCCTCGAGTTCTGTCATTGGTCACCAGAGAGAAGAGATCAGCGCCTCCTCCTCCTCCTCCTTTCCTTGTGAGGAAACAGATGATCATTTTGCTTTTCTATTCCCTAAAACCCCCTAAAAACCAAAAGTAAGGCTATGTTTATCTTTGTATAGAAGAGTACGCAAAATACAGAAAGTGTTATAGCACTAATAGTGTTGTCCAAAATGTGGATCCGTTACCTGCTGTGCAATAAGTCAATAACTTACAGCATCAATAGAGATATTGTTTTCTTCAGGTTTGCAGAACTCCTGGGTTCTTGGAGGTTTTCCTCAAATTAAGTACACATTAGGGGGTTTGTTGCATTCATTTACATACACAGTCATACAAATCCATACATTATTCATCATGCACATGATCACATATTTACATGTAATTATAATAAATACCAAGTCATTCTGTGCACCTTCTGTACGTGCTCCAAGAGGGGTGCCTAGTCATGTCACCCCAAAATTACCTGCCAAGTTCATTTACCAGTCAGCTCCTCCCAATCTCCTCCCAAATTTTGGCTTGGTATTTCTAAATCACTGGCTTGGAACTTCTTAGTTTATTGAAGTTCCCAGTTCCTTATTCAAAAGTCTTGCTGATAAATTGCAGTATTATTTCTAAAAGCCTCGTTCCCTTACAGCTGAACAAACTTTAACTAAAAGTACATGTTTCACACAAAAATTCCAAAAGATAATCATGAACTGGGATCTTTCTTTTCTAAGTCTCCTGCCTGTCTGATGATGCTAAGATATTTTTAAAATACTTAAAAATATTATCACAGTATCACAGTATCGTAAGGTTGGAAAAGACCTTTGAGATCATTGAGTCCAACCTATGATCCAACACCTACACCTACTCCTTCTTGTCAACTACACCATGTCACTAAGGGCTTTTACCAAGAATAGCATACAGAATAACCAGGAACTAAAATCTCTGAATTAACTGAAGTTCTCACTACTTATATTGGTTATGCTAAGAACTTTTAAAACTACTTTTTAGGATTGATAAAATAAGTGAGTACAAAATACACAGTGAGAAGATGATGAGAGGAAACAATTAGTTCCTGCTATCTGTATCACTTACTACAACACATGACAATAAGCTGAACCTGCACAGAGCCCTGGCAAAACTCTCAGATTTATATAATTCTATTCTATCTGCAGAATACAAATATAGACTGAGGAAAAAAGATGCCTAAATCAAGCTTAAACTGAAAGAATGTCTTACTAAAAGATGACAGTGGACCACTCTGTGACTTACTGTCTTTTGACATGCCATTTTCTTTCATGTGAAGTTTTGTGCCTTTAGAAACATTTCTATTATCAGATTTTGCCAATTTTTATCATTTGACACATAAGAATCAGACAGTTGTGCCACTTACAGACTGCATGTTTATACTGTATTGATCAGCACAAGCAATGTTGCTGACCTGGCCAATAGCTCTAAATGGGCTATTGGTCAAAATTCTCCCAAGGAAATCTAATAAACGGAGTGCTAATCCCTTTGGGATATTTTGTGGCATTATAACTCTGTTCATTCTCAACTATTTCACTTCCAAAGTAGTTATACTTTTTCTTTACTGTGTTAATCAAACCTATTGAACCAAATTGTTTGGAATCAAGTAAATTATCGCAAATTGGTAATTCAGACAGTTTGTTTCTGCCATGTCCACACTATATTTCACCTCCCCTACTGGATTTACTAGAGTATCAATATGGAAAGCCTGATTCTTACTCAGTTTACTGTTGGCATTATATCCAGGTGAACGGCATCACAAACCAGTTATCAACAACCAGACAACGCTGCTTTTTCACCTTTCCCCCTCCCCATCACATTCAGTCCTAGGCAGAACAGACATCTTGAATTTCAGGTAATCAACAAACTTTCGGGGATTGTTCACCCCAACTACTTGTTTGAATTAGACTCATGATTAGGCTATATATTAGAGCACTTCTCTTACTGCATATGAATGTTTTATCTACAATTTTTAATTGCCTGCGCTAAGGCCTCCTTTACACTGAAATTTTGCTTGAGCCCCACAAAGACTACCTTCAAAACATAACATATTATAATGGTTGCCTCAAGATACAGATCACAAGCGATAGCATCCTGTCTTCTGCACCCAACATTTAAGTAAACTGAGACACCACAGAGAAAGATTTCAAGCAGATTAATTGCAACAGATTAAAAGCAACTATGAGACTAAGCTGAATTGCTGAGACTCTAAAAACATTATACAAAAAGTCTGACCTGGTAAAAATAGGCCTTATTCTCCTCTTACATGGCTGACTACACTGGAGTTACCCTGATTTACAGAGTAACTGCAAAGTCTAAAACTGAGGCCAGTTTGATCAGAATCTGGCCAAATGCCTACAAACGCAGTAGCTTCAGATGCTGGCTTAAATTGAAACGACAGATGTACTATCACATGGCAATCAGGAAATTTGTTCTGCTTTTTATCCCAAATTGCTACTGACCCCAGCCATATCCTTATGTCAATAAGGAGGTGTGAAAACAGGAATCTGGGGAAAGATTAGACTACTACACAGCTTAGAATTTTTTTTTTATAATTGGGTTTATTCCAGTAACACTTAAATATCTGGTAGCCTTGCTTCAATACTATTTTTATGTTGCTAAAAGCAGTTACCTAAAATCCTGGGCTCTTTCCCCTGGCAGCATTCTCTGTCTTTTATTTTAATCATAGAAAAACTAAATAGAAATCTTTTCAGACACAAAAGAAAGCTGAATGGACTGTAAATAACTGACCCATTTCAGGCTTTCTCTTCCATTGTGGCTAATTCGATCTTCCAGGATAAATGGAGAAAAGACTGTCTAATCAGAGAAGCTTTTTAAGTTACAATGGGCTTTTATGACAGTTACCATTTATTGGTGCTTCTGTAATGGAAGGGGTTCAGGACAGCACTAAAAGTACCTTGCTTCTTTCCCAGATGATCTAGCTTATTGACCCCACTGGTGGAGGAACAATAGCAAAGCAAGGTACGCCCTTTCAAAAAGTGGCCCTTTGTTGGTAACAGTAAATGCACAAGTCAATGAAAGGAAGTGTTTATAAACCTTGAGGGCAGGTCTACAGCAGAACTGCTTTGGTAGTGGTCTACAACTCCAAGTATCTCAGTCTAAACGCAGCTTATACCAGAAACCTCCAGCCTGGCTCAGGTTGCTCTGCACGGTAGCTAATCCTGCCTTTTCCAGACTTCTTTCCTGGGCAAGAGACCACACCATGTAAAAAATTGTTTTGATAAAATAGTTTTACCTGCCCCCAGTTCTTTCATCTGAAGAAACTATGTTTGTCTGAGATTCTATGCTTAAATATTCCTAACTAACAATCCTATAGGCAGAAATCTTTGTTTTCTATAGCAAAGACCTTAGTCTTGAACGGTCCAAGGTCATTGTCGGGCTGCAAACAAGCTAGAGATGTTGAAAATGTGTTGTTTGTACTACATAGACAAGACACCTTGAAGTAGAGGCACGAACATGTCTCAGCTGAAATAAATATAAATAAATCAAGTGAGGTTAGCTACACCTTAGCATGACCCATAAAGAGCCATTGCCAATGACTCCATATTGTGATCCTACTATTACTTGAAAGGCAGTTACAGATGTCAACAAAGATAGACTCTTGTGGGTAGCGATAAGCAAGCTAAATATAGACAAGAGCCACAAGCTGGACACTAGGAAAACTTTCAAAACACACATGAAAAAAAAAAAAAAAAAAAAAATCAAGCCAAACTAAGAAATACCCCACAGAAAAACTCCCCAAACCACTACAACCAAAAAACCTAAGAGGGCCATGCAGCACTGGGACAGGCAACCCAGTGTACCTAGAACTGCAAAATCTTCATCCTTGGTAGTTTTCAAAATTGGAACTAGTGGTGGCAATAATCTCTCTTTGAGGGAAAGGTTTGGCTTCAAGATGTCCCTCCTAGCTACCTTTGCTGAGACTCTGGAAAAAGAAGAAGTGCTGGGTAGCCTGGTTCAGAGATGGTTAAAAAGCTTTATTAACATGTTGTCAGAGGCAGGCAAAGCAAGGAGGAGAAAGCTATCCCCCAGGTTTGACAGGTGATGGTAGTGCTTCCTCCAGGCCAGGGAACAGCAGACTCCAAGGAGGTACAGTGAGTAACAAGAGCGTGTTAAAAGAGAGGTAGTGAGACCTGGACTACTGAAGCAAAATAAAGAAAACAGTGACAGGTAGAAAGGGTTAGGCTTAGGGAGATGAGGAACATAATGAATTTTTCCAGGCCCACTTGAAAAGGAGTGAAATAGACAAATCTGTTTTGCAAATGAGTTGCAGCATACTGACCAGTACAAAAGCTGCCTTATAGAATGTAGTACTGGATGGAAGATCTGTTTAGTACAATCTGCAGGAACTGTTGGCTAGTACAACTTTACGTGACATCTTGCTTTCCAGAGTTTTGGCTTAAGCAGACAAAAGATTCCTCATGACAAATGAGTAAAAGATCATTTTATGAGTTTAATACCATCACTATGGTAGATAAAGGTCATATTCAGAGGGACTTTTTATACTTTTAATATTCTGTTAAAAGCTAGAAAAAGGCAGAGTATCTTTTACTTGTTTAAACTGTTCTTACATAAGATTGGTTTCAGGTAATAAAATTAGGATAAACACCTAAAACAGTCATTTTCTTTAGAGAAGTCAGGGATTCCTGGAGTTCGTTCTCTGTGCCTGTCTTGCTGTATATTGTGGAGGTATTATACTTATCCTACTGTTCAAGTCGATATCAATAACTAATTGCCTTTTCAGTGCTAATCCCAGCTCCCCTTCTTCATTTCAGTCAATTTACACTGTATCACCATACTGAGTGGTCCAACACAAGTGTGACAGAACCTTTGAGATTCAGTCTAGCATTGAATGATCTTCTGATGACAGGAAGCAGTGACAGCAGTCAGCATAGCTGTGTTTAGATGTGTACATGCTCCGTTAGGTTGTCCCTATTTCCTAACCATCTCTTCTAGACACACTGCAACTGCCCTATGGCGGACAGGGAGACCAAAACACCCTCAGGGACAATTGTACTGCAAAATACGAGACCTCTCACTCAGCTTCAGTGATTGTAAACAAGAGATGGGAGCTGTCACTCCAACAAAATTAGATTACTCTAAGAAACAGTAGAGTTGGATCCAATCCAGGGTGCTTTATAGCCACAAATACAAACTTATTTTTTTATTACATCAACATTTTTGTCTCATACAACTGTTACTAGCTTATAATATTCTTACTACTGTTGTTTCAGAACATGAAGAACAACACACAAAGCAGAGATTCATCCTAAGTGAACGGGATGTGCTGTACTAAACTTCCTGCATGCAGGGAAAGGGAAAAAAAAAAGTATTTCCAGTCAGTTGTTTGTGTCCTAGTCTTTGGCACCTATGCCAATAAAAGCACTGAATAATCATCCTAAAAGGACCAAAACAAGAGAACTTACGTGTTCAGCACTTTGTTATTTGAAACCAGTAGTACGTTTTATTTGCTTTTCAGATGTACTTTGGTGGGGCCTTTCAAAAGGAAATCATCCTGTGAACAAAATATCTGGCCAAGAAACAAAAGGGCTGCCAAGTCTGATCCACAGGTGATGAGTACTTGGCCAGCAACCAAACCTAGGCTAAATTAAAGACAATTAAAATGGACAAAACTGTCCATCTGCTTCTACAATTAATATAGACAGAGTGTAGAAAGGTGCTAATAATCACTAAAGAGAAAACCTGACATTGCATGCTGAAGACTAAATGTCCAGTAAAAACATCTGCAGTACAAAGCAAGACGACTGTACAATGGAATTCAGGCACAACATTAATACGAATAACTCATGTTTTCATGTTTAGTAGCAATAATAAAATAGACATTGTTCAGGTCCACTTTCAACTGCAGAATTTGATCTTCAAATCTAACACCTTTTCCATTTTAACTGTAGTAGCTAAACGGACAGCTAGGAAGCTGTTAGAAACATAAATCAACCTGAGACTAGAGCGTGCACTGAAATACTATGTGTGAACGATAGGCATAAACGCAAGTCCATAAAAAACCCCTAAGTATCAAGGAGCAGAGATATGAATAATAGAACACCATTAACCACTTAACTATGACATTTTACATAAGAGATTAAATCTCTGTCAAAAATATGTCACAATTAAAACCAAACTGTTTTTTTCCTAGTTGTCTCGTGCATATCAACTCATTCTTCATATTAGCCAATAGTTAGACAGCTGTGTTCATTAACAGCAAATGAGACACCCAAATTCAGTTTCTTGCTTTGACTGAAATCCACAGAGCTAGCCCCTCTATCTGCATTTTATTCTGTACCCAAAACTCTCACAGTTTTCCTCTGTCTATAATTACTCCAAGGGCCCCATGCTGCATGTTTGTGGTCCCCGATTTGCCCTGCACCCATAACACACTGGTTCAGGAAATCAAAGCAAAAGACCATTCATTTTCTAGCAGATATTTATGTCTGTGCTAAGCAAGATGTCTAAACAGGTACACAGTAGGGTCAGCTAAGTGGCAGTGCTGGAACAAGAGAAGCAGCTGAGCATAGCAAAAATGAGCAATAAGCTGTGGTTATGTCTCCTTCGTGCTATTCTAAAGCTATATCTTCAGTTTCATAACTGTTTTACGTGAGTGGGTTTGTGGGATTTTATAGGTTGATGTCCAAAAAAAGAGGTCCCACCGTTACTCTCTTGACTGTTCACACCCTTGCTTAGCCCTTTCCTTCTGCCAGCACTAACATTCAGGCAGCCATGCAATGAGCCACAATTTCTAAAACCACTCTTGGGTTTGGTTGCATTTTTGCTCCTGTTAAAAATGCCTTTATAAAGACAAAAAGAATGGAAATACTTTTCAGATACTCAGGAATTTTCACAAAGTTAAAAGAAGGTGTACTCTTTTTTTGGTGTATGAGTACAGACAGTGCCTCACTAGTTGCAATCCATTCATTGCTTCAAATACATTCTGACCACGTTTAGAAAATCAGATTTTTTGTGTGATTTAAAATGTCTGCAGTAGCTTTTTTTTTTTTCTTTTTTCCCTCCTGCTAACTTAGGAGGTACTAACTTGAGTCTGGGCAAACACTTTGGGATGAAAATATATTATCGCCTCCAAGAGGACCACTGATAGGGCTTAGGGAGTTTATCCTACCAAGTGCCTATGGACACCTTAAATAACTGCTGATGTCAATGGAAGTTTAAAACACCCAACTTTACATAGGAGTAGGGCTCCTACAACCTGAATCCAGCTGTAGAAAAAAAAGCATCACAAAAACCTGAACACTGCTAAGACATCTGGTTTTGTCACATAAAATGGTTAAATGGAGATGGTTTAATCTCTCTAAGAAAAGGACATTTTGGCAGGCGTGTTTAGGCTTGGTCTCTCACAGTTGCTAAGCAGACTCATCAGCTCCCCACGTACTGAACTGTTAGTCTGGTCTAAATCATGCTCCATAGCACAGCAGGAGACAAACTCGACATTATACTTTTAGAGCAGCAGCACCATGGGTTTGGGCAACCAAGCCCTAAGCTCCTTAAAACCACCTTTAACCCGTAGGTCTTTTAGATCTTGATCTTTATCAATTCCTCCTGTAACACTCAAAGGGAAGCAGGCAGAAGAAGAAAAGAAAGGGGAAAACTGTGCTTCTTCACCAAGTAATCAGCCCAAATATGGTATCAAATGTTTAATTAGACAGGGTTGACATTTTATACCGATTTAGACAATTATCCTGAAACAGAATAGCAAAGAATGCCTAATAGGAATTGCAATTCATTTATAATCCACAGATATCACTCGTTTCACTAAAAAACACATAAGACAATATTGTAGATAGTTCTTCTCTCTGTTTACATCAATAAACTGTAACTACATATCAGAGACTAGGCAAGATCAGTTATGTAGTAACTGATCAGAATGTAGTAGGACAACATAACGGGAAAAAAGAATTTTAGGAAGCCTGCATTTCTGGAAAATCCACCACATGTGTGCAAAGTTTAAATACTCTTCCTCCCATGACCAGCCTTAGTAGAGACAGATACATTTCTTAGATCATTATAAAAGACTTTACTGAATCTCTGGAAAAGATTTCTGATGAACCTTCCTGCTTCATCACAGTATCATAAGGTTGGAAAAGACCTCCGAGATCATCGAGTCCAACCTGTGACCCAACACCTACACCTACTCCTACTTGTCAACTACACCATGGCACTAGGTGCCTCATCCATGAAGTGCTTTTGTAACACAAAAGGCAAAACCTGTGCCTCTACTACTCAAAAGCACATGTTTAAAATGTATTTTTCCTGAAAAACATATTGGGCTTGAGAACTTCAGTATTCACAGAGACCAAGCTCAGAAAACAAAAAGTACACAACATGCTTTTATTTCCTTAAAAAAGGTAATTTAGTATATTATCCATCCTTCAGGCTGACTATTGACCCTCATTTTTTAGAAGAGTGAGGTTCTTATCTGTAGATATGCTCTAAGGGAGAGGAAGGCAAGGGTGGTTGGGTTTTTCTAAGTTTTTTCTAAATGTGCCTATCTTCATGCACATGACTAGCTTACCAGAGGGTTTAATGCATTCCCTTAACCTCAGAAGTTCTGGCTCTACACACAGACAGCTGCTTCTGGACTCTGCCTTTCCAGCCCAAAGCTGTTTGTACCAGTGAAAATGCAAAGCAAATACACTAATCATATCCTTATCAGTCCGAGCCTCACAGCTGTGCATCATTTATTTTTTAAATTCACACTAATTAAGAGAATCCAGTGAAGTACATTGTAAGATTCCTCCAGCAGAAACCCATGGGCTACTATTCCAACTAGAAGGCAACCTTGTAAGCAGAGTTCTTATCAGTAAAAAGAGATTAGTGTGCCTCCAGCACCACTGGAGTACTGATGGCCAGCGGTACATGCACAGTGAGCACACAAGCCTGGTATGAGAAACCAGCCAGTGTGGGAGAAGATTATTTAGAAATAGATCATAGGCCATGGAATACGTTCTCAGGCTTTAGTTAAAGTACTGAGAGACTCGTGACTGGCCTACTGTGGGAAAGGCGATAAAGAGTTAAGCCCAGCACTGCACCAATCACTCCACTTAAGGGCAATAAGGAAAGTGTGTGTATAGTTAAGCAAGGTGGCACTGATAGGCTGAGGGAAGATTGCTGTGTATAAAAGGCACCTGTGTGAGTGAATAATAGGGTCAAAGCCTTGGCCTCAGCGTGGCCAGGAGTCTGTGGCCTTAGTTGCTTCTGACAAGCCAGGATTGCAAATAAGGCTATGCTGGTGTTGAGGAACTGAAAGAGACGGAGCATGAAAACTCACCAGAAGCTTTCTGCCCTCAGACCTGAGTTCACAGCCTTTTTTGCTTTTGCTTAATGGCTGTAAGAGCAGGTACTTGTATTTTATATAAAAAGGTGTTAAAAAAATTCTACTTTGCTTGCAATACATACTTCTAGCAAAACCTAGGTGAATTATGTACTGATCTTCTCAAATGCCCACAAAAATTAACACTACATATTCAGACAACAAAATAATTCAATGCTGAAATTAACCCAATGTTTGAAACTTTTTTGCTGTTTCTTCTCTACAGAAAGGCAGACGATTTCTCTCAACTTTTGTTTTTCCAGTTAAACTCAAAACCAATAAAACTTCAATCATACATGAACTATGTTTTACATCCTCTTCTCCACAGAAGGAGATTTTCCTTGTAAGGAAAATGCCAGTGAAGGAAAAGAACAATGTGCCATAAAGAAGTAACAGAAGGTTTTTGCCTGAGGATTGTCCAATATAACACTACTTGGTGAGACTATATCAAGTTATGTTTCATTTTTATTTTGTGTTGAGTTTGGGATCCCCAGAGTTATTAAATGCTGCTTGAAGTCTGTTCTGTTGGGCCTTAAACTGATAATTGTAATCTGAGACAGTAACTACAGGGGAAGATGAACATGACAGAGAATGGCTTCAGAAGACACTCTCCGGAGTTTATCACATGCTGGAGGGAGTAGGCAAGAAAGGACACATGCTAGCATTTTTGTTCACTACTTGTCATTTGCTAAAATACTCTCTTCATTGGCAGTTCACAGTTACCAGCCAGGCTGTGACCTGCAGCATTGTAGAACCCATAAATATACTTTCCTTACCCCTCCGTTAATCTTCCCCAGGAGGAGTAACATCTTTCACTGCTGTAGGTAAATACCCATCAGAGATTGAGTCTTAGAGACCCCTAAAGAAATACTCCTGTTATGAAGCACAACAGAAACTTTAATCTCTAAAAGATAGGACTAACCTGTACTTATTATTTCTCTGTAGGCTTCAGATGAAACGACACTGATCAAGGAAACTCCCTCCCCATCCTGCCCTACATAATAGTGTCTTACCTCAAACGCGTGAGATAACAAAGCTCCACGTCAATCTAAGTGCTTTCATAACTCCGATCTGGCCAAAGCTTTAACCTGCTTTTGCAATGGGAACAAGGGACAGCTAAAGAGCCTGTGAGCAGTCTCTCTCAGACAAGCCTTTTTCAGAGTGGAGAAAGGCCTATGTTAATTCACTGGGAAACTCCAAAGACTGCATTCAAACAGTTTAACTTGGAGGCCAAGCCAGTCTGCACAGGTAAGCAAAAAGCAGGATACCCAGTAACGATGAACAATGTTTAAAATCCAAACTTGTGAAAAGTAGTTTCTTTTTTTCCCAGTGCATGTGAATTCTGTGAACACACTTTTAATTGCTAGAATTAATTTGCTATTTACCAAATTGGTCAAACACCACTTGACTACATTATTTTGGAAAATGTTAATGAGTTATACTATTATTAGAGCTACAGCCAAACAGAAGACATTCAGTTGATATAAACTGGCTTATTTCCCTTCAAACACTCAAAGACACTGATTTATCCAGCCAGGAATCTTTGTAGAGTTCAGATTCGTTTACAAACCTTTTGCCGTCTTTTCTCTTAAGCCAGGATTTTAATAACGACACATGTTTGAGCTAGTAGATTATTTGCTATGCATCATTAATAATATTTTTTATATTAGCTACCAAATGACTACAAAAGCTAACCAGTTGTGGTCTATTTAGTGATAGAATTGCTTTCACAATCAAAAAACTTTCAGGACTATAACTTGAACAATTTTAGTCCAAGCAGTTGTGCCTATAGAGGTTTGTGCAAATGCTTGCATACTGAGGTATAGTAACCAGAATTTTCACAACCAGTTTTATTGGTAAAGCTTTATTATATAACAAATTCTTCTGAGAAATGGTCATTATGATTACACATGGAATAAATTCAGCTTAAATGAAACATATTTACTAATGCTTTCTGCAGCAACTACCAGAACCTACTTATAAGATGGAGGCTGAATTATAGGCAGGAAAGAAATTAAACCCATGAAGCAAAAGATAAAAGGTGATCCTTCTATGATCTCCTCAATTTTTCTGTCTAAAGCTAAAACAAAGCATTACTCAGTCATTTTCATCCTAGAACATCATATGGCAGTTGCACAACGCTGGACTGAACAAGTCTAACATCTCAAGGCTGTAGAAAGACAGATGTCCTCCCTCCACTTCTCCTTCCCCTCCCATCCAGCTGCGTCATCCCATAATCTCCTTTGTGTTTGCGGTGGAACAAATACACAGAGCTGTACCACAAACATCTAACTCACTAATCCAGTGAAAAAGAAAAGCCAATAAACCAAACCAAACCATGAATAGCTTTTTCTTGGGGTAATGAGCTTAAGCCAACCACTCTGGTGAGCCTCAGAGCAAGGGCAAAGCAGAGCAAGAAGACAGGTACTTGAGGCCGGGAGTAGAGGACAGGTAGAAAAATAGGAAGAAGTAAAGAACACCCTTTAGTGACAGCCACTGAACTGGGTTAACACGCACATCATCTCCCCATTCTACCAGAAAGGAGAGTAATGCATTTTTGCTTATGCATGCACTATAGCTGCTTACAGTGTACACACCTGCAACATCGTTGCCCTAGCAAGAATTAAATAGATGCTCACTTGCAAGACATTTCCAGGAGACGTGCTTCTAAAATATTTAGAGACGCACCTATGCTCATCCAACAAAAGCTTTTTGTATGGCATCGTGCTTGGATGACACGGAGGAAGATAATATGCTGGAGTAGAAATTACACTGGAAATTAGGCTGCCTCTTTCAGTTAAAATTAGTTACGCTTCGATGTTTCCAGTGCCACTTTCATATATAAGTATGAGCAAGATCCATGTATACGTCAATAGCTATAGTACAGGTGGTAACTAGACTAGCCAAGCATTTTTCCCCGTCTCCTCATTTTCAACGCCAAGAGAAACATTTGTCAGAGCATCATTGTTTTGCTTGTTTTCAAGCAGAGCAAAACTAGGCTTCTTTCACTCCAAGAGTCACATTTACTTAAAATCATTCTGTTGCACCTGAAAAGCCTTTTGAAATAAACATCCTCAATGTTCAAATTGTCCAGGGGGCATAAAACTGAGAAGCAAATTGAGTGCATTGTGGAAGACTAGAAGATGTAAAAGTAGATGACATTTTTTCTTCTTAAATTTGCCCTATGAACCACTAAATTGTTAAGAGCAAAGGCACCAGCCACACATAATAAGCCCAGAACACACCATTTCTGTAGCAAAAAAACAGCCAAGAGGAGTCAAATTAGAGGAATCAATGAGCCAAACTCTCTGCAATTTAAGTCTACATAGCACTCCCGCTTTCAGCTTCGCCATACAATTTTCTGTGGCTGAGATCCAAATTCTGCTCATCTACGGCAGCAGTTTTACATACAACACCATGGTCAGCAGCCCAGTTGGAACACGGGCCTCTGCTCCTCCTCATTCTGTACCACAGTGTTTCCCACCTTGATCCTCTGGCAGAACCTGGTGGAACCACCTGTGAGGCCATGCTGTACATCAGGTAATGTTTATTGGCCCAGTACTGACTGCATTGGCACAACTGATAGAGAAATATGTTTCTGGGTTAGGAAACTCATAGTTAGCATTGGCCAAGTTCTCGTTTAAAATATTTTTGTCATCTAACCTGTTACATGAAATTGCATCCTACCCTGAGGACCCCTTAATGACTTCGGCCCGCCTAAAGCTGTTGTAATATGTTACTGTTACGATCAACAAAAGAATTTGGTTTGCAACAAATTTCAAATTTTCTTCTGGTTTTGCACAAAAGCATTTCATAAAAGCTTTCAGATTATTTCATAAAATGGAGGATCTATTTTTCAGAGCAAAAGAACTAGATTTCCATTCAAATCTTTGAATCATCATTGGTACACCTGTACAACAATGTGTAAAATATTTTAGGAATGTTCTTTCTAAAGTAACCTTACTAATATGACAGTGCTTCCCATGGACCTCCCATGGCAATGAAATGTCAGTCTGAGCTTCTTTCCCAAATGGATTCTGATCTTCTACCGGGAGGTAGTCAGATTCAAAGTTTTCCAGTGGAATGACACTATGAAACTTCTCCTTTAGTTTTGGTAAAGCCTGGGAGTGTTTCTAAGACACAATGTGTAGTCTCCAGGTACAACACCATTACAATTTCCTCTCAGTTTCATTAAAATAACTCCACCCTGTTCCAGTGAAATAGAACTAGAGTTGATCCTGAAAGTACCACAAATTCCTTAGCACTGACCACATCAGGAGAGACCTGTCTTTAAGTGCGTTATAAGAAAGTACTTCAGACTGAGTTGTTATAACACAGTCTTAGTTTTGCCTCCTTGTAACAGGGAAAACAATTGTCCACATTATTTAAAGTTTTAAAGATAGGTCTTAATAGTTCTTCCATCATTAGAAGTGGATTTTTTCTCTCTTCAACATCTTAATGGTGTGAGAAGGCAACAAACACTTAACAACCAGATATCTGACACATGCCAGGTGAAGAGCCTGGGTTTCCTTAATTAAAGGGATGCTACTCAGCACACTGATTCTTGAAGCTTGGAGATTGTTATTAGACTTGTATATTGTAAAAAACAAGGATCTTTATGGTCAGCTGTTCAGTCTAAGTGTTCACTAAGTTTATCTAGAAAGCCTCATTGTGGATTTCTTTTGACAAACAAACTGCCACTACTTGTCAGGTTATTTTTGTCACTGATGTGAAAGGATTCATGATAGGATTTTAAACAGTATCTGGTTTCCCTCCAGCTAGCTGTAGTCTCTAGCAGTTAGGGAACTAAGGCAGAAAATAAATGTAGTTTAGTAGTAATATAAGAAAACTTATCTTGGAGAGCCTTTAAAATAGTCTATCTGTGGAAGTGTATCATTTTGAGAAGAAAGTAGAATTCTACTTGTATTAATCAAGGGAGGTAAGAAAAGTGGGATTTCAGTGGTTTAGAAGGGTTAGGTAAAACATACTAACAAAATAAGGATAAAGATTTAAAAAACACCAGTCTCAATTTTAAAATGAAAAAACGTGAAAGTCACTTGTAGCGTACCCAATTTATAAGTATTTTTGTTTAAATTAAGCTAGACACATAGCTGACACCTTCATCTGAAAAATACTTCTAAAAAGGCCTTTAGAGCTATCAGGCTAAATCAAATAAAGAATCTAGGTGGTAAAGAAACACCTAAAATTCAAAGCTGTAAACCAGACCATAATCCAACCCAGTCACTGCTTGACCTCACCAGGTGCCTCACATGCTGCCCCTGCCCAGGTGCAGGACAGCTCTGGGACTGCTCTTTGCTGAGCCACCAAGTACCAGGCTCCCATCCAGCCTGCACAGGGGTCAACAAATCCTCTGCACTAACTCCCAAAGCACCTGGCCCAGCAGGTAAGCTCAGATCACATTTATCTTTTGTTGACAGATTCATGTTTCCCTCAAAAACAGAAAAAGAAAAAAAAAAGTTGCAGATGGCTTTATTTAGGGAACTTTGAGATTCTTGTATTTGACACATTAAATCAGGGACTTGCATGCCAACTTAAAGATAATCAGAGGAGCTGAAGCCTACATAAGTGTTTCTCAGAAGAGTGGTTTTCTAACAAAGATCACTTTCTAACAGGCCTGGCTTCCTCTCACTCAGGGAAAACAAATAAATGCAAGGTCCACAGGAACAAGAGAAGCAGACTAATTCTGTAAGCTGTCATCAGATACACATCCAGAAGAAATGTTTCTGGCCAACCGTTATTACCATAGCAGTATATGCATTTTATAGGGTTTTCACAGTTGTTGGATAAAATGACTGAGCCATTACTGAAAAATTAATTTTGTAATTTTCAGGTCAAGACTAGCCAGAAGTGGGTTCCTCTCTTTGATTACAAGAGAGGGAAGGGCAAGAAGACTGTAGGCCCCTTCAGCTCATGAGCACTTATTTCCAGTCACATGACACAGGTGACATGATCCAACTCTTGTATTAAAAGTTACAACATAAAACAATACATAACATACCTCTAAGGACTCCCAGATCCAGGAGTCAGTCATGCACTGACACTTGCCAAGCTGTTCAGCAAGCCTTGATCATAAACGTTTCCAACAAGGTAGAATAAAACCTGCTCAGCTTACAGTACTTACCCCTACTTATGGTGCTTAAGGATACACACAATACTTATTAGGCAAGAAGACACAGTTGTAATTGCTTTAATAGAATGACTTATTTAAACTGTCTTACCTTCTTATTTAAGGCAAAAACCTGAAAACTGAGATAGTGTCTTTTTTCCTCCCACTGTAAATATTTCATGTTAGAAAACTTAAATATTTATGCATGTTGGGAAAAGTAGAAGTTATTTTCAGTCAAAATAGTCTCTTTTCAGAAGAAGAAAAATGTGGTCTTTACAGTTACCTCTAAAACTAACTAGGTGAATACTTACTTTTTACTGCAAAACCTGCTCTTATTTCCACTGGCAGATATAAGACCACAGGGTTTCAATGCAAAATTCAGCCTTAGCCATTTCCCAGACCTTAGTTTCAGAGGTATTTTCTAAGTATAACATTTTGATTGTTCCTTTTTTATCACCCAAGTTAGTCAGGTTTCAATGCAAAATTAAGTATTGGTCAAAAGAATCATAACATTAAAATGAAGAGGTACAGAAATGCTTTCATTCTGATACATGCACACTAAAGATTTCTGTTGCTGGTTAATAAGAGTCTATATACACTACATATCAAAACATAAATTGTGTGTGAATCAATTAAAAATATTAGTAGAGCTTTAAGTACTGCAAAAATGAGAATAAAGAGAAGAATCAATTTTTCCACTGTATCCTGCCACATAGCATCAATCCATGTTGCTTCATTGCAACTCTAAGAGTATAATCACATTATTGATGAGCAGCCGAGTAGGTAGTCTTTCTCTTAGACCTTGAAGGAAAACAACTCCAAATTGAAGGACTTCAGCAGTATTTAGGTTGTAAGGTCTCACATTATCATCCTGAAAACTCTTAGCCCTAGTAGACGTGTGACCAGATGCATTCAGAATTTCCTCTTCCTCACCATTACACCTGGATGAATTTTAAGTACTTTAACACTGGTGACTTCAAACAACTGCCTGCTACACACAAGCCACTCACAGCCTTTTAAGATGTCTAGAGATTCCCCAGACAAACCCTTGCTGAACTGTCAGTTAAATAATTTGTCTCTTGCCTTCTATCTTCCACACGTTATTTATCCTCCATCTCTTCCAAATAGTTGCTTTCCTAAAGCAACGCTGGCAGGAAGGAATGTATGCCTGCACCACAGCCATATTGCTATACAGTCTGACACAGCATGGCTCCAACTCCTTTTCTGAGGCAGATTAAGCTGGGCCAGCTCACAGGGATATCTCCCATTGTTCAACACTTCCCTCTACTACAGCTGTTGCTTGGTAACGGGGGCAGCTGCAGAGGATGTATATCCACACCTCAACTGCCAGATGTTATCCATGTAAAGTGGGACAGTTCAGATGAAACTGAGTCCTGTTCAGCTCTCTCTTCCAACCTTTTATATGGGGACAGGGTAAAGCCCGTTTAGCAGCAGCTGCAGCTAAATCTCCCTGCAAACACGTTGGTGCAGTTATGATTCTAAGCTACAATGCCAGCTTATGAGCTGAGATAGCCTTGGTGTGGATACATATTGCGTTTGCCAGTTCTGATATGGAGACTAGAAACTCCTACAAAAAGGCAGAACAGACAGCTGCAATTAGTAAACTCTTAAACTGCAGCAGCACATTCTTTCAAAATAGTCTGCAGCACACTTTGTCTCCCATATACCAGCCCTAAGCACATGATGCACAGTGCTCTGGATAGTATTCAAGAGAAGATTCATGTAAAACTCAGTTACCATAGCAGCAAAGAAATGCATTGCTCTTTTTTAACACAAGTCGAGTTGATCATGGGATCAGCACAGTCTGGAATCCAGCATCATTAATACTGCTTGAGTTGGAATTTTATTCTTGCTATGCCACATCACCCCTAACATTTCAGGTTTGCACACGCAGAGACCAAAGTAGTAACTACACCCTATGCAGGCATACCTGAGTCGACCTGAAATCAGATCAGGGCACGGTTGCACTGATGCTTTAAGACCACAGTGCTGTGAGGAGTGGCAAGCCATCCTTCCCTCCTGCCAATCCAAACTCATAACTAGCCTTCCTCTTCACAAGCAAACGGATTCGTACTGGCTCATCACTACCAATGGCTCAAGAAAAAGAATAGGACTAGCATAACAAAGTTTTCTTGGTGGGCAAATGGACCTCTGGAACCCAGAAGTACCGATTTCCACCAGTGTTAGCTAAGCACAAAATCACACCAACAAACACCAGCAACGCTTCAACTACAGCAGCACTCGTGGAAACACAGAAAAGAACTTTTTGTAAACTAAACACGCTTTATGCTGTCACATTTCTAGTTTATTTTCAGACTAGCTCAGGTGTACCTGCACATAGGTGCAGCCACTCTTCTGACTACAGCTGGGCTTGTGGAAGTCTGAGAAAAGTCATGGTAAAGCAGATGGAGTTCAAATGCCATAATCCAGGCTAGAGATACTATGTCACTTGCAGCAATATTTAAAAACAAACAAAAACCCAACCAAAAATCAGTCCCTCATGCAGAGTTCAAGGCAGGTACTGTTCAGAAATCATTCTCATTCCCAAAGGCTGTTTTTTTTATTTTTTTTACTTAGAGCGTTACAGAATGTTCACAAAACTCTTCATTATCCTCTGTCATTTCATAAAAAAAAGGAGACAGACATACTGTGTCAATGTCACGTTCAGGCTTTACCAAGAATCAGACAGTGAATGGAGATCAGAACTGACACTGCTGCCTGATGAATCTGTTCCATATAACCTGATGTTAATTACACTCTAGCCAAATTACAGTTTTCATTTTCGGTCAGAGATCAACTCTCAACTATTTCCTCCCCAGGTTTGTTTGGGGTTTTTTACATCCTAAACAGTATACCTGGAGGTGGTAGGCACACTACAAGTGCTGTGGCATTTAGCTTTTTTATCATAGGAAGTATTGGAAACGTACAAACAGCTTGTGAACTCTAGTATTTCTTCAGATTGGATCTGCAGCTCTAGACCCATAGATATTGAACCAACATGAAACTTTATACATCACAGCTTGAATTCTAAGGTATTTGAATGTGAGGGAGCCAGAGTCCCAAGAGCTTGGAAAGGAGTCCTTTCACAGAGAAATTTTTTTTCATCAGTTTCTCTGTAAGAGAAATCCTGTATTCAACTTCCACATCAAGATAAAAAAAAAAAAAAGTGTGAATACCTCTGTCAATACTGGAAAGCAAGAAGAATTTAAGAGACATGGGAGCTTCACTACTTCAGCTGTTGGTTTTTGTGTATTCTAAGAGATCTTTATTTACATTTTATTTCAGCCTTCTCTGCCTATGAATTTTAATGTGTTTTTTAGTGTTTAGGTTTTTACAAAAATTTTGCATTAGATGATTTCTGAAAGATGACTGTGGTGATGAGAAGCACAGGTCTAGATCTGAGAGGAAACTCTAACTGCAAGAAACCTGATCTGAGTGGAGCTACATGGGAACATTTCTGAATCACGTTCTTCATACAGGAATACTACTTACAAAACATCTGTTCTAGTAATGGAATTCAACCTTTCAGGCATCATATCTTTCAGGCAAACAAGTGATTAATGTAGTTCAGTCATCTATGTTTCAACCCTGAAGTATCCTTAGCTATAAGTTTGATTTTATCTAGTCTTTTTCACATAGCATTTCTTGTCAACTGCATGAAAGTGTGTGCTGTTAAAAATAATCCAGGTATAGGAAAGTCTACGCAGCCTTAAACAAGCGCACTGGCAGGTGAAAAATATGCCACTTGACATGAGATGCCTGAGAGTTTTTCCATGTCTTCACCATAAACTTCTGATAAATTCCCTTTTTGTTACAGGCTTTCCCAAGTGGGTAGCTTGGAAAATCTAAACACATGAATCAAAGTATAGAAAATCTTGATATAAAGACACTGTGCCTGGGATACGCCAGTTCCCACAATATCTCTTTTAATTGCATTTTTACCCCAACTGATTGCCTGCAATTAACAGTTCTGCTCCTCTGTCTTTGACACAGACTTAATCCCTCAAGAAAACAGATTGTTGCAAAAATTGCTCTGGCTGGAAGGATAAAGACCTGAGTGCCCTCAAAAAACACAAGGGAGAAAAATTCCTTCCTCTGGCTATTAGTACTGTAACAATACTTTTTTTGTCATAACTTTCCCCCGGTGGGAAGCTGTTGTCAGTCAGATACTATCATCTTCCCCCAGACACCTTGTCTCAGACCTAGGTGGGTAACATGCTTTAGTCATTTAGTACAGCCTCATTTACACAGAGTACAAGGAATTACATGGACTCTAAAGTCTTTGGCATTTAAGAGCAGAACTAGACAAAGCTATAGTCACACGGAATTTGGCTGGCAAGACTTACTTTAGTAAAATAGCTTTGGATACTTCTAATTATAAAATCACAGATTTCCAGAACCCTTATCATCAAGCTGTGTTGATGCCAGGTTCAATTAATCCGTAACAGAAGGGTACAAGTGGCAGAAAGCAAATTTAATAACTGTGTTACCAGCAGCTTCATTCCCCTTCCTACAAACGCAATAGAAATCACATCCCAGTTTCCATATAGCCAAGACAAATTAATTTCTTCCTTCAGTTCATTATTCTGGACAGCAGTGCTGCAATACATGTTGCAACAGAGTGGAAAGCAACAATGACAAAATCTAAGTCCATCCCTTGAAGATTAACTATTAGTTCAGTCATAATTGCTTCCTCTGTCTTACTTCTATTCAACAGGCACAAACACAAAAAGAACAAGAAGCAGCACCTCAGCATGTTTTGCATCTGATATTCGCGATAAGGCCTACACAACAGTCTCAGTTTGAATCGTTTATTGGAAGAGATATCCTCCAAGGCTTTCCTGCCCAGCTTGTAGTTTACATTCAGTCCATGGTTTCCAAACTCAGCCATACTTCCACTTCCCCTCCAGGCTTTCCATCCCATCTCGGATGACAATCTGCAGCTGAAGATTGTTGTTTCATAAAAGGTCTCTCCGAAACAGATGTAGAATGTAGAAATTCTTCCCATGCCCACTGTCAAACAAACCTGTTAATCTACAGAAGCTGAGCAAAGAATAGCCTTTTACAGATCCGTGGCAGAGGTAGTATGGAATCTGAACATGCTTATACATGAGTAGGAAACTCGTTAGTTGGCAGGAACATGTTGCTCAGAATTAAGTTGGTGTCATTCACCTCTTTTTAAGCCATAAGAGAAAACTGTTTTATGCATAACTTAATAAATAATTTCCCTTTCCCCTAATAAAACACCATCCTCAACCTCTCTCATGCACCTGCAGTTGCTTTACTTGTAAGGGTTAATTCTGCATTCAGAAAGATTAAAAAGTAGTTTTGATAAAAGATTTCCAAGCTGGAACCAAGCAAGGGCCAGGATTAGTAACTAACCAGGTCAGATGCAGTGGGAGTTGGTCCTCCAAGCCCACAGAAAGCCAAAGATGGAAGATATTGTTTAATGAGGTTGGCAGCTACTGCTGCCATAGGGTGGGGAAAATTTAATCACTCCCAGCATGCCAACTTTGTAAGCAAACCCCCCAGGGTGAACACGCAGACAAGGAGCGTCTCTCAATTTTACCTAGCCCCTGATTTTGATCCAACAACAGCCTGCTCCTTCTGCCCATCTCCATTTACGTGTACTGCCGTGACAACCTCCTCCCTCCTGCATCAGGGGTGCAGTGCTGACAGAGCTGATGGGCATCTTCCAGCTACACCTGGATAATCCACATCACTTAGCGGTGCATTGCTGCACTAGCCACATTTTTATGAAGTGCACTGGAACTCCTTATCCCAGCACTCAGATGAGAAGAAAATTGTCCAAAAAGGACTAATTATCTTGCCACACCCAGAGCACAAATATAGACAACAGGTAAGGGAAAAATCAATGTGCTGGGGCTGAGTTTTCAGGCCTGAGAGAAGTTTTGCTGCAATACTTTCCCCTCCTGCCCCAAGCTGGGAAGCCAGCCCACACTCATTAACAGCCTGATAGCTCAGAGCGGCTGTCCGGCAGGCTGTGGCACACGCAGGGAAGTGTTCCTCCCTGGGGCTGCTCTGCTGCTCTTGCGTGCGAGATGCAGGCCCAATGCCCACCTGCCTTGGCTGGTACAGGTAGGAGCACCTCAGTGTTGGAAATGGAGGGGAAAAAGAGCCTGGATAGATCACTTGGTAACAAGCCGCACCAAGAAAATTGTCAGAGCTCGGAGTCATGGAAAACCAAAGCTCTGCAGCCTCTCCTCATCCCCTCTCCTCAGGAAGGGAGTGGGAAGAGGCCTGAGGAATGGAACAATTTTCCCAAAAGTTTCATACACTAAAGCGTCCAGAAAGTAGAGACCAGAACAAATGTCTGTAGTGAAGCATCTACAAATGAGGTAAGATCAAAAGAAAGTCCAAAGGTGGCTTTCACACTTTCTATCCCACACTATGTTTCACCTTCACTTAAGTCCTGTTACTTACAAGACCAAAAGCAGAAATTTCCCAGTGCTATCAGCCCACAGCATTGTCACTTACAGCAACTTTTTATTTCAACTTCTTCTGCTGGATAGCTTTTCTCTAAAAACACGTATTTTATTGCCTGAAGAGTGCTATATCCTATTCAAGTTCAGTTTTAAAAGTATTTGGAATTTGAAAACAAAACCCATGTGATTCAGGATCCAAAATTACACAGCCCCCCCAAAGCAGAGATTAATATTGCTTTCTTTTCATTTTACTTCACTTTTCTAATGAATATAGCTGAGCAGATCGTAACGCATTTTGATGTTGAAGAGGGAAAGGAATTTTATGTTATTGTACTTGATGTGTTAAAAAAAAAAGAATATTTTTAGTTAAGATTACTTGTGTTTTAACACAGCTCCCTACTCTGCAAATGCAGATCTGGCTTCAGTATTCTTCAATTCATTCCAGTAAACACTGATGTTGTCAAAAATCCTCTGTTAAGATCAAAAGTAGCAACTTAGATGCTACAGAGGTGCTCTTTGCAGGAAAGCATTTGAAATGGCAAATTTCTGGATTTTTACTTTCTTATTTAAGAATCTGGAAACAAATGCACGTATTACAGCACCACTGAGCCTCTTACCGTGACTCGAAGACATAGATCAGATTAAAAGCCAAGGACAAGATTAAGAGCTACATCTGTTTGTAGATAACCTGACCCCGGTAGACAATCCTTTACAAACTCCATGACCTTCTGGGAGGTTTTAGATGGAAGCAACTGAGCACTAATCAGTCACCTGGTAGACATTAAAACTTCAAGAGGAACAAAGAAAACAACCAAAATTAACATCCTTTTTATATGCAAACTAAGATAAGTTGGTAGATAGCAGAAGTATCCCAGTCTGAATTGTTTTTCTCCTTTCAATGCTGGCTTCATTGGTTTGCTGCTCAGTACAGTACAGTATGTTCCATCTCCCACTTTTTTTTAGAAAGCACATTAAGAACTTCTGAAAAACAGCACATGCTCACAGAGAGAATTCTTGAAGGACTGGCAGATACTTGTGATTTTTGAGCATCAGTGGGGTTTTCTAACTACAAATCGTTCAGATGTTGTGGGCTTGACAGGATCTATTCCAAGCTTGTTTCCCTGCTCCCTTTCACAGATTTAGAGTCGCTGATGAATGCTATGTGTAGCAGCCCAGATGCTCTGTTCTAGCTATAAAACAGTTTTAGCCAGCTAACTGGATAAGGGAGCTTAAAATAGCGTCTTTTACTCTTTATCAGCTTAACATTTTCCAGTAAGCAACACTAGACTGAGAAGTACAAACCAGCCTATTTATAATTTACATACATTTTGTGGGGCATTGTTTGATGTTGTTTTAATATAGGATTAGAAGAAAATAGGATTTAGCTCTTTGCACTGTCCTTCTAAATAGTGAACAAAGATCCTAGCTAACTGAGCACTTTTCTATTACAGCAATTACTTGGAAATTAACAGGCCATTTACAAGGATTTTGCCTTTCTTTCAGTTTTAGAAGATACCCTGTTAGGGAACTTCTGCCTTGTGTCCTAAAGCCAAATTCTACTTTCTAGACTCTCTCTAGACACTGAAAAAAGTTATTGTTCAGCCCTTGTCAACTTTTACATGAAAAGACTGAGCTTTCTCTTATTCCTCAGCTGCATACTGGACACAGTGTTATCCTGCCATCACCAACACCATTTACCCAAACTTCTAAGATTGGAAACAGAGATCAAAATCTTCTCCAGCTCTAATCATTGCAAAATAAAGTATCAAATGGCACCTATTTTAAAACCAAAATCATTTTGACACGTTCAATCTCTCAAATCCCCAGTGGCACCATGCCTTTTGGCAAAGCTTCCAACACTAGTCATGCCAATAAAGCAGTTTGAATTGAACTGCCTTTTTGCCCAATCCCACTAAAACCATAGTAATTGGTTCATACACAGAGGCTCAGCTGCCTCAGCGAGTAGTGCTAAAGCTTCCAGCCAATCTTGACAGTGTTTTTTTCAAGACTGGCAAAATGAAATATAAAGTAATTGTTCCCGTTCATGTCACTGTCTAGGACAGTGGAGGTTTATGTATTTTCAACCTGTCTGCTTTTCCATGCATGTTCCTGTCCCAGGACACGTTGGCCAGCTTCAACCAAACATGCCAGAAGGAGAGAAAACTGTTTAGTTCCTATATATCTAAAGAAAAAGAAAGGAAAAGAACTATTAGCCCGTAAGCGAAGGGCTATTTACAACTCAGAAATCCCAAAGACAAAAACAGATTTCCTCAAATCTCAGACCACTATAGATATCAGAAAATCCATCAAGTGACATAAATCTTAAAAGGTCACTTTTCAACAGTCACATCCTTCATCCCTTGGAACTAATAGCATTAACAGTAGCTGAGGGTTTTCCCTCCTTATAGAAAGGATTTTCCAGCTCTAGGAGGGAATGGATGTTGGTGTGCTGCTTAACTTTTTACAAAAGTAGAAGCACTGTACACGTTTTCCTTTATCATTTGGGAAGAACTCACAGTCAGAAGTGTTATATCAAAGCCTGCCATTTTTGACTCACTCAACACATCTGTCTAGATATGGCTGTCATTTTTATTAAAACTGAATATTAACTCAACAAGTAATAATTACTTCACGTATTTCAGTATTATCACAGCACCTGCCACATCACAGACGAACCTCCAAAGCCAGGGATGAGACTGTGGCGCTCTTAATATTGAAACAGTGACAATACTTTGGCTGCCACATAGGATCCTTACGAGAGATACAAATGCAAATTGTTTTCATCAGTCTTTTCAGTAGCAGTTTGATGCTTCAAGGAAATAATGAAATAACCTTTATTTTACTTGTTGAAATGAATTATTTGAGTATATGAAGAGCAGCTATGGGGATGAGCAGGCTGGACAAAAATTACTTTGGCATTTACCCCAATTCAGAACTGTTTTGTTATCAATGCTGTTTATAAACAAGATGGGGGTTAACTCTAGTTGGTGATTCCCTCCTCCCTACCCTGGATTCCCCTAGCAGAACTCTTCAAATCCACTTGGAAGCAGCAGTCATGCAGAAGAAACTGAAAAAATTCTCTTTCCTTCTCCTTCTCATCATTTTTTCTCCCTCTTGTTGACACAGCAATCTCACATTCTCCAAGCTTTTTAGCAGGCATGTAAATGAGCAAATAATTTAATTTAATATTTTAGTATCCCGAGGAAACATCCTTTTCCCTTGCTGAATTCTCATCCTTTGGGACTTTTTCTCCAGTTCTGCAATAATCCCTTCTAGGATAGGCAATTTGCATTTAAGAGAGACAGCAAAAAAGAATAAACCATTTAAAAACAAATTGATCCTTCAATTTATGTTACATGCTAGAAAGAAATGAGAGTTATGAATTCAGAAGAAAAGTTGTGAACTATTCTTCCCTTTTTCTGTCTGCTTTAATGCTATTCTAAACAAAGAAAACAAGACTCTTCCACTTCTCCATTATTTGGAGCCGCTCTGTAATTTATCTCAAGGAAACCTCTGAAGGGTTGAAGGTTGAAACTGCAGTACTGCACTTTTCCAACCTTCAGAAATGCATTTGGATGTGCTACCAAAATCTTTTCTCCCTGTAACTGCATCAATAAGGTTCAATAGCATTTCAGTAACTGTAGCTCCGATCTCTTAAAGGTGACACATACAGATTTCCCCTGGCAAAACTCTTAATGACGTACCAACCAGTCTTACTGTAACCAGACAGGAAAGCAGAATAATTTCCTTTAAATACACAGTAATGTGCAGTACATACCACAACCTGGATTCTGATCTCAATTACACCTCACTTATTCACTGACTTTGGTAAACTTGGTAAAATTAGGATAACGCTTTTGTGAAAGAATGTCTGTAGGCCCCTAAAACCATAGCAAAGTATAATTCTGAATCCAAAGAAAGGCAGATTCACTTTCAAGAATTATTACAAATCTTTTTTATATAAAAAAGATCAATCTGATCTCCTTCCATATCAAGGCTACCTGTTTAATGGATGAAGGAAAGTCCGTGGATGTGGTGTACCTGGACTTCAGTAAAGCCTTTGACACCGTTTCTCACAGCAGGAGAACAAGTCCTAAGAGGAGCGGCTGAGGGAATTAGGCTTGTTTAGCCTGGAGAAAAGGAGGCTGAGGGGGGACCTCATCACTGTCTACAACTGCCTGAAAGGAGGTTGTGACAGGGTGGGTGCTGGGCTCTTCTCACAAGTGACAAGTGATAGGATAAGAGGAAATTGCTGCAAGTTGCACCAGGGGAGGTTTAGACTGGTCATTAGGAAGAATTTCTTCACTGAAAGAGTGGTCAGGGGTTGAAACAGGTGCCCAGGGAAGTGGTTGATTTGCCATCCCTGGGGGTGTTTGAAAGACAGGTAGATGAGTTTCCTAGGGACATGGTTTAGTAGGAGGACATGTAAGGTTGGACTCATCTGAGAGGTCTTTTCCAACTGGATGATTTCATAATAAATGTGGAAACACCAAATAGTTGTGTTCTATTTACAAATACTTATATTCAAGTCATATATACAGTATTCCTGATAATTGAACCACTTTGAATAATGGGTGTTATCAGGGTCTAATGCAGTCATAAATACTGCTACCATGCTCCAGTAGGCTTTTGGTTTCCAGAGTGCATCCTAAATAGCTGACCTGAACAAAAAGGAAAACAACAAAAAAAAAAAAAAAAAAAAATCCACACAACAGCAAACTACACTCCTCAAAGAAAAAATTTTATTCCAGATTCACAACTTTAAAAAGTTTGTTTAGCCTCTCAAAAGCTATTAACAGTAACTCAAGAACTCTGTTAACACAGAGAACATACTCTGTATGTGAAGTGGGCCTGTACTATCAGGATTTAGTGATGTCATATGCAGAGCAGTTGCGGTTTTAAGCATTTGTCCTCAGATTAGTCAAAAACATGCAATGTAGTTGTACATCATTTCACACTTTTCATTTAGCAGAACTCCCTTCCTGTAGTTACAATTCCTCCTGCTTAGAGAGCAGAGGGAACACATAAGACCTGGACTGAAACGTCATTTCTCGTGAAATGTTTAAGTTGTAGCAAGTACCCTTAAAGGACATAAAATACAGTCTGTAACAGAGAGGAAGAACCCATTGAAAATCTTCTTGACATCTACGGGGTAGGCGAGTTAAAAAAAAAAAAAAAAATCATTAGTCCTAGAGAATCTTGATGTATGCACTGCTCTGTACCATCCCCAACCTAAACAGGAGGGAAGCAAGATTCTATCACATTGAATATTCTAGCTTAATATTTGGGACACTGTTTCAAAACATGAATGTGGGTTGAAGCAGCATCCAGAAGCTTAACATCATCTCCCCGTGTGAAAGCTGACCATGTTCTCCTCTGTCAGGCACTTGCTCACAAAAAAAAATTACCCACGAACAAACCAACCCACCACCACACACTAAAAACAGAGACTGAAAATAGGAGGTGAGGCTACAGCTACCTGCTTGACAGCAACTGCAAGGGCCAAAGAAGACATTTCCTGGAAGAAACTGGCTTAGACTCATTACAGGTTTTTCGGACTTCTTCATAGCTTGGATACAATAGGCCTGGATACCAAAGAACAATGTAGCCTGAAATTTATTGCAACTTGGGCAATAAGGCATTGTAAGTAGAATTAGTGGTGAGTCTTGGCTCACTAAAAGGGAAAAAACACAGGGGAGGGTTTCATACGTGGAATGATGTACCACAAGGCCAGGGTACACTAAAGCTTGTAAAAGTAGAAGTAGAAGAGATTTATGCTTCTTCCTAGAAAGGACTGAACATCTGTTCTAAGAGCTGTTGGGACTTGCTAGTGTCATACTTCTGGTTAGAAGGGTAATTTAGATGACCAGTGCCTAAGATGCAGTATAGAAGCAACTGTCAAATCTCTTTGCACGTGTTCAGAAGAGACTGAAAGTCAAATCTGCAAAGGCAACCTGCACTAGTTAGAAAAATGATGATATAGCAGGATAAGCAGAGCACAGAGTGGCACAGAGTAAAAAATATCAGATTTATTCTCCTTCTCAGTGTGTTCTTTCTCCACTGCAGCCTCATTCCTGTTTGTAACAGATGGCATATCAAGCATGTGCTGGATGAGCTTTGCTAACATTTAACATTTTGGTAACTGGTTTCATTTAAGCTAGCTGTTCACGGAGGTATGTGTGACAGTTGTAGTGAGTGAAAGCTGCAAGGGTGCCTTTATAGGATTCTTGGAGCTTATAAAGAAGATATCTTCCCACCAAGAAAGGCTTAAGAAAGAATTGAGAATGGGAGGAACAGGGGTTGGAAGCTAATGCAAGTAGTCCCAAAAGCTTTGGGGGGAAATCAACAACCACGTAACCATGACTAAAATAAAGAATAACTGGATAGGATACCTGTATACAGAGAGAAGCCTACAAGAGGCCGTAGGCTATAGAAATTCTATATAGAGAAGCATCTGCAGTGTGGTTAAAGCCTTCAGTTAGAGCAGAAGGAGACTCTCAACATTTCTACAGAATTATCCAGGTGTAGTAAAACAAACAAACAAACAGAGTACGGAAAGCATTTTTTTTATTTTTTTTTTTATAAAAAAGTATTGTTCTCTTAAAAGATATAGAGATGCTAGAGAGGTCCTTACAAGGCACAGGTATAGGTCTAAGGCAAGAAAGACAAAAATACGCTTCTCTTCCATGTCCATGCTTATCTTAGAAGAGATTGATTCTTTCTGAGCTGTCTACAATCTTAAACATACAGAGTGAAGCAGAAGAAGAGACCAGTAATACTGAGATTGAAACTCAGCATGGGAAACAGCTGAGATTAAGATTATATTACATTGAACTGGATTAGATCAGCTAATATAAACCTGCCTCTTTCTGCTTGCAAAAGTAATAGGGAAAACAGCTGATGATGCTGTTCATCAGAAAAAAGCTTCAATTTCACAGTTTTATTAACCAAATATCACTTTTTCAGTTGTTTTGATTTTTTTGTTATGTATCTATTATTTAAATTCAATGTATAAAACACAAAAGGTCTTGCATTAAATCATAGTTTATTAATTTCAGTGACAGTGTTGTACTATGCAAATGACATCTCTTGAAGTTGGAACACAAATTGCCACGAGGCCCTTCCGGGACCCATTCTGGTTCCCTAGCTATTTGCTCTGTTTCTATACTTGACTGATGGAATTGTACTAAAATAAGCATTTCTTTGTTGCTGTCAATGCAAAGAGGGAAAAAACAGCAAGTAACAAAAGAGCAATGCAACAAAAGGCTTTGAATCAGGCCAAAGAATATGGGCTGGATTCAGATGACTTATTTCAGCGCCGCAAAGGTACACAGACCAACAGAGTGATTCAAAGAACTTAAGCTAGGAATTTATGTTTCCCCTGAAGCAAGTAGAAATAAATAGGTGCCTCTGAAGAACAATTTTAAGTCTTTAAACGAGGCAGCTTTGGCTCCAAACACAGGTGAAATTAAACTCAGCCATTCAATATGGAATCGATAAAGCAGCCTGTAATGTACATTAAGTAATTGAAACACAGGCAATACATCAAAATCCAGTCCACAGGCATGGAGCACCACCTATATTCTCCAGTGGATGCTTCAAAATCAAAGCACAACAGACTCAGAAGAAAAGGCACTAGGTCATCCTGACTAGCCTGTTATTAGCTCAAGAAGCAGCTGACACAGCTGGAGGCACAGGACTTGTCTGCACTGCAGAACTGAATACCTACAGGGATGCCACAAAAATCAGACCCAAGGGTACTCCTTACAGATGTGTAGTGTGGAAGGGCAGATGTTTCAACAGTATGACCACACTCCCACAGTAGTGAGCATGGAAAAGCACATAACTCGTGACCAGGTAATTTGAAAGAATGAGTTCAAACCAGAGCTAGAAAATTAATTTGGCAGATTGGAGTAAGCACATGTCAAAGATGTGGAAGCGTTTTCCCAAAGGCAATAACACATCCTACAAGAAGAACATCTATCAGAGTTTCCATGGTCCCAGAAAGACTGGCTCGCTATTGCTATAGCTGCTCTGCTGGGGATGCTGGCCCTTGACAGGGTATAAAATAATGGCTCAGTCATGCAGTGTAGACAAGACTGATCTGCTGTTTCTGACTTCACTGAGTACTTATGACCTTCCACTGGGAAAACAAATGTGACAGTCCCAGAAAACCCCATTTGAACGCTCTCAGGGGGCTGCTGTTTCGATTTGTACCAGTGCTCCAGTACAATAGGCATGATGAGACCTTTGTCTTCAGAAGCAAATTAAGAAGGCTTTTATGCCACTGTTTCCTTTCTACCTCTCAAGAACAAGCATGAGACTGACATGGATGAGGAACCACACAGTGGCCTGGCCAGGGATAGAATAAGGGAGTGTGAAATCCTAGTTTAAATACTGCTATTTTCGACTGATTATGTGACAAACACAAAAGGGAATCTGAGCACCACACACAATAAACGTATGAAACTTGGCTGGTTTCTTTGACATGTCTGGGAAACAGCCTGCTGCCATAGTGATTTTGCTCCTCCCTCAAACTGACACAGCTGAGAAGGAAGAAAGATTTGGAAACACAAACATAGAACAGGGACTATTTGCAAGGGGATTTAATAAAAACCTCTTTAGACAGAGCAAACGTGATTGATTTCTTTCTTTTCACTCCTTCGCTCCTTCTCTCCTTTTTCACTGAAAACAAAGTCCAGTAAAAACATACTAGTTCTTTTTAAAACAGTAGTGGGAATACTATAGTAGAAGTGCTCTGTGTTCACTTCCGAAGATCTGTTTATAAGGGTAGTTGCATTGTGACGAGCATTTCCTTACTCCTAATAGCTGCTGCTACCTTAGGAGCAGATGAGTGAAAGAAGCAGGAGAATGTGGGGTGCCTGCTAGACTTTAACCCTAAACCTTATGCAAAGCTTTTTGGCTCATCTCTACAAAGATGACAGTACAGTGCTCACAGTGGAGTATGCTAGCACCAGCGCATGCACTGTGCATTGGTGCTGACAGTGAAGGAAAAAGTACATCTTACAGCAAGAAGGCAAGGCAACTATGTTCTAGACTTCCTTTTTAGTGAGAAGCAAAGGGTGACAGGCAAGACAACGAAATCAGAAAAGGATAGAGGACTCAGATCCAGAAATCTGTTCATTGTTGCTTTCATGTTATTCTTTTTTGATTAATCTTTCAATGCAGTTAATATTGTTCTTTGGATCAAGATACACAGTTTAGTAGGTTTGAAAAGCTCTATTTTATGTCATTATTATGAACAACCACTACCAAGAAGGACTTCTATATATGTAACATTTCATTTGCACATTAAAAAACTTCTAATTAGAGGCAATCATTTAAACATTTGATTTTCTATAGTGTCTTATGATAATTATTCTGATGTCAACCCACTAAGGGGGAAGGTCAAAAGTCAGAAGCTAGTCACATGTTATCCAGCATGTCCTCTAGAGACTTAGTCTGCTAAGAGTCTTACCCTAATCCTTCCAAGGTATTCCTTAATACTAAAAGAATGCAGGAAATCCTCTGCAGGAGACTCCTGTGCAAAACGTAACATCTACTGAATTAGCTATTTATTGCAAAAAAGACAGAATTTAAAAAAATATATATATATAAAAAATTGACTTCTTTCACACAATGAGATTTGTCATCTTTTGTGCAATCTCTATAAGCATCGTTCAACTTTAGATTTTAGATTTTTCTTTTAGTCAGCTTTCATACTGCACTTTCACAATACAATATGAAATAATATTTAGCCTGTGACCTTCTGCCACGGGGACTCCTGGAACAGACAGCATAATATCAACCTTGAACAGAAAGATTGAAGTGCACTGCATCATGTGCGTGGCTCTCAAGGAAGATCCCACACACAGAATGAAGCAATGAACAAGTTTTTCAAACTCCTCCACCACCACTTTTTTACTCTGGAATGGCAATTTTCAAATACATCCTTGAAAAAAAACCACCAAACATATAAAGAATCGTTGCACAATGTTTGAATCTTTTCTCAATTCCAAGAGAACAATGCAAAAAAATTGGAAAGGTCTAAAGGCCTTCAAGAATTGGTCAAATATATGTGTTTATTCACTGTAATAAACCAAGTCTGTGGGATTATTCAGATAAGTAAGTCCACAGAACAAAATTATATCCTGGGGAAAAAAAAAAAAAAAAAAAAGAGTGAGAAAATTTCATTGTGTGTTATCATTGTGAGAAAATATCTTAATCTAAAAGGCAATCATAAACAACATACAGAAATAGGGTAAAAAAAATTGCTTTTAGTCTAATTAAACCAAGCTTCACACCTGCGCTGTAGTTAGATTTCTTCTCTTACTGCCCTTGTAAACAAGTAGTATATTGTTCTGATTCATAGCCACTATTAACTGTCCGTCAGTCACCACCAGAACATAGCAGATTTACAAAAGGATGGGCTGTTTTCTTGCTGCTGTTACTGCACTGGTGAAATGTTACAGTGCACCCCAAATACCGAACAGCTCAACAGTTCTTTTCTGTCTTCTGCTTTTTTATATATATTTCTAATTAGGCAAAGTAAGCTAATACAAATCAAATTAAATTATGACTATTAAACTGTGTCTCCTGGGGAAGATTTTCAGCATGGTTAGTAGGGAATTAAGCAAACTTCTTTTTTAGCATTAATGAGAGTTTTGCTCCCAGTTCCTCTTCCACATTACAGTTACCACCACAGCCCTTGCCTAGCCAACCCCTAACAACTTCCAGCATTTCTTTATGTAAGTTTAGACTGGGGAAGTTAAGCACTGGGAAATGTGCAGATTGCTCATTTATAACTGCAGACACGGGCAGAGGCTCAGAAAAATGTTTTGCTGTAAAAACAAAGAAGCAGAAGGTATAATAGAGCTGTTACTGAAGATAATCTCATTTTCTTCACTGTATGAAAGAACGTTTTTCAGTGTTAAAGAGGGTATCTTCCTCTGCAAATGATGAGCCAGGATGGCCCAGAATAAAGCACAGATATACAAATAGCATGGGTCCTCTATCTGAGGGGCTCAGGAAGACATTCTGCCTCTCCAGCAGGCCAGACATCACCACACTGCTATCTAGGGTACATCCCTCCCTCCACAGCTTCTCCAAGCTAAACAAGGGCAGAGCATGAAACTACTGCCCAAGGATGCTGGTGGTGGTACTCATTAGCTCAGGAATATTAAAGCCCTCCATCAGACACAAGGGCTTATCATGTATGCCCATATCACAACACTTATGTGGAAGGAGATTACTACAACAACCACATTATTCACTGTAGAACGGTTTTCTGCTATAGGAAGACCAAGAAGCAGTCACTGAGTTGTATTTTTTTGTAGTAGATACAACTCATTATAGCAACTACCAGAACTACATGGTTTTTTTAATCCTGGCTGCATAAATAAGATTGGAAGAGGGCAGTTTTGCAGGATGTTGGTTTTGCCCTTTTGACTCACTTTTCGATCTTTGACTTCAAAAGAACTAGAAAATAGGGAAATGGAAAGTTGGCACATGTTCTTCTTCCCTTCTTGAGCTCAGAAAAGATTTAAAAAAAACTTTTTAGATATCATGATCAAGCAAAAGCATTTATGAAAATATGCATGGTTTTCTAACACTACATTGAATCTATTTGCATTTCTGATGACATTTTTACTACACGGTATCTAAAGTTAGTTTACATTTTAGAGTCTAATAAAAGGAATAGCAGAATTGCTTTAGAAAAAAATGTTTTATACATATAGAACTGAAATTACTCATAGAAAGGAAATTTTCTATTGTTACAGAATTTCCTATTTAGGATACATTTTCTGCTACTTTTAGCATCTAACAAAGGTTATTAAACAATTTTTTTTCACATGCATAACATTTTCCTGTAAGAAAACAGACTAATTTTTAAAAAAAATTATTTAATCTTGTATACAGAAAAAATAAGTAACAGTTAAGAAGCACACGCCTATAAGCAGGCAAGAACTGAAGTGATAACTTGGCATAACTTAACTTCACAAGCAATACAGAAATCATGTATGAGTAGAGAGAACTGAACTCGGAGGGAACAAGAAATTGTAAAACTTGGAACCTGAACACATCAACCTGAGGTATTAAATCATCTGCTTTGCTTGAAACTAGAAGTAAACAAATGAACATAACACATAGCAGCTTTCACTGGTACCTCTTCACAAAGAATACTTTCCTTCCAAAACCAGCAAGAAACAGAAATAAACTGACAAAAAGATGAAATCCCTTTACACTGAGTGTTTATGTTGAAAATACAGGCAATAAAGAGAATGTCAACTGCAGCAGCTCCAACCTTGTCTGTCACTAGATTAACTAGAGAACCAACAAGGACAATGACTCAACCATTCATGCCTATTAGGCTTGCTGTGAAAGGCTCCATTCAGTCACCAGCTGGCATGGTGAAAAGCTATCTAAAGATGTGTACAAGTGCAAGGGGTAGAGGCAGCCTGGTGCGGCTGCAATCTGAAACCAAAGCTCCAATTAATTATATATATGGAATGTGGCCAGGAACTCCTAGCATTGTAATCAAGTGGGACCACACAGAGGAGAAAAATCCTTTATCACATAATATGCACTACAGAAAGACAGTTTGGAGTCTTGCAATAGAAGAGATTTATTTTTGAAAATTCTTTACAGCACTATTCCTGTTGACAGGCTCTGTAAGTTTATACCTTTAAACTTCAATTTGCTGCTTCTGTTTTATTTCCAATGAAAGGCTTATGAGCTTAACTATGTATCTATTCTTTCTACCATGAAAATCAGCCATTTTATAGATTTTTTTTTTTCATATATGCTTTTTTCCCCCCTCACACTCACAGCAATAGTTCCAGTGCTTGTACCCTACAAGATACTTAAATCTTCTAGGCATGTTTCATATGACACCAGTCTCTGATAATTTCCCCTTTGTGTAACTCTCCAAGACTTTGCAGATCTGTTTTTCCTTTGGTGAAGACCGAATGTAAAAGTGTTCCTCAAGACAAAATAACAACGTGAGTGTCTATTGCCAGCCAGAATGACAGAATCCATCAACAGCATCCGCATAGTGAAAGAAGCAGCATTCTCAAAATCTGAGCTGTGTAGTGCTAAACTTGTATCTTCCCATCATGATCATCATTAAACACTAATACAGTACTATTTTGAGTCTGTAACAAAATTAGGACTCCTAGGCCTACTATCTGGCACACACACTAACAGTAAGATACTGTAGCTGAAGATCTTCATAATCTAAACTAGAAAAAAACAACTCATATCAGAAACAAAACAAAAAAACCCCAAGTACATTGGGGGGGGTTTTTTTGGCTAAAAAGGTGGACACACAGGCAATCTGTGGCAGGGGCTGGAATCAAAGAAAGATGACCTTAGGCACGGATTTAACCCTATATGCATCCTTTTATATCTTCAGCACCCTTTGCCCATTCTTTCATTTGTTTATTTTCTTGCTTTATATTGAAAGACTCAATCCAATATATTTATTTATCCATCTAATTCCTATTTAGAGTGTAGTGCTTTAAAATCAATAGGAAGCTGATCACAAAGCAAAGTGGTCTTAAGTCTTTGCAGAATTGGTTACAAGTTATCTGAGGAGGAGAAATTACATTAAGCTTACTTTTTACAGTGCCACTATGGCTTGAATTTCAAAGTACTAAAATAGTGATCAGTAATTAAACCATTGTAATGATCAATCAAATGTTACAAAGGCAACGTGAGTTGTGTTAACAGCAAAGGTTGTAAAGATAGGCAGATGCCTTATTACAAATTACACACAACCAACTTGAGAACCCGTAAAAAAAGGTAACACTGCAACTGCAATTACTTATTATGAAGGTATGTCATGCACTCATTGTGCAAACAAAAAATGAATTATTCAATGCCATTCTGGAAAGCACCAAAGGCTGAACCAGACCCAGTTTGGTGTTTGAAGTGTAGCTCTTCTTTTACTGCCTAGTGTACTTGTTGGCAGATGTTATTGTCATGAAATGTTCCTACATATTTTGACTCAAAGAAGGGGGCTGATTCAATGTGCGTTCATGGATATAAACACTGCTAAAATGTGCAGAGTTCCAAATCCTCACATAATACAGGACATAACAGAGCATCTCTCAGTCAGCATCTCAGGAACGTTTAGCAGGAACATACATTATCTCTGAGGATGTTTGGGTGGAGGTAGGGTTTTTTTATAAATTTACGATTTTTGCTTTATTTATCACATGTCAAAAAAAGCAACTTGAAAAGGAGGAAGGGAAGTTCCAGGTTTGGCAGAAACAGCACCCACACAAATGCAAGAGAATCCTGGCAGAGGACCCTGCCAATGAGGAGGTGCAAACAGGTGTTCCTGAGTTGTTCTCTGCTGTCGGTAGCCTCCGTGCAGGTAGAAGGAGATAAGAAGCAGCAGAAGAAAGGCACCCCTTGAGAGCAGAGGGCCCCAAGCCACACATCTAGCTCAGTACTCAGACAAAAGCCTGCACAAAAAGGGGGAAGGAGACACACAAAAGGAGCTTTTCAGCAGCAGCCTGAAGTTACATTGTCTCTGCTATATTGTAAAATTTGAACTTCACCTTAGAGTCAGAAAAAACAAACACCTTCACAACAGGACTGGGTGGTAAAAGCATGTATTTCCCACCACATGTGGGAAGATACTGGTCCTCCAAGCATGGTTAAATGCATTGAAAGGAGCCCCAGAATATTGATCCTTTGTTTTCCTGGTTTTTAACCTGATGCTGGGTATTACTAGGGTAGCTCAGGTTCCCTCTAATGTGCAAAATTCCTCCATCAAATGTAAGAAATTGTTGTCATCCTTCAAAGATCTAAACAGGCTAAAAGGCTATATTTTCAACATGATTTCAAAAAAGTAAATAAACACCAAGTGGTACTTAAGACTACTGATGATTATGCAGAAACGGGAAGCAAGAAGAGAAAATAGCACTATAAATCCTGGATGATTAATAATTTGAATTGGTTGTGGTGGATTTGAAGCACATGGAAGGAACAGATCTACTAGTAGACCATTGTAATCCTCCCCTCAGGGGAGCAGAAGCAACACTTTCACCATAAAAGTGTCTATATACGCACAAATATATACAGATACAGACACATACACAGAGACCCATTTCAGGCCTATTAAATCAAATAACCTACAACAGAACATGGAAAACACTTTGAGACCAACTGTCTAGTGATTTGTAAGGGTGGAGGAGGAGCAACAACCTCAAACAAAACCTCCATGTGTAACACAAACATTTCATTTCTAAAAATTGAAAAACTGGTATAGACTGAGCACCTGAGCTCAGAAAGCAGAAGCTCCCATGTTCTGCTTTGGGATTTAATCTCTCATGGAAGTCAAATATCATACATGGATATCATGTAGCCCAATCCAATCGCTTGCTTCAAGTGAAGAAGCTAGAAAACCCACGAGAAGCTCAACACAACACCAGTGCAGCACTTGCCTGCTTTGCACCACCATAATTTATATTAAAGACCAATCAGGGAAGAAAATGTGACTATGCATGATGAGTCAGATGGAGATGGGGGATCAGAGGAAGGAAGGTAAGATGCTAGAACCAAACACCAAGCCTCAAATGGATTTTAGCCGCTTGAAGATATCATAGTTTGGCTGCAAAAGTCCTGTTTATACTGGATTCCAGTCTCTAAAGTGCAAAATTAACTATTGCATCAAATAGCCATGCTGTTCATACTGCATGTGAAGCTGAACCCAAAGCACTGCAGTCTAGGCTTATTTACACTGCTGAGAGACCTTGCCGACGGTCAAAGGCCTCCCCAGACAATTCTGTAACATTTTTCATTGCTTCCAACTTACAGTTATTTCCATTACCCAAAGAAAAAGAACACAAAAAAAATCTGTGAAAACTGAAGGGGAAAAAAAATTTGTTGTTCTGCTTTGATAATACCCTTTAAAGTATTCTCTCAGCACTTCTGTTGACAGTAATCCTTCCTCTAGTTTTCATATAAATGGCTTTCTTTGTAATGAGAGCAAGAAGAGCCTGTTAGCACTCCACAGCAACCCTGTTCGTACAGGATTTGCTTTTCTTGTGCCCCACAGAAGTTACTTTAGGAGCACTGAGAGTTGTGAATACCTCAGGATGCAAAATGCTTGGCTCCCGTAGAGGGGAGACTGTCCTCTCACCCAGGCAGCAGCTCGCCATCTGCACACAGCTTCAGCAGTGACTTATTGGCATTTAGGAGATCTGTACAACCAACCCTGAATAATGAGTTTATAACATCTAAAGAAGAAGAAAAGAAGTGCTAATGAGAAATCAGCTCATTGTCATCTCATTTTTTCCACATATTCAGTTATTTGTCACTCACTTATGTCTTCTGACTGACAACATTCACGCCAGCTGCTAGCTGAATGGGAGCTTCCCAGCGAGCCTAAATAGACTGTTTGTCTTCATTAGCGCTTTGTACAAATTCATTCAGCAAAGGACTTGAAGACTGTCATTAGGCAGGTCTAGTTTTTCAAGCTCTGCTGCCACAGCCCAAGATGTTTGCTTTAGCGGACTTTCCCCTACTTTTGTTAAAGTTTGGCATAGGAGAACCGGTTTCTATTACTCTAAGTTGTCTTTTTCTATTATTATGATGTCCCACCATTAGCATTTCCAAAAATACTTTAATGCTGCACTACAAGTGGAAATGGAGAACACACACACACACACCCCATGGCTTTGAGGTAATAGATTTCATTGTATATATATACTTTCCACTTTTCTTGCATAGGACAAGTTAATAATGAATCCATATCAACTAGATGACTGGATATCGAGTAATAAAAAGACCTAGCCTAACCTTTGATTTTTCTGCATCAAAACACATTGATGAGACAACCGTAAAGGTATATGAGGCCCGACAAAAAATCCAAGACTGTGTCTGCAAGTGTTTCCACTTAACATACTCGGAAAAATCAACTATGATCACCTTCAAAATAGCTCCCTTTCAAGTCAACACACACCTGCATATGATGCTGCCAATGTTCAAAGCAATTCCACAGATCATTTTCTGAAAGACTGTTGAGTATCTCCAGAGTTTTTTGCTCTCAAATTTTCTACCAAAAAAAAGGGGGGAGGGCATTTGAGCACCTGCTTTGTGAGATCTCTTCACCATAAGCCTCAGGCAATAACTGAAAAGTTTGTCACAGATTTCTTCGGTTTCACAAGAAAATTAACGTTAACTCACTGTTTACTCTTGCACACTGACATTTTCTGACCAAGAGTAAGAAAACTTCTATATTTGAACACGTGTCCACACATACTGAGAAAAGCGATCAAGTTGAGCTTTGATTCACTGTGATAGGTTAGAACGTGTTCTGTAACTATCTCTTTGTGTCTCCTCTCCCACTCTTAGTTCCCAAGATATAGGGTTTCCTTTCAGGTGTTACTTTTCAAAAGGGTCCACCTTCACCACAGTTCCAAAGCATTACCCAGAAGGAAGGGGTGGGGGGAGTGGGGAAAGTCCTTCTTGACACTGCTGCAGTCTACTATTTTGCTATACACTTAGGCAAGGAATCAGATCTTTGCAAGGGAACCATATAAGAGGTTCTGAAAGACAATCACCAGCAATATTTAAAGAAAAAAAAGAGTTACAAACTTTGGTACCCTTAATTTAAAAAGTAGGACTAGGTCATCAAGTCCCATCTCTTGTAGTCAGAGATAGACACAGCATATACACAGATCAACTGCTATTCTAAGATACGTTAGGGTTATCCACTGTATTTCAATATATTTATTATAGGAATCTATTGGAGGAATGCTCTAGAGTAACTTCTAGCTTGGACACCAACTCACAACCAGTCCTTGAATTCATCCTTAAATGTCCTCTTATTAACTTTTTATTGTGAATGCTACGATATCTGGACTTTGTTGGGGAGTGAAAGTTTCTTTTCAAAGTCTTTATACAAACATTTCAGCTTTCATTTTGTTTTGATTTAAAAAAAAAAATACTTCTAGCTTTATTACTTTATGGTTGAGAAGTTTTATCATGCTTTGCTACTCTCTAAGTCAGACATAAACAGAAAAAGAACACAGATATTATTTTAGGACACACATTTTAAATGACATTTTATTGATAAAGATGATAATGCTTTAAACATTTCTATCACTTACTGTCACTTTGAAGGACAGAAAACTCAGTAGAAATAAAAGGGAACTCAAAAGAAACTATTCTGGAAGATGACAAACACCAACTAGTTCTCCAGAGAAAAAGGGAAACAGCAGCATTCTCTCACATCTCCTGCATTCTGAAGAACATACAGTACCAGTTTCTACCCAGATTCTGAATTTCCACATCTACCAACTAAAATCTAATTTAAAAGACACATTTAGTTGTATCACTTGTGTCAACTTACATGTAATTTAAAGCTGGGAGACACTCTAAGATCATTCTTAATAAATAACAATGTTTACCAGCAAAGGTAGCTTTTCCAGAAGAACAAAAGAATTCTGAAGAGTTCTTACAGTGTTTGGAAAAAAAAAAAAAAAATTTCTTTACATTTAAAACATTTAGAAGGTTTTTATTGGACTTTCAGAGAGCACAGCCTGATTGTTATCAGTATTCTCTCCCTTTAGTCTTGTTTAAAGTACACCAAATTAATACTTTTATCAACAATAAAGCTTTCTACAAATCAAAGACTGAGAACAGGTTTCAGCAGGAGTCTTTAGGTATGTAAGTCTCCATATGCATTAATATCTGCATCCAAAAGCTCTGTACAGATTTTTTTAATATGAAGAATAAAGTCTCATTAACATTTTCTTTCAAATGTCTTAGCTTAAATTCATAATTTTACCGGATTTGATTTACTGCATATCAGATATAATTGCACTTTTGAAAGGTAAAAAAAAAAAGTAACATCTTCTCAATGGAGGAGGTAAGATATGCACACACTGAACCAACTAATATTCTTCAGAAAAACAGCAAGACCAACAAATCATGTCTCAGTGAAAAACACCAATATAGCTTTAATTTAATTTGTGCAATTCATTCCATTTTTGTTCTGGCAAAAGGCTTTGACTAAAAATCCATGCAAAGCAAAGCATTTCTTTTAACTGCAGGACAACTTAAACACAAATAGCAGCAATGCAATCTTCCATGGATTTCCTAAGCTGTTGTCTACTCTTCTCTTGGAGATACTGCTCTGGAAATCCGTTACACATATTTCTCATTTGATACATGAGCTAACTCAAGACATATAGTCTACATATTTTGTAATTCATATTGCAGTTTCAGATTCCTTTATTTCATCAAAGGTATAAGCAGTGAAAACATGAGCTTCAGTAACATCAGATCAGCCACATCAACCTGTCACTGTTTTAGTCCCATGTTAGGTCAATTTCCCAGGCACTGGTTTCACCACTTTCTCTCCTAGAGATGAATTAAAGCTGCAGAACTTAAGCTTTCACTACGTAACAAAAACCTGATAAACCCTAAGATTATGAATATCATCTCCTATGATTATTAAGCTATGCAATCTTATCACAGCACATCAAATCGTGAACAACACAGGAAACGCTTCCTCCAATCACAAAGGAAGGTTATACTTTTTTTCCCAGAGGAGATGCTGTGTTGCATTGTCTCATGGCTCTCCCTCAATGGTCAAATCCATCAGTTCTGGAAAAAAGCATGAAGTCCCCATTTCTAGGGAGGATCTCTGCACACATCAGGTGTTTCCCATTGAAAGGAAAGTGGTTGTTTGCCAAGGAAATGCAAGCCTGAAATTTCTGACTAGGATTCATTTCATTCAGCAATTTGGGTAGATTTTGATAACTTATGTAATGAAAAACATCTATGTATTTACATCATATTTGTAAAAAAGTACGTCTGGTCTTTGACTGTAAAACATGCACCATTTCTACCATACAACCTAAAGAATGAAACCTCTGTAGAACAGATTCCATGTACTAGTTATAAATTAAAATCACAGCCTGCAAAAGATCAGACACTCAATTTAGTTCCTGTGGGCCACAAGCACCATATTATTGAAACAATAGAATTTTTTCCTGTAGTCTTTAGTGTTAAAATGCTTTTTTTCCTCACCAGGAAATAAAGAACAGTCTATTAATTTTTATCTTATTTATCTTATTTTGTTAAGGTTGGGAAAAGAACATTCTCACAGTAGAGGTACATAAAGATCCTTCGTGCTTTCCAATTGTCTGTTCATACTGTCTAGGCATTGTCTTACAGATTGACATTCTATATTAAGTAATAGAATATCCATGAAAGAGAAAAATGCCTTTTTTACTTATTCTTTTTCAATATATTCCTTTAACAGGACAAACACTAGTAGGGTACATTTCCAATATTTTTAGAGCAATATTGTCTTCCATAAAGAAGACTGGAAGGAAAATTATTTGCTGTCTCTTAAAGACTATCAGGTTTTACCATTCACTACTTATTCTTTATCTCTTGGACTGATTCCCCCCACCCTCTTTTACTACAAGTAGTACAATTTAGGAACTGTTTTCTTGTTTACAAAATTAGAACTAATACATCTATTCTCTCATTATTTTCCTCCATAAATTTAAGTCCTCAGAATTTCAACAAGGATACTCCAAGGACTGAACCTTGGCTGTTGGAAGATGTTGTTACTTCATTCTCATTTTTATCAGCTACTTCTAGAATTAATTAACAATTACACACTTCTCTGTTCCCTGATGGCTTAAAAATAGCTTCTAAACATATAAAACCAAACCACATACCTCAATTTGAGACATGAATTTTACTGTTCTAGCTACAGTAAAAAAAATGCTAATAGACACAAGCTAACAACCAGTATGTCTTCCTGTCCCAAGTAGAATAAAGCACAAAGCCTGGCAGGCATCTCATTCTTTAATTTAAAAGAAAGGACCGTGGGACTGAGCAGCAGGAAACAAGAAGGGGAATGGAGAACACGAAAAAATGTAATGGTCTTGAAATACATCTTTTACTACAGTCTGTTTGCTACTTCTGATGTGAAAAGAAAGAGACCAACATTGCTGCAAAAAACCCCACAGGTTTTGACATCTACCAGCAAGTATAGTACAGCTTTAGAAAAGTTTGCCCAGGGAGGATATGGAATTTAATCCGACAAGGCTTCAAAGAACACAAACAACAACAATGTCTCTGTGAAGACTTAAACAGAACTATAACTTTCACACTTTATTTCTTTCTTTGAAGTCAATGAGAATAGTTGTATGTGAAAGAAAATACCATTAAGTCAATAGTCTCTCTTCTCCCAAGCCATGTCCAAAGCAAGAAAAATAGAAAATTGGCAATTCGACTCATTTAAAACATTAAAAAAACCCAACCAAAACTATGACCATTTACTTACATGAATGTGTTATAAGAGGAGAGAGATTAAAAAAAGAGTAACTTTTTTATTAATTTATAATTTCTGATTATTTTACTTTATTTTTCAGATATCCTGCTTTTCAGAACAGCTGGCCTCACGCCTCTGTGATGATGGAAAAAACCCACAGAAAATCCACTCAAAAATACTGAGGAAATTGTTTCAGGAAGAGAATATTCATTTACAAGAAAATGACAACATTTTTAGTGCTGATGCCAAGGACACTGGTTAAACTGTCATAAGAACACTTCCAGAGATTATAAACTGACACGAATAAACAATTTATGAAACAATACTCAGGTAACAGAAGCAAAATGATCTCTACAACCAGCATAACGACTCTTTAGAAAAATCAATTTCATTCCTTGTAAGGTTTAATTTCTCTAAAAATATTTTGGGATGGATAATTGAAGTGGGAGAATAGGAGGAAAAATCCCACGAACAATAATTTCAGTAAATAGGTCTGGCCAAAATTATGTCATGAAAAAATCCCTGGAAGTCCCAGCGGAAAAGAGGGCATCAGAAGGAAAGGATCAACATTCAGGACCAGAGAACAGTTAATATCAGAATATGTAGCAATAAAAGTAACTTCAGGTTTTAGGTGCTTGCCTTCCCTCCCCACCTTCTGTTATAGTACAGGCTCCTCCATGAAATTATTATAAGGAGTCTCACATGACTAAAAAGAGTAAAATGAGTTATTTTTCTGCTTCTCTCTATCCATGTAACTTACAATCATTTGCACTGAGCCAACGATGTTCTAGAGCATCCTGTCATGATATTTCAAACAATACCAAAGCTCCTGACTTCTTGTGCTATTTAATAGGTTGCCCTGTGCAATGCCTAGGAAGCTTGATGAGGGCAGCATATAAAACTATAAGCTCATCCTTAGCTACTTTGCTTCATCCTGCTGAGACAGCACTACACATTATCCAAGTAAGCCTATATTTATTATAGAAACACGTCATACTTTCCTTGTACTGAAGCATTTATGTTGTATGTCAATGAATCTGAAAATGCTTTCCCAAACAGTATTTCTTACAGCTGCTTTTCAGAGGGTTTTTTTCCCCTACTTTCTATGTGAGTGCCATTTTGCCCAACATAATGCCAAGCTATTCTAGTTGCCAGCAACAGCTGCACTCACAGCACCATCCTCTAAGCAAAACCAGCTTTACAAATGTTGCAATGCTGCTTTTTCATTGCTATCTGTAGTTGAATAGTTATGATAGATTGCGAGTGAAACTCTCAGCAGAAATAATAGCTCCAAATCCCTAACTGCATTTAGCACGACACTGATGTTACCCACCTGAAACCTGAATCTTCCACCCTACAGCATGTTGTGCTACCAACTGAGCCTTCAGGCAAAGTCTCTGCAGCCATACTTTAGATAACAGCACCTGAAAATTGTACCAACGTCCAAGACCTAATAACACATATAACACTGTGAAGAATTAACTTAATTAACGAGTTGCAATTGCCACTAGAGATACATGTTAGGTAGCAGGGTAATGTAAAGGCATCTCCAGTGGAGTAGATGCTATGGACCTTTTCCTAACACAATGAGCGTAGTCAATACCATGAGCACTTTTCTGGGTCGTATCCACACAACAGGAAGCTGGGAGCAGTTTCATAGCTTTTCTGTCACGTGTTGCTCCACACCACTCTGCCTATCTAAGCAGTTATTCAGTGTAAGAACCTTCATCTGCCCTTTCCTTCAGTGTGCAGGTCATCTTCTTGCAGGCAGGGAGGATTATTTAGCTATTATGTGTGGCAAAATGATTGAAAGCCTAGAAGACCTACTTTTAGCAGGTCAGCCCCAGTGTTGCAAGGGGTGCCCATAGGGATTCATATGCAAATAGCTTTAGAAATAACTGATGGGGATGAAGGCAGGAAGAATTGCTGTTGACACGGCAAGGTCCCACATATCCATGAGAATAAAGACAGCATAAGAATTATACACATTTAAACCTCAGCATTATTCATGCCCATCACCTCTCACTATTGTAGGAAAGCAAACCACAATCAGTGATTCAGCAATGCTGGCCCTCTATACACAGGCTCTTCCCGCTGAATGCAAATGCAACAAACAATGAGGAATTTCAGTTCAGTTTTGTGCTTTTTCTCCTTGGGAGAGAAACTGGCTGTTCCACTTACACAGCATAAATGAAATATTTTTTTTAGTTTTACTCCTAAGTGTGAAACTGAAGTTCTAACATGATTCTGCTTTCAGTACAGCTGCTGTTCACAGCTACAGTGACACAGAGATGAACAACCAAGAGATGCTATTTTGAAGAGACAGCCACTTAAAAGAGCATTATTTTAGTCAAATCACTTACAACAGACATCCTTTGGAATCTGTTGAGGTGTATCACTAAAAAATGTTAAAAATTTATGATAAACTTCGATCACAGATATGGCAGGGGATTTTCTTGCCTTTGGGTTGATTTAATAAATACCTGTGGTGGAAAAAACAAATGCCCATAAGGAACACAGAATGCTGAACTGGAAGTGGGTGCAAAGTAACTGAACAAAAGGCAAGGATTGGTGGGGCATCCTAAACTAGAGATAACATTTACACTTTTTTCTGCAGCTGTATTTGGTTAAATATTCCACTATAGTAACACGATATTATAAATAAATTGAAGTCTTTGAAAAAAGACACCTAGTGTTAAGTAAAACATTCCTGCCCTATCTCAGCCAGGAGAACTGAGAGAGCTGTAGGAAATACAGGGTAACATTTTCTAGATATTCATAGTGTTCTGACTAGTGTTCACACCTCTGAGCCCCCCCTGCATCTCATAGGAAAGTCTAGTGTACTTTTCTTTGTTTACTTTTATGTAGCTGTTAAAAAGTTGCTAAGGAATTTAGTTTTCCTTTCACATTTTGCAGCTTCCCCCTCTGCCTTTGTGATTGAGAAGCTGTTTATGTTTAACCAGAGGGATACTACAGTAAATTTCAGCTTTATGAGAGGTGCAGGAAAACCAGGTAAGAAGTATGCAAGAGGGCTCTGGAAAGGACAAGGTGAAATTAAATAGCACTTGGTTATCCAGAATGGAAGCTGTAAATACATTATAATTAAACTCTAAATGTATATCTCCAGTTACGTCCCATTTCTATTGCAATAAAAAAATTCATATAGGCAGCAGTACTGGGGGGGAAGAAGGGGGAAAATGCCAGAGGCAGACATAATATCAGTTTTCAAACTAAAAGATGACAGCAAGCAATTATTTTTCATAGCCACTAAGAACAGGAAAATAAGAACTTTAGCTCATTTTGCAATAACTTTCAGATTAAATACTGGAAGAAATTCTGGAGGTACTGAGAAAGAGATGAAACACAAAGCTATACTAGGTAGGGAGACTGGAAAATAATCCCTGAAAGTTTCCAAGAGCAGACATTAGCCAAACGTGTTAGGGAGAGCTGAGTACACTTGGCCTCACACCAGCACACAGGTACAGATTAACCGGTATCTGGGATTTCTCCCATTCCACAGCTCTAGATTTTGTATAAAGAGAACACAAATTGCCTTATCTGGAAGATAAAGCAAGTTTTTGTTCTTCCTTTTTCTTTCAGGGAACACAATGCCTGTCTCTACAATCAAGCTACCTTTTAAAGCAGACACCAAACTATTTCCAACATTGTCATTGAAGAAGGGAATGGAAATTTCTGCTGTAATTTTAAGTCATGTTCTCTACCAGACACTCCTACTCATTAATCTCATATTGTGAATTTCAGTCCTTTTTCCACAAACATTGCAGAGAAACCTTGGGAAGGCATCAAGTTGTAAGTGAGGCCTATGTCATCTACAAGCTCTGAACAACACAACAGTGTGCCTTGGGAGCCAAGAGGACCAACCATATCCTGGGGTACATCAAGCACAGCATTGCTATTTTGTCAAGGGAGGTGATTGTCCCGCTGTACTCTGCGCTGGTGAGGCCTCACTTCAAATATTGTGCTCAGTTTTGGGTGCCACAGTATAAAAAGGACATCAAACTAGTGGAGAGTGTCCAGAGAAGGGCCATAAAGCTGTTGAAGGGTATAGAGGAGAAATATGAGGAGAGGCTGAAGACACTTAATCTGTTCAGCCTGGAGGAAACTGAGAGGGGACTTCATAGCCATTTACTGCTTCCTCACAAGGGAAGGAGGAGGAGCAGGCACTGATCTCTTCTCTCTGGTGACCAATGATAGAATTCAAGAGAATGGCAGGAAGATGTGTCGGGGAGGTTTCAGTTAGGTATTAGGAAGAGGTTCTTTACCTGGAGGGTGGTGGAGCACTGGAACTGCTCCCCAGAGAAGCAGTCATGGCACCAAGCCTGAAAACATTCAAGTAGCATTTGGACAATGCCCTCAGAAACATGGTGTGAATGTAGGGGTTGCCCTATGCAGGGATAGGAGTTGGACTTGATGATCCTTGTGAGTCCCTTCCAGCTCAAGTGATCTTATGATTCTGAAAATAATCAGTGAATTTCAGTCTTCCTCTGCTGTATAGTAGGACTTGAAACTTCTTAATCAAGAGCTTCCTGTAACACAGACAAGTTTCAGGATAAAGCATTTATACTTCTTCACAGGTATCCTCAAAAACTTTGTCATTCAAAAAAATGAGAGGGTGGAATAAAATTATCCACTAGAAACTGAGAAATAATTACTTAATTTCTGGATGCCTCTTTCCAACATATCTCATTTGTCAATAGTCAGAATGTACACGGTTTTTATTTTTAACTGTAAGCCTCAGGTGGTGAGGGATGCTTTCAGAGTGATGGGCAAACAGTATTTCGCTCCTAGGGGAGCAGCCACATCTCCTAAAAGGGCTCTAAATCATTCAGTACTCAGCCCTGTAATTAGTAGGGAAAAGAGGTGAAAGTCTATTCCTTCCACCTTAGCCAGTCTAGGAACTGGTAACTCATGACACCAGCACTGAACAAGGGTTTCTGTTGGCAGGTATTAGCCAGGAATCCCTTGGCATGCAGACATGACCATGAGAAACATGTCTGAACTCAAATAGAGGGTTGCCAACAGTAAGCTGGCAATTTGGGATTAATTTATTTACATCTTCACCTCTCTGGAAGCAGATAAAAGATCACCACTTCAGTGAATGCTGTTTCACTTGAAAACAGTAGACCCTCCTTTATGCTGAGAGGCTTGCAAGGCTACACAGCAAAAATAAAAGAAAGAACCCACATTCCTTTACTGTGCCAGCAGTGATTACAAATAAAGACCAAGAAAACGCCAACAGAATAACAGTTGGATGGTCTTCTGAGACTGAACTGCTGCCAGTCAGTACATTTTTAATTTATCAGCAGTTTCACCTAGTCACTACACCCAAATTCACACATAGGTCTTATGTGAGACCACAGCTCCAGAGTCCCTCATGCTTGACACTTCAACAGTGATCCAAATGCTTGAATGAGTTAGTATGGCCAAAATATTGCTCCTGATCTTTTAAACGGAAGTGCCTTTGAACAGACCTGCCAAGGGCAAGGCTTAAACCCTATTTCCGAAATAAAGCTCCACTGTATTTCTGGTACGGGGTACAGCAACAAGCCATGGGCTTCTGCTTTGAACCCAGCAGTGGTGCTACCATGAAGCTGGGTGCATGAGGCAGTCATCCTGTTGCGCTTTGTGCGGGGTTATTTACACCCAGCACACCAGCTTTGATGACTTTTTCAGCAAGTTGAGGAATATGCATTACTTTCCTTTAAGCCTTAGCTACTTCATAAGGTGGGGGAAAGAACCAACCAGGCCTTGTGACACTAAATTTCACATTTCCTGCCCAGTGTTTCTGTTCAGTATATGTACTGAAACAATTCCAAATTTTTGAGTTTCCAACAGTACAATTACAACACAAAAGCCAAGCTTTGTGCTAATTATATGTTCACCTGACTCAAGAAGCTGGAGCTTTAAGGACAAAATCCGAACAGCCTGTGACTCAGCAATACAAGCATCTACCTCCTGCACAGCACTGCACAGCATGATAGCCAGCCCTTGTCAGCACCCTGTGCTTTAACTGTTCCTGTCCCTTCACATTAAACACCAAAATGTTTTGCCTATGAACCATCAGAGGAAAACTTAACCCAAGCCAATAACATAAAAATGAAAATACACATTTGTTTGCTAGGCAAATGGCCTTTGCCCATTGCTAGGCAGTTCATTTCTATGGGGTTTACAATGTCCATTCTTAAACTTGGAAAACATTATTTATGTTAGCAGAGAACAGCTTCTAGCAAGAATGATAACACCTTATGCGGGAGGGTAAGTAGCTTTTCTGATAGGCCAACTAACATGAAAACAAGTAATAAATTTGCTGCAAAATGGAGTCCCTCTGGATGTAGTGCCTCAGCACATTTGCTTTGTAATTTATTTTGCTAATACATACAGAATTATTCAACCTATGAGACTAAGAAGTGAGGGTGTTTGTTTGCAACTGACTGCTTGTTACACCTGTCTTGATTTTCTTTTCACAAAACAAAGATACCAAGATCTTAATTCATTAATTCTAATTCAAGTATCTCATGGCAGCAATCTGGAAAGCTTGGTCAGGTACAGAGTCCACGGATTCCATACCAATCCTTGGAATAAGAGAAAACACAGGGCAGCTCAGACTGCTTGTTTTCATGAAAGCCATAATTCAGTTTCTTTAGACACAAGGATAAAGGAAATAGATTTCTTCAGTCACTGTTCCTCTATATTCTCTCCCGTGTTGTTGAGCTGCAGAGCAGAATGGAAGGGAATAAAAACAACAACAAAAAAACCCACGCTCCAAGCTACCACACCAATAACTTAATAAAAGGGAATAAACCAATACCGATACAAATAGAAAGTAAACACAACTCAATGAAGTCTGCAAAAACTTTGCAGTTTGAACCTCAGGGGTTTGTTTGTTTGCATTCATATTTTATAAATAGTTGGCAGAGTAAGTTTGCCAATATGGGCATTCAGAGTAAATTAAAAGCAAACACTGAAGCTCATTCAAGAGAAGCGAATTTTGTTGGAGTAAACCTAATCTGTATAGGATTTTTTTTTTATAGTTACCTAATCCAAAACTGAAGTCACAGACTACATGAGTAGCCCTGCAGAAAAGGACAATGAAAGAATGTGAAGCATTTTTCAGCAGTATTATCTAACACTGAACACTCCTGACCAGCTACCCATGTGATTTATGTATCTGATCATAACAGCTCAGCTTTCAAATATCAGAGGCTTTCAGCTCATTCCTAGCGAAGCAGCAGCAGACCAGAGCCTTTTCTAACAAGTCAGAGAAATTGCATTTAAGAATGGATGATTTTCTGGAAAGCTGCTCAGGGAACTATCTCGAAGAGGGAACCCCACACTTTGAGGCTGGCAGCCCATGCTCCACAGGAGTAACTGGAGGCAACAGTTACTCTCATCTGGGTCACTCATTTTTAAGGACCAGGTGGGGGAGATGCAAGACAGAAACAGAATCAGAAAGGAAGTGCTGCAGCATAGCCTGCTCGGGTCCTCCAGTCAGGATTTTCATGTGTATATCCCTTCTCTCTCTCTCTCCTTTTCTGAGTAAGAAATGGTCAGAAGGATTAGGCAAGCAAGCTCTCTTCTCACTGCAGAGATCACTAAAGGACGTAGCATGCCATCAGGCAGCTCCAGCACAGGCCAGACAGAAGGAGAGTAAGATACTGAGGCCACATGAGGAAACTCACATGACCGCATTGTCCAGAAACTGCCATGCACAAAGTACTTTGGTCACACCAGCACTTCTCATCACTACCTACATCGGTAGGACATCAGTCTGAAACACACAGAAAGGCTTTCAGCAAAACCTCCTCTGGAGCAGCACTATCAGCAGGAGTCACACAAAGGGAGTATGCTGACCTCCAAACTTTCTGTACTGTCACCCTGACCCTAAAGTCCTACAGGGGCGAGTTAGCTACTTGAAGACTGTGGTTTGCTTTCCAAAAAAAAAAAAAAAAAAAAAAAAAAAAGTATGACTCATTTGTAACTTTGTTCAAAAATAAACAGCTTCCTATCAGTACTGAATTGAAAGCAACTTTCTGTGGTAAAGGCTGCTCTGAAAAAAACCCTAATTCTTTATCATTTGAAAACATTTTTCAGGCACGCCCGAAGACATTGCAGAAAAAAAACACTGCTTACCTCCACAAATGTTATAGAAAACCAAACTTGAAAACATAGCTCTACAAAAACTATGGAGTAGAGATACCTATAGCCCTTATAAATTGTAAGTAGGCAAGAATATTATTCCGCCTCTTGAGGTTTCCAGGTAGCAGAAAACTACTGAAGTTATGCAAATAGTTTTGGAGCTGCCATTGGTATAAAGTTATCCTTGTTGCAGGACTGCTATGTTATATCTTCTAATTCCTTCAGAGACCTTGACTTTCCATAGAAATTTAACAAAAACTATGTATCCATTTAACTTGGTAGCATGTATGCATACGTGAAATAACAGATGCTGAGATCCTACAAAAAATAGGAACCAATGAATTGGGAAACAAACAGGAGGATCTCAATGTTTCTGTGTTGCAGTCAGTTTGAGGCAGACTTAGAATGAAGGATAAAATTTCACTACAATACAATGTTACAAACCTGCTGAATTGATGTGTCTGTTCATTTTGCTTATTGAAGTATGCCCCCAAATTGACCTTCAGAGACTAAAAGCACTATTGTTGGCATGCATAAAAATAATAATAAAAAAATTAAAGGAGGGAAAAAACTCAACCTCTCAACCTCCTAAAAAACAACAAAAACCCACCACCTCAACAATGTTTCAGGAAAATTCAGGCCTGTCGAGTAAAAGGTTTCCAGTACAAAAGAATGTGAAATCACCAGGTACAGCTAAGACAGCTAGATCTCAAAGAATACATATCTCACCTTATAGGTGCATTCTTGCATTTTTCATGGAACTGCCTCCCTCTACACATACATAAACACACAAAGGTAGTCAACATCCAAATTACATCAACTACCAAGAACTCAGCTCTCTATACTTTCCCTAATTTTTCTTTTCTAATTATTATACCAAGGAGGCAGACACATAACCAAAAAAAAAAATCCACAGACCTCCTTTTGACCTTCAAGCCATCCTTTGAATTTGACATTGAAGAACCTACTCTGCAAGCAGGTGGGGACTTTGGCTACCCCAAACAGACCATCTTCAGTCACAAGGAACACCTGCTTCACACCTGCATCTAGAAGGAAGCAAACTGGGCAACAGGAGAAAGTGAAAAAAGAACCAATGAGCTGAGGCTTATATTAAGAGCAAATATTTTTCCTCCAGAGGTATAAGGAATATTACTGAGCTCTTTATATTTTCCCCTAGCAATCTGCCCTCAGCTACTGTCCATCCTGAAAATCCATAGAAGAGAAGCAAGCAGACATATCCTCATAATAATAATTCCTCATCCAAAACAGAGAGACCTTGAGAGTAGGGATCAAACAAATAGAACAACAGATGGTGTGGGGGGCAGGAAGACTGAGGGTCACAGCTTTCAAAGGAGGAGAAAGAAGACAGAAAATGGGAAGAAAGAAGAAAATACCTGACCATTATCCAACAGCACTATACAGCAGCCAACAGCTTCTGAAGGCATCCAAGGGACCATGAGCTCTCTCCAAGAGTGAGAAGTCTGGAGCCCCCTCTCTGCTTGCAAGTAATTAACAAAACAAGGTTTAATGGCAGCAGCCTGCATCTGGGAATTACCCTCAACCTGCTGCATCTGGCCATACAGCACAGTCTTTAGGAAAGTCTTTGGGAAATGCGTGGTGCATTTCCTTCTTAAATTCCTGCTGTCTGCTCTGTAGAGGTAGATCACCATTTTGGGGGCTCTATCCTTGCCATACCCACAACTCTATAGAAAACGTCTTTTGTCACACCCTAACCTCCCTTTGGGGCAGATTTCCCACCACTGGACACCTAAAGCCCATTGCTAGAGAGGAGTACACTGTCATGACTGATAGACACAGACTTTGACATACCCTTCTTAACATCCACTTACTATTTCTTTCTTTGAAATTAATCTTAAAAACAAAGATATCGTACTGCTGTTGTACCATACTGATTACAGCATGCCAAACAAGAAGCTCATGTTGAATTTATGAAAGTATAATTGGCTGTAGTTTCAAATTTGTGAGAATAAGTAATCTAGATATATCATAATAACAGCTGCAGGAAAGTGGAGTTACATTGACTAGGAATCGCCCTTCTAAAATTAAATCCTGCTTGTAGACAACTGACTGTAAATAGCTGTACCTTGATTTTGGTTTTGATGAAAAACTGACAGTTCCTAATCTGTAAAGCAAGCCTCCACAACTTCACTTTTCAAAGATGCAAAATTCTGTTAACTTCGAACTCCACAGCCTTTCCTCCCCATATTCCCACAGCAGTAATAGGTTTGAGTATCTGTCTGCACAACTCCCCTGCATGTTAATAACTGGCAGGGCTAGGTTTAAGAGCAGAGTATGTTTGTGACCAAATAGCCAAAACAGGGGGTTTATACTTTTTTTTTTTTGTGCCTCCACATCCCACAGATGCATTTTGTTATCATGGCAAGCTGGGTGTATTGTTATTTTATACAATATTAAGAGATAACAGTAAGATCCTTAGTTGGTTATAACTAATGCAGTTCTGAAGATAATCTTAACTCTACACTAACCCTGTCGGCTTAAAGCTGTTTAAAAAAAAATAAAATATAGAATAATGGTAAATTTCTGGTCCAGAACCTCTTGAAGTCAGGGAAAATTCCCTTGCTCACGTCAGTCATTTCAGAAATAGTTCCTGCTGTGAAGGCAGTGAAGAGACTAAACAGAGTACAGTGAGGGTTTAACTGTATGATCTAAAAAGTTCAATTGACTATGAACACAAGTTTAAATGAGTTTTCTTGTCATAAACACTAAACATCAAACCCGTTGCTAAAGAACATCCACACAGATTTGCAGTTTAGTGTTGCTGAAGTCCTACTGTGGTCTGTACAGCAGTGCAACACAGAAGAAAGCACAACCTTATGCCTCCAACTACGTGCTCTCAGACAGGCTTTCCAGAGTGCAGCTTACTGCTTCTATCTTGTATAACATTCTCTGGAAGACAGCCAGTACTGCAACTTGATGTAAATTTTCATTAACATACAGATCTCAAACGAGAATCAAGTGAAATAAAATTAACTGGTTTAGTTACTAATTAGACCTTAGGAAGCAAATTTTGAGACCAGAATAGTTCATTGATGGGGGGGTGTATTATTTAATATGAGACCCTAGACAGTTAGAAATTTATGAATCAAGATTCTGAAGATTCTCTGGTATCGAACAACAACAACAACAACAAAAAGGTGCAAATACAGCATCTCCCAACTTTGGAGCCATTAAGTTATCAGTGAAGAGAATTTTTAGCTGCTCAAGCAGACAAGAGGTTAGAGAAACTTGTATTCTAGGAAACTGAAAATATAGTTTTAATTCTATAATTTTTCACAGTACTGTATTAATGCAGGAAATTGGTTCCCAACTGCTTTAGATTTTTGTTGGAATTGTTTGGACTTAGTTCCTTGGGATATCCAAGACACCTGCCTAAGGCTGCATATTAATCACACTTTATGGGACCTATACCCTCTGGAACAGCAGCTAGAGGCAAGAAAAATAATCAAAGTGCCTAGTGCTGTTTGAATTATCCTATGTTATTAAGCAAATGATCTGAGGATTTTCTGGCAATATTATCTGAAGGTAGATGGGGGGGTGGAGGCACACACACACACACACACAAAAATAAGCAAACCAAAAAAAACCAACCCAAACAACCGATTAACTTTTCTGCAACAGAGCTTTGCAGTTTCTTTCCCTAGTGGTTCCACATCTGGTTGAAGCATATTCCTACAAAATGGACTGTTTCTTTTAATACAGATTTTTTTTTTTTCACAGCTGATTTCAAGGATGTAATCAGGATTTCTAAGTTTATCAAGCCATAGCTCAAAAAATTTATGTGTACCTGATGCAGACGTTACAGTATAGTTATATATAGACCCTCATGGCAAATTATTGCTACCTAAAGATTTTACCTCTCTGATTTCAGAGCCTCAAACTTTTTTTTTTTTTTAGGCTTTCTATGCTGTTAGAGCTAGTTTGCAGTTTGGCATTGATGAGGAAACAGTGCACACCCAAACGTGTAATAAATTAGATACTATCCTGACTATTTATCAATAATTGTGTACGTGCTTGTATATATGCAAGCATTTGGACCATGAATATGCTAATTTACTCCAAATTCAATTACTTGGCAACTTAGCAGATTGCTGCAGTCCTTTATCAGGTATTAATACTTACTTATTCTTGCTTTAACATCTGCATCATAGCTTATAAAATAGCAAGCCAAGCCAGTGAAAGCGAGAGTCACGTAGGATTGCAAACGTTCTGCGGGACTACATGTTAAGACTTCAGTCTCCATCACAAAGCCTGGTTTGCTCAGCTTTAAGAGATCCCTCAAACATTTGAAATACCACAGGAGCTTTCCTAATCAACCCTTAGTTATGCTATTATACATAATAAGCACCTGAAGGCTGCATTTCTCTTAATTCAGACACCTTCAAGGGAGACCAAAATTCCATTTCTCTCTACCCGGAGCTGCTGGCAGGTACTAGATAATGGCTCCTCTCATCAGACTCTTCTAGGATCCACTAAGAGCAAACTGCTACTTTGCAATCCTATTTGCAACAGGACGATGCAGCTGCAGAGGAGAAATTAAAAAAAAAAAAAAAAAAAAGGACTAGAAAGGACTGTTTACAAAGTATTTTGTTTGAGGATTTGGATTTGTTGTTTGTTTTAGCTTTTTTTCCTCCCAGAAGGTAACATTCTTCACTACTTACCACATCCAAGACCTCTATGACTTTATCATCAATGCCTTTAAAAGAAAAGAATGCATAAGAAAACAAGTCCTGGAGCTACCTGTGGCAGACTAAAACCAGCTAATTAAACCTAATAGACACTTAGGAACCGTGGTCATATTTTCTAAACATACTGTCTGATAGGATTTTACTTATTGCATTTGCACCCTCTTATTTTTTGGCTAAAAACTTTCCTGAGCAGAAAAGGTTCTTCAGATATAGCTGAAGACAAGGAGAGACTACTGATGGCCTCTAGAACAAGATGTTATCACAACCTTAGCGAGCAGTATTTCAGTAAGACAAAGCCACCAGGCAGAGAAACTGGACAATGTTTCAGATACAAACAGCTCTGTTACTTGTAAAAAAAAACCCTAAATAAAGACAAAGCCTCCATTTTACTGGAAGTTAATCAAACATGTTTAGAGTTGCCTGACAAAAGCAAAAATTATTTTTCCTGTCAGCAGTAGGAAAAGCTTTAGTACTATCAGGGCCAATCATTAGGGTGGTAAGGGCAGCAATGCCATAGGCTTAAGGATATCACTGCATGAAGATCAGACAAAACTTGTTCTCTCTCACTGGAATAATGCCTGAAAGGAAAACAAATAGGTTGTTTGTCAGCAGTATGAGCAGCAAGAAGCTATGAAGCACATTCCTAACAGTAACACTTTGGACAAATGGTGTTTAATTGATGTAAAGCACCTTACAAAAGAAAGAAAGAATTATCCTCATTTTACAGAGAGGAACTAAGGAATGTGCACTAGATATAACTCACTCACATGGTAGACAGGGACCTGTTTGCACTGCACAATGAGGGCTTCTGTCACGCAGATGAAAGTTTTTTCACCATGTTGAAAAAAAATCAATGTCTGTGTAAGCATGTGTGGACTGTACCAAGCCCAGTTTAGCAGAGAAAGCCTTTCACCATGACTTTGTAGCCTTAGGCATGGCACTACCTCTGCTAACATGGTCACTTGGCTTTAAAGCAAAATGTATAGGCAGGTATGTTCTCACAGCTGCCTCCGTGTCAGAGATTGGACAACAAAACCTGAGATTCACAAGCCCAAGAGCTTGGCTACTAATTCAATTAAAGCCACATTTACCACAGAGCTCTGACCTGCATCATCATTCCACAAAGTCACTGTAGTATAACATGCAATGGGCAGAGACAGCTTTCAGGTTGTACTGCCTAAGCCCACAGCAGAGCCCAAGAGTAACCTAAGTGTCAGTCCTCTTGCATAAATACTGAAAGTGTCAAGGGTGTATCTCTGTTTTGTCCAAGTCCAACAAATTTGCACCTGCATTGTCATACCAGCAAAGCCATTTTAATTTAGAAAGCCAACTGATGCTAGAATGGGAAAAAACACTCAATGCCAAGTGTAGAGCAAGTTTATTGAGTAAACATAACATACTCAGAGAAGAGCTTTCTAAGAGAAACTCTTTGGTAATTGTCAAGGAAGGCAGATGTTCTGCTGGTCAGGAAGCTCAGCCCATTATAAAAAAAAAAAAAGTGTGAACTAAGCATAATAAAAGTCTATTGTTGAAAGGCACTGTATAGAAACAAAACAAACCCATCGGATCACTGGGTTGGAGCAGTGGTTGCATCACGCAGTCACTACTATGAACGCTGTTTTCTCAAAGTTTGCAACTACCTACTCCAGCAGAAGACATTAGAATGAACTACGCCTTAATTGATGATATTTTGATACAGCCTGAAGAACTCACATTTGTTTCTTCCTACACCCACCTTCATGTCATCAATGTATTTTTGTTGTTGCATTGGACTATATCACTAAAATACCCAATTGAAAAAAACCCAGCTGGTCAGAGTAGCTATTCATAAGGCTTTGGCATTACTGATCAATTTGTACTGACCACAGGAAAGAGCTCAAATCTGCTGTAATACAATTCACAAACAAGATGACAGTGCTGGTTGACCTGTTGTGCAGAAGGAGACTGTACTCACAGAAAGAATAATGTTATCTGAGAAAGAAGTATGGTGGCATAGCATGAAACTAATGCACACAAACAGACACTGTTCGTTGCAAGACCTTTCAGGTTAATTGCAGCAATGCAACAAATACATCCCTACCACATTCACAATATTTGTGAGCCATTCTTATCTCCCTCCACTATGAACATGAGCAAAAGTATTTCTACTCCAATGAAGGGGGGAATTACATCATTATTTGCCTACAGAATCATACCCCAGATTAGCTACAGCTAGTAAAAACAAGCCCACATTTTTAAAAGGGAAAGACAATATGCACTGCTGCTACTCTGTATCCTTGCCAAGGAGAGTGTTTATGATTCAGAGAGCGACAAAGCCTTTGTGTCTGAGCGCCACACGCATATCAGGACATGTGCTATTCAGAGCAGCACATTTCAAAGCAGTTTAGAGATGCCATGGTCCATCATGTCACCCTGAATTACCTTGACATTTCTGAGATTATGCATCACTGAGATGATAGCCTCAGGGCTATAAACCTTCTTTTTAATACATTATTAATGATAATGGCTGTTCCAGACTGACAGCATAGTCCTAACACCTCTCAGAAATCTAACTAAGACTATTGCATGTGCTTAATACAGTAATTTCCTATAGATCTGGATTAGTTTTTTATGACCACAGAAGACTTGAGAAGCTCAACTGTCTCAGCATTAGCTGGTGTCTGCACAGGAAAGCATAGTTTGGGTCCCCAGTTCATTCCCTTGATCCATGTACCAAAGAATATGGAAACTACAGAGGCACCGGTAGCCTTATATACCATCCAACACAGATCTTGGATGCAAGTTTGTTGCTTCAGTTAGCCCCACCTATAACCAAAGTTACTTTTGACAGTTATAGTAAAAAAAAAAAAATAGGCAACTTACCTATTTTACATCTAGAAGAAAATGTTTTCCTTGCTCCCAAATTGTACACAGAACTGAAGAGTAACATTAAAGGAGGCTACACTGAAGGCTGTCTTCAAGTGTAATCAGGCACACCTCAGCTAGGTACCAAAAAACCCCCCAAAATATGTCTGAAAATTCCATCCTGAGCAGTGGGTCATTTCTAGAAGTAGAATGGCATTCAGCTATAGAGTTTGCTTCACAGTTTTGACTCCAAGACAATGCTCTGAACATGCCATTTGATTTTTCTACCAGCCTCCCACTGGCTTAAAGTTTATTCTTCTCAAGGGCTGTGTTCACAAGTACAAAGCTGTGTAGTTTATTCTGAACATGTAATGACCTGGTGATACTCCTGCCTGGGGGTGCTCCCCCACACCCCACTGCAATCCTATTGGGGTAAAAAGCTTACAAATACCCTTCTCCCACTCTGTAATAAAAACAACAGCATCGTTTGCTCTTCCAAAGCCTTTTTTAATGTGTTTCCTCAGCCTCCCCTTTCACCAGGAAGAAACCTTCTCAGAAGGGCACTAAATAATTCCTGCTGCTTGCATGTGTTTTGCTTAGTTGTGTGCAGTGATACGAGTCTGTTTGACGTGAAGCCTCCTCTTGTTCTACCTGCTTGATTACACAAAGGAGTACAGCTGGGGGTTTGGGTTTCTGCTTTCACCACCACCCTAAATAAAGGTCAAAAATTTCCTACACACCCCTTTTTCTCAGTGGGTTAGCCCAGCCGACGTGTTAAAAGCAGAAGTGCCTGGCTGAAAGTCTTCCATTATCTCTTGAAAGTCAGAGCTATCTGAATATTAACAACATTACATGGATATTCATCTCATGCTCTGATAACATTGTTAACTCCCAAGCACTTGGCTGAAGAAACAGGCGACTCAAACTCCCGCTCAGCTTTGCACATCAAAGGCAGAGCGACAATAGCACCGCTTGGAAAAACGCCTCGAACCGGCCGAAGTCCAGAATTCGTAAGCAGAGTGCTCTGTTTACGCGGCGGGCGGGCGCGGCCCAGCCGTGCCGTAAGGGCCCAGCCGTCCGCTGCTCTGACTCAGCGGAAAGCACTGGGAACGGAAACGTGCTCTTACATTTCCAAACCCCACCAAAGCCGTGCTGTCATACCAAAAGAGGAAAGGAACTCCACCAGTAAGGGGGGGGGAAAAAAAAAAAAAAAAAGAGTTTAGACAAGATCGGGGGGGGGGGTTGGGGGGAGAAAAACGAGTCACTTGTGGAAAAAAACCTGGCCGTATGGCATCAATGTACTTGACTCTTTCTTTGGCCTGACGCTGGCACATGCCTTGTACAATTCAGGAGTGAATGGAGCCACACACCTTCCCTCCCCCAGCAGGGTCACAGCACCCAGTGCTGGCACTGGGAACCTCTCTGCCTCAGTGCTCTCAGCAGCTGTAGGATATTGGGGTCAAGGAGAGAGGGCAAGGGGCAGGCACCTAACACTCTAAACCAGATGCACACACGTGTGTATTTGCATAGACAAGCATACACACCATCATTAGAAGGTTGTTTTTGAAGAACTCTAAACAACCGGCACTGCAGATTTATTCCTGCAGAATGTTTTAAACAGCTGCTGGAGTTCAGGAATATTAGGTCAAAATATTTCCACCTTCTCTGTTATTCCTTCTATATTTTAGATAGAGTTTTCTGTGGCTGCCAGGCAAATGATGTTCAGCTATGATTCCTCTACACTGAAGTACAGTAGTTTTTATGTATGTTACACAAGCAGATAGACAGGGGATGAAAAAAATAGGATCATGTAATAAGAGAGCAACATAACCACATATTTCTGCCTGCGTTTGTTTTGCTCAGCAGAACACTGCTTGTCAGGTCCAGCTAATCAGCATTCATCAGTAAAACAAGGTATCAGGGAGCAGCAAGAGCCCTAGAGGTGTTTATCTTCCTTTTCTCTAAATCATGAAGCTTTTCAGTGGGTATTTTCACAAGACAAGAGGATTGTTCATGAGTATCTTGTAGATCAGCAGTGTGACTTCTGAGCATTGTTGAAAAGCAGAAAGGACAATAGAAACGCTTCATCTCTAGCCTTTCCCTGTCTCATTCTACATGTTTATGATCTTTTTTGTCCCAAATCAAAGAGAAAGACCCATTAACAGGTACCTAGAATATCTGCAAAGATTTTTTTCTGATGTTATGAATAGCCAGAGAGGTTCTCTGGCCAGCAAAAGCAGTCCTGTGTTTATACCCAGAGAATGTAGAGAGGAAGATAATGGTTTGTTTTGCTTAAGGTGGAATGACTTTGGCACAGAACAGTTGTATTGTTACTAACTTTTGTACAGTTAAATACAACAATAAACCCTGAAGCATGTATTTCAAGACATTTACAATACAGACTTAAAGACATCTGAAAAAGAGCTTTTATAGTAATCATCAGCATGAATAAATATAGAGTCACAGTGACTGTAACAGAGCTTTGGGGTTTTTATTTGTTTGTATTTTGCTGGGGCAAACTGGAGTGTAGTACTCTGAACCTTACATTCATACAACAATCTTACAGAGCTGGGTTGAAACTGCACATGGCCCAGATTTCCACTACAGTAACGTTCCCTTCTTTGGAAGTCTTGTCCTGCATAAAAATCAGTTTCCTCTCTTCCATTCACCTGTCCACAACTGCTTGGCACATTTTCAATTCTCCAATTCTCCTCCCTGTTCCCTCCCCCGCCCCATAATATTTGGAATAGGCTTTGTCAAGTCCACTTCTAAATCTTTTCGTTCACTTTGTTTCAGAGTAATATTTTTAGGTGGCTTATTTTAAACAAAGAGACTCAAGAAGTTACAGGTCGGTCGTTTTCAGGTAAGACTTACATGATTAAATCAGCAACAAGGAGTTACAGCTCAGCTAACAGCATGCATCCTGATGTGAACTGTGCCAGCTTCCTGAAAAGAATGGGACACGCAGCACTCTCACTGCAGCTCCATCAATTCTCACCACAGTCTCAGCTTTGAGATTCAGCCTCACAAGGTCTGAGGTATGCAGCATGGTTAAGGGCTTATAAAAAATGGCTACCATAATATTGCAGTACAATACACTAGAAAAGGCATAAAACACACCACCAAACCCAACTCCTACTCCAAAGTCTGCAGCCAGAAACAGCCCATAATGAAATACAAAGCAATAATCCCACCCTGCAGCCACTGGTGTTGCAAGACAGCATCTGCTCTCTGGTGCAGTGCCTGCATGACCCACAAGGCATTAACTAAGTCTGTGGGGCTGTGCAAGACACCTACTTCCCAGCCCAACCCTAGGCACTTGCTACAGATCCAGCCTCAGGGATAAAGCGCCCACACACCCCAATTTCCTACTCCAGCAAAGTATAGAGTACAGTATCATTCAACTAACATAAAAATGCTTTAGATTAGCCCCAAAATTATAAATTAGTGTCTAGACTTAATGCCTTCAAGCCATCTTTTACCAGATAGCATTATCCAGAGGGGTTCCACCAAGACAGAAAGAGACCAAAATAGAAGGTGAGGGGTAGGGTAGTGGAACTTACTTTTTTCCAAGATGGTATTCCTGTTAAAAACAGGCACATAAGCTACACCTTGCCTTGCTATGTATGTATTCATGAGTGTGTATAGTCCTCAAAATATATATTCAGGAAAATATATCCTGATTAGATAGAGCACCTCTAGTTGGAGTGCTGTGTCAGCAACTTCCCTGTCAGCCTGGTTAGCTGTGCAGGGAGACAAGACACATTAGTTGAGGAACAGCATCAGGCTAATGTAGCTATGATGTTTGTCACTGATGCTAATACAGCTTATTAGCAGTGCCAGGTGGACATATCAGCTACCTCAAAGCTAAATAAGGACTCTGAACTCCACTCTAAAGAGGAGAAACACCCATGTGTTTGCAGAGAATTTCCATTTGCAGAATGATGAGAGCAAAGTACACGCAGGTAGTTCAGTTCTTTACAGAAAAGCTTCAGAACCTGTCAAACATTTCCAATGGGGTCATAAACTGTAGAGGGTACTTAATAAAATAAAATAAAATCACAATTAAAAACAAATATGTATGAACTTGGATTAATGTGCATTAAATCTTAATCTGCAATGGCTTAAGGCAGGGTCCTTTTTTGTGCATATCACCACCCTCACCTTCCCTTATTCAAGTCGATTTCCTACCATTCAGAAGTACATTGGTCAGAGGTACAATGACAGAGAAGACCATGTTTTGGCTTTGTTAAACTAGCTTAGATTTCACTATTTAAATAAAAAGATAGAAAAAAATAGCAGGCAAAACCCAAGGCTGGTGGCATCTAAGGCCAAAATGTGGTCTAAATTGGGAAAAAAAAAAAAAAAGAAAAGAAAATGTTCTGGGAAATGAACTTTCAGTTTGAAGAATTTTTAACCAAGTGGTATTCTTTGGTTTTGAAAGGTCATAGGATTGCGCTTTGAATTACTCCTTGTCCATTTATTGCACCAACAGAAATTTGTACTCTTACTCTAAGGCTTCTAGTGCCCTACTAGGAATGACAAATCAGGTCACCACCACCCATGACTAGAAACAGCACAGAGAATGCCAGAGATAATTTACGGCAAGTTCCAGCCAGGGCTGTAACAAACACGCAGCTGGACACATGCCAACATTTAATAAAGGTGTTGCTTCAACAGTGGAAAGTACAAAGCCAAACTAACATGACTTCCTAACAATAAGCAAGGCCATGCACTGCAGAGACTACCTAAAGCACTCTAACTCATACAACATGGATAAAGTTCACATGAACCCTTACAGTGGTCTCATTCATTTCACAGTGGAGTGACATCACTCTGAACACAACTGTGTGAGGATAAAACGATTTAAGCCAAACAACACCCACCTATGTGTTGCAGAGTCCTGTGTACACAAGGAATCATGGAACTAGACTTCAAAGAGAAGTCCAGGAAAACACGACAGTTTAGAACAAGTCTGACTCCAGGCATTTATTTTAGGCCCTGAGTAAAAATGGTCACTACATTAGGTGTGACCCGTTAGTTACTGTATGCCTTTTTTTTTTACTTTTTTTCAGAATTAACGTGAAATTTCAGAAGAGTCTCCTACAGGCCCAGTAGCCATCTGCTGCTATGGCTGTACTTCATGAAAAATTCATTACCATTTTATCATAGTAGGTTATGTCAGAGATGGAAATGATTTATGTTTCATAAGCAGAATATTTTCCTCGCTTTTGATGTTTGCAAAACTGCTTCAGCATCACAGTTCAACAGATTACATTCTTTAGGGCTTCATCCTGTGGATTTATAGAAGCCTTGAAGGCAGTAGCAGCTGAAAAAAGAAAAACAAACCAACAAACCACAAAACGAAGTTTTAGTAGTAGCTTTATAAAATGGACATCAGAGAGTATTCTGTTTTCCCAAGCCAAGTAAAGCAAAACTCATCAGTACCAGTGAAACATGTCCAGACATTAAGAGCAATGGTGCTGTTCTGTACCATACCAGTACGAGCTGCCTGTGCTGTGGCTTTTGACTTGGGGCACTTAAAATTCAAATGGTTTTGCTTCCCCCTTTCCCCTTCAGACTAATATGAGTAAGGCCAAAATAATTCAGGTAATACAGTCAGACAATTCCTTTAATCAGAACAAGACTGCTTGTGAGAGCTGGCAACACCTGAAGAGTAGCAGTAGAGTATGTCCCCAACAATTCAAGACACAACAGGCTGCAATAGGAAGGAGCTATTAAAATTGAGAAGGAAGTGAGAGTGAATATTCATAAGTTCTCAGCAAAACTAAGATCACCTTTAGCAGTCCCTTTTCATATCTGCAAGTACTTTATCAGCCCACACAAGACTTCAGTCTCCAGCTCTGCAAGTTACCTCAGCCATGGGTATTCGTATATGCTAGTATGGTACTTTTTTTTAAGTTTTTAAAATACTGTCTTTACTCAAGCAAAATCCCAAGGCACATATTCTACTTTGTTAGTTAGAAAAACTAAACAAATTATGTGACAACCACGAGTGAGTGCATAAGATCTCACAGAAGCCTGAAGAAAGTAGAAGGATGAAGGAAACCAGGAAACCTATATGGATATATAGGGGTGGTCCTAGGGATGCTGAAGGTCCCCAGAGCCAAAATTAACAAAAACGCAAGAGGCAAGAAGCAGGGCTTCTTCTGGTAGAGTCAGGAACAGCAATTTTAAAGAAAATACATTTCTGTTGCTCAACAGACTCCACTCTCAATCAACTTTAAGAGGTCATAGAAATTTCAGAAGAATTTAGAGCCCTTCATTTCAATAAGATCACCTTAAGATAGTCTCACACTAGGTCTGTGCAAGCCAGTCAGTCAAATAATTCCATAACTTCAAAAAAGTTTCACAGAGCAGGGAAAAGACTTTCTGGTTTCAAAGCAGTTCTTTCTTGCTTAGGACAGGAAGAGACCATGGCCCCTCTTCAGCCAAAGCAATCTTCACACAGTAACATTACAACCAACTGCTGTGGCATAAGGCAGGTGGCTGCTTCAGTTACTGCTTTAAGCTGCTGATAAATCATTTCCCAGTGGAAGAGCAAAGTCATTGAACTTGTATGAATTCTCACAGACTTCTAACACCTCTTTCCAAAGTCATCAACATTAGCACACAGCTAACAGAAGTGAGAATAATCTACTTTCTTTCAGTACATCCTCTGGAGCAGTCTTTACCTATTTTGGTCTCCAAGGGACAAAACCTATGAATACAGAGGCTTCAACATCATTTTCTAAGTAATTTTAATCTTAAAAAAAAAAAAAAAATCACTATAATATGAAGAACACACTATGCGCATTTGGAATTGGCATAATTTAAATGACAGCACTAGGAAGCCTCAGAAGCCAGAAGTGACCCTATGTTTTGTTTCATTACCAGTGAACAGTGGTTGCATGTCAGTTCTGAAGGATGCTGATTTTACATGAGTCCACATAGCACAACAACACCTGGTCACTATTGCCTTCTTGTTCCTCCTGCTTTCCATCATCTTGTATTCCTCTCTTCTTCCTATTCTTATTTAAATTACAATTCTGAGTATTGATATTTTGGTCTGTGTTTGCATAGCCCTTTGCACAATGATGTGCAGGTCAATAAGTGCATCCTAAGCACAGTGTTTATACAAATTAAAAGTTAGATATGGTCTAACTGCAGTGCTCCTATTCAAGTTCTAACATACTTTCTTCAGTCATTCCAATTTATTGTATAGTAAGAGTAATCTAGCTACTATCTCAACTCTAAGAGTGAAGTCATGAGCAATATAAAGTGAATTTGCAATAAAATAATATTTTTACGTTCCACAACTGAGTTGTTCTCCCCAGAAAAAGGTAAACAGACTGGCTTGGAAAAATTAAGCTATTCAGTCAGTGGTCAAACAAGGACAAGAGATTTCAGAATCAAAAGTCCCTTCAAAGGAAAGGTAGTTTTAACCTCTCCTAACATGAGAGCCTCCTTCTAACTGTCTCCATCGTTGTCAGCCATGGTTGCTCATTAGTGTTCCCAATGCTCAACAAGTTTGGTTAATAGCCTCAAGGTCTGAGATAGGCAGCATTTACTTAACAAGGAGATAGCCCACAGGCTTCAGTGGGAATGCTTATTTCTGCTCATGCTGTAGCAGGCCCCAGATACTTGCTAATACCACTAATGGAAAGGAAGGAGATAGGATCTGGTCCTCCTTAGCTTACGTGGAGGAATCTAAGAGGGAATGAAATGAGAATCACTGAAAGCCTCCTATCTTTTTCTACCCACTTTTTTTTCCCCCCAGCCCCTTTTCAAATTCAAAACTTCATCCAAGGATACACAAATAAGTAAGAAACACGTTTTGGCTTTTGGCTGCATATATTGATTCAGACCCAGAACTTAAGTTTTAGCTTCTTCAGTTTAGTTAATTTTGTTTTCAAAAACCAGAGCAAGAATGGCAATCAATAGTGTCTATTATTTGGCTGTACGTAGATATTTTGGACAACTAGCTCATTTAAAAGAAAAAACCCAATGACACAACATTTTCTAACAACACCTCCTCTACAGATACAATTTGTTCATAATATATGTCCAAATTTGTTTCAAGAAAGAATCTTCCAGTGCAATAAATTTAAACTTTTGCTTTTAAAGGGTGTTAGCTAAATTGAGACTGTTCACAAGAAGATAAATATAGATTTTGAGCTAAAACATTCTTACTGGAACATTCAATTACAGTGTTACTGTAGTAACAGTAGTACATACTTGTACCTCATGACAGCTAAGAAAAAGAATAAGTCCTCAACCATCAGGCAAGTGCTGAAACAAAGTTCTTGAATCGCATCCAAAAAGAAGTGGTCACATCAGCTGAGTTGCCATCAGACAGTGTGCCTGATATTTCAATAACTCACTTTGATTTTCATTAAGCAAGGAATGCTGATTCATATAATCCAGCTGTCAGGTTTAGCCAGCTGAGCTGCCGCAGAACCATTTCCTCAAATTAAAACTGCCCACGCACACAGTGCAGGACAACATTAGTAGCCATTCGGATCATGCAGATCAAGTAGGATTCCAAAGCATCATTCCAGACCCTAATGCACTTGGAGATGTACCAAAAAACCAAATTTATTTCTGAAGTAATCTGAAGTTCAGCAGCAAAGAAACAATATAATTTTACCTGTCCATCTGAGTGGAACAGTAACCAAAACTATTTTAAGTCCACTGGCCAAGGAAGAGAGCGAAGCCCAGTTTTCCTAAAATGTAGCTTCATTACCTAGTTTCTTTCAAGCTCCTTACTGACCTTCACTTGCCTTTGAAACACACAGTGCTTGCCCTTTCTAAAGAAGGCCTGGGCTGCTTGAGACAGTCCTGTGATACTGCTGAAAGGACTTGGCTTCATCATGCCCTAGCACGCGCCACAAAGAATATGGTTTGGGGGAAAGTGGCAACCTTTTCTTCCCAGGTGTGCCAGAGCCCCCATGAGAGCACTGCACTGGGTGATAGAGTTGGTCAACAAATGAGGCTTGGAAACAAGCCCTGAGTCCACTGTACACAGCCAGGGAGGCAAGCTTCTCACAGTGGAACAGCAATATCAAGACAGGAACAGCTCAAGAGACAAAATCTTTGTTGTCACCATGGCAGATGACAGGTTAAGGATGGTGGAAAGGAAAGCGCTAACTTCTTAGGCAGTGACCAAGACTTTTTTATACATGCAAGTGGGTATAACCGTGCTAACAGATGCACCAGTATTGGTCCCATACACCTTCAAACCACAGAAGAAAAGAAAATTCCAGATAAGCGGGTTTTTTTCCAAACAGAAGCAACAAACTTTCCTTTGAAATTAATTTTTTTTAACTCTTTGTTACCCTTAGTTTATACGATCAGATTCAGTAGAATGAGAAAGACCCACTAAGATCACAGACATACCCAAGGTAGACTAGTAAAACTGGAAGGTCCTTCCTTATCTGCAGCTTCACATTATGAACAAAAGCATTTGTTGTGGTATAATGCTTTAATTTCACTTACCTCACCAGCATAATTATACCAGCACAAGCACTTGTTCTGTTGTGATCAAGTCTACAACACCCATACATGTAGCAACATTGCCAAGGTGTCATCCTACACTAACGCTTTGCCTGACAAAGTTTGAAATGCAAGCACAAAGCCCGGCACATGAGAGGAAAGAAAGAAAGAAGAAAGAAAAAAAAAAAAAAAAAAAAAAAAAAAAGAGCTGCAACTACAGCCTTGTTGGATCTGCCTTGTTAATACCCTTTACCCTCTACCAAATAATGATTTCTGCAGAAAATTTTACAAAAAGAACAAGCGTATGAAATACTAACAGTGCAACTCTAAGACTAACAGCTGGGGACAGCAAGCAAAGAAGTCTCCCACGAGAAGGAGTAAGGGAAATATTCCCAAAGGCAGCACTGATCCCTTACATTTGATCTTATCCCATCATCACAATCTACACATATTGTTTTTTGGCAAGATGTCAGGTAAATGGGGAACAAGTTAACTTCTCTATCAGTGGGATGGTTCGGCATGGTACAAGAAGCACGTATCCTTACAACTACGCAGTCAGAGGCTTTAGCAGAACCACCCTGTTTACTTAAAGAAATGACGTAAGCAACACAACCACACAAGCATAGCCTTTGTTCTTTCCTCCAGCTATCCCTGTTTTTCCTCAATGCCCTCACACTAATTTCAAGCCTAGCAAAGCAGTAAACCATAAATGGGATACTGCATCTTTTTAATGTCCAATAATGGTTTGAGTATGCACCGAGAAAGTAGCTAATCATGATAAACCTGAATATAATTGTTACCAACTGTAGCGTTCCTAGAAATTCTGCTTATATATATGCTTTACCATTAATAAATGTTGCTTTAAGAACTCTAGTGCTTTGAAGAAACGATCATGATTCATAAAGTATATATGAATATATCTTTATACTAAGGAGTTACCAAACAATTAACAGATGGTGTTATGTTATCATAAGTTCCGTTGTTTATAGTGATGTACATAGAGATGATGAAGCTCTCTACTGATGTGCTTAAGACAAGCTACTCACTTGTGTAACCATATTATGGAATCTATTAATCAATTCTATTGAGGATAAATTCCTGATTTATAAAGTGTGACAGAAAAAAACAATTACCTAATACAATAGTAGACTAAGCAGAACGTAGCTCAACTGAACTGTAAAATATTTGCCTGTACATCAGAAGACAGGTTAATAGGATAATATAATAATACAAACTGTTATGATTCTCTAAGTCTCAGCAGGCTTGTTTTCAGTCATTTCACTACCCAAAGACACTGAAATCACTGAAATGAAGATGGACAGATTTAAAGGCAAGTGTTATCCTTCAGCGAAGACTGTTCTTCTCACTTTAGATAATGCAGCAAAACATCATAATCTATTTTTGTGTACATAAATATATGAAACGCAAGACAAGATAAAAAGCTATGGGAGACCAAATATGAGTTGTGATCATTTGTATTTATTAAACAATGAATACATTATTACTGTTTTCCACAAAAGCCCAAGGTTCTAGCCTGATGAAAGCAGCACCACAGGAGGCAAGGGGGCAAGCCACAAGCAGAAGTATGGCTGGTGATGGGAACCTGCAGCATCCCTTGGGGACAGACCAAGCTCTTACTGCTGTAACAAAAAGGTGTTAATTTAGAAGGGAGTGAAGAAGAGACTGAAACTTTATTAAGGACAAACACATCCCTTTCAACTCTAATAAATCCACACACAGAAAGCGAGATAATGGTTTACCAGGAAAGAGGGAGCTCCTTTGCGTAAGTTCCAGTTTACATAGTCATCAGATTTGGAAATGCCTCAGCAGCAAGTCATCAGTTCCCATGGGTCAGAGGTGACCAGCAAGACAGGCCAGAGCATCTCCTCATGCTGTAGGGAGGGCACCCAAACCATTCAAGGCACCTTGCAATAAGTCACACCTTACAGTCAGCTTTATGGCCTTTCCAGAAGGCCAGATGTGGCAGCCTTTCAGTATGCATGTGTTTCCCAGCCCCAGGAGCCACCGCCGTTGCCCCTTGCCTCACACACCTCTCAACAAGAGAGGAATGGAGGGAACAGCAAAGCTGTTGTACCAGAGGAGGTTAATTGCATCCTCCTCCCCACAGTTATTAGGCAATCTAATTACTAATCTAAGAATTTGACAGACTGACAGTAGCCAACTCAGCCATTACTGCATCTTTTAAATAAGTTATTTATATCCATCTCAAAAGAAGCTACAGATCATCTCCTTCTGAAAGGAAAATTAACACCTTCTGAGCCAGCCAAATAACATATCACTTCAAACATTCAATTCAAAACCATAATGAAACTGGAAGTAAAATTTGCATTTGGTTCATTAGCATCACAAACTTTCACGAATGTTTAAAATTCTCTGGCCAAGAACTGAGTTGACCAAGATGAGCTGAGAAGCTGTCAGTGGATAATAGCACTTCAGAAGCTGAATATCAAATTCAAAGATGAAGAATTTCACATCAGAATTTAAAAAGCAATATTGCTTAATACTCAAGTCAGGTATTGCACATGTGGAACAACCCCACACTACCTCAAAGAAACAAAGGTTAAAGATAAGGCACCTAGGAATTACTTAAGCAAGCATGACATTTCTAAGGTATCATATTTTTTCCCCTGCACCACTGGTGGGAAAAATAAGAAGTATAGGTACCATGAAGATCAAGACCTGACTTTCTTATGCACCACACTGAGAAAGAGCTAAGCAGGCTGAGGTAATGTATCCTCAGAACATACAGTTCCTTGTCCTCAGCCACCATGGATGTCTCCATGTTTTATTTGCCAGCATTCAGAGGTGAATCAATTTCACATTCTTCTGTCCTTGTAATCTGGGGAAGGAGGTGATAAAACCCAACACACACACCACTACCACAAAAATCTAAAACTACCACAAAAAAAGAACCAAAACAATTTCCAACTCTTTGATAATCATCACATCTTGTAATTGACCTGACACACTTCCTGGTGCCCCAGAAAGTATCAAACATAAGAGTTTTCACCCTCTGATTTCACTCTTTTTGCTTTCCAAATAGTTGGTTTGAGGCTTAAAGAAGGCTTATAACATTATAGCCTACAAAATTTCCCTATTCTGCAGAAACAAGATTCTATTTTCATCAATGAATCAGAGAGTGAATCACCATAAATAAGTATAGCAATTGCATACTTACAATATTTTCAGAAACTTGGAATCCTTGCTTTGAGACTGAAAAAATGCCATTAGTACACCGTACAGTGATACAACAGAAGTAAACACATGTTAGAAAAAATCAAAAGAGCGATCAAGAGAAAAGTTTGTAGATTAAGGCAGACACTTAAGAACTGAAGTTCACCTCTCACTTCTGCTCAAAGCAATTTCAGCTTTTTATTTTGATGATGGCAAACAGGGAGACCAGTAACACCTATCTAGGAATCCTTTTGAGTCTTTAATGTTTTTCAGCTTTTCCAAACAACAAAAAGTACTATTTTGTTGAATTATGTTTTCTGCACATTGTTATTACTTAGCAAACATCAAGGCTCTGCTTCACAATCCGGAATTCTTCAGCAGCAACAGCGCTAGTTTAACATTTCACCACTATCCAGCTCCACCTTTTGAATGTCTGCACAGCCCCCCTCTAATTGTGCTGACATGCAAGTCAAGCCAGCTGCAGTTTGAACTGATAAACTGGAAGATAACTCAGAAATTTTGCTGAAGCTAAATCAGCTCACTGTAAGGGCCATAATACAGCTGCAGAAGCAACAGTGCCAGAACAACTACAGGATGAAAGGTATCATTTTTACTGAATACGTTGTACCATAAAGATACAGCCAAAGAATCTAGTAGTTTAAATTTATTTTTTTTAAATCCTCTGCCTCATTCTAGGAATATATGAGACTCTGAGATTCCATTAAAAAAAAAAAGTCTTAATATTTGAAGGGAGTCTGATAAATAAACAGATAGACCATAATTCAAAAGGTCGAGTAAAAAAAAAAAAAAAAGTTAAAGATAATTTTAAAAAATGGATAAGGAAATGCTAATAATGCAAGCTTTGCCTACAGGAAAGCCTTGATACAGACAACACTCCCCTAGGAGAAGCAGCACTCCACTGGATTATACCCCTTTCTCTTCATCAGAGTGATGATATTTAGAAGTTGTTAATAGCTGGAAGCCACAGAAAAATTTCTAAGGGGAGACACTGAAGGAGCTTGCCATAGCTAGACCAGGCACACGCTACAAACCACAGAAATAGCACTGTTTTGTTCAAAGCACTAGAATAACGCATCAGGTACAAGCTGCCCGGATCAGACTGCTCCACATTTCTCAGACATGCAGTGGGGAACAGCAGACCCATCTCCTCTCTATTCCAGAGGATACCCGAGGAAACGTCACATCAGCTACAGCACCCAGGGCTCACAGAAGAAGAGGCAGAAGCCCCCCGTGGGGCTGCATTGTGAAAGTATTATGCAGCCATGAGTTGCAATGGCACCCCGTTTTCCAGGGGAAGGCTCAGGCTTGGTCCATCTCTGCATTCTGCACTAAAGAAAGTGGTTTACTCCCTGTTGATTATCAGGAGCAGAGGGGGGGAGGGGTGGGAAGAGAAAAAACCATTGCCTTATGTCTCCATCTGAACAATTCCCATAGCTAGAAAAATTTATTCTACCTTTTCAACAGTCCGAGAGTAAGACCTGCACAAAGCTGATCTCCAGCCCTGCCTAGGAAGGCTGAGCAGAAGCATTACACAAAACATCTACCCTGTCCCCCTTGTTGCAGCCCCTCATGCTCATCAGGCTCTCAAGATAAAACTGCTGAGGGCCAAGTACACAGGCAGGGCCTGGGCTCTGCGTGACTGCGTACCAAGGGCACACACTGGGTACGTTAGTGTGGCACTGCAGGAGACCCAAGGCCTTGCTGAGAAGGGGGAAGGCAGGCAAGCCTGGCAGCGCTGGCGTTACTGGGATATATCCTCGGACAGGGCTGCACCTCCAGTCCAGTCACTCAGAGGCACAAGATCCCCAGGTTTTGCACTCCTTTTCCCATCTGTAACCAAGAGCCTCTCCAAACACCTAGCAGCCCGAGAGTCACCAGGGGAAGTGTCCAAATAGGATACACAAGAGACAATCGCTGGGTTTTTTTCCATGCCAGCTTTAGCAAAAGCTAAATCGTTTCTTCAAACCAATACAAGCTGAAACAGAGCACCACTGTGCACAGAAAAGAGTAAGCATCAGCACCTACCCGTGGCAGCGATGATAACCACCCCACCATCACTGTTAGAGAGACAGAAGCATTACTCTGTTCAATTCTCATCGTTATGCAATAGCCTACGTCAGATTGACTTTAATTGCTTTCCCCAGGAGAGAGTTTATGAGCAGTGCAGCACATCAGAGCCCACAGAGGTCAGACAATGCCTCTGGCTGGTCATGCTGAGGAGGGCGATGTGTACAGCAGTGGCTCTGCAGGCCCAACACTGCCGATTTCTAGCTCTAGACATCAGTGACAACTGACCAAAGAAACATAGCAAAGGGTCAGTTCTTCAAACACAGTAACAACAAATTATTCATTAGTCTCCCTATCAAAATATTTCTCAAGAGAGCTTACTCTGTTTTCACATTCTTTATGGAAGAGCAGCAAGGTTATTGCAATACCCTCAGTGTTCTCTTTGAACTCTTTCAAAGGCAAGAAAGAGGGAGAAAAATCAGCATTCTGCTTGAGTACAGGATTATTTGATCTGCATGAGAATTAAGCTTTTCAAAATAACAGCACACAACACAGGTGGAACCATGCTAGAGTCCAACACCATCGCTGCAAGAATAAAGCTTCCCAGTGTAGGGGGGAGAAATACCTAAATTAGATCCCCAGTTGCATTGAACTGTTATTGGCACTCTAAGAGCTTTTTAGTGCTTAGAATAGACAGTTTTGGGGGATTCCTAGCGCTGTTATGTAAGGCAGACTCCCAGAGCCCACGTGAGCCTAGACCTGCTAGAGCTTGTTGAAAGGAGGGTTCTCACCTGCTAGCACACAAACCTTTGCTTTCTGACAAAAGTAAACTAGTACCATCAACTCATCATACTGACTAAAAGAAGATCTCTGTGTTTGCTGCCTAGTTCACCAGTCCTGTTCCAGGGGGCATTTTAGGAGCTTTTACTGCTGAAGGCCACTGAACTGAACAGCTTTATAGAAGGAGTAGTTACTGAAGCTCATTTTCTAAGGTTGTTATTAGGGCCAAATAAACAGATATGAGGAAAGTTCATCTAATTAAGTTTGACTTGTCACTTACCAACTAGTATTTACAACCGTGTTCAAAAGTTTGTGGTTTTTTTTATAATAACTTCCAAGCACTGTGTTTTCTTACAGACTGCATTGTTTGGGTTTCTTTTAAGTCTTTGTTCACATTACCCTACATTTCAAATTCTAAAAATAATCACAGCAGGCTAAAAAAAAAAAAAAAAAAGATAATAGCCTAACAAACAACATTACTAGACTTTTTAAAAGTGAGATAAATGCTCGCCAGATTACCATCCCAGAAACAGAGAGACTACTGACTTCTCTGCCCAAAACATCCATATGTAACCTTGCTGGTCCACTAGTCTTGTGCAGGAGCATGCCCTTGCACCACTGGTCTCTTGTTCAGGACTGAAAACCCTCAGAATCCCAGCAAATTCAGCACTAGTAAGTGGCTGTGCTACGTTATGCATTATTAAGCCAATGCCACTGGTCTGAAAAGCAATAAGTAAATGCTTTCTATGCACATCTGGAGTGGAAGAGAGAAAGCAAGCCAACAGAGACAACACAGCTTTTCAGCAGCAGTCTCAGTTCCAGCTTAGATGTTCTCACCACTCTGGTTTAATCCAGACAATACATAGAGTGAACAGGATGTTTACGGAAGCAGATAATATCTGCTTTAGAGTTTATGTACAGTTATTTTCTCACTAGAGATAACTGATAGGAAGTCATAGCACCTGGTCTCACATTAGAGATAACAAGCCTCCAGGAGGTACACCCTTACTGTGCTTTTACATGATAATACATGATTTAGGGGGTGCAGATCTCTCAGTAAGCCTGTACACCAGGTTCCTTTTTAAGATCAAAAAATACCTCAGGAAAACAAAATCACTTTTCCCCAAGACTACAGAAGTGCACAATATACTCAGTTTAGTCCTTCACTAAATACTAGAGGTCATTGCACTGTACCTCAAGCCCTCTACTTTCTAGGTCTCTTCCTTCCCCTACTATACTTCCAACCATTGCAGTTTGGCTTCCTAAGGAAATAAGTTACATGCCATTTCAGAGCATTGCCTGCAGTGGCTTTAAGAAAGTATTAAACAGTTACAATTTTCACAACACAGGGACAAAGGAGACCCCTTTTCATACACCCTTCAAAGTTAAGGCTTTCTCATCACAAAGACTATCAGTTACTCTTACCTTGTTATACAGAAGGAAATTTTGAGACCCCAAAGCAGTTTATAATTTCCTCTGCTTACAGAGCTACTTCCACTTTGTTTCTCCCTTCAGGTGAACTCTGCATACCCAGCAGCAAACTTTATTGTAACAAATTCCTTTCACCCTCCAACAATTTCAACCTGATTGCTGGTAGCCTTTCTATAATCACAGGAGAGTGATTGCAATTCTGAACACATGCAGAAGCAGGCACAGGTGTTGCTAGACCCAATTATAATATCAACAAGTAGGTGGGGAATTACCTGCATTTTCAAAAAGGAAACATGAAAGTTTACTATCTAAAAGCTTTTATAGCTGGCAGTTTTGTTGCACAATTCTACACCCTTATCTTACTTCCACTGAATTCAATGAAAAGGCTACCTTTGCATATACAAGTAGTTTGAATGAGCCATAAAACACTGTAAAAGGAAGTAATTTGGTTTACTGATTTCTCTAGTGAGACTATCTTGAACTGTGAATTGTAGCATTCACTCTAAATAAAGCTTTCATTTCACTTTTTGTTAATATATATGATTTAATATGCTAATCTTTATGGGTTCTTTCCATGAACAGTGTGGTTGTTGACCAGCACCAGGAGCACTGGGGTGGCTTTGCTAAGGAAAAGCATTGCAAGAGCCTCTCAGCTGCTGTAGATTGACACAGATTTCAAATGGCAGACACCTGCATTTTCCAGCAGAGTAGCTGGCACAGAGTCGGGGCTATCAATTAGCATATAAATATAGATAGCTGGTATAAAAGGCAGGTGTCTATATTTGAGTTAATTAGCTTATGATTTCTGTAGAGCAGAAAGAGGAACAAGGACCTGCCTTAGATACCACTCATGAACTAAGATGAATCATACCCTAGACAAACACATTTTTTTCAGTGAATTCTAAAAAGATCTAGAGATACCTGAATTGGATAACAATGTCTATTTTTTAGAAGTCTGTTATTAGTTAAAATGAATTCTGACTGTTGGGCCTGTATTATACTGAAAACCCACAGCACTGCTCCTGGAAGGGCATTATAGACATGGTAAACTTTCCTTAGGGAGGTAAAAAAGGAAAGGAAATCAAGTTGAGTGGAAGAGTACTCAACTTGACCCAAAGCACTTAAGGCAGGTAAGGATTTTTCAACATGAACTGGATAATTATGGCCATTCCACCAAAAGTGGGAATAGCTATTTTAAAGGAAAGACTACATAGGGTTTGCGCTTTATAAAATTTGCTGGGCAAAGTAAGAGTAAAGAGCGTGTGTAGTCTTCTGAGCAGATCAGTGCTCCCTGGTAAAGAAAGGCAAGATCTGATTTGTGTAGGCATCTACGTGCAGCTAAATGAATGCAAAAGGAGGATAAGACACTGCAGATTCAAACAGGCAGATTCTATACCCCCTGTGCAGAGGCTTAAGTGAATCCATAAGAAAAAAGCCAGAAATTATTTAGGTCAGACTAACGCCATCATTAATACAGGATCCCTATATTGGTTCTACCTTTAAGAAAAAATGCACTTCTATGCAAGAAAATACTGTGGCCAGGCAAGCTATGCCCTTAGTAACCCTCAAGAAAATCTCAGGGTTATCTAGATGAACAAACATGACTTCTGCTGAGACAAGAGCCTTCTCCAATGTTGGGGTGGGGGTTGATAGTTTATAAAACAACCCAAAAATTTTACAGATATTGGCTTTTCCATAAAATAGAGAAAACCTTCCATTTAGTTTAATTTTAGACATTATCACTGCTAAGAAAATGTACTTAGCAAATGAGAGAACTTGAAACTATATATTAAAGAAACTGAAGACATGTCCATGTTTCTATCTTCTATGTACGTCCAATCTTACAACTCTAACTGCATAGGAATAGTTCTATTGATACTGATGAGAGAACTTCACTTGCTGAGACTGAGCTCTTCAAGTTTCAGTGATATACATGCAGCTAAAATGAATGCAAAGGAAGCATAAAATATTGCAAATTCAAACAGCCAGATTTGACAGACCCTGTGAAAAGGCTTAAGTGAAACCATAAGTAAAAAGCCAGAAATTATTTATTATAGGTGAGTGACTTTATGTAGATCTGATTTACAAACACTAATGATTGCAACTTTTACCTTAAGACAAAATTTTCAAAGATTTGCATTTGGAACTGTGAGTTCATGCCCTTTCATTTCAATAAACAGAATTAACTTAGAGACAGAAAAGGCAGCAAAACAAAATAAGCTTATTTTTCTTCTATTTACATTTACCTCTAACATACATTTTTATTTAATGTGGTAAAAGGCAAAGTTAATGCTCTGTTTCAAGTTTCAGACAAGTGTGATTTCAAGGCTTATAATGTTATTAAGCTTCTGAAGTAAGGACTTACTGTTATAAAAGAAGTGCTGACACAACCTGAACCCTAAGCAATAGTAATACTACAACAGCACAGTTCATACACAATGTGAACAGCCCGGATTACCTTCTCCTAATAAAATGAAGGATTTAAAACAGAGGAAATTATTTTAAAAAAATCATATTTCTAGTGCTGTCACGTTTGCAGGCATATTTGGGTTTACATGATGAAAAAACATGAATCTATTTATAAATTCTCAAGTTACACCCACAAAACAGGATCCCAGAGAAATTCTTGCAATGCAAGAACACAACAGAAGTGTGTGAAGGCAGGTGTGTGCCTGGATGGATTATGTATGTAATCAACATGTAAAGCTCCATAATGCTGAAAATAATAAATTGTTGTGAATGTGTAAGGGTGGAAAGTGCATTTTACATGGATTATCTGCCCTAGTTCCTGTTCTTATTTTTGGAAAGCAATCAGCTCTTCGTGAGAACTCAGCACCACGCTGAGCCACCCTGGGGCTTTTCATGGCCCAGCCCTTCACTTTGCATTATCATCTGTTAGCAGCCACATCCTGTGCAGACTGATTCATTGCAGCCAAGAAAGGCAGAGAGAACAGGAGACCATCTTAATCTTGGAAACTGAAATTACTCTAAGATACTTCTCTCACTGTACTATATAAAATACAGCTAACTTTTCAAAGGAATTTCCAGCCAATTTCATTACTAACTATTCTAAGTAAAAGCTTATTTTAAAATAATGTGGTATTTTAACTCAAGATGTTTGCAAATTATCTTTACTTGAAAACTTTCATAGGCCTGATTTGGAAGACTATATATTTGTCCAAATTTAATTCAAATAATTTGACTATTTTTACTTGATAGCTATGGTCAAGTGCAAGCAAAAATCAGGCAGAAATGATCCAGTTTAATATTTATTCACTGATGAATGTGAAATACATTATTATTTTCAACTGTGGAAATATTTTTGTATTCTGTGAAGCTGAAGTTCATGAGGTCAGAAATAATACAGTAGGTTCTACTCATTTTTAAATTCTCAAATGCATTACTTTTGAAATGGTACAGTTCTCTGATGCCTGACTATTGAAAACAAGTTACAAGTCAATCGAAAAATCTGAATTCCTATTACAGCCTTTCTATTACTTTCCATTGCACAGTCTTTCTATTACTTTCCATTGCAATATATATTTATAATATATTAGTATCTCACAGCACTTTCAAATTGATGCTTAAAAGTAAGAGCAACTGTAAAATTCTTTATTTTCACACAGATGAAGGGCCTTTAGGGATAAAATGACCAGAGCTCAGTGGCCAATCTTCAGTCTTAAACTTCCAGCTCTCAGCATTAATTCCAGTACTTTAAAACAAAAGTATGTAGTTTGATGTATTTGTTTTAGAGCTGCAGTGTACCTCTGAGCCTTTGAACAGCTTTTATTCTAACAATTCCCTATCATGATAACAGCAATAGTGGGACATAAGCAAGCATTGTATATAAGCAAGTTATATGACAGTGACAAAAATACAGTTGCTGAATCATACAGAAATATAATTTGCTGCTCCCAATGTTACCATAAAACAAAGTAAGGGATGTGTATTGATGTGGCAATAGGAGATCTGTCAAAAAGCATCAGTGTGGGCTCAGTTCATGAATCCCATTTATGTCTGGTGTAACATGACTGATTACAGCTGAATTACACTGACTTTAAATGTACAAGTCAATTTTCTAAGCTAATTAGAATCAGGGAGGTTAATATTTCTAAGGTTAGCACAATTCAGCCCCTATATGAAATACAGTATAATCAAGAAAAATGGAATATATATCTCAAATTCAAAAAGAAACTCCATTGCTGGAATTCAATGGAAATAGTGCTATGAATAACCTGTAGATTGCCATTTTACTCTGTCATTTACAAAAGGAGCTAAATAAGAATAAACTGTGTTTGCAGAAACATATTAATCACAAAGAATCAAAAATTTCTTTGAGAATCCAGATTGAGCCACATAAGCACCTCAGATGAACATCAAAAAACATACATTATAGATGCATATATTTCAGTATTAACATTTAAAACCTTGCACTCATGATATGCAAGTGGTTGAAGGCATCATGTAACTGGTGTCAAAAAAACCCCACAGGAGCTCATGCCTACAACAACATCCAATAATTTATAAGACCAGTGGAGTTCAGCTGATGTTAGAAACAAGAAGATATTTTTTAGAAAATTTCCCTGTTTTAGGTCATCTTGGCCCATGTTAAGCCAGCTTTACAAAAAGACTGACTTCAGCTAAACAAGTCACTGCAGCAATGCTGAACACCCTTTCCTGATCCCCTTCACTCAAACTCACCCTTATGATACCCAAATCAATTATGTTTCAATATCACAGCCTGTTAAAATGGTCAGGGTAAATGACATTGAAATGGGAAAGGGATGAAAATGTTATAGGCCAAATGAAATTATTTTTATTTATCATTGATAAATCAGTACTAGAAGATCAGCAGTTACAGGGTTGGTGGAACCTCTGGACTGTGTGGTGTTTGAAGCATCAGGCTTCACACCTTTACCTCGCCTGACCTAAATTCTACCATTCTGCTATTTTTAGAAAGACCTTGAAATACAGCAGCTTGTGAGTCAGCCAGCAGCCCTCAACACATTTAACAAGGCTCAACATCCCTGCTAACCTTCTCCTTTGTCGGTGGATTTGGAGATTAATGCAGTGATTAGGTGGCTTTCTTAAATGAGGTATTGTTTCATTTCAGCAATAGGAAAACTACAGCACATAAAACAATAAAGATTTTAAACCAATTAAACAGCCTAAAAGCATATCTATTTCCCCTGGGGCTCAACGTGTCTTGAAAAGCTAGGGAAACCCAAGTTTCAAATCCTCTCTTCCTCCACACACTCTGCAGCCAACAACTCTACTCAACCTTCTTTCTAACCATTCTGTCATCTTTAGCTCTTAATTCTGATGGAGCAGCTGTGTAAATATAGCTGGAACTAAAAAAGTGTAATCTTCACAGCTCAGGGATTATCATCTCTTACCTTCCTGAACTGTTTGCAAGAAGGTATTTAGTTTGAAAGCACTGTCTGGCCTCCCTGCCTGCTTTTTCTCCTTAGGTTTTGGGTTTGCTTTTGGATAAAATCAATGAGAGCACTCAGTAACTGTGCCACTTGCCAGGCCCTGCGGTGAGGCAGTGTTCCTACAGTCACTACACAGGTGCATTGGATCACTCTCAGCCAGCAAAAATAGAACAGGGAAAAAATTCAAGCCTTGAATTTGCTGCTTGGAGTTTGTTTTTCAGCTAGGTCTTCAAACCTGCATTTTTTGCTTCTTTGGTTTAAGAAGATTAATGCTTTAAAAAAGGGTATCAGCCCAACATAGCCTTTTGCTTTGTTCTCAGATAGGTAGGCTGACTGTGGGAGTCCGTATGACAACCCCAGGTGTCACCCTGCTGCAGTCAGGCCATGTATTCCCTTCAACCTAATAACACACACGAGTTTACGCACACAGCTCTGCAGTCTTGTACTGCTCCTAAAAATAATCACAGCCTACAGAGCAGCATGAGGGAGGGAAGCCTTCACACACTTATTACTCAGGATTAAAAAAAAAAAAAAGGAAATAAAATGCTTTCCTCATCCTCTAGACTAAACAAACAGGAGCCAATGTCCATTCACAGCTCCCTGCACATCCCTTCCAGCAGCAACAGGAGTTATTTTGGCTCAGGTACCCAAGGCTATGGGCTGTCAGAGTGGGGCTCTAAGCTGTGACCCTCTCAAAAGATGAGTCACCCAGCAGTAAAGTGAAAACGCTGATCCAGAAAGCATCGATTCATATCTAAGTTTTTCTCTCAAACAAAGTTAAAGGAAAATAGCATTATGAGTATCCACTCACTAGCCTTCATGCCTTGCAATCCACACAGCAAGATGGATAAGGTTGCTGCCCTATATACAGAGCATGCAGTTTGCCTGGATTTTCCACACTGCTTTACCAAGTACTTCTTTGTAGTATCGATGCAGTATCTAAATCATCCTCCCATGCCAAGAATGACACTCAACAAAAAGTTTCAGCCAGACACTAATTAACACCCTGCTATCTGTAAACAAACGAGCCAAGATACAGATAACCCCCCAAGAAGCTGGGGTCCAGAAGGGCTTGCAAGCCCCCACCCAATCAGACTGCTTTCAGCTCCTCACTGCTCTGCAACCACTGCACCCTAGGCAATAAACTCCTGTAGTACTGAAGTGCTACTTAAGGGGTACAAAAGCACCTCTCCAAGTCAGTATAGGAACCAGGGACTGGCTGTGAGTACTGCTTTCAACACAAGAAGGATCAACCAGCATAGGATAAACATTAAAATTTGAAGAGAGGTTTCTGCCATCATTTTGCTGAAAACCGATATTTATATTTTTTCAAATGTAAGCTTTACTGCACTGAATGTGCATTTAAAAGTGATGTCAAGAATCGCATCATCCTACAGTACTTTTTCATAGCTGAATCAGTAAAGCAAATACACAGCTAAACAGCTAGAAAACGGAGATTAGATCCTGGAGGCTGGTTAACTTTAAACAAGTGCACATGCACGAACAGCTGAGGCGATGCCATACCAACTTTTGTAAGCTAAGATAATAGTTATAAGGTTACAAGACCTTGTGGCTTGTTCTTTTTTAACAGTGCTACATTGATTTGAATGCAATTCTGTACCTTCTTAAAGTAGCAGTTTAAGATATTTAACTTACCCAGTGCCTTGAAGAAGTGCAATTTGTAGTCCATTCTAGTAAACAGATAACTCCAGTTTTAAAGTAATAACTCCAGCATTGCAACAAAATTACATCTGCCTATTCAGGTCCTCTAAAGATTTTCTTACACATACCAGTACTTAGGTGAGAACTGTCAATTCACCTTAAGGAAGAGAGTCATCCCAGGCTGATAGAACAATGCCAGCAGAAACTCAGTCAGCTAAGATAGCAAATGCTCTACTGCAATCACCATTTCGTTTAGAGTCTATTTCGTCACAGTAATACAAAACACAGGTTCAGAGGTACAGCTACATTTGCATATTTTACACAGAAGCGTTACTGTAATATTCCAGCAAAATAGTTCTAGTACAGATAAAGGTATAGCCTGAATGTAAAACTCACCCCCCACTCAAAGTTTTTACTTCCAAGTTAGTATTAAATATTACGTGATAACAACGACATTTTAAGAACACTGCTCTCCACCTTCTCTCACTTCTTCCGCCAGGGTGCTAGAACATGTCATGTCACTGCATTGAAAATCACCCACTGAAATTTTTTATACATAGAAGAGTTTAGGGAGAATGTCACCAGGTAAACACTAACATGTTTAATATGCAGAACAAAGTATGGTTGACTTTTTCAAACAGAATGCTTTTTCAACTATTCCCAAGAGAACCTAATGAATACTCAAAATGAAGCAATTATTATTTGGTATGGCAGAGTTTGTTTACTGGTACAAAGAGCCAGCCTGTTATCTCGCCTTCTTCAGCCTAGTACTACTATGCACCTGATAGGAAGGAAAATGTTAGTCAGATTCTACCAATTACACCCTAAATTCATAGGGCTCAGCATCATCAATACAGTTTTTTCTCAAGACTGACTGCTAGTAACTTACATTTTAATGTGCCATTAGTTACATAAACAGAAATTATATATCAAGTTTTTGAGAGATCAGTTGGATATTCTTGTCCAAACTCAATAATTTCGATTTGCAGGCTGAATGAAGTTTGTCTCATGTAGGTTTGGGTCCTGAAACTAGTTAGAACCTTCAAGATCTCTTGTCACAGTCTACCCATTGGTTTAAAATCCAAGGAGAAAACTCACTCAAGACTTAAGTACACATAAATCCCTCAGACAGCTTTAGATAAATGAGCCTGAAGATACCAAATTAAGTACCACCTGTGAGTACATGTGATAAATGCTCACTAGCACCTACTAAACATTGCATGTAACGCAAAATAGGCTCAGCTATATAAGAGATTTTTCAAATTATGCAAGATCCATCATTTCAGAAAGGATTCACTGCAGTTAATATTTCTTCTGCGAATATAGACATGCCATTGATTTAATGTTTCTAATGAGATACCTGCAATTTATAACACCATGACATTTATGAGCCTTACCACAGGTTTTCAACAGAAATAGTTCTACTGTTGTTAAGATCTATGTGTGCACAGAGGTTGATGAGAACATACCATTGCAGTACAAGAAGCCAGACACCTTCTTTCTTCAGGCTTGTTTTGAATTGTTTATTGAGGTTTAAGAAGTCATCCACATTTCTATAAATATAGACATTACTTGAGTAAGTGACTTACAATGTCACCAGTGCAGGTACATATATAACCAACATACAAAAGCTCCACTGGAAGCTACTTCAGTTTATTCAAAAAGGACCAAGATGTCATAAAAAAACAGCTGTCACTTTCAGTTACTGAAGACACTAAAGTGCATTTTTGGTTACCTCCTGGACAAACAGCTGCTGGTTAAAAAGTCTGATTTTTTTTTTTTTAGACACATTTAAGTTACATTGATTGACATTCAGGTTTGTAGCTGTCATCCTCCTGATACACGGCAGCAGGTAAGAAAAATGTATTACTTTCCTGGTTGAGTAAGAGGAGGAAACATTTTGCGCTTTTTTCACTTTTTTTTTTCTTAATCCGATATTTCCAACAAAAGTTTAAAGAGAATCTAACATTCTGATGAATTTTTACAGCACCACTAAAGTTAGTCTTAAAATCCAGGCTCTGTTTTAGCCCTTTTAATTGCTAGCCGAGTATCTAAAGAGTCACTTGAAGCTCTGTACCAGTAAGAAAACCTACCCTCCCTTTTCCGTCAAGCACTATCCTGCCCAGTTAACACTGTTTGCACACTCTGTAAACAAGAACAGCTTAAAGCATAATTAAAGCAGAACACAGGCCCATCTTGAAAATCTTCTTCCCCCACTCTCTCCCACCCCCCTAGTAGTGTCAAATGTTTTGAGTGTATAAAGCATTATTACATTCCTAACCACAAAATACTTTAAGAGTCACGATAAAAAAAGCATACGTTTTAAGTGACATAGCAATACCACTTTAATAAAATGGGGTATTCTGGGGAGATACAAGATGTGCTCTGCTAATTTTAACTTCATCTTTACTTGATTATAATTTCATTATATCGCCAGAAATGTCAGCAGTTGAGCAAAGAAGGCTGCACTGGTTAGAACCACAACAGCCAGAGTTGTTCTTTAGCTCCTTTACTGCAATTAATTTACTTTAAACTTGATAGCAGTAGGATATAATACTCATCATTCAAAAATAAGTTATTAATTCTGAGTAACAGTTTAAACCTGATTAGCACTGCATAATGATGAATGGTTACTTCTAAAAAATAAAAACCTTACATACCAAAAACATGCTATATGTTGGGAAACCACTATTTCATGCTCCAGCGTGTTGTTTACATTTTTTACCTATCAAAAAGTCTTTCATCAGTTGAAGAATCCACAGCACTTAGATTTCAAGTATCTGAACTGAACATGACTCCATTTCAAATAGTGCCAAATCAAAAAAAACTACATGTGTAGCCAAACTTTCAGAGAAATCCCCAAACAAGGTAAAAAACAGCCGCTCAAAAAAATGGGTTACTAGCTTCAGACATGTTTTTAAAGCTGTATAATGTTCACCTAAACACTCCACTTACGAGCATTAGAAGTTTAAAAACACAGAACACCTTCAATGCAAATTGCTTGCAGAGGGCACCCTCAAACATATGAATACAACACTAAGCAGAAAACCCTCGTTTTATTTGGCTATTTAGACATCCATGTCACATATACCCACCCATCCATTTCCTGATAGTATTACATCATCTATTAGGGCTTCTGAAATAATGCAGAGCCATAAAACTCAGAAGAAACTAGTGAAAAAAAAAGTTTCATAACTGCACAACCTTCCACACACTAAGGTTGTGCAACTGATTGTTTAACGTAACTAATCTTAACGGCATCCAAACAAGCAGGCCTGGGTTTGGAAGCTGTCTTATGTCAAATTTTGACCACGTAACTACTCTAAAATAGAAAGGTCAAACTAGAACTCATCTCTTCTTTTTCTGCTGCCTCAACATTTTCCTTCGCTTAATTATCATATCATGTAGTTTCTCCAGTCCTTCTTTGAGTCCATCTCCAATGATTGCACACGTAGGCTGCAAATGCCAGGGAGTCGAAGAACTCAGCTCACTCATTGCTAACATTTTCTCAATTTCAGAAAGGGAGAGAGAGTTCCTCAAGTCCTGCTTGTTAGCAATGATAAGGACAGGCACTCCTTGATTTTCAGATATCCTAGTAATCTTATGAAGTTCTGTTTTGGCCTCCTCCATTCTCTCAACGTCGACAGAGTCCACCACAAACACAATGCCATCGGTGCACCTCGTGTACGACTTCCACAGCGGCCTCAGCTTCTCCTGGCCGCCTACATCCCAAAAGTGGAAAGTGACCGTTTTCGAGTTGCCCAGCGTCACTTTGATTTTCTCCGTATTAAATCCTTTAGTGGGGACGGTATTGACGAACTCATTGAACTGCAGTCTGTAGAGCACGGTCGTCTTTCCAGCCGAGTCCAGTCCCAAGATCACAATGTGGAAACTCTGGAAAGAAGGCAGGCTGGAGAGGATCGGCGTCTGATCCGAGAGTCCATTCCCCATTGCCAGAAGGGAAGGTGACACCAGGCTGCCACGAGCAGAGGCCGGCTCCCGCGGCTACGCCCGCCGCGGCGCTACGCTCCGATCCTGCCAACGACACAAGCGGCGTTAGGACCCCCCTCCGCCTCCGCTGACAGTCACAACGCGACTGCCGGAGCCGCCGCCCCGGCTGCAGAGGTAGCGCGACGCGGATCGCCACACGTCCCCCGCCCGGCCCAGCGGGCTCTGCCGCCCCGCGCCGCGGCGGCCGCTACCGACACTGCAGCCGGCCGGCCACCTGAGCCCCGCGCCCCTCGCCTACCGCTTGGCCCCGCCGATGGGCGCGTCCCTCAGCGCGGGGAGGCGAGTGCAGCCCACCGCCCCATGCCCGCACGCCGTCACCGCCACACTCTGCGCCTCAGCTGCTACCGCCGCCGCCGCCGCGACTCCCCCGCATCTGGTAGCGAGGCGCCTCCCAGCGCGCGCCCAGCCCCACGCGCCCCGCCCCGCGCCCCCCATTGGCCCTGCAGCATGGCGGGGGTGGGGACAAAGGCGCGCTTCGCCTCGCCTATTGGTTGGCAGCACCGGCCACTCATCGGAGAGCCCGATGCCTGCCGTCCTCAGCCGAGCGCCGAGGCAAAGGGGCCGCGGCACCCGCTCTCCGCCCACGCCCTGCCTCAGCGGCCCCACTCCTCCTCCCCGCGAGGCGGGGTCACTGCCTTACACGGCCCCCACGGGGAAAGCCGCCGCTGCTGCGCCCTCCGCCCACAGCGCGCCCGAGCCTCAGTAGCGGCGCCAGTAGCCTCTCGCGGCGGGCGGTGGCTCCCGGCCAGCCTCAGCGCCCCACCCCCTGTCCTGAGACTCGAGCTCATTGGATGTGTGCGGTGTCACTCCAGCCGCGCCCCCTAGCGGCCTTGAGGGGCGGGCGCCTCACAGTCCACCTGCGCTGCGGCCGGCGCCGACGCCAATGCCCTTCGGCGGCCGCGGGTTCGCCGTGCACGTCCGCCTGCGGGGGGCAGACGCCGCCCCCCCCGGGGCGGCCAGGGGACGGGTCTGAGGTTGCCCCGTTCGCCCGGCAGTTGTACCGTCCCTTCCCCCTATCCCCGGCAGTTTCCGTGTGCACCGCGCTCCCTCCCGTCGCCTAGCAACGGGCTCCGAATTGGCGTCTCCCGGGCGCATCCCGCCACCGGCGGCTGTGAGCACGTGACCTGTGGCAGGGCTGTTCGTGCACCGGCGGCCGCGGGCAGCGGCTGGGGGAGCCGAGTGAAGAGCATCGGGGTGGGAGGTTGCGGTGCTGCAGTGCGCGCGGTACTGCTGTCAGAGCATCCGTGAATTACCTCCCAGCTGCTGGAGTGATGCAGCGAGTCTCCTGGGCTCTGGCCCTATTTTTAATGGAAGAGCCCGCTGGCCACCGCCTGGGACCTCTGCAGACACTGATACAGGGAGGGAGCGTAGTGAGCAGGGGGTTGCGCAGTTGTTGCATCAACAGGAGCAGTGGTCCAAGGCCCCAGAACCAGCTGTACACTTTTATTACACTCTTGCCTTTTGCTTGTCCCCATGAAACAGGAGGCAAACAGTCCTGGAAGAGCTGGGAGTAACTGAGTGGATGAAATCGTCCCGTTAGACGCCTCGCATGTAGAGACAGAAGCGGTGCTCAGGTCTGGGTGAACATGAATGTCACCTAGCTTAGTTATACGACAGGTTTCTCACAGCACAAGGATATGATAGGTAATTCTGCATTTTAATATCCAAGACTGATTTGAGCAGTGAAGTCTTTCGAAGTCAGAACTAATTACTAGTGTCTAATAAGACATTTTTGTATGTTACATTTTCCAGACCATGCAGGTTTTAAAGGAGGACTGGAGTTTTGTCTCAGCTATTCTTGCTCTCTCACATCATTCTGTGCCTTCCCACTGCTCTCTTCACTTGCAGCTGTAGTTTCTATACAGCTGTGGCGGTGTAGATGGCTACGTCGGCCTGCGTTGGATGTACACACCAGCTCAATGTAAAATAGCAATAGCACACAGAAGGATCATATATACTGGCTTCAGAGCTGGGCATGCTAGAAAAGTCTTCATTTATATCCCTTAATTAAATAAAAATTATATAAATCAACCTTCTTGTTAAAACATATGTTTAACTGCTACCTAAAGCTGTTGTGCTACTGCAGTCTGCTGTTCCAATTGTATGTTTTTCTCTACTTTGTACCACAATAAGAACAAAGAAGAGAATCCTTAGATTCTCCTTACAGCCAAATCTGAGCAGCTGGGACTCCAATAAAAGTGAAAAAGTAGTGTTTTCAAGATTAACCTTGCACTTTTTCTAAAGGACTTCCAAATTTCTTGATGTGGCTGTTGAAAAGGGATAAAACGTAATCATATTTCTTTTTTTTCCTTCAAAAGCGTTGTACTTATTTTTTTTGACTTTATCTTTTATGATGTATAAAAGAGAAGTTATTTAATAGAAAAAGGACATTGGCTAGCAGCAAAAATCGCAGTGTGCTGTGGGCAAGGTTTCATGTTATTGAAGTGTCAAGATACACGTTATAGTCCTACTGAAAATAGCAAAATTCTCATTTGCATACAGCTAAAATTAATGTTCCACTGCTTTCTTAGTTATTTATAACATGATTTTGCAGATGACTGGAGGAAGATTTTACATTTGTGGAAAAGTAGAGGTAAGTTAGTTGGCCCTACAGCCAACTAGTAAGGTTTTTGATTGGGCAGTATTTTTGCATAGCATAAGGAACTGTAAAGCATACACTGTAGTAGAAAAGCATTTATAGTGACAGTAGAAGTTGACCTTAATTATTCATGGATGGTTTTCAGGAATTTAAAATTGGAGGAAAACAGATAAAAACACCTTGTTATGGAATATTACTAGAGATAATAGATTTATTCATAAAACTTGACAAGCTGAAATAAATCAAATTGACCTTTATCTCCACATACAAAATTATGTATTCCCTATTTTTGATGGAAAAATAAGCCTATTAGATACTGTAGCCTTCTAAACTTTAATGTCTAATTGTTACCAAGATCTGTTCACACTTTAATACAGCTTTATAATAACATATTTTACAATTTAGTCCACTAAACATAAAATGTGGGAGTATTGCCTTTATCTCTTGCTCTGCTGAAAAGCAATTAATACATAATAGATTCCAGTGCCCTTGAAAAGGGTGGGATACAGAAATGATTTTCAATAGTATAGCATTTCCAACACACTAAGTGGACAACGAATGTCATTCATTATGTTTCTTTGGAAGAAGAGTTTTATGACATCACAGAGTTTATTTTCAGATTAGAGAGAAATTAACACCTTCAGCCAAATAAGCATGTCTGTATTTGTAAATACATACATGAAAACGATCCACGCTGTTCAGAAAATGCTTGCAGTAGATTGTTCTGCTTCCCTTTTCCTCCCTACAGTTAATTTATCTCATCCACCTGTTGTAACTTGCTGTAAATTGAATTATGAATTCTCTGGGGCAGGGACTATTTTTCATCATAAGACTTCTTAGTATTTAGCACCTTGATCTTAATTAATGCCTGTAGGCATTTCTGCAAAACAGCTATTATATAACAATCCACGTTGATCAACTCCTCCCCGGCACTTCATGCTACTTTAGAAGTCAAACGTGCAGACTGGGCAAGTGTTCCAGGTGTTAGGAAAGGAGTAATGGTATCTAAATTAGTGGGAGTGTAAGAAAACTGACAGATTCAACCTCTGATAATTGAAGGCGAGGGTGAAGCAAGGCTTTGATTATCCTTTAGAAGCCTTGAATGAAGGCGGTGTACAGCAAGAAGTATACTTACTTTTTTTTCCAAGTATGTAGCTAAATGTGAGGGACTGGACACACAGGGGGACAGTTATTAGATGACAGGTGACAGTAACCGCAAGACGCATATATGAGGCAACTGAACATAAAAAAATCATGTGCAGACCTTATAATGGAAAATAAGGTGGTGACTAGTTTCTGTGTTGGGTCATTTTGCCTTCTAATCCTTTTCTCACTTCCTACCTAACCTGTCTACAGTTCTTAGCATTCCTTACCTCATGAAAACATCTGCAACTTCAGCTTCTCTAGGCTAAAAATCTTTTTCCCTTTCTTTGATACGAGTCTACTAGGGTAAATGGTAATGTATTATTTTCTACATAAGTTTCATCCATATAGTCTACATTTTCCATACAGAAAAGGCAGTGTGAGACAAATCTTTGTGTTTCAAGAAAAAGAAGCAGCACCTGCATAACATGTGGCTTCTTTATTATTGTAAAATAGGAAATTTTTAAAATTATTTTTTATTCCTAAATGGCCCAGGAATAATTTTCCAGGCAGGTTAAAGTTGCAGCCATTAACTAACTCTATGAAATATAAATAGTCCTTATTAGAGATATGGACCATGAAACTGATAGTGGCGGGAGGGAGGCTGAAAACATTGCCAAGAGAGAATTGGCATAGAGTGAAAACAGATAATGCTTGAAAATCTTACTGTTATTGCCCAGCAGAGACTTAGATTACCTTTTAATACATGCCACCTCATGTGCTGCCAGAGCTATCTCACAGTGGACAGATAATGACAAAAATACAAAGGGGATCATCACACGTCCACTTGCAAGGCTGCACGTGTCCTTCACAAGAAGTCATCTTTCATATGGAAATAGCAATTCATGGAAATTAAAAACTTGCCGTTCATGAGAGTTTCATTGTAGCAAGACATTAAATCAGAGCTTTAACTTAGTGCTGATCATTTTAAAGGTAAATTCCATTCAAGCAGGTATGATTTTGTTTTTACACAAGCTCATCTAGTAACACAGCAGATAAGAAATTTTTTCCAAAGTGAAGCCAGTGGGCTTCAATTTCCTTGGCCAGGTAAGCACAATATTCCGTTTGGTTTGGCTAAACATTGCCATTCTGTGTTACAGGCTAATGACATTTATTGACCAGTTCAATAGCTCATCACCCTAGCAGTTATTTTTGAATAACATCACATTGTGAGTAGCATGCAAATCAAATGAAAAGTAAAACATAAGACAAATGAACCAAATCCCCTACATGGCAAATGCAGAGGGATAAAGCCAGATCTATAGAACAGCAAAGGACAGAACCAAATATGACCAAATGCAGAAGGAGGGAGAGGAAGAAACTAGTGCATTGTGGAGCTGTATTAGTTGTAAAACACAAAGGAATGAAGTCTTGAGGAGAATGAAGTGATTGCAAGGATGACGCAATGCCAGCTGCAGATAGCTGACTTTTAGTGATGGGATCCCAACACTGAAAGAAACGTGAGCAACCTCACACAATAAATTCTTGATGCTCCATGCAGAAACTGAGCCGATTTCTCAATGTGTATAAAAAGGAAAACCAATAGTGTTTCAGTGCAATGATATGGCAGGCCTAGGCTAGGGTAATATGTATTAATGTATATATAATAATAATATCTGTTATTATTACAGTAACTAACTGTAGCTTGGTTGTACATTTAAAAACTGAAGTTACTCCTCTTCAGCTATACCCCAGATCGAAGATTAAAGCGGAACAATTATTGCTTTGAGGTGACACTATATGATTGTAAAAGAAGGTAAAGTTCCTACAGAAAATAGTACAGCAGTTTCACCATGGATTTTGAGAACTCTTTTGAAAAAAAGCAGTAACAATGAAATTGCTAAGAAATTGCAACACATGAAGTTTTGCTATTAAGAACATCTCTTAAACTGACATTTTGCACAAAAAAGCCTTTTGTCATCTTCGCTACATCTGCTGAATTCTTATATGATAATTTACATGCTGCATGAATTATTTTGCTTTGATTATTAAAAAGTAGTCAGTGGTAGAAAATCTAATTTATTTCCTCACCATAAATAACAAATCTTAGAGCAGCAGGAGATGGAGTTGCTGTGTGTTACAATTTAAGCTACCACTCTGATTAGACCAGTTAATTCTATTCTCATTTCATACATACCTTCACATGAAGTCTAACTTTTACATTTTACTGCTTTCATCTTCATAAATAAACACTATGCCATATAGAGGGCTAACAAACAAAAACCCTTGTTCTTTGATACTGACAGTGACACTGAGATGCATCTTGAACGCTCCTTAGGTGTGTTAGCTGAAAAAAAGTGGTACTAGCTCGTAAGTTTTCTTAGTCATACTGAGAAAGTGTTGCCTCAGTGTGACTACAATCTCCACCTTCCAAGTTCTATGAGTTTTGGTTGTTTAATCCTCTGATAGGATGGCTGTAATGGCAGCGACTCCAGGTTTGCAGAGCACAGGTAACACTCTGACCACATTCTATATGTGTGGTTGTGTGAGCAGCACGCCTTCTTCCTGAGATCAGGTGGAACAGCAGAACGGCTGTGCACAACAGCATCTATGTATTGAGGGCTTGTATCGTTAAACTCTGTCATACTGATGGTTCATGTAACAGCAGCAAGTAATTTATAAAGGTTAAACATAGATCTTGTCTTCATATGATACAGTTCCTAGTCACAAAATCCAAACTCAGATATACAACTAGTTATGGAGAAGTTTTAAGGAGTTGAAATAAGCATTCTTGTTGCAGGTACCCCTGGTTTCCCGCCCTCTTAAACCTCCTTCATGAAGCAGCTGGCAAAAAAACCCCAGCAAAGGTATTTCTTTGATGAATGGAAAAATACCTCCTACCTTAATCCTTCAGCATGTGAGGCAAGACTTCAGCACCATGAGAAATTCAAGTGTTCAATGTGTGACACACATGAGCTTTACAGCCTTGGCTTGTGTATTCACTAGTTTTATACCAATCAAAGACATCTGTTGTTATGTTTACCACATCAACGGTTCTTCCCCCAGCCCCCCCCCCCCCGGCTCTGAGTTTGTGACACCATTTTTGTTTTTTCTAGACCTACTGGCTTGAATCACACTCACTCTTTTGTTGAGAATGCAGAGTTACTCGATGCTACAGTTAAAAAATCTTGCCAGTTACAGCACCAGTTCAAAGAGTTCTGTTTTCCCCAGTAATTCTTCCCCAGAAAAGCCATGGACACTTCAGAGCTTTTTTGTGTGCCAGAGTTATTCTAAATATTTTGAAATTCAATCAAGCTGAGATTTCAATATGAGCTACCATCTCCTCACATTGCTTCCTTTGAAGAGGGTTCCTCAATTTCTAAATATATCCCTTTTCTTTAATACAATTGATACAGTTTGCAAGCAGATTAAAAGTGCTACGATTTCAAATACAAGAGCAGCATCTGTTTTATTTTGTCCCTGCACAGCTAGATTTAATATGTGAAGGTATTTTCCCCACTCCATAATAATAATGGAATAGAGGTAGTTTATCAGATACTGCTATTTGCTTTGCAATATTGCTAGCACGTAGTAACAATGAAGAAAAGAGAAAAATACAATTAAATTTTTGCTTTTCCAAAGACCTTTCTAAATATTGTATAATATTTGACATTTATAAAGGTGCTGAGATTTCTTGGAATTGGATAAACAAAAAGACACTGAACATTAGAACTGAGGCAGCTTATTACTTTCTGGATTTGTATCTCAATTGATTAACTGTAGTGAAAAAGAGATGAAAGTTCTAAGACATCTGACGGTTTGAGGGATGAAACATTCATTTAAACCAGTTATTTCATAATAATTCATATACTTGTAACAGTTACTTATGTAAAAGCTATGCTTTGTCTTTCAGGTACTGCATATATGCAAAAGGAAGTGCAGGGACACAAAGACAGTTCACAGAGTAGGACTTAGCATACAGTTAATGGAATGCTTGAATGACAAATAAAGTGCACTGAAACTTGCTATAAGAGAATTTCAAAGACGGTCACAAAAGACAAAGCGCTGAAGCTGCATTAATTTGTAGGGATTGGTCTGTCCCTGTGGCTGGCAGCGGCTGCCTGTGTGATGCGTGCATAGTTAGCTCTTGGATGTGTTCTGACCCTTTCTGGCAACAGCCAAGTGAAGATGCCTATCCAATATACAGAGTTCACTGTGAAAACGAGCAAGCTGTTGATCTGTAATAGCTTTGTGTAAATCAAATTAAATGCACAACTTGAAGAGGAAATTCAGTTGCTCATCTCTCCTAAAAAAGGCAGAGCAGCAATAGAAAAAGATTTAACAGATATTACAGTGTATGGAAATAAAATGTTATGGGAGGTACACCTAAACTCCCAGGAGGGCTGTGAAAAATCTAAAGTCTCTGCTTCAGTGCATAACGTTGTAGGTAGTACAGTGGTAATGTCACAGTTCCTTGAGCTTGGTGTTCAGAGGTGACTAATATAGAACCCCACTGATACAATGAAATAGAGCACAAACAATTTGTTTGATGTTCTCCAACCACTTTTCTGTGATTTATCAGTACTCCTAATAATAGGAGCTTGCAAGTGTTCCTTATAATTCCAGTCACCTACAGAACAAATATATACAGAATGTAGCTACTTCAGCTTTCTGAAAGCATCTCTTTCCTGATGGAGCATGAAGAAAGACCTGTTGGTTCCCTAGATACAGGGGGAATGTTTATTTTTATTTTTTTAAAGAAGGCAACAATTTGTTATGAATTTTAGACAACTGAGCTCAAGTGTAGTTGTAATGTCTTTAATGACGTAATTAATAGATTAACCGTGTTCCTGAAGATAATCAGCACAATATATGCTTTAACAGATAAATTAACTTGCTGTTTTGTAAACCACAAAAAACCAAAAAAGTCCCCTGAGCATCTGTACAGGCCACTGGTCTCATCTTCTACAGTGCTTGCTTCACTTCCTACCAGAAATCTTTCCCAGTCACTTCATTTTAGTGCTATAGTTCTGAGGCATTTGTGAGGAGTTTTCTAAAACTATGTCACTGGACAGATCTTTCAGTCTGTCTTCTAGTCAACAGGCATCTGAAATGCACAGGGGAAAACAATCTAGAACAGTGAAATGCAACATAAATTTGCACTTAGAATGATATGTGGCCCAGTGGTTTGCTTGGAAGGAAGGACAGACTTCTGACTAACTTTTTATTTACAGATTTAATTGGGCTGAGGAGTTCTGAGTAAAGACTTATTTACAAATTCCCCTCTTTTAAGCCAACAGCACTCCAAGGTATAGGGAACTCAAACCATAATACAGTAGTAGCTGTGTAGGTCTACTGCTTTTCCAGGTGTGTGCATCTAGCCTCTGAAAATGTTTGAATTTTGACCAATACATTAAATTCTGCTTTGGATCACAAGGGTGTCAAAAAAGTCAGCTTTACAGGAGGGAGTGGAAAGACCAAATATTCCTTTGCTTTGATTTCTAGCATTAAAAGTAGACTTCAGTCAGCAGAATATGAACCAGAGCTCTACACTGGATTTTTCTCAAGCCTAAACAGAGTTGTTGGCTGCAAGTGATAAGAACCTACAAGGTTTCAGTGCAACCAGAGGAACAGCCCCGTCCAGGGTCGTGAACGGTTTCACCAGCTAGCCTAACTGTTGCATGAAGGTTTCAGTCTCTTACATGAGCACACAATGGGCATCTGATACTTGTGTAGTATTGGATATTTGTTGCAGTTTCTGAAACTTCAGAAAAAAAAAAAAGGCAATTATTATTCTGAGTCACAGTATTTAAGAGCTTCAGTAAGAAATCTGAGCCTATTATTGTGTGCTAGATGAACACAGCAAAAGGAAAACCAACCCTTATTCTAGGAAGCTCACAAGCTTGTATTCTGGTTAGGTGCAAAAAGGAGGAAGAAACAAACCAAAGAAAGGAGGATGAAAGAACAAGGTTTCAAGGAAGACAAACATTGTGTGGGTGGGGAGCAGCAGTTTCAGCTCCTTGCTCACCTATAGTCTAGAATATTTAAGTCTTATCAGCTCACCATGTCTTCCTTTTAAGTTAACAGTAAATTTCAAAATTACTTCAGTGAATGCAAGAGTGGGCCTACTATTTGCTAAAGTTCAAAAGCTAAGTCAATTGAAAATTGATTTGAAAGCTGATCATAGGAGTACTAGGCAGAAAGCTTTCTTTTGCGTGCCTAGGTTTCAATTCTTGGATGGAAACAACAGTAAACTCACTTTGAATACCTTACAAAAGCTGTCTCCGCAAAATAATTTTTGCTTTCATCTCACAGAGAATGTGGTTCAAACAGACCACATTATACACTCCAGTTTCGTAATATTGAAAAAGAACAGAAGTTTTTCAAAGAATCTGGCACCTAACATTTGTTGCCATTAGAGTTGTAAACTCTACTTATGTAAAAACCTGCCAAAACATTATTTTTTTAAATAAAAACCCATAAGTCTTATGTTGACATCACAGCTTTTTATCAGAACATAAGTTTCCCCTGTTCTGGCTCTCATGGCCACACCACACTACTTAGCAGGCTTTAAACAAAGTAAGGAAGACAGAAAAACGTAGGGAGGAACAGATTGTTTATTTGAGATTTTAATCACATCTCTTAACTCCAGTGAGCAGAGACAATACTGCAGTAGTTCTACAAGGATAAGCTCTGCAGTTTTCATCTAGTCTTTGAAGCCCTTCCTGTACCAGGACAGTATACAGAAAGAAAATTAAGGAGTAGTCCAGACATGACTCCAGGAAGCAGCAGCAGTATTCTAGAAACATAATCCTATATTTTTTTCCAATTTACTTATTCTATTCAAGGCCTCTCTACTGCTGGAATATAAAAGGAAAACAGAACAAATAACATGTCTTTATGTAATGAAAATTAAGCATGGACGTACTGTAAGCAGAAAGGCATTACTTAAGGAATTCGTCATGCTTCGAAGTCTTTGGATTTCAGATGCCAAGTGATTTATGATCGATATATGATGCATACTGCCCATGCGTATATGTAAGCTCAAACTGAATCTTCAAATGAAGCATTAGGAAGTTTTAAAGAGAACATATGATTGCATCCCTTCCTCCTATTTTAATGATGGAAAGCCTCTGGAACCATTGGTCATTCTGCAAAAGCCTGCTAATAAATTTTAGAGGTCCTGCCTGCCGAGTCTCACTTCAGAGCCCAGCCTTCTTGTTTGGAGACACTGACATCTGCACAGTCTTTAATCGCAGCAAAACTCCAGAGAGAGGGATTTTTAGGTGAGCACCACTATGCTCCCTTCAAATCACTGATCTTTGAGTCCTTGCTGAGGATTGATTGAAGGCCCAGCAGCATAGCACATAAAGCACAGACATCTTTCTCTGTTTTTCAGACCTGTGATAATTCAGAGTTGAGATAAAATGATAACCATTATCAGTCACCATGGATTCCTAAACTCCAGGCTTTCTCTGTTACAGAACTATGAAATTCTTCCTTTTATGTGAAACCAATCACAGCAGCCAGCAGGCATTTCAAGAGCAGAGATATCATTAAAATGCAAAACCAAAGCCTCAAAATGAACAGGATATTTCGTAGTTATCTTTCTCCTTCCATCTGTAGTCAGCAGGCACTTATTCGTCCTCTCAGTTCCTATAACTGTACTGTGAACGGGACCACTCACACTAGGCTTTGGATTGAAGCCCTGTCAGCAGATGTCTGTTACTCAGTAAAATTTGTAGTGAAAGAAGAAAGATAAATTATCAACAGCCACAGTCCATGAGTCACCCAGAAAACACCATTTGCGAGAAACAAAATGAGCTGTACCGTGGAGAGGCCTTGTGCCTTTAGCAACAGCAGCAGAAAAATTTAAGGACATGGAAGATTGGACAAGTTGACATACGTTTCAAAAACAAACGTTCTCACTTTTGAGACCAAAGTAGAGAGGCACCTGAGGATTTTGCTGTTCCTTTGCAAACAAGGCAGAGCCTCGCCTTCCCCTCACACATACTAACCCCAGGGCAGCTGCTGCTGAAAGGAATTCGGATGGACCTGATGCAGATGCAGCTGTAGTTACAGCTTACAGAGTGCTCAGAAAAAGCAACCCTGAATGGTGTTGCTGCTGGGGGTATTTTTGCTAATTTTGTGTCATATTGTAAAATCTTTACTTCTCAGCTGAGCTGGCTCCAGCCCTTTCTCTGCTGCCCCAATGGCAGTATGTGTGGAGCTGCATCCATGCTTCAGCTTTGGGAAGTCACAGGTGGGATGTTTATATAATAGACATTGGAGTGCACCTGCACATGCTAGGATGTGACAGACTGGCAGCAGAAGGCAAACGAGATACCTACTGTTGACTGGGACTAACTGGCAAGAAAACAGAGGATTGTTAGAGTGGGCTTCTTACCTGTTACCCGTGCTGATAAGACATTTACTGCCACTTCTGTCTCTTGTCCCTGCTTAAACTAACTTCTCACTCAAGTCCAGTAGAAGAGCAGCTGGTTAGTGGTTGGAAAACCCAGCAATCTCTAGCACCAACAAAGATTACAGCCCTGCTTAGCTGTTTGACACAGGGACTCTGCTGTACTACCATGCCTGTTACAGGACATCCCTGACCTTTCTGAGCCACCTCTGTAAAAATATATGCCTGGAGAGAGATTTGTCAGGCAATGATCTAGTTTAATCAGGATTGTTGCGGTAGGTGGTTCTACTGTAGGAGGGGAATCAGACAACACAAAGCACAGTCAACTGTCAGGTAAATGGTGTTAAAACCACCTGGTTACATTCATTGATGTTAATATTGTTAACTGCTGTGCAATCACCCTGAGTCACCCCTGTGAAATCTGTTGAAGAGCAACAGAGAGAGCTTTGCTTTTGTAGCACTGGTCAGGAGGCTTTGTTAGAATCATCAAAGCATTAGTGCTGTGAAAACAATCATGCCTGTCTTTGTGACTTGTGGTGGGATACTGTTCAGATTATCTCAGAGAAGCGTAGTACACACCTTCACTGGCCCTCCTACCTCCACCAAGGTAATTTTCTGAGCAAATGGTCTATACTCCATTAAACAATAAAAATCATTGTTTTCACTTGATGCTGTCTTTCAATTTGCATGGAGACCCATATTTCACTGCTAACAAATTAAATGTGGTCATAAAAGGTACAATATTATGGATTTTGGCAACATCAGAGTATCATTTTGAGGAGAGACCACTTGTAGGATGGAAGTATGGATACATTTAGGTAGAAGTGTGATGCAAACCTTCTAATTCCTCCCCTGGAATAATTCAGTTTGCTATTATTTAGACAAAAAATAAAAATCAGCTTATGTCTTCTGTTCTGTAGTGTCAGAGTTATTCCTTGTTCCATCTTTGTAATGCATACATGCTTGAATGTCAATAGGAAAATTATATGTGCAGGGGAGGGTGAGAACAGTTATAAATTAATTTTATGGTATGGTGGGCCTCCCAGTTCCAATTGGTCTGCCCTTCTCCTTCTTGCATGTTGCAAGCTTTAACTGAATTGAGTGCATTTTATTATTTTTAGCACAAGGTAATGTGTTAATAGTCAGAAGAGGTCAAAGTAACTTTAGGCCAGTCTAAAGAGGATGTAATGAGACATTAAAGGTATGCAGTGGATTAAAGATCTGATTGTGTTTCTAATAAAATTAGAAGTTCCTCTGATTTTAGCAGCAAAAGTCTTGGCAATAAGAAGGGAAAAGTGAATTATTTATCCAAACACAAATTTATTGTCTTTAAAAACAAAAAAGCAAGGATTTTGAAAGGCAGTACATTAAAATACTACCTAAATCTGGTTTTATGAGATAATAATTTGTCTTATATAGTTACATTTGACTCCAAGCTATAAAGACACAACTTCAGTGGGATGCTTAGGAAGCAACTGTATTCTAAAGCAAATTTTGCAGGGTTCTTTTCAAGCTTTTCTATAGAAAACTGGACTCAGAAGAGCAACTTCAGTGCATGGAAAATAATAGGCTTGTTTTGTTGGGGGTTTTTTTAGCCTTTTTAGATCTGGTAAAAATGAAGATCACAAGAAGATAGCAAAATTTCTAACAAGTGTTCCAGTAGGCTACAGAGGTGCCTGAGAGCACCTGCTGTTCCTGTCCAGTGAGCAATATATTTTCTTTATGATTCCTTAGTTCTCCTGTGAGGGTTAGTACCCTCTGTCTACCATCATTTTTTTGTTGTTGCAGGTAAAGCCTATGTGAATCTGAACAGGCAAGAGATCAAAGTATTCAGTTGAATTTAGCTACATTTAGCAACCATTTACAGCATCCGATGCTATATAGCACTATGTGCTATGGTCAAAGTGGATATTTAGTGCAGTGATTCCAGAGGCTTGCTCCACTCCTGTGTACAATCTGTAATTATATTTTAGGATTATGCTATTTTATTTAAACTACCAATACTGTGTATAGTATTATGATGTCCTGTTGGCTTTACAGACTCCTAACATTATCTTTCTGTTGCAATGAAATTCTGTAAAACAAAGATGAAAAATGATGCTGTGTTTACAACCAATAAAACGTATGAGTACTTGCTGTTTGGTAGCATAAGGAAACTGCTAACTCAGGGTCTAATTTTGCCATAACAAATAGACTGAAAATACTATTACTGTTTGATAATAACACAAGATATAGCTTACTCTTGATTAAACTAGACTGTACTGCATACATCTACACAATTTTTTCTATTTATTCTGAAAATAAGGCAGACAGGTTTGCTCTGTGTATTCACAAAGTTATATGCTTAACTATTTTTGTGAAAACAGCTTAATCTTTAATATTTCCAAGCGCTTACTGTCCATCCTGTCTGTCCTCCCTCTTTCTTCTTCAGAGAGAAACAAATACATCTTTGTGCGTACTTCACACGTATGTATGAAAAATAAACTTCCTCACTAGCAAGTAAGCCCAAGAACAACGTTGCTAGCAGCTGTCGTCCTTAAAGCCCAGTTGAGAACACTGTTCAGTTATGAGCTCTCAATGCTCTTCTCAATATCAATAATCAACACACCAGGACAATGTATTGTAAACCCAAATGCCCAGGCCAGGAGACCACAAAAGCTCCTCTATCTTCTGTGAGGGAACTGAAAAGAGGCTTTCACAGTGCTCCAGAACATGCTGGCAGACTGCCGGGTTCACAGCCCTCAGTGTTCTCAAAGATATTTAAGTTCAAGGAGGGCAAATCTTGTCTAATCCTTGGTTAAGAAGCTACTATAACTGTTATTTTAAAAAAATGAGAAGAATCATATGTATGTGTTGAGGACAACCATCAAATAATTACAGGCTGCTTAATGGCTGGATGAAGTGCAGTAGCTAAGGAACTGAAAAGGTCTTTGTGTTGCTTCCAGCAGGAGAGGGACAGCTTATCTACCCTCAAATAAAAAGCAAGACCTATCCTTTAAAAACATACACCTATCTCCTGTTTTATAAAGTAGTCATTTCTGTAGTCAGTCACTTTTGCAAGCAGAACACTACAAAGTCAAAGATTTTGATAACGATGTTAGTTTTTCTTAAAGATGAAATCATAAGCTAATAAGCACCCAGGTCTTTAATTTTCACTTAGGTTTGTAAGTTTAAACTGGTTGGGAAGAGTTAGCTCTCCTTTAGGTAAAATGGCACCAAAGTGAAAAAAAAACCCAAACAAGCTTCTCATTGCATTATCCATCTAAAAGATTTAGATTATCCATCTAAATACTGAATTTTTTTAGGAAGTGTTGCTAGTCATCAGTGGAAGAACTCAGCAACAATATGTCAGAGAGAGGAAGATCAGTTCAGCATACAGAATACTGTTTCTTGTAATTTTATTTTAAATGAAATTACATTCAGATACAGCCCAGTTATATTAAGCAAAGATTTAACAAATGTTTAAAGCTAATAGACTCCCATAATTAATCTCTTACCTTCACAATTCTTTCATCATTGATACTAATTATGAGCTCAGACTAAATTCACTCTTTTGCATTTCTCAGATTCAAAATCACAATCATATTAAAAAAGTATAAAAATGTCTAAAATTTCACTTTGCAACCTAACTTATAAGAATAAAAAACAGTTGAAATGCCTGCATTAAAAAGCCACATTGACACGATTCACAGCTGTACAAATTGTTGTTTAAAACAGGCATTACAGGATAAGTGTTCAAAGAAGTGCTAAATATTTGTAGCAGATTTTCCCACTGCCCTTATGTAGATTTTTCTGGCTAAGCTACAAATAAAAAAAACTTTAAAAATGTTGTCTTAAATTCACCAGAATAAAAAATATCTAAAATAACTAGATCTGAGAGGAAAGAGAAGGCCATATTCTACAGTGAGTACTCCAAATTCCCAGAATGTGGAATGATACTGAAACGCGGGTTTTCTTTATGCTTGATGTAATTGGTATCTAAGACCTGCATAGAAAATTAGTAGAAACACATCCCGCACCTGAAAACATGAGCAGTCTGTGTGCTGGAAAAGAATTGAGTACTGCTGAACAAGGCAAATGAGATAAAATTATGGCTTAAGTGCAATCTGCTTAAGGCAGAGGAAGTATTTTTAAATCTGTTACTTACTTCTACTTCCACTTAAAAGAACTAGCACACTAGAATGTGTTTAAGAGCTTTGGTTAAGAAGATCTGGAGCCGGAGGCTGATTCACAGAGATAAATCTAAAGAAATTCATTACAATGAACTAGACAGTCCCTCAAAAAATGTTGTCAACTTCATATTCTTACAGCCACACAGTCCTAAGCTCCAAATATATGTACTAACAAAACAAACATGTTAATCACAGTTTTCTTAAAATACCTATCCCTTATTTGCTCCCTACAAGACACAGCTCCAATTATGGTTCAAGGATCATCTGAAGCTTTATGTGACTGAGTGTGGCAATATTTTGGCCTAGTAAGTAAATCATGTCCAGTCCCACCATTGCAACAGATGAAGAATTAGTCCTTTATCAGGCCAAAATCTGCACACTATTATGCTGACCTTAATCTAAAGGCATTTAAGGCATTAGTTTGGATTTTTAAGCAAAGGTAGAATTTGGCCCATTTTAGCACATTAAAATAAACTGATCCACAGCTTCTGTTCAAAGAATCAAAGATTAAACACAGTGTTGATGGCACTTTCTGTATTTCTACGTGCTTACCCCATTTGAACAGTTTACAATTCTAATTTATCCTTTCCGGTGCTACAAATTTCTAGGTTATTCACAGAAATATATCAAAGCTCAAGAAAGTGTAACAGATGCATCATATTGTTGCATAAGCTTATGCTTAAAAATACTAGCAAATAGCTGGGCTCTGCTCATTCCTTGGCTTGAAGCTAAAGCCTCTCGGATGGATCAGTTCTTCCATTTGTTGGAGTCCCAAGCTAGGAACCAGCCTGTGAATGTTGGGGGCTCATGCCCCTGCTTCACGATTACAATGGGCGTCCCCTTATCTCTTCCAGAAGGATCCGTTTCAATATAGCGTTTGGCTGAAACCAGAGAGGATATAAAACATGTAATATATAAGTCCATTCCTATAGTATAAAAAATACATTAAAAGCCCTAGTGAAAGAACCTATTACAGTATTCAATTACATTATTTCAGAAGCAATGAAATGATCAGGCAATTGCTGATTTCTCCCAGCTGCCAGTGAAGGAATTTTCCATGAGGTTAAAACAGAGGGACTGTTGAACAGGAAAAAGTATTTGCTCGTGTTGTGCAAATGCACAAGCTGTATTCCCATTTTTCGCATGTAAAAGCCAGTGTAGTTTTCTTTGACACCACAACATGACACCAGTACAGTTTGGAAACGCAGCTAGGTAATCCTAACTGCTCTAGGGAAATGTCCACAGAGACAGAGATTATGTGAACTTTCAGGGAGGTGCACTCCATGTAAGTTGTCTTCTTTCGTTCTACAATTGGAATTTCCTCCAAATTTAATGCAGTGAAGGGTGGCAATATAAGGACTTGAGGATATCTTGGCACTCCCTTGACTATATCTATTACTGTAGGGTGCGTGCAGCTCAGTAGGCACCTCCTTTTACATTCTTTCTGTTTTGAAGGCAGTTTCTTTTCATAGAGCTCTCCTATACACTCTTTAAAAAGCTCCGCAGCCTTCATAAACTTACAAAGAAAGACACAATGAGCTTTAAATCACATTTATAGGAGAAAATAATCTCCAGGATTAAATCCTGATAAGTTCAATAACCTTTTAGATACTGTAAACATAACTAGATTTCTTCTACATCATCTTTTTTTACTTCTTTAAGTACTATTGATCCTACTCTGCTCAGAATTCTGCCAAATTGATTTGATTTACCAGATTTAACGGATTCTTGTCGCTCAGTTTCATTAGCATCCTTTCCGATCCAGATAAAAACCTATAAGTGAAGGAAAGATTTAAGTCCCATGTTGTTATAAGGATGTTTTGTACAGCAGGCAAAGTACATATCGTTGATTCCACTAGGAAAAGGAATGCACACTTTGAAACGACTGCAGAGATACAGAGCTCTCACCACAATTGATGATTTTTTTTTCCATTGTCAGAGACTGTAGTTCTGTCCTCTAAAATCTCTTGCCACTGGAAGGCAAAACCTTTACACAGTCTGATGAAAGGAACTCTAATTACGTTTTGTTGGGATATCTTTTACAAGTTGCCAACAAAATTGCTCTTTAGATGCAATTAAACACATTAGAGCTGTCTCTGGTTTGAGTTCTGTGTGTATATCAACGCTTGTGCCCTGCGACTGATGCCTCCAAAGATAACTGCTAGATAACCCTCTGAATAACCCAAAATCCAGAGCCTTTCCCAGTATTCTTTTATGTCAAGGATCTTTCTGGAAACCAGCTACATTCCCCAGATTTCTTTCCTTCTTATGTGTGTCAGTATGTCCCAACCATTTTCCACACCCAGCTCTTCCACGCACCTTCCCCCATCACTCCTTCCCACATGGACCTTGGAAATTCTTTGTCATTTCCAAAAACCTCAGCCTTCTTTCCTTCAGAGTTAAGCTGGAGAAATAAAGCATGGGATCTCTGGCCTCCTCCGCCCTTCCCTCCAAGGGGAGAGGAAGGGTAGAAAGATATTCTGTGAGAAACAGATGTGCTTTCTGCACCTGCAGTTTGCCTGTTATCCGAAAACAATCCAAAAAGCTTTCAACATTGTCAGTTTTCAGTGAACCTGGGAAGATGATGGACATTGTTTCTGTCACCTTCCACCCAGTTCTTCTAGAAAAAAAAAAAAAATCTGTGTGTGTCTAGTGTTTGTCCCCTTCTCTAGGAAGATTTTTCATGGTTGCTGCCGATACATGGATTTTGTGGCTTCTGAATATCTTTTACGGAGTAATTTTTTTTTTTCTGAATTAATACATTTTAGCGATAAAGTCAAGAACATTATTGAGAGCCTTTCAGAATACTGCTGGGGCTTCTATCTTACAACCTCCATTGGTTTTAATAAGTGCTCGCTATTGTCTCACATTATGCTTGGAAATTCAATCATGTATGTTCACACTGGCACATCATACAGCTCAAAAACTATAGCTCTCTCTGGTATAATTTTGAGGAGACAAAACCTCTTCCATTCTCACAAAGATGATTTTTCTTCCCATCTTATGATCTAAGTGATTATAGAAAAAATTATTCTTGTTACCACAAAAAGCAGTGGTCAAGTACACAGCTTACCTGTTCCCAAGCATCCAGCAACATGACATCATCCTCAGCCAAATCATCCTGAGTGAACTCTCCTGGGACCTCCTCTATCTAAAAAATGGATTTTTTTTTTATTTTTTTTTTTTTTTTAAGATATTCTGATTTTGGACAGACCAAAGATTTTTTTTAAATGGGATAAGTCTAGAAGCTGGTATGCAATTCTTTTTGCTCCTAAAGAGTCAAGCCCCAAACTGTTTTGATGAATATGTCAAGGAAAGGAAAGGAATATGTCACCGAAAGGAAACAAATCACTTAATTATGTCTTATGATATCAGCTCTCAGTTTGTCAGAATTGCTAGGATATCCTTAGGAGAGGCAGGGGTTTACACTGTAATTGTGGCTACTGTAAGCTGGGACAGAGATCTGCCAGAAGGAGGGGACAGGGAAATTTCCATAGATCACCAGCTCACATTCATTAATAAGGAAACTGCTTTGGTTTGCTGTGGGTGAGCTCAGTAATGAAGTACACACCCAAGCAAACTGTACAGTCACTTCACAATGGGACATTACAGTAAACTAAGCCATCTAGGATTAGTCCTCAAAGGAAATGCAGAAATGGAGACTGCTTGCTTCTTCCAAGGATGTGCAGACAGGTAGGAAAGCAGTTTAATGCTATTCTGTATGAGAAGGAGAGTTAATAACGTAGGTAGTGACCGGCCCTCAGCTTTTAAAGGACTATCGGGGATTTGGCTATGCTTCATCATATAAGAGTGCTAAAGGGATGGTGAGCAGCTGGTGCTAAAGACATCCCTTTTCCCCACTCTGTGTTAGGGTGGCCAGAAAGTCAGAGTGATCTGACCTGCCTCTTCTGGTGACCTCTAGGGGTGGTGATTCTGTTACTAGAGAAATGCTACACAAAAAAATGAATTTCACTGAATTTGAAGAGAATTTAAAACAAAAGTGAAACAAGTGCATAGCTCCCAACAGACTACTGGAGAAAGGCTGGATCTATGACTGTATTTTACAGGAATGTTTTAGAAGCTTGTTATAAGAATACACTTTACTACTCTCATAAGATTTTAAAGTCCTTATTAAATGATGCTATTTGTTTTATCCCTTTCCAAATGAATAGGCTGTGCCTTAAGGAGACTGCAGAGATGGTAGCCAACCATGTCCCCTACCTAAAAAATCAGTGCATCCTTGCCAGACGGTGACACAGCGTTGCTCTCCCAGAATACAGTAAGTAATTAAGCCTGAATCACAGGCTTAATACCCAGTGCACACCTCTGGGTTTTTCTGCTATGGAAATAAGTTTTCTACCTACTTGAGTACAGGCCAGTGCCTTAAGAGGCATAATTACATGTCTTAAATTACTATGGAAAATTTCAGGCTGCTAGGGATTTTTGGCAAGGAACGTTTATTTTCCTTACCACTATCAAACATATAAGGGGGAAGGCACTGACATGCACTCAGTGAAATGATCGTAGTCTGTCAGTGCTCTGCAAGCATACAATTGATTTTGTCTGGGGAAATGCCTCATCTTTTTGCATCTGCAGGTCTCTACTCCTAGGCTGGAGCAGGCCCTGCATACAAACTTCTGCAATATTAATTCTTCTGTCCATCCTTTGTGTTTGGATTGATTTAGAGCACCAAACCTAAACTCTCTAGCTTTTGCCAAGCACAGCTAACTAAGCCAGATCCCCAAATTTATGTAATGTCTGCTGATTCCCAAAGGAAAATATACCTATATAATTAAACAGAGAGGCAAGTGTCCCTCATATACTCACAATAAATCTGCCAGTCTTATTAGAACAACCGTACAGGCGAGGGGGATGATCTTCAGCCTTTGTCAAGAGTTGTGAGGAAGTCTGGTATTTTTTTTTACCACCAAGTGCTTTCCAGAATTCCTCTGAAATAAACAATATATAATTTATTCAGCAGAGGTTTTCTGTTTTAGCTTGTTAGATACTGCTTCAAGAATCCCCAAACAATATCTTTTTGCTGTCTCAAAAATGGGTACACTTTCTTACAGTTCTTCCTGCAGTTGTCAAAATAACAATGAAGATAGAACTTCTAGATCCAGACAGAGCAATGCGTTATGTCTTCCTCCCCTTCTGGGCACTCGTGGTAAAGATAAAGAAAGGACTGCTTTCTTCTGCAGCTCCTGCTACTGGCTACTTCCAAGGCATCACACTGCTTGTGTATCAGCCAGTTCTGGATAGATCTCCACAGTAAAATGTCAGGTTGGATTTTTAAAGAGGCAGAGTGAGCATATGCATCTGCCTACAAAATATATATGATCACAAATCCTATTTAGGCTGTGTATCCATGCAGTGCTGTGTATTCTCAACGCTCTATTAGCAACCACGTGGCTTCATACTAACCTGGTTCCTGGCCTTCATTAATCTTAACAGTCTGGCATTTAAGAATGCTGGCAATGTATTGAGCCCCTTGTTCCTCTTCTTTGTTTGCTCCTTTTCCTACCCAGGTGTAGCCAGAGTTGTTTGGCAGTTTCAGAACAAAGACATCATTAGAGTTTAGAGACATTGCATCAACATCAACCTAGATTGAGAAATAAATTCTTTTATTCTTCATGTTTTCAATTAATTTTGCATGCTTATATAAAATGTGTACATGAATGTTGATCAGCATTTTCTTTCAATTTTTCCCTATTTTTGTAATGACAGAAGTTGGAGAAGAACTTCACTTAAAATAGGGAACTGACCTGAAGGACAAAACATAGGACTGTTTGTCAGTAAGAATGACAATTGCATAAGGGTTGCTGATTTCTTGTCTATTCTTTGTCAGCTGACACTGTTTGCTATACATTTTTTTATAGTTTCCTCTGAAACATGTGGATTGGTTTTAGCCAGTTAGTGATTAGATTTGCATTCCTACTACATAAGACTACCCAACAAGCTTAGCTGCAGTGGCTTGTGGCAGCTGTAACATTTTCCATGGGGAACAGTTGGTTTATTTACTTAGCAGGTGACCTTACCTCTGCAATCCTGGTAATGGCTGCCAGGTTCCTGCGGATCTGAAAGAGTCGTGTGGGTGGAGCAGGTTTCTGACCTTCCTTCTTGGATGTCCCATTCTTGTAGACAATAAGTGGTTTGTTTTTGAACAAGCTCAGTAAATGTGCAGGCTCTTTGCCTTGGCTGACTCGGATCTGTACATATGTAAAGAAATGCAATAAAAGAAACAAAAAGAAAGAGGTGTTTATTTTTGGTCTTTGTTGCATAGCACTGGGGATGTTAGCCAATAATGCTGAGAGTGTTAGCAAGAATGAGAAGTGGCAAGCTGAAAAGATCTAAAAATATAGTTCCAGACACATTAAAGTTAGAGCATTTGTGAGATTTTTTTTTTTTTGTCAATCATACTGACACAAAGACAAGATTTAAACTTCTAACATAATGTTTAGCTGATTAAAATGGCTGCTATCCTGCTATCTACTGTAATAAGAAAATGACTCAAAAAGAACTGTCATTTCACAGAGTTTCATCAAGTGACTTAAATCCCCTGAAAAACTGTCTTGGAAGTTCAGGTGCCCTGTATTAAAGCAGGAAAGAATGACTATTCATCCTATTCATTATTTCTATGTGTATTTTATGTGCAAGAAGATGAAAAAGTTGAGCATAAATCTATCTTAGAGGATAACATGGATGACAAAAACTAACTTTCTTTACAGATGCAAAACGTGTTACTGTAATATCAAAAAATTATATAAAATATAAAGAACGCTATAAAAAAATGACTATTTTTAGACTAATGTATGATAAAAGTTATCTGTATACAACCATTACTTCTTCCTTTATAATAGTACCACCTGCCACGAGGGAGGGCTGTGACTCCCTGCCTTTCACTCACAGAAAGTAAGGGGCTAAGAAGGGAATAAGATACGCTGTGTGGTCACGAGAGGAGAGTTGGGAGGCCGGGCCGTTTAGCCCTGCCCAGTGATGCTGGGGGCGGCTGGGGCGGGGGCACTGGGGAGGGGAGAGCTACAGCTGGGGAGCCCGCGCCGCGGGGAAGGGGGCAGGGCAGGGCAGGGCAGGGCAGGGTGCAGGGCAGCAGGTGCCTTTGCACATCTCACAGCTGGACAGACTGGTATAGTTGCCTGATAAGGACATCCTAGGGCACACACACGCCAAAATGCAGCAGGATTTTACAAATAGGAACACCTGCCCCACCCCCCCAAAAAACCTCAAGCAACAAAACCCCACCACCACCAAAAACTGCTGAGGGAAACATATTCCTCCAAGAGACATGGGACCGGCTTTTTAATAGTAATTTGTACTGTAGCGCCATCTAGTGACCACAAAATAATACGTTTAAATCAGTGCTGCTACAAACGTCGAGCACAGGTAGCCGTGTCAATGCATGCAAATACATACACGTCTGTGTGTACATACACAAACATATATATACACATATATACATTTCTAAATTCATTGCAGGCTTTTAAGTACTTTTAAGTATCATGTCCACTGCAGTGAGATCGATTTCCTTCAGCTTTAATAAAAAGGCTTTTAAAGCAGCTGTTAGTAGTAACATTAATATTACTTTTGTATTAGTATTGGGCTTAGGTATGAGGTGGGACCATACTGTGCTGAACTCTGTCCAAATATAGAACATGTGCTAGAAATATTTCAAGGAGTAATTACCTAGAAGTGTTCCAATCCTTCTTTAATATAATTTCAGTCATAAATCATAACTGATTAATAGCTAAAACTATGGTCTGCCATCTAAATTAACTGTACCTTCATGGGTGGGGAAAGGCATTTATTTTGATAATTAAGAAATGGGAAGCACAGAATTATCTCCTGCTGCCTAGAAAATCTCTGCCTGTCTTCCTAATCATCTTCCAGCTCTAGTCTTTCTGTGAAAAGAGATCTCTCACCTCTCCACCTACCAGCCACTCCTCACTACTGATGAAAGGAGAGCATACACCCTAGTCATCCTAGGACTGGCTTATCTCCTTACATCCTTTAGCTGCCACTGTCCTGCACCTTACCTTGCACAACCCTTACACAGCTTTCTCAGAGCTGCAAGCACTACGGGATCAGAAAACCCAAGTTACGTTCCTTATTAAAGCAGGGATAAGCCAGACCCTATGGCACAGTTCTGGCAGGCTCTCCTGTTCTAGCTGTCTTGCAGCTTTCATGTCTCCCAGTTTCGGCCCTCTTAAAAGTCGGGTGTCTTGTCTGGACTATACATCAGAGCTTCCTCCATAATCAAAAAGAGACAAGGGAGCTCACACAGGGCTATCACCTTGTCAGACACCTACTTTGAAGTGAGTTGCTCTGGGAGGATCTTATCGTTTGGTCTCCATTGCCCATGTATTGAGTTCATAAGGCTAGGCAGGACTGAAACCTAATTTTTAGACAGTGAAAGTCAAAGGAAAGAAAAAGTAGTTTTAGGTTGAGTTATATCTGTGTTCTTTGAGATATCTACATTCAGAAAATATGATTTAAATCGGAAGTCTCCAGTGGCTTTAAAAGGAGCCCATGGTGCTTAACTCCATACAGGTCATGAGTGGTTGACAGTTTCAGTCTTCAAATTCTACCTCCTCCTTCCAGTTCTCGTTGAAATTTGCATATATTGCATGCTTTGTCGAATTTTATTCAAAAGACACTAACCTGCACAGCCTGACCATTCAATAACCTATCCAGCTGAACAGTGAGAAATGCAGATGCAGTTAGTTCATCTTTTGTAGCATGGGCTCCTTGCCTGAGGAAGACAAGGAGAAAGGTGATGGTTACATCCGGTTTCAGAATAATCCAGAGCTTATACTACATGATACAAACTTGTGTTTACATGTGGTTCTACTCAAAAGGACATCAAGTCAGCATAAAATAATATCCACATGCTGGAAGTTTGTACAAAGCTGACCAAACACACCATGTGTAGATGATCTGCCCTTTGGGGTAAGTGTAGAGGATAATGTAGCAGTCACCACCAAAGAACTGTCCATACGTCTCAGGTCCCACGGGAATCCTGCCACTGCTTTCCACGCGCCAGATCTGGGGAAACAGAGAAATCAATGGAGAATGCTGAACTTTATCCCGAGACTTGTCAAGAAGCAATTTATAGCGTTATCCTTTGAGAGACCTTTGTTTCTGTTCCCAAGTCCCAAGTGTTATGGAATAAAATCAGGAAGGATTCTTCATGAAGTAGATACTTCATGAATAGTGGTGGCCTTCGCCCACCAAATGAATGAATAATGCCCATCAACAAGCCATTGCAGTACATTTTAATTTGTCTTGATGCTTTACTGCCAAATGATTGCTTCATAATTTATGTTTAATTTACTTTCTTAACATTTTAAGATGATAATATGTCATGATGGCACGACACTATGATTCATCACAGAACTATCTTATCAACTGGGAGAGGCACACTGTAGTCAGATAACACGCTGTCAGGCAGATTTCTTCCTGTTTGATTCACTACAGCCCAGTTCAGTGAGCAACTGCTCTCCAACAACATACTGCTGAAATGATACAGCAAAAAATACTTCAGATCTAAGATGCTTTTGCTCAAGCCTACAGACCACCACAAATAAGAGGTCAGAAACTCAAACCCACATCAATGGGACTGTAGGTATTTATCTGTCCTTTTTCTTCCAGAATCCCAACACTCAGATCTGTATTCAACAGGATGTGTTGGTACGATGCCAAACCAGTCCTGTGTAATCCAAAGATATTCCTGCAGTGGGATATGGATAAATCTAGAAAGACTGTAGAGTCAGTCATTTTATCTCTCGAAATTCAGGCTACCTGAGAGACACACTAAGAACAAAAGAAGCTCCTCTAGGAAGCAGACTGCATACATATACAAAGACACAGAACAAATTTCTGACTCCAAGGGCGAGTTTTCCAATTCCAGACTTCAAGCTGATGTGAGCTAGGAGGGTTTTTTTAGGCTGTCATATTTACAGTATGTCTTTAAGAAGTATTCTGTAGAAAAGGAATGTTTCTGCTGTTTGATTTCTATTGATGATTGGTATAACATCTTTCATAAGTGCCAAAAAACATGACCCAGCATACAGCCGACAAAGAGATTCACTTTCTACTTCCAAGTATCTTTTCTGACAATAAAGGTAACACTGCTGCTGAGGTAATGTTACTCTACACAACAGTGTAAATGGCAAACCAGAGTAGCAGCTTATCCTATAATATAATAAGATAGGTAGGTAGATTATAGGTTAACAAAACACAAAAATTACCTCTACTTTCCCTGAACCATCATCTACCATGTTATGTTGGGCAGCCATTTGTGGAGACTCATGTAACTTGGTAGCATCAAATTCAATCTGCTCAATTTTAGCCACTCTCTCTGTGACATACACTTTGCCAAAGCCATCACTTTGATCTTTATCTTTCCAGTCTTTGAAAAATTGTTTAAAAATTGGCGTTTCACCTCCTTCAGGAAGGACTTGGATCTGAAATGAAGCAAGACACATGAAATGGAAGGAAAATTTCGAACAGAAACTTCTGTACGATCTTTGCCCTTAAGTCTTATAAGCCCTCAGAAACATTTTTTCTTCTGATTTAAAAACAAAGCCTTAACCAAGTTCATGCTGTCCGGGTATCATCTCATAAATAGATCACACCTGTGTGTTGGCAGGATAATTCATCTGCTGTATGAATTGTTCAGCATTCTTCATGGCAGCTTTTCTCTCTTGTGGATTAGCATCTTTGCCTGGTTAAAACAGAAGAATAACAATACATGGGAAAGGACAATGAGCTCACAGATCCCTCAAAAACATGTCCTTGAGCCAGATTCTCTTCAACATTGCTCTTGCCTTAGTCTTGAACAAATGCTTGACATAGTGCGAGCTATAGATACTTGCAAAGTCAAATGGCTAAAAGAGTACCTGAGTGGCTTTGAGAAAAGTTAAAATAAAATAATTAAAAAAAAAAAGAAAATAGAGGGAAGAGGGAATTGTTTTTTTTTTTGTTTAGTCTGTGTGTTTCCATAAATAAACGCTGTTCGTAATATCTGCTTTGTTCAAGGTACAAGAATACCCTTGGGCTCATTTCTCTGAATCTTCCCTTGCCAGACTGCAATGTGGTAAATAAAGCTACTGTCCAGAACAGCCTTCACTTCTTCAGGCAGTGCCACAATCCTAGTAAAAGAAACTCCCACTTCTTCTGGCTGGGTTGTGCAATTTACTACTACCCTTCCCCAGCCACTGTTCAGCCTTGCTCAGTGTTAGACATCTCTGAAAGCCTCTGGGGGATGATGCAATGTATCAGGTTTGGGTCCCAGCTGGCTGTCAATGGTGACACTCCAAAGACTTCTTAGTCTAATAAGATGCTCTGGTAAACTATTCATTGCATTCCATTTTGAATGAGACTATTAGCAGAGTAATTCACACTCCTCAGCTTAGAGGTCTGACAATTTCCAGCAGAGATGATAACTGCAGCCTCCCAGTGATAGTGTGAGACTCACAGACTAATGGTTTTTTTCCACAGATTATTGTTACCAACAGCAGCAAAGGAAGAATGTAGAGAGAGGCACATATGGCCACATTCAAAAGGCCTGAAAGGTATTTTCTATTTTATGCCTGATCCTATTGGCTTAGTTCTTTTAGGAGCTGTCAGTCAGAGAGCGAAAACCAGGAATCAGGGGGTCAGGTAGATCTTAGGCCATCTGAGCACAATGCTCCCAAAATGCTCTCTTTTAAAGGATATTCCCCTAACTGCAAATGAAGCTTTCAAGCAAAATCCTTACAGTGCTTCCTGGACTGATTTCAGTGGTTTGACAAGTGCATTGGTTAATTATTTGCCCTTGCGCATAGTAAAAAGAAATGCAATAGCATAGAATAATTAATACATTGCCTCAGACAACAAGGGGAGATACTCAAGCACCGGATGCAATGGCAGTGTCCAGACATAATTCCCCAGTAGTAGTATTCTCCTGGGAAATGTTCAGTCAAAGCAATTGCAGACACTCCTACAAGCATTGATGATACCATAGAGAAATAATCATTGAAAAAAAGAAGCATCAAAGTATTTGCAAGCTTATATTTTTAATTGATGCCTGGAAACTCACTTTCCATTTCTCACCTCTGTGGAACAACATATGGAAATATAATATCTATCTTTTATCCAACATTCAGTGTCCAGATTTTGTCCCAGAAGACGAGGACTTGATGACAATGAACAGAGCTTGTGGAATTCTTTATGTTTGCTTTGAGACTTAGATAAGCATTTATGAACTGAGGCTTACAGATACCTCAAAACCAGACAGGATCCTTAGACAAGACTTGGGTCTTGAGGCCCTTACCCAAGTGAGCAACCCTTGTCCACTGATCACACCAAGAAAGAACCAAGTGCAGGGAATTGTGTCCAGCTAATATTAAATACTTGCTAGTGTCCCAAGGGTGTTGTGTCAACTCCTTAGTTATGTCTGTGTAGCTTCTGCATTTGCAACAGAAATGACCTCTTACCTTTCCAGACAAAGATCTTCCTTGCAGCACCATTGTCCAAAATGAAGCACTCCTCAGACAAAAGCATAGCCATGGAGAATGGGTTTTCCTCTGCTACCACAGACACCTTCATGGATCCACTTGCATCTGACACCTAAAAAAGCAATAATTTAAAATTTAGATCAGGACTGACTTTTACAAGTTAATTAATTTCTGTTCCCACAGTTTCTGTAAAAACCATGTGCCATTCCTATATAAGTGGCTGTATGAAATCTGTGTGCTGCTGGCAAGTAAGGTAAGCTAATGATTTTTTTTTTGTTTAATTTCATTTTACATCCAATAGAGGGAGATATAGTGTTACTTTTAGTGAGTTTGTTGGATCCTTGTCTCACAACTTCTTAAATCAGTTTCTCTCCCACTTCCAATTCTACTGATTATTTAGTGAACACCTCGCAGTTAAAAATCTGTATTTTATTTTGCTCAGCATGAACTGGTGGAGTCCCTAGGTTTCATTTTTCTGCTACCAAGCAACCTATGCTGAAGCCAAAGGTACACATAAATGCTGAAAAAGTGCATTTGAAATTATAATCAAATAGTCCTACACCGATATTAACATGTGAAATACCTACATTTATAACCTACAGTTCCTTAATTGGAAATTATCATATAAGACCTGTTGCAGAATCTATTTTGTAACCTCTACAAATACTGTAAGTTCATGTAGACCTTTATAACCTTTTAAAATTCACTCCTGCATGGCTGTTATTACTATTGTGGCTTCCAATTTTCTAGCAGTCTTTATTTCCTTTCATAATTACATATTAATTTTAAATACATCATTATACTGTATAGTACGGGAGCACAAAACAGAAATTACTACTGCTTACGACAAATAAAAATCAACTATTATACCTACTTTGAGGGCTCACCATAGCTCTGTCTCCTGACTTTGACACTCCCTGTCATATTGCAGCACATTCACTTTTAGCTAACCGGCTCCATTACCAGGACTCGTGTACTTAAAGGAGTTTATTAGATATCCACAGAATTTTCTGAGACTTCTTAGGATTCCAAAACTCACTGCAAGCACTTCCATCTTCTCTAGTATTGTCTTACTGCAATGGTCCTGACAATACAGGCAGGCTATCGCCTTCTCTTTTTTTTTTTTTTTTTCCTTTTTTTCTTTTTTTTTTCTTTTTTTTTTTTTCCTAAGACCCTGTTATAAAGATAAATATGTGCCAGATTTTTTGGCAAGAATGAAATAATTAATGGGACCTAAACACAGCACATAGACAACAAGGACTGAAAACGGCCCTATAACATGGATCACCTCACATAGGCTTCTTGTAAACCTGAGCCACACATATAGATAAGGGAAGGCAGGAGAGGCAGCTTCATCCTGCTGTGGTCTGTGGGATGCAGGAGCTGTGGAGCAAATGACTCATCCTCTCTCACACTTCACAGCAGCTTCAGGCTACTGTAGGTGGCACCTAAAAGGTCACACACACATCCAGTAGCACTTGGTGCTCTCAGAGTGTTGCCACTTGTTGACCAAACCCCTGTTGTTAAGTGAAAGTGGGGAAGGGAAGAAAGTAAATCGTATGCCAGTGAAAGACTCTTCTCTGTCACACAAAACAACTTTATTGCACGAGGCAGAGCAAAAAGTCCTGAAGAGAAAACTCCAGCTCTCAACACTAATGACAGCTTAAAAAAAAATACTATTTTTGCAGTGTTCAGGAGAAAGGAATCTTTATTGGGAGGTGGGAAGATGAAGTCTCTTCTAGATTTTAGTAAAAACATCCCCTTTTTCCAAATATCTTCTCACTTCTTCTCTTAAGTAGGAGAATATGAAAGAAAAAGGAGCTGTGGGGTGGGAAGAAGAAGAGCGAGAGCAAATACAGGCCTGGGAATAGTTTGCTTTTTCCAGAAAAAGCAAAACAAATATTTGTATATAGGTAATATACTATATTGTTAGTGTGAAGAATAAATTCCATGCCTAGTCTAGGGAAGACGAGTATACCTAGCATGACATGAGGAAAAATTGTAACTTCACTGAATATAAACGTAAAACTCCTACAGATTTAAATGGAGTAAATATTTATTCCAATTTATTTATAGGTAATTCTCCTGGCAGTGCTACTGTCCCAGTCAGTGTTAAGCCATTGCAAGTGAGGAAGGAGGAAAAGAGCATTGCAAAAGAAAGGAGTTTTGCATTCAATTTCCTTGGATTTAAATATAAAATACAACATAACTGTGCATCTCTTGAACTCTGCTAAGAATAATAAAATTATATGTGACTACTACAACTCTCACTGCTGTAATGAAGAAGACAGGAAACACAGTTTGATGTAAGACCAGATAATTCTTTGATCTGCACTGAGTGGTTCACAGGCCATGCTTAACTTGTTCTCTGACTAATCATAACTATACATCTTAGTTTTCTCTCAAATTACCGAGGCAGTCTTGATTGATAGCCTTTGAGAAACTCGTCCGATACATGCAGGTCAACTAACACAACTGCAGTGTAACTGAAGCCAGAACTCCACATATAAGGGCACTACGTACATGAATACTGTTGAGTGTACCTAGCTAAAAAATAAATAACTTACCATATACAGTTTAGCGCTTCTCCTGTTTGTAACATCAGCCAGTTCATCATCATCACCATCACTCTCGGGAAGCTCTGGCTTGCTCCCTAAAACCTGTACAACAGGGGAATAACAAATTCAACGCAGAGAGAAAGTAGGTTCTCTAGTAGAAACACCTAAACACTGTGATGTGTTGTTCCAGTAACTGATTAATTGGGGTCTTCAAATATAATGCAATCTAAATCCAAGCTCATGGATCACTTGTTCACAAACACATGGGTAAGTTTAAATAACTGTGTAAAATCCCCAGCAGCTTTAGATCTACATGCTGTCTTTCCTGCAGGCAAACTTGCTGGTTGTCTGTAGACTAGGATAGGAAATGATATAGAGAAAAAACCTTCAAAGGTTACATACACACACAGACATTCACAGAATAGAGAGGTTTATGTGATCCTGCTCTATGTGTGTGTTCGTACATGTCTGTCTTCCTCTTTTCTTCCCAGTAACTACTAAACTGTCAGCAAGTTAAGTCTCACAATTTTTGGAATGACATTACTCTTAAAATGTTTGACAATATTAAAGTTAAAGCAGACAAAGTGAACTATATGAGTTGAAATTATCTTTTAAAATATTTCAGTTGATACAAATCCAAAATATCAGATTATGAGTTCAAAAATTTTAAAAAATACAGATTCTTAATCCTGTTTTAAAGAGGGAAAAACAGGTAAGGTCTTGGAAAAGATTTATGGCATATAAAAAAAAATCCTGCTGTATCACCAGAATGTCAATTTTGAGACTGTGGTGTGTTTTCAGCAGAGTGGTTTTACATCATGGGTAATCTTATAGCAACTACCACTACAAGGAATTTACAGATGCTCATCAAGAATATGCTATAGTCAGGCAGTCATTATTAAATCCTAGTTACTCATTCTTAATGCTCTTTCCTTGCTGTTTCATATATGAACAGATCTAAGTGTTGCATACACAATTTTATGGATATCTATGAAATTATGTCCCAGAGTGAAGATATTGATATATCTGAGTAACTAAATATTAACATCAAGTACAAGGGCATTGCCCTTTTACTGACAAAGTGTATTTGCATATAACAGAGTAAATGTAAAAAATTTGCAAATATTTGATAAAAGGGAAGCCTGACAAAACATACAGCTGCAAATTGAAAAAAAATCACAATATATCCTGAATATTTAGCACAAACCTGCCATCTTCCTAGGTTTTCACACGAACCAGCAGCCTACACGCATGCTGTAAAGCGCCAAGAATAATGTTGTCTTTGTAATGCAAGGGTCAGAAAATTGCCAATTAACAGACACTGAATAGGTTTGAGGTTTTTAAAACATTTGACTTTCAGTGATGATTAAGAAGATAAAGAGTCTTGTTAATAAAACTTCCAGAAGTCCATACTCACTAGTTCTTTGCTTAATCAGGTATTTCCAGCAAAAACTACACACAAACCATAATTTCTGACACAGTTAAAGTCAGTGTTTTCCCTTGCTGTGTATACAGAATACTTGTGGCACCACAATTATTTTGCAGTTTTGTTGTAAGTTGCCTAAAGTGATATCGAATAAACTTCTGGGGCCAATTTTAAAGACCAATTTTTAAATTTTACTGGCTGCTTGGTGCAATTGCTAGCAGTGTGGAGCAGTTAGACTCTGCTGTGAACTGAGAGGCTGCTTCTGTCAAGATGGTTTCACAAACACTATCAGGCATTATTTAGCCTTTTTAAAAACTATTCAGAGCAGCACTCACATAGTTTTCAAAGACCCCTGTACAAGCAGAAGATTTTAAGTGCAGTTTATTATAATGTGTTGGTATCAAAACCAGAAGATAATATAAGGTTAAAATTACCTATGACGACACCAGTTATGAAGAGTTGCAATATACACTATGTATACTTAATACATGAAGTGATACAGTATGACATAAAAACAACTTATGTCACTCCCAACATGCATGAATTCCAGCCAGTTTGTCTTATAAACTGGAGGATGAGACAGATCAGGGAAGGAAAATTCTGTACCTTAACAGAAAGCAACTTACGCTGAAAACAACGTTAAGTTCTGTCCCAAAGAAATTCCTTCCAGAGAAGCTGTCTTCCTTTCCTCCTCCTAAGGCAAACTCCCTTGCTATGGCTGTGTCCACACTGAGCCACATAGATGCTTGGCTATGACGACTGATAATATTATCAATAAGATTATGAAGTGTGTATTGAACAACAGCTAACTGCTATGCTGGAATTGGATTGTATCATTACATGAGCACATGGCTGGCGGAGCCACAGCTCTCCAGGCCACCTCACCTTTATATAGATGATACTCATGTGAGGCATCAAAAAGAAAACAAATCGCGCCAGCTGAAGCTATAGTTAAATGCTCCTAAAGCTTTTCAGCAGAGTTCCTCAATAAAATAACTTAAATCAACAGTTTAAAGGATACTGACTCTTATAATATTTATTTATATTTACTCTTAGTTTAGAACAAGTACCATGGTAGTTACACACACGGGGCCTTGCTCGCGTAATTCTCCCTGTGCAGAGGCTGTTCCACTGGGTCTTCATGTCTTAGACCCAATGTACTGACAGCCCTAGACCGGTTCTTCTCGGCTGCTCTGAGGTTCAAGACCTTGACTCACAAACCTGCCAAGAATTCAGAACCACAGACCCACCCTACACGTATGAAAATATCAGTGCTCTTTCAGAGACACAGAACAGCCTAGACACATTTTCCTCTGGACATTCAACCACATTGGCAACTCCAAATCACACCTCTCATAAATACACAGGTGTACACACAGGTTTTGTAACAATTTTTTTTAAAAAAATTATTGTTATTATCATTAACTGCAGTAGAAATAACCTAAAGAATAATTTGGGGCCCTGAAAGCATACCCATGCCCCAGCTTCTTCATTCTTTGGGCTTAGCATCTTTCTTTGCAGCTGTTGATTTCCAAACCACAGAGACTCTTCATATTGCTTAATCTTATCTGCCATTGACAGATTAAGGTGTCAAACCACGCTTCCTTCTCTCTCTGATGCGTCACCACATGATGATGCTTATCCTCTCCCCACCACTGCTTCCTGCGTGCTGGTTTATCACAGTCCTGGAGAAAATGAAGAGCAACTCTGGGCTCAGTGAAGGTGCACACAGGCACCGTGCCAGTACTCTGCAGTAACCACCAGTGTGCACTTTCTAACCATGGGGTATATGTGAGGTTGTTTAACTGCTCCAGTCTTAATCTACTTCACAGCTATTTCAGAATAAGACAGGTCCACAGCTGGCTATGGCAAAGCCTACCTTGCTTTACGTGGCTGTAGCAAGTCAATCTGCATAAAAGTTTGAGGGTTTTAAGTTCTGTTAAAGCTTCATGTTGATCCTCTTTGGTTACTGGAAGAATCTCATAGTGGAAACCCAAAGAACATCATCTCCTCTACAACTGTCCAAGTTCACTCTTATCTTGTGGTAGATGCTATGTAGTTTATCCTGCCTCCCAAACCATAATCCCCTTTCATATTCTGATATGTACAAACTCTTCTCTGCAAATATCTGCACCCCCTTAAAGAAGGACAAATTACAGAGCCAAAGGTTTTATTGACAAGTGAAATTCTACTCCATTGCCCTTCAAGAATAGAAGAAAATCACAGACAAAAGGTTTCTAATCTGTAGGAATGTGACAAGGTAAATAATTTAAAATAAACCTATCAAAAGAAGAAATTTAGCAAACATTGTCTTCATAACTGGAGAAGCCAGCTCTGCATTATAAAATAGTTGATATTGATTTAATAGGAGCAAGAAGTTTGAGGAGTTCAGTGAGGCTGAAAATCTAACTACAAAACCAATTGTTGAAGAACACGTCAGGTGAAGGTTAATTAAGAGAGAAAAATGTTTTTGTACAGTTTAACTTGTGTACACTAGCACTCTGTTTGTGTTTCCTCTTACTATACACAGCTGGCTTAGGTTTCTGGGTCTGAAACTGAACTGATCCCAAGAGTCATATCTCAAAAACACTCAAATTCTCCTCTTTGTATGCTAGGAGAAATTTAAAGAAAAGTGAGACATTTACATAGCTTAAAGCTGGTTTGTGGGCCTGACATTTTCTTAATCAATGCTTCCAGAAAAAAATTGGTATTAGTAGCTCATCATTTATTTTCTTGCATGATCTAGCATAAGCAAGTACATCCTGCTCCCACAAACTCAAGGTACACGTGTAGGCTCTGACAAAGAATAAATCTTCTGTGCAGGACAATAGATCTGAACTCCAGACACAGTGTGAACTCACTGGTTTAGATTTTTAATAACCTTCAAAGCAGAAGAGACTATTACAAGGAATGTCTCTCTCAAATAAATAGTGCCTTAAATATCTACTCCAGTAGGCTGTGAAAGGAAAAAAAAAAAAAAACAGAGAAAGGAAAGGATAAACATGAGACTAGTAACCACCTGGCTGAGCGTGGGTACCAGCACAGACATACACCCTGAGGCTCATTGGGCAGAGGTGGCTTTAGGGCTTTGCTGCTTAAGTAACTGGTTACAGTTTCATTTCTAATCATTTTGGCTTACTTGTTCTCCTGTCAAAGCACAGCCACTGCAGAGGAAACTCTGGCCCAGACAAAAATTACTGTTGACATTGATCAGACTATGAATAGCCAAATACGCTTATTTCACTCGTTCTTGTAACTTGGAGTTCTTTCCAACAATCTGAGCAAATGTTTACAGTCTTACAAAAAATTACGCTCCTATCAGGAAAAAAACCCCTTTCCCTAAACTGCTCCTATGTAGCTAATAGAATTTCTGCCTGAAATTGCCTCTGAGTAGCAGTTCCAGCAATAACAGACATCATTACACGCTCATCATTACAGGCCTCACATCTGACTGACTCAAGACTGAAAATAAGATGGAAATAGCCAAATGTACTGAGAAGCAGATGCCGGATGTTTTACGCTAACAAACAGTTCTGGCACACTGTGACTTTTTTTTTTGGTTTTACCATGTAATTTATTGAAAGCACTTTCTGGCACTAAGGTCTAAATTGGATCTGAACGCACTCAGCTTGCTAGTAAATACCAAAACGTATCAGTTGCTCATAGCAGTTCTAATGCATAAATTATAGCCTATATTTTTAGCCAGTTTCTGTTGTCTCAGGAATTTCAAATGCAAATCATAATTTTATTCATGGCTCTACGCTTAACTTCCTAAAAATAGGGCATTAGGCTCTGGCAGCTTTTCATACAATATTTGCAACTTTGCATATCTGTCTGGGATAATGTCTCTATAAAGCCTTTACTGGTAGGATAACGATGTTCTAACATTAATTTTCCACTCTGTGAAACAGGCCATGGATAACACATTCACAAAAAAAAAAAAAAGTATCCATATCAGTCCTGAGAGTACAAATTTTGTTTTTTTTCAATAGTTTACCTGCAGGACAAAATAAGATACCTTCTGTCTTGCTGGGGTGGCACAGCTGGCAGTACCTAAGCTAGCTATTTATACTGAGATCAGGTGTGCATGACATGAGTTGAGGAAACCCCCAGCCTATGTTATCTTCAATTGTCTCCAAGATGAACAGTAAATCCACACTAAAGAAACCAGGATGGTGGATGGCAGAAGCTATGTAAATACAGCAGACTTTTTGTAACCCTTACTGCTGCTGAACATTGAGAACTGAGCTGTTTGGCCACCTGTCTAGCTACAGGATAATGAAAATAAGTAATTGTCCCTACTTCTTTTTTTCATTTATACTAATCCATTCTACCTCATTTTTTAATCTTACTTCTTTCTCACATCCTCCACTCATAGCAGCAGAAGTATCAGAAATGAGATCCAAAACCTGCAAGTGTTTGAGATGCCTGTTTTTTCTGCTTTACTGGGACATAGTTAGACACATACTCAAATGTCTGTAGGTTTGCAGATGTCAGTTTAAAAGCTTTGTGTATTAAAAAAAAAAAATCTTATGTGCTGCACAACAGTGCATGCTAATATGTTGGAAAATAATGGAAATAAATCAGTAACTAATGCCAACAGGGAGCCTCAGACACAAAGAGTGTTTATCTGTTAAAATCCATGAAACTGTCAGCTTTTTTTTTCCCCTGCCTCCACTTTTGCAGCAGGGCATTTGCAGTACCACCACACAGGCCAGTCCCGAGGGTGGATCATATCAATACTGCAGTAAAAGGAGGAGTATAGCAGGTACTCTGTGGAGCTTGAAACGGCAGGGAGTGAGCAGGAGGCAGCAGCAGGTGATTGGCAGCCAGCAACCCTGCTAGAAAAGTGTTCCCAGGTGATGTACAGCAGCTGGAGGGAGAAGCAGTCAGCTGTAATACATAGCAGCATCAGGGTGAGCAGAGGGAGCTGTAGCACTATCTATGAGATTGTAAGGTGGAAAAAGCTACTCAGAGCACTGAAGTATTTTCCCAGTGCACCACTGGCTGTGTTCACAAGCTCAGCATTTCCAGTCCCATACAGCCCAGGTATCCTCTCTGATACGAGGCCTCTTGCATCCAAGACAGAGCACAGATTTGGACTCTAATGTTTAAGACAGCTAACCAGAGTATTTTGATAGATTTTCTCTAAAGCCTCCTGGTGAAGTTTTAAAATAGTAAAATATTTATTAGGATAGAAAAAGAGAGAGACCAAGAATTTTTCTTTCACCTGGTTGTATAGGAGATACATTCTATTTACCTCTTTGAAAATAATTTCCTCCTGCTAGTTTACATGCCCTCCACTGATTTAAGTTCCTACACATCTCAAAATCTGTTTAAAGCAGACAATATATTCAAAGAGGCCATGATTTACAGTTCCTTCAAATTATAAATTGCACCATTAATTATTCCAATATTTAAAAACATCTTGTCATTTTATCTGCCTCTTATTTTTATAGGCAAAGCCAGGTACTATCAAAGTTGTAGGCATGTACATAAGCAAACAACCTGGCCCTAATAACCTGCTTTGCAGGAAATGCAGTGATTATATTTACATATTTCTTCAGCATCACACACTCATTGGTAATAGAAGTACTAAACTGATACCACCACACTGGGAGCAGTTTCTTCTATACAGCCGTTCTTCCCCCTTGTCCGGATGTTAGAGGACTTTTACTCCAGTGTTATATGTCCTGGGTAGGGAATAGCAGTCTGTGCAGACTCCTTGGGGGGGGGGAGGGGGAACACACAACACCCCAAAAACTCCAAAAAACCTCCCAAAACCTACAAAGTTTTCTTCCCCGAGCCCTTCCTGCTCTGCAGAACCTTCACTAAAGAAAATTCAAGGCAATATTGGGCAGCAATCCCTTCAGAGTTGCTCAGTCAGGGGCTGGGATGAGGCAGACTTGATGAAAAAGAAAAGAAAATTCCCTTTCAAGGTGTATTTGTCTTGGGGAGATGCTGGATTCCAAGAATCTCTGGGTCTTTTATATAGCAAGGCAACTCTACTCTTTCAGTTCTTCTCTATGAAATGCCCCCTGTTGCTAAAAAGAATGTGGAACTAACTGCTAACAACTTTCTTCTTTGGCCTTGTCTTATTAATTCTGTTCATTTAATAACTGAAAATTATAGTGGTTATTCATCAATAGATTTCTTGGTAGTCTAGCACAGAATGTAAAAAACTCCATTATAAACTCCATTAATATTCTGATATGCAGTTATAAGATTATAATTGACTAATGTGGTAACCCTGTAAGCACTACAACTGCCACAGAAGAAAACATAACAAAATAAGTGGTTTTCTCACCCATAAGAATGCAAATGAGACACGTTATAAATTAATTGCAAGCACTTCCAGACATTCATTAGGGTTTTAGAAATTCACTAAAATACCTAATACAGAAGCATCTTTCCTAGCATCAGAAATTAGCTTTTCAACCATATATTATTAGAGCTGTTCATAAATGATTTAGTTCATGCCTTGGAGTGTGATACGCCTAGACGCGTTCTGAAGTAAAAATTCTAATGCAAGCACTGAAATCTGTATTTAGAGACTTAATTAAAAGCCCCACTTTCAGATGTACTTGCCACTTACAGCTCCTATTCAGTTCCATGTCATTAAGTACCTGGCTTTAGGCAGCCAAGATTGAAGCCTGAAGAACATCATGGGTAACTCACAATGTTGCTGAAGAGTCCTCCTTACTGTGCTCTGCTGTATCCGGACAAAACCCCTGCTGACTTTGCACTTGGGCCTAAGGATAACACTGGGCCAAATGCTCAGCTGGTGCAAAGCAGCTAAACTATACTGAAGTCCAGGCCATTTGTCTGAGTACAGGTTGCATAATTGAGTACTTTAAATGCAAATTTGCATAAAGAAAAAGGACTGCCCTTGATGAAGGAGATACACCCAGTAATTAGAAAGAAAACAGGATGACTGGTTTTGACAGCTTGAAACCAGCTCCCTGCAGAGCAGGGGATTTGTACTTTGTATCCATGTTCATAGCCCATCATAAATTTTAATTAAGCAGTGTAATGATTAATAAACTTCCACTCCTCAAATCGGACAGATGTTACTGTGAAAGGTACACGAGCTTGTGTAGTATTTTTCCCCCTGGACTATTCAGAGTATGTATTCTACAAACTCTTATTCATTGTTCAAAATGTGAATACTCAAACTGTGTTCTTCCTAACACCTACATATATCCAAAACCATTCCAGTGAAGAAGTCTGTCTTCCTGAAAGGTAAATTTGACCCATAGTTTCAAAGCAGCCTGAGAAAGTTGTCAGTTCACCTGAGTAGCTAGTGCAACTACAGCTAGTAGTTTTACTATTTTCAGCTCATTAGTTTTCTTAAGTCTTTACGTGATCATGGAAATGTTAGCTACACAGTCAGACACCCAAGGAAAAGCTGAGTCCTTGCAATTGCGACTGGTACAATTTCCATTGTTCTCACACCCCTCTCCAAGCATTCATTTTCCTTTGTACACAACTGTTCAATACCACCTCTGCCTTGGGACTGAAATTCATTTCTAATATTTATTTCGTTATACTAATTTGGCTCACATATTACCAAAGCCACAAATAATTTGGCCTAATATGACTTGATTAAGGTATTTTCATATTGGGCATTTCCTTGCTAGTGAAAAGGTCAGGCTAGACCATAACAGTTACATGCAATTTACTGCTTTTGAACTCATAGCGTTTGAGTAAAAGTGTGTACAAGCTACACAATTAAACAATCATTTAATCCCTAACAAATGCCTGGAGTTTGTATTCATCAAGAGAAATTATCCCTCCCTTCTCCTCCACCACCCTCACCCCACTGTACCTCCATTCCTCTGTATACAAAACAAACAAACCTCTCCTTAGTATGACTTCACAACACAACCAAAAGCAAGGGATCACAAAGAAATGCAAATATTGTAAGAGCAGCAATAGCAATTTTTACTTTTACAGAGTTGTGATGGCAGATCCTACTCTTGCTGGCTCTGGGAAAAGAGCAGGTACCAAACCAGTGGGGCATGCATTGCTCTTCCAGCCTTATGCAATGACCCATGTGACAGGAACAGAGACTGCAGGAACCTGCCTAACTCCTTCCATGAAGCATGCCCTTGCACTGTCAAACCCATTTATGCTAGTTACAAGTCATAGCAAGTCTTAGTTTTTCCCAGCTACCTTACTGTGTTCCATGCTGCCCTTGGAAATTATCTTTGTTTTGTAGCAAATAATTTTTAGGGGGTTGAATTTAACATGGAAGGAGGGGGTGGTCCTGTTCTGTCCATATGTCCAAACATGTATCCAGCTAATTTAAGGTTTACTGGAGCTTGATATTGTGGTAATGTTTGCATTATTTGGGTCTCTAGAGAACAAGTCTTTGTAACTTGCATTTGCAATGGATACTTCTTACATTCTGTGCTCTTGAGATTTTATGCACACAACCAAGTTTGCATCATGTAGTGCTAACAGTTCCTTTCCAGTTAGAGAACTGGAAAGGCATTACAGGCTGTAATATGTCCAAACCATTCCCGTACCTTCATGTGCAGTACTCACACCACAGGCAACAACCATCACCGAACACAAGAACATTAAGGAATTCCCAGAATTAAGCATTTCTTAGGAGCTTGAAAGAAAAAGGAGGGGGGAGAATTCAGCTTCCTCAGTTTTATCCTCTCCAGAATTAGAGCAGAGATTCCAACTACAGTTAGAAAACTGTCTATCCTAAGCATGGCTACCTGTTACTGTGGCTGCACTTTGAGACCTCAGCAATCTCTTGGATATACAAACACCGTGCTGTGAGATCTCTGCTTATCACCGCACAAGCAGACAGAAGGACAAGCATCAGTGTCAGTGTAGCCAGCCCATGGGGGCTTCTGACAGGGCTAGGTTAGCTTTGAAACCGTATATTTAGTATTCCTTTCGGTTAACAAATAAAAAGAAGTGTTGTTAGTTCTAAACCTAATGTGGTCGCTCTAGAGCAACCAAACTGACTCAAGCATTGCTAAGACCTATTTTTTCAATTGGTCCCATGCAGCTGAAAAACTTCCTGTAACACAATTTGAATATTCAGGCCTAAGATTCAGTGGAATGAATAACTACTCAGCTGTTTAATTGTGAAAATCAGAGCAGAGTTGGCATATGCTGAATTTTACTATGGGCAGCTGCAACTGTGGAGATTGGTCACAGTTATGGAACAGCAACAGCAGCAACTTGTCCAAGTTTTTTTTAAATGTCCAAGGCAGCAACTCTATACAGTCCTGCTTATTAAAACCTGCCATACAGCACCTCACCTAAAGTGCAAACACAGAGGTGAAACCAGGCAGATTAAATATTTTTGATGTGCTTGCACAGAAAGTTTCTGTCTCATCTTCACAGTCAAAGAGTTCTATTGATTCTGCAGTATTTTAAGATATGACCTGTGCACCCACTGCATGTCTGAGCTTTCCAGACACATTGCATTTCCCTAGCGCAAGGGCAGGATGGTCACTGAATGTTCCCAAGTGACCCCTGATCACTACAGCAAATGAAAAAAGGGCTGGCTGCTGTCAAAACTACTCCCATACCCAGCTTGCAGCCCTCTCCTTTCTCAGGGCAAGCAAGTTGTATCTTGCCGGCCTGCCATAGTGATGCATCCAGCCATACACTGAGGCAGGTCTCTCCCATGGGCAAATTACTCAAGCAGTGCCAGAGTGTTGCTAGTTCTTGCTAAAAATGGTCGTCTGGAGCAGGAAACCACCCTTTTCAGACTAGTTCACCTCACCCGCAGTTCCCAACGGGAAAGTGGGCTGGCCAGGAAACACCACCCCAGCATGGCCACTGTTGGCTCTGCTAATCCCACAGCAGGACAAAAATCTGGCAGAATCAGCCTGTATCTTGCCTCAGTGGTGAGGTGTAGGCACAGCAGTCTTCCTTTACCACTTGGGAATCATGACTCTGCATTTACAGAGCAGGGATAAGATGACTGTTCGGCTCTGTGCCAGTACTGATGTTGTGTATGTCAGTCCCTGTCTCATGATCACTTTTCTAGTAGCACTGCATGAGCAAGTTAATCCACTGTTTCTGAAGTGATTTATTTCTAGGTCACAGGAGGGGAATTAATTCCTGACTATATGTCAGAGAAGATTTCCTAAAAATCTTATCCTGATTTCAGTGATATACCAGGTGACAAAATGAATGTTGAAAGTATATAATTTTTTTCACTAACCAACCTTTTCCTAAGAAAGCCAGAGATGGCATCCTTCCTGATGCAAGGGGCGAAACAAGCACAATGCTAGTTTTGGAGCAGTCAGCCTGGGCAAGTGCTACAGCAAGTTCGAGACAGTTTTGTGGCAGTGAGGAGATATCAAAATGAAGAACTCTGGGAAGCAGAAAAAATTTGAGCAGGGATAGGGATTAATAGTTTTTACATGTTTGTGAGGTTAACTCCCTTTTGGATTACAGAAGCATATTTCAGAGCTTGGACTGGGACAGCCAGAGTCCAGCTGCATACAGAGTTATGTGAGCAGCCCTTACAAAAGCAAGGCTGCCCAGCATAATGCATGCTAGAAGCTAGCTGGAATCAGGCTCGTTACAGTGATGGTAGTGACAAAAAACATGAACCTATTTGTATTGACCTACCCATTTTTCTTCGCTCTATATATTCACAATCCAAAAGGAAAAGCACAGGCTTCTTGATACACTGCTGAGCAAGTGAAGAGATTCCCTGATATACCACCACCACACTACAGGATCAAAATGCAACCTTGGGGTTTTTCCTGCTCTTAATCATGTGTCAAAGTTGCTACAAGCAACAAGGTTGCACGCAGCTGAAAGTCTGGCAAACAGATGCAGGGGTGAGGCTGACATATGCCTTCTGGTCATAGTCTGCTGCGGGGAGGAGGCAGCCACCCTCCTCACGGCCATCCCTGCAGCAGGCCCACATCCTTACTGCAGTGGCACCGCATCTGTATCTTAGTCAGAAAAGACGTGCAAAGTGCAGCTGTTCTGATCAATGCTCTCAACATAAGCTTAGCAGGAGCCCCGTGCAGAGCCTCAAGCAGTAACCCCAGGATGGGCTGGGCAATAGGAGGCTTCTGCCACAGTAATGTGCTGGCAGGTTCTTTCAGTGCCACCCAGCCACAGCCCACAGCAAGCTGCAACCTAATACTGTGATTCAAATAAGGAGTAGGAGGTTCGGCTCTAATTGTCGACCTGTGCTCTTTTCACAAAAGTTTTAAGTGTAAAATATGTACCACATCAGAGCTGATGTTAGAAGTCTGTACAAGGAAGTTAAAAGCCAGATAGAGAATCATATGGGTTTTTTCCTTTAAAAAATCTCTGGTGTGCTGAGTGCCACCTTCTCTGCTTCTGAGCACAGCCACATCTGTACTCACATTCACAGGCAAAAAAGTCTTTGCAAGTAGATGGACAGATCATCCAAAGGTGTCACCACAGCGAGCATGGTCAAGGGCTGGCAGCTCTGCACCTGGCATGCTTTGCTGCTAGGACAATAATTATAGTCCATGTGACAAAACCAAATGTAAACACCATAAAAAAATAATGACATACTTGCATGCACCATTAGCATTACTCCCTGAAGTTAACATTTTTATGACCCTGCTTCCCTCTTCCTTCTTCTAAAGAATGAATGGAAAAAGCTTAATTTAGCACACAAACATCAAGTGACAATGCTTTTATTAGTATGTGGCCTGCAACAACGCATCAGTGCTCCAAAAGCTCTGTAAACTGGGGATTTTTTTTCTTAATCTACTTTGATCAACTCAGTTATAAAATCTAAATTCTGTTTAAAGTAAATGGTTAAACTTTCTAAACATACAAGGAATTGGGCCACTAGGGTTATTAGAGGACAGGTGCACCAGAGTTTGTAGCAGAAGTGGTGATGCAAAGCAGTGTGCTTGGCCCCATGCAACTCCATGCAATTGGTGATGGAGCAGATAGCATGGTTCAGGTATGAGCTGTGTTAATTCAGTCACCCTAATAATTCCAAAAAGCAAACATTTGATTCTTGAAAAAACAAACATTCTCAGATGATTAATTATCTTAGACTCTACTGCCCAATAAATGTAAAACTGCTAGGATAAGGGGGAAAAAGAAGTATATACTGGCCTACCACAACTAAATCTGGCTTCATGGAGTCCTTAAAGAACATAAGGTTTGAGCCCAATCCTATTTAGTTCCTGAGATATAAAAACATTTTCTTCACGGCAATGCCAGTAACAGGTACACATATTACAATACCTCTATAAGCTGGTCTGGTTCACTTCCTTCTTCCACGGTAATTAATTTAGCTCTTCCATTTCGTTCATTGTCCCGAATGCCAATTGCAACTTGATTAGCCTTCAGCCGCTCGTATTTATTGCATGATGAGCCACACCACTGATAGATATCCTAAAACAATTAAAAGCACACACACATTAGCAACATGATTCAACACTTAAAAAAAAAAACCTATGATATTAATATTTTAGTCAATTATCTTACTGGATCTAAACCACCAGAACATCAGTGAAGCTACACCTTTAAGAAATACTTCCCAGAAGAGATTTGCTAAATCACCTAGATATTTGTAATATGCAATATATTCATGTAATGTAATTTAACATTCACTTGATAGGAGATTACTCAGTCTCAGAACAGTTAGTGTTTTGGTTTGACTGAGTTTTATCCCAAATACTGATGCATCTTCAGCTATCTAAAGAACCTGGAACTCCTAAGTTTGCTACTACAAATTGGTTTTTTTACATCTGGCAGTTTCTCTTCTATTCTGCTTCAGCAGTGCTGGTTCTCATCTGTGTCAAAAAACAAAGTAATTTCAAAATCTTAAGGAAAACCCTGACTATATCTGCTACTTAAAGGTAAAGTAAGATCTTTCAATCCAATTTTTTATTTGGTGATTTTTTGGTACATGATGATATTTATCAGGCATTCTGCTGCATCAAACCACAAGATCAGCTGAAGTACAAATGGATAACATTGTTGTTTTCAATAAACAAAGACAAGAGACATCTGTAAAAGCAGCACAGCAGCTATAATAAGCTGCTGTCACATGGGCACTCCACCTCATCGTGGCTGCCACCTTTACAAGGAGCTCCTTAGACACAAAGGCTTTTCCTGTTGATAAGCAAGTGCTGTGATGGCAGTAGCCCACTCCTCGATGTCATTTTATGGACCTTCAAGGCCTTTCTTTCATCTGGATGAATAGGTAGTGAACGGGTATGCCCTGCACATGACGTGGAAAGAGCAGTTCAACCAGACTGGAGCATATGCCCAAGGCAAATCTCAGGAAGGAGGCCCACCATAAACAACCGAAAACAGGTCACCTAATCCAGTCATACCACAGATGAAGGACCCTCAGTTTTGGCAAGTGCTGTTATTCATCCTGAGTGCAAAGCATTTCAGAATAAAGAATTTAGATTTCAGTCCTGATGAAAATTAATAAGAGGCAGAATATAAGCTGCAGAGCCACTAGAGGCTGAGCTGGAAAGAGCTAGTCAGAAGAAATTAATCAGCTTGGCAGGTTGCTTTTCCCTCCCTCCCTTCTTCTGGAAGAAAGTAATTTGATTCATCTTCACATGATTCTATCAAATAGCCCAATAGTGCAGCAATAGAGGCACACAGTCATTTTCAAATTTAAAAATCATTGCACTGGTTTGTGTTCATCTCCAATGCAAATAACAAGGACTTAATCAAAGCCCTCATTGAGCACATTACTGGGGCCTTAGTTTTACAATGTGTATACCACTGTATAAAACTTATACTTTGGATGAAAAACAGTTTACTTCCAAAAAATCTTTCTAAGCTATTTCTACTGACCACTATTGTTATTTAACAGTGCTTGAAATGGTGGCTTGAGACAAGCAAGAGATGAATTATAGCTTCTCAGTACTAGCAGCTGCAAGCTTTTAGAAAATAGCTAACCTTGATCCCATCTGCATGCAAAGCAGTGTGGATAACTGATATTTACTTTTCACCCACTCAGACAAAAAAGAAAACCAATACAAATTCAGTGATCTCACAGTCAAGTTTCCTTCCTTTCCCTTTGGAAGCATCCTTCAAGGACAAAGTTTTAAGCTTACGTCAGAATTACACAAGATTCCCAGAACTGGATCCCTTTCAACTTGCAGATGTTATGTGATGACAGCTGTGAAGTTTTCAGCTTGCCTTTACCAACCTGACTGTAGGCTTAAGACAAGAAAAAAAAGTCACTTGCTTCCAAATTCTAGTTTAAATACGGTCAGCTTAATAAGTATCCAGAATATGGAGACATACTTGGATTCAGGTCTGAACCTTATCTTACATCTGACTTCTGACGTTTCCACAGGAAAAAACCAACGAAGCAAAAAAATAAATATCTGTGCATACTCAGAGGAAAATAATTTTATAAATAATTAAGTTAAGAGTAAACATTTTAATTCGATCAAGTTTTTAATATAGTTATTATAGCCATGCACTGCTTCAGCAATCTTCTCCCAAATTTTGGGAGACTAGTTTCTAAAAAAAGACTCCTTTAGTTTCTGAGAATTCCAGCACTCAGACTTACTCATTCTCATCTTGGCCTGTCTCTTATTAATTGAGCTTATTTCAAATTATGTGACAAAACAGGATTCACTAGAGATATAGCAGCAATAAACAAGAATTCTTTATTTCCCATATTATATAGAAGCAGTAAGGAAGAGAAGACTACATATATAGACAATTAGCTGAAAACATCAGGCAGCTATTGCCTGATCTCAGTGTGCATGCTGCAATTCATGGAGATTACTCATTCAGAAAGGTTAAAAGTTCACTTGCATGTGTTAGCCTCCTCTTGGTCTTTTGGTAACTGGCCATCCAAACTTAAACAAGTAATCTCATCTACAAAATGAATAGTATTTACTGTACTGACCACAGAGGATATTGTGAGACTTAAAATTGTCACCGCAAATTACAAAGACCTTTACTTCTCTGAGAACAAATTCATATTTTCTTTTCTTAGCATCTCCTAAAGATCCCACTGCAAGTGTGCCCTGGCTACCCTGCATTCATAGCGTACTGTCCCACTACGTCTTCAGTCAGCAAGTGACTAAACTGAACTTTCCCACAGTATGCCAGCTCCACATCTAAAAATCTATAGTAATGGATTTCAGATTTTATTTGCAGACTTCATTATCATCCTTACAGGGTCCACATTCCTAAACAGCATAAATATTCCCACAAAATAACATGGCCTAAATACTTTCATTCTAAACTAAAATAAATACAAAATGCTGTTAGCTGGAACCTTGAGAAACCTTGTGTGGTAAAGTTTTCTCCTGCTAAAATCAGCAGCAGTATTTGAAAACATCCTTGATCTGGACTTCATGTGGAGGAGCCATACCATTCCTATAAGCTCCATTTTCCCTGGTTATTTAAAAAACAGTGATTTTAAAACCTACTTGATTCTTTTGAGCACTAGGAAATAAAGACAGCATTCTTTATTAAAACCCTGAAAGCTAAACTACACATACTGCGTAATTTAATAGAAGTGAGCAGACAAGTCATGAAAGTGTCCCAAAGTATATAAAATTTCACTGTATTTACTATGAGCACTAAAACACCGTAAGCATGCAGTGCTACAGGCCTTCAAGAGCCTTCTCTTCTGAAGTAAAATAATCTCAATTATTTTTAAACATATCTAATTCTGATGCCTCATGGAAGAAGTTAGAGCTGGGTATTCACAAGTTCATTTTTTCTGATAACTTACCCATTTCAATCTCTAGGCAGACTTTTTTTAAGAATTTAAAGTCAGAAAAAAGATATTTTTAAAAGTTAAAGCCAATTCTTGACAAGGCTAATATTTAGATCTGGATTTACCTGAAATACAGTCAGCGAGTAATCTAACCATGTCCAACAGACCGCTGAGCTTTTAGTTTGTATTTTATTATTCATGTATTTATTTTTAGATATATGTAAACTTAAAGTTCTCAATTAGGGCCATAATGTGGTATTTAGCCTTAGCTCAGTCAGTGCTTTCAGTTTGCTGTACTACACCTTCACTATTTTTAGGTTTGTTTTCCTAGCCCTATTTTGAATTGGCAGGCTGACAAAAAATGTTTCCATTAAAATGAAAATAGACTTCAAGTGTTCACTCCTCTCAAAAAAAGAGGAACTTCATTCACCAGTAATTCCTGTGCCAAGCCCAGGGGTTTTTTTCCACAAGTTTGTCACCCACAGTACTTGTTTATTTTTTTAATCTCTTTAACAGGGTTGGAGAGAGATGCCATGGAAGAGAGCTCTGCTGCTACCTGATATTAATAGTTGTTGATATCAATATACTTGTTGGATCACAGTGGGACAATCAGCAGCTAAAGGTGAGAAAGTGTTATCATGAATAATCACAATGACCACCCTAGAGTTCCTGAGGGAGGTCAGGAAGGCAAACTAGGTCTTGTGCCATGCACACTGTGGTCATAGCAAGGTCTCCCCTCATCTGCACGTTTTGGGGGATGCAATTTGGTCTTCTAGTTATTGAGTAGCAGAACTCACTGCTTTTATTGTGGATAGCTTCTAGCCTGCAGAGTGACCTAGAGCAGGTCACATGAGATTTCTATAGCACATAAAAAATGAAACACTTGGCTTCTTGACAGAAGTGTGTGGCACCATGGTTATGTATAGCTTGTGTAACTCTTACTCAAGTACCTTGGCACTTTTCTCTATAGGAGAGGGATTGTGCAAGTACAACCTCCTGCCTTCCTGCTCCAGCCCCAAATGGCATGTAGAGCAAGAGAAGAAAAATAAACAAAAAAATTTGCTTATTTCAAAAATAACATAGAAACAAGTTTTCCTTTCTGACACATAGCTGCCTCTGTATTCAACTGGCAGCCTGCTTAGTTTGGAGCCAAATGAAAATAAACTCCATGTCCTGGTGTCTTTTCTATGACTCTTGGCCAGAACTATGAAAGCAAAACCAAGAAGCTTAAATCTGTGAAGAACTCAACATTTTGTTCCAGTTACAAACGTCCTGAACATAAAATATGTTTTAATCCTCTATCTTTGTTGAAGTACCTATTAATTTCCAGATCCATACTTCAACTGCTGATTTGCATTCTCTTACACAGAGACATTAAAAAGCTGAACAAGTTAAATAGGTTTCAAATCTATTTGAAGCACATTCATTGCAAAACTTCAATTTTGGTAGGAAATAACAGTGAAATGTTTAAGCAATTAAGTCTCACTAATATTCAAATATTAAGGGGAATTTTTAAGCCAAGTATCTTAAGCTGGTGTACCTTTATTCTTTATTTTTAGGCCCTGAAGCACCCTAAAGCTGTCCACCTTCACCTGCATCTACACCAGAACATGCTCCCAGAGTGTAATTGCACCTCAATTAAAAAAAAAATTACCACTTTTAACTAAGAGACAGCTAAATCTATAGTGTGCATAGTGTCACGTCAACATAACTTAGTTTGTGGTGCCTTAATATGTCAGTCAGGATGTCTTCTGTTCCTCTAAACCACAACATCACATACAGAGATAGCTACGAAGCAGAGCGACTTCAGAGAAAAAGAGACCTTCAGCTAACTTCACTCGTGAAAACAACATGCCACATTCTCTTTACCTCCACAAGTCACACAAAAGGGCTAAAAACAAGAAAAGGTTTGTAAAGTTATTACTGTCTTAAGTCCTGTCCTCTCCTCTCTTAGGCTTAGCTGCTGTCATTTATTAACAGAATCAGATCAAAGCCCAGGCAAATCACCACATCAGACAGCTGCTGTAGTGGTTTTAAAGTGGATAGGTAGCAGAATGGCTAATGAGGCTTGTAAAGACAGGTGAGTCCAGGAGGAGAGGAGCTGTGGTGTATAAGTGCCCTAAGGAGCCTCCATTCCTAATGCTCATGCGTGACTGAACCCAATATATCACTTCTTAAGGGAAGCAGGAAAAAAATGTAGCAAAGCTAGAGGCAATTTGAACATGCATGAATATTGGCAAAACTTTTATACCTTATCATGCTCCTAATTTGTATCAAAACAATTAGCATGCACTTAGAGACTCTATTCTCTTCACAGTCATCAATAAACAGATGTTCTGATAAGGCAAGAGTTCATTTTAGTTGAAAGTGTTCTTTGAAGTCTAGTCTCTTAAATTAAACATATTTAAAGGAAAAATGCCAATACCAAATATAAATAGACTTGGAACTGCAAACAGAAATGCTTCCAGTGCCTTAAGTTCTCAATAAAAGTACTGGTAAAACAAAGAAAAGTTTTTGGGGAACTAAACTGAGCCCTAACGCAAGAGTGTGAAGCTTTAGGAAAAAAAGTGATAAATCAAAAAAACAAAGTCTAAATGGTGGGGAAAAATAACTAAAGAGTAAGAATACAAGTGACTAGGATACAGCATTTGTTAGTCCACCAACATTCATTTTTTTTTTAGGAACTGACATACATATTAAGAAGGATGTTTGTATTGAACTAGGTTAATATCGGCTTCTGCAGGTGTTTTTCTCCTTAAGTTATTCAGGGTTTTTTCCTTTCTTGACTGTTGAATTCTTGATACAGGCAGAAAAAAAAAATAATTTTACATATTCATCAAATCTGCCTTCTACATTTGTTGAAATTGCAATACAGTGAACCATTCAAAGTTGTGGAGTTTTCGATAATCCAAAACAAACTGAATTCATTCAGCTAGAACACTGTTGAAGCCACCACGAGCCTGGCCCTTTTATAATTATAATATTGTCTTTGTAGTCAGTCATGGAGTCTCCTATTTGATTCAATTGGAACAAATTATCAGAATAAAAGTAAGTTAGATGTACCACAGTCATACACTTACTACATTCAGTTTTCCCCTCACTCCTGTTTTCCTAGTGTATTCTGGGAATAGCTGTTGCTATACCACAGTCCATTAAAGGCTGAGTATTAGGTTATTCATTTTAAACAACAGCAGCTCAAGCAGCAAAACATACAGATTTCCTACAGCATTGGGAAGTAACCTAATTGAATCCTTGAGCATACATGTACATTCTGTCCACTTGAAGCTTTAGTGATGGTCTCTATTTCAGCTACTTTTCTGAATACAAGTAAAGGCAAGAGGAAGCTTTCCAGTCCATACAGTATGAAGGAAAACTACATAGATTGAATACTCTAATTGAAGTTGAGGGAAAAAAGGCTTAATATTTATTTTTCTCCATCTGAGGAATCTGGGACTATAACAATTTCCAGAATGCTGGAGTTTACTCTAATGGAGCTGTAAAACCAACAGGTACACAGATTTACAGAAAAATGAGATGCTTGCTCGCTAAGATACACTGCACATAGATATAACCACATTGTTAAGCTGTTAATAACTCCATAAAGTTAATAAAGAACTAAAGTAGTTCAGTTTTTCAAGCTCTGCTACTTTTTTGGCAACTCCCTCTTACAGCACAAGCAATAGTTTAACTCTCAGCTAGGGGAAACTGGGGAAGAGGTTAGTTGTAGGTGAGTGAAAAACATGGAAAAAGGACACAAATAAGCTAGTTAGTGCCAGGGACAGCAACCATAAACATATAGATATGAACTCCAATATGCAAGAATCTATTGTTCCTGTTTACACACAAACAGCAACTTTAATAAAGTGATTAATATGCTGATTGTGAACTTGTTTCTCTAAAGGAAGAGAAGCCAAGCCACTTAGACAGGGCAGGCAAGAAGGCAGGGATATAACAGAAGCAAGCAAAACAATTGTGCTTAAGGTTGCAATGTGATGCTGAATTACTTGCTTTATGATTATGACTATGCAGTGTATCTGTCCTCTTAGTTTTTCCTGTTAAAAAGCAGAAATATTTTTTGTAAACCTAATCTGATCTATAGCAAGTCAACAATTTGTATGAAAAGCAGCTGTCAAAAAAGCCAGCTTTTTACTTGCTGTGGTTTTTTATAATGTCTCTGGAAAAAAGTGTGTATGTTATTCACTGAATGGCATGATGATTAATCTTTTTCCTACCCTCCCATGGTCATTTTCTGTGCCCTCGTCTCCTCCTTGCTGTGTTGAGAATTTGTCTTATTGATGGAGGATGAAAGAGGGATGTGACTAAGAGAAGGTGACTAGAGGATGTGGTGATGCAGGGAGAGCTGAATCTAGAAGTAAAGGGGACAGCACAGAGCAAGTCCAGACACTATCGCCATCAAGAACTGCCATATCTGTCCTGATGCCTCTCAAGTGGGACACCAGGAAGAGCTGAGCATCCTCGAGCCAAAAAGACAGGATGGGAAGTGTGGCATAAGACCATGGCTTCTGGGAGGGCTTAAGGACAGGAGATGCCAGGACAGGATGTGCTAAGCAGCACCTTCACAGGGTAAGGTGAGCTTTACTCCAGTCCCATGCAAAGCCTTCTCAGCAACTGCCTTGCACTTGTCTGGCCTGCCCTTTCCCAAAGGCTCCCTTATAGGCAGACTTCCACGTTTATCAAGGAGGTGTCATGGAAGTCCCTGTACAAAAAAATATATAAAATATCATAAATCAGGGTCTGGCACCCCAGGTATCCTCCTGGATCACTCATTACACCAGAACATCAGTTTGGTGGTCACAGCACTCATGCTGTTGTTTTACAGAGGATTGGTTCAATAAAAGGTCTTTGCACATTACCACAGCTAATGCCACCTCTCATATCAAAGACAGTGTTTTCTCTGCCATCTGCATCTATTTTCTGTCCCAGCCTAGATTATTAAAAGGAAGCAATATAAGACCTAGCAGGATATCTGAAGTGCTGTAAATGTGGTTTAGTAACTATCTAGGTATGAGTTAACCAGCTCAACCTGAGTTATAAATATGTGAACCTAGCTGTAAATGCACACAAACACGTTTTTACTTAAGGTACTATCATCAGCAGGAGGGAAACCTGATTGACTTCAATAAATTTTATTGCCTATAATTATTACCTTTCTTAATTTTCCCTTATTTGTTCAAACCCCAGGTTTCAAATGCTGCTGTAATTGCACTCAGTGGGAAAACTGAAATGATTTTTCATTATATTCAGTAAGTGGCTTGATAAAATGTAACAAGAAATGGATCGCACAAGCAGTTTTGCAGTGACATGGAGACTGTCCTGGTTAGCTAAGAGACTGGGGAAAATGAGTCTTGGAAATTCATTTTATTTGACATGCTACAATAATTTGATATTAAAAGCATAGACCATAAGCTCATTTTATGCAATTACTGCCCATTATTCTCAGATGATGACTCAGTAGTGCCCTGCAATAAATCCCCAAACTCATGAGCAACCCTATTAAAGATTCATTTTATTTCAATTATAAAGTAATCTACCTAAGCAAGAATCCTTTTTTAATATTTTTTAAAATGTTCTCTAAATTCAATTAAGAGCTCCTGTGAAGACTCACCCATTTACATTGGACTGCTAGTCACGGAAAATTTCCATGTGAAATACAGTTATTTCAGGCTTGAAATACAGTTCTTCATAAAATTTGCTCAGGATTTCCACTGGGACTGTTTTCTACCACATCTATTTCTCTATAGCCACTTCACTAGACTTTCATATCTTCATCTTGAAGTATGTCACCCACAGACCCTTCCTGTGGTAGATAAAAAGGAGGGTTTACAAAACCTATGATGAAATGACTACAAATGTCTGGATGCTGAAACCCTTAACTTGTTAATACATCCAAGAAAACCCATCCCTCATGTATCACTGACATGGCAAGAACAAGAAGTGTTATCAGTCGTGATTTGACTGACATTTCCCATAGCATGCTAAAGAGGAGATCTAGATGTTGTTCACATCTGATCTTTCTTCCTGTAACGGCAACAGGATTACACTGCTGCTTGACATCTATCTTTTTAAACAGGAAATTAGAGTGAAGCTATACTAAAAAAAAAAAAAGGCTCACAATGTACATTCAGTATTAGAAATCAAGACTCTAAAGCCATATTCCACTTAAGTTACTTAGTGACAATGCTCTCCTCAAATCTCATCAAAATGAATGAACCCCAAGCTATACACATAACTATATACCCGTTGTATGTTTCAACAGTGCCACTGCCATGTCTGCAGTGTGACTTGAGTAGTTAAGTTGAACTGGCTAACTGTGGCACAAGTTAAATTCATGGAGTACAGTCAGTTCCACGGGGTGCCCATGGAAGGTTACCTCCAAATCAGTAAACTCAAGCCCTGTAACAGCCTGACTGGAAAAGCAACATTTTCTATCAACATTTAGTTCCAACTTTTTCATCTCCCTTGTGAAATGGAATAGATGAACTGTGAACGGGAATAGACAATTTGAGTCTTCTATGCATACCAAAGTGACATTGAGAGACAGCTGTGTGGATAACTAATCACTTGTCTATTTCAGATGATCAGACAACGGTGCCATAAAAGAAATGTGATAATCTTAGGAAAACACTCGTCGTTTCTCCACTACCTGGAGGCTGCTGCGCATGACAAAATTACAGCAGGTATAGCTACCTGATACTAAAATCTCCAATTAATACACCAGAGATTGCTTTTCAGAAGAAACATCCAAACCTGTAAAATTAGTTCAAAAACGTTCCTTTTTTTTAAGTAGGTCGTGGAACTCCTCTGAAATCTTGCTGAAGTAACTGACCGCTTCCTTGTGAAGCACTAAAGTTAAAACCAACTGCAGCTGCTACCTTGCAGATAAGCTTTTTTCCTCTCATATGCTCTTAATTTTATATGTGTCTACATACCAGGCATGGGAATAATTTCAAACTGATAACTAGCATCTAACTACCACAGACTACATTCCATCTACTACTTTCAGTATTAAAAGTCTTAAAACGAATCCTAAGGCAATGTTATGTTCCAACCACCCTCCACTCCAGAGCAGTTTAAAACAAAAATGAGGAACAGTTTATCTGTGGTTTACAGCACAACACTTGACATGTGACAGTATTATAAGTCATCTGAAGCAAGAAAAATTATCTGTCTGCTTGCTTCTGCACTGTCTCTCACTTCCAGCAGAAAGCCTTGAAGCATGAGATTGCTTCTCAAGTGATTTCCTGAAATACTCAACTGGTTTTGTAACAATGTACGACAAGTTTATTATGACAACAGCTATTACTTTAGGGTGAATTGCCACAATCAAAGTTCTATGAATACGAAGTGCTCTTAAGAGGAAGGTCCAAGTCTGTGTTCTGCTCTGCATCCCAGCACTGATCTCTTTCGGCTGGTAGGCAGTGTCCTAGTCAGACAGGACTTATGGTGAACAGGTTAAGGTTCAAACACCAGTAGTAAAAACAATCCCTATGCCTTGAGAAGGAAAGAGAACCGCTTCCTCAAGGATAATCTACGCATACTTCAAAATATTTAAGGCAGTTTTGAACCTTCAAAGTGTTGTGACACTAAAACTGATCTTCTAAAGCAGATTCCTTCTGTAAGTTTGAGTGAGTGACAAAATTAGCTGTGCATTTTAGGGGTTGATTCAGACCTTCGAAAGGATGCTGCATGTCTTACTTTTCGATGTATTTGCTCTAGGAAATACTTACAGTTCCGAGGTCAATAATGAAACAATCGCCTCTGTTGAAGCTGGTCCAAGCCAGGGGAACTTCTGTGGCTCTTACAACTCTCCGGCCCTTGACATGCAGAAGCCTCTGAGCACTCAGATCATTAGTAACAACATGATTAAATCCAGAGGCAACACCACCTGCCTGAATACAACAAAACAACAAGCCAGCAACCTTTATTTCAGTTTGATTTCTGCAAGTGCACCTTTTTGCTACAGCTGAGGAAGTAGCAGGGGGGAAAAAAGTTTATGCAGTGAAAAGCTAGCCAAAATATACTGTTTAACAGTGCTGACTACAGGCCAACAGACTTGGGAAACACTGCTGCTGAACTCAGGTGTGAGTCTATACCCAAGGGAGCAGACACCACTCAGCTTCAACGGGTTTTCACATGAACGTGGGATTTACCACACTTTTGCTGCATCACCCAGAGGATAAGGTAATGCTGAACCACACTCTCAGGACAAAAATTAGTAGGTTGTCAAACAAGGACTAAGGGAAAGCAGAAGAATATGCAGCTCCTGTAGTAGTTTTCATAACTTCCTTATATTCAGAAGTCTGGATGGTGTTAGTGCCTGGTTAGGTGTAAAGGGAAGAGTCATTCCACAGCAGCTCTGTAGTTTTCTGAAAGGAGTATCTGCAACTTAGGAAGCAACCAAGCAAAGAACATTAAACTAGAGGAAGTGAGACCAAACTATTGATTTACAATCTAAAGTGCAAGTTTAAGCCTAACTTGTTCCTGTAAACTACCTCAGCTGTCTGGCTCTGTGAGGCAGCACTCTGTACTCCTCCAGGAGACGCAGATCTTCAGTTAGAATAGAAAGACTCTCAAAATTACAAAGAAAAAAAAATTTAAAAGTGTGGGCAGGTCACTGACAAGCTCTTAACTCTAGCTGAGTTAAAAGCTTCAAATGGTTTGTGTAGACTGTGACAAGTTACAGACCTCCATAATGGGAAAAAATCTGACTGAGCAATGGCTCCCAGAGCTCTTACTACAAGGAGATTCTCAGGAGATACATCACTTTTGTCTTAAAAAGCAGATTTTAAAAAAAAATTCCTTCCAAAGATTCTGCTTCTGGAAAAAAACATAACAAGGAGGATGACATCACAGCTTTTTAAAACAAAATTTTCATGAAAAGTATTTGGGAGGTTTTTTTACCTACCTCAGAGAAAAAAAAACTGCAGTAAGACTGTGAAAGCACCATTTTTAGACTAAAGTGAGGTTTTGGTCTTTTCCACTCTGCTCATGCTTTTAACCACTTAAGAACATTGGGTTCTGGATTTGAACAAAATTATTCAGTCTACAACAGAGATATGGTATCTGTGAAATTTACTGCCTCCAAAACAGAGTCCCTACTGTGAGCACTCAGACACACAAGTATGAAGTCTCAGTATAGCTTTATTTGGAGGTAGGGGATAAATCATTGGGACAGGTTTTCAGTTATCGGGAGACACGCTGGAAAAAAACTGTTGCTTTCTGTAAAAGTGCTGGGACTCCTATAGAGTAAAATAGATAGTCCAGATATAAACCCACTCCATATAAACAACTTTTAAAATTTCAGTAACAAATACAAGCAAAAGATTTTATTTTACTTGGGGAAAAACATTGCATACATTTTTAGAATACATTTTGACAACTGGCTCTTTACCTTGTATTTAATTCCTCCTTTGAAGTAGCTCACAAACTCAGTAGACTCATATCCTTGAATTTCTCTACTCTGCACAGGCTTTCCTCCTAAATAGTCATCCAGTTGAACAGCAAAGATAGCTACTGCTGTGCTTTCATCCTGGGTACATTCCTTCCCTGAAATGAAATTAAATATTATGTCTACAGAGCACTAATACCACTTCATGTTCTGTTGGAGAAAATGTTTCTGTTGCAATCAGGCACCGTCTTCAGCAGGTTCTACAGCCCATGTATATGTTGCAACGAAGCACTACACCGTAACTTTGTTCATCACCAAAAGCACAACCACCCAGACCATTTCCTAACTACTTGTCGAACTGCAATAAAGCATTTTAATTAAGGAAGTTTAGCATGACAAGTGTCTACAGTAATGATTTTTGGACTTTGAGTTGAAGTGCAAAGACCAAGGAAGGTCATATCAGAGGACTGATTAGATGGTAAATCATACATTTATGCTAAAAGCAAACTGCCAAGCCATAAAGTTCAAATAATTGAAGAACAGTTCTATTGACACTATAACACAAGCAAAGGGTATTGTGCTTAGGTATCTTCTATTAGGTTGCCTGGTACAGCTGGGAGGAAAAAAAAAAGCAGCTTTGGGGCTCAGATACTTGCTTGATGAGGTCATGCTGTTTCGTACCTTTCAGATTAGCCTCTTCACAGGACTGTGGCAAAGTGGCCTCCTTAACTAGTTAGTGTATTGATGGCCTAATTGCACTGCAAAGCAGGCTGTATATTAAAACAAAACTTTTAGCATGGGCCCATACCTTTTCAATTAGCATTTTCAGCAGTTTTGAACATTTCAAGAAAATCACAAAAAATATTATAGAGCTCAAGAAAGTCCAGAGATGGCTCTCAGCAACTGGGGAAAGAGAAGTGTGTAGTGAGGGTTTGGTGTCAACTCAGTGTAATGAGTCATTGGTGTCACAGAAAGCTTGTCAGTAAGGCATTAGAAAGAATAACACATGGGAGATGAGGGACAGGGATGCCTAACAGCATCACTGACCTAGCTCCTTTCCTGGGGAGAATGAACATCTGTTTCACAGCCCAGCAGGGCAAATGCCACAAAGACAACTCCTCTTCACCCACCAACTGCACTTCTCTCAGAAGCAGTGGCACCACTACCACCACCATAGCTTTTGTGGGGACAGAGGTGCAATGAAAGCTTCCAGAAATGTAACAATGAAAGCAGGGAAGAGATCCAAAGAATAATGGAGAACAGGGAAGAGAAGTGCCTACCCCCAAAAAAGGTAAAAAATCATTACTGAAAGCAAGATATAACATAAGACCTTTGGGGGGGGTGGGGGTGTATGGATGAAAAATCTCCATCACTCAATAACAGTAGAACTTGCTATATGGCAGCATGCTTCCTTAAATCTGGGCACCATCTTAAAGTTGGGGGTAAACTTTTAGGTGTTGCTGGGTTTTTCAGTTTTTTTTTTTTTTCCATTTGGTGTTTTCTTGTTTTGCCTTTTTTTGTGGGGTGGGGTGGGTCTAAAGGGTTATTCTTGTCCATCAGGATTAGATCCTTCAGATTTATCGCTTGCAGTTACACAACAGGGTTCAGGGCTGAAGAACACTGGTTTTGGAACAGCTGCTGTGCAATAAAATACTCTGTTTAAAAACACCCCACAAAAACAAATAAATGAGCATCAATCCAAGTGTAGATTATTCAAGTTTCTATGAAAAACAGATTTAGTTTACAGTCTGAGGCACAAACAGCTATAAATAAGCCAGAGTATAAAGGAAAAAAAGACCATTTTTACCAAACCAGATCCTGGTTCACACTGATAGGTCTTATCACTTAATCTCTGGGGACAAGGGTTAAAAAATAGTTAAAAACCATCACATACGATTTTTTTAAAGATACTAAGTGAGGTATAGCCAATCTTGTTGCCACAAGTAGCCTCACATTGACATAGTACATGCTGTTTCCACTAGTGATATCTTCAACTCAAGACAGCTCCCTTAGAATTAGTAGTTTAGCTACTAAGATACCCCTCAAGTGACCGTGCAGATAGAGCCACGATCTCTGAGCAAAGTTGAAAATAGATACAGCTACCACAACACAGATCCACATTCATTGCTTGGCCAGGCCAGCATCATTGTGGCACCTGAGTTAGTTTGTTCGGAAATTATCTGACCTGGACAGCACTTCATTACATGTGAGACATTTGATAAAACACTGGCTTTCACACAGGAAGCTTCAAGCCAACAGAACAACCATTAGGTCACTAACTCCAGGATGCCAGTCACCACACAAGACTGCCAGCACATCATGATCTCAGATCATCATCCCATGGTCCAAACCTTCTAGCCCCTTCGGTGTGACCAAGCAAGGTATTATGAGGAAGTTTGTCACTATATAATACAAAAATGCAATGCTTTGCTTTTATTCTCAATTTGGGGTCTTTTTCAGTGAAGTCAGAATCTGTTTAGACTCAAATTCACCACGTGAGGCCCCCACAACACATGCCACAGATGACAGGCAGGAGTAGGACTGTGACATCTGTGGCAAGGCCCTTGTAAGTATCTCAGCCCGAAGTCTGTAGGGTTTCCACCAATCATAAGGGTTCTTTCCATCCCAAAGAGTGACTAATAATGACTGTTGTAACTGTTCAGCAATGGCTTATGGGATCTCTTCAGAAAGACCCTGCTAACGTCTTCTTGGCCCACAGATTATACAGCTTTTGCTCTTGAGGGAAAGGTTTGGTGGACATAACAGTGGTGAGAATCAGTCAGCAAAAATACCAAAATGATTCAAACTCTTCCCTTGGGTGTGCATTTCCCCACACACCTTGTATGAAGTTTTGGTCTCCTGTTGCTATTAAGCTTGCAGCAGTGTTTGAATATCTCCACCCCACTAGTTGAGTATATTGTAAGCAGGAAGGGATTTCCCAGCAGTTAGCTATGCTGCTGCCAGCATACCAGGTGCATAAGAACAATGTGCCCAGATTACCTGAAGCTATTTACAATATCTGGATATCACCACATCAGCACAAGATGTGCATCAGCGTGTATAAGTAAAGGTGTCTAGCCAACAAAGAGGTTTTAATTAGTGCAAATGTCAGCTACTGTTCTGACTTCACGTCCAGTTACAAAAAGCCTTTGCATCTTTTCCTGGGTAGTGTCTATCATACTTTAAGTACTACATAAATAGTTCTAACTATGTTAACAAAGGTTGAAATGGCCAAACCCTGCTATAAACCAGCAGTACTGTTGACATAAGAAAATGTGCCAGACATTAATTTACATTGCCATCTATGATTATGCTCGTCAGAGACGCTATCCCGCACGCCAGCTGGGTAACTTGTAATACATGCAAAGCTAAACAAGCTTAAAATAAACCTAGCTTTCTCCGCTATTCTTTTTCAATGCACCCAAAAGTACAATAAGAACCACAGCAACTCAGATATGTGTTAATACACACTGAAGAGTCTTCATGTATGTTCACCTATAATCACAAACCTGATGCTGAAACAAGAACAAAGTAACAGATTTCAGACAGCTGCAGCAACCAACCTGGTCGGATGACTTAGTGACCAGACAAGGAAGTCTCAAGACATCTCCAGAAGAATAGGAAGTAGCTTAAAAAGACATCCTTATGGCAGACTTCTATTTTGCTGTAAACACTGCTAGTCAAAATTGAAGGCAAAACACATCAGCCCAATTCCAGTGTTCCCAGTTGCTTCAGGATAGGCTTTATTAGGCTATCAGACTGATATTAAAGAGAAGAGGTTTAACAGAATACCTAGTGACATTGATTCCCATCTCTGTATCATCAGAAATCTAAATTAATCCAGCTGGAAAAGGCAACATCTGGACACAAAATAGTGCAACAACACCACAAGGAGATGGCAGAGATGAAATTTTGGTCCCAGTGAGAAAAAAACAAAAACAAACAGCAAACCACAAGAAAACTCTTCATCTGGATGAAGGCAGGCTCTCACTCGTGACTGTTAGTTGGATGCAGCCAAGACTGCAATTTAACTCTTCAGCACTTTTCCAAACTAACATCCCAAAGCAATCAAGTATTCACCGTTCAATCATACCCCACTTTCTCATTCCCAGAGCCCCACAGCACAGAAAAACAGAATGACCTGAGCTGGAAGGGACCCACAAGGATCATAAGTCCAACTCCTATCCTATGCACTTACGCATCTTATGCACAGGACAACCCCAAAATCCACGCTATGTGTCTGAGGGCATGCTTAATGCTTCTGGAAAATTGTTAGGCTTGGCCGCGTAACTGCTTCCCTGGGGATCTGTCCCAGTGCTCCATCACCAGCTGGGTGAGGAACCTTTCAGAAGCAGTGAGGTCTGGCATCACTCAGATCCCTCGCTGTAGCCCTGCTTCTATAACCTAAGCACCTTAACCTGGAAGCTGCACTCTGGCATCGCTCGGGCACCACTCTGCGAACAGGAAAAGAAGTGAAAATTCAGCTCCCGACCCCCTGGAGCCCCGCGAAGCCGCCAGAAACCTGCCGGGCAGGGCGGCTGTCGCCCCCCGCCGCGCCGCCTACCGAGCCAGTAGTGGAGGCGGTGGGCGGCGGCGGCCCCGCGGCGCTCCGTGTGCAGCACAAGGTACGCGTCCCCCACGAAGAAGTCGCCGTGCCGGCTGGGGGGCACCTCCACCAGCTCCAGCCGCTCGACGCGCCAGACCTGCAGCCCGCTCTGCTGCCCAGCCGCGGCGAAAGCCGGCGGGACTCGATCGGGGACCATAGCGAGGAACAGCAAGACCACACCGCCTGCCTCCCGCGGCGCCTTTATAGCGCTCGGCCCGGCCCCGGGGGCGGAGCGGCACCAGCCCCGCCCGCCTGCTCCGCCACCGCCGAGCCCGGCCGGGGGGGCGGCTGGTCCCCAGGGGGCCGCGGTGCGCTCCTGCCCTCCCCGGCTCCCGCTGGCGGCCCCGGTGCCGGCTGGCTGAGCTTTTGGTGATTTATTAGCTTTTATAGCACGCCTACAAAACTCACCCTGCCCCAAAGCCGTTGCAGAGGTGTTAGAAATAATCAGCATCCCTTTGCTGCAAACGGGTAGTTTTTCCCGATTCTAAAATGAGAAGGAAAAAAATAAAATCAAGAAAGCGGAGCACAACTGGCCTAGCCCAGTAGCAACGAGTGTTATAGTGTGGTGTGTTTTGCTTATGCAATTACCACATCTGCCTTGTTTTTATAAGCTGCTGATATCAGAATACAAATAGTTTGTACTTGCTGCTGGGCTCTTTCTACCCCAGGTTGGAATGGCAGAGCAAAGCTCTCATTCTCCAAACAGTAATTTAATTTTGTTTGTCTGTTATCACCATGAGCCTTTTTTGCAGGGGAGGGGGAATCGTCTATCTTTTTGAAGATTCCAGATGAAGCCTAGAACTATATAAAGTTACCTTTCTCAGAAAATGGAAAGCATTGTGACAGTATTTCTTTAACAGCATGCAACAACAACCCGAAAGAGTTAAACCCACTTCCTATTTATCCTTTCTAAATGATTGGTGTGGTCAGCCTGGCAGCTTGTTACAGCATGAAAATTATATCAAATCACTGCTTTCATCTGATATTGTTGGATGTTGATTCAGATAGGATGCAGATAGCTACAGCTCAAACTGTCAGTATATCAAAAGATACATTTCAAAGTGGGTTGTGTTTAGGTCCATTATCTTATCCACCTGGATTAATTTTGAGGTTAGTGATTTCCCTACTAGTTTGTTTTAGCAAATTTATACAAGCAGAGGGCAAGTATCCACCTGTGGATGGATGTGGGGTTTCCTCAGTGAGGAGGGAGAGGCACTGCTAAATGCAACAGAACAGTTGGAAAGCATCCCTCTGGCAAAAAGTTAAAAAAGCATCACATCTAAGGAGTCCTTTTAACTATTTTCACTGTCTTCTTTGCATACTGCCTGGTGTACAGTTCAACTATTGAGGGGAAAGATGCTGTTACACAATGTGTACCCACCACTACCTTCCATTTTGGTGAGCATCCTGTCATGAAGTTGCCAGACAAAGAGGTACAGGCATCATGAGCTCTATCTCCCATTGTTTAAAAATGGAACCTGTGAGTGCTGCATTGTCCAAGGTCCAGCTGGACATATTACAGCTCACCATCACCAGTTCACGGCCAAGCATTTTTATCTCTCATTCTACCAGGGCTGAGGACTCAGTAAGACTGAGACTGCTTGCCAAAGCACTATGCATCCCAAATGAAATACTTTTCTCCATAACATTTACCACATGAAAAAGAAAAAAGACTTTGGGAAGAGAAACCAAAAAGAAATTCCAGCAGTTTCAGTTTCAACACAGTATAAGACATTTTGAAATATTCATAAGTGGATTCTCAGATTTACCCTTCCATCTGTGCCAGTTGTTCTTCTTTTCACTTTTGCCCACTCACACCAAGCAGTTTTTCGTTGTCTCATTGCATGCCTTTACACATTCTCATGCATTGCTTATCTTTAGTCAGTGTGGGCAGAACTTACCCCGAGTTGGCGAGTTGCACTCCCTTTGGAAGCGTGCTGAGTTTCGCCCATACATGAGTTCAAACCCAGAATGGTGTTATGCAGCTTCGTGTCTCCTACCTGTCCTGCCTGTCTTGCCAAGCTAATATTGTTTGTGCACAGATTGCATAGGCCAGTTGAGTCAAATGTTTATTTCCTTACTCTAGCTTTAAATTTTCAACTGACAAGCCAAATACTGCTCTCAGCTGTAATCCCCCTTTCTGTCATGAGATGCATGCTATGGCTATTTGTTCAGCATCGATTGTGCCCAGTATCACACACCAATGGACAAAGGTTAAAGACACAAGAACAATTTAATTGTTTTGTCTGGAAGTCTGTGGCACTGCTCAGACACAAAGGATGTTAACACTGATGGCAGTTTTCTCATGCCAAAGTTTGTCTTGTTAGCATTACGTATGATGTAATCACTTACTGGCTGCTAACAAAGAAAATCGTGGGTTGAAGTTTGTATTGTAACTGCCAGGATTCTTCAATATTAATTTTTGACTGTTCGCAAATCTTGCTTTTGCAAGCTCACTCCTGTTACGTATATCTGTTGTTTTATGAAAGTTGTATTGTCTTTTGTCCTGATCCATTTTCATCTATTTTTGTAGCAAAAATGAGCACTGACATTGTTAACATTACACAGATTATCATAACATTTTAAATTATCAAAAACTTTCTAACATGCAGTTATTCAAAAGTGACATTTTGGAGGAAAGAAAATTAGAATTATCTTGGGATTTGTACATTCAGAAAGAATATTTAGAATTACTTTTTATGTGATTTTGCATGTTGTTTGATGTTGTAACTGAAGTGGAAAGTGGGTCAAATTACTACACTCATTAGAAACTGCACTAGAATGGAGTTTCAGACTACTTTCACATTTCAGAGAATTCTATTGTAGTTTCTGAAAGCTTATATTTTGTTGATAAACTATGGCTTTCTCAGAAAGATGGCAAAGGCTTAGTGCTGTTTTATCTTTGGAGTAACAAAGAGAAATAATTTTGCCTCACACACTGAGGAAACTCAGGGGGAGATTGGATATACGCAATCAGCTGCTGTTGCAGACCCGGAACACAGTCATGCAGTAAAGGCATAGATTTCCACTTGCTTAATTGCACTATTTGAGGAATGGCCATCTGTAAATGCCGACTACATTTTGAAGCCCTGATAGGTCACACAGGAGTGTTAGAAGTTGTTCCTGCTGCTTATCTAGTCCTTAAAACAGCAGAAATTCAAACTTCATTAAGTTTAAAGCTTTAGTATGACTCAGAGAATTTGAAGACTTATGAAAAACTTTGCTGTTTAAGTTTGCTCATATATTTCCAAATTATTTTGATGTGTTGATTAAGTGTTCTTTTTTCTTTAAAGCATTGTTGTCGTATACTGCATATATGCAGGGTGTGGGTGTGTATACGCATAGGAAAAAACTTTTGTATCTATGAGAATTGCACCGAAAGTGGGTGGTGTTCCCAGCTGATGCACAGAAGGACCTCAAAAAGACTCCCAGAAGCTGAACTCAAGTACCTTTCTCAGTAGTAATATCTTTCAATATGGATTGTTTAAGTCTAAGCTTTAAGTCCTTCTGCAAGGCTGATGTCTTGAATTGAATTAAAGTCCCAGGAAGTAAAAATGAAGAAATTAAAAGGAAAGGTGAGGAGAGAATATTTTCAAATGTCACAAGTGTTTCCTTCTATAAAGCTTATTTCTTCTTCACCGCATATGCCAAATACCCACCTGAACTCTATGACCTCCCTTAACAATGAGATTACAGATGTTTAGTTTTTCCTCCAGTTTCACATTACAAAGTTTGCTGTACACAAACTATGTGTATCAAAAGCACACTCTTGTCCAAACAGTCAGAGAGGTCAATGCCTCTTCTCATCTGTTCTGTTACTGAGTTTCGAATCCATAGTTATTTCCAGTTTACCCAAATACAGTAAGTCCATTCACAGATCCGAGCTAAATTCTCATTTCCAATATACTTCTAAAAAAACCAAAACATTGATACAGTATGAGCAGAAGGAGAATTAGACCATACAGCTTTAAAAGCCAAGTTATCAAAACCATGCTATAGAGTTACTTTACCACTTGCTGATTCTCTTCATTTTCTCATCATCCCTCAAGTCATCATGCTCAGTAACCCAGCTTCAACAAGAGAGGTGTTAGAAAAGCCAGAACATGCTGAAGAAAGACTGAAACCTAGCTTTCCTCCTTATTGGCAAAGTTTGAGTTATGAGGCTACCAGATGAGAGGCATGCAGCCCTCTGACGTAAAAGTAATAAGTCCTCCATTACCTTCAAGAGAGGATTCTGGTTTTAATCCTCCAAGACCAGAGCAAATAAAGGGCCTTAGTGTGTAGCTTTGAGGCAGAGGAAGCAATCTAAATGCTGGCTTCTGGCAAAGAATCTAGGAGAACATTTTTGACACGGGGCTAGTAAGAAGTGAAGTGTTAATTATTAAGTTTGTTATAGCTCCGTGCATTTTTCTTCTAGTCTTCACTTGAAATATTCAATAAGCAACATAAAAGTTTAATCAAGAATTTCTGATTATATGTTCACCTCAAGCCAGAGTATATTATATCTCAAGGAGTCAAAGAGAAGAAATTGAAACTCTCCTTCAGCATTCCCCTATCTTCCAAGAGACAGAAGGTCTCCTTTATGTTTACAAGGCATGAGATCATTGCATGGTCATTGGAGTAGACAAGATTCAAGAAAACATTCTCAAACTCATCATTTAACTTGCCTTGTCTATCTAGGCAGAGAAATACTATCATTATTCACATCTATGATTTGTCAGCCTGTCCACATTTCCTGTTCATTTAGTCTACCATACGAATAAATCAGGCTGATCTCTACAGATATGTGGCTCAGTAAGTTTCCCACTGATCCCACTGTTCCTTAAGTTTGCATCCTTATATTTAGATACAGTGGTCTCAAGTTTGACGGAGAAACATTCATCCCTTTGCAAAGAGTTCAAGTTCTCAATGAATCCATGTGTCTTTGTTGGAAATAGAAAAACTGAAAGGCCATTCTTTATTAAGAAAGATTCAGAGGTATAGGCCAGAAATTATTACTCAGAAAGTTTAATTAAAACAAGGTTATTTTATAACTTTGATTATTGCAACAAAACCTCTTTCAGTTCCTTTTGTCAATTTCCACAGTATCACTGGGATTCAACTACACATTGCTTTGTGAAACAAGATACTCCATGAAAAATTATCGATTCTGTTTATGTCATTCACATGGTGCACAAAAGTCTATACCCTGTGATAAGGCACAATTCAGTGTCAGCTGATTGTTCCAGTTATTCCTTTTGTGGAAGTGGCAATGTGTCAGATTGGAGAAGCTTTTTTTCCATTGCAAAAGATGAAGTGACATCACTTTACATTACTGAGATGGAAAGCAGTAGTGAATTAAACCTCAATTTCTTTCTTTTATTTCTTGCATAAAGTTCAAATATAGAGCCTAAAAGTTTGAGGTTCTTACAAAATTTGTCTGCATAGACTGACATTCTGTATGTGTCAGAGTAGTGTTTATCTGTTTTCAATTTAAAAATACCATAATTTGGGTGGTCTGATTGTAATTTCAGAATGATCTTTTGATTGTCAAGATGTGATAGTTGAAGTTTCTTGTTTGTTACATTGCAGCATACAGGTTTTGATGACAGTTTTAAGTTATTTTTGAATACTTGGAAAAGAGAGACAAGAAAACTGCCACATTCCCATTTACCATCAGTGCAATAATTAAAGTTAAAAGCATCTAAGTAAAACAGAGGAAAAGAGGTTTACTCAAACACAAGAAATCAGCAACAATTTGACGAAAGCACAATCATCTTCTGGACCCATTAATTAAATATGCAACATCCATTAAGCTCATAGATAACTCTCCAGAAATACATCCTTAACTATAAGGAAGGAGTGCCTGAAGTATTGGATATGGCAAGCAGGGGAGTGGAGAGGACCCAGGGAAAACAGGCTTCTCCATCTGCATAAATCAGTGGCTCTTCTAGACATCTACTCACAAAGGGGGGAGGGGAAATAATCTGTAGAAAAGTGGTAAAAGGCAAAACTGCTAGTAAGTAACTGTTGTAGGATTTCGGTTTAATTTATTTAATTGCATTCTTCAAATGGTAAATGGTTTCTTCATTAAGTCCTCGATACTAATTCATCTGTGAGGGTTACTAAATTTAATATAAAAAGGAACAATATTTGTGAGACATTAAACTAAGATCCTAAAGAAAGGATATTTTTGCCAAATTTTTTTCAATGCCTTTATGCTTTTAAAGGCAGTGTGTGTGAAAAGCATGCACATCTCCTACCACATTTAAGCAAGTAGTGCCTCTGAATTCTCATAGAAGGAATAAACTCATTCATTGTAGCTGATTTCAGTGGTAGATATCCATGCAGTAGGCCAGATTGTCTCTTCCAGGCAAAATAACTGTAAGTTTAATTTAACTGTGAATAATAGTAAGATTTAAGCTTCTTTATATTTTCAGAATAACACAGATCACTGTAGTGATTATGGCTGCTTTTTAAATACAGAGTAGCTCCTCATAAGTAGGTATCTGCAAGTACTGTGCTGAGTACTTAAAATTATGTTCTTCATCAAGTATCACCTAGGAACTTATTCTGGATTTGGAAACCATGTACTGAAACAATTTTTTTCAAAACATTCATTGACCTTCACATAAAATTTGAAACACTTTCTAACAATTTTTAAAGTTCTTAATTCATTGACTCTGAACACTTACTTAAATCACTCAGATATCTGAACCAGAAGAGAAGAGAAGGGAAATGCAGAAAAGAATAGGAAAACTTTTTGTTTTCTAACTTTCTGAAAAAAGTCTGTTTAAAGGTTTTGTGATTTTGGTACACCAACCTGGGAAAATAAATATTTTCTAGATTGTTCAAAACACCTAGTTCTTACCAAGCTCATATAGGACAATATTTACGCCTCCTGCTTGTTTTCTTAACACAAGTATATTTTTTATATTTCACCTAATGAAAGATTCAGAGAACAACACATTTGAGAATTATTAATTTTGTTACTGTATGTCAGCTTTTATGTATTAGCCAAGTTTAATTATAACAGAATAAAACACTATGATCACTATCAAGAGTCCTGTCACAGCATTTTATAAATGATACTTTCACCATTGCTTCATTCTGAAAAGAGCAGGAAAGCTTCTTTGATTAACCTTCCCAATTCAAGCGAGCAGTTTCTAAGATCACTGACATTTATTTGGGACCTGTCCATTGAGTTTGACAGATCTAAAAGCAAAGCTGTCTGAAGGAGAAAAAAAATCAATGAATTTGTTTCTACATCAGAGTCACCAGATTTAAAATTAACTTCTTCCTTTTCTCTGAAATATTGAAAGTAGACTAATTGGCTAAAAAGCTGCTGAGATCTGCAAACCTGCTAGAGGTAGCTTCTAAAGTAGTTATCTTTTGATAGTGCATGTTCAAGATGAGGTCTTGATGTTGCTCAAGAGGTCTTACAGAAAGATCTATTTTAAAACAAAGCATGGGACTGTTTGCTATTTCAAGAATCTGAAACGTACTTACAGGAAAAGGACCCAGCCTCTCTGTTTTCTGATTATCACCATGCAAAGAAAACATGGAAGTGCCTTGACATTATAAGTTGTATTCTCAACATAACATCTGTTTCAAAGTTGATTCCATGAATCCAAGTAACAAGGAAAGATATACAGCAATATTTTGTTAAGTTCTTTTTGGCTCATCAGGAACAAAGGGTCTTTTTTCATGAGAAAGTGTGAAAACCTCACATTTCATATCAGCTCAAGTCTGATTAACAAATCCTGCAACTCCTACAGCCTTAGACTCCAAGAAAAATCCTAATCTAAAGTGAATCAATATATTTTCTTAATGTCTTAAGGAACCTATTATTGTAGAGAAGGCATGTCCTCAGGGACACAAGTATATTATCTTTTGAGAGCCTGTTCTCCTGACTCCTCTTCCACTTTGTTTGTCCACTGACAAAGGGCAGATATCAAATAAAATATAGTGTGAGGTAAATGCATTGATGCGAAACAGTGAAGTGTGCAGGTTGTTTACACATCCTCAATCCTAGCTAACATTAGGCATAGTTCCCAGAAAATATGAATTCTCTGATTGTAAAAAAAAAGCTAATGTCTGCAGTATTTATCATCCTCTCATTTCCTTTGTGTCAATAATACCATAAATACTTATGCTCCTGAACAGCAGTACAGCTTTCTGTCCTTCTAGAATAAAACAGTTGAACAGAGCACCCTTTAGCTTTTCCTCCAAATCAGTATATTAGGTACCTCTCTTCCCTGGGCCTTCAGTTTATCCTGCTAATGTAAACCCCATCCCATCATCCTGGTTCGATGCTCTGAGGTCTCTGGTGCTCTCCTGTCCTGTGTTTCCAAGCTCTGGTCCTGAGCCTTCTTGCCTAGATCTGTGTAGAAGCCAAACACAAATGTTATCTCGATCACAACCATTTCTCCTTCTTTGCTTTAAATATATGACTTCTGGGAGTACATTTCTCTAATTTCTACTTTTACAAAATAAAATCCTGAACAGCACCACAGAAGACTGGGGAATGCCCAGTCTTATCAGACCTATAATGTTGTGAAACTGTGATAAGCTGTGTAGTGCTAGAAAAACAAACACCACTACAACCACGCCCCAAAAATCCCCCAAACCAACCCAGCTCAATACAATCAATAAAAAATTCATAAATTTTACATTCTTTTTTCATTAGTGACACAGTGAAACAGAACCATAGCACTATGTCCATGCACTGAAATTCCAGATCTAGAACTCACTTAAGGCTTTGTCCCACTCTTCTTAGATTCAAGAGAAGCTTTTTCCTTACTCAGTGCAAGGTAGCCACCATTATGTGATTACGCAGCCTCTGTGCTTGGGCTTATGTTTCACACAGGCCATGCCAGCCAGCTTTTAGAGACGTGATCAGAGGGAGGGGTGCATATTGGTACATTATTTTAAAGTACACCAGGCCATTATATTCCCTTTCCTTCCTTGCCTTAGCCACAAGGCCAAAAAAATGCCTCTGCAGGGAAAAGAAGAATCCCTTTTACGTCCTTGGGCTTTCCCTGTTTCTAGTTATTTTCACTAATAACACTGTTTGTTATTTACTTTCAAAGGTACATAACCATCAACAAGAACAATTATCCTCTCAGGAAAGCACGTACGGGAATGCATCTGTTTATGGGCATCTGTTTATGGCTCAGTGTCTCAACTTTCTGCTGGTTGCCAGGTAATTGCTGTTTTCCTATTCATCTCTTGAGGTGAATATTCAAGAAATATCACCACTGCCTAGTTACTATCTTCTTCAACCATGTAGAAAGCAAATGAAAATAAACTTTTTCTCTTTACAAAGTAAAAGATGATAAGTAAAGGGTCAGCTGAGGAACCTTCTATTACACATAAGTTTATTGTGCTAAATATAATTTTAGTGCAAGCTACATGACAGGCGCTTCCTTGTTTTATTTTTCCAATGAAGAAAAGGCCTCTGTGGAGGAAAAGTAACACTTCAATGTTTATAAAGTTATACTAACTAAAGTTAGTTTATACTTTAAACGGTTACAGAACAGATCTTGTGTGTTTCATGCACTGCCTGTTGGTTTGTAACTTGAGGAAATGCCCTGGTACTAAAACTAAAATTACTTTTGTATTAAAAGAACCATGAACGGGGATGCTGCAGCAACAGCAGCCTTTCTGGCTGCACATATGCCACTGCCTACTCTCAGCCCTGTCCCCTTGGCTCCGTACCCCCCTTATCTCTGGTCTGCTCTCGGCTTGTTGTTCTTTGCCACAGTCTGCGCAAAATACAACCAGAACATTCCCAGCACTTCCTGAGCTATTATAGCCATCGGTGGTGAAGTAAAAGAGAGTATTAGTCTCATCTAAATGCAAAGAAGCATTGCAGAACGTTTTTTATTTAGGATCCCCTCCTTTATTTAGTATTGCACAGTTCTCCTCTGTGTCTTTCTGAATGCAGTTAGTACATTTTTAAAACAGTCCTTTATTTAAAACAAATTAATATTTTCCTTCCTTAAATGAACTAAACAGCACATGTCTGTATAGCATTAGCTAACTGTAATTATGTTATTAAGTTATTGAAATTACATTGCTATCACTACAACCTGATAAGGTATAATGCAGTGCTTAAAGCAATGTTTAATGGAGCAGAGAAATATCTGGCAGAAAATTATGCTTTACATTTTTTCCACTATGTTAATTTTAATTATGGTCAATGAGTGATTTTTTTTGTTGTAGACAAATCTGCTATGTTTACCAGCCCTTGTAAATCAGCTCTCAGAAAGATCTGAATGAATTAATAGCAATTCTTTAAACTTTAAATTGTTAGCCTATTGTTAATCAGGTTAATTGATTCACTTCTTTTTATTATTTTCTTCCATAGGAAAGGCATAAAGTTTGGTGTTTCAGAAGTTCAGTGTGACAAGGATATTAGCACTTTCAGCATGACTAGTATGATTCTGGAAACATTTATGGTACCTAAAATTTGTTCACCATCTGAGTACTCCCTCTATATGTTCTTAATTTTTCAAATGTATGGGTTTGCGATAGAGGGAGGATATAGAGTAGTGTCTTTCAGTTGAACTTGGCCAGAAATTCATGACAAATAAAAAATAAAAAAGTCACAGAAATGTTTACACTGCTTAGACTAGAATTAGGAGTCCTGTGTATAATTCAAACACTGATTTTAATCTGCATGGTAATCATTCACATAAATAGGATCTCAGTTCAAAAAAAATCACAGAACACATGGGTAAATCCAGCCTAAAGTACAACAGCGTTAGAGATAATATTGAATTTTAAGTATATGGGGCGGAGAAGGGGTAGAGGATGTCCTGAACAGAGACCTTGAAATCTTTCTGTCTGTTTTATGATAAAGACATGTAGGGTAAGTTCTATAAATACACAAAATGTTAAAATTGATAACTTACTGAATCTACTGATTTGTCTTCATAGATTCAGTTTCCATGTGTGGCAGATCTGGCATACTTTTGTGTGATGCTTCTGTTCGTTTATGATATCATGGTATTTGCAGTGAAACCTTCAAGCCTGCTTTTTCCTTTTAGTATTTTGGAAAGTATCCAGATTCACCGTAGAGGTTTTTACAAAGTGATTCTAAAGGAACAATCCAATAGTCCTGCCTAAAAGAAAACAATTCACCTCTATTCGCCTATGCCAAAGTACAACAAAGTCAACGGAAAAATTCCAACTGACTGGAAGAGATTTGAGATCAGAAACGGTTTCAGTAATGAATACTGGTCATTTCTTGTATGCTGGGCTAAGAGGTGTCCATGCTGCAGTTGACTGAGTGCCCAAATGGCTGACATAGCCGTCAGCAAGATTTGCAGTTCGTTTGCCTCTCCACAATGACAATGCAGAAGTAAAATGAATAAAGAGATTTTGTGTGTATCTCCAACTGCTGAAGCATAACACCATTTAGCCAGTCCCTGATACAAGAACTATTCTATATTTTCTCTGAGATTTAAGAGCTTTGTGAAGCATGTCAGGGGAGATGGAGATCAACTGAATGGCAAATATCTCTAAGAGGGAATCTAAGGCCACCTTTGGGCTCCAGAGGAAGTCAGGTGTGCGGTAGAGGGAAAAACTGATGCTAAGCTGAGGCCAGTGTAACTACCTGCCACGGCACTCTGCTCAGGTGAGTGCTTCTTCCGTGTGCACCTATAAACCATTGCAATACACAATGGTGTGCAGAGGTGCAGCAGAAGGCTGGTGATGCTGTACTCCTGGGCTCTGCTGGATGCTGAGATACACCAAGTTGACATTGCAGATGGGAGAGTACTGCTCTCTAGAGAGCACCTAAATCTTCATGTTGCAGAGCAGCATTACCAGCTCCCTCAGACCATGCCACTGCATTATATGCGTAAGTCTGGCAGGTTAACTAGGGCTTCTAGTTGCACATCTGCCTGGTGGCACAACGTCTGCCTTTCGTAAGAGACACAGTGGGTGTCATGATCCTTTGGGAATTTGGAAGCAAGATATCCATCCTGTCAGTGACAGCTGCTTCCTAGAAAGGATGTAGTGTTGGAGAAATAGAAAACTAGGTACTTCTTCATAGCATTCTTAACTGGAACAGTTGGGTTTTTTCTTACTGATATACATTGCATAAGCTAGGAGGAAGTGAGTGTTGATCTGCTAGAGGGTAGGAGGGCCCTTGACAGGCTGGAGAGATGAGCTGATTCCAATAGCGTGAGGTTTAACAAGTCCAAATGCTGAGTTCTGCACTTTGGACACAACAACCCCATGCAGAGCTACAGGCTGGGGACAGAGTGGCTGGAGAGCAGTCCGGTGGAAAGGGACTTGGCAGTGCTGGTGGACAGGAAACTCAACATGAGCCAGCAGTGTGCCCAAGTGGCCAAGAAGGCCAATGATATCCTAGCCTGCATCAGGAATAGTGTGGCCAGCAGAAAGAGGGAAGTTATCATCCCCTTATACTCAGCACTGGTCAGGCCACACCTCGAGTGCTGTGTCCAGTTCTGGGCCCCTCAGTTTAAGAAAGATGTTGAGATGCTGGAGTGTGTCCAGAGGAGAGCAACGAGGATGGTGAAGGGGCTGGAGCATAAGCCCTATGAGGAGCGACTGAGGGAGCTGGGGTTGTTTAGCCTGGAGAAGAGGAGGCTCAGGGGAGACCTTATTGCTCTCTACAACTACCTAAAAGGAGGTTGTATTCAGGCAGGGGTTGATCTCTTCTCTCAGGTGACCAGTGACAGAACAAGAGGACACGGTCTCAAGCTTCGCCAGGGGAGGTTTAGGCTCGATATTAGGAAAAAATTCTTCACTGAAAGGGTGATTGGTCATTGGAATGCACTGCCCGGGGGAGCAATAGAGTCACCATCCCTGGAGATGTTTAAAGAGAGATTGGATGAGGCACTTAGTGCCATGGTTTAGATGATGAGTAGGTGTAGGTGTTGGGTCATAGGTTGGACTTGATGATCTCAAAGGTCTTTTCCAGCTTTGTGATACTGTGATACTGTGTGATACTGTGCAAGTGGTAAAGATATATAGTATGTGTAATAATTATATCAAACTAGGTGAATAAACTGAACCAGTATTTGCAAGGAACGTTTAGGTTCATAATTCTCATTTAGATTTATGGTGCGTTTGTCAGTAAAGAGCATTATCCATGCATATATTTATTGTAGATACCTTAATGGCCTTTGTACCTCAGAGGACCTAGCAACTTACACTCTCCTCACTGCAGAGCAGCCCTGTGATTTTATCCTGGCTTCTCTAATGAAAGAGAGAAATTGCCGAAACCAGGAAATGAGTGTCTATAACATGCCTGCGTGTCTCGCTCCCCATGGTAAGCAAGCACAAGGGGCTATCCTATATTGTGGGTCAGAAAAAAGATGTGCCTCTGTCATCTAGATTTTTTAAAGATGAAGTGTCATGCACAGAGGTTAAAGATAAGTTCATTCATCTCTTCCTCAGGAACACTGGAAATGTCTCCACACGTGTTATAAGAGAACAAGTTTACCTGCAAGATTTTGCCTGAAACTGACTCTTCCCTCATGCTTTTGGGGCATTTCATTTACCTTCTTTGTGCCTCCTTTTTCCCATCTGTAAAAAGACCACATCAATAGCATTCCGTCAAAGAACAGTTATATGCATTACTTCATTACACTGTCACCCTTAACACTATGGGGAGGCCCAGCTAATGTTTTGTGATCTGTGATTAGCGTAGATACAATGTTATTATATTCTGTACATCTATCAACAGGAGGTCCAGATCCTAACAACCTCTGAAATTTAATTTATCCTAAGTCATTCATTTGCCATGCACAGAGAAAGCACCATTCACTGGGCTAGGTTTTCGCCATTCAGAAAATGGGGAAATTTTAGGCAGACTAGGGTCTAGATTTTATTCTTTCCAAATCTATATTTGAGGAAATCCAAATTTCAAACGAGAATCTGGAGATGCAATGGAATTGCTCACTGACTGGTAGGAAGTTCTCTTTAACAAAAAATATGCCCTTTTTTAGTGTTAACATCTTACACAATTTTTCTTTTCACTAAGGGTTGCATGTAGGAAAACCTAGAGAAATGCCAAACTCCACAACAATGCACATGGAGCTATGAGATCATTGCTTAAGGAATTCTTACTCGTGTCCCAAGCATTTCACAATGGTGTATAGCTGACAGTCTCTTGGAAAGGGCAAAATAATTCAATATGCAATGTTTTTATGCTAAATCACTATCTGGGGAGCATTTACTGTGCAGCTTAACAAACAGTTTACAACTAGAAGTTTAAGCCCAAATCTAGCTCTGGATATGCCTCCAAAGCCCTCAGCAATGAAGACTGACTAAAAAGTGCTTCCCCTTGCTACACTCAATGCCCTCTCCACACTGTTTATAAAAGGAATTGAAACTACCTGACCACACTGGGCTTTCAGCAGTCATTCCTGTAATAATTAGAATCAAAAGCAAAGCAGCTGTTCCTATCAAAGGAAGAGGAAGCATGGGAGGGTTCAGTTTTGCGCAGTCTGCTGATCACCAGCTCTTGGATGGGGAGGGCAGAGAGTTTCCAAAGTAAGCTCACAATGGCAATCATCCTTTCTAGTTCTCAGGAGTGTGATGGGCTGTGCCATTTCTTTTACTTCCAGACCACCGAGGGACTGATTAGTGAAAATAATTGAGTTGGTAAGCCATTTTTAGCAATACAGAGACATATATAGAAAGAGTAGTTTATTAAGTAGAAAGACGTAATAGCGCTGCTTTCCATATTATTTCAAAAATCAGGACCTAAGGGAAAGAGGTCAAATACTTCCTAATAAATCAGACAAAGGACAGTTATTATCTTTCTGTTTCATGCTGGTATTTATGTAAAAAGGAGATATTTTGGTAAAATATTTTAACATCATTGGTAAAGAGGGCTCTCTGTGCCAGTTTTTGTACTGTCTGAAGGATCTAGACCTGCTTTGTTACAGTGGGCTGGGGCTGTCAGAGAGCTCATACCTGACCTAACATGATATACACAAAACACAGCTCAGGACCACTAGTGTCTCCCATAACACGTGCAGATAAGCACATTTTTGGGGACCAGAAGTTTCATATGTTAGTGTGGATAATGATGTGGAATCCTTATCACATTGCTTTCTCCTCAGCACTGCACTGTTCAGGTTGAGGTACCTGTAAAAGGAAAGACATTGTCATCACCCTATAAAGTTACATCAGGCTAGTATCAAATATGATAGGAGAAAATGTGATTTTACATCAAACTGTTTTCATCAGTGAGAAAATCAAGATATTCCCCGATAAGAAATTTGTTCTAGACAATATGGGAGCAGGAAACAGAGTATTTAATGGACTTTTTTGTCTTCTTCCCAGGACTATGACAGCTAGGCATGGGGGCTGTGTTGGAAGGCACTGTCAGCAGCCTGGGAACATAGAAGGAGAGATAGCTGAGAAATTGTATCCTAACATTAAAAAGCAATCCTCCTTCCCACTTGCCGTAGATGCTGCCCAACATTGGCCTTCTTTGGGTGAGAATAACTCCTCAAGAGCAATCTCATCCAAGAGATTTGACAAGCAGAAATACAGAGTATCCTGACTGTAGCAGCAAAAAGGACTCTGCTCAGACAAGCGCATTTTTCCAAGAAGCACAAGTTATTCCAGTGAAGGTCAGTGTTGTGACCACCACATTTTCACTGCTTCATTGTTATCAACATTGTAGTGCAGATTCTGAGACAATTGTCTCATGGATACACTGAGCCCATGTAAGCCAGGGTTATCCTGGATGCTGCCAGAATCTCACCTGATATAACAGTAACTTTTCCCTAGTGCAAGCCAGCATGAGGAAAGGTCAGCCAAGATATCTGCACTTTTTGCTCTAGACTTAAAGAAAGGCTTGGGTCTATTTAGTTCAATTGGGTGTCAGTGTCCTCCTGACCCTCTCAAACCAATGGAATTATGGCTTCTGCCAGCACCTATCAATCCTTTTTCATCTAAAACCATAGGAGAGCAAAATCTGGATGAGACTAGATTCAGTGTCCTTGCTTCAGCAGAATGAACATTCATATCTTTGCTTGCCTCTCCCTGCTGCAGCCAGCACAGCTTTTCCTCCACATTCAAGAATGCAGTGTGAGCACCACGTCGCCGTCTGTGCCTCTGAGAGAAGAGAGGCACATCAGAGCTACAAAATGAAATAGGAGTGGCTGTCGTGAGAATTATTTCTGACAGGTTCATCAAAGAACTTAGTCTCAGATGCATTTCAGACCTAAATCAGAACAACACATTGAAATGCCTAGAGACATTTGTGTTAATCCAATTCATGTGTTTTGCAAATATGCATATTGACTTGCCACTATTCAGTAGAGTTATGTTCACAGCTCGGAATCTGTCATCACCTGCATTGGTTGCCGAAACAGTTTGTTTTTCCCTCAACACACTATTTGTTAATCTTCAGTAATGTTAATGGACACTGTTTCATAATGAAAATAGAGACATTTTCTTTTTGGAGATGTCCATATTTAAGTGTTTGCTGTATATTTATAAACCATCAAAACATACACCAAGCACCTGCATATTCTGAAATAGTCTGCCTTTGAACAGTCTAATATGGATATCTTAGTTCCTGAAATGAATTGCGGTGCACTATACTGTATGATTTTCTACTAAAGACTAAAATAAGAACACATTTACCAATAGATTATCTTTCTAGACCCAATCAAAATCAGTAAGAACTGGAAACAGAATTATATTCTCGAAAAGCTAACAGAAACTGGTGGTCCATGTCCCTAGATCTCCAGTACAGTGACGCTTCCCTTAGGATGTGCCAGCTATCCCCTCAAGTTCAGCTACTGCATAAGTCAAAACACTCTGAAATAAATGTAAGTCAGAAGTAGCAGTAGTACTAGCAATGATAATAATGATAATAATGATGATGATGCTGATGCTGATGATAATAATAATAATAATTTAATGTAGAGAAAAGTAGGAAGTTGTCTTTTCATTTGATTTACTCTAAATGAAGCAGATTTAGGTGGCCAGGGATTCTTTGGTAGTATCAGTTACAGATCCTATTCACTTTCACAAGGCTTACATGTAATAAATCTCCTACGAGAGACCTTTTGCTTTCCTTTCAGTGGCTCAAGTCCAAGATCTGAAGTTATTAAGCAAACAGTATTTATATGCTATAAGACAAACTGTCTGGACTCCATGATTTTAAATTATGTGTTTATTGTTAGTCAGGTAGGATTCCAAAAAAGGAGCACCCAGACATATATGGTAAAGATTATAATCAAAAGAATATTCTGCCTGTGGCCTTGTAGTGAATGTACAAAGAAAGTAGTGGTTTACACTGTATAGTATGTATGTGTGTGTACTTTAACTCATGTGTAGTTGATTCTTTTCAAATAAGCTATCCTTATGAGAGGCAAAGCTATATAAACTACACTAAAGGGCAGACATCCCAGGACTATCCACTACAGTAGGAATGCAGATATGGACTATTGTATCTACAATGAGAACTGCAGACATCAGACTTGATTCAGTTGCATGGGAATAAACCACCATTACAAGGTTAAAATTGCAGTCTTATCAGCAAATCTACACGGGAAAACAGATTTTTGAGCTGATAATCCTACATCAAGTGACAAGCGATAGGATGAGAGGAAATGGCCACAAGTTGTGCCAAGGGAGGTTCAGACTAGAAATTAGGAAGAATTTCTTCACTGAAAGGGTGGTCAGGGATTGGAACAGGCTGCCCAGGGAGGGGGTGGAGTCTCCATCCCTGGAGGTGTTTAAAAGAGGGGTAGATGAGTTCCTTAGGGACATGATTTAGTGGGGAGACAGATGCGGTTGGACCCGATGATCTCAGAAGTCTCTTACAGCCTTATGCTTCTATGATTCTGTGGTCAGATATCCTTAAAACTGTGTGTCTTTGCATGAATGAACTAGTGTATTTTCTGTGATCTGAGTCCCCTACTTAGAGCTAGGAAGCAGATTTTCACTGGTATTGAAACTTAGGGCAAAATGTTGCTGTTTGGTCATTAAGCTTCATCTGAGAGCACTTCAGCCAGACATGTAGAGGGGTTCTATGCTCTTAATCCTGCTCCCTACTGTTCACATACTGATTCCTAACTTCTTTAATACAATGAATGTATATGTTGTCAAGGACTTTTCTTTGCTTAAATGCTGTGATTTTAACTTCAGATTTAAAGGATCTCTGGAGTAGCTTCTTAAAAAAAATGGTAAATTTGCTTTATACTGCACTTGAAAAGGAAAATATATTGTAACATCAGACAAGCCATGATGCCTAGAACCAAGAGCAAGAATTTAACTGTAGAGTAAGCTCTACGTGTTGGATTTAGATAAGGTAAAAAATACACCAGTAGCAATTCTTTTCAAAAATGCAAGATTTAGGAGGTTTAATTAAATGTTAATCAACTCATTAACAAGACAAACTGTTGAGTTGACAAACCTTATACTTTTCCATTACCCTAAAGTTCTTTTTTACACAACACATCACCATGGTCCCAATCTCAAATGACTCGTGTGGCCTTGTATTACAATACGGATGAGGAATAATAACAGAACCAGAACACCCTTCTAGAGAAAGGAGCTGTGATACTAAAAATACAGGGAATGCAATTACTTGGAATAAATATGTTGCATGTGTTAGAGTTATTTGTATTATATTTCAACCCTTTCCAGTGAATTTAATTAATCATTAACATACTCTGCAGTTATCTGTGTTACAATGAGCTTAAGAGCTTTCTTTTGCTGGAGAACTTATGAGAGGGATAAAAGCAAGGCTGAAACAAGGGAGTCATTTAACATCAGTAACACATCATTTTTTTGAAACATATTCCCATTGTTTGGAAGAAAAAGTGGTTTTGCATTCAAAGTGGATAGGATTTTAAATAACTGGTGATGTCTTCTGCCAGTTGCAAGAGGAAACTGTGAGTTTGGCTGCTGGTAGCACTGTTCTTCATCAAACCACATTTGGCAGACTCAGATACATGTAGGATAAGGTATGACACCAGCGCATTGGTCTTAAAATCTTTCTGAGACAAAGTGCTTTAAAAGGGTGATTTTGCTCTATCAGCCTGTTCTTGAAAAGCAATTAACTTCTTCATATAGATCACTTGTATTTGACTACATTGCTAGGTACGCAGGTTCGACTGACAGTTTTCCCTGATCTTTGCAGATTGAAATGGATATCATAAACCAGTTAATTTCTTGTGAGTTACAAGATAGGAAATTGATAACCCTGGTGATCTAGGTGTATCAGTATCATCTGCATGAATAGGAAGATATGTTTCTTTGATTAACTGAACAAGATACAATCAGCAGGCTTAGGAAGCAGGATGAGCACCCTTGTGAAATCAGGGAGGAAATATAAACAGTGCATGAAGTCACTTGTTGAAAATTTGATGGTAATATGTATTTAACTGGGAATTGGTGAGTATGATACATACCAGAAGTGTATTAGGAGAAAAGGAGAAGGCAACACTGTACACTACTAATTTAAATCTCTTGCTTGTTGTCTTTCTCTTAATACATTCCTTTTTCTAATTTTTTTCTGACTGAGTTCTGATTTCCATTTAATGAAGCATTTCCCATTGACCTAAATGGCGAAAAAGGGTCTCCCCATCTAAATGAACACAGAAATTACCTCTTGTTGTGTGTGTAAGATAAATTAATTGAGCGAGTCTCAATACGTAAGAATTTTGGACCATTGCAGCTAGTCCTTAGCTACATTTTTTATTTAGAGATCTTGCACTGAGATTGATCATTTCCTTTTAAATTTATGACAACATACCACTAAGGATTCTCCCCAGGGGATATTTTAGTGGATAAAAAAAAGTCAGTAAAATTCCCTGTAGAGGCAAGTTCATAGTTCTACTGAATATAGATCACTGTATAGTCTACAGTTTGTTAGAATTAAGCAGCCTGAAGTTTCAGTTGGCTGAAAAGTTAATGAAATGTCAATGCAATTAGACAATACGGTCTATTTTAATCCAGATCTGAGTGCACATCTGCTCTACCTCTGGATGAAGCCCAAGAAGAGTCTGAGAATGCTTTGTCATTATCAGGAACTTCATTGGGAGGTTTTGGTTGTAACTTGCTTTTTACATTTTCCTTATTTCTTTTCAGACATACTGATTATAATTACTCATTTTACTCAGGTGAAATTTCACCAAAGCAAATCATTAGTTCTGAGATTAGAGAGCTTACTGATGACATTGAAATCCCCCCAAAAGTGCCTGATTTGTAACAAGGACCTGAAATGTGATTTCACACTTCCACCTAAATACCTTGGTCAGGTAGTTTTCGGACTTTCTGGAATTAGCTTTTTGAGCCAGTTAAATTATCAAAGCATTAGTTTTTCCTGACATGGAATGAGAAAGGTTCTGAAACCTTAGGAACTTTTCCTAAGACAAAGATGCTATAGATTTTCCCGCTATAGTCAGGCCCTCTGAAGCGGTGACTTAAGAAAGCACAATGGTGCAGGACAAACATGCTTTCTTTTCCCTTCCACTGGTTTTGCAAATTTAAATTACTGCTCGACATGCTGGATGGAAGGGTTTTATGGTAGTGTCTCCATTTAGATGCCATAACTTAGACAAGCACATCATTGTGGAGTGTTGCGCATAACACATGGCAAGAGACTGTCCTTTTTCCACAACAGCTAAAATTCAAATTATGTATGGAAAAGCTGAAAGGAAAACTAAAAAGTCCAAGATACAACTTGGATTAATGCATCCCTCCATAATTACTGTGTTTAACATTAAAACTATTAAGGAACAGAAGCATTCCATCTAAGTTATGTTTCTTAACATTTTTTAAAAGTTTTTTTATTTTAGGGACTCATTCTTGGTGAGTTATTTTGTGGCTTTTTGGTTTTGGTTTTTTGGTGTTTTGGTTTGGATTTTTTTATTTTTTATTGTAATATCTTTTAAAATCAGATGCCTTGAAAACAGAGAGAAGATCCTTTTATTAAGGATCAGTATTCTGTCCATATTCAATTAACTTTTAGTCAGAAACCTCCTCTGAGCCCTTCAAAGAATTTCATCCAAAGAGCAAGTCAGCAAACTTACTATTTCTAAAACAAGAAACAAACCCAATGCAGTAAACAAATCCCCTTCTACCCACCAAAGCAAACATGTATACTTGGCCTGTAGTTTATTGAAGAACTACATGAATGGCATACAGTCATTATTACATATTTATGGAAAACTATTTTTTTCTGCCTTCTGTCTTCATGGCTGTATAAATCATATCTTCATTTATTTGTTAAGTTTCTATAGCAGGAATTTAACTTTCTTGGTTTTGAGTTTACCTAAGGTAATTAAAAACAAACTTCTAGTTAGCTATTAAAGCCAAAAGAAATTTGTCCAATAATATTGTGTTGCTACCTATTAATCTGGGGAAAGCAGAAAGTATAGGCAGTTGTGTCACAGACAGCAAGGTAAAGATGAACCAATTAGCCTTGATGTTCATAATTCAATCTGCGCTGTCAAAATTAAAACCATCATATCAGCTACAGAGCACATTAAAATATAGAGCTGCAAACCTGTATTCACCTGCTTTCACTGTGGAAGTCTTTTCAGCAAATAATTCGTGACTACAACAGAGTTATCTATCAAAGTTAGGGCCCAACTGCACTACTAACTCCTGGATTTTCTGCTTTTCTTGGTTAGTGAGACTGACATCTAGTGGCTTAATTTCCTGATCTCCAAGCATTCTTTTTTTTATTTCAGCATGGTTGTCTTACAGAAGTGTGTGGGCTAAACACTTTACCTGCCAGTAATCGTGCAACGTGGGGTCTTCATACACACCAGTCTCATATTTGCCATTCTTCACAAGCAGTATTTTGGCCTCATAAGAGCCAGCCCGTGGAAAGCGTGACAAGCTGAGGTAAGTCTCTTTTCTGAGAGATGAAGGAGCAGTCTGGACCTAAGCCTAGAAAGCTGTTGCATGACTATGGAGTCAGAGATAATTTTTGGCTTTGGTTCCTCTTTTCCCTTTCCCTGTGGCTCCTGAGGAGGCTGGATGATCTATAGAGTCAGTAGCTAAAACCACGAGGCTGTTTTAGCCATACATCTGTGCTGGTTTTGGGTTGGTGGACTAGTTTGTCACCTAGAGAAAGGCAAATCAAGACTCACAGAAAATTGTGTTTGACTTCCAAATAAAAATTGTGATTTGTCTTGGTGAAGAGTGAACATAATGGATGGACTATTTCTTCTCAGATACTACAATGCCTGGCAAAAAAAAAAAAAAAAAATCAACACACACATACATACAACAGAATTTCTATTATTGAATGTTACTTGCAGTCTGGCTACCTCTGTCTGTATAACCTAGTACATTCACTGAAGATACATGTTCACTTGTACTTCAGTATTGTTTTATACCTGTGTTCAGTTGAAGAGCTGTTGCTTCTTGATGCCCTCTTTCTCTAAGTTCTGCAAAGTAACCCAGAGAAGCAAATTCTTAACCATAAAGAAAGCCAAAATCATGGATGCTCATGAATCTACATGTTCATACCAACATCTAGGAACAAGAGCTCTGGGGTTTGTTTTGCCTGGAATACCCACCATTAAGTAGCATCACAAATACATCCTTTCCTTCAAGCTTTTATCCATGCCTCATTAAACAGCACATCCTTGAGAGGAGACTAAACCTGTGCCCCCATAGCGCAGCACAGTGGGGATCTGGTGTTAGCTTCACAGGGCTGGATGCACACTAGCCTTGCTTTGCAGAAGCAGGAGTGACAAGAGAAACCTCAAATCAGAAAAATGTTGTAACTCCTTTCTTTAATTTTCCTGATGCTTTTTTTCATGCTTCTCCACATTCCTGGGCCCACCCAGCCCATTAATTATAGCTGCCCCACTGCTGTCCTAATATGTGCCCAGGTGTTGTGTCCTGCCGTGGGTTATCTCATCAGCCAGTGCCACTCAGGCTTCACCTTTTCCCCCAGGGGGTGAGAGAGGTTTTTTCATATACCCAAGGATGCCTCTGGGTAGGGTGAAATTCTACTGGAGCAGCATTAATGCCCTAATAAGCAGTAAAGTATTTAGCTCTCAGCACGAGGTAGATACTGCATTATCTCTGTTCTCTCTCACTGATCTTAAAGACACTCCCAGATTCTGTTACCTTTTTTATGCTGTAAGAGCACCATTAAAGAGCTCCTTGTATGTCCTGCAAAATCTGGAAGAAAGATGTGAATCATAAGGGTATTGCAACAGGCCCCAAGAAAATACAAACCATTTTTCCTGCTTCCTTTAATATTTAATGCGTAGGAAACCTGAAGAAAAGCTATAATCTTGCACCTCTCTTTTCTTCGTGCTTACTCATTCCGAGTACTGATTGGTTTTTTTCTAAGAGAAGATGGTGGCCTACTGAAGGAGAAATGCAAATGGAAATGTGTCCTTTCCAACAAAACTGTATTTCTGAACGAGGATTGGGGTAGTCAGCTTACTGGAGGTAAAGTAAGTTCCCACAAACTGTTTTTTCAAAGTCACATTTCTGTGCTGTCTTTTTCAGATTACTTTGGTTCTCAAGCCATGCTCAGCTGTACTGCTCTGTCAAGCTGGGCTCCTTCCAGTCCAGGACCCCACTGGTGGGAACATTCCCAGCTGCACCAGGGCCCCACTACAGGAAAGACTCCTGGAAGGGGCAAAACTCACAGTCTCTACTCCACAAATTACTCTGAGGCTATCCAAACACCGAAAACCAGTCTGGCTTAGAGTGCTTGGACAGAGTCGAGCAGGCTTGAGTGGACACTCTACTTTTGTCATCTAAGGTGGCCCTGGCTTCCCAGCAAGTGTGTCTGTGAGGCAGTCTACAGACAACCTAATTGATCTGATCATTTAGTAAACTGAGGAGAAAAATTAACAGCTGATAATTTATACATTCAAAACAATCTTTTCTTGTTTTGCAACTATACGGAGATACTGGCAGACTTATCAGGCTGGTTTTAGGTACAGGTAAAATAGAGAGCTACCACGGTCATCAACCAGTTGTGTGAATTAATAGCAAAGGCACTTCTGCTTTTCTAGTCTGTGCCAAAACTGTTACAACCTAGATGGTGTAGCTGCCATCATGAAAAGGGCATTTGTGCCTCCACAGGTGTCAGGAGTAGAAAGGTTCAGAACTGTGGACCTCTGTGTCCTTCTCTGCCCCCGGCTCTCTTTCTAGCATTCTTCTCCCCCCATGGCAAAGTCAGTCCCACAGTATGGAGATAGCAAAATTCAGATTTTTCTTATATTGCCAAGAAGTCTCAAAGCTGTGTAAACTTGGCAGAGATTGTGTTGAAAGGGCTACTCGTCTTCTTTTCATACATTGGATAACCTACACCATAAATTTACGAGTCCTGCGAATATCCATTTCCTCTTTTCCATCTCAAGCCTCCACCAGTTTTCTCCAGCCTCAGTTTTTTTCCAAACCAAGGTTTTGCATCCAGAGGAAGTTTCTAGAGCAATGCAATTCTATGATTCTCCATTTATGTCACCAAAGGAAAAAGTCTGTGCATTTTCACACATCCCACCTCTACCAGCTTTGTCACCATTGATTTTCCATTCGTGTCTTTGTGTCCTAGAAACTGAAATTCACTGATCCAAATTACCTACAGATCCATGTGCACAGAGTTCAATAAGGCCCCCAAAGAGGTGCAGTGAGCCAAAAAGATAAGAGATAGAATACCACTCACCACTCTGCAAAACCAAGGACTTTCTGACGAACTTCATATTCTGTATTGCAGAAGGCTACTCATCCCTGTGTTCTAGGGGATGTTAAGCATGGGGATGAACTTGCAGCACACCCTTATTCAGGGAGTTGTTTGCTCTTCCATGTACAAAAGAGCTGGAACATACAGTCTACCCAAGTGTGTTGCTAAGAGACAGGGCCCTGGTGCCTTGGGACTTGATTCAGAATTCAAAAATGAAAATAGCGTCTCAATAGACTGCATAAATGCATCTTGAAACCTAGCAACAAGGCCACGAGTTCAACGTTATTCTCTTACATGTTAGAAAACAAGGATGTTAGAAGGAAAATATGACTGGGGAAAAGAAAACAGTAATTTGAAAACAAAACAGAGCAGTTGTATTACCAATTATCCTGAGGGATGGAACTATTTTTTACTAAATATACTTTTATAACCTATAAGATCTGATGCTTTGCTACCCTGTGCTTTGAGCAGGTTCATATTTACTATAACAAACAAATACAAAGCAGCATCAGTATTTACTCCAGTATTTTCTGAATATTCATCTTGTGCAGTGTAAGTGACGAGAAATGAGTGAGGATAGTAGAATTAATTTCCAGTTTGTTTTTCAGGTTTTGTACACACTGCCAACAGAATAATTTAATACTGGCCACATACTCCTTGAAATGATCACTCTTAAAATTGTGTGCATTGTATCAGTGGGAGGAATTACTTAACCACCCACACACTGGTGTTTTCTATATTTGCTTATGTGCAAGTGAAGTATAAATAAGAACACAGCACAAGCACAAAATTATAAATATGTTATAGACCTTAAAAAAGTCATTATGTGCTGCTGGAAATTACATTGGTTCAATCAGCTATTTCATTGTAAAATCTCTTCCCTCTGGTTGCAGAACTTCATTACACAGCTGAAACTTTGGCCAGCACTCCATGAGAGTAGGCCAAGATTGAACAGAGTTACGGTTCTCAGCTGAGTAAACAGGGCCCAGTTGTTTGTTTTTCTTTTTTTGATATTTCATCATAAATTCATAAAGAGCTATTCTTCAGCTATGTGATGTGACTGTGTGCATGCTGGACTTAACTGGAGATGAAAGAGAGAGCAAAATTCAGTGGTAACAAATCACCTAGGCCACATGAACAGTTTTCACATTCATTTCTCCTTGGTTTTCTTCTTATAACTGTACTATTTCTGAAAGAAAATAAAGGAAAAAAGCTGTCTTAAATGTTTTTGAGTTTGCAGCACTTCCATATGGTTCCTTCAGTGTTTATATTGTTGCAATTTCTCAGAATCAAGGCCAAAAGAGTATCTGGGAAAATACCTTTGCTTTTTGTTTGTTTGGTTTTGAATGACATTCAGAATCCTGTGAAAGGGTACACCGTACACTGCTACAATACATTTTTCTCTATTTTTAAGGAAATTCATATTTTTTCAGACTTTCAGCTGAAAAGGAGGTTGTAGCTGAGACTTGTGATAGGATGTCATATTAGCTCCAATACAGAAAGATCTCACAGGGATCCTAAACTAAATGATGAGATACAACTGAAAAATTATGCTCCTGAGATACCCATAGTTTTACTGAAAAGAAAATATCATCAAACAAAATTCCTTAAAATCACTTGAAGAACTAAAATCATGTTGTATTGCCAGTAGATGGCAGCATGTTACCTATTTTACAAGGTAAAGGAGTTTTGTAATCCAGGAAAGCTAAGCAGTAAATCTTTTTGCTTTACCGTAGCATAGAACAAGAGGGCTTGAAATTTTCCTACACAAAACCACCTCATGTTTTCAGCTAAATATAAGCCCTTTGTAGACTTAAATAAGATTAAGGAAACCTTAAGAGTACAAGCTAGAAAAAGCAGTAAAGCTAGTCAGGATCCTAGTCTGAGCTGCAGAATCTTCTTAGGGACAAGACGGCACAGATGGAATACCATACCCAGCTTTAACCCTGAAAACCATGACCAACGGTATCTATACTTTCTACTTCAAAAGAAGAGATTTATGAAAACCAAAGAAATACACAACAACCCCCCCCCTCCCCCCCCCCCCCCCCCCGGCTTGTTCACTATTTATTTATAAATGTTAAAAGGGAATGGAATGAAAAATATTTTGTTCAATCACTATATAACAAAGAAGCATTAGCATCCAAAACTTAGACTATACAAAAATGACTTCACTTGATAGGACTATTAGCATGACGTTTTGAGCATGTTATGTTCTTCAGTGGTTTTTAGGATTTTTTTAAACTTGAACTGTTCTATGCTGTATTGATTCCCAAGAGTCTAAATAAATTTACTTTTTACTTTAAAAACAGACAAACAATCTTATCAACAGTCGCCAGTGTATCTTTCCTTTCCTTTAGGGTCTCTGCTTTTGGGGATAGTGACCTACTTTTGTGATTTATTTTTGTGGCAGCTGAACCGAAGAGGTTCAGTTCCCATGTTTGGGGTACTGTAGCAATGCTTCAGCGGTAACTCACGAAAATCTGCAAGATGTCACTAGGTGTGTGCAGTTCTGATTTACTTCTTACATTCATGCAGAATCTGAGTATGTCCACTGAAGTTGGTCTTAAAGCAGTGCGAATTCAGAATTAACCATTTAAAAACACTGCTGAAGAAACAGAAAGATTATATTACAGAGGTTTTCATTACTGTGTACAATGCTGATCAGCATGTGATAACAAGTTATTTTTTTTTCTTAAGTGGGATATAGAATGGTGTTTGAGGGTAAATGGTGTCTTAGTGTTCCTTTGCTATAACTCGTGCAAGTAAGGAACAAGTCTACAGATTTTGTAAATCCATTTCTTACTTTTGAAATCTTATTAGAGACTGAGGAGGATAAATCCTGGTTTACACTAAAATAACTGCTTCATTTCCCTTACTCTGAGTGATTGCTCACCAAGCTCAGGAATTAGAATCATGTGTACTCCATACAGTGCATCTCTGAAACATCCCAGCCAACTCCAGGATCAATGCCTACAGGTCCAGGTCAAGGTGACACATCCATGTCAGCAAATAAGGCCTCACATTCAGTGTCATGCAAATGTAACTCTATTGCATTCAAGTGCTGGAGTTAAGACATGCAAGCCAGCCCAGAGCAATTTTAAGCTTCTCTGCAGTTCACAAGGAATTGTGAGGATAATTCCTTATCATCATTCGTTCCACAGAGATGAAAGAAAAAGAGAACAGTCTCGAAGGCTAGATAGGGGCAATTCATATTTCTTAAAAATGCAATAGACAGGAAAAACAGCTGTGATATCTAGAAAAGAAAAGAAAAAATCAACAAAACAAAACCAAATTAAAGAAACCTAAAAACTAGCTCCCACACTTGTAAAATTTGAGTAGCTATAAATTTCTTCTTTTATATGGTTATGTCTTCAAACATCTCCATTATAGTGTACCTTAAGGTAGTCTTGACTAGCACTGCATTCAGACTTTCTGTAGACAGTGAATAAGTGAAAACCTGCTGATTCTGTTCACTGTCATGGATGGAGAGATAGAGTGATGTACTTTGTTCTTGAGAGAAAAGCTGCAATATATTTATTCCTATAAAGCAGAGACTTAGCTAAGTTTGATAATAAATGTGACAGTGATTTACAAGGTTCTGTGGCAAGGTACACTTGATTATTTACTGCATAGAGGACAGAGTCAGGCAAAACTGTCAGTGAGACTCTCGTGTTGAGTCATGAGGTTCAGAAACTACCCCTTTGCTTTCTAACCTCTTTCTCAGAGAGGAGTCTAGGTGCAGCTGGATCCAGACTTAGTCTCAAACTTGGTCAACAGCTGATGTCTAGAGGATTATATATGTGCAATCAATCCTTTATACCTCTTGGTTAACATCACAAAGTTTCAGTGCACTTGTTCCCAATTCACTTCCCAAAGGTCTGTTGCAGCAAGGATTCTCTCAACCTTGAGAAGTAACTTTGAGAGGTGCCCCTTTCAAGGGTAGATCCTGACATGGAGCCCACTATCATTTCAGGAGAGCTTAAAGGACTCTGAGGCTGCTTATTGAGTAAGATGATTGACTCATAGTCATATTTAGCTATCAACCGCAGGTGCCAGTTTCTTCCAGATTTGGTTTGAAGAGGACCCTGACCAGCACTGTGACCAGGGGGGTGCATTGACACAGATGAGCCCTTCGCTGTTGTGTTGTAAACTGTCTCCCCCAAAATCATTGTGAGGTGGCTGCAGCCATCATGACTACCACCATCACCACTGGTGGTTATCGTGTGGTCAGGATTTACGGGCAAAGGTGAGGCTGGGTGGGGGGTAGGAAGCGTACTATCACAGGACTTAATAATGTCCTCTGCAAATCATCTTTGAAAGACAGTTTCAAATCATTACCTTATCCTCATTTGCTAAATATAGATAAAAGTACTTTTCTGCAGAATGTTTTTTCCCAGTAGGAACTCACTTCTTAAACAGCAGAAAAAATTTACTATTAAGCAATCAATAATTGCTTAATGAAGACAATTCTTTAATTATATAATATTTCCTTACCTCTTTCAAATTAATTTTCCAGTAATCCCTCTATTTCTCTAACAGATGAGAATAATTATATTAGCTCTGCTGAGTAGCCTTAAGGCATTGTATTCCTTTAGTAGTTTTATGAAACAGTTAAATGAACATTTTCTTTATAATGAAGATCTGCAATCCTAAATACTCTATAGCCTAAATACAAAATTTTACTATTAGATGTTGGATATTGTTTCAAACATCTAGGACTAATTTTTTTCTAACATACTGAATTGTGCACTGTACAATAAGGAGTTAAAAGTTCTGAATTCCTAAGATTCTTTGTTCAATGTTTCAGAAGCAAAATCAAGTATAATTTGCATTACTACAAAGGTGCTAATAAATATACACTGCTTCCAGAGACTTAATATCAACTCAAATAGATTGTCTATATGCATAGCTCTAAATCACTGATTCATTTATAAATTGAAATCATTAATCCAACCACCATATTACAATAATGTGTCACATTGTAGGACTTAAAATATATTCAGATGAAGGTGGATGGAATTTGCTTTCATTATTCAGTATGCTTATGCTTCTGAAAAAACAGAAAACAACAATGAGGCATATTGGTCTAGGTATATCAGCACATAAAGCCTGGCTTTTATTTATTTAGCAATAAAATGTAAAAAATCAAAAAAGAAAATACTTATCTGACAACACTCAAATGTTCTTTTTGTTCTCCTAAAAATCCCTCTGCCTTATATTCACAAGTCTTTTTCTTGTGAAAAGAATATTTAGTGAAAACACCTCACATTTATTAACTAGACCTTTGTATCGGAGTTCCTTTGCAACAGACCAGTGAAAACAGATAGCCTCAACACCATCTTTTGCTGAAAGACCAACTTTGACCTCCTTCTCTATTAATTCTTTATGTTTATCTTTCTTCTTCTATCTCAGTTTTAAGCCCTTGTTTTTTATCCTTTTTACTTCATCCTCTCCCACCACAGGACTGGTAGGATGGTGTAGCATCTGTTGGTGGCTCTGTAGAGGCTGGGCACCTTTTCTTGGCTAAGCTGGATGTTGAGAATTAGATGTGCTGCTTTCCTTAGTGAGCTGCTTCTAAGCCCACGTCTTTACGGCCCACTGAACAGGAATTGTTGCAGACGCAGAAGGGGAAAGTGGGTTTCAGGAATCTGTCCTCATAACACATTTGTGCTTTGTCCTATTAAACATGTTTTCTCAAATCAAAACCAAGATTCTATAGTTCTTCCAAGTGCATTTAGTTGTCTGTCTGAAAATGTTCAATTTTGATTCTTGTATCATCTCAAAGAAGGTAAAGACACATGGAGTTGGTAAACACTACTTTGTACTCGTGTCTGTATCTACTACAATTTGATGTTGTATTTCTGTCCTCCTGACTTTTCTCTTTCAAACATCTCACATTAACTGCAGGGTTCTCACTGAAAGGAGTTGCCGTTTGTTAGTAATCAGGAATTTGAAGCTAATTGAAAAATAGTCAGAAAAACTTTGTAACTCTCTGTTTTACTTAAGGTTCACTGAGCAATTAATCAATAATTTGAAACAGGAGATATCAACTCTGCTGCTTGATGAAATTTAAGCATGCATTTAAGACATTTTCTGAATAGATACAAGTTTAATTGCACAGTTAATTGTCTTACTGAATCAAGTTGCTTGCCCTAACACATGAACCTGTATGGTACATGACTATAACTTATTAGTGCCCAGTATTTGGTGTGCCAAATCTGATAACAGCATTCTGTACATGGTATCTGTGTATGTGCTCTGATTCCAAATGCAATTCTTCTAATGCAAATGCAACAGCAAACATCAGGGCAAAAGGTAATGAAAAACTCAAAAAGAAGAGCTATCCAGTGAACATCTTTTATTTCTACAATTTTCTGAGAGCTATTTAAATAAAAATAAAACAGGACATCACCTTTGGCATTTACAAGATTGCATATTTATAGTCCAAAAATTAAAGTAAAACCTTCCACTGTAAATCAAGTGGTGATGCATGGTCATACTAATAGACATCAAATAAATATAAAGATCCTTTCACAGCAGGAAGGCTTAGATCTTATATTAACTGACAGTCAAACTCCCTTTAATAAGGGTGATGTAGAGGGTTAGATGTTAAAAGCCAGGGCAGTGCAGCAGAGTTCAGTGAGAGTTTAGGAGTGAAGCCATAGAGAGTCCTAAGTACAGACTGGGATGTGTCATCTGGCAGACAAGGCTTATATGGGTCTATATCCCTGACTAGACATAATTTGAGTTGCAGTGCAAGTGATCAGCTAGAAATATCCCTCACTTTAAAAGACAAAAAAAATCTTGTTCTGCAAGGCTTCAAATTATATTCCTCAGTCATCAGATATTCTGGAGTATTTCCACAGTGCTGCATCTTGAAGAAATATGTAGTAAAACTAGCAAAGGATGAAGTCATTACTTATCAATAATCATCTGGAAATTAACAACAGGCTTTATGCAGATCTCCTGTAACAGTGATTGATATGGCAGGGAATGCTATGCAAAGCCTCTCTAAGTTCAAATTGCTTTGAATCAGGGCAGTTGGATGTATAGATGGATAAGCTAGTGCCACAGCTTTGAAGAAAAAGAGTTAGATTCTTTGTTCTTGAAAAGGAGTGAAAACACTCATTGTCACTGTCATAAAGTAAAAGAGAGAGCAGAGGCTAGCAAAGATTAAAGTGCTCTTTTATGGGCTTCTGTGCTGAGGTTTCTGCAACTGGATGAACTACTCTTCATTTACACAGTATGTCTGCAGAGAAAGCTAGCTAAAAAAAGCTGTGAATATGGCCATGTGCATAAGTGTTGCCAGAATGAATATTAATAGCTGAAAGGCTCATTTTTATTTTCAGTTCCCTTTCCCAAGAATAATGGTGTTTACTTTCAGAGAGGAAAAATGTGTTGTATAATCAGAGGGAACTGACACTGAAGAACAGCAGACATGCCAGAGAATTAGAAATTGGCAATCCTTATGGAAGACAAGACAGAAGCAGGTTATGTACCAAAGATCTGAAGGATGAAGAAGGGTCCAGATTTCTTCAGGGTGATAACTTTAGGGTACTTCAAAATAAACTTTCATAAGGAATGTGCTGCCTAAATTGTCTGCTGTCATGGTGCCATCCTGAAAAAATTCAGATACCCTAGAACAGCCAGGATAAGGTCACAAGAAAATCTTTTCTGTCTCTTAATCTGCATCTACTGACAATAAATTAATTTTCTGACATGTCCAATATTGATTTAATTGAAGAATATTTGTGTGCATAGATGAAATCCATATAACTAAGCCTTGTGAACATCAGAAAGCTTTTTATAGCTTCATGGCAAAGGGCACTTCAAGAATTAATTCTCAGTAATCAACACTCCTGCCGGTTCTGACCTGGAACACCTGTGAAAATGAACTCAGTTTGTGGTGGTAATGATGTATCTGTGACTTGCTTTTCAAATTCCTGACTGTAGTTTTTCATTTGTTAACAAAGTCACAGACAGATGGTATGCCAAGAAAAATATTATTTACAATATAAAATAATCATATTTAGATTTGTATAAAAGAATTAGTAGTTTACAAAAAAAATAGTCTTTGACATATCCGTAATTCTATCCTAATTATGTAGTGTAACAATACGCTTTTCTTTTCCTAACTTTGTTTACAAAATTTATCCATGCATCATATATTTTAGCACAAGGAGAAGCCACTCTGATTTGACCAGTTACATAAACAGTTCTCAAGAACTTCCTTGTTATCTTGCCAACTATTAAAGCAAATGGTTAATAAAATTATTTTACATTGCTTCTAATTTTCTGTTAGAGAGTTTTGGTGTTTGCTATAAGGTGAGCTAAAAATTATAGTATCCTCCTTTATAAACAAAGAGTAAATAAAGTAAAATACAGATCAGACTAACACAAATTCACATAGCAAGAATGAGAAAGAACTGAGAATTTTAGATTCAGTTCTCAAGAAGAAAGCAGCTGTTTGCTTTTAAGAGTAAATGGCACATTGTAGAGGGAGCACAGGTGCCTGACTTACCAGCACAAATAAATAGGTTGAGCAGAGCATTACACTAAAGCCACTGTAGGGTTTCCAGATGTAGACTCATTCATTTTTAGTTCTGTCTAATATTTCAACACATGGACATTTATAATGCCTTAGTGAGATATCTACTTGTTGTTGAGATTAAAATCTGCATTTTCTCACCAAAGCTCATCTCAAGCAAAGCCTGGATCCCTATTAGCATAAAACTGTAACAGCAGCCATATGGGGTAGCTCATTCACTCTTCGGTGTTTCCATCTGTAGCGCCTGACTGTATTATACCTTATTGTTATGAGGTGCCCCAAAATCAGAGTATAAATGCCTACATTTTACAGAAAAGCATTTGAGACACAGAATGTCTTAGTCAGATAATGTCAGTAAAAACATAAATGAGGTTAAGTCTAAAGTCAGGTTTCAGCAAAATTAGGAATATATGCAGAAAAGTGTTTTTTCTAGCAGGAATAATAAGCTGTATTAAAAAAAAAAAAAAAAAGAACAAAAAGTGAAAGAATGGGGTGAGGTTAACTGGAACTTTCCTTGGTATATCTTCCCAATTTTGGCAGTCTTCACATGGGGTTTCTTGTGCTGCATATGTCTTTGAAATCTGCGTTTAATGGTCCTTAGATAGATCTCTCTTTGATGAACTGAACCATTTAAAAAGTTGTTATTCCAAACATTCATTTTAATTACACAGTTTGAATAAAAGACTTTGAAAAATAAAGTTCCCAATTTAAAACAAATACTCTATACTTCTTTAATCAGAAATAAATAATTTTTTCCTATTTACTCTCTTCATTCCACTCATATTCCTCAGATGAATCATTTTTTTGTCTAAGGGGAAGTGTCCTAGCTTTACAAGGACTTCCTCTGACCTAGAAGTCATTCCTTACCATGAGTGTCTTCACCACCCTTCTCTGTATATCAGTGCACACAGACTCTAACAGATGTGGGCACCCCACAGACGCATGCAGGCTGATAGCAATGGTTTCTGTTCCTTTCCCAATAAAGCTCGGCATTCTGCTTGCTGCTTTGTGACTGCAGCTGAGCATTAAAAGTACATTTTCAGAGAAATGTCGACAATAACCTGTTCTCTTTTCTGAGTAGCAATAACTAATATAAGCCCTTCATGTACAGTTAAGATTAGAGCCTTTCCTCATGTTCATTATTGGCAATTATCAAAGGTAAGATTATTGCCTTATCCCATATTCAAAGAAATTTCTTCTTTATGGTCCATTTCATTTTGACTACCCAAAATAATTTGGATAATCAGAAAATTGTCGAGTTCCTATTCACTTTTTTCCCCAGCTCATTTATGCACAGGTGTAGATTTCTGTGTTTTTTATGGACAACCTCTCTCATAAAAAATACTAATTTCTGCTCGGTATTTTTTTCAAATATTTTAAACAGTTATTACCCCACAACACCTCCATTCCTGAAGCAATACGTGGAGCTAAGATTGGGACATCAGTCACAAGAAACCCATGGTCAGCTTCAATTCCTGCCATATTCCTAAGTGCCCAACTTCAAAGAGCAACAAGACTACAAAATTACATCAGCATTTTCTCAGTCCTTTTGGAAATGAACAGCTGGGCATCCAAATCAAGTCACCAGAGTCCAGAAGCACAGAACCGTTATACCTAAGATACTGGTAGATTTTATCTGTTGGATATTCTCCCATATGCTTAATAAGCTTCTATGACATGGTTATCTTCAAAATTCAGTGGCAGCTTCCAGTTTCCTTTAGCATGTAGCCAAAAGAAGAGATGAAAATACTCTTGCAATCTTCTTTTAATTTGATGAATATGTAGATTATATGTATGTCACTGAACAAACAATAGTGCAAGGTCCAGGACAAGGACTAGGCACTTTCAAATGAGTGTTCACATAAGCCTTGGCAGTAAACCTTATACCTAGCATCTCAAGGCTTTTCAGACAATCTCTCATTTTCTCCAAGTCTCTAAACTCAATGCTTTTCTCCCATGCAGAAGAGTCAACATATTTTTTTGGCTTTTAGGCATTTCAGGCACAGTTCCACAGTGAACATTATAACAGTATTCAGTGCTATTCCAACGTTACCTCTAAGTCACTTCATTGATTTCCAGCATTTTAGCCTATACCTTCTATCTGTCTTCCATTAAGAAAGGGAAATATTTTTGATGGAGATATTCCCAGCCAAAAACTTGCTTTCCTGCTAGCATCACACTAAATGAAACATGAAACCAATACTGAAGTGATAAGGGACAGAGATTGTCAGAATTTCAAGGGGCTGGTTTTTATTAAATGTTCAAAAAAAGTTGAAAAATCACATCTCCATTTCAAATGTTTACATTTTGCATTGGATGAATCTGGTTGAAGTGGAACAAATAACTGTCTGTATAACAGGATGTAGATTCCTCTTGTAAACTGTTTTGGTGAAACAGACCCATTATCTGAGAATCATCGGGTCCACTTACTTCGCTAATCTCTCATTCTTTCTTCTTGAAGCAAAGAGAATTATTTTATCCCAGCAAATATGATTCATTCAATATCCCTTTTCTTTGAGAGAGAGGTTATACAAAAGGAAAATACCACCATAATCCAAACCAAACATTCTTACTCTACTAAGTTCCTTCCTGCCATTGGTGTCAATGGCTGTTCTCACTAAATAAAGACTAGATACTCCCTATATAGGGTTAGTACAGAACTACAGAAATGTTTTCAATAAAGTTATTGTATTTGACCTCTCAGAAAAGAAACTTATTCTGCATCTTATTTCAGTGCAATTCTTCCAACTAAACTGTTGGAGCTAAGGAGCAAGCTGTGCTATATACCTAGGACACTATCAAAACTCTTCAATTTGTAGATAATATATGCAATTTTTATATCAGCTTTTCTTAAATAAGGGAGAACTAACAAATGTTGCAGAAGCATTAGAGAATTTACAGATTAGTATCAAAACAACAGAGATTGAAAGATTAGGTGCTATGAGTCTAGAAGGAAACCAGTATATGTGTTCAACCTACCAGGACCTTGTGTCCCAGTGAAAGGAAAAATTGTGTGTTTTCTTACCTCTGAAGCAGGAAGGCTGTAGATATCTCTGATGACATTATTACTGCTTCTGAATTACTGTGATCCCACAGGTGTTAGTCAGTGACATATTCCACAATGTAGCTCATTGTTTGTAAAGATGGTGCACAACTGCCATTATAACTTCTCTGTGCTTACAGCTTGTGATGCCATGTGATTATGTTGCATTTCAGAAACTGTGAATTAGCATGTATCAAGTAAATATATTGCACATTAATTAACTACTGGAAAAAGAAAGTCTGGACAATTCTTAAAAGAAATCTGGACAATTAATGTCACAGAAATGCAACAGTAAAGGAAACTATTATAGCTCAGGTGTTCCTGATTCAGACAATCAAGGACTGAGTAACAGGCCCTAATCAGCTGCTATTCTGGGTTCAGGAAAGTCCACAGATCAGCAGTAATTTGGTGGGGTTTCTTTCCCATGTCTCTAGCCATCACCCCTACCACAGTACCAGCTTGCTCTCTTGTCACCTACCTTCTTTTCAACAAAACACAGTGGCCCCTAGCTCCTTTCCCTGCAACCTAGCTGCATATTACCTCTTCATCTACAGAGGCCACCTAGCCCCGATGTCTTTATGTTATGCAGCATACAGGGACAAAGCTGTGGCTGACTCTCAGCCATCAGGTGTGGCTGCCTCAGTTGCAAGCTGCCTGGCTGAGCAGCAGTGCATTCTCTTGCTGCCATCCCTGCCTATGTAATCTGCTCGGAGTGGTAAGTGAGCAAAAACGCTTGTAGGACGTAAGAGGTCCATCCGCCATGTAATTTAACATTCTAAAGGAATATGTAAAAACTATAAATCATATAAACAAACAAAAAGACTTCCTCCAAGGCAGCTTTCCATAGTTCCAAAAATCCATTTGATTGTTCTGTTTTTCTCCTGTTCCTTTGCAAGGCAGAACTTCTAAGAGTGTAAGGACTTCAGAAATAGACTAAAATGTTCAGACAACTTTAGAAGAAATTTCCCAGTAGGAACTGCAAAGCTGAAGAGACTTCTTTATGATATTTCATGTTTATACTGTAAATGAGATATGGGATTTTTTGTTTTGTTCTCCCTGTATAAATAGATATGTTACCATAGTTTAAATATTACAATACATCACTTAGATGAATTAACATTTACCATGAAAAACAGAAGGCCTATCATTCACTTTCTGTTTATAAATAGTGCCAAAATAGCGTAAATCTGATTTCCTTGTTTCCACATAATCTCATCCCATAAGTGTTTTCAATTAATCTTATATTTTCTAATTCTTTGTAAAGAGGAATAAGAAGTGAAAAGCATCACACATATCATGTTCAGACACTTTTACTGAAATTTAGTAACATCTTATTTTGGAATAATGTACATTATAAAATAGTAGAACCTGACTCTTTATGGCAGACTAATCACACACAAGCATTGGCTACAATTACAGTTACAAAGCAGTATGTGCAAAAGCATGAAAAACTGGACAATAAAGAAATATTCCAGGAAAAAATATAAAGTTCTCAAGCATTTCCAAATAAACTATGCTCTCTGTGTATTTATTATAAGATTACAACGTGGAGCACAGATTTTTCACAACACTGCTGCCCTTCAGGTTTGCAATCCATATGAGATGCAATCCAAGAGGCTTGCCTGCTCCATATACATGATACACATCACTTCATCAAGGGTTAGATACTCTCTTCATATCTGCTATGTAACCAACAAATGACTCAACTTCCAAGTCCACTAGACAGGCATCAGCCTCCCTTCTTACGGCACAGAGCCACTCCTCCCAGCAGATCCATTCTTCATTCCCAAGACCAAATGATATCTCACTATTTTTCAGTCTTTCCCCTCAACATCACAGAGTGAGTCTCCACTTCGCATAGCTCAGTACACCCCACACTTGTAGGACTGTGTCAGTGTAAGACCTACCAGTGATTCAGCCTTTTCTATATTATTTTAGTTGTGAAATCTTTCCCTCAGCAAACTAAAGACTTCCTCTGTCTGTTATTAGGGAACTATTAACAAAATCTTGCAGAAGTCATTAAAATTAGAATTTTTAAAAGCACTCTGTTCTCTCCCTACTGCAGTCTACCAAAAAACTTGTTCAGCCACACTTTGATAGGCGTATAAGAAAACAATAGGAGGGTCTGAAATGATCCAGGATTTCAGAAAACTGAAAAGTCATACAGAGTGGCAGAGATAAGGAATACTGAAATCTATATTCTCCCTAAATATGAGCCCATGGCTGCATGCAACTGTAAATAGCTACAACTAGCAACCTCTCCCATGAATTTTAGAAAAGCCTTGCACTGTTTTTACTGCTGCTGAAAGAAATTGCCCGGACAACAAAAGACACTGTAACAGAAATCTCATGCTTAAAGAGATTATAGATGAAGTATTTAACATGCATAGCACCTGGGATCCAGTTAAATGAGGAATGTAGACTGCAAATGCTCGAGGGGATCTATTAGCAACAATGTCCTGCAGTGAGAGTACCCAGCAAGTTAGCAAAATCATTTGTAATAAGGATATTCCCTAGAAAAAATAAATCATTAATACGTTCCTGCCGTGCTAGGAGTATTCATGACTTATGGAGAGACAGTGGTGGTAAGTGTGCTGGAGGAGGAAAACAAGGGGTCCTTTTTACAAGATTGATGGTGTTATTTTATACCAGCCAGGTATAGTGTGAGAGTAAAACCAATATGTATAATGGTAGCTCACTAGAGAGGTTATTTATGCTGTGCCAAAAGATTTCAGATGCTGAATTTAAACAGCCACCCACCAAGGAAGTGTGGAGTAAGAACAATAAGTTATAATACTCCAGACTTAGTTTAGTTTCCAGGCTTATTTTCACTAAAAAAGCTGTTTATTGATTTTATATAAACAGTGAGATCTGATGGGTGTTTGGTCTCTTAACCAGTTAGCTGATCAGGGTATAAAGACTGAAGTTCAGCAGATGTTTGGAATGCAACCCAGAGACCTCAAAATTTTGGGAAGCTCTTACCTTACAGTCACTACTGTACATGACCAATGGTGACAGTACAGCTCTAAATTCAAAAACCACACAACCATTTCATATGCTTCTGTTGTAGCAGTCAAATCAAATTTCAGAACACTTTCTGAATGTGAGGATCAAATTGTATGAAAATGAATGAAAGAATTGCTATCAACACTAACGAATATTTAATAAGAACATAAAAGGAAAGGAAGCTGACTGCACACATCAGCTCTTTCTCAAGTTATACTCTTGACAGTGAGAGGCTGTGCAAGCTGTGACTGACTTCCTTCTAACATACTCTATTTTTCATCAGCTTACTCCGGGATGTCCTTTGATAACAGAAAGTTAATGGATTTCCTGGCACTTACAGGCTTTTGAAAATTCTGATTATCTACTTTACAGAGAACTACTTAAATTCGTTACTGTTTACTGAATGCTTTTGAATCATCTGAAGGAAAGCTTTCGATAAGACAACGGCATTGTTGTTCTTCATCTCTGATAACTTAACTTGAGATTTGTCTTGATGCCGAACAGAATATTAGGCATATAGCTGTAAAGCTTCCAGACTTTGGAAAGATTCAGTCTCACTTCTTAAGCAAAAGAAGAAAAAAAGTTGGTATTAATTTATTTTTAACTTCCAGATGACAGATGCAGTTATAGAGTTTCATTTTTAAGTTCTGAGTAACCAAACATTCAAATTTGACAGCATCTCTCAACAGAGTTCTTTGAAAATGGTCCCTGGAGGGGGGACAAAGTATTATTGATTTATTCCAGAAGCTCAGCATTTACATGAACAGGAAATATACCCCATGATGATCTCTTATAAGCAACTAGCTAGAGCCAGGAAATTGAATCCATTACTTTATGCTTTTCAATCTGGCATATAGAAATTTAGATAAAGAGTGATTCTCTTTATAGAAAACACAAAAATTTCTCATTTCCCATTCCTCTTGAGATCTTAGTTTCCTTTTTTTCCAATGCATTAATGTTGTTGGTTTTCCTATTCATTCGTTCTGTCATGTCAAAATATATTAGCATTCTTTTGAAAAATTATGACCAGAATGAAAAGACAGATGCTTTCAGCATGCACATTAAATAGTTCAATAACTCCTTTCTATCCCTCTCTCAGGTTTTGCTTCCTGGAGTACAGTACGTTAGCCATTGTCTTCTCCCAGCCACTGCATCTGGAAAAGGGATAAAATTGAGTAAAAAGATTGATTAATATTTTTTTTTGGCAGCACCAAAACAATATAATATGATTTCTAAATCTTTCTGTTATAAAGATGATCCAAATTGTCCAATGCTGCTTTCTGATTTGCATTGTTTTTTCTTAAAGAAGGCAATTATTTCACATTTTTTAACAGCCACTTTTGCGTAAGTCTTGCAGCCCTTGAAACCCCCACAGCTCTGGTAAATTAATTGTGGTTATCATATGTAATAATTTTAAAACTTTGCTTTGGAGTTTCTGCTATATTAATCTTCCTATCTGCTTTCTGACTGTTAGCAATATAGCCATACATAGTCTTGTTCAGTGTCCACTTCTGAGCTCAGCAATACAGGAGACACATGGACACGTTGGAGAAAGCCCAGGGAAGGGTCATGAAGAAGATTAAGGAACTGGTTTATCCTTGCTATGAGAAGAGACTGAACTGTGACTATTTAGCCTGGAGAAGAAGGATCTTATCAGTGTGTAGATGATAGATTTGTTTTCTACGTAGTTCCAACGTTTCTTGCCTCAGAGCTTCAGGGCTGCTCCTGGCAGTTAAAAGGTAAATGTTTACTGCAGGTCTGATGTTTCTAAAGTAGTAACCCATCAACACCTTCTTCTGGTTTTTTTGACTGCTCTGTGTTTGAGAACTCTTCCATTCTGAGAAGTCTAACACCTTGTGTCAGGACAGTTAGACTGAAAAATTTCATATAATCATTTTGCCACAAACCAAGAAAACTCTGTCTCCATGAGACAATGACCCACTTTTTTATAACTGTATTTGCAATCATATTTCTACAGACCATTTTTTTTCTTTCTGTAATCTGAATTCATTTTAAGGGACTTATATGGGAATTTTGTTTATAAGAGACTACGGATTTAAGTCCCTAGTGGTAAAGTTGGAACACAGCTATCAAAAAAATTACAATTCTATACAGAGGTGAGACTAAATTCTGAGCTGCCCTGTACTGTGTAAGACAAAAACCAGAGAGCAAAATTTAGAGAGCTATTTTAGAACATATCTGATCTATCTGCTATTTGGTTTTCATCTGCTTTTGGTTTAACTTCTTAATCCTTTAGACCAGAAAGCTGTCTGATAGTATGCCTGAGAAGGAAGTAATGATCGATATTGTAACATTTATAAACCAAATTACAATTCGACATGGAAGATTCTGCAAAGAATATTGTCCATTAAAGTTTCAAAATTGCATCACAGGTACCACCACAGAAACAAGAATAAGAAGGAAACTGCAAAATGTTAGGAACAAGAGGACTGAAAACAGCTGTGGAAACAAAGATCATCTCTACAAATAATATTTTTAGTGTAATCTTCCAATTATTTTATGTAAAGCAATATCTGCTTGAGGCTGTGTGGAAGGGTGCAAATGAACACATCCTCAGCGCGCCAGCTGTTGCTCTATAGTTAGATATGCTGTTTTATGTCAGGCAGTATTTAGGCTTATAGGAAACCTCCACACATTGTTTCAAAATAGGTGTCTCAATGAGATTCCATTGCCAAGAGCAGCAAGATCAAATGTACTATCTTAGAGTACAACTGCCAACTCATATTGCAGAAGTAGGGATTAAACGCACAGTCAAGAACAACAGGAAGCAGAGGCAATAATGCCACCCTGCTGGTTCTTCTTAACCAAAATTAAATGGGTAGATATTCATTAGACTGTTTGAAACGTGGTAAACTGCCAGGTCCACTGTCCACAGCTGATTTGGATAGGTGGGCACTTCAGTGAGAAATCTGATTAGTAGGACATAGCTCAAAAGCCTCAACAAAATGTTTTGTAAACTAAGACAACCCTGCTGTGCAATATTGTTATCTCTTAGCTATGCCCTGCTGGGATAACAAATAAAGCAGGAGTAGGTATAGCTATAAAAATTTACCATATGACTACAATACAGCAAAAGAATTAAATTTCTTTTAGTGATAGCACTCAGCCTTTAATTGTACCAACACATCCAGAAGGGGGAAAGACTGCTAAACAGTGAAAAGAGCCATAGTTTCCATAGATTCCCACATGGCTACCAAATATTTGGTCCCAGCACAACAAAGTTCTTGGACATTTTGAGTTTTTATATAACATCAAGATGGTTATCCTATCAGTATGGCAGAATTCAGACTGAAAATTTTTGAATATAAACAGTAGTATTGTGATGTAAAAGTGTCTTACGTCCTTTTACCTGAAATGTGCTTTTTGTTCTAGGACAGGATTCAGATGAACAATAACTTATTTTGTCAAGGGTTTTAGCCCAATCTCTCTGAACAATGCCACTTGCACTCCTGCACTGTCAAACCTTAGGGCTTCTGACAGTCATTTTGGAAAAATTTTGAAGAAAACAATACCAAAATACCTCTGTGAAAAGCTATTTTAAAAGCTAGTACCCTTTTATGTCTCTCCTGCAACTGCTGACATGTCAATAAAAGAGATAAAGGCATAATCAAGAAAAAAGTGCCATAAGCTCCTAAGACAATTTTTACTGGTTGACATACAGCATCTGGGAATATCAGTAACTATGTGGGCCCTGTCCACATTTCCTTCCTCCTTTAACTAATGGTGTGGTATAACATTTACTCTCAAATTAGATCCAGATCAGAAAGGACCACTTTTATACTTACTGCTTTGTTAGGTTAGCTCTGAAGGAAATCACAGCAGCCAGGAAAGTCTGCGTGAACACTACTCTGTTACTGAACTCCAAACAGCTACATCAAGGCAAAAACACAGCAACACCTGTAGACAAAAGGAAATTTGTAATGCATTGAAGTCTTGGAGCTTCAATTGCTTCAGGCTGCATGACTAAAGTTCTTGAGAAAAATCTGGTTCTATAGAAGTACCGCTGGAATTCAACCTCTCCAAATGTCCCATTTCACAACGTTGCGACATAATTCGTGAGATAGGATTCTAAATCTCAGCTCCTGAGGGTTAACTTTTTTGCCTCTAGTTTCTTCCTGCAGGAAATGAAAGTACAAACTTTCTTTTAGAAAGATACGTGATACATTTGCTGATCTAGACACAGAGAAGAAAGGTTAGAAATGTTGTCTTTAATGAGGCGTGAAAGGTGACCTTAAGATCTGGGAATTCACTTTCCTCCTTAAGAGCTAGGATAAATCAGCAATAAAGAAAACATCCAAGACTGTATTCCTTAGGGAGACTGTTGAGTTTTCAACTTAAATAAGGAGATGTTTTAACTCTAGATTGGCAATCTAAAGAGTATTTAAGCCACACTTTCCCTGCAGCAATTAGACCTGTAAGAGAACTCCATTCTAAAGAAAAAAGCCCACTCTGTGAGCACTAAAAACCTACATGATCTAAAAATTGCATGTCAGTAAGTCATAAGCAGAAGAAACTAAAATGTATTTAGTTGAGGCACCAGCTGAAGTCATGTCCTGATTTCATAATTAACATCCATAAAAACTGTTTTCAAATTTCTTCAAACACCCAGAATTGATAAAGCTTTATCTATTATGTATGCAGTCAAAGACAGAACATGGAATATTGGGATAAAATCTACAGACAACCAGCTTTGGAACTTGAAGAATGGTCCGTTAAGACCTTTGTCTTGCAGACTCAATTATAGGACTGATTAATTCAAATGTGTTTATGACATCTACATGTAGATGAAATGTTAGATTGGTAGAAGCCCTAGGCAGAAGTCAAAACCTGTACGCTCTTCCTCCTAGCCATACCGCAGAAGTCATAGACAGTGCAAACTGGTTGTTCCCAAGAACCCTTTCATCTTCCCTGTGTTGTGGTAGCCTGTTTCTAAATGCAATTTCAGCTTTCATACATAAATACAAGATTGTAGTTTGACACTGACGGAAAAGTCAACTGGGAAACTTCACTGAATCTTTTGCTGACCGCTTGTTCTGCTCAACCATACAGTTAGACAACTTGAGAGCACTGAATATACGAACTGTAGACAGCAAATTGTCACAGATTGAAGAGCTGTGGGGCCATGAAAACACTTTGTCTTCTCCATGCCAACACCTCCTTGGGACACTGGAAATTCAAGTATGTGCAACACAAGTTTCAGTAGAAGATTCAGCTGTACAGACAAGAAGCTCCTAGCAAAAGTGAGGTTCTACTTTCCTTTTTCCTCCCTCTTTGGTGTGTATGTGAGAAAGTGAAACCCTAACGCATAGCACTTTCTACAGAAAATAGGTGTGACATTAAATTACACAGAGGTGAAGGAGGTATGTCTATGTGGTATGTTTCTTTCCTCCTCATTCAACAACATGAAGTGTAGTGGCATCTATGACTCGCACACTAGAAGGATTAAAATACTCTTATAAAACTTGAGGTAAATAGTTACGTTTCTACTTAAAAGAATCCAGAAGTAATTTTATTTTCCTTGAGGAAAATAACTCTTATACAGTTTACAATGATAAAATAGCTCTTCTGTTCATCCAGGATGGGATCTGAGGGATCAAAATAAATGTCTTTCTATGTACTATAATAGCTTACTTTTGTGTTAGTACTTACTTAAGTCTAGTCCTCACACCGTATTTTTTCTGTCAAGGTTAGCTCACATGCTACTAATTATACTTTTTAATTAAGTTAAATTTTTAACTGTATCATCAATCAATTCTGTGAAATTTAATTTTCTGTAAAAAACTTTAGGAAACTGGTACCATTTACAGACAGAATAGTCATTAGCTTATGTAAATGGAAAAACATGGAAAAGAAGATGAGACCTGTCTGTGGGCTCTGAAATTATCAATCTCCAAGACAAGACAAAAGAACAGCTTCCCTGTGGGAGACAACGACTTACTTCTTCATGATAGTTATTTAATGTCAATGTACTTTATTCAGATAATAAATAAGAGGAGTTCCCCTGAGCCTGATTACTTGTGTAATGTGTTCTCATATATAATTATAAAGAGAATGAAAAGCCAAGCTGGTATGTGAGGAAGCAAACTAATTTCACCACCCACTAGCTCTTATGTTTTTCGCGGCTCACTTGGGCAGCTGGCAATGTGTCTGTGGCTGACACAGTTTTTCACCAGCAGGATATATTATGACACATTTGTGAACTTCTTTTCTTTAACAGAATGGTATTTTAAAGAAATCCATGAATTTGTTCCTAATAGAAGATATTATTAGTACATACCTGAAAAGGGTGCAATAACCCCTAATTCACAAAATTAAAAGAACCTTAAAGACCTTAAAGACTGACCCTACAGGATAATTAACTACAAATTACAGAGCTACCACCGCCTTCAGCAGATTTCAGGTGGGTTTGATTCTGCTTTAAGATGTGAATACGGTCATTCCGATTCTGAAAACCACATAGTATCAGACATTTAAGACACACAAAAATAATAAGATGCTAACATTCTCAAAAGCTATTTAACTTCCAGTGACCAGATAAGTATTTATATGTAGCTAGAGATTCAAAATTTTAAGTCTGGCCCACAGTCCACACAGTGTGAGAGCCAGTGCAAAGTTAGTGCATCATTTAAGTCCTATTAAACCACCCAACTGTAACTTAAACGATATACAGGCCTCATGTGACTTCTGCAGAAACCACTCTGCTGCATTCCTTTCATTTGTATGCCACAATAAGCATGGGAAGATCATGGTGATGACTTCGAGACGATGAGGCACTATGTTCTCAGGCTTTGCTGATAAGATAAATTGTTGTGATAATGTTCATGAAAAACTCATAATGTAGTTCAATACTAATACTTTTCAGAAGGCAAAAATCAATTCTTGCTCTCATCAAAGATAATATCAAAATTAGCATTAATTTTAGCATAGAAGAAGTATCTTTTAAGCAATGGAGAAGTCTGTAGTACATTCACAGTATGACTCAACCAAGATGCTACGAGAATAAACAATTATGAAAAGAAGTAACAGTTTTCAAATCTTGAATTCTCTTAAACATTTGTTGTTAAATTTAAAATAATTCATTCATAAGTAAGAGTAGATTAAGCTAGACATAAAAGTGTGTGAGCCTGTAAGTTTAGGATATATTTCTGTTCATCTAGAAGAGCTCTTTAAAATTATTTTTTTAATCCAACAACTGGAGAATTGCAAATATTCCCTTTAATATTAAAACTTTTAAAAATTTTCACGTTTAATTATGAGTTTTTAAACAGTTTTAGATTTTCCCTGAACATTCAACCTAAATGCAACCCAAAACCTCAATAATGAAACTGTTCAGTGTGGCACATTAGCAATTTAGAGATCATACATTGGGACAGTCCTTCCTGAAAAATATATATGTTGTGCATTTTATACCAAGGGTAAGCCCTTCAGCTATTTCCAGTTTCACTCCAAAGCCTTTTTTTTTTTTTGCATATAAAAGAAATATGAAGATGCATTTTGTACAACTTTGCATTTTCTTATATGTATGTTTTTGTGTGCTGGTGCCTTTTCTCATATATGTATGCAAAAGATGTTATCAGACTCATACAGCAGGTTAAGAACTTTATTCGCCATTGGCATTTCTAAGGTTATGTTTGCTTCAATATTCAAATTAAGCCTATCATGTCCATAAATGGCACAACACAAGAATGATTTTCTTTTATAAGGGAGTACATAAAAGGTAGAGGCAAAGATCACTACACTGTATAAAATCCTTTTACAGGGACACCAGAGGCTGGATGAGATTTTGTCCTCAGTAAATTCAGTTGCTGCTGGTGTCACAAAGGCTAGATGACTAGGATAGGCACTTCCTTTTGACTAATAAGAGCTGAATGGCAAGATAAGCTTGTGAAGTTTCACATTGCTTCATTCAGTGAGTCGGTTTCCCAATTTGCTGAGCCCTGTGTTAGAATTCTTCATCAACACACTGTTTTTCATTGGTGCTAGAAGAAAACCATCATTCTGTCTGTTTGTGCTCATGGCACAAAAAAAGATGATCAGGAAAACATGTACCCTGGAGCACCATTCTGCATTTGACTTGAGAAAATAAGCCAGTTTCAAAGCCATCATTATTGACTAAAGATCATCATTAAAGTTGTTTTTCAAATTGCACCTTTCACAAGGAGCTACTTGCACTCCAAATCCTTACAACATTCTCCATGCTTGTTGCATTTCTATTTAGTCCTATTTTGAAAGAGCTTTTGAGAGATGTGAAAAATTTTCATAGAATTTTGATGTTTATTTTCTTTTTTAAGTATAAGGTCCTCAACTAATTAAATACTGACATCTAAGTAAAAGAATTAGATAATATGTAAGGAACGGTTTTCACATATACCAAGTATTCAGATTTTTGTTAGTCAATTCCAATTGTAGCAATTCAGTATTTTAAGTTTTTGCTTTCCAGGAAAGTTAAATCACTGTATGGGGCATCCTTCACACCCAGTCATTGCTTTCACCTATATAGTATAGAAAGTCACACAAAATTAGAGCTAGCCCTATACATATAATAAAAACGGTCTTGTCTGAGAGACTTTAAAAAACCTGTCATTAAACTGAGTCATAAAATTAAAAAAAAATTAATATATTGTCTCACATCTCATATTTCATGTGGTATATTTATTTAATGGGATTTGTGGTCTTAAAGATTCTTTCAAATATTCTATTCTTAAATTATGGTAACACTTTATAATTGCATATAGTGAAATAATCTAAATACCAAGGGGCGTGGGGGAAACATGTTGATGCTGTTCCAGATTTGTGGCAGCTCTTTAGAGAGCCTGAGGATTCTCCAGACAATGGTATTTAGAACAAAGGAAGAATTATTTCATGGTAGGATGCTGCTGTACATGGTTTACATCAACCAGAAATTTTGTAATTGGTATGTTTGTTCTTGCATTGTTGCAGAATTTGAGCCTAAAGTTCTACTTGAATAAATATGACAATCTTTTTCCTTGAGAGATTTTATTTTCAACTACATCTAGGGATAACTAACGTTTCTGACTGAAAGATTTTCTTATCTTTCACTTTTTTAAAGAGGAATATACACAAGAGACCAATATTTTAACAGGAGAAAAACCCTATTCTACCTATACCAAAAATGTAGCTTTTATTTGATTACTGTACTGCTATGAGCAATAGCATACATCCATTTCTTTTGTTTCAATTTTCTGGATAGCATAGCTTTTAGAAAAATAAACTGATGTTTTTATCTTCTAGTATAAATGAGTCTCAGTGGCCTATAGCTATCTCACCTAGTGTTTTTTAAATGGCTTTAATGTTTATTCAGTAAGCTTTTATGGAACTCTTTTTGCTGAAAACTACATCTAGAACTACTACTGAAAAAATCACAAACATGCACGCACACACACTCGTGCAGCAGAGTTATAGTGTGGGACATCTTCAACTCCCTCCACAACAGCAAAGGACATGCTGCAGAGCATAAGGTTAATGCAGAGCCAAGGTCGGAGAGCATGTCTTCATAATGAACTGCTGACGAACATGCCATTCCCAAGCAGCTGAGAAATGTTACTCTAAATAGTTTTGATGATTTCTATTAATCAGTTGTCTCCTCTGGAGCCTGTGGGTTACAGTTACCAAAACTTTATATTCCCTATTAGGCTGACAATATGTTGTTAGCTAAATTTTATTTTTACTTAGAGAAATTTCCACAGATTGGAAATGCAGTCTTAATATTTACTGCACATAGAATAGCTTCAGAGTGAAATTACAGCTGAAAAAATTGGTCTCTGGAAAAAAAGATTTGACTTTTTCATTCCAGTAGGCAATGCAGCTGCAATGTTTGAAATTTGAAGAATTTTTGTAGAAACTTGAAGATTTTTGTAGAATGTTAGCAAGATTGCTTTGCAATAACTGATAAAGCTTTACTCAAGCTACTAAAAAGTCCAGAAATAATTGTAGAAACTACTAAACATACTGATATTTCAGAATCTAACAAATAAAGCCAGTTAAATCATATGGAATGAACTCTCTTTGGTAGAGGAAGATCAAGTTAGCGAACATTTAAAGAAGCTGGACATAAACAAATCTTTGGAATTGGGTGGGATGCAGTGACATGGGCTGAAGGAGCTGGTTCATGTCCAAATTATCTTTGAAATGTCATGGTCATCAGGGGAGGTTCTTGAGGCTGGGAAGAAAGCAAACATTTCCACTGTCTTCAGGAGGTGCAAAAACGATGACCCAGAAACTACAAGTTGGTCAGCCTCATCTTGAACTATGGGAAGGTAATGAACCATGCTGGAAACCATTTCCAGATGCAGTAAGGACAAGAAAGTGGTTGGGCATAGTCAGCAGGGATTTCTGAAGTGGAAATCATGCCTAACCAACCTAGTGGCTTTATACAGCAAACACTGTCTCCTTTTACCTTCTCAAGCGGATGAAGTATGAGCAAGATAAACAGACAGCGATGTGGACTTAAACTACCTGGACTGCTGGGCTCAAAGGGCTGTTATCATTGGCACAAAGTCCAGCTGGAGGTCAGTGATTAGTGTTGTATCCCAGGGGTCAGCAGTGAGGCCAATACTGTTTGATACCTTAATTCCAAACCTGGATGATGTGATACAGTGCACTGTCAGCAGATTTGTCATGGGGAAGAGTTCTCAATGGACCAGATGCTTGTGCTGCCACTCAGAGGGGTCTCAACAGGGTGGAAAAAATGGGGGAACACATGTGTGTTCTTCATATGCATCTATAAACATATACATACACACACACATAAGTTATGACAAACTAATTCAGACCGGTACTGGAGGGAGGCCCAGAGAAATAGAGATTAAATTTACTATGAGAAGAAAAAAAGGAAAAGTAATGTTTGGTGGGTTTAACAGTTTTCTAGCTTGTACACTAAATGCTAGTCGATAGTCTGGAATATTTGAAATTTGTCCTGAGCTTTGCTAGGCAAAAAAACCCACAATGAAGCAGTGGATAATTTATAGAGCTGTCCAGAAACCAAAATTTTTTAAAATTTTCACGAAATAGGGGGAAATGTTTTCAGGAATATTAGGCAATTCCTTCCCCTGCTTGCTTTTTTCCCCCCAGCAAGCTTATTCTGGTCATTACCATGTCTACATATTTAAGTGCATGAGTACACACATACACACTAAGGAGATTAGATCACTCAAACAAAATGAGAAATCCCAGATGCAAGCCATGGATGTCCTCCATGTATACATAAAAGACAGCCCCTTGGGGAATCTAACCACTCCAATTGCAAAACATTTAATGGTGCAGAGAGGATGTGGATCTTGATCCCACAAACACTTAAACATGTGGTGCGGTGTAAGCTGTTAAATGGTCCAAAGAAGTCAAGTGTGTAAAGCTAAGTACATAATTTAGTTGCAAACTGAAGGTCTTACAACACTGTAAAATGAATTCCTTTCAAAACTTTCATGAGTTTTTTTCTTAGCAATACCACACAGGAAGAGATAATCATAGCTTGAAAATCTTTTAGTGGAATTCTTGTAAAACCAAAGATTACACTCAGGAGGGGCAACTGTCATAACCTTTATGTTCACAGAGACCAAAAAGATGCTGGTAGTCTAGGGATTATCTTCAAATACACAATGCTAAGGCTCCAATTGAACAGCATGACGTCTGGTCTTAGCAGAGCAGCAAGTCTGGAAAAAGAGAGGTAAGAGCATCATTAAAAGTCACATATATATAGAAAGGGAATTCCTAGTTTTACAAATCAGCAAATGCAACATCTCTAGATTACATCTGTACCATCAAAGAGAAAAGATGTGAAATAAGGTTTGACTGAGTATATTGCCTTTGCAGAGAGCTTAGAGACTGAATGTTTTAACTTCAGTAAACCTGCTGATAATGGGTCGTAGAGTTGATGATCTTTCACCCTCAAAATACAGATGAACTGGCTTCTACATATGGGGGGGTATTCTGAAAAGAGAAGCCAAGGAGGTTATCAAGGACTGAGTGGGAACAAAATGTTACAAAGGATATCTCTTGCTTTAAAAGATGTTTTTAGTTCTAAGACTGTCATTATATACAAGGCAAATACTCATTATGTTGCCTTCCCTACATTATCTTCCATCTTCTTGATTTGACAGTCCCTTTCCCTATGAACAACTCTATATTGCTGTGTAGACAACAATGAATAGATTTTAAACAGACTAATCCTTAGTAATATATGCAAGCTCAGACGAGTCTTAATACAGCAGAATGAAAGAAAGAAAATATTTTATTGCATTGATCAGTTTTGCTTCAAAATATCTTCACTTCTGAGCAATAGACACTTTAGGTTAGTAACTGATCAGATCACATTTATTTTCAGGTAGCTAAAGAACATCATTGACCAGAATAATTATTCTTTTCATCTTAATGCAGAGGTCATCAGTTTGAAATAGTGCTGGTGCGACACAGTACATGTGTTTGAAATACGTGTTATCTGTTGACCTGTATGTGGTGCTTTAAACTATGATATTTTACATTTTCACAAGGGACCCATAAGCATTAACCTCCATTACGTTTCAGGGCAGGTTACAAAAAAAAATTTAATAAGTGTTTGAGTACTGCTAAAGAGGTTTTGCTATCCAATATGTTCATTATTTCCTGTTTTGATTTTATACTAGCGGACTGTATTGTGAATTCATGACAGTAGATTCTGAAAAGAGAAAGTACTATATGCAATGGAAAATGAAAAATACACAGGCAAGACAGAAGGAAAACTCACTCAAATATAAGGTTTTCTTCTTCCTTATCACTAGGACTGTATTAAAATCATATAAATCTTATGACCAGCTTTTACCAACACAAAGTCATGTAGCTCAGTGAGGCCACGGTGGTGTAGCAAGGTGTCCTCTACCAGGGACTATTATAACACTCAAAATTTTCCATTCTTTCCAACATTTCTCCTCCAACTTGCATTCAGATATTTCTGTAGTATAATAGTGTAATTTGACTCTCCGTTTTATGATTTCTTGTGGTATCATTTATGTGGTATCATCTGACAGCTTCAGCGATGACCTACTGAAAGCATTCTCCAAGCCCATGGGTGGGCTCTAAAGCACATGGCAAAGCAGTTGAAGACTGAACAGTATTAGAGACCAATAGACCCAACAGGAGACTACTACTAATAAGATACATTTGGGTGGATTCTGTCTACCTCGACTTCAGCAAGGCTTTTGGCATTGTCTCCCATAATATTTCCATAGATAAGCTTAGGAAGTTCATAGGTAAGCTTAGGAAGTGTGGGTTAGGTGGGCAGACAGTGAGATGGACTGAGAACTGGCTGGATGGCAGAGCTCAGATGGCTGTCACCAGTGGCACAGAATCTAGTTGGAAGAAACCTGTGGCTCGTGGTGTTGCCCAGGGGTTGGAACTGGGCTCAATCATGGTTAACATGTTCATCAATGACATGAATGAGGGGACAGAGTGTATCCTCAGCAAGTCTGCTGATGATACAAAACCGGGAGGAGTGGCTGACACACCAGAAGGCTGTGCTGCCATTCAGTGAGACCTGGACAGGCTAGAAAATCGGGCAGAGAAGAACCTCACAAAGTTCAACAAAGTTGTAGGGTTCTGCACCTTGGGAGGATTAACTCCATACACCGATACAGGTTAGGGTTTGACTGGCTGGTAAGCACGTCTGTACAGAAGGACCTGGGAGTCTTGGTGGACCTTTGACAACGAGCCAGCAATATGCCCTCTTGGCCAAAAAGGCCAACGTTATTCTGGGCTGTATTAAGAAGAGTGTGTCTAGCAGGTCAAAAGAGGTTATTCTCCCCCTCTACTCTGCCCTATTGAGGCCCCATCTGGAGTATGTGTCCAGTTCTGGGCTCCCCAGTTCAAGAAAGATAACTAGTAGAGGAGAGCCATGAAGCTGATGAGGGAACTGGAGCATCACTCTTAGGGAGAGGATGAGACATCGGGGTCTGTTTAGCCTGGAAAAGAGAAGACTCAGAAAGGACCTTATCAATGTTTATAAATATCTAAGGGGCAAGTGTCAAGAGGATGGGACCAGACTCTTCTCAAGGGTGCCCAGCGACAAGACAAGGGGCAATGGATACAAACCAGAATGCAGGAAGTTCCATCTCCACATGAGGAAGAATTTTCTTACTGTGAAGGTGACGGAGCACTGGAACAGGCTAGCAGGATGCTGTGGAGTCCCCTTCTCTTGAGATATTCAAAACCCACCTGGACATGTTCTGTACAACCTGCAGTGGGGTGAACCTGCTTTAGCAGGGGTGTTGGACTAGATGACCTCCAGAGGTCCCTTCCAACCTCTACCACTCTGTCATTCTGTGATTTTGTGACTCTGTGATTTAATTTCATATTTTTATAGCTCAGGCTCATAAAGAACACTCAGAATACCAAGAGTAGTAGAGTATTCTACTACTGACTGTAATGCAATATTTCATAGCTTCTTAAGACACGACAGCTCAAAGCCCTTCCAGCTGATGAAATGCACTCGATTGAAAATTGAATGCAGCAAGAAACAAGACTGTTTTACTGGCACTATATTTTCTACTGCTGACATACAAGACACAGAGGTTCATGGCTTCATTCTGTTCGTTTATCAAAACATTCAAGTATTTGCCAAAATTACATTTCCTCATCAGGAACTGGTGACATGCCTTCTGAACATTTTCAAGTTTGAAGAAATGCCATATGGTACTAAGTAGATGAGGACTTGACATTAGTAATTATGTCAAGGATATTTGTAATGTAAAATGAAGTACTACAATTCTAGCAATAACACTCAATATCTTTCTATTTATCAATTATGTATCCACATATGTACATTGTTTAATACATCTATCTATTTAATAATTACTTTTATTAACAAATACTTCGTTAATTCTAGATAGAAATCAGACTTTAATATATCCTTATAAAATATTTGGTGCACTATAAAAATAACACCTATGAACTCAGATTAAAGATAATATCTTCTTTACTGCAAAGGAGATAAGTTTCCCCAACAGGCTGGACTAACGAGTCTTTGTTTAAGGAATGTGAAGAAACAGCTCACCCGTAACTTGCTCACTTCCAAGTTTTCTCAAATAAACACAAAAATTTCCCTACCATATTTCCCTCACTTCGTCAGAATTATAGATGCAAACAGAGCAGTTTTGAAGCTACACAGTTATGATATAGAAAGAGGGCATTTTTAACTAGGGAAAAAAAAAGACATTACTTTACAATCATGGATTTAAGGGAAGGATTAAGGCAGACAAATGGCTACAAATAGTCCATGTAGGAGAGGCAGCTTAAGGGAAGCTGATATATTACAGTCTTGTTCTAGCTAGAGAAGTGAAGTAGCTGTTCTGCTGGGCACGGGGTTTAAGTAGTAACACCTCTGTCTGAATTTTATTGCTGAAGTTAATGTTCATTCACTCTTGACCTCCATAGTCATTGGAACAAAACTTGTATGATAAAGGCTTTTTTTTCCCTACTGTCCTTCTGGCTTTCATTCTCAGATCTAATTATGACCTATTTCTGAAATTATAAAACTAACATTATTAACAATATTAAACATCAGAATACAGCAGTTACATTTTCTTTATCCTTACTCAAATCTGTACCTCCATAAGCCACCTCATTATTTCACACAGCTCATACCAAAATTCTTCACCATAGAGGAAGAAAGAAATGGAACAGAAACTTCAAATTACAGCACAACTGAAGAGAGTACTGAAATCAACATTACACCAGAAAGACATTAAATAAAAAAATAACATCACATTTGCCATAGTTCCTTACACTACCAATAAAATCCCTCCTCTATTCCTTCATTTTCAATTGTCTGTAGATAATTGAAGCACATAATCATGGGGTTTTGCGCAAATAACATTTTCTTTGAAACAAATTCCTGACTGCAATTTCAGACCTATATTTAAATGACTTAAATGAGACTTTCACACTTTTAGCCTGAGATTTTTCTAGATTTTTTTTGCTCTCTCTTTCAGAACTTCTCCTACAGCTTTCCTTTCTCAACCGTTTCTTCTTACTGTTACCTTCAAAACCTGATGTTCTTTTGAAATGTAATGTTAAATTCACATTGACAATTCAGATCTACTCACTTCACTTGTTGAACTAGGTGTGCAAAGAATAAAACCACTGCCCTGAATGAACCTGCCAACAGGAAGATCGAGCATCCATGTAGAGGAGTTTTAGTCTAGAGGGATCCACTGAACACTTAAGGCATGCTTTCCAACCCTCACTAACAAACTTGTGATCTGTAATGATAGCCAAAAAATATAGTATTCCACAGCAAGGGAAAAGGAGAGAGAAGTTAGCAGGGCACCAGACAGAAATTGTCCTTTCAGTTTCTTCAAGCCAGAGATGATAAAAAATATTTTCATAATTTGCTGTGCCAAGAAAGTGCTATATGCACTGGGATATCTCGTTCCTATCCAAGAAAAAGACACAATTTTATCTGGGGAACAGACAGGAAGCATATTTTCCATTAGTGTGAGGCAGGGGTAATCTGTATTCCTCTAAATACAAATGAAAATAGGAATTCTGGGTGAAATCCTCAGCAAAAATCAGTGCAACTCCACCCAGCTAAAACTAGTTGATAATCTGGGCTTCTGCTCTTAGAGTGCATATGTTTTCACTTGTTATTAAATAAATTAATATTGCTTTTCTTCACAGTGCAGGCAAAGGCTTAAGAAAAGACACAGACTAACTGCATCTTTTCTTGCTGAGCTAGCCACAGTGTATTTATTTGTGTACTCAGTAGTATCAGACAGCACCTGAATGTGGAAAGGATGTCCCTCTTATCAAGGGTGCCATGTCTGTATTTGGACACAGCCAGAATTGCTGCTCAGTGATTTTACTAAGTCACAACCTAGTGAGCTGGTCCCACATGAAAGGTAAAAGCTAGTAGGTAGGAGGAGAAACGATAGGTCTAGAAAGAAAGAACATATCTTTTAACACTAGGTTGTGGGAGGTTTGATTTTAAATCCCACTTCTTCTTCAGGGATTTCACTAAAACACGTTTCAGTCCTTACAGGACTAAAGCCTGTGATACTAATAAAGGTAATCCAAGAATCTGAGACAAATATTTCAATATTTGTTCATCATCTGGATATGTTATATATTTTAAGAATATTTTTTTAACCTGCATTTTAATAGAGCACATAATTTAGTCAAGATTTTTAACCAGTAATGTTAATCTTTGACACATAGGAAAAATAGTGGTGCAAATATAAACAGACTGAAGTCAGTGAGACTGAATATGAAGTTTAGATCAATACTCTGGACCTTACTCAAGTAATCTTTTTTCTATATAGGCTAAAGAATGAATTACATGCTGTTTTTCCTTTTCTAAAATTACAACTTACTAAGCTGTACACACACAAAAGCAAACCATGGGAGATATAAAGAGAAGAAATAATACATGACAGTAGTATCACGTGCAAGTGATCAATGCAATTACATGTCAGTGCCACAGTTTCATATGGGTAAAACAGAGATTATTCCATTAATACTCCACCAGTCAAGGGACTTACCAGACTTCAAAGTATTCTGGCACATTCTGTGTAAATATAGCTGACAGACTTTTGAGTTATGTTCCAAGCCATTATGTAATAAAGAATAGAAAAATACTTGAGAACCATAAAAGACTAAGGGGCCGATCCAAAGGCAATAGAAATTAATGGAAAGCCTACCACTGATTTTATTTGTATCTTAATAAGCCCTGGAGATAGATTTCCTACAATTTATGTTAAACCTTATACTGCTTATCCAAGCTAAATTACATTAGATTTTTATACTGAAGTCCTTTACTACATAATTCAAATGTAGGATATATGAGGTCAAATAAGAAAGAGAATTAGGAGCTAAAACATACTAAAGATGTCATTACTTCTGAAAGCTAAACAAACTGTCAGTGCTGAATACATTTACATGGCAGTTTAAAAAATACCCTCTACAACTTTTAAAAGCATTTTGAAAAACAAATGCTACTCAAAAGTCATGTAGTTTTCAGAAAAAGCTGCTGCAGAATAAACATGAGCAAATGTCATCTCTTGTAATGCTAACCACAGACTGAAATAAATAAATGCCTATGATCATTACCGATACTGTCTTTCTATTTATTTGATATCAAAGATAGGGATGGGGGTCAGAATCAAATATCTCTTTCTGAACTGGAACAGACAATGCAACTTAGTGTGTCTTCCTGTCTTAGTGATGTTTTGGGACATTAGTGTTAAGAGCTATTAAACTATGGTCTTAAATCAAATGAACCTCACCTAAGTTAAAAGTCACACAATTTGAAAGGAAGATTGGAATTTGACTTTAAGAACACAACTGATTAGATTAGACAGAGAATGTTTTAGAAAGGACATTTCACTTACCATTCATACACACGAACTGGCACAACTGAAAATAAATTAGTTTTACAAACAGAGAGAACTAAAACCATTAAAAGACAAGTGCAAGAGAAATCATCCCTCTCTTATGCTTTTGGATCTGCCCAACACTGTTGGCTATCTCTCAGCCATGTGCTCCTTACAGGAGGGCCGTTATCTGCTGAAGGCAAATGTTTCCAAACATTCAGCACTTGGCATTACTATAATGACCCTTTGAAGCTTTGTAGGGAAATCTCTCCCAGCTTCCAAGTTCTGCACACAGCTTTAATTGGAGTTATCATTCATGCTCTATCTCTGCACAGATAACAGATATAGCAAATCTACCTTGCTTACAATAGGAGACAGGCTTAATGGTAAAGCATAGAGGGTTCATTTAAGAAAGACTTCCATTCATGCTGTGAGCAACTCAATTTGAAAGAAAAAAGCTTAAAATAAATCAGATATAGCAGGCAATTTTAGCTTAAACTTAATCAGATTATCCTCCAATTGTTTACCTTTATTTACAAAATATCGCTAAGAACCTCTAAGTGGCAGAGCTGGGGATTCATTGCTCAGGACAGCATCCACCCACCGGCATTCACACTATTTGCTTGTTATTCCAAGTAGCCTGCAGCCTTTGTTCTGGATGATCCCCTTATTTAAATTTGAGTTTAACTTGGATAAAACTACAGAAAACACTCCAGGCTTTTTCTGGAGCCAAGGCTCAAAGGTGAGTTCTCATTTCCAGCTCATGTCTGAGAAGCTATGCAAACATTTGTTAATGCACATATTTTGGCAAACATTAATAATTGGTCTTCCTGACTTAGTTACCTAAAATACTTAAGAATATTACTCCTTTATCTTTAGTCAGACTGTCACCCACTTGCCTGTTGCTAGCTCTGGAATGTTCTCCCAAACAAAATTTGAGATAGCACCATCTTGTTAAATATTGTGTAAGATGTGTATTTCATATACATTAAGTTTACGATCTAAGGTGCGCTGTTATAGAGATGACAGTAGTATGTTGGCAGTAGACATGACAGATGAAGAAAGAAAGTATTACATTGGCTGTATTTATGAGAAAGTTTCCGTTTTTCTCTTTCACCTTTTTTTTCTAGGATTCATGTTATGCACTAACACGTGCCAGAGTTGCACAGTCACAGACTTAGGCAGACAACCATTAAAACAGTACAATCTAGTTGCAGCATCAAGGACTTAACATCATCAGAGCCACCTTCTTTTTTATCTGAATTTTTAAACTTCTGCAAGAACTCAATTTTCAGTATTGCCTGAGTCCCTGCTCCTTGTCATCCAACACGTCTGTTTTCTCCAATTTATCACTATCTTCCCTTCCCAAGAAGACAGTCCTGAGTCAGCAAAAGCACTTTTGCTCAGGCTTCTTTCTAGCAAATAGTTTCGTTCATGCATAGACGAAACTTAAGAGTCCATTGTAAATGACATATAAGTTTAAAAGCTTAACTGAATAGACTGAGATTACTGAACTGTAAATTAGCCCTGAAATAACTTACCCAGAACCAACCTTACATCTCTCTTTCTTCATAGTTATTAAAAATTACACTTCCAGGAAATGCTGCTCTGTGCTGCAATGCCTAAATGCTCCCTAGCATTGATACTATTGCTCCCTGTTTTCAGCCAAAGTTTAAACTGTTTACAACTATAATGAGTTAGACTTCCTAATACTTTTTAGTATCTTAAATTCTTCCTCTATTCAATAGCCTTGAGTTTTCCTCCAAACATCCTGCTACTGAGTAATATGCAGATACAAAATTGCAGTTTAACTTCATGTTCCATTGTGAGAGAAAGGGGTGGTTTTAGTAGTGCAAACCTATTTTACATAGCCTATGATTTACTTAACGAAAACCATGTGAATTACTGTCTCTAAATTTCTGAAATCGCAATCTGCTTGAAAGAGTTTAACTCCTATCATAAGCATGAGACTGCTCTAGAATTACTTTCTTTTTTCATAAATTCACTGTCGCTGACACACTTCTGTCCCCATGAGCACCGAGTACTACCTTTGGCAAGTTGTCAGCTCTTTTCACCACAATATGCTCTTGCTCTGCTGTCACTATAAGAGGCTACAAGGCTGATAGCAGCAGAGGGAGCTGGTAGATAAAAACCAGTGCACAAAAGATGAAAGGTGTATTTTCCCTAGCAGCTGTTACGGCCATCTCTTTTGGTCTCCTACATGATCCCTGAGAAAGGTGTTAATCCTCCTGTAAATACCATTCCATCATGATTAGCAGGGGTCAAAGAAGTAGCTCAATGTTTAAATTTTGTCAAAGCTTCTCACATTCTTCTTTCCTGGTCCTTGTTTTCTAAAATACCTCTTTCCTTTTGTCTTCTTTATAAATACACACTTTGAGAAAAATGAAAACTAAACTCAAAGTAATTTCAGACGTATTTAGCTTTCCAGGATAAAAGTTTATCATATCTGCTAACAAATTACCCAGATAGTTCCCTAAACAATTAAGAAAACTCATTGTTAAAATTTCCTGGAATGCCTAAGGGGAAAGTTCTCTGCATCAGAAAACTGACACAAATCCAGCAGTTCCTCTTAGAGATGTAGTGCTGTCATGGAGCTGAACTACTTTTTCCAGTGAAGAGGCTCAGGGTGTGAGCAGAAAGCAGACCAAAGTTACCCGCACAGTGCTACGCTGTCTCTGCCTTGGTTCCAAGCCCAGATACCTTCTTCTGCAGGAAAATCTGCTCTGCAAAACCCACCCAGGTTAGTACTGCCTCAAAGCAGTCATCACCAAACATCTTATCCTTGCAGATGTTCCATGAGTGGAAGTAAAATGCATTTTAGTGTCTGCAACATTTATTTGTTTGATGTAGGTTTGCAAATCCTAACGAGAACATTAAACATTTCTGTGGACTGCCATAGACTCTTGGTGTGCAAAGTGGTTCAGTGTCTGCGCAACCTCAGCCCTACAAACGAATATACCAATATTGTTAAGCATTAAAAGCTGAGATTTGTCCTCTTCTTTGTCCTCTGCTAGACATTTCCGAAGAGGAGCATCTCCCACCAGGCCTTGAAACTTGGGTGCTTGAAACTGTTTGAAATTGCTAAACTCATTCTGCATTAATGGTATCAAACACAGCAGGTTGTAATTATTGGAGATTATTGTAATTATTGGCTTAATGGAGAAGCAGAGGCTGAGGGGAAATTTTATTGCTGTCTACAACTACCTGAAAGGAGCTTGTAATAAGGTGGGTGCTGGTCTCTTCTCCCAAGTGACAGGTGACAGGGTGAGAGAAAATGGCCTCAAGTTGCACCAGGGAAGTTTAGATTGTATTTTAGGAAAAATTTCTTTACTGAAAGAGTTGTGAAGCACTGAAACAGCCTCCCAGGGAGGTGGTGGAGTTGCCATCCCTGGAAGTGTTCAAAAACCACGTAGACGTGGCACTCTGGTATATGGTTTAGTAGGCATAGTGTTATTGGACTGATGGTTCGATTTGATCATAGAGGTCTTTTCCAAGCTTAATAATTCTATGATTCTATTAGTAAAGCAGAGGTATAAAATACGCTTGGTGACCTGAGGAAATGAGCACAGCATTTATGGCAAACAATTTGACGCTGGCTCTTTCGTAGTATTTTACTGTGTTAGGTAACAAATACAATTACGGGTCGGAGGGCAATAGAACATTGCTCTTTCATGACACCGGCCAGCCTTGATTCTGTCTGGGATACAGAAAAGCAGCTTCGTAAAGCCCCCAACGGACATCCCCGTCGCTTCCTTGCTGGGCATCTCCTACCGGGCCAAGCCCCAGCCTGGGGCCGGCGGGGGCGGGCTGAGGGCCGGACCCCCCGAGGGAGGGGCTGCGCGGGGCAGCGGGGTGGTGAGGAGAGGAGCGGCAGAGCGAGCGGAGCGATGGCGGGGGCATCTCCTGCGTCGCTCTGGCTCTGCGCGGCCGTCCTGGGGTGCCTGGCGGCGGCGCGGCCCCGCCGGCGAGGTAAGCGGCGCGGCGAGGGCGGGCGAGCGGCTGCAGGCGGGGGCTCCCCCGCCGGCAGGTGAACGGGACGGCGGGGCGGGCGGCGGCTGCTACGGGCTGGGGAGCGCAGAGCGGGCAGCGCTGGCCCTCAGCTCCTGCAGGTTTTGAGGGAGCCTCTAGGCAGGCGGCGTGCGCCTCGTCCGGTCCCAGGGAGCGCGCAAGCCTGTCCCCGTGCCCGAACGGCCGCTTGCTTTCCAGCCCGGTGCTTACACGTTACCGGTTTCAGTGGAAGAGACTTAACTTAATGAACTGACAAAACAGGAATCGCCACTGGCACGGTGCACCTGCAGGGAAGACCTACACGTGGAAATCGAAGACCAGGAATCTTCTTTCTCCCACTCTCCCTTCCTTTCCTTTACTCTCCCTTCCTTTCCTTTACTCTCCCTTCCTTTCCTCTTCTTTCCCTGTTGCTGGAGCACATGGGGTGCATTGGCACACCCTTACTTGGGACCGCTGTAAAATGCTGTGCAAAACACACGTCTGTATTGTCTCAAATTTCTGAAAGAAAACCCACGTAAAAAGTTGCTAAGATAGTGTATTATATTGAGAATAACTAACAAATATTCTATAAGCATATATTTCATACTTTTTAAAAGTTATGCAACTATTTCCTACCTTACAAAGCACTTCTTAGGGTGTGGATGAGTTGACAAGTGTTTTAACACCTATTCAAATAAGGTGATGTATAAAGATGTATGTGTGTTCGTTCTACTTTTTTTGTTGTTCTGTGTATAGGAGAATTCATATTACTGTTCCATTGCACTGCAATACTGTCATTGCTACAATATTTGTGGTCATGTTCATTTATACATCTCATCCAAGCAAATATATCTTTCAGGTAAATAGTTAATTTTTATATATTGATTTAAAAGAGTTACACTAAATAATTATTTCAGGATAATTTCTTCCAAAAAGTGAATTCTTTCTATTTTAGTAGTTTGGAAGTGTCTAAATCCACAAATACATCTCAGCACTTTTGTTAAACACAGTCCTAGTTCTAATTTCTGCCTTGGGATATTGATGTGCTGCATCCTTTGCAGTCAGTAGGTGCAAGATAAAGCACATTGAAGATCAGAGTGGGCAATTACTAATGGCACTATTTGTTTAAATGTAGTGTTTTGCCAGACCATGGCGTTCGGACAGCAGGAGATGTAAACTGATAAGCTCTTGGTAGCTGAGGAAGTGAGTTGCCAGTCCTGTGACTCTGCCTTTGCTTGGCTATACTACACAAGTGGCTCCTTTTCCCATCTCTACTCTGGTTTGCACCCAGCAGTCATCAGTCCCTGACTGCTCCTTAATGATGGAAACAGTATGGAAAAGTGGAAAATCATCAGCCTCTCTCTACACATGGATTGGAACAGAGATGTGAACCGGGAATTGAAAAGTCCTTCCATTGTGGAACTGATTTTCTGCCTAAGTGCCTAGAGGCAGTCACCAGGAGCCACTTCAGTATCTCTTTGTGGGAAATGAGCTCTTGTGTTGATTTCAAGAGCCTCTTTGACTTCTGGTTGGTTATTGTGTGGTGTTCAGAGTAGCTTTACCTGACCTACCGTGTGGCCATCATGGTACAAACCCCAGTGTGTTGGCAGTTAGTGCCAGAGCACAGTTCCCTGGCCCTAGGCCCAGGGGTCTGCCTAAAATAGTCCAAACAGAGCTCAAGTAACTGTGCCTCTCCGGAGACAATCCTCCAGAAACAGATACCATTGTCATTTCAGAGATTTCATCTATATCTGTCTCAAAAAGGCCTGATGTCTGTGCAGTATATTTTTTTATATATTTTTATATATTTTTTGCATTTTAATCTGTTCAGAGAGGTGACTGGAAAAATCTGCCCAATACAGAAAACAGTCAGGAGGAAAAAACAGCTCTCGGAATAACCTGAACTAACAAATGCCTACAGTGAAGTTTGAGGAGCAAACAGATCAGATATATGGTATCCGAAAGACTGCATTAATCCCGAGATGAGCTTTTTTTATGGAACAAGGAAGTTATATAATATAAACTCAGAACTGGACTTAATAATGAGGCCTGAGCCTTTCGATTGCAAGCGGTAGCCGTGATCACTTCCTATTGCTTGTCCTCTGACACCATTAATGCTATGCTTGTGTTTAAGATGTTGCAAAAGTGGAATTCTTTCCTAGCTTAGGGTGAGGTTTCTCAGTATCTGGCAAGACTAAGTAGGTCTGGGATGAATCTAGGCAAAGCTCACTGTTAATCCTGAAGATGGCCAGGAAAAAGCAAATATGGATTCTGATTATTCCTGGTATACAGAGACTTCAGTTAAAGAATAGTATAGAACCTTAAGACAGTATATAGAGTGTTTGGGAAAAGAAGCACTGAATGATAGATGAACTCAGTTTCTAGGGAAACAGGTGCGTATTTTCCCAAGATAGATTGCTTTTTTAGCAGACAGTATGTAGTATTTGGACCTCCAAACGAAACAGGAGAGTTGGACTTCCTAGAAATAATTCTCTCCTCATAACCTATTGTGATGTGTGTCTCCACTATGTTAATTAAACCAATGGTGCATCATCTGACAAGGAGGCTGAATCTCCATCTTAAGTACTCATTTGTGTATTTTGTAATTAGAAATTTGATTTCATTGTTCTAAAACAAAGATTTAAATTTGAAGTTACTAAATCACTAATACATTTAAAGGTGCTAAAAGACTATATGTATGGATAGACTTTCATCAAGAATAATAATTCTTAAATGGCAAATTCTGTTAAAACTAACATGAGTTTTCCATTTTGCTGTAAGTCAGCAGCAGCATAAATGTCTTATCATACTTCAGTGTTCTTTCATAGTAGGCAGAGGTGGTAGGTAAGCTTGCCCTGCAGGTAAGCTTCTTTAGCACTTTTAAGCATCAAACCCTGTTTTCAGTTCCTTATTATTATTTTGTCAGACTTGACTCACTGGGTTGAAAATTGCTGGATGTTGTTTAAAAGGACGCTTATATCAGAATTTCTTTTTTTTTTATACATCCTGAATAAGAAAATTCTTATCTCTGTGGAAAATTTAGCTAGCTCCCCTCTTAAATGCCTGTGACTTCAGTGGGTCTAGTCTGCAGGGTTAATATTTTCAGAGAGAGTACAACGTTCAGTGTTGTGGATGTATGCATAGATATGAGAATTTTACTTGTTTCTGCTGTTGCTAGAGTTCGACAGCACATCAGTAACAGATTCAAATGTGTAATAAAATATTTTGATTTGTATTATTGATGATGGCAGTTATTTTCAGTTGTTTTGCAGAATGGTAAGGAAAATTAAAGGAAAAAATCAACCAGTGTTAGGCAGCATGGAACTTCCAAGCAATAACTGTGGAAACACTAACATACTTCTGAAAAGGAAGAAAGAATACATGAAGAGCTGTGTGACATTTAAAGTGATGTGCATAATAATAAGAAACGTATAATTTGATCTTTAGTAGGATTTATAACCCTATTACAAGTGAGTACAGTCAGCTGTTTTAAAGATCTATCAAATGATGATCTAATTAAACTGTGGAGGAAAAGAAAATAAAGACTTGTCTCATGTCCAGCATGATTTATTAATGGGAGAGGTAACAGATATTAATTGTTTCAGGAGTGATTCAGTTACAGGAAAGGAATCTAATGAGAGCGCTCTATGAAAGGGAGAGTTCCAATGAAAAATAGAAGACAGGAAGAAACTTTCACCATGGTTCGTAAACTGCTTGTGCTGAATCTTGCTTGGAAAACGTTTCAATAACACACATGACTGACCTGTGATTCTTCAAGGGCTTTTCTTCAATTTCCAATGAAGGATAAATTCTCAATAAGGTCAACTTGTATGGACACGAATAGCCTACAGGCTACTACAAGCGACTCAGAAGCACAGTGGTGGCACAGTCAATCACATTGACTTACATCTGCCCTTAGAGGATAGAAGATAAAGCTATTGTTACCTGCCTGGGTAGCCTGAAGCCATATCGGATTAAATCTTCAGCCTTTGAAAGACTATAGGTTTCTCATACTATGCTTGAAAGAGATGGGTCTTTCACAGGGGCATCTTCTCCATTTAAAGGAGGGGAATTACCTGGTTTCAAAACTCTTTTATAACTGTGATTGTCTGAACAATGATATGAGAAATGTGGAAGATATTGCGTTATTGCATGATTTGAAACAAAATATGTTTGTAATGAGTGACACAGTTACTGCATGCGAAATATGGGACAAATACAAAAAGAAATGGGACTGAAAACTGAAGATCAGACTATTACTATTCAAAATGTAAGATTTGATCTTGATTCTCAAAATACTTCTGGTCTACAGTTTTTGAATGCTCTCCTGGTGGACATCAGATCCTGCAGAACCCTTACCGAAGCATTGATTTTGATTCATCCCACCTCCAGCAATCAGCTATTCAGAATTTAATATGTGACCATTCCCTGACACCAGGATGGTATCGCTTTATGATTTTTGAAAAGCCTGCTGAGATGCCAACCAAGTGTGTGGAGGTATTGTTAGAATTCATTTGTTTATGAAAAAGACATATTTTTCTTAAAAAGTTTTCTGTAGGATAGGTATAAAAAAAGAAAACAGTTATGGAGCCTAATGTGTGAAAAAGCAGAGCACCTTTTCTGTCTAAATATGTGAGTATATTGAAATATGTTATTTGGACAATAAAGTCTTATGTCTTGAAATTGTTACACAGAATAGGCAATAGCAGAGGATGATAAATTACATCCCTTTTAGAGCATTCCAAAACTATTTTTCATAGTTGCTGCTAAAGAAGATTTTCTCAGTGGCAGCATTGCAGGGATGTAATTTTGTAAAGCTGCAACTATGTGATGATGGCTCTGTTATGAGGGCCAGGTAAAGACTTGCAGCCACATGAATCCAGTAACTGTGAAGCTTTTAAAGTCATCATGCTAGAGAGAAGAGATTAGTCCTAAAATAACTTGAACTAACAAAATTAACTGAAGATTAGTTGCCTTATCTGCAAGTCCCCTAAGACTCAGGAATTACTTGGAATATTTAATACTTAAGACTTGGATTTAGCTTGGTTTTGTAGCTGTTCCAACATCTCTATAATAGTTATAGTCTAAGGAGATATATCTTTGTAGTTTCCTGTTTGAAAACATTTCCTTGTTTAAAAAAATAAAATCACAAAGTCAAAACATTAAAACCAAAGTAAAATGGATGTGTTGTTTGGCCGGTTTCCTCGTTTCTTTCCCTTTAGGAAAACTTTTATTATAGCTATATTCAATCCTTGTCAAAGATTCAGAATCTGTTAAACAATCTATCCTATTTCTGTCTACTACTTATTAATTCTGTCTCGTGGATTGGTGGTGGGTGCAGATATTCTAGATTAAGGGAAAAGAAAAGTACTTCTGACATCAGTAATGTCTCAGTGAGTCTCCAGTAGCCTTTAGACCATGAAGTCTAAAGACAGGGTGGTCTGAGACCTTGCTTCACAATCAGGTCAAAGAAAGGAATACTTGAGGAGATGTATTAAGGAAAAGAGGTTCTCAAAATCTCTCAGTTTCAGATTTACAGTTTTCATATAAATATTTTCCCAATGGTGGCTTTAACACACTGTGCTCTTCTAGGTGTTCCTCTTCAGTTTGCTTTCTGCAGTACATGAAATAAAGGAAGAAATCTTTAATTCATTCTGGTAACCAATGAACCAGATTCCTTCTTTGTCTCCTTTTTTCAGGCTTCGTTTTTCTGTATTCCACTGGTTAACTGAGGAGTCTGCTAAATCAGATTTATGCTTGGGTTACCATGATTGTACTACTGTTAGATTGTGACTTGTATGGCAGCTTGCTTGACCTGGAGACTTCACATAGCCACAGTGGTGAAGGGTGAAGGGGGACTATTCAACAGCACACTTCTAACTCCATGAGTAAAAGCATTGAACAAGTCTCTTTTTTCAAGAGAGGGAACCACAGCTCTTTTAAATCGCCTATCAAATCAGCATCTGAACTGCAGGCCTTGTGAAGCCCACTGTTTTATAAACACCAAAAGATTTAGGGTTGCTGCAAAGTCTATCGGCATCTAAAGGTGGGGAACTGAAAGACAGATGGCTTATCAGCTGTCCTGCATTTTTGGCTAAGGGTGCAAGTCAGTAACCTTGCATCAACTGGCCACATCTATTAGATGAAATCCAGGACGTTAGCTGAGCATTCAGTCTGTGGCAAAGGGCAGAAAAATAGAATGTGTCAGCTTTAACAGCTTTAGTTCATATTCAGTATATATATGATCTAGCCTAATTGTTGTGCTACAGTAGAATTCATGCAGTCAGTTACTGTAGGTTAAGGGGTATAGAGGAGCTCATTAAGCTGTAACAAATGTTCTAGGTTTTTGGGGGCAAAACAGGCTCCCAGTTAAGTTCTTCAAGCACTGAATTGTAGCCCATCTTTAGAAACACAAGTTCATTAGACTCAAAGAAGGACTTGTCTCTCTTGTGAGTATTTGTATTCAACCTTGAGGGGGTAAATAAGCAAGCCCTCAATTATAGTGTGAAAGCTTTGCTAAAAACTCATGCAGGAAACTAATTTAATACATATGCACGTCTAATTAAAGCATAGATACAGTTTGATATGACATTAACCATTTTCTAATGTTTTTCCCTGGTGCTGAAGATGAATCGGTGTGGTACTCAAGCCCCTGTCTGGTTGTCTCTGAGGGAGTCAGAATCCATGCCTCGACCTGGTGAGATCAAACAGTTAACAGCTTGTGCTACATGGCAGTTTTTCTTCAGCACTGCAAAAGACTGCTGTCTTTTCCGAATTCCTATCAGTGTGAGGAACTGTGGAGATTTCTTTGTTTACTTACTGCAGCCTACTCAAGGATGCATGGGGTATTGTGCAGAAGGTGAGAAAATGCGTGCTGTAACTCAGCTAAGTATGTTGTTTTCAGTAAGTGTGTTTCTCTGATGTTTGAGTGGAAATGTCTGGATATGGTTATGCATGCTAAAATTTACTATGATGCTTACTTATAATGTTGATACAATAGACACATGATTTTGTGTGGTAGAGTGGGTTCACACCACCCCTTTTTAACTTAACTTTAGCATTTAGGTATTGTTCAAAGCCCAGACGCTTAAGAATTTAAATCTTCTATATAATGAGGTGAGGATATGGCACATCTAGAAGTCAGAATTCAGAGTACCTACAGTGGCACTTATACTCTGCAAATACCCATCACTGCTAATGCATAGAATTCTGTGTCAGTGTAAGTTTTGTTCCAGAGCTTGACCAAACTGTATGTATATCAATTCTTATTTAGCGCCGTTAGGAATATTTTTCTTACGCTAATGCTTTTATCTTCTTTCTGTAGAGTATACGTGTTGTTGCTAGAAGAAAATTCATCACAGAAAAGCTCTACTGATACACACTTTATCGGTACTATGAGAAGGAGCTGAAGTCCTTTTGCAGTGTCTCATGCAGCATTGTGTGGCAAAAATGTGTCAGTGTTCACAACTCAAAACTTCAGTCTTTCATTATTTGTGCTGGCTGTTTTAGATAATTTAAGGAAGGCAGGGTGAAATCCTTGCAGTTATGAACAAAATGAAATAGTGATAGATCAGTGTAGCAGGAGATTCTTATTAGCTGATAAAGCACACTTGGTGAAAATACTTGAAATATTTTTATGTATCATATACTGTATAGCACTAAGTCATATTCTTTATTACTGACTGCTTGCAAAAGCTTAATAGCAAAACCATCAGTGGTTTTTCTGGTGCTTTCATGGCCCATCATACCTTTAGGTCCAATTGTTAATGCATTTTCTAAGGGTTTATTGACAGAAAACAAAAGTGCCAGAAATGGAAATTTTCAGCAATCAAAAGACTTAAGCAGTGAAGAACTCCTGGACCGTAGGACTTTGTGTTTGCTTTGGGTGATGGCTGATGAAGAGGAAAGAGGATATAAAAACCGTAGGCAGTGAGCTAGCAGATTTTTACTGCCTTAAAACAAAATAGGCAAGAAACGTAACTCTGGTTTGGCTTTGCTGAATACTGTTAATCTGAAACACATTCTGAGTTTAAAAGCCTTTTAAGATGATGTTTTTATACCAAGTGCTTTCTACTCTTGTGCTGCTTTTTGTTTCTAGGTAAACATGTGTTACTGTGTTTTCTCTTTTAACATCTGATGCAAGTTTTCAAACAATCTCTCCTCTATATGCTAAGGAATTCAAGTGTTGTATCACTTGTTCTTCATTCTTTTTGGTCATGGGGATCCTCAGTGTTGCTGCTTTTGACTTAGTTTGAGTGGAATAACTAAACTCTTTCTACTTCTGTTACAAATACACTGGTATTTTCATGTTTAATCAAGGCTTTACTTTTTTTTCTTTTTTTGTTTTTACAACATTCAAAGTGCCAAACAACAACACTACACAAGCAATTTTTCTTATGCCTCTGTAGGAAAGCCAATTTTTTTCAAAGCAGGTGTGCACTGAATTTGACCGTTCAGGGGTACGTTTAATGAATAAGCATTTAGGTGTGGATTTGGGGAGACAAACTGTGTAGTCAAGAGAATTGTTTGATTCCTTTTTATTCACTATTCCTTTTATTCACTAACAACATCTATAAGTATTGGCTGGGTACATCTGCAGTAAAAGATGTAGAGATGGTAGAGTGTTCTATACCTTTCCTCTTAGATGTAGTGAATCTACTTGTGGTTTCCAATGCAAGGCTTTGTACCAACTGCTACTGTAATCGTATATGGATTGGAGTACACAATTTCATCTGTTCTGTTAATTTACACTTCAATTAGTGACATAGGCAATAATTTAAAAGCATTCGTGTACGTATCCTATACGTGTGTGAATTTAAGAACAATTTATAGTTGTTTCAGATGTAAAGTCGCAGACCTGTGATCCTGATGGAATGGAAATTCAAGGCATCTGTAGCAGTGAGTTTATTGTTTTGATTTTTCAAGATTTTCTCTGCAACTATGACCCAATAATGTCAACATTTAATCATATTCTGCCTTAGGTAAAAACATGTTCCTGCTATCAACAATATTGCTTGATCTGTTTCAAAATGAGTAGTTTGGAGGTAATTTCAGACCTTGATTTGCAAAAGTACTTTCTCACAATAAATACCAAAATGTTAAAAATAATCATAGAATAATAGAACCATTTAGGTTGGAAAAGACCTTAAAGATCATCAGGCCCAACCATAAACCAAACTCTACCAAGTCCATGACTAAACCATGTCTCTTAGCACCACATCTACACGTCTTTTAAATACCTCCAGTGAATCCACCACTTTCCTGGGCAGCCGGATCCAATGCTTGACAGCATTTTCAGTGAAGTAATATTTCCAATTATCTAGTTTAAACTTCCCCTAGTGCAACTTGAGGCCGTTTCCTTTTGTCCTGTTGCTTGTTACTAGAGGAAAGAGACCAACACCCACCTTGCTACAACCTCCTTTTGGGTAATTGTAGAGAGCAGTAAGGCCTCCCCTCAGCCTCCTTTTCTCCACATTAAACAACCCCAGTTCCCTCAGCTGCTTCTCATAAGACTTGTGCTGCAGACCCTTCAGCAGCTTCTTTAATTTACAGAATACTTTAGGAGTCAAATATAAGATGAATCTATAAATCATGCTGTTGGTTATTCTGTTATTTTTTACGTAGCCCTTTTGTTTTCCTCCCCCTTTCTTTCTAAGTAGAGAACATAGTCTTCTGTCAGGCAGATTCCTTTCCATTTTGCCCTCTCCTGTCTGGTAAAATAAGTAATTGTATTTTATTCCCTTCTTTTTTTTTTTTTTTTTTCCTTTCTTCAGCATCATCATATTGGCTAGAATGTAATCAAAGGCTGATTAAAAAGTTGGGGTTTTTTTCTTTGAATACTTAATGAAAAGATCATACACATTTTCTCTAATTCTCTAATCAATTATGTAATATTTCAACATTTAAAAAAAGGTAAATATTATTACTGTGTTGCCCAAACATATGTCAATGTTACTTCATCTGACATTGCTTTTGCGCAGAATAAAAAGTACAAACGGTACTTCTGTTTGACTAGGTAACCTGCCTCCTTCATCATCTCCATCTGTGTCACCACCACTACCAACCATTCCTGAAGTTGTAGCAGAGTTGATCAAAGGCAGCATTTACCTAAGGTGTACCTTTGGCGTTCCTTTTGCAAACAGCTCACTTGGATTTGTTGTAACTTGGTCAAGACTTTCTCCTGAAGGTATCAAAGAAAAACTGAAACATGAAACAGCAGTTCATACGTTCTCACTCCTAGAACTAGATGGGATAAACGTCAGACTTGGAGACAGAGTATGTTAAAACATAATTAAAATGTCTTTGTATCTTTTTAAGTACGGCTCAGTAGACATTAACTATTGTTACAGACAGTGTTCCAACACCTTGCTGTGTAATTTTGCTTGGTGGAAGCGTACTGCCTCTGGTTGCTGTTTACACCAACAGTGCCCATATGAATGTGGAAAAACTACAGAATATATCAGTAATTGCCATGGAGGTTTTGAGACTCTCTGTCTCAGTACAGTATATATAGTGTGCCTCCAGGAGATGAATGTTTATTCAGGTTGCATCTTCACCTTGATATTGTAAATTAAGAGGATTTTTTGATACAACTGCATCTAAGTGAGAGCCTGAAAGAGCCAGAAATTGTGAGAAGCTGTCTTCTTGATTCATTAGGCAGATCTTTTTTCTCTGAATCAATAATGAGCTGCTTCTTGCTGGTTTTGTCTCTAGGTTTAAATGGTTTAATGTCTGCCATCAAAAGCAATGGGAATACCTGCATTACCTTCCATGGTAGCAGAATCAAGACCTAGATTCTCATGGTAGTTTTGAGAAGGTTAATTATTGGAAAATCAACAAGCTTCCTATCTGAATATACCAAAATACAGATTATTTTTCCTGGCCAAAATAAAGAAGAAAAAAGCACATGATTGGTGTGCATATGCATGTGTGTTCAAGCCAAAGCCAAGCTGCTTGGATGGCTTATGGCCAACAAGAGCAATTGCTAATCCTGAAAAATCCTTTGGGGACTTTGTGAATATTTGCCTGACTGTGGTAGCTCAGTGACAGTCAAAAGGAAAGGAACAGTCATAAACTACCAGCTGCTGCTATGAATCCTTTCTTTTGTCAGGATCTGAAATATTGCATGTGTAGTCAACGTGTCTCAAAAGGGACAGAGCAAAATAAGCAAAGAAAAAATGCAAACATTCATTCAGTAGAGGGAAATCACAGGATGTTCCTTAATATGGCTAGTAATACCAGGAAAAAAGTATAGTAAGAAGAGGAGGAGGAAGGGATCATTGGTTTGCATAATGTAAGATCTAATGGGCTCCAAACAAAATTGGAACGCAAAAAATGTGAAACAGACAAAAGGAAGTAAATAACATGTAATAAAGTATAGAATGCATTTCAAGAAGATGTCATGGGGTGCAGGAATGCTCCAGAAGGGATTTGTTAAATCCCTGGAGACTTGGGTCCTTGTTAAACATGATGATTTTTGTGCAACCTTTAATTCAAGAAGTCTCTGCACCACTGATACAGTATGCCAGGAAAAAGCTTTAGGATGCTTGGTCTGTTTCCATATTTTGCTTAAAGAGCACCGCTGGCATTTCATAACTTCTGATGGAAACAGAAGACTGGGTGCAATGAATCCATCAAACCCATGATGGCTGGGTTTTGTCTTCATGTGACTGCTTCATGCCAAAAATGTGTTCTATTATGTTGGTTTTGCCCTACAGGTCTACTGTAGCAGTTCTGCTTTTTTCGTGGAGAGGCCAGATATACAAAGCTCTTCTGTTGAGAGCAAGGAATTTTTTGCTGGCATTAAGGTAATTTTGAAAGAAAATAATGTTCTACTTTATTGTAGTAGGAATCCTTCTGGATGTTCTACAACAGTCAGTCCTCCAACTAGAAGGCGCTCAAAATGTACGAATTGTGAATTAATAGGGCATTATGTTGGCTGTAGTGAACTTAAATTTGTCAAAAATCAGAAGAGTGCTCCCCGTGTCCTCAAGGTGCAGGAAGGTTGAATCAGCAACTCACGCTTGTATTGAAAACGTTGGTCTCCAGCAGCTAGAGTTGTCTCTGACACTGTGTAACTAGGAGGACCACAGCTTATTGTCCATTGCATTTAGCCACTGTGGCCTTTCCTGGGATGATTTTGGCATCTGCCAACAGGCTTTCCCAGCACATGGCTCGTGGGATAGCCTAGGCCAGGACCTCTTCCCAGCTAGCTGTAGGGGCCAGGAGGACTGAGGCCAATCTGGTCTGGCCTTAAAGGGGGAAAATGGGACATGAGTTGTGCCATGTCACTTGGTCAGAGGCCAAGCTCCAAACTCATTTTAATTCCTACTATGGATACAGCTGCAGGGACCCAGTGGCTGGCCAGGAATGGAACCTCAATCCCAGAAAGACATAAAGCATGTCATGACGTGTTGGGCATAGTCCTGTTGACTTAAGGATTTGCTTTTCGTGAAGTTGAGCCTGAGCTTATGTTTCTGCAGGATCAGGGCTCAGATTTATTTCTCGTAAGTGCAAGTCTTTATCACTGCAAAGTATGAATATGTTATTCTTGTTTTCCTGTGAGTCTGCATTCAGTTTTTCACCCAATGTGCAGTGCTCAGTTGTAGGCCTCTGTTACTGATCTCTGGTTGCGTTTTTCATTATGCATTTGTAGTAAGCTGTGCTGTAAGTTTACTGAGAGGAATCCCAGGATTGCGAATTCTTCAATTTATTTTGGGCCATCATTGCCTATAGGTCGGTTCCCCCTCCCTTCATCCCAGACAATACACCAAACTCTTTGTATTTTAGCTTCCAGAAGTTACCCAGAGAATACATTTTTGTGGTGTTAATGTGGTTTGCTAATCCCTTACCTTTCTATGTAGCCTTTTCCTTACCCTTGCCCCTTACTCCCACCTTTTCGAGGCTCCTGCTGCTGTGTACTCATCTTCTCCCCAGTATGCTGCTGTTCTTCAGACCATCTAAATAAGCCCGGTCAAGTGGACCAGGCCACACACTGCACCATTCCATCTCTTTAATTTTTATAGCTGGTTAGTGCATTGCTCACAAAGCTTGTATTTTAAGTCCCATTTCTTCTGTGCTAGCTGCATCCAGAAACATATGATATATCAGAAGATGGGAAGGAATACAGACTGGCAATACAAAGTAGCATTCCTATTCCTTGTCCTGAGTTTAGCCAGCTTGCAAATGACTGCAAAATCTCACTAACATTAAATACTGTTGATGAAGGTGAGCATTTTTCTGTTTTTTCTTGTATTTTGTATGTTTCATATTAGTGGTTTTCTAAGTATTCCCATTGGTCTTCTTTGGAGAAGCTGTTGCATTGTAAAATACTTTCTAAAATGTTGAAACAAAAAGTTCACAGGCTGTATGTACTCCTGCTGCAAGTATGGAGGAATGTGTTCATAATCCATTAGTTGTTGAAGTTAGCAGGTTTTATTGGCAGCTATGGATATTGGAGCCATTTCCTATAACTTGAATGGACAGAATACCGTAACGCCTGCAAAGTCTGTAATTCGGTTAATTTTGTTTACCTGTTGTGTTGCAAGTATTGTATATGCAGTCACAAAGTTCTCATTTTTTACTGTTCATTACCATTTTCTGTAGTACTTTCTCAAGTACAAGTCATGTGAACCCCAGGAGCAGCCTTACCTGTGCAGACAACCATTTTTGTGTCACGTTAGCAAGCCTATTATGATTTCCATTTGCCTATCGAATGGAGAACTTTGAAATCATTTTCTTGAATGTGTGTATGAAGGGTAAAGAGGGGGGTTTGCATGACCAAACATGACAAATGCAGTATTATTTTAATTTACAAAAATGTTTGTAAATAAGTTAATATCTAAATTAACAGTAGTATACAAAATCTGATGTGTTTTCATTAAAACAGGTAAAGAGCAGTTAGGTTTAAACCTGGCCCTCTCTTCTTGTCGGGTGGATCTTCTCCAGAAACCCTGCAATAATGGAATCTGTAGTCAAGCTGTAATTTATTTCACTGCTGTGACAGACTTTATGCAGGATGGAGACAGAATTACCAGAATTGCAGTCGAATCTATATCCAGTGAGAATTTCCTGTGGAATGGCTATGTTCCAGAAAGCACGCAGGTTGAAAATCTTCATGCTAACCTCTGTAAACTGGCAAGAAATGTTGCTGATGAAAATGAAGCTTCTAAATCAGTTGTGACTTGCTGACTCACACCAAGATTTCTAAGTGGTCAATTTTCCATTGTTTTTTTTCTTTCACTGAAATGCTGTGTTTTCATTTGAATTCTATTTTTTTTTCTTTACATTTTAATATTGATATGAATACTCAGATTGAGTAAAATTATAATATATTTATTAGAACGTGAACTAGTATCATAAGATAAATAATGTGCCTGAGACTGTTTGTTTCCTAACTTGACATGACTTACTCTGTGCTTCTTTGTTTTGAAGATCACAGTTAAGGATCTACCCACTGCCTACTGCTACTCATTTACTGACCCTCATATAATTACGTTTGATGGAAGGTAATCACTGGATTGCTGTGCTTAATTTTAAGTGTGCTGGGATTTTTTTGTGAATGTTTCCTGGGGGATCGCTAGCTCGCTGTGTCTGTCTATCTGTCTGTGCTAGTGGTACAAGTTAGCTGTCATTTTCTGCGCTGCACTCTGCACTTTACATTCTTTCTTGGACAATAAGGATAAACATGCTTTAGTTACTAAAAGCTTGCCATTGTTGGTGATGTTTGTAATATTTTGATTTTTAAATGCAAGTTTTGGAGCTGTGGCAAAAGGGTGAAACAAATAGATTATTTTCTATTTTAGAGGAGTATGCCAAGAGAGGAGTGGTTGCTGTACAGTCTGTTGGCTCTGAAACATAGAAATGTCAAAACATGAACAATGAGTCTGTGATTGATTAGGCAAAACTCTTTTAATGCATAGGGATCTTAATCCTTCTAAGGATGTAATTGCTAGAATCTACCTGCTATCTGCGTAACATTGTGCTAAGTTCATTAATGGCAGTAAAAGTGACTTATTTGTTGCTGTCATTTGCACGTCACTCATCCTCTTTCTACAGTGCAGAGCTTCCTTGGCCACAGCTGGCATGTTTTTGGTATGATTCTATCTTTCAAAGTGTTTGTAATTCATGGAAGGTGTCAAAACAAACACAGGTTCCACACCTGGGACATTTAGACTCTCAGCTTCAGTAGAAGCACATTTCTTCAAGTGGCAGGATGAGAAGAAGAGGATATTGCCTCTAAATAAGGATGTTCAGCCCACAATCCCACTCTGCTAGTGAACTTGATAACCAAAGGGAAAACACAAGTTGTAATTTTTTTCTCTGATAACACCGTGACTGGTGATAATAATAATGGCACTGGGGTTATCCTGATCTTGCAATCCCTCCTTCAGTGGAAATTATAGGGATGGCTTCACTGAACATGTTAACCATCAATGCATTGTGGTCAAGCTTTCTTATGAAGCAATGATTTACCGTGATACAGTATTGCTGGAAACATGATACTGTGAGGAAAGATCGTTCTCTTTAAGCATAAAGTCTGTTGCTACTTTATTTTGCAAATTGAGAAAACAAATAGAAAAGAAACTGTCCTTACTGAATGGGCAATCCCATGCAGTCCCAGTAGGGTAGCCATCTGTGGATTGTCTGCTGCCCATTATACACAATGCAAGTCACCACTCTGCAATTAACTGTCAAATGCCATTTATAGCCAAGAGGCTGTTAAACTGGCAGCAAAAGTTTGGTGGTTTTTCTTTCTTTTCTTTTTTCAGCCTCCTCTCCGCTGAATCATTAAGTTGGCTATTTTAACCTTGCTTCAGGGAACAGATGGCTAACCCTAAGGAAAAAAAAGGAGGATGCTATTTATGCTTTTCATCTTAAATAATTTTCAAATCTTTGGGAATAAGCACTCCCCATCTCTGTCTTGATAAACCAGACCTTTCTAAAAGCATATGACTTCCTAAATCACTTATCAGGGGTCCTTATGGAGATTTCAGCAGCTGCCCCCCCACATGCACACTGCTATGCATCTTATTGCTGTTGCTGCACAGTGTTACTGCTGTTGAAACAAAAAGGTTGAGATATACCCTCCAATTCCCTGTCATAAGAATTCTTAAAAAAAATGATCAAAGAATGGCAGTGGCTTCACAGTTATGTTTCCATTCACAACCATTGTCTATGTATACTCGTGGTCCTTCTTTAATTTATCTTTTTTCTGCTATAAAACAATTTTATTTTTTTTTGATTTAGAGATGCACAGAGGAAGATATGATGGTGTTCATTCTGAAAAAAAGTTATGTTTTGGTTTATGTGCTGTACTGTTTGTTTTTTTCTGATGCAGGAAAGTGAGTTGTAGAGTCAAAGTTCACCAAATATTAGAAAATTGTTTTAAGATAAAATTGCTGATATGTGGTGATACAGTTATTTTATAACCAAAGTGATATCACATGCTGTTCTTCTAATTCCAGACTCTATGACAATTTTAAAACAGGAACATTTGTTCTCTATAAGAGTACATCTCGAGATTTTGAAGTTCATGTTCGCCAGTGGGAGTGTGGAAGTCTTCACTACCCAGGATCCTGTAACTGTGGCTTTGTCGCCAGAGAAGGAAGTGATATAATTGCATTTGACATGTGCAGTGGTCAGCTACATGAGTCACAGCCACACTTATCTGTAATAAATAGAGACACAACAGTAAGCAATGTCAGGATCACTGAATCCTACCTAGGAAGAAAAGTAACAGTAAGTAGTAAATAATTGCTTGTGGACATAATGATTATCCTGCCAATTATTTTTACCAATTCACCAACTTCAGAACTAAAACGTATTTCTGCAATTAAGCAATAGCCTAATGGCTATTTTACAGTTGTAGTCCTTTGGTCAGTGTTTTGCTTGTGAGACACTGGCACAGATTGCCCAGGAAAGTTGTGGTTGTCCCCTCCTTGGAAGTGTAAAAGGCCAGCTTGGATGGGGCCTTGAGCAGCCTGTTCTGGTGGGAGGTGACCCTGCCCATGGCAGAGGGGTTGGAACTATACAGCCTTGAAGTCTCGTCCAACTCAAATCATTCTATGATTCTATGATCCTAAGTGAAGGATGTTGTTCTGAAATACAAGGATCTGTCAACATACATACCTTTCTAGAACCACAGTGTCAATCAGAGGATACAGCCTTTGTGTGGAAGGTGCAGTTTCCAGATTAATGTGCACTTATTTAGCAGTTCCAAAATGAGATCTCTGCGTGCTCTGTTTTGCTTGTGCCAGTGTCGTGTAAGAAGGCTATGTACTCAGATAATTAAGTATGACAAATGACATCCACAGAATTAGGAGTGTAGATAGTTTCTCTGGAGAATGTGGCCCTCAGATAAAACATTCAGGTTTGCTTTTATAATTTCCTGTAGCTTTTCTTTTGTAGATAGAATTGCTGTAGGACTCCACTGAACATCAAATGAAGCAGAATGTAAAAATGAAGCCCTCAGCTGCTCTTTAATCACTCTGTTGGTCGGGAACACGAGCCATAAGAACAGAGATGCCTTTTCAACTTGGGTTTGGCTATTGGTATAAGACTATATTAAATATTTAACTTCTGTCTGAAACATTTCATCTGACGACCTCAGAGATGAAATGTTAAGGCAACATTAGAGATTAGGAAGTTGCCTAAAAAGTAAATATTTAAGACTATTCTGAGCTATCTAAAGCATTTAGGATCAGCTTTGTAGGTATAAAGTGACTCTATATTAAGCTACTAACACACAGAATCGTGTACCTGTCAAAAAGAAACATGAGAGAAGTGCTGCTAAGGAAACTGTTCATGTTACCTGAATCATCTCTTTCAATATGCTAGCATGTGAAGTGTGAGCAGACCAGCTGATCTTTGATTCTTTGTCGTTTTGCAGTCACTGACCTTCCACAATATATCTTTTAATGGTGGATGAAGTTTATGTGCACCTATAGTGCACCGTCTAGGTGCCTGCTAAGGTTGAGATGTATAGGATTTTTATTTACAGGACTTCACACAAAGTAATGAAATTTTTCTGATCTAGAATACTAGGGGCAAAAATTTAATGGGATGTCTTAATAAGCCTGGCCTTTTCCAACTGTTCTTTGCCAACAAAGATACCCGTTTTTATTAGGTAAAATAAAAATCATGTTTCTCACTATGATATCATTAATCTCTTTTTAGATTTTGTTTTCTTCTGGAGCTTTCGTTCGTGCTGATGTGAGTGAATGGGGAATGAGCATAACGCTTAGGGCACCTAGTTCAGATTACAGACATACAATGGGACTCTGTGGCACCTTTGACGGAAGTGCGGAGAATGACTATCACACTGCAAGTGGAGTGGAAATCCCAAACCATGCTAATGTTCCTTTTTCTTTTATTAAGGAATGGAGGTAACAAATTACTTATGTTTTAATCAGATGTCATCATTTTGGGTTCAACCTTTCCTTCACATGCTTAAAACTTATTAAAATAATTTTTAGAAAGCCTTCTAGTTTTTAAGGTAATGTTAGAATGCCATCATTACATTCCATAATTAATTTCAGAGAAAATTATAAATGAAGTGCCAAATTAGGATTTAAGTAGTATGATGTAAGATTAGTTCGAGTAGGTTTTGAACAAAGTATCAAGGTATACAGAAAATATCCACTCTTCTCTGTTCTTCTCTTCTAAGTGATTCACAGTTTTCTTATGTAGCTGGTCTTTAAATACAGCTGTGTGCTGCAGATTCTGTGATCTATGCTGTAGAAGTATGAAATTCCAAAAAACAAAACAAACATTAATGCTTCACTAAAACAGATACAGTTCTATCTTTTTTTTTCTTCTCTAGAATTTCACCAGGAGATAGTTTATTTGACAAGACACCTACTTCTTTAACATCTTCTAGAAAAATAGTCTTCTGTGATTGCGCATCTGAAGATGCTGGATTATATCCGTCAGTGAATAAACTAGGGACAATTTCTCAGTCAAAACTTCCTCGGTCTTGTAAAGAAAGTGAACATGGTAGATTTCTTTCTTTGATACCAGGACTGGATGTCACTGCTGAGTATCTGAGTCCTGTTGATCTTGTCAAAGGCTTAAAGAAACGTTCATCTACACGTGAAATGGATTCATCTACAGTTCTGCAGAGGGAAGATAATCAAACCAAACTTCAAAAAATGTCACTAGTAAACACACGTGTGTCTGCAACCTCAGTGGGAAATACTGGTGTAGAAAGAAAAGAAACTTCAAGTTCAGGCATTGGAAGAAATTCTCTCCTTTACAGTAGTCATCATCACGAAAGTCAATCTGTTGCACGTAGAGGGAAGCGCCAAAATTATTATGAATACCAACCAGTATTTCTATTCCAAAGTCTCAGTCAAACAGACTTGGAGGGGTATAGTTATTTTTTCCCAGAGGACCATGCCGCTGACACAGACCAAAAGTTTCTTCCTTCTTGGCCCACACCTTCTGGCCTCACTGAGTTTAGTGCATTGTTACTATGCCAGGAGGCAATAACTAATTCCAGTATAGGAAGATCTTGTGGTGGCCTTCTAGGCCAGCGGATAGATGATGCAATCAATATGTGTGTTAAAGATTTGCTGCTGAAAGACGACCTCAGTTGGATAGAAGCTTCCTTAGCTCTTTTAGAGAATGAATGTGAGAAAAGACTTTTAGAAGAAATAAATTACAACCCACAGGAACTGGACGGGTCAGTTGAGAGCCTACTTATTGCCTTAAAGTGTCCCAATCTCTGCAGTGGTAATGGAGAATGTACAGAATGGGGCTGTGCATGTTTTCAAGGCTACAGCTCATATGACTGCAGCATACTGTCTGGTAAGCAGAGGCGGGGGAAAGAAGATTTTATTTGATAGTCATATTCTCAATGTTTGTGCAACACTTGTTTTGCTGCATTTGTCTCTGCTTTTTACACTGACAAAGGTTCCCCACGTGGCCATGTTTGTTTTCCAGCAGTTTAGTTCCAGTTTAATACAGCCATAATTGTTTTCTGTTAGGCCTCCTTGTTTCCGAAGGGCAAAACATGGGCTTAGTTTCTTGTATGTCAGGTTTAAAAAATTTACCTGTGAGTTTGCAGTCCAGTGTATTGCCCCAAGATATCAGCCATGTTTCCACATGCTGCCTTCTTCAGGGAGGATCTGCCACATCCATCCGTCCCGTAATTTTTTTTTCAGTCTAAGGCATCCTGTTTATTAGCTGTAAGTGGGGTGGTTTTCTCTTTGGTCATGTTACATCTCCGTAAGTTAACTCTTACATGTAATGGAAGAAGAATCGGTGATGGAGAAAGAAGAGGTACAGCAAATAGAGCTGGACGGGGGTGGTTCAGTAAATAAGACCTTCACTAAAAATTTAGTTAAGCAAGTACACTGGAAAACTATGAAGAGTACCGCAAAAGTCAAAACCCTTTTAAAACAAAACCTGTTAATATTTTGTTTTGCAATGATGATTTTGTTTTGGTGACCTATTTAAAAGCAAATAGAGAAAGAGGTTGATAATAATAAAAAATATTTCATTCCTCTTGAAGTCAAATTGGTTTTGCTTCATTGAAGCTATTTTTGAGTGTTCGAATCTTCGTCAGCATATTTCCTGAAATAACTTCCACCTGAAATATGTTTGTTTAGCCTTTAAACAAAACAATTCCCATTATAAAGTATTGCTTAACTGTAAGCTTTCCAGTTCCTGTACTGGGACCGAATTCCATTTAGATTTTATTCTGAAGTTATGATGTAAAGAACCATAGATGGGAAAGCAAAATACATATTCACAAGTATTTGTCATCTGATTAATATTTTCTCAGCTTCGTAATATTCAAGTTCCAAGAGAAGACAAAAGCCTAGCTTTAAAGTTAAGATTAATTTTATCAGTAACATTGTTTGTTTATGCCTTTTTTCAGCTGGGTCCAGATTTTGTTGGTTTTTTGTTTTTCTTAGTTGAATAGAGAAAGAAACATGTTGCTTAATGTAAATGCCTGTGAATGACTTAATATACTGACATTTGTTGTCTAATCTCTACTTCGAAGACCAGGCTCCAGAAATTACAGAGCTGGAGAATGCTGGGCTGTGCGATATTCGACAGTATGACTGCACATCAGTGAGAGCTTTTGGACATGGCTTCAGGGAGTCATTGAATCTGAAATGTGAAATTATCAGATCACAGGTGGGTCTGCCTGAACAGCAATGATTACATTCTAAACTTCTCAGAGAATGAGGGGAAAAAATGTCTAACATGTTATTCATAGATGTGAGTATAATGCAATGCTTCAGTAGAAGCTAAAAGCGAAGGCACGCAGCACTTTGCAGCAGACAAGTCTTTGCAAGATTGCCATTTCCTCTATGATAAGAGAAATACAAAACATAATGGGAATATTCAGCAGCCCAGAAGGCTCTAACAGCATACAGCAGCTATCCATCAGGGAAGGGAAAGGGTAGCCCTATTAGTATCAACCAGTACCTCATTGTTTGTTTTTTTAAGTGCTTATGAAGAGGAATTGAAGTACCACTTCTTTGAAAACAGACAGCAAGGTTAAAGACATTACTAGATTTGTCTCAAATCTAATGCTTGAAATAGCCCTTTTATAAACATAATAAACCGATTACAAAAAGTGAGAGGCATTTTTGTGTTGTGTGTTTCCCTGGGGTAGAATACCACACCTATTTAATGTTATAGGTCAGCTCTATACCATGTTTGAACAGGAGATTAAAAATGTTACACCATAAACTATGAGGAATATGTACAGAGAGACTTGTTACTCAGACCTAGAATTTGTTCAAGGCAAATTTACAAGCAGTTTACAGTATTAGCCTGGAATAAGCAATTGATAATTACAATTGATAATTTTTATGTCATGTTAGACACAAGAATAAAAAAGGCTTCAAAGTAAAATTGGGTTTTATTGATGTGAAGGGGGGGGGAGGTGGGGGAGATGGTGAAAGAGCAACCATTCCATGGGAAAATTTTATTCTTGAGACAAAAGTTTTCCTTAGCTAGTTCCAGCAGATGCTCAAATTATTTTGACAAATTAAGCAGTGCTGGCTATAGATTTTTCTTAAACACAACATGTATCCACTCATCTGCAAGTTGGCTTGAAGTGATAAAGTCGAGACTAAGTTTACACTCCATTAGGTTAAAAGATTTTTAGACTAAGCTCACAGTGAGGCAGTTATTGGGAATTCACTTATCACAGTTTGAAATGCCTCAGTTTTCGCTCATGGCAAGATAGTCCAACATAACACACTTTGTGGTGATGTAGTTGGCTCCCAACTACAAAACCTTTCTATTTAATCACTTTTATTGATGATCTTCTCTCTGACAAGAGCCAGGTTAGAAAATGAACGCTACTGCTGTTATCTGCAGTTGAGGAGGAAACTGAGAATTTTTTGAAAATAGAAAAGATGTTTGGAAATTTTATTTTGTTTAATTTTCAGGCTGGAGTAATAGTGAGTTTGTTCAAATGTTGATGGACTTGCAACAATAGAGAATTCTGCATATTTTGATATTAAGTGTAAATGATCAAAACTTCATAGAAGAGGGCATTTTGGCAAAATTTGGAGTTAATACACACTGAACTTTGTATTTTTTAGGTTTTCAGTTTTGAAAGGTTAAATCAAATCCATTTTCTGTGAGCAGTCCTCTGTAGGTTTCATGCATGATGCTAAAAGAGGTGATTCCGAGAATTCTATACTTAAGTACCTCACAGATGCAGGGCTACTGGACATATCGTAGGTTTGGGGCTGGCATAGCTGAGGAACCTATGATTACTCAGATCCAGAATTTCTAAGATATTTTTAAAGGATGAGAGTGTGTTTTACCTTCTCAAAATGAAAATACAGTTTTAATCCCTTCTTTGTTTTTACTTCTAAACTGCAGAAGTAACTTTTCCCATGAAAATAATAAACTAGAATCTTAGTAGATCTGAAGATTTTTTTTAATTGATTTTTGAAAAGTCAGTATGTTTCTGAAAAAATTATCTGAGCTTGCCTCCAGCTAATAACAAAGGGTTTCTGGAGAAATATACTAAATCACTTCTCAAATGGTTCAAAATGATGTATTTAGAAATATTTAGCTGTTACACTTTTCTTCACCCTTGCTGTGAATTACTAAACTGAATTCAGGGTGAAAGGGAAGCAAAATATTTGGTTGGAACAAAGATAGCTCATATTTCTTCTCAGCAAAAGTTTTTATTTTTCTGTTATTTTTTCTGTTTATTAAAAAAAAAAATAAATTCAAGGCCTTATCAGCAGATGACTGCCCATGTCAGGATTGGGACAGAATAAATGTCTGCACTGGCTCCAGTAACTGAAAAAATGTGCCAGCTCAGTAAAACCTAGTCAAGCTCAAAATTATTTTGATCTTGCTATTCTCTTGCTTCTTAATGTCTCTGGATTCTTGCTTCCATCTAACTTTAGTATGCTTATCCCTGCTTGCACATCAATACTTCAGTTAAGCAGTATTACCGTCTCTCTTCTGTTATCTTCAGCACTCAGGAGAGATCGTTGAATAACTTGTCCTCACTGCTGTTTAGAAGAGAAGTCTACAGGGTTAATGGTGTAATCTATTGGTTTGTGCAAGGGCTTAATGGCAAACTGCCAGTATTCCCTGAGCACTCAGAATGGTACCTGAGCTTTGCCAAAATCCTCATCTGTTTCTTTGACTAAAGCTTGTCCTCTCGTGGGAGCAGAGATGGAGGGGAGTAGAGGCACTTATACATCTCATCAGTGCTGTTAGAGAATCACCCACTGCTTAACCCTCCTGTTATTCTCCAGCTGGAGGAACTGTTTGTCCTTGCAATGCAGTGCCAAAGGGCCATGCAGCAGGAAAGACTTCTCTGGCTTTTCTTCCACAGTAGCAGGCTTAGGTGGAAATCTATGTATGCAAATAGTTGCATTTAATATTTCCCACTGCATTCTAATCCAGAGACTTCAGACTTGCTCAGACATTGTGCAATACTTTTTTTTTTTTTCCTCTGGTAGAACTATTTTTATAATATATTTCACTGAAAAACAAATTTCCTGTCTTAACATTTAGTATAGTGATAGACAATGGATTCCTGGAGAACCTCTGATTGTGCCAGCTGCCTTCCAAAATGCCAAGACTGTCGACTGCCAGTTACCCAATGATATCCAGCAGTCTGATGTCATGGATCTGGTTGATGATAAACCCATTGCCCAATGGCAAATAAAGGTACACACAGAAATTTCAAATATTCACTTACAGATATTCCTATGAAGATGAAAATACATTACACAGGTATTATCCTTTTTTAATGCTACTAAAGGTGGAACTCAGCTTGCTTAACTTGGGGTCTCAGTTTCATCACTTAAGCTTAAGTGATGAGTGCTACTTGAGAGTGTTCTCCTGCAAGGGGACTGGTAAATACAACCTAGGACCTACAGAGACATATGTTCTTCAGGAGCAGAAATTAAAAGGCCAGGTAGTTACCCTACAGTGTTTCAAATTTCATTAAACTAATTTGAGGGAAAATTAAATTGAGCCCAGCCTACATATACGCATGCCTGTGCAAGGTAGCTATTTAAGCTCTCATACAGATTGAGTCAATAAGGTCAATAGAGCCTACATACTATTCAGTTTACCCTAAAGTAGACAGCTACAGTGGTTGGTCAAATATCTGCCTAGACTTATTGGCAGGATTGATTAGATTTCTGATGACTATTATGAGGTATTAAACAGGCGTCTATCAGTGAGTTGAAGCTTATATTGGCAGTCCACACTGGTGATGATACATTGATACGTGTATGGGTTAATCCATTTTTACTGTGCATCTTGCAGATTACTAATGATGGATTCATTTATAGCAACTCTAAAACAATGATATTATATGATGGAGCCTGTCAGACATGTGAAACACAAGAATCTGTGTTATGTACGTTAAAGGTATGTATTTCATTACTCTCTCGGTTTACTACGAAAATACACATCTTTTCAGGCAAAAATAACATGTTGAAAAATCAGCATAATATACCCTGTTCTTGTTCACAACAGATTTTCTGTGCACAGAAATGATAAGCACAGAAAGAGAAGCTGGGATGAAGCAGTTTTGAATTAAAAAAATTAAACCAAAAGTACTTCATATAATTACCAAATAATACCAAACACGTTGTCAGTTCTTTAGGTTTAAAATCAACTGTAGTTGTTTAGTGAAAGTGCAGAATAGGTTCTGTTTTAATTGACACTTTACAAATTCATCCAGATTTACTGTTCAATAATGAAAAACTAATCACATTATGCTTTCTCTAAAAGGAGAAAACATGCAACATAGATGGACTCTGTTACGGTGAAGGTGACACAAATCCAACCAGCCCTTGCTTACTCTGCAGACCTGACATATCAAAGTTAACTTGGTCAGTTGTTGAAAGTAAGTTCTAAGTAGTTTGGGTTTTTTTAATAGCAAGAATCTGAAAATCTACTAAGTTTTTAAATTTATGAAAATAATGAGGTTTTAAGTTTAACTAGGAAAGTGTTTCATTTAAAGCTTAATACGTACCACTTTAGCTTGCAATTGACTTTGGTTTTCACCTGACATTTCTCCAAACTTTTGGAAATGATATTTTGTTTTTCAGACCATACATGTAAAAGTCAGGCTTTCTTTTTCCTCTTGTCTTGCCTTGTCTCAGTAGCCATTATGAATAGGTAATGAAAATTAACAACTCTCATTCTACTTTGCACTTTGAAGTCTTAATATTTAGCACAGCTACATTCACAAATATTTGTTTTCAACATTTAACAGTAACAACAAATGACTCTGTGATACTAAACAAAAGGAGAACACAAACTGAATTAAATGGCATGTCATATTTATTAGCCACTTAATATTTGGACATAATCTGCATCAATTGTGTATATACATAGCCTAAGCAAATACTTGAAAGTATATCCATGCTATCATACGTCAGTCTAGTTAAGAACCACATTATGAAAAGAAGACCCAACTCTAGATCCTTCATTTTCCTTCTCCATAGTACAAAGTTCTAGCCTAGAAATTGTAGCTCAGATCTTTGTCTTTGGATATACAAACCATATCAATCCCCTCAACAAATGGGACGTATTTTGGAGCTTTACTGGTAGCCAACTAAGTTTACTAGTAGCCCCATCAACCCAAGTCCATAACATATCAAATACCAACGTTAGTATTTTTGTGAGTGAAGGTGCTGGCATGACTCAGCCTGGATTAGGAAGGGACCTGTATGAGTGGGATTTCTGGTGCATGCCTTGCTGAATCTTTTCCTAGTTCACGCTTGTATTGAAAGTGAAGGTAGCTGTAGCTGGTCCAAAAGAATGAAACCTGAATGAAATTAACAAAATTAAACTCATCCAGCAGTCAGGGGGTCAGACGATTCCCATGTTACAGCCAGGAATAGAATTCAATATTGCCAAAGTCACAAATGGGAGAAGAATGTAAACCTCAAAACCAAGGAGCACAACCTGTTCTCCCAAGTGCGTGACCTTAGGAGGAGGGTGTCAGAATTGGATTTCTGAAACACTGATTACAGCTTCTTCTCCCTTCATGGTTTCTGTCACAGTGGGTGGTTCCTGCTTGGAGCAATCACTAGACTATAACACAAAATTCAGTGACCTTCCTGTGTTTGACTTTAAAACCTATGTTCTCCCCGGGGTTTTTGCTTCTGTCTTTCACAGAACTTGTCCTGGTGCTAGAGTTTTGTTTGTTTTCACCAAGGGTCTCTAGAAATCTACTTATTCCTGCCAAATAGGTTAGAACTCAACATTGCAGGCATCTGAACAGACTAAGACTTGCCAGTTAGTGAGTGATTGTGTGGCTGAAATCCTTCCTAGGAACAACGAGTGAATAATTCATTCCATCACCTCATGTTCAGTTTTGCCAATATAGTCACTGCAGTCCACTCCCAAGTATTGCTTTACAACATCTATTCATTTGTTAAAGGAAACACCATTCACCTCTGAGCTTTTTGACTTCCTGTACTTTCATCTGCCAAATGTCTCTGCATAGTTTAAATACAGTGGTTAAATCCAATAAATTCTGAGTTAGTTCTATTCAAAGATGCGCTGAATCTTTACGAGATCTTGCCTAGTATAAATAGTTTATTGCTTATGTTGTTATAACGAAACAACTATATAACAACTGTTATGTTGCTATAACGAAAATATGTACATTTTTTCCAGTGTCATTCTAATGACGTTGGAATCTAAGAGAAATAATTACATGTGACTTCCTTAATAGAAAAATATGCTCTTTTGCTTTCTATAAATGTATTGCAACTTCTGCTTAAGAGAAGAAAATATCTCCTTTGTTACAGACAACCAGCCTCCAGTTCTTCAAACTTTTCAGGGTATGCTACAGACTTTTTATGGAGAAGATTTTGTATATCAGTTTTTCGCTTCAGATCCAGAGGGCTCTGCTATTCATTTCACCTTGGAATCTGGTCCAGAAGGTGCCAGTCTTTCCCCATCAGGTCTTCTTCTGTGGAAAGCTGTGTCAATGAATCTCCATAAATTAACATTTTCTTTGACAGATGACTGCAATGCAAAGACTATGGTAGAAATAGAGGTAATGAATATTATAGTAAAATGACGCCTAATAGTAAGACATTTAAGATACCTAATTACAAACCTCATTGCCAGTTCATTTAAAAAAAACCCCTGCTTTATTGGATATGTCTTGTAGGTCAGTGTAAAATCATGTGATTGCCTAAATAATGGCTCTTGTGTGACAAACATTAATTTCCCACCTGGAAGTGGAAGATATCTTTGTGTGTGTGTAGCTGGATTTGAAGGTGATCTCTGCCAAGTGAATACGGATGATTGTAAACTTAACCAGTGTGGTATCGGCAGATGTGTGGATGGAATAAACAGCTATTACTGTGAATGTCCACCTGAACTTCAAGGTAAATTGCTACATTATTTACACACATTTATCATGTTTAGTGATAAATAGGAGTTTCTAATTTTGTGCCTACATTTTTGTTTTAAATTTTTGACTGTAAATGGTTTACTGTTAGAGTATGAAGGAATTCTGTGGTCTTGTCATAAAATTTCGTATATACTTCAGGATTTTTCTTTCATCAATATGAAGGTGGTTTATATTACGAGAGCAAATTTTCATTGTTTTCTTACACCGAGGTAAATTTGGAAACATGGTGAATCATGGGAATTGATGAGTTTGGTTACAGTGTGATTTCTCTTATGACTGCAGATAAATGGGTAGTCCCCACAGACCATCTTCTCCATATTTCACAATAAACAAGATACTTGATACAAGATGAAAAAATGTGAATAGCAAACCTAGTCAGCTGTAGTGATTAGATGTGCTGAAATACTTTGTTGCACTTTGTAGCTTCCCTTTTTGTATTTCAACACTTTCATACATTCTTTTATCTTTATAAACACACTGTAGAAGTCTTAGTGACACAATATTAAAAAAAAATCTGTATTTCAATGCAGGTAAAAATTGTCAAGACGACGTAGATGAATGTGTATCCAGTCCTTGTTTCCCTGGAGCATTTTGCTTTAATACTTTTGGTTCTTACTATTGTGGACCGTGCCCAAATAATCTGCAAGGAGATGGGAAGTCATGTTACGGTAAAATCACTTCTTTTTCCAGAAGAATGCTATTATCTTATTGTCATTCAGATAAAATATCTTTGGTTGTGGTTCATGTTTCTAACAATAACTTGGGACTCTTCAGGAAGGCGTGGACAGATTCTCAGTTGATGACAACATCAGACTGCACTGGGTTACATAGTTGTAAACCACTTTTTTCAGGTGACTGGAAAAAAGTAGATACAAAATACCTCAATTCAGAGGTATTCAGAGTACAATTAAATGTATTTTTTTTTGTACATTATTTTCATAATATGAGAAATAATTGAAAAAACAGTTTTCTTTTGAATTGCTTAACAAAGAACTATTTACTTGCCAAATAAGATGCTCAAACATTTATTTACTATGCAGTTACTGAATAACTTGTATTTTTAAAATACTCCATTGAAAACTACTAAGAAACATTTTTTACTCTTTATCTGCTTTCTGAATTTAAAGTTATTTTTATGTACTAAAACTTGAGCTTTGTAATTTATCTGCAGTTGACACAAAAGTAACTACTAACATGCCTTCACATTTTTTGTTTTTAGAAAGTTTTGAAGACACTAATGTTGAAAGAAGGGATGTAATGGGAGAAATTGGAGGGAATAAAAGTGATCTTTTCATTAAGAAATGGAATTTTTGAAATCACATACTGATAAGAATATAGCTGGCAAATAAAGGTTCTAGTTGGTTTTATGTTATTCACTTTAATTTTTCAATTTGACTTAATTTAATGCATTACTTGGGTTGTATTCTGGTCTGAAAAATGAGACTGAAATGTCAATACCAACAAATCCCTTAGGTCAGTCAAGTCATTTTATTGACAGTGTGATGTATGGCATTCTTACCATTGCCTTTTGTTTTTGTGACTAACCACTGACAGAAAATAGGTAACAGGGGGATAGGGACATCTGTTATATGAGATAAGCAAAAGTTTATGGCATTATGTTGAATGCCATTTTCCGACTTTAACTCAAAGGAAAGGTGAAGGATATGGCAAGTGAATATCTTAATTCCAAAACTCCGTGAACGCTATTGCTGGCATTTTCAGCTCTGTGCCTGCTGGGGCTTTCTTTGCGGGAAATTCTCATGTGTCTTCTCTTTATCTCTGAATTGTCAGCGAGGGAGGAGGAAAACTCTCACTTAGCTGCCTGTGCTGGATAGTTCTTCACTGGCTGCAAAATGGCTTGGTTTTCAGCAGTGGGAGGCAGCACTCTGTGATAAGAATCAGTAAAGTTTAACATTTTGTAGACCATTTACTAGTACCAATCTAAATAGGCTTAGGGACAGAGCTTAAGTTAGGTTGCATAATATCTTCCAGTTTCATTCCCTCTCTGCCCCATAATGCCAAAAGCCCATGTACAGTGTTCTGGCATTCTGGGGTTACAGTGCCATACTCCCCTCTGTAACCTACCAAATCACCTGCTTTTCCTGGGCAGAACATGAGGAACTTTTCATTCACATTGCATTCCTTTCCACAAAGAGGCTGAGTCACTACCTGTTGTTTATGAAACAATGGAACATTCCGCTAACAGAAGCCACGCAGAAACTTTCTTAAAGTTGATAAAGTTTGGAGTGCAAAACATGGCAATACTTCTGCCACAAGGTGGTGGATTATTCACTTAAAATGCTGTCCATGGTGCATCAGTAAGTATAAGCATGACATACCTGAGATGAAATATCCACCTATAGACTCTAGGCTTATTATTAAACATATAGGTGAACCGTAAGCAGTTATCTTCTCTTTAAATTCTGTTTCAGCTATCTAGTTGGAAGCCACGTATGGAACTGGTAATTTGCTCTGACAGTAAAGCTGTTTATCGACCCCGTATGGGAAAAAAATCTCTGCTTTCTCTCTCATATATAATATATGCTGCTTTTTCCTTAACTTTCAGCCAAGAAAAGGCCATGGTAAAGGTGGGAAAGGGCTTAGCCAGGGTACCCTGATCTTCTCCAATTCTGCCCATTAGGAGTTGGGTTCTACTATATACATATATTCTGATGTAGTACACGGAGAGTCTTCCTCAAGCACAGGATTGACAGGCTATACATTTTTTTTGGTTTAGAAGACATTCCTCAGCAGTAAAAAAAAATTGCATAATATTTCCCTGCTTTCTTCCCCTTTTTCTTTCCAACATGCTGTAGGTTTTCAACAATTATCCTTTGAGAAGTTTTTAAGCATCTCAGGCTATATCCTGAGTTCTACAGATGTCCCTGATAGATTTAGTTCTACAGAAATGGTCAGTAGCAGCAGCACTCCACGAGCTTCTACAGTAGAAACAGTCACTGACTGGCAGTCACTTAATTCTCAAATAAATGCCTCTGTACAATCAGTTGTTACTGGAAGCATTGCTCATGCTCTTGATACCATCACTGGTCACCTTGCTAACATGGAAGAGAGTTCTTCAGAGCATGCTGTGATGACCACATCTTCAAGGACCCATTCTGTGTCACCTGAAAAGAAAACAAGGGCACAAATTGAGGCCTACAGCTATTTTGAGACCAGCAGGATGACTTCTTCTAACAGTGGCCTTTCTTTGCCAAGCAAAGTATTCAAAGGTGGAAATGCTCACAGAGTTCAGCACCTATTAGTCAAGCATAAAATGAGTCCTTTTCCTTTGGTCCTTGTTGAAGTCACTGTCCCAACAAAAACTCTTTCTGAAGAACTGAGTGAAGTAGTGATTCCTAAAGCAGTAACCTGTACCACTTTACCCTGTTTTCCTGGGATACCTTGTGAGTCAAGTCAGGACGGAAGCGTCAAATGTGGTCATTGTCCTTATGGTTATTATGGAGATGGCTTCACTTGCAAAGGTATTACAAATAACTGCAGTAAATACTTTGCAGAAAAGTATCTTGTGACATCTTTGTAACTTGAAAGTACCTTGTTACTGTGTGATCAATGAAATGCAGAGTATTGAATTTTCTCATTTTCATTTTTAATATTGGCATAGCTTACAGGCTTTGAGTTTATGGATGCACTTAAAAGTATTTTTCTAATGTGTCTCAGGCTCCCTGCTTATGGGCAGGGAGCTAATGGATTCTGTGTGATCTGTTCATTATCTTAGGCATGACACAGTTGTGATGAAATGCCACTTTCATCTTCCTTATTAATTTCTTTTGTTTTCTTCATTGCCTTTCAGCAAGATGTAGACAAACATGTGGCAAAAATATGGAGTGTGTGGCACCCAATATTTGCAAATGCAAGCCTGGTTATGCTGGTTATAACTGTCAGGCCGGTGAGTATGGCATTTTGATTTAGCCCATAGTAACTCATATCCACAAATTAATGAATTGAAGGTAATTGTTGAATTTTCGCAAAGCTCTGTGTAGACCTGATTGCAGAAACCATGGGAAGTGCATTAAGCCCAATGTCTGTGAATGCCTACCAGGATACAGTGGCTCCACCTGTGAGGAAGGTAAATAAAATGTTCTTTGCTTTTGAATCCATAAATATCCAAAGGATGCTGTAAATTATTTCCATGACCGTTCATTCTGACAGTAAAGAGGTGTGTTCATTTTACCTTTACTTTAACAGAACTCTTTGAATAACATGTTGGAATATACCCTACTTTTTTGGTATACACTGTAAGTGTTGCTTGTGATTTGATATTCCTAAATTTAGCTTTCACGGTAAATAGAGGAGTTCACTAGTGAATGTAGATACCTCTAATCTAAACAATCCCAAAGGGGAGGAAGTCTGATCTGGAAATTATCTCAGATTTCTTTTCTTCAGAGTGACCACTAGTGTTAGGACTCTGTACTCTGTTGGAATTACTTTCTTCTTGTTACTTATTCTTGTCAAAAGGCGTTGCATGTGTCTCCTCATTTTATTTCCAGTTCTTTGCTCACTCTCAGTTATTAACATTTCCTTTTTTCTAAAGCGTGATCAATCCATGCATCTTTTTAGAGGTCATTTCTTGATCAACGTAATTCTGTATCTACAGCACATTGTAAACCACCATGTCAAAACGGAGGCACGTGCTTGGACAGAAATCTCTGCACCTGCCCATATGGTTTTGTGGGACCAAGATGTGATACAAGTAAGCAAAAAATGCAAAAAGGAAGAATATGGAACATTTCTCCTGTTCTACAGGAGTAAGAAAGCAAATTATGGCTTAATTTTTTTATGCACTGTCTAGTGCTGGCAAATTACTTAATACCTGCGCCTCTTTGAGAGCTCCCGTACTTGGGCTTTTTGAACATTAGTAAGTATTTGCATGTAACTTTGAAAACATAATGTACTATAAAACCTGCAAATAGTTTGTTATTTATGCTTCATGAACATGGAAGCATTGAGCACGTTGCACATGTGATACTACCTTCAGAACAAACACAGATGCTTAGTAAGCCCTTAAAGCTTTTTAACTTCTGTCATCTTAAATTGTTTAGATTCTGGGGTATATTCAAAAGTTGGTATCAATTAATGGCGGGTCAGAAAAACTGGGATACAGGAAACTGAATGTAGAACCACATTATAGGGTCTTTTTTTTTTTTTTTTTTTTTTTTTAACCTGGCATGAAAATTGGAAAATTTGCTGTGATCATAGCTGAAAAGTTGGAATTAGTCTCAAATAAATTGTCTTTTACATGTCAAATTCTAAATACCGCAATTTGACAACTCCAAATTTTTGGTAGATTGCATACTAGTAATTTTCATCATTCCGAGAGTCCAAATTTAGATGTGCTGTTTATATATCATTCACCTGAACGTCCCACTGCATTATTGACCCCACATTGAGAAAGTCTTTTGTCTCCTCCTCAGATTCCTGGACTATGTGTTCTCAGTTTTTCTTGTTCTAGTTTCAGTTGTGACACGCAAAAAAATGTTGCTCTTTGTTATGCAATACTAAAGAGAATGAGATCTTGTCCCAAAGAAGCGATTCACAGTTTTCCACAGCCATAAGATTTTTAATGTCTTTGCTTATTAGTTTCGTGTCATGCAGCATGAAGCTGCTCTTGCTGAAGTGATGGAGGACACCTGAGTGAACTTTCTTGAGTCCACCAAATCCCTCATGTAACAGAGTGCATCTGTCTCTCAGTGTTGAATTTCTGGGGGTTGTTTTTTAGAATTTATTTGAAATTTTCTAGATTTTTAACACTAAATATAACCAGACCATGGATAATTACACAGAAAGGCATTTTATTTATCTTTGTAGTCTGATGCTAGCTTTTTATGGCTTTGAGACTGGGTTAATCTATTCAGCAATTCCTCTTCAGCTATTATAATTGTATGTTTTTTTCCAGTGTTAATATTTGGGAAAGAACTGAAAAATTAATCAAGCATAATTTGTAACGTATCTCTTTCTTTGTCCCCTCAAATGTTTGCTTCCCCCACACTTATTTGGTTTTGCCCAACTTCTTGGATGGTAGTGGTTTGCAACAGGCACTGTGAAAATGGTGGGGAATGTCTTACTCCAGATATCTGCCAGTGTAAACCTGGATGGTATGGACCTACCTGCAGTACAGGTAACACTCTTGCAACTTCCATGTTCCCGGGAGAGCGTTTGCAGGACCTCTCCCATATTTTGAAATTCAGAACAGCATGGCTCAGGCAGTAATGGGTGGCTGCTTACCACCAGAGAGCCTCCAAACTCTCTCTTCTCTCTTGCATGTTAGTTCTGCTGCTGGAAGCACCTCTAGAAAGTATAATTCTAACATTTTGGGTAAAGATTTTATGTGAATGATGTTATCTGCAGCTCTCTTGGCTGTTTAGTTCTGTCCTTGCAACAGAAGCACGTATTTCATAGATTTTATTTGGAAGTCATGGTTCTTGTTCTTCTTGATTCTGTTTCTGCAGCAATGTGTGACCCTGTGTGTCTCAATGGTGGTTCCTGTACTAAGCCAAATGTTTGCCTCTGTCCACGTGGATTCTTTGGTGGCCAGTGTCAGAATGGTAATCTTTTTTTTTTTTTTTTTTTTTTATTTTTATTTCCCCTCTCCTCTTTGCTGCCATTTTGAGGAAATCTGAGTAAACATTATCTTAAGATGCAAAGTTCACAATCAAGTTGTATAACTGAGAAGCAGTATAAAACAGAGATTACATTCTTTTCAGATTTTATGGTTGATTCAGTGAACATCCAAGAAGGGAGACTCAAAATTTGCCCTGTCTTCCACTCAACTTTTGAGCAGTGTTCAACCAGTTTCACTGAATATTATGCAGTCTCGTTACTTGTATACACATACAGTTGGCAATCTTGACTTCTTTTATCTGATTTTGTCTTTATTATTGATGTTGGCAGCAATCCATGTTAATATGATTTTTGCAAGACAGGACTGATAGTGCTGAATCTCTGTATATGCTATCAGAATTTTAGTGTTGCACTTGTGTTTCCTAGAATCACTAAGTCAAACAAAATGCAAACTACAGTTTTTTTCCTCCTGTTTGTATCTTTTAGCTGTCTGCAGCCCCCCTTGTAAGAATGGTGGTCACTGCATGAGAAATAATGTCTGTACTTGTCCTGATGGGTACACAGGCAGAAGATGTGAAAAAAGTAAGCCAGTGTCAGAATCCTCCGAGGATATGCAAGTAACCAATAAATTATTCTGTAATCAGTTAAATGTGTTAAACAGCGGATGGTTTTTATTTTAAGGTGTCTGTGAGCCAAGCTGCATGAATGGAGGAAGATGCGTAGGGCCAAACATTTGCTCTTGTCCTTCAGGATGGAGAGGAAGAAGATGTAACACTCGTAAGTATCTTGTAGTTAACAGGAGAACCATACCTTAAAAGCAATACATGACTAATTGACCACTCTGTCCGCACAAGTAATATGAAGTCAGTGCCAAACTGAATATACATACATTGAAAAAATAATGGTCTATAACTTGGCAGCAAAATTTACAGTGGAAAACTAATACCATGCAATTCTTAAGCTAAATCATGAGACCAAAATACCTTTAAATTCTTGTATAACAAATAATATTTGTTTCTTTCTCAATTCTTGTCTAACTAAGACACATCTGTACTTCTGCAAAGAGCTAAGTCAAAGAAGTAAAAGAATTTCAGTTTGTGCTGGAGGACATAAAAGCAGATGTAATAGAAAAAGTAGAGTGAAAAATCAGAAAACTGTGGAAACACGGTGGAAATGTTTGGAATAGAGGATGAAATGGGCTCAAGCTCTTTTCGAAAGGTAGAAATGGGACTGTGATGGTAGCAAACCTGTGGGTCACATTGTATCTTAATGAAGTTATTGATAGTGCATCAATAGAATGTGGTGGTATGGATAAAAGCACAGTCTGCATGAAAACCAGCATGAGGATTGGTGGTAGAAATCCAATAGATAAAGTGTGTTCCTGTCTGTCATAGATACCCACTGGAGGTTCAGATATTGATATGGCCAATGAGCTCATTAATGGCATGGAGTAAAAGCAATTTTGCCTGTACTTTCTGTAATTATTGGGAACTTTTATTGAAAAAAAATACTACCTATATTGACGGGGTGAGATATTCTTGGACACTGTGAGATCTGATTATCAACTAGTCAGTTAACCAATGAGAAATAATAATGTTTACATTGTGGCTTAGTAGGCAGGGATGGATGTGCAGAAAAATGGGTCCTTAAAAAAATAACTTTGGATCAAATGAGTTGACTCACCACGTGTTGAACTGCATGACAGACAAAAGACCTGTCACTAAAGTGTTGTGTTTAGAAAGGTAAATGTGGAAAAAGCAAGCTAATTAGTCGTGCTGTAATTTAGTATTTTGGGCTTTTGTAGCAATCTGTGATGCCTCAGAACATCTCAAAGCATGCTTTGGTGGTAGTGGTTTTTGTTTCTAGTTGCCTGTCTTTAATATCCTACTGATCCTAGATGGATTTTCAGTGAAGATATGGCTCTTGTGTGAGGAATGCACTCAACCTTTTGTGGGCATCTTGAAATGAGAATAAGTAAAAGTACTCCTTGGGATATAACCAAACTTTGTGATGATGTCTGTGCAGCAATCTGTCTTCAGGAATGTAAGAACGGTGGGGAGTGCATTGGACCGAGTATGTGTCATTGTCCTCCACAGTGGGAAGGAATCCAGTGTCAAACACGTAAGAATGATGTGACCTGAAACCTCTTGCTTCAGCACGTTTAAGAATGATTCAACAATACTTAGTGCCTAAAGTCCTATACCCAGATCTGTGTCAAAGGCAGGATAAAAAGTCCAGATTATTCTGCCTGTTCTGAAGAATATGATGATAATCTGGGACCATGGCAGTATGCAGCAGGTTGCTCTAACACTGTACGCTGGTGCAACAGCCCTGAGAAGCCATTGTCAAATAGCAGGATGTGTTAAATAACACCTTACTCATATCCCTATCTCAGTTTCATTGATGCTCTCAGCATGTGCCCATATTAAATCTGCATCTTTGCATAAGCGGGGTGGGACAGGCATAAAAGTATCTTTGGCTCCAGGTGACTGTGAGGTCTCCTTAAACTGAGGGGTGTCTCCTGGTGAAAATACCTACCAAGCTGTCAACTCCTATAAATATGGCAGAATAAGCATTTAGAGATAGTAGTCACTTTTCTTTTACCATGTTGTTTTCATGAATGAAGCCTCATATGTACCTCTCGTTTTAGCTGTGTGCAACCAGAAGTGTCTGTTTGGAGGCAAGTGTGTGTTGCCTAATGTATGCTCTTGTCGTCCTGGTTATACTGGAGTCCTCTGTGGGAAGAAAATTCAGGTACATGTAGGGTCAAGACACCAACACAGATACAGCTATCAGAGTCATTATCTAGTCCACATGTGCCCAATGAAGCAGCATGAACCACACCATGTGTTTGTCCCATTTCTTCCTTTCAGTCTCCAGTGAAAGAAAATTCATAACATCCCTAAACTATTTCAGTAACTTACAGGCTCTAATTCTTACATAATTGTTCTCAACACCTAAAGTAAGTTCCTTTGTTTCAAGTGAAGCCGATTACCATTCACTGAGTGGCTGTAGCAGCAACTGATAATCATCTTCTTTGTAACAACCAGTCTTCTCTTTTCCAGCATCTGGCCCCATTTTGGCAAAGTCCCACTGCTGACTTTCTTAGCTTGGTCAAGCCAAGTCCTGATTTTCAAGTAACTAACTACACTGTCACTCAGTTCATCCCTGTTTCATCCCCAGCTATAGCTTTAGGAATACCTTTGGTTTTTTTGCATTAGAGTGAAGGACGAACATTCCTCTCTTTTGCCATATAATATTCTTTTATTCTTTTGCTTTAGTGCTGACAGTCACTCACTGAAGTATTTTAATTAAACATTTCATTACTACTAACTAATTTTGACATTTGAAGAAAGCATTCTACTCGAATCGTCTGTGATGTTTCTCTTTCAACATATTTAGAGACTTTTCTGGTGCCAATAGAATTCCTTTGGTGGTGCTGATTTTAGCAGCGCATGCTTGTGTTGTTCCTTTTACATTCATCTCATGCCACTGTTCACACATGGAGTATTTTCTTTCTGAAACAATTTAGGTTTTGGTCTCCTGCTGCAGCCAAACTAGCATAATCTTCCTTCCCAGTTTTCCTTTCTTTTTAGTACTTTACTACCTTACATCTTTTGATGTCAACTCTATAATGTGACTGCTAGAAGTGCAGGCATTTTTAGTGAGAAATGGGTGAAACACAGGGAGGACACCAATAGTTTAATTTTCATCCAGCCTCAGTTCACAGAGTTCACATTTTTTCTACTTTATCAAGTCTAGTATACAACACCAATGCCATTTTGTGGTCAGATAACAGATAGCTTGCTAGAGATGGGGTAAATACATTTAAGAAATTGAAACACATATATTTTGAAAATACAAGGCTACACATCCCGTGACAATAAGAATATAATATTTACAATGTAATTTCTAAAATGTGACTAAAAAGTGAAATAATTTTGATTTAAAAGTTCACATAAATATGGCATAGCATTAGTATATTTTTAATCTGGAGAATATATTCTTGATCAGTCAGACAGTGCTATATCATTCCGTGAACAAAATGGCATATTTTCCTAAAGAAATAAACACGCTATAAACACAAATTTAACTTAATGCTGTGTTTCTGCATATCAGGAAAGCAGAGATTCATTGAAATTGTTTCTTAAACTTTAGCATAAAAATGGCCTGTGTCATTAAAGTTTCTTTTCAGATTTATTTATTTATTTTTCTCCCCAAGGTACAAAGGCATCATGGTTGAAGAAAAGAAGTGTATCAATTAAACTGCAGTGCTGCGTGGATGTATAAGACTTGAAAATAGCAAGAGGGTTGAAGGCAATTACAGAGTTTATTTAAATGAAAGGAATATCCAGAAGCATTATGTTAAAATATTTGAATTAGTCATGACTTTTGGTGAGCTTCAAGACAACAATCTTGTAGTGATTAAAGCTTATGTGTATTTCTATATTTTTTTGCTACCTCATGCACAAACCCCACAGCCTCTTTCTTCACTGGGCTCACAGATTGGGCAAATGATACAAACCCAAAATTCTGCAGTTTGTTGATGTAATCAGCTGGACTATGAGATTTATTTGAGGGAGTAAGTTTGTAATAGCTGCTAAGTGACTCTAGGAAAGAAGGCAGCACTTCATCACGTGTGAATGGTACTGTTTATATACATATTGCTTGGCTGCATACAGATGGAAAAACAGAACTATTTTTTCTTCTTTGTCTTGTATTTGCAAAAGTCTGTTACAATGACAAGCTCACAGTGAGGAAAGAAGAGGAACCTAAAACAAGACTTGCTTACTAACAATGGAGGCAAGGCTGCATGCCGTGTTAGCAGTTAAGCAGATGCAGGCCTTTTAGCTAGGAGTCGGATACCAGCTCCTTTTTTTTCTTCTCCCTTGTGTCTGCATTACTTTCAGGCAGTTGAGTACCAGCTACTGAATGATGTCTGTGTCTGTAAAAATTTTTATGCCCCTGTTTTGAAATGGCATTCAGTAATATGAGGAACTTTTGTCCCTGAGTCTCGTAGAAAAATGTGACAGTGCTTTTAGCCATGCTGAATCTTAAAATAGGAACTAATAAGAGGAAATTGCTGTACATCATGCCATCCGTATAGATCAAATCCGAAAGTACTTGTAAAAACTTCATTGAGGCTTTTTTCCATTATGTATTACTCCAATGAACTATTAGCATGTACCAGCTGCCAGATATCTTTTGAACAAGTAAAATTCCAACTTTTTTTCTGAAGTTTCCTACAGAGGAGGATCTTCTTCCCCTAGAGGTGTAAAAGATACTTCAGTTCCTGCCACCACCAGCTGATACAAACGTTGCTTTAGCTAACTCACTGAAGTTTACTGTTTTGTTTTGCATTTCTTTTTTTAAACCAAAGTAAATGTCATGAGTTCCTGTCCTCCTGAGCAATATTCAATTCACATACACTAATTCTGAATGGGAAGAAAATGGAGCTCATATTGCCATTTACTGCCACTGTGGGATACTGATTGCCAAATCATAGCTGTTAACAGCTCTGTGCCTAGATTTCTCCTCACCTTTTGATAATCCTCTTCAGTCATTTTGCAAAGTAAGCTGGCATTTCGAGAGCTTAGCATCATTCCAGAATGATACCTGATGGATTTCCAAGTGCCTGACTGGTGTATTTAAAAAATGTTTTCAGTTTCCCACTTGCATTTTAAGTTTCAGTGTTTCCATAGCTTCTTTTAATTGAGCATCCAAGTGGTTGATAGCCTGATCTGCTGGGAACTGTTGTATTATTTAAAACCTACTCCACTTGAACTGTTTCCTTTCTCAAATTTCACAAAGATCTCTACAAACAAAAGCTGACTAGCTGTTGGAACTGATGCCTCAGGATGATGCTTTGAATACACAAAGTTCTGAAAATGTTTTCAAAATGCAAACACACCAATATTGCATAATCTCATATTGTAATAACCCCCATTCCATTCACTTTCAGAAGTGTTGTGCTAAACAGACATGACAGCTGCCAGGAACACTGTTAATGGTGCTTTGGTTAATGAGTTTTTGCAACCCTCCATTCACAAAAATGAATCTATATATATGTGCCTTTCTAGGATTTCAGACTGAATAAAAGAGGTTTTTTTAATCATAACTTTTAGTATGTTTCTACTTATTTTCAGTATTTCTACAGGCAGAAATTATTTCTTTCACATTTTCCAAAAGCACATCCAGAGTTTTGCTACAGTAGTTAAAAATGCAGCTGTGCTATTTTCTAGCAAGAACATGAAGCAGAAAAATTACTAGAACAGGCATAAAGACAGGCAGCTACTTCAAAACTGCCCAGTAATTATGTGATTGGTTGAAACTATTTTGCTACTAGCTTGTCCATCATACACATGAAACAGAATTCACTATAATTAGAAAGCACATTGCAACGATGTAGTAAAATTGCTTAGTTTACCAAGAGGCAGAAGCATACAGAGGGCTTGTGTACACAGGTCAACAAAATTGTTCTAAAAATTGCATAATGCAATCTGAAATTAGGCTCAAAATAGTGTGGAGATTTGGAAGAGGGGAGAAGTTGCCCACTGCAGGAGCTGCCATGGTTCCAGTCCAATGAAACTTGTGCCAAACTGAAGATCTTACAGTAATTCCTAGCACATTATTCAGAATACAGGCATCTTCACAGAATTTTCTTGTATGATTTCTTTAAACACTACACACTGCTGGAAGGTACCTATGTATATCATTCATCTGTTTTCTGGTTGCACTAAAGTTGCTCTGCAGGCCAGCAGAAATTCTCCCAAGTGCAGACTGATTTTTGCCCATGATCTTCAAAAGATCTTTACAATGCAGTATAATGAATGTTTTCTGAAGGAAGGCCTCCTATCACAGAAGATGCCACAGATCTTAGCAAGGACTCAGTATCATATATTTATACCCATGGCAGCTGCGATTTAAAAAAAAAAAAAAAAAGTGGGCCCCATGTGAAAGGCTCTTTCTTTTTACCAAAAAAGTGAATGACATACTTTCATAGCTGAGAATAAAAAGGAAGTTAACATTTCCATCTACCACAAGCAAACCCATGAATAAGCTCAAACTCTAAAGTAAATCAGTACAAAAGCTTAAGCTACTTGACAGATTGGCTATAGCCATTCCATTACTTGCCCGAATGGGAAAATCCAGAGTTTAAATTCTCAATGAAACATAATACCTGGGTATATGCATAAAACCAAATGTAGAGGTTAGAAAGTATTATTAACAACTAACAATGTTTATGCTTTTTCTCCTGTATAAAGTTATTGCATGGCACTGTCAGGTCATTTTACTCACCTTCCACCCACAGCTCAGTTTAGCCAATAAAGAATACTTTACAGACAAACCAAGTAACTTCATTATTGCTACAACCACTTAGAGCAGAAGACACAATATAAATGGTAAAATGTGCATGTAAGTAAATTAAAAGGAAGAAACACTTCTCACCTTTCCACACATACTCTAAAAACATAGGATAAAAAACGCAATTACTGCACTACCCCTACACTTTTTCCAGTTCTTTTTAGTGAAAATCGGAGTGTCTGTATAAGGTATTACAGTTAGCTCTTAATATATAAGGGAGGTAACCTGTTCTGTACTATTTTTTTGACCTTTGAGCTACATGCATAACCAGCTATAACAGGTTAGTACATTCAATCCTCCAGGGAGTGGGAAACAAACAAAAGACGAGGAATACTGTTTTTTTAGGAAATATATATGAAACTGTGGCAATAATAATTTGGGGACCTGGATTGTCATAAATAATACATTCTGAGACTGTTCTACTTTAAAATAACTACTAGAAAATTCACTATAAACTCACTTAAAATATCGCAGAGAATTAAATTATCCTTAAAAACAGAAGCAAAAAAACCAACAGAAACCCCTATAGCCAGTAGGTGGTGCTACATTCAAGCAGTATTTTTATGCCATGACATTCTGCGTGCCATCAAATTACTGCTTAGTTCCCTGTTTAGAAATAAGGGAATTATTTGAATTAGCATTTGTTCTGGCCTGCTCAGAAACACCAATTACTGGTCCCTTTCACTGACTGCTCCTGGTCTGATGCTCCTAACAATGCTAATATCTCTTTTGGTTTCTAATCACCATCATTATCAGTTTTGGCTATATTAGAACAAAGGAACAATACTGAACTATTATGCCTCTTTGAATTGAAACACTTCTGCTCATTTACTCTGAAATCTTGGGTCTGAGGCAATTATTTTTTTTCCATTTACTTCCCTGAAACCAGTATGTCCTCTAAGGTAGCCAGCTCTTGAATTTCTAAGCAATGGTGTGATTATTGTAGTGAACTGTGACACAGACACAGAATTTAGTCATCATAAAGCCTACTCCAGAACTGTTGATGAAATCATCTTATTCCATGCATGAAAACCACATTTTTCACCAGCACATCTGAAATATCCAGTCTATCACAGCAAAAGCAAAATTAAAAACATACACTCCTCTTAACTATGCACCCTGCCCTGGCACCAAAACCTGTACAACATGTTCATTGCAGGTTTCATCTGAACCAAGTTACAGAAGCCTTCAGAGCAAGGGAAAAGGAAAGCTGCTCAACTACACAACGCAGCAATTGCTTGTAACAGAACACAAGCCTTATGAACTACACCACTGTCTTTCATTTGCCCTTTGTATGCTTGGGTTCCCTCTTTTACAGAAGGTTGCTAACAGAGAAGACCCCATTTCCTTTGCTTCTTGTCAATGCTCTGTGGCTTGTAAACCCAGGAGAAACAATTCCACATAAAGTCACTCTGCTTATGAAACCTGCATCTTCTGGTAGGGGACCTTCTACGCAGATACAATGTTATTCCATTAAATTGATTAAAATATTGCATAGGCAAATAGATTACAGTACTGCATAGCTAAAATTTTCCCACCAAAAATTCCAGTTTGCCTAGAAGACAATGAAAATTAATATATCTCAAAAGAAAATTTCTTTAGGGCATTGTTAAGATAGCTGACTTGCATGGTTTAGCAAAATCTTTTTCTACTGTAGCTTTTAAGAAATAGCACAGATAAGACAAGGAACTATGAACATAGGAGTCTCAGTCCGATCTGCAGCCAAAAGACTGCAAAATGTAAATGAGGTCAAACTGGAACATGCCCAGAAGTCAAGCCTCAGCATCCTCCACACAGGTGATTTGTGACACACAATATGACTGTGGAATTAGTCCAGTAAGGACTCTTGAGTATCAGCATGGATTAAGCTTTAGAAAGTAACAGTGAAACTGTCTGAACAAGTGCTATCTCTTGGATTTGTTTTAATAATGCTTAACTGATCAAGTTCTAAATCTGACTAGGGGAAGGGACAGGAAGCATACATAAAGTGATAACCAGGATTTTAATACAATGCTTTTCGGTTTGCTGATGTTCCAGAAAGATGCAAACTCTGCAAGTTTCCTCTTGTGTCTCTGTAATCTTATTGAAGGTAAATTAAACTTGAACTAACAGCCACTTCTGATGATTGGAATTAAGGACGTTTTGTTTCCTGCGCTTCTTAAAAACACGACTAATAATTCTAGTCAAAGAGGGGGGGAAAAAACAACCAAAAAGAAGAGTATATATCTATTCTGAAGTACTTTATTTAAAGAGTAAATTTTATTTCAAGGTCAGCTGTATCAACCAAGGCACAATACTTCTGCTTACGAATTAAAATGAGAAGAAAACATGTGCCATACACTACACACACTTAGATACTTATAACAGCTTTGTTACAATCAGCAGTACCTTTCTTTTCTACAGACATTTACTTAATATACTGGAGATAAAAAGCTATCTGAACTCAATTAATTACCATTTTTTTTAAGGTCCCCCACTACTGCAGACTTCATCTCTGTAGGAAGAGTTACATGAAGAAAATGCAGCTTATCTTTGCTGAAGTTGTTTCATTCCTTCCTTTTCTTTGCACACTGTAAACCAGAGTATGGCAGTCGACATCTGCACACGTTTGGAGCTATGCATTTTCCTCCATGTTGACAAGGTAGTTTACATACAGCTGAAATGAGACACCAGATACACAGTATGTCTTCAGCACAACACAGGATCATTTTTCTTTTGTCTCGCTGTGCTAGCAGAATTGTTCCCTGGTGACCGCACTGGGACAGTATAAATAAAAGCATAATGGAAGAACTGAAAAGCAATGCCTCTCAATTTATGGCATCATGGCCTTCACTGGAATACAGTCATAGTACATCTAGTCTTATTCATGCTCCATTCCCCTTTTAAAATACTATCATTTCTGTTGTTCTTTAAGGCATGGGCTATTTTTGAGATGGATGTCTCCATGAAAGTGAAGGAACAATAAAAATTCTTACTGAAACTTATTCAGGCTGGTTTTTGATCCACATCCATAAGGAAACAGTTGCCACATACAAGCTGTTACTCACACACTGCCCATCTGTTCCCCTGCTCCCCCAAAAGAAGGGCAGAAGAGGACTAAGCGGGCACAGCTTTAGTCGTCCCCTAGCTACACATTGGTTCAGGCAACAAGCCAGGCGCTGTGACTTGCTTATGAGCATCTGCACCAACAAAAGTCAAACTGGAGGCAGACCTAGTTAGTTCAGGAACAGTGCTTATTTTGGCACTAAGAACCTGAACACTTCTATCATCAATCTTGATGCAGAGAATAGACCTAAATATTTTGTAAGCTCTCTGCATCTCCCATACTTACCTTTTAGTATCACCTTCTATGTCAACAGACTGATTATAAGCATTTTGCTGGTCAAATGGGAAGGTTAAAGCATTAACTGTTAATGTTTCCTTAATTATATATATTGCAGAAGAAATAACACTAGCTGATTTGGATTCCCACAGCCACACAAAAATTTCAAATGCAGAGGACTTAATCCTAAGACTCTGTACCCACAATATCGAGATCAAAAGCAGTGTTTAAATCAGATTTCTCTCAAAGAAAGGGAAAGCAAAACAAAAAACTTTCCTCTTCACAGTCTCAGGATTATTGTCTTTAGCATGAGAGCAGTGCTGTGATGAGGATACAAGGCTCTGCCAGAGAAGGGTAGATTAAAGTTTATGTAATTATCATCTGCTTTTGTATATTAAAATTTGGGAAAATGCAAGTGATTCTTCAGCAAGAATGTCAGGAGGTACTAATCCTGATTACAGACAGCTTCCTCTGACTCAGAAGAGCACCTGGAGTTGATCCTGACAACTTATCCTCAAACTGAGAAGCAAGTTACAGTTTTCCATGTCCATAAAATTTAATGAAGCTCCTAACCCACATCAGTAGTGACAGTGTTTCTCTAACAGCCATTTTTGGTTCTTTACACTGGGGTCTCTGCTTATATAAAATATTTCAGAAATACTGACAAGACATACCTTTACTTAAAGGGGAAAAGTTCTATCTTTGTGACCACGTTGAAAGCCATCTGTTCCTTATGCATACCTGTGAGATGCCAAGTATGTAGAACCAGTTCTCATTTACTATTCTAAGATACTGTCCAAGCAGCTTTGTTAGGCACTGAGAATTTGAACACTACATTGGTAAATCAAATAAGTAGAAAAAGGATAAATGAAAAATATCAGAAGCCATTTACCTAAGTGACATGCTCCACCAACCCATCCAGCTGGACAGCTACAAATCCCAGGAGCCACACAAGCTCCATTATTCCGACAACCTTGAGGACAAATTGCTAGAAGAAAAGAAGGGGTAACTCAGCAGCATTTATAAAACTGATATAAAAGAATTCTGACAGAATGAAAGATTCAGGATGATACAAATCAAAATGGCAAACCACATTTTCTTCCAGGCCACGTGCTCAACTGTATAAGTCTAACAGCATTTCCAGGGCCATTGAAATTGGAAAAGATTCATAGGTAGTGTGTTAAGAATTTTGGTTTAAACATTAACAGATGTGCACTTTAATGCAAAATATAATTTAAAACTATTTTGTATGAGTATGTACCAATAATGGAGGTCCTTCATTTCTATAGTAATGCAATGACATTTCCATAATTATTAGCCTCTTCACCCTTCTAAAATGTTTTGCTATTGCAGTTATACTTTTTAAGCAATATAAATATTTTCATTATGTAAATGCACAAAGTACTGTGAATGACCCATGCCATCATAATGTTACCTTATTATCCTTATTTAATAGAAAATTAATACAGGCATTTTAAATGAGAGAAGAGTTCCTTCAAACTTTTACCCCAGGAGAAAGAGAGGGCTTCATTTGGTTAGGGCATTGTATAATGATTTTTGCACAAATCAAATGACTAAAAACTTTGCTCTTGAGAATGCAGTCATAAAAAGCTGAGACTGCTGCGATGATGCAAATTATTTCTATTTCCAGTGCCCTCTCATCAGGCTGCCATCAGGGCTTGTTTACAGGCCTTAGGGACTGTTACCACTTAAGTCACCTGTGGTACAAATAAAGCACATGAACGTAGATACCCACCTTCTTGGCATCTTGATCCTGTCCAGCCAGAAGCACAAAGGCACTTCACAACTCCGTTGACAGAGATGCATTCCCCACCATTCCGACAGCCTCCTTCACAGCTTACTGTGGAGGAACAGCATATGCAGTGCATTTCAGAAGCAGCACAGGACTTCAAATAATTATCTTTAAACAGCTGGTCTATCATCAACTGCTTGTTTTATCACATCTGCAAAGACAATTTCTACTATTCAGAGCAAGGCACGCTTCCATAAGGAGGGAGGGAGGGAGGATGACAGAACCACGTCTGCAAATGGCAACTCAAAATGCAGTTAAAATTAAGCATGTGCTTAAAAGCTTGTTGAGCATTTAGCCCGAGAGTAACAACAAACAAACATTATTATCACTATGCACAGCTCCTCCCCTCCCCAATTGTGAACCAGCTGTTCATCAGGTACACCACTGCTCCTCAGCTACACCACGTTAACTACTAACATGCACACTCTGATTGATCTTGCCAAGTCACAGCTGGTAAGTTGGTAACACGTGACCAAGGATTGACATATTTTCCTACCTGACAGGATCTACCCATAACAAGAGGAAGAAAAGAAGGGGATATTAATTTGACAGATGAAGCTATGACTAGAGTCAAGCAGTGCATTTCCAAAGACCAGCTAAGTCAGCCTCTTCATTCCAGAATGGTTCTACATATCAAAGCCCTGAAGGTCCTTCACAGGTCCCTTCCAACCTCTGCTGTTCTGTGATTCTGTGTGACCCTGTAATAGTGCCTTTTACCACAATGCACATTTCTATATCCAGGCTCCATATGTCACAATACACTATCTTACAGTTGAACACAAGCAAGTCCCTTGCCTTACAGGGATAACAGAAGAACAAATGCAAATAGGATTTGATACAAATCCAAATTTAGACCATATTATTAGTATAAACTGAATATTCACTCTGCTTTTCCTGTTTAAGTAGCACCTCTCACCTTCCTTCTAATTTAGGCCCTTCTGAGAAGGTCAAGTTTCCCCTTCTGTATAGACTCCACAAAACCACACTTTCAGTTGGCTTTTAAGAAATTTAAAAAAAAAAAAGCTTTTGCTGGAAAATTATGCTGACTGTGCTTCAGTTTACCTTATTACTGTCAACACTGTTATGTCTACTCAAAATGAATAGCTATTGCCCAATACATTACACAACAGCACTGCGTTATAGAGAGTTTAATTAGAAGACACTTCCGCATCTTTCTTATTTGTTTATAATGTTACCAGTTTTTTATATCAAATTATTGCTGGCAGTTAAACCCCTACTCAGTCTAGTTAACACCCTAGAGCTACAGTTTAGGCTTCTGCAAACTCAGACAGACACTCAGGTCATGCTTTCTTCATAAAACACCAAACATAGGTTTATTAAAAAATAAAACAAACAAAAAACCCCACCTCAGACAGGCCAACAACAGCAAGACTGCAGAGAGCTGCAGAAGCAAGCCAGCTTCCTTCCCCAAAGTACCAATTATGTTACACTCCAAGTAAACTCCTGTTGCTATTTCACATTTGAAGGAAATAAAGAAAATGCCCACAGAGTAAATATCAAGCATAAAAAGAGAATCCTGTGAGGTGTTGCTAGCTGCTGTGAACACAAAGAGAAGGCTTATTAAGTTCTCAGTGCAGTGATGACTGCCCAACTAATTTATCAGTGTCTGTTCAAAAAGAAACCTAGAAATATTTTAAATGCTGTGTTGAGGCTTTTCTTCTGAAAGGAAAACAACGCTTTCTTTCCCTTCACTCTCTGGGGACATCTTGCGTAAAACATTATTTCAAGTTTGCTTCTCCTTTTATCCCAGAAATTAAGTTATCGACAGTAGTCTAGTCAGCTCATAACAACACAATAATGTTTCTTCATTTGCCTTTTCCAATCCATGCATAGATTCAAAAGGCTTCGCAAACCCATAAAAAATTGGACTTGGCCACTCCTCATTTCTGTTTTCTACCACTACTTATAAACAATACATTGGCATGCATATCTTTAAAAACTTGCCCTCAATATTACCTTGTTGCAGATACTATAAAACACCTAATGCAGAAATATATATCTATACAAGTCATCTTGTTAAATTATTTAGAAAGAGTCTGTTATGGAGCTAAACAGAATATTTGTATAACACATAAAGAAGGTATTTTCCAAGGGACAAAATTTTCTCAGACTCTCACAATACATTTTGGTACATATACTCCATCCCATTCTCCTGCAAGCATGCAGATCCTCTAGGCAATGCGTTTTTTGACAGTAAGGTCAGAGGTCGAAGGATTTTAGGTCATTATTTCAAAATGCATTATATCCTGGATTGGAGGAATTCCAAATTAAATTTGTCTGGTTTTGAACTTCTTGTCTTTTCAAGCTGTCAGTTCTTTGGGTTTTACTCACCTTTATGACAGTATCTCCCCCCATAGCCAGGCGGACACCTGCATTTTCCAGGTCTGAGGCACTCCCCACCATTTTTGCATTTTGGATAACATGTTGCTGTAAGACAGAAAACAAACAAAGCTTGAATAAATATTGGTGAAGCTTACCAAAATTACTATTAAAGTACATAAGAAATTTGCATTATTTAAGTCTCTGGGCTCTTGGTTTGTCTTCACATTTCCCAAGATATATTTGCCCTACTATCTCACATTGCCAATCAGGTGAAATACCTACCCTGCACTGGAAGTGCTCCACCATTTTAAGCTTTTAACACTCAAAATGAAGGAAGCTTCTGGACCCTACACAGAATAGAGAGAAGAAAGGAACAAAGGCACACAGCTGGACTGACAAAGAAGCTCTTGATAACTGAAGTCAAGAAATGACAGATGAGAAAAGAGGTGATAAGAAGAAATCATTTAATAAAAAATGCTGCAGCTTTAGTGGCACCTTCTGATTCTTAAGATGTAACACCAGACTTAACTCTTTACTGGACTCCTATATACCTCTCCAGAAAGATTACATATTCATTTCAGCATATCTGTTTTCGAAATCACCTCCAGAAATAAATCAGCACATTTTCCTCTACTCTCTTTTTTTTTTTGCCTCATTTGGCCTCTCAGAGACCTTTCTGAAATGTACAATGTTTGTTTAGCAATCATCTGAAATGAACATAACTTTTATCATAACTGTAATTATCCGTTAGGAGAAAAGCTTCTATGACCATCAGATTCTGCAATTTTTTCATTGCTGACAGCTTGGATAAGCTGGATAAGGCAAAAATAAAAATCTTCAGTTTGCAAAAGTCTGCGTAAGTCCAGTCATATTGAAAATAAATTACTTATCACATAGCCCTCTTTACTACTCATACATCATTCCTGAATCAGCCCTCGTATCTGAGAAAACACTTGTTTATTCACATACAGATTTTAGAAACCCACGTGTTTCAGAGATTCTCATCTGAATTAACTGCAGGTGTGAGATGAGTGGTCTACATCACTCTGCTTTATCCTTTGACTGGATGGGTGCGAAGTCTGACACAGAGGGAAGAAAAGGGAAAAGATGAGCAGTGAGTAACACCACACTGATTTTTCCTTCATATACTTATTGCACTCTCAAGCAATCCAACTGAAGAACAGAGGATTTTTCACATTAGTGTCTGCAGAATGAGTATTTGCATGCAAATAAAGGACATGGACACATATGAAAGCACTGTTTAGCACTCAGCTCTGCATAACTGCTTTACCAGATGCTTTTAGTTCACTAGAAAAGCCATTCAGGAGCTCTCAATTTATGAAAACCTCTATTTGTGTGATTTCACATAGTTTTATAAAGTTTACTTTATCTATTTATGATAAAAGATACTAATATGGCAGCCGTATATGAATGTCACTGTGAAGGCACATACCGAGTAAGAGAGCAGCCCAGCCATCAAGATCTAATTTGATACCACCTGCTAGCCTTAACTTCTAAATGAAACTTGTGCATGAAAGATCACAGTCGGGAATGAAATTTCATCATCCCATTTCAGAGACTGAAAGTCTTCTGGCTAGTGTTTATTTTTGTACATTAGGTGATACTTTCAAAAATATGTATTCTTCCCTGGAAAAGCAACAGGTACAGCCTACAGTTTGCCCTAGCTTTACGCCTCCCACCATGGAAATGGGATGTACAAATGATTCTGTGGGTCAGGCTTGGAAAGCTGTCAAGCCTCTAAAAGCACCATTCCTTACTCAGGCAAGTATTTAAACATGTCCAGAGAAAATCACACAAGGAAGCTGATGCAGAAGTCTAAACAGTTAAGAGGATGTTTACCCAGATTCAAATAGTCAAACACAATTTACGGCCAATATGGCTGTTTCCAAAGGCTGGCTCCATTCACCTACATGAGTAGCTTGATGAAGGAGCTGGCTCTAGGTTGTGCTCTTTTCAGTTTTCTGTCATTGCCTCTCCCTGCTAGAAACTGGGCATCTTTACTCCTCTTCTTCCACCCCACATTACCTGTATCCTCCCCGGCACTTAACCACCTCTGCCTCATACCAACCCACACCTAAGCTCCTCTGGCCTCCCCAGAGGGAGAATCATGGAATTGTGTGGTTGGAAAAGACCTTTGAGATCATTGAATAGAACCATGCCTGTCCACGGACCAAATCATATCCTGACCATCTCCTCTGCCTTTTAAACACCTCCAGGAGTGGTGACTCAATCACTTCCCCGGGCAGCTGTTCCAGTGCCTGGTAACCCTTTCAGTGAAGGAAGTTTTCCTGATGCCTAATCTGAACACCCCCAGGCGAGCTTCCAGAAGCTCACACACAAGCACGCGCACCCAGCGCTGTCCAGGCCAAGGCTGTCAGAACATCAGTAGTACCCGGTACGGTTTCTCTTCCCACGCAGAGGTTTAATGTCCAGTCTCATAACTTTTGTTTGTTTGTTTGTTGGTTTCATATCGAAGCCTTTACCAAATTCAAGTGCCTCTCATCTTGATCTAACCAATTCCAGGTCCCCAAAATCCTGCGTTCAGCTATACCTAAAAGATTTCACAGAAACTCTGGTGTCTCTTTGTAAGCCAAAATCCCCACTCACAAACTACAAGAGGGACCTTTAAAGTCCCTTCCAACCCAAGACATCCCATGATCCTATGCCGGGTCCATACAACCTCTCCCCGTCTGCGCACCCCACCGCCACCCGCGGTCCTCCGTTACCGTGCTGGCAGCGCTCGCCCTCGTAGCCCTTGGAGCAGAGGCAGGTGCCGTTGCCGAGGCAGAGCCCGCCGTGCCGGCAGCGCGGGCTGCAGGCAGCCGCGCCGGAGGGCAGGGCGGCCCCGCGGGCGGGCAGGGCGCCGGCAGCGCCGCCGCCGCCGCCGCCGCCGCCGCGCCACAGCCCGCACAGCGCCAGCCACAGCAGCAGCCGCGCCGCCCGCCCGGCGCCAGCGCCCCGCAGTCCCATGGCGCCTCGGCCTGGGCAGCTCCGTCCCGCGCCGCTCTCTCCCTGTTCACCCGCGCCCTTCACGCGCCCCTCGGTTTTCCCCCCTCTCCATCCTTTTCCACTCCTCCTCTTCACCCCCGCCTCCCCGCCCCCCGTGGGGTGTCACTGCGCAGGGAAGGCCCCCCGGGTGTTGGTGACAGCAGCGGGTGACCGGGGAGGCAATGAAGGGGGAGCAGCCACTGGGCAGTCCTTTGCCAGGGCTAAACTTCACGCGGGTCAAGGATCCCGTCTGGGCGCGAAGCCTGGCAGCAGGCCATGCCACCTGTTGGCCTTTCCACCTGTTTTCCAGGCTCTCACATTGAGCTGACCACTCACCTTTTGGAATCTCTAACTTCTACTCGCTTTCACCTTTAAAGTCTCAGTAAGATATGAATATCATGACACGATATTAAGGATGACTTGAGAGGACTGATGTACTGAATTCATTGCCAGTTTGCAGATTGGAATAGGGGAGGAAAATGGGTTTTCTGCTGCTGCCACATCATAGAGTCATAGAATGGTTTGGATTGGAAGGGACCATGAAGGTTATCTATTCCAAACCCCCTGCAGTGAGGGGATATTTTCAACTAGATAGAGTAACACATTGGAGGTTTGGAAGCTTCAGATCAGACATCAGGAAAAATTTCTTCACCAAAAGGGCTGTCAGACACTGGAACAGGCTGCCCAGAGAGGTGGTTGTGTCATCATCCCTGGAGGCATTTAATGCATGGGTAGATGAAGCGTTCAGGGATATGGGACATGTATGGTTGAACTCGATGATTTCAAAGATCTTTTCCAGCCAAGCAATTCTATGATTCTAGGTTGCTCAGAGCCCCATCCAATCTGACCTTGAATGTTGCCATAGATGTGTCATCTACCACCTCTCTGGGTAACCTATTCCAGTATTTCATTACTCTCAGCAGAAAAAAATTCTTCATAATATCTAGTCCAAACATCTTCTCTTTTAGTTTAAAACCATTAACCCTTGTCCTATTGCTACAGGTCCTGCTAAAAAGTTTTCCCCCCGTCTTTCTTAAAAGCCTTCTTTAAGTATTGAAAGGCTGCAATAAGGTCTCCTCAGTCTTTCCTTCTCCAAGCTGAGTAACTCCAACTCTCTCAGCTTCTCTTCACAGGGGAGGTGTTCCAGGTTTCTGGGAGTGTTCCAGGCCAAAAGGGAGGTGTTCCAGCATGCCATCTCTGGGAATAGCTTGGATACAATTCTGCGACAAATGAAATAGAAATATATTTCAATTCAATTGTGAAAATATCTTCAGTTGCAAAGACACAAACATATATGATCAGAAAAATTTTTCCCCTCATTTTTTTCCCATCTTTAATAAGCAATTCTGATAATTTTAAATGTTTCCCAGAATAGACACACTTTTCAATTCCAAGACTGAGCCCAAGGGAATCCTTTCAGATGAGTTTGATTGACCAATAATGATAAAAGAATAGTAGAAACACCCATACAAAGCATCCACAGATAAGTGAAATAATCTTCATGCCTTTTGAAAAAGTATGTCTGTTGTCAACAGTGAGATCTGAATTTGAATTACTTTTGTGAGTGGCATAAAACTGCTTAATTTGTTGCCTAGATGAAGCAGTCATATGATCTGGTAACTGAATTTGCTTTAACTGGAAATTAAAAATTGTGTAATCGCTTGATAGAATAAAAGGCAAAAGTACTTCTGTTGGAAAACTGGCTTTGATCCCTTTTCTCATCTACAGAGTGTGGAACATACGGTTCCTAGAGCAAGTAAAATTGCAAGGCAAACCTGTTACTGATAGTAATGAGGTGCTGTCTGGGTTCCTCCAAAGATTAAGGCACATGTAATGGTTCCTTTGTGAGACTGTATTTAGCCTTTCAAGAAGCAAAGTAACACGTTAAATGATTAAACAAGAGAAGCCTGGAAGAGCAATACTAAATAATTGCCTGAAATTGGCACAATTCCCCTCTTGCTTGTGCCTAGGCAGCCAAAGCAACTTTTAGGTGATACACACATAAAATTACACTCACACTCACCCTATGCAAACCTGTGTTGCAAACACCCTTTTTCGAAGTACTCATGCTGCAAAAGAGCAGTGATCTGATTACTCATGCGTAAGTTGCCATAGTCTGTAAATTTGCTATCTAGAAAAAATATCCCATCCAAACCCTGTTTGTATTGCAGTTCCAGTTTGTGGCGGGAAGAACGTCTCCTATTTTTGTATACAGTAATCCCTCTTGCAAGTACAAGAGAAATTGAATTGTGCAGTGAGAGCACTTTTGGTAAAATTGCTTGCCAGAAATGTATCGGGGAATAAATTCTTCCCAAAAGGAACAGCTTTGTTTATGCCAGCCCCACAAGAACAAAAGGAGAGAAGAAAAGAACTGAGACACTAACTCTGGGCTGTATTGTTCTCTGGGTATATGGTAATTTTACATTTCCTTGACTTCTGCCAATAATTTTGACCATATTGATTTCTTTACAGAATTATTTTTCTATATTTGTCTTTTCTCCAGTTTAATGTGTAAGTGTGCCTTTTTGATATCAATGCCTAGCAACAATTCATTCATACAGGATTCTTTTCAGGTTTCAACAGCTATTCTTCTTTATTCATGTAGAGAGTCCCATTTTTAAAGTACTATTTATTTTCAGTCCCATATCTCAGCTTCCCTATTCCAAAATATGACTTCTGGTGGCTCAGGTTAATTAAGAGCTTCCTTTTTCCTTATTTCTCTCCGGGTTTCCTTCAAGGCTCTTAAAATAATTAATAGAAAAGAAAATAATCATATTTTGAAATACAGCAAGTGTTCCTTCAGCAGATATAATTAAATGCAAAGACTATATTAAATACGCTTACCCAGGTGTTTCATTGAATGAAATGAATTTGTTTAAACATTGTTTTCTGTAGGAAGGATTAGACTGCCTCAACATCTTTGTGCATCTAAATTCATCTCAGGGCTTATCAAATTTGCTGAGTGCATGCCTGCATTTTAAAGGGATTGTGTCATGTTAACAGAAGCTCTCACTGAAAACAGAAGTGCTTCCAGGCATCCAACACGTTTTTGCCTTAGAAACACAATCTGATAAAAAAAGAAAACAGTTAATGGAGTTGCTAAGTAGAGAGTTGGACAAAGAGAATTCACATGCATTCATTCATGGCCTAAGGATTATGTTTGATACTTAGTTTCAAACTGAAACAGAAATAAAGCAGTTTTGCCACTAGGACATTCACAGGCTCATTTTTTTCTTATTTAAACAGCAGAGGAAGAACAAGCTTTTGCTATACTGGCTGTCTGGGACATAGACAGTAGTATGTGACAGCCTCTTGAGAGGCACATCTATCCAGTCCTGACAAGATAGGGAAGAAGTGAAACCTGCTTTATAATCTCAGCTAAAGTACTCACAATATATGATGGGAATAAGGATGGTGCTTACGTGGAGTCTGGGATTCTGCTCCCTGTAAGACAGAGAAGGTAGAAGGACTAGGCTCTTCCACAACTCCATGGCCACTCTGCGCCCCACTTTTGGCCATCCTAGAGCGTGCAAATATGTCTCATGCTTATTTCAAAGACTTTTATTTCACTACAGTGTGAAAAAAACTCCAGAAGTATAAGCTCAGATCTTCATGCGCCATGGGATTTTACAAGTCAGCCAGTCATAACACTGTACAACTTGCTCTTAAAAGTACTGGCTTGTAAGAAAGGAATAAGCATAGAATTCAGGATATAAAATTGTATAGGGTACTTGCACAGTAGTAATGTACAATAATCTAATAAAATGTCAGCAGGCCATTACTCAAGTAGATTTGCTGGGGCAGTAGGTAAGGTGTATTATGCACCAAACCTCTATCCTAGCATTAGGTGGTACATGCGGTTCCAAGCTCTGACAATCATTACTGCACTGCTACAACTGGACTCAGTGCTGTACTTAATTACATCTAATAACACGTCACCTACAGCTGATGTGTTGTTTATCAGTGTAGCATCACAATTAGCACTCATGTTTATAAGTATTTTTCAGCATAATTTGATCTCCATTCTATCACGTATAGATGTGCCATCAAGTAATGATACAGCTAAGTAGCATTGATCAAAGCTGTATCCCATCTCAAGTCCACATCAAATCTTTAAGATAATAGGGACTTATGACCAACATCAGTCTTCTTTGTTGACAGTTTGAATACTGATCTTCCAGTGCAATTGTGCTATGGTGGCATTTGAAAAATATGTACGAAAGTCACTATAACTCTGCTAAAAGAAGGAAAATGATATATGAGTTTACTTTCAAACATGCCCCTTTGTGAATTGAGTAAGCAGAAATATTACATATGTACAGACTGTATACAGAAACATTCATTCACAACTGTCACACACCTCTCTTGCTGGTGTCCAAAATTAAGGCCCTCTATGCTTTGCATATACAGACTGTCACCATTGTCAACAAGTACATTAATCTGAAGGATTCTATCCCTGTATGCAACTTTCAAAACCATTATTCTAATAAGTAATTTTCGTAACATAGTGGCAAAATCTCACTATGTGATGTTTAGTCAACACTGGAGTCCTTGTTCACAGATTTATCTTGCTTACAAGATAGAAACATGGAAATGGTATACGTTAGTGAGAATTAACACTTTAATCATTGCAATTAGTTATAAATCTCTTGTGTTGACATCCGTCCTAGGCATTTCCAATTAGAGTGCAGAATAAATCTGTGCCTGGGGACTCTGGGTATCCCAAAGCAATACGAGAATGTTGTTGAAAGACCAGCCAGGCTCACTAGAAACAGTTTAGTTCTGTTTGAAGCTCTCTTTTATGCCAGACAAGGTCACTCAGTCACTACTCTCTCTTTTGAATCCTGGGTGTAAATTATCTAACAGGAAAAGAAACTGTTTTTCTTTTCTCCATTAAAATATTACTGAAGAAAAGGATCATAACTTGTCTTACTCCCTGGCAAACAGCTCAGCTTTCAACTTCAATTCCTTGTTGGATCTGATTCTAACTTTCACAAACATTTGCTGATGTCTAAAGCTAAGAAACCTTCAATTTCTACAAAGTGGGAAGGCCACTGACCCCTTATCTGATTTTACAAACATAAAGCATTACTTCAAAGTTGCAATTTTATAAACAAGGCCCTAATCTTCCACTGCAGTTCACCTTGGTTAGTAGCTGCAACAAGGAGGGATCAAATGTTTGCAAAAATATTGCCCAATTTAGTTTTGAAACGTGAGGCCAGTCTCACTATATCTAAGGAATTTTCTACTCTTACTGTAAGTCTTAAGATCAGCCTGGTTCTATAGATGCACCATCTGAAAGATGTTGATCAGATTCGCATCAGCAGAAAAGAAATCTGTGATTCATATACTAAAATTACTATCAAGGACCAAAGCTCAGATAAAGCAGGACCGTAACACATTTTAAAATTTCCTCTAGAGTCATCTTTAAACCTTATTTTCTTCAGCACTGTGCTATCGGTCCCTTCATCCTGACAAATAAAGGTCATGATGTTGCAAGGTGCCAGGTCACTTGAATTTTTATTTGGCCTGGAGTTTAAAGGGCTCCTTAATTCACAAATTCATCAAAATCAAACTGAAATAATCCTCTTCCCAACCTCTTTTCTTTCTACACTGTTCTCTGCTGAGAAGCTGAAGTGGGCTTGCAAACAAATGAAAAGGATTTGATTTCCTCACTACTCGTGGGCTCTCAACCATGTCCCTCATAAATAAATGATTTTTTTTAGTCACTGAATCTTATATTTTGCCCTCAAAGAAATTCAGCATAATATCCAATGAAAAGAATAATTGAATAGCACTTGGTATAACTATTGACTATCACTCAGATACCACACCATTGCACACAGTATAAATACCATGGACCTAATGTTCTGTAAATTAATTGAAGTGTAAAGTCCATATTCACAATTCATCACGATGAACTCGAGGGAAAAATCCCAAGAGTGTAAATACTAATTCTAAGATAGTTTTTTTTCAGTATTGAGTAGTGACTTTTATATTTTTCCTGTAGTTAAGTGTCTGCGTCACAGGATTCATCTTTATTAGCACCAATACCTATAGTATAAAATATTATTAATAATTTGATATTCATATAGTTATTATTGTACCATAATCCCTACACACACTTATGCTCCTGTAAGGCAAAGCAATTTCACTACCCAAGCTGCCCCAGAGCAAAACCAGTGCTTGTGGAAGCATCCAGAGAATCATCCATGAGACATAAAGATATCACTTTGTCTGCCACAAAAATGTTGCCAACTTTAGGGTGAATGTGGCTACTGTTCAACAGTGCACAGCAACACAATCCAGCAATGTGGAACAGGAAACAAGTAAAAAAAAAAGCCCCGACATCTAATTGATATTTAGATATGGTAGGATGTAATTACTCATGCTGGAATTCATTCAAATCATCAGCATTCTGAATGCTTCCTTATTAAAAAAAAAAGTACAATCAGTTCTTTACTGTCCATCACCAGAGAAGATTTTATTTGGTAGCTGATTGTTAAAAAATTGGTTTAATAAATATTTCTGTAGTTTTCATGTCATTGTTACGTTTGTTAATTTATGTTACCTCAAATCTACCTCTGAACAACGATAACATTAGCTCAAGTAAATAATAAATAGTACTTGGAAGTTTAGCACCGCATTACAAGTTTAATATTCATTATAAATATTGCTTGCTTGTGCTAAGTTTCACAGCACTCCTTAGGGAAAATTAAATACAGCAGTCCCAAAGGAAAATTAAATACCAGAATCACTTTATAAATGGTGAAGCAACAGAAAGCTGTTAGGCAACTCAATTTTAGAGCTAATAGCAAAGCTAGAATATCCACAGTATTATCTGTTTGATCCACATTTCAAATCATGACAGCATTTCTGGTACAAACATGTCTTCATGTGATCTGTGCAAGTCTGGCCAGGAAATAAACATAGAAGAAGAAGGAATTTGGGTTATAGTTTATGTCTAAAGAACTCTGTCATTCATGCAAAACCCACAGTAGAGATCATCTATTCAAATTGAATAGGTATGATCATGTTTGTGGATCCCACCTCTAATTTGAATAAAGCTAGAATCTGTGTCCAAGAAACTTAAAAATTGAGTCACTAAACTAAAGTCTTAATGACAACAGAGCTAACAGGTTGACATTAAATTAAAATTCATGTTAGCCAACAAACAAAAGTAAATTAAAATTATCATTAGTGTAAATGAAAATGTCTCAAATCTACCTCTGATTTGTGTATGTATGGGTAACTGGTGGAGGAAATTAATATATCCAGGATACATTAACATTTATAGAAAAAATATCCAGCATCTTTGTTATTGTCAGTTCTCTCTCTTTAAACATCTCACTGAATAAGTGATCTCTAGTGGACCAGCTCAGCTCTTTGCCATTCATGTGCTGTGGGCCCATTTAAACTCAGTCTCTTGATGGACACTAACTGATGAATGCCTCTGTCTGCAATGATCGTGAAGATTTTTCATGTTGTATTTAGTAGTAACGGTCATATTTGTGTATTGAAAGTATTGCCAAATGTGAAGGATTTTCAAAGTTTGTGGTTTGTTTTCTTTTTTTTTCCCCCTTAAATCATCTTCACATTCTGGAATCCTGTGAGTAGTTCTAATATTCAGTTTTGATTTTAAAAGCTGTGAAAAAGAGCTAAGAATGTGATCCTAGAAAGATCAAGCAGATAAGGTTCTTAGCTTCTGCTAACTTCTTAACACTAATGTATTTTTTTAACTGGTATTTTTTTGCCTGTCTTTTGATTTTCTAAAGTTGTTAATACTGTCCTTAATTTTATTTTTTATAAATGCGAAATAACAACTTTATACATTCATGCATACATTGGAATACATGTTCAAGGAAACAGAGCCTGAGGTGGCCTGATGTTCTAGCACAGTCCCAGTCCAAAAATCATAAAAATCAGACACAAGATCCCCCATTTGCTAGTTTAGATGTCAAATTTGCAAGCAATTTTAATACAACCCATTGAATTAGCTCGGGTGACAGTGATGTTCTACTTTTTGTTAAAATCCAGTTTCTTAGGCTGTGGCTTTTCTGGAAAGCTTTCTTCTCCTTGTTACAAAACAGTTACAAGTTATATTAGAATCTCAAGTGTAGATACAGGACATACAGGCTTTCTCATTTTACCACCTAATTATTCCAAGCTGGTTTAAATTCAGCACTGACAAAGGTGGCAGTTAACGAAGTTTGGTGTCCTGACCAACACAACTGGTAAATCAGTGTAAATTAAGGATATGTCTTTCCACACCAAATTGTCAACAATTGGGAGACTTAAAACCTAGAGAAATGTGCCCCGCGGGCACAAAATGTTCGCTTTACCTCATGTATGCTTTTTCTACCTATAGCTGTATAATGGATGTTGTACGGCATATGTAGGACTTAGATGCTGAACAGAGGAGTTGCAGAGCTGCTGACAACACCGCTCTGGCTTGAGACATGGTAGAAATAAGCTAGCGCAAAATTGTTTCAGACAGTTGAAAACAGAACACTGACTATATAAATTTGTCTGAGTATACTTGATGAAGATGAGCAGAATAAGAGCCCAGCTGCTTAGCACTTTGGACTTTCAGCTCACGCTGATTACATGTAAAATGACTTTGCTTCCAAATTGTGTGTTTCTGGCTGTAGATTTGCAGGTAGATTGGACATATGCACTGTGTCTTATTTTAGGACAAAAGGATAAAAAAATGTTAAAAGACATTTGAAAACCAGAGCCTCTTCCTCTCTGCAATGGTTAATAGTAATGTTGAAATCTTTTGGGTTTACTGATATCAGTGATTAAAAACTGCAGTCCTGCGTTACTTCACCTTTTCTGTGCCTTAACCAAGGCAATCAGACTGTGCCAGAGAAGACCTTCCCTTTTTTAACATTTTTTGTCAAACTTCTATTAAGGGTCTTGGCAAAACAGAGTGAAACAGCGTAAATACAATTTAATTAATACTGTCAGATTACATTATCTCCATACCCTCTTTAGAATTATGCCCAGTGACAGCAGTTTCAGTTTCTAAAAATAATTTGTAATTCATGATTTTTTTCACCACAGTGACAATTAGTAACAAACATGCCACTGATATTTACCAGCAAGATCTTCCAAAAGGTATCATATCTGCATAAGTAGTTGTGTGACATTTGTCTCATACATATTTGCTCTTTTTTGAAGACATGCAGTTTTGGTTGACTGTAGAAGCTGGCAAAAATATTGCAGCAGAGGATATAAAATGTTGCTCTGCACAGTTATTATAAGGGCCTGTTAATGTGGATTGCAGAGTTAATATAGGTTGCAGGACCCTGTTTTAAGAAAAATCTTTGTTACAAGGTGCTTGACTTCATTTTTCTGGGGCTGATATTTTCATTTTCATGATTTATGCTGTATAGGTTTATGGGCTAAAATAAACTGTATGGCTTATGAAGTAAAGGATGAAACTTTTTCTGCTGTCTACTAGAACTTCTAAAGCTGGCTGCTTGCTTTGATAAATTCAGTATCCTACTGCCCTGACACCTTAAAATAAGCTTGCCCTATGAGGATAAATCAATATGTGTTTACAAGGAAGAAGGTGACAAAACAGCCATGCACTTCTCTATAAATCATACACCTCCATTTCACTTCCTTTTTAATGGTACTCAGAAGAGCAGATGGGCTGAAGATCACAAAAGCAGGGCCACTAATCCCCTCCTCAGCCAGTGCAGGGGTGGCATTCAAGCACTCCAGGCGCAATTCACAGTGACCTTTACACTCAGTAATCAATCTGAAACATCAGTAATGTTTGAATCATCATTAAAAGTGTTATTTTTGTTATGATGCTGAAAGAAGACGAGACTGATGGGAATCTATACCATCCCAATAGCTCCAAGGACACCTGGTCCCTGCACCCTTCCTTAACACCCAAAGCCATCCAGCACCAACACCTCACATGAACTAAAAACTCCTAACGCGTAATAGCAGTCTCTTAAGAAGTTGCTCAGAAAGAAGGGAAAAGATATGAAAGACATTACCAAAGCCTGTCTTGTTTATATCTGCATGGAATTTTGTCAATTAAAAGAGATAAGCCAAATAACGCTAAGAAGGAATAATTTCCTGTCATAAAAAAAGACCCTGCTGGTGGCTCCCTGCAAGCCCAGTCTCTGAGAATAAAAGGAGGACACAAGCTCCTCTCAAGCAACGCTGTCAAAACCAGACAGCAATCATTTTGCCTACACAAAAATTGTTTCCCTGGAATCTACCCAGTGCAAAATCAGTCTTATTGCCTAGGTACTAGCCAGCAGCAGGCTAATGCTACTCTTCTTGGGTAAACTTATGGATATTATTCTTTAGAGTTACTTTCATTGCTGCAAAAGAAATGAGGCTGAAGACAGAGGAAAAGTAAGTGGTCTATAGACAACACCAAGACTGATTTTAAAGTAACACTAAACAAGGGAACTTGCAAAAGTTACAACTGTAAAATCTTGGGTTATATTGTGTTATTCTTATGGAACAGGAAAATAATCTAATAGTGGTCTGGAAAAAGAAAGTTTTATTTTCTATTTTCAGTGCTAAGAACACCTATGTGGAATAACACCCTATTCATATCTATTTTTCCCCTACTGCTACTATCTGTATGCTGATGTGGAAGACAATACACAAGCCAGTCTGTCGCAGTGAATGGAGTTATTATGAGACTGTAAGAATTTGTGTCTCCTTTGCAGTCCTCACATTCGGTATTGGCCATTGTGGATTTGCAATAGAAGGAGATGACCCAGCAATCTGCAGAGCTCATATAGTACATCACATTGTCTCACTGGGACGTGATGAGTTTTCACATCTAGGCTGTTCACAGTTCATGTACACAACAGAGCTACAATAGAGGGTAAATACACAAGGAAGACATTAAGGTATGCGATTCCTGAGCATTAGCTCTCCATCTACAGAATGTTGTCCAAGCTGCTATCGATATCTCTAAACAAATATGTCTTAATTTTTAGCTGACTGTGGCTTTTTGACATGTCCCATCAAATAGCCAATGATGATGTATTTTTTAACATTCCTAAAACTGTTTCTCATGTCTCTCAATTACTTTTGCCCAGCAGAATGGCTGCAGTTATTAACTGGTGCTTCACTGTGTCATTTGTGTTGTTGAGCTCCATGCGAAGTATGAGTTCCTGCCATTTATTTGCTTATGGCAACTAGCTGCCTTTTCCTCCTGAGGTTCCTTCTTCCCCCAACAAATGTACTAAATTTTTTGCTGACTAGAAACGTAATTGTTCTTCATTGTCAGTGCATTCCTCAATTTCCTTAGGTTCTGTTCACATCCAGAAATATAGGTACCAGAATTCTTTAGCAACGATCACATTTCTGGAGTATAATTGAGAGGTATTTTCAAAATATCAAATCCAAACAGCATATCATATATTATCAGACATTTGTCAAAAAGTACAACTTAGAAAAATGCATTGTGATTTAAAATTATTTTTTTTTATTTTCAGTGATCATCTTAGATTATTGCCTTTAATCCTGAAATACAATTCCATATTAGCATATGCACAGTAATGGTTCAAAGAGTATTGGAAGTGGTTTCTAATTTGATTTTGTGAACAAGAATGAATTTTAAATTTTATATGCTGGGAATCAGCCAAAATTAAAGCCCACTGAAATCCATCCCTCTCTGCATTATTCCCATTTGCCAGAATAAAATCACTATTTTGTAAATTTGTTTACTCAACCTCCATTAAATGCTAGTAACTGAGAAGGACTTTTGTGCATTTCTGAGCATCACAGATTTGCTAATGGACTCCTGGTGGAAGATTGAGAGGGTTGTAAGGCTGTAGCAAAGAATGAAAATAAATAAATAAATAATCAATCAGGAAAGAAAGCCGAAGTAAGGATAGAAAACAGTCAAAGCATGGACGCAGTGGAAGAGAGTGTATCCTATTCAATCTCATGGTCTGTCCTACTTCATTATTCCTTTTACTGTTTGGTGTGTTCTCTCTTTCTGAACTGTGCAATTAAGGGGATACTCTAGCACTGTTGGTACATATTACAGAAGGTACTTTAGTATCCTAGAATTTCCTGGTCTGTTCAAACAATAAAATGGTCCTTAGACCTCTCAATGTTAGCCTAGAATCCCCCTGACCCGCCTTCCTCTCCATGCTCTACTTGGGAAAGTGACACCCTTAATCAATGATATCACAAATGGACTGGACAAGATGATTTTGGGATGTGGTAAAGCAAGTCTACAGCTAAAAAGCAAGACTGGTATGAAACCATCATAAAAATCACACTAAACACATAATTCTGCAGTAAACAATGCCGGGGACTATTACTGGAAAATTGGTAAATTCTGTGTTGGTAAGCTGTTTTCATGATCTCCCTTGCTCTTGGCCATACGAGTCAGCACTGTCCCAAGCCACTCCTAAGGACATTTAGCATTCATGTTCCTTGAGGACCATTCCTGGCAAGCGGTTTGTGCCCAACCATGTTGTTTTGTAGGGTAAGACAATTTACATGGGCAGGGTACATCCTAACTGTTGGTTATTTTTACCAGCAAATGGACCTGGATACTTCTGCTATCCCAGCCCAGATGTAGCTTTACAGTCCTAGGATCCCCTAAAGCACCACAGGGGCATACGCCCAAGACCTACACCAAGCAGATTGACCATTATCCAGTACGACACCATAGCAGGATTTTGAAAGAGAAAAAATTCCCCATTGTGATCCATCTCTGACCAAAAGAGTCTTTTAACTTAGTGGAACAGTAGTCAGCAGTTTAATTATGTGTCAAATACTATCATATTTCTATCTTAAATACACAGGCACAATGTTGGATTACAAGTGTAAAGTACTAACTCCACATCATGTTGTAAAGGACAAATTGCTCAGCATACAGCTGTTGAAGCATTTTACACAATATTAAAGTTAAAAGGTTAATATGATGAGAAGTGTGACAGAAAGTGCTATAGATTAATAGGGAACTGTTTAGTATTAATTTGTATCAAGTGTAGCACATCCGTATGGATATTTGCCTTAACACCATTACAGGCAATGTTCTCTCATACTTTTTAACCTAAAAATATTCTACTTGTGACAGGTCTGTGTATTTCATAATACATAGTAGGGAAAAGGTCCAGAGTACATTTTCTTTATTACTATAACAACTTTAAGAGAGACTCAATGGTTTGACAAGATTTGAGAAAAAGAAGGCATCCAAAAGAAAGCTTGTGGAAGAATGAGAGACCTGTGATTTACCAGCTATTAGCTTGCTGGCAGATGAAGGAGGAATGCACCACTGGACTGTCTATCACAACTTTTTAATTTCCAGTCTGTTCTCACTGTAAAATATATTCTAGAATCATAGAATCATAATGTTGGAAGAGACCTCTGAGATCACCGAGTCCAACTGTGCCTGTCCCCTTACTAAACCATGTCCCTAAGATACTCATCTATTCGTCTTTTAAACACCTCCAGGGATGGTGACTCCGCCACCTCCCTGGGCAGCTGTTCCAATCCCTGACCACTCTTTCAGTAAAGAAATCCTTCCTAATGTCCAGTCTAAACCTCCCCTGGCACAACTTGCAGCCATTTCCTCTCGTCCTATCGCTTGTCACTTGTGAGAAGAGATCAGCACCCACCCTGACACAATCTCCTTTCAGGCAATTGTAGACAGTGATGAGGTCTCCCCTCAGCCTCCTCTTCTCTAAGCTGAACAATGCTTTGCCCCTAAAAATCGGGTTTACAGTCTGCAGCCTAATGTATAAGCAACAACTCATATAATTGCAACCTTCACAAAAGAACACAGGTTACTACTCACAACATTTTATTGAGGGAAAAGTCACCAATGTAGGCAATGATCATTAAAGAAAGTCTCAGCATGAGCCTCAGAAAACAGACAGGCTAATACTTTTACCTAGGAGCCTGTAATTTAATGGAGACTGCAAACAAAATGGATATATTTAAAAATATTTCCTTATTTCTTCCAACAAAATCTGAAGAGAAATTGTTGGAGACATCAGTTCAAATTCAGTCCTGCTAAGTGCTAAGACATCTCTGACACTGCATAAAACAACTGTCATCCACAGGAAATCTTGCATCAATAGCACTTACTTTCCTCTTTCCAGAATAAAGCCACAGAAGTATTCTGAAGCAAATGAAGCAAAACTCAGCCTCACTTTTAATCCATGTGACAAGTACACACCACTGAACAAAAATTACCTTCATGATCTGTAAGTGGGTGGTTTGGCCCCACTTACAACCAAAGTGAGCCCCAGAGCTTTAAGCATTTCCGTGTAATTGTACCAAGGGTGTAGTTATTGGTAAGAGCTTCTCAACAAGCACCTCTGAAACCTGCAGAAGCTAATTACAAACCATACTAAATGAAGAGGATCATATGTAAAGGGGGAGAGGTTAAATAATTTTAAAGCTACAATGGTAAGTTTTCCCATTGCCTAAGAAGTTCCCTACAAGGATAAAAAAATCTAGTTTTCTCTTGGCAAATTATTTCAGCTGATGACTAACATTAAGAGCAAAACTTTGCACCTTGCATTAACTGTGATTTTTTGTGGATCTTAAATATCTCCCTGTGAGAAGACTTTTTTAGAGTCCTTTTTACAGCAAAAATTAAGTCAGCCAAACTCTCAATTTGTATTGGTATAAGCCTAGAAAACTAGTCCTAAGCAACGCGCCTACTTAGTTGCACAGGTTGCATGCGACCTTTAAAGTCAGGGTATCTGGCTCCAAGGATTACTCCTGTTTTTAAAAGATACACTGTTAATTAATAAAAGGTTTAGAGCTGGGCATGAAATAATGCAAGAACTAGAAACTCCCTGGCACAGCTCTGTTGCAAACAGCCTTCGATACAGTGACGTTTCAGTCAGGAAACTGCGTCATTTTTGTGCACAGCACTGATCATAAAAGGGAAGGGTAATAGAAAGAAGGCTGAGAGATGCCTCCTGACTGATGAGAAAAGAGCTTCTCTGCTGATTAGGAGGCCAGCAGAAACTGAGATGTTCACCCTAAACATCAACAGCATCTGTGAAAAGGCTACACCTCGTTGGCTGTGCAGAGGATGGCTCTTGTATCCAAACATAATACGATGCGATATGCAAGCCAGTGCAGACTCTTTGGGCATGATATAATGCAAGGGCCATGCAAACATGAAAGTGAGATTAGAAAACGAGTTTCCCAGTGTTAAATGCAAAAGAACAGGGTTTATATGGCCTGCCACTAGTGTTTTAACTTACCATTTCTGTGCCTTTCGTAAGGCTCTGACATGGTTACGGGTGATGCTCACACCAGGAGGCCAGAGAAATGCATTTGGGGAGACAAGGCTGATGCAGGATGAAAGCAGAACCAGTGAGAAACACCCCAAGCTGTTTCCAAAAGCTCTCTGGCAGAGTGGGAGGATATTTTGCAGAGGGTTCATCAGTGTTATAGCCCATAGGTCTGTACTTAACCTAGCCAATATAAGCAGCTGTCTTCGCCTGAAGGGGCTCAGCTATCTTAAAAAATGTGCAAGAAAATTCTACATGTGTAAATTGGTGAAATGGGATTTTGTGTGTCTGGTTGAATTGAAAATAAATAAATTAATAATATTTTTGTTTGTATTGTGTGGTCTGGCTGATGTTGTTTATAGCTACCAGCACATCCTGCAGCTCCTGACACTGTGGAAACCATCCTTGTAATTCTATAGCAGTGCCCAAGTGGCAGAAAGCTGAGCGTATTTTAGAAGCCTGCTTATGCTCCACTTGGGACTGCTGACTTCTTCAGCCTCTAGCTCAGTAGAGATCTGGAAAAGCACAGCTGTGCCTTAAGGCCATTTAGCCCATTTTTCCTTCAATCTCATCCATAGGTCCCAAGGAATCTAGTTAGTGCTTCCCCTCTTGACACTAAAATTAGGATGAGATCTGATTAACCTTCTCCTAGTGGTTATTCCTCCTCGTTTCAATGATCCAAAACAGGTCCAGCAGCTGTGGCTTGCACAGTGAGAATGAAGCAGGCGTTATCTTTCATGTTTAAGGGAGGCTATAGGTTTGTTTTTCTGAAGCAGCTGATATTTCTGAACTTAGAAATAAAACATGATGCCATGAAAAATGTGCACATTACTTGATAGCTTTCCCATCACACTACGGATACAGGAAACACTTTCAACCCATTTACACTTTTGTGGCTTGGTAATGAAAGTCTATGGGAAAAAAAAGAAAAGCCTAGAAGAGTTAAGCCTAGAAGCTATTCATTACTCTTCTTGTCAGTGGCTGTGTCTCATTGAACTTTGTAAGTAATTCATGATACTCCTTTTTTTTTTCTTCTGTCTTTCTTACTCCATAACATAGAAGGACTATCCATTGAGACTGTGATTCCTTGTTAGGCTTCACAAAGAGTCAATGGTTGACCAAGAAGGGTCAAAGGAGGTTTTTGAATCTGTGTTGAACTGAGTGGCTGTTACATTTTTAGCTAAGTTTAAGAGGAGGAAAATGTCATCTAGAAACAAAAGGAGCACACTCAATCCATATGTCAAAGCCTAATAAATCCTGTCTTTGATTTTGAGATTGTGAATAGATCAGTTAAATGGATGTTACGTTCCTGAATGAACCCTTGTAATTTTTATCCATTTGTGGCATGAATATACTTTCCTGAGTGGGAATCAAGGGTTCAGGAAACAAAAGGCTCTTGAACCCACTTTCATTTCCTTTTCCTAAAAAGCCCAAGTCTGAAATGGTCTTCAGATAAAACTAGAAATTAGGTCTCCACGCTTAGGTGAAGTAATAAGTCACTTGTCTGGCTAGGTGATAAAAAAACATAGACAAAAGCTTTTCATTTCAAGCATTACATGAAAGTATTTCTGAGAGGTAAGAGCACTTCAGAATTTGAGGGCTATTCATTTTCTCCCTCTCACAAGCTATAATTATTTTGTAGAACGTAGAAAAGTGGTGAAGTACATCGTTTTTCTTCCCACTGTTGGGAAGGTGGTAGCCTCAAAGCCAGGAAGATGGTTGAAGCCAAACACTGACACGGTATCTGCAGCTCCAATTAACCTTCACAGAGTTATACTGTAAATGGAGCAGTCTATATGGGGAGACAGAAAGTAATAGCTCTTCCATGGCATAAACCCCTTTGGCAGGGTGGCGTCAGGCTGCTGGCATTTCTGCCACAAAGGCCAGAGGAGATGATCCATGCCAGGATCAGCATAACCTTCCGTTTACGTGATTGAGATGGAAAAGAAGGCAGCAACCACTGCAGTATTGGCCAGTGGTGACTTTTGTTTAACAGGAGCTGAGCTGGGAAAAAGAAAGGAAAACCAGAGTGCAACACAGCAAGGCTCTGCTGAGATACCAGACGCGGTGAGCCAATGAGCTGGGTGCTGTGCCCTGGCGCTGGCCTCAGCGGGGTGTGCACAGCAGGTTAGGGAGCTTGAGTTTTCTGAAACCAACTGGATGTGCAACAGTCTTCAAGGACTTATGTTAGGGACAGCAATCAAATTTCAAAAACTGTTGCAGTTTTTCCCTCCTCTCCAAGGCTGACAACACATCTCAAAGGCAGAGATTTCCATTCATGCCAGTTGTCAGCCCTCCACCATCCACCTTGCTTCCCCAGACTGGAAAACACCAGCTGCCTCGTCCTCATCTAGGAGCTGAAAATGGTACTGCAGGATGATACTTGCACACCGCAGTGACAAACACAAATGAAATTAACTTCAGTTTTGCTTATTTGTGGTACTGACTGCTCACCTGCATGTCATTAAGAATACCTGCTCTTTGTAGCTCCAAAATGTCACCAAGAGAACAGAAGTTCCAGTAGTTTCCATAAGGGACAAGTTGATCAGGACATTCGACTCATGTTTGTAGATTAGTCATATGTTGCATTTACATAAGGCTACTCCAAAGTGTTCAGGCACCAGAAAAGATGGGTTCATCTTCACCCTTCCATTTTCAGGTTTGGGAAGACTACAGGGAGAGCAAATGACTTCGCTGAGGTTAGTCTTGAGTCACCGGTGAAGCAGGACACAGATCCCTAGTGCTAGGGCTTATTCCTACCATCCTCTGCCACCAATACAGAGTGACTCAGCAGTGATGCCAGTTTCAGAAATGAGATCTAAATCCTGTTCATCAAAGTCATACAAACTATAATAAAAATGCCTATGTATCTCAGGAATAAACTTGTTCATTCCTGCACCCTTCATTGCCATGACCTGCATCTGCAGAGCATGGTGCAGAGAAATTGGAAGGTTTCACACAGTCACATGGCACTCATTTATTTGACTCCTGCATCATGCAGAGACCTAGTTACAACAGAGGTTTGCAAGGCTTCTCCAGATCAAAATCATGTGAATTAAATCTATAGGTGAAATAGCTAACAAGTACAGTCTTAATAAAACAGGGGCTATTGACTTTTAGCTTGGTTTTGGAGAAAAAAATTTTAAGCTGCATGCTTTAAGCTGTATGCTTAGCCTATCTGACCTCAACCTGCCTGTTGTCTTTAAACACCACCAACCAAACTCAGAAATAGAGTCAGTTAAGTTATCAGGTTCTTAGAAGTGCTGCAAAAATTGATGGGTTGTGTAAAAGAGAGATGTCAAAAATACCACTACTGAAGGAAGGATACAACTGTGTTTGGACACCGAAGAATCCACATAGAAGTAATGGTATTGCAAAATAGCTATCTAGCTGATTTATCTGACAGAGTAACTGCTGCTTGGAAAAAAAAAAAAAAAAAAAAAACAAACAGAAAAGAGAAACTTCTTGACAGTGGTCTAAAAGTTTTAAGAGAAGGGAAATTAAAGGTGCCTAGATTTCCAAAACCAGCACCCTTGTAAGAAATAAATCAAAATTAGTCAGTGCCATAAATATTTCCATTAAAACTTATACTTCTGAGATTGCAGTCTCAATTATTTTTGCCATAAGAGTTAGAAGAGATTACAGGGATAGAGGCACAGCCTGCTGATTAAGGAAAAAGGAAACTAGTTTGCTCAGCAGATGTCTTATCAAAACCACATCCTTTAATCTGAAGTACAAACACTAAGACCAGCACCACAATGATCTGTTGTAGCCATTAGAGCATATAGTATTCTGGGGCACAGCAGTGGGGAAGATAAAGGAAGCATATGGTCATTAGGGAGCAGAAGAACTGCAAGGTAGATGTCTTTCTGTGAAAGGATAAATAGCACTGCCTAGATGGTTTCCCATGAGGAGGAACTCAGAAGCTGGGCAAAGCCTTCACTGGTTGTCAACACAAAAGTGGGAAGCGCAGTCTGTGGTGGAGACTCCAGGGATGGGCTGATCTCACTACTAGACCTTTTGCCGAGGAAGGATGCCTTGTGCAGAGCCTGTGAGCCAAGCAGCAGGCTGCGAGCAGGATCAGTGAGTGGCATGGCTCGGACAGAAACCACACAGTGCCTGGGAAGGTGGAGATAAAACAAAGCCTTCTCTGTCTGGAAAGCATTGACAAGAGTGTCGGATTGGCTTACATTTTGAGCTCAACTCCACAGCCAAGACTTGGCTGTCTGAAGAAATGTGTGGGTTGAGAGATTGCGATGGGGTTGAGAAAGAAGAAATCTTAAATTCTGCCAATGTTGTCACTCTCATAACATGTAAACTTGTTTATATGAGAAAATCTTCACTTTTCATTTTTGCCATCTGTCAGGTGGATTAAAATGTTTTAAAATGTTTCTTCACACAAAATTAAAAATAGCAATTTTTTTTTTGTCCAAACAATGGATAAATTCAACACTGCATAAATTCTTCCACATTTCAACGGTTGAAACGAGGTTTTCCACAAACAGTACCTGTACAGTCAGGAACCAATCTTTTGCAATGTTAATTCACAGTTCAATCATAGTATTGAAAACATAATAGCAAGAATACGTGACTTTTCTAGCAAGAGATCTGGGAAAAAAGCCTACTGACATACAGATACAAAGAACTCTAGGACTTGAGTCAGTTAAGCTGGCTGCAGACAGCACGTTGCATAAAGCTAGCCCAACAAGGGGTGAAACCTACACAACTCTACAAATTCTTAGCCTAAGAAATGTCCTTCTTTCTTTCACCTCATGTAATTAAATCACATTTACAATTTGTCAAAATTTGCTTGAAGTCTTGAAATTATGATAGGACACTAACTCATCCAAGCGCATGTTGTTCAACAATACAAAACAGAGTAGGAATTGTATCTGCAGTAAAAGGCCCTCACAAATTTGCCATTTACAAAAATTCAGATAGATGGCAAAGAGAATGTTCTCTACAGCATTTTCCTCCACTGTATCTAACAGTGCAGAAACCTAATTCACTTGTGGCTTTACAAAATAACTGCATTTATGATGCTTTCATTTTTCAAAAACTCTACCCAGTTTTCTGAACATTAGCTTGGTTGAAATCTTACTGGGGAGTTCAATTAAATGTTAGTAGTGTTATACATATATGTGTTTTTCCAGCTAAATGTACAATGACCCAAGGGTATAAGGATGTGAGTGTGCATATAGGAGCAAGTAAACACACACACAAAGTTACTGCCTCAAATGCAGGCACGGGATTAAGATTAAATAAACAAATAACTTCTGTCTGTGAACATCAAATCCCAGACCTGATGGGAACTGAAAATGAGGCTTGCCTCATTGAATATAGCAGTCTCCTGAGGAAAGGCCTAAGGGTCTTTCCTGCAGGATGAGAAAAGGGCATGTAAAAGATCACATCCCTCCTGCCATCCCACCTCTGTGGAGCACCTGCTGGGGAAAGGCAGAAGTATGCAGAAAGCCATGGGCACTCAAGGAGAAGGCACAATGCGGTGCAAGATGCATTTTAACACATGTCCCTGTGGGTGCTGTGTGCATTTGAAACTGAGCGGATGCTCTGAAACCCCAGCAATGCTGCCCTGTCCTTCAGTCCTTGCACTTCCAATGGTGAATTTGACTGACAAATTCACCAGATGAGCAAGCTTTAAAGTCCTTCCAACAACTGCAAAGCTAAGGGCTATTTTCCAGTTGTCCGACAGGACTGTCACATCCAGTACGTGACCAAATGGAATAGGTCACAGTGTCCAGACAGTACTTCACATTACATTATAACCTCTGGGTATTATTTGGATCAAGCAACATCTCCTGTTTCATTCCTTGCCAGTTCTAGCTCTGTGCTGCTTCTAAGTAGAAATTAATGTTATCATAGCTTTAGACGTGCCAGCCTTTCCAGAACACATTAAAATTATTGGCAGATTGATAATTGCCTATAATAAAAACTTAAATATGCATATATACCTAATCTACAATGTTAATTATGGCTGCAAAAGAAAAAAGTAACTTTAGTTTTTCCTATTTAAATTATATTTCAATATGTCAGTAATATTTCACATAACTTTTTACCAAAGATCTAAAAAAAAATAAATCATAAACCTCACAAGCTTTTAGTTTAGTAACAGTTATCCTTAAAATTTTAACAAAATAAATGAACAAAGTGTTAACAAAAAATAATTTCCTTAATTCAGGTAAAGTCTGCTCCAAGTCTCATGTCAGTTGGAGTCTTCTGAATATAGTCAATATTGAGACATGAAACTGATCTATAGCTAGTTAGAAGTATTCACTGTTCAACTTGGTGTTTGCAAAATGCGACTCAAAAGCATGTTTTTGGTGGAATACTGTAGATTTGTCAGAGGTACAGGAATAAGTTTTGCTAACAATTTTTTAATGAATACTATTGACCTCATACTGTTATTCATGTTTGTTGCTGCAGATGCTGCCACAATCTTGCGTATAAATTGTGTATTATGAATATGTGCACAGACATATGTATTAATGAGAATAAATGGAAACAGACTATTAAAGAAAACTAATTGTTTTAGCCTGAAATATAATCAAGCCAACCTTTTAAAGTTATTTGCTTAGCATTAGGACACAAAAATAAACTACAGATAAAGCCCCTTGAAACTGCAAGGAAGCGTGACACAGCAGAACTTGCTTGGCATCAGTAGCTGAATTTGTGAAGCCTTGGGCTGCAAGCTGTGAGCTTTCACCTACATATGATGAATTTACGCTGTTAGTGAGTTACGCAGAAGACATCAGAGATGGTTCAAGCCAGAAGGGATCCACAGCCAGCTGCAAGCTTTGAAGATAAAAAAGAAGATAGCCTGCCTTGAGACAAGGAAAGAACCTAATAAGGAATGAGAAGATCCCAGCCCCTAAAACACCATTGCACCAACTGTCATGTAGACAGTTTGTGAAGGGCTCATGAAGGGTGGGAGCTTAGCTTGTAAGGGTATAACTGCCCAGGAGTTTCTTTGTTTGAGGTCCCTCTCTGAAGGCACCCAGCTTGAGCTGTAACCTGTTGCTGTACCACCAGTAAATTAGTCTGAAGTAATTACTGTCAGAGACTGCCTCAGGAAGCTCTGGACAGAAGAACAAACTTCTTCAACACAGCCGATGTGGAAAACAGTGTTTTAAGCAATATTCTGTCAGCAAAATATGTGATTATATTTGATCAAAATGATAAAAATTGAACGTAAGAAAACTAACCACGAAAAATGGCCACACAGAGGTGAACTTGGAAGTTAAAAACCTGTAAGAAGGAACATCTCATTTCTATTCTAATGCTTTTCCTTTAACCACCAAGCCTGTCAGAGTTCAAGGAACACCTGGAAGATGCTCTTAGTCATATGGTTTAACTTAGTCCTGTGAGGAGCAGGGAGTTGGACTCTATGATCCTTATGGGTGCATTCCGACTCAAGATATTCTATGGTTCTATGTTAATGTGTTTTCTGGATATCAAGTAATTAATTCCCAGAACGGAGAAGTTTTCAATGTTTATTCCTTCCTCCTTCATAGTTCCACTGCTGACCATCTGAAACTATCAGGTCCTTTACCTTTGAGTCAGGCACAGGCAGTCTGCCTGCATACAGCAGTGTAAGGGCTGCAAGGCTGTGAAATGCGTTTCATACATGGACACATGGAAGGTTTTGCTCTGGATATTCCAAGAAAATACATAAGTAACTTCACTATTCACTTTCAGTACATCTCAAATGACAGCTAAACTAGGAACTGTATTTCCAGCATCCTCCACCTGACAGGTTCAGGGTTATGGCCTCCAGCAATTACTGTGTTTTTGCTTAATACGCTTTCAGACACAGCCTGCAAGCCAGACATTTTCATCACACATATTATGAAGGGATGCTGCACCATCTGTAGCCAGGAATGAGGTCAGAGGACAGTGGGAAAGGCTGTTGAATAAACTGTCAGGAAATGATTTGGATAACAACACACTGAGGAGAGGTGATGTATATCAATATAGAAAACTTGCCTTTAGCTTGATATACTGTCATATGAAAACTCTAGTCTGTATGTCAATCTTGTCGGGCCATTAGATATTTTTTCTCCAGTCACCCTATTCCAGAGGGAACATCACTCTAGACACAACACTGGATGATACAGTCATTATTTATCATCATGACATCCCTCCTGGGACTGTTAACAAATGAGTCCCACATGTATCCTGAAAAACTCTGTCAAGACCGTCAATATATTACAAAGAAGGCAAAGACAGTCAATATGTAATAATTCTTTTGCAAAAAACAATCATTTAAACAAAGTAATATTAAAGCCTAATAGTCTATTCATCAGAAAAAAACCTGATTAATCCTTAGACTCATTGATACCATCAATGTTTGTCTTCTACCATGGGCCTTCAGCACTTAACTCAAATGTGTGTTCATATCTGTGTATACACATGTTTCATGCAACAGAGGTCAATATTACTGAAGAGAAACAAAATTTGTGAGTGAATGCTGTCAGAACATCAGTAGTACCAGTGCCATTGCTCTTCCCACGCAGAGGTTTAATGTCTAGTCTCATAACTTTTATTTTTTTTCTCTGATTGGTTTCATATTGAAGCCTTTACCAAATTCAAATGCCCCTCATCTTGCTCTAACCAATTCCCCATTCACAAGCTACAACATGGACTGACACTGCTTTTAGGACCTTGTTCCCACAGCAGAGCAAAATCCATTACCTGATAACATCCTCATCATTTAAGTTTTCAAATTATATTTTAGTCAGGATATTGCTTACTGGAAAATTCCTAATTTTTCTTCCTATTTAAGATAAAATACAAATCTTTCCATGAATAACAAATTTCAGCCAGCACTTGTAATTTAATGCTAAATCTTAGGCATTTAAGCAGAAATTTGTAAATGTCAACAGAAGGAAAAATAAAGGATAAATAAGCCTATAAAAGAAAGATCAAGATGTTACAATGGCAAAAGTCATGTATATCTTTGGAAAATTGGAATTTTAGTTTTGTACTACACTAATAAAGCAGCACTTAATGCATTTGGAAGAACTTATTTAAAAAAAAAAATCAAGTAATTTTCAGATAAAATCATAACAGTTTGGGAGCACTTTAAGCTTTGAACTGTCCCAAAAAACATTTTCAAGATAGGTGATACTGCTTCCTTGGTAACCTGATTATTTTATACTACTTGTTAATAGAATTAGAGACGCGAGGGATAAACCATCCTTCCCTCCCTCCATAGAAGAGTTGTGCAACTTTCTACCCAACTACTTGAAATTCTACTTTATTTCTTGCTGCATTTGAATGATTTTCTTATGCATGCCACATTTAATATTTCATTAGCAGGAACTTCAGTTTTCCAAAATGACTCAAATTCATTTGTTTTGTATTTCTAACTACATTATTAAGTTGACAAAGGAAAACACTAAGGGATTTTTAGTGGACCAAATTATAAAATTACTTCATGATTCTTCTTTCTAAGGAAAAAAATTGAAAAGATGTGCTGAAAATTAGATGAGCTATTTCACTAAACTATGATGTAAAGCTGATTTTTACATCAAATTAACAATTCCTATCTCTGATACCTACATACTGAAGGCACTGTTATGCAGGATGTCACTTTGTTTATATTTTTTGTTTATTTAGTCAGTTCATTGGCAGTGATTCTTTGCACAATACCATTTCTCCAGGTTGCCACCTCCCAAATGAAAAAGTAGATAATTTAAATCTGTTATATAAGAAATAATATTCTTGTCCAAGAATAAAGTATCATACTTATTCATTCATCTTTTAAATGAACGGTTTCATTTCAGGAAGTACTACACAGATGCAAATCTCATTAGATTTCCAGAGGATATTTAAAAACTGGTCCACTTTATCAATATATTAAATATACCATCAGCATTTCAGTGTAAAGTACTAGCAGAAGTAACACATGTTCTTCCTTCCCGCTAGTTTCTCTTGGGATACTGGAGATATATATACACCAATACTTATATATTTTGTATGTGTGCATATTTATTATTAATATTTTTAAAAAATATCTTATATAAAAATGTATGTGTATACATAAATAATACACATTTTTAGAAAGGTTTTTTTAACAACTGATATTCTATTATCTAAAAGGAATCATCAAAGCACTTATTACACAATGCATTACATCAGCTCTGAGGGAGTTGGTTTTCCATTTGAGAGTAATCATTTTTATATATAAAAACTTAACATTTCAGTAACATTGTATGTACTTACATATTCAGATACTTCCTTAATTTTGCCTAAACTTTGCTAATTAGAAAAAGATTCAATATTTGTCATTCTTTGATCTTTTTTTCCAGGGATGCTTGCTGTTATCCAGTGAAAGTGCTTGCTGGTCTTGCAGCACTGCATGACCAGTGGTGATGAGCAGAAATGTGGATCTTCTGTGACTCTTATGCCATCACCAGTTGTAACGTCATTCCAAACTCCCCTGACTTCATCACCATTTAGCAGTCATGCAGTTTGAATATATTTTTTTTTTCAGAGCAGATTATGTTTAATTCAGCTAAAGAATAGTCAGAAAAATGAGAAGTATTGTTTTACCTTCAAATGATTGACCCCAGACCATCCTTTTTGGAACAGTGTTATGCTAATGATAAATTCTATTACTGCGTTTTCAGCATAGTATTCACAGGTTTAAAAGGAAGACTGCAAATGCAACGGATCAGGAGACCACATGGGAAAATGTGGGCATGTGTGAAGGCTCATACACACACAAACAGGCTGAATCACCAATCACCTTCTATACCTCCATAATAAGGTAATTGCTCTTCTTGACACTTCAGATGAGGTTTGGGTGAGATTCTGTACAGCCCCAACTGATGTCTCCTGGCAGTTACTCGCACACCTCCGTGCTTCGCACACCTTCCTCTATCAATCAGCCATCCTAATGGAGTGACTGCTGCTGCTGCACGGCGACAGCATTATTTGCAGCGTGTTCTCCCGCAGGAACCCAAACCCCAGGAACATGGGTACATTCATTTGTAAGTCTCTTCGGTAATTAGTTCAAGTGATCAGATCAGGCTTGGGAAACAAAATCACCAAAAGAAACACTGCACTGCTCCACTATAGCAATTCATCAGAGGTCATGCCCACCCTGTCTAGCAATATGACCACATCTGCTGTAGCCTCACCATAGCAGCTGTGAACCTAGATTCCAATTTTCCTGGAGATATAATGGCAAAGAAACTCTGGGTTGTGGGGAATAGTTAATTGTACATGCTTGGACTGTAGGTATTGAAAAATTATCCAGAAAGAGGAATGCCACTCACTCACAGTTCAGTATCACATAATTAGCAGCATGCAGAGGCTGCCCAATGACTTTCCAAAAATAAAATAAGTAAGTTAGATCCAGGAATGTATTTAGTGAAGCTCATCAGGAGTGCATTACATTGTCAGATCAAGGCTATATTGATTATCATGTAAGGTAATACTACTAACAGTATCTATTATTCAAACAGCTCAGGAGACTAAGAAAAGAAAATAATTCAAGCAAAACGCTAACCATATCAATCCAAAATACCAGACCGGTTTAATCTGCAGAATAGTCACTGCAAATATCTCCTGCAACATCAGACATGTTCTTCAATGGCTTAGATGTAAAAACTATGGAGGAGAATGGACGTGAAATACTAACAAATCTGCTCACTGCACTTGTAACATTAAATATTTGCAATCTCCCAGTAATTTCCCCTCCCCTGGCTGTTAAGAAATAGTTCAGTCACCTCAGCTTATTTTTATTGACCAGGTATCCATTTGTACAAAGTGCCTATAGAAAACAGATGCAACTTCAGTTATACTGGTTCACTTAAATGCTGGGATGGGGTGGGCAGTGAAGAGCTAGTAAGCAGAAAACATGCTTTTAACCAGATTCCCCTCTTCGAGGAGCATTCAAGCTCCTCAAGCTCTCCTGAAATAAACCAAACTGACTAAGGAGATGGCTGCCACTGGCAGACACCGCAGGCGCTGGGCACCACCTATTGAGGGGAGGCAGCAGGACATGCCAAGCTCAGCAGATCAGTTTTCCATATACCAAAAAAAATAAATAAATAAAAAATTAAAAAAATTAACCGGCACCAGAATAGAAAATAGAGTACCTCAGATTGCACTGTAAGTAGCAATCAGTTACATCTGCAAATAAATCGGCAATAATAGCAGTGTTGCTTGGAGGGCTTTTTTTGCAGGGGAGGGTTGGGGGTTTTTTTGAGGGGGATGTCTTAGGGGCTGGGGGAGTTCTTTCTGTTTTTAAATAAAGGACCACAGATACTCCTTCCCCTGGGTTCAGCTGGTCTTATCAAGGTTACTAAGTAACCTTGAGTTGTATTGAGCATTTCTTCTGCTCTTTTGAGAAGGAAATTGAATCCCTCCCATGTTTGAGAAGCCCAGCTTTCAGTTTAAATAGGATTTATCAAGTATTAGCATATCAAAGAGCGTAGTTGTCAGCATGCAACATAAGATTAGCACACTTTATTTTTTTTAAGTCTCAGCTTCCTTCTGAGGTCTAGACTAGGCATTAGGAAGAATTTCTTAACTGGAAGGGTGTTCAGGGATTGGAACAGGCTGCCCAGGGAGGTGGTGGAGTCGCCATTCCTGGAGGTGTTTAAAAGACAGGTGGATGAGTTTCTTAGGGACATGGTTTAGTAGGGAGACAGGCACGGTTGGACTCTATGATCTCAGAGGTCTCTTCCAACTTTATGATTCTATTCTGTGATTTTCAGTGAAAAGACACCAGACAAGCTTGATAGCCATCTGCAGGAGCAAGACACGAGGTATGTCTACACAACAGCTTAATTTGCTTCCAGAAATGAAAGAGTAGCTTAAATCTGCTGGGTCCCTTATGAAGACTGCTTGTAGATTCCTAAAGTCTACAAGGCAACAATTCAGTTCTGATGTCAGAAGATATTTATCAGTATCAAAAAGCAGGATCCTGGCACTCCACACAGAGTGGCAGAGATGTCAAAGTGGCCAGGATCCTCTCTTGATCATAAATAGTTCATAGAGAAGTCAGGTATGTCAGGTCACATAGCATGTTACAAGCTGCATGGTATCCCACCTCTTCCTCATCTCTGGACTGGCAGCAAGCAAAAGTCATTGTAAATGGTATGAGTTTTAGAATCTATATTCTGCAGCAATATTTTGGGCTTGTAATGCTTAATTTAACATTTCTTTTCATATTTACATATTTGATGAGAAATTCACAAATTTAGTGTTAGTGTGGAAAATGCAATACTTTCTCTTATTATGTCAACATGTTTAAACACATTGTATGTGAAATTTGGTCACGTATTTATGGTGGGTGAACTCAAGCACCTAAATGGATCCCATGCAGATATCCACTAACATTCCCCACCCAAGCTATGAAACAATATATATCCCTGTAGTATATAAGCCTCCAAAAGTCACGAAAAACAGCCACTAGGTCTTTACCTATTGTTTTTCTAGATATTACCATCTATTGAGATGACTCTTACATCACTCGTCTGACCAGTACTGGAACAAGAGATTTGCGGTATGATCATCAGAGGAAGAGTCAGACAAAGGCAAATTATGTTCATTTTTCAACCGCACCTATATTGCTAGGGCTGCCAAAAGTGTTACAACCTAAAAATCTCTCAAGAATGATATACATCATTACCTTTCAGATACTCATAACTGTAGTCAGTGAAATGTTACATTACAGTAATGCTGCAGGTCCTTAATCAAGTTCTCATTTTACTGCACCAGGTGATTCACTGGCTTATGAAAAAGCAGCTCCATTACGGAGAGGTGTCAGCTCCATAGTGTCCATGACAGCTCATTAAACTGTGCGGCACCTGCTACCCATACACAGGAAGAAAAAAAAAAAATCAAAACAGAAATGTAGAGGGATCTTTATCTCATTCAACATCAGGAGATTTCTAGCAAAATTAAACGTATTTGGTATTCTTCAAATGCCAGATTTGGTATTCTTCAAATTGCCAGATAGACATCATCTTCACACTAGAAGGCAATTAATGTCATTCATCACAAGCACACCCAAAGTTTCCAGGTGAAGGTATTAGCACAATAACATACCCCAAGTATGTGCTTATCTACACAGTTATATGGAAAGCTGTATGAAATTTTCAGAAGGAAGGCAACCTGCAGACAGTCAGGGAAGCCTCCAAAACCTTTCATAAGTTCCTGTCACTGCCAGGTCTTTGAAACTAGGATATTTTAAGAAGTCAGATCGTTCAGCAGTTGGCTCAAAAACATCTACTTTAGGTGTTCCAGAATAGCAATTTTCAGGTTTTAAAACCTGTCCAAATTCACATTTGTTTACCTATTCCCACTTGTCTCTATTCTCCTTTGATTTTTTTCACACTCTCCAGACAGACAAGGTGATGTTTAAAATTCGCCTGGTAGAAATTCACTTTTATACTGCCTTACCTTCTCCAGATGAAAAAAAAAACAAGAGAGGAATCCCAACAGTTTAGTTTGAAGTATCTGGATCAAATAAAACTGTTTATTGCTTAACACATACTTTTGCCGACCTGTCCCCAGACACATAGAACACAAGTGAAGCAGTTCTTCACATCTCTTCAAGCTCTTATTTATACATAGTAAAATACTACTTAAAGGTTATTGTTCTCCCATATATAGTGTTCAATAAAGGGCAATGGTTATGACAACTCTGAGAAGAAAATAAGGACTATATAAGAAAGAAAACAGCAAACATGTCTGTAATTATTTTACCATCTAAACTTATTTAGGGAAAAAAACCTACCTTTTCAAAGAGATCCACAAGCTGAAACAAAACACCTCCAGCGTCCCATTACACACCAGGATTTCCATTAATTACCTATACCAGAAAAACAATGTGGCAGTCAAATACACAATAGGTTTTTCCAGGAGAAACCTTAAAACCAACATAAATGTTTTGGAACACCTTAGTAAGGCTACTGGCAACATTTGAACACCATGAGTGTTTCAAAGCCATAATCTTTGTCTTCAGCTTTTGGAGATTAAAGCTTTTAGCTGATAATGGTTCCTTAACAGTGCGAACAGCTGCACTGGGTCTGGCTGGGATGGAGTTAATTTTTTTCATAGCACCCGGTAGAGTTCTATGTTTTAGGTTTTTGGCTAAAAGTGTTGATAACACACCAGTGTTTTGGCTAATGCAGAGAAGTGCTCACAGAGCACAAAGGTGTCTTTTTTCATTGCCACCTCCTCCTCCTTTTCCCTGACTTTGCCCAGCCTTGCCAGTGACTAAGCTGGGAGCAGTCAAGACAGGAGTTGACACAGCTAGGACAGATGCCCCCAGCTGACCAAAGGGATATTCCATACAGGATCATACTCAGCAATAAAAGCTCAGGAAAAGGAGGAGGGAAGAGAGACAATTCATAGTTATGGTATTTGTCTTCCCATTGTAAGCACTTGCTTGTTGGTAAGAAATAAATTTCTTATTTTGCTTTGCTTGTGCACACAGCTTTGCTTCCTCTATTAATTGTCTTTATCCTAACCCATGAGTTTTCTTGCTTTTGTCTTGCCGATTCCCTCCACCATCACACCACAAGGAATCATGTATGAGCTACTGGGCGAGGGCTAACCTACTGGATAAGGTCAACCCACCACAACAGCCCATGTTTTTCACTCAGTTACTTTAGTAGTCCAGTCAGACAACAGTAAATCATTCACTGGTACTTTCAGATACTCCAGCTTATTATAGACTTAACCCAATAAAAGACGGTATATAAAAAAAAAAGTAGATTGCAAAGTTTCCACATCATGTAAATGCCAATCCTACAAAAACTGAAATCATACCATTGAAAATACATCAAAGCTTGTGGCAAAAATATGGGGAGATAGGAGGAAAACTTGTGGGAGATAAGGAAGGAGGAGAGAAAAATATTATTGTGAGTTTAAAAAAAGAGATACACAACTGGAGAATTTTTAAATAGAAAATTTAATATCATTCTTTGAATCAAACAATCCTGTCTAGAAACATATATTCATAATGAAGTTAACTCCAGATTTTGAACCTGTAAATAACAAAATTCCTTGTCTCAGTTGACTTACATTAAGATAGGTCCCAAGTTCTACAAGTCATTCCCAAATACCCCTTGACTTCTATAGTGTTTATCATGCTTAAGTGGGTAGATTGTTTGCTACACAGTTACAAGAACAACAGTTTACAATTCTGAAGTTACAAAAATAGTTGTCACTCATTAGTATTTCTATACATATCTCAAGCTATTGTATGCACACTCGGTACAGTGAATGTTAACAGTGGTTAAGTTTGCTTCCTTAAACAAAACAAACAAACAAAAAACCTAAATCACTGACAGTCAGATCCCAAATATTCAGGCACCGTAATATACTTGCATGTCTGGCACTAAATATGCCTGCCCATGCGAAGGAAAAGCAGTTTCAGCACCCAAAAGACATATGCATCCAAGTTGCAAGACCCTTTTGAGAGTTTGCAGAAGTGGACAGTATCAGGATCAATACGTTACTGCCACCGAACAGTCTCACACTACACTGCAGGGTCCAACATTAATTTTAATTGTACAGATTCCTTGCGGACAACTGTTTCTGTCTAACAGGCCTGCCTAGAGGTTGAAGAGCAGATTTACACAGCAAAAGCCATAGGGCAGCAGAATGAACTACCAGTAACTACCCCTCTGGTAATGACCAGAATTCCCCAGCTACAGGTAAAATAGGAAGGTGACTTCTCAAGTAGACAAACACTGGATGTGTTTGCCACCCCCAAGTAACTGTTTTCAACGTGTTTTGGTTGGGTTTTGGCTTGGGTTCTATTCCTCCCCCCCCGCAAAGCCATTTTTTTGGCACAATTAGGGCCAACACTAACAGAAGTTCAGCTGGTTGCATTAGTGCATGTAAGTGTAACTGATTAACTTCAGTAATGGACAACTTTTCCTTCCCTTTCAGAAGTAACAGTAAGCCTAGAAGCTTTGCTAGCATTGTGGCATTTTGTTAGACAGGCATGTAAAAAATGTAGTTCTTGGAGGTATTACTGCTAGCCTTACTTAGCTCCTGAAGTCCAGTCCAACTGATGTTAAGCTTTGCGTAGTTGCCCAACTCTGAAAAAAGTCACCCATTTTAGAAGAGGCTGTCTGGGTACAGATACATGCCCCACTACGGATTTGGGGAGGGTTTCTTTTGAGATGTTGCTGAATAAGAAATGACACTATTTGTCTTTTAACACTTTCTGAATCTAGAAATCTCTCATACTATTTGAAGAACCATCCTTTCCATCATGAGGCCACAAAACTTAAGTCAGATGGTTAAAGACCCTGATGGTTCAGTCCAAGCACTTAGAGATTCAGTGCTTGAATAGTTAGCTTTATACACCACACTCTAAAAACCCCAGTCATGTTTATAATGTACTACTGTGAAAAAATTTATTCAATTACTGAACTTCATGGATAATTTGGAACAAAGTCAACTGAGGCGTTTGCTTAAGTCTGCTAACATAAGGCAGACTACAAAATATAAACACCACAATGTTAATATCAAGGTCATGCACACATCAGAAGTGCATGTCTTCACAAGAGATGAAGAACAGAGCAACTAACCCCTAAAGAACAAAATGAGTAAACAGATTACGAGTGAGCTTCTACCAGCTTTTCCCCACACCAGGAATTCAAGAGTGTCAAGTACTATATTCAAATGGATATTTGATGGTTAGATCTTTGGCTTGTTTCGTGGCTTTATTAATTCCTTTATTTTGAAAGTGTCATATTTGAAATGCAACATAATTTTGTTCTCCAGGTCAGAATGGCTTAATAGATGACATTTTTACTCATTTAAGTGTTACATATTAATTTAGCTTATTACAATTTTGAAATTTTAAAACTATTGTATACAGAATACACTAAGTTTTATTTTTTTCAATTCTGCCATTACAGTACAACATCTGGACCAGTGTTATAAGACATAACTAAGAGAGCTTCCATTTTAAACTGCAACAGGTTTGGGTACAGTAATTGATACAAAAAATTCAAGTGCAAAGAACTAGAAATAAACCTCCTGAAACACAACACTGCAATGCCAGTGTAAATATACACACACACTCTCCAGGACTGCAGGGAAGTCAGAAGTGAATATGAATCACTTCAGAATTTGCCCTTCAGAAACCATCTTACACACAGGAAAACAAACCAGAAAATAAATTATGATTTTTCAAGCCGACCTACTGGACAGGATTTGTACTTATTGATTTACAGTGAACTGAAAGGTATGCCTTTTTTATTTTAAAATCAAGATTAAAAATAAATGTGAAATAATTACAGCACTGTCACTTGGATTTAATCTCATATCTTGTTTATAAAAGTTATACAAATTAACATGCACTTCTCTTGCTCCCTTAGGATGTTTCCAAGCTCAGCCACAGAAATCAAGTCTAAGTTAAGTATTGAAATAGATGTTTACCTACTTATTGGACAATATGCCATATTAAAATTAGTATTTAAATTCAAGTACTTGCCTTGTTTGGTTAGTAATAGGCTGACAGTTTCGCAAGACCATACTAGCATTTGAGGAACCTTAAACCTTGGATTATCCTGTAACTCACTTAATTTAAGGATTGACCAATAGGATCGTTACCCCATCCTTTATTTTTTAAGATGAAAACTCTAGTAATTCAGTAAGTCTACCACAACTTGTGGTGTTAAAGTTTACATTCATTAGATATCCCAGATAACAGACATTAAGAATTATATCTTCCTCCTTCCGCCACATAAACAGAAAGAACAATTCCACTCATAATTGATTATTTTAAATTAGCCAATATCAAGCATTTCATGCAACATAAGATCCACAGATTTAAGTATGTAATTTGCTCAGCATGTCTGCCAAACTTAGGTAACTTTGAGTCTCAACAATGCACTAACAGTGTAACTTCCCCCCACCATGCTTGTTCAAAGCACATTTGCTACTCTTACCAAACAATTTTATCATTGTGCCATTCCAGTTATTTTAGATTACCTTTTATCATTTGAAGAAAAAATTGTTTTAAATGGATACATATATCTGCCTAGAGCTGTTTCCTTCTTTTACTACTAAAAAAAACCCCAAACCAACCAACCAACAAACTGAAAAAAACCCTAAACCCAACACTCTAGGTGTAAATATTTAGGCCTAGAAGAAAAAAAAAAAAACAAACAAACAACTGTATCACTTGCTGGTTGACTTCTTATCTGACATGGTTTGAACCAGAATTCTCTCCCTACTCTTCAATACAAGCAAATCTTTCTATAACAGATAACACTGAAGAGTTTACCCCTCTGCTTCTATCCAGCTCCCCACTATTCTGGTCTTTAGTTATCACCTGTATCTTTTCAGTCTCAGACAAGATTCAGCATGCATTTTATCAGCCACGGGACTGAACCTTATCTAGGAAGACTAGATTGCTCAACTGTGAGCTACTTTCCCTTATGACTGCAAGCTGTAATAAAGAATGTTTAAGTACCCAGATTCAAGAATAATTTTTAGAATATAACTATAGTAAGTCATCAGAATGGACTATTCCAATTCCAGTAGTTCTCCAAAGTCAAAAGCTGACATCTTCATCTTAGAATCAATTGTATGAAGCTGACAGTTTAGGTTCCAAAATTTTTCATAGATATTCAGAAAAGTGCTCACAGTTATTCAGAGGAGGGTTTTTTTTGTACGGTTACTTAACTTCTTTGGATCATCGATATTCTTTCCCCTGCTCACCCAGTTAGGTCTCCTTAAGAAAGGCCAATAAAGAAAAGAGTAATACAGATGCATACCTTCACTGCAGTACTGAAACATAAGAGATTGTTAGTTGCAAGAAGTTACTCAGCAGCCTTTTCCCACAGTTTATTGCTAATTCATTTTATGTAGCTTATTTCCAGATGGGCAGCATAGAACCGCAACATCTATTTAAAAAAATATATTATTCATTGCAATGCAACAGTTTCAAAAGTACCTTCTTACAGCTGCATCTTAACTAATTCAGAAATAAAAAAATTCTAACCTAATTAATTAAAAGGTTTTGTACCTAACTCTTAGAACAGTCAGTCTTCAAAAGACAAGCAACTTGGACCCCAAATTTACAATCACCACATTTAATAACAACCCTGGAAATTCTCAGTGTGCAAACTATCCTCCTCAAACTATTTAAAAGCTTTGTTAAGTCAATCTCATGAATACATCAGCATTTACAGTTACAGAAAGAATTGCTTTATTTTCCTTTACCTAACTTTGACGTGAACTGTGAGTGCTCTGGAGATTCAGATAACTACTGCATCACTTACTGAGCCTGCACACTAAATACATGAACACCCCAACACATGAACACTTACAAGTAGCTTAGATACACAGTATATTAAAATAAAAAACGATGAAAATTTACATCAAGCTGCCCAAACCCATGCTCCAACAACTTCCCACCTAGTTCAAACTGCACAATCATATTTTAATAGTGGTACTCAAAAGCTGACTGAAAACAAACTAGTAAGACAGTGTTACAAGTCTTCACCCATTCCTGATATTTTCTTTTGTCAGTAATAATTCTAGGGGTTGTTTTTTGTTTTGTTTTTAACCCCAATTTTAAATCTAACCTACATTCTCCTTTGTGTATCCCAGAGGCAGCAGGAAGGAATATGAATGAAAATATGCCAGATTCTAGAATTCGCACATTCAAGTATAATGCCATCCAAGAGAGCTTTCTTGACTTTAACAGACTGCATGTCACCTCTAATCATGTATAACAAATGAAAAGTAGCATCTCAAAATAAAGAACTATCACCACTGGGTTACTAAGAGAAGTTTCACATCCAGATACTTCCAAGTAATCTTGTTATTAAAGTAGTAATACTGCCAGTTTCAATAATCAAATATCAAGAACTGAAATATAAACTCATTAATTTTGAGTATCAGTTTTTCTAAAATGCTCATTAGTGATACATTTCACCTAGACAGAGACATACACACAGTTACTCTAAGTTGATGTACCACACTGTAAGGAAAGGTCCCAATTCAATTTGAGAATCTGATATTCCCTCTTTCCCTTTTACCACACAACTTGACAGAAGTGCTTACAGTAATGGAAAGCAAACAGAAGGGGAAAACACAACATTTAAAAAGTGCATCTATATACATTTTGCACCTTTTCCCTCCTTGCATCTAAAGTGAACAGGTCACCATGTTCGCTACGCTTTACATGCTCATACTCTCCCCTTCACGTAGTACCAGTCCTATTCAAAGGATCTCTGCAAGCACCAACAGCAGTCATTCCACACTAACCCACAAGTGCTTTTATTGCGGAGGCTGAAGTACATTTAAATATTCAGACTGGCCCAGCAGGTAGGTTGTGTTTCCTCCACAGTCCACATACTGGTATCTCTCCTGGGATATTTGCTCAGAGTGGCCAAAGTAGGAGGTTGTCACCGTCACCCTTAAAAAGAGAAAACAGAAGAAATATTCCTTTTGTAAGAGGTTTGACTTTCCTATTTAAAAGATCAGGTTTTTTACATTAGAAGGAATTTTGAGGAAAAAGTTTTGCTACAAATTAAATTTTAAATAAAGTTAAAAACAATACTAGTTTTGACCTACAGATTTTCTTCATGAAAGACATTAGTTTCCCTGAGCACTAACTTTTTTTCTAAAGAAGATGGTAAAGACGAGGTCAACTCATTAGTACCTTGCTTTGTGAGGAGAAAGCAAATGATTAGGGAAGTTACAGCCATGGTTGGTCTACATCCCCCTTCTCCCCTCCCCCCCAAAAAGACCCCATCATGCTGCTATTTACACAGTCACAAGTACACTCTGGCAGAGTACTAAAGCCTGAAACTTCTTCAAGATCACAAAAATCTTGGGAATTTTTGAACAGTGGCTGATACAAAAACTCATTTCAAGGTATTTGAGATCTGTAGCTCTGTGTCTACAGGCTAACTGCAGAGCAGATACACCAATAACAGTTCTGCCTATTCAAGTGCCTTTATGCTACCAGAACCTGTCAAGAGACACAGTTTAGTTTCAGGAACTATGAAGCTACTACACTAGAAAGCAAGCCAATTTCATTTTATCTAATGTACCTAACTCCAGGATTAAGAAGGTACTTTAAAGACCTGAAAGGGTATAAGTGGGCCTTTGGTATGGCAGCTGTAAAGGCTGAGAATATTAAACAGCTGTCTGCTTTGCCTGGCCTTACAGAGGACCCTTCTACTGTGGGATTGCTGAAGGCTGAAGACCAACAGGTGCCAAGTGCTAACACCACAGCACATTGACAACAGTTTTGTACCAACCAAGACTCTGATTCCCATACACATGCTGATCCAACAACTGGAAAATCAAGGAGTGATCATCAAAACTCATTCACCCTTTAACCATCCTATATGGCCTGTGCGAATCTCCATTCATTGCTTGTGTTTAACAGTGGACTATCATGGTCTAAATGAGGTTACACCACTGCTTAGTGCTGCTATACCAGATATGTTAGAACTGCAATGTGAAGTGGGATCAAAGGCAGACAAGGTGATATGCCACAATTGATAATGCTAATGTGTTTTTCTCTCACTTTAGCAGCAGAGTGCAGGCCACAGTCAGGAATCTGCTGCCCCAGGGGTGGAAACACAGCCCTACCATTTGCCATGGACTTATCCAGACTGCACTGGAGAAGGGTGGAGCCCCAGAACACCTGCAATACATCAATGATGTAATCGTATGGGGTAACAGAGCAGAGGAAGTTTGAGAAAGCTGGACAGAACGTTCCTGCTCAGAGTCTTTGGCAGAAAGCACCAGGGGAGACATAAGGTTAATCCCTAGGATTCTGGAGTTGAAGACACAAAGGCTCCAAGGGCGACTATAATCTAACTGAAAAAGAAAACTTAGCAGTGTATGAAAGAGAACTGCTTCAGAAGTGACTGGTACTTAAGTACAGCTCCTCCTAGGGCCCTGATTACCACTCCTGGGCTGGATGTTCAAGGGTGAAGTCTCTTCTACTCATCATGCAACCAATGCGACATGGAGTAAGTGGATTGCATTAATCACTCAGCAAGTCCATACAGGAAGCCTTAATATCCAGGAATTTAGAAGTGATCATGGACTGGACAAAATGCAAAGACTTTGAAACGTCACCAGAGGAGTTGGTGACACATGCTGAAGAAGCCCCACCATATAATCAGCTATCAGAAAATGAGAAACAGTGTGCTCTGTTCACTGATGGATCCCGTCATCTTGTAGGAAATCACGGAAGATGGACACCTGCTGTATGGAGTCCTACACGGCAAGTCATAGAAGCAATTGAAGGAAAAGGTGAATCAAGGCAATTTGCAGAAGTAAAAGCTACACAACTGATTTTAGACATTACAGAATGAGAAAAGTGGACAGTACTTTATATTGATTCATGGATAGTAGCAAATGCTTTGTATGGATGGTTAAAGCAATGGAAAAAAGAACAATTCACAGCAAAGAGGTAAACTCATTTGGGCTGCCACATTGTGGACAGATATTGTGGCATGGCTAGAGAAACTAGTCATAAAAGTACATCACGTAGATGCTCATGTACCCAAGAGCTAAGCCACTGAGGAACATCAAAACAAACAGCAAGTGGGTAAAGTTGCTAAAGTGTTCCAAACACATTGGGACTGGCAATATAAAGGTGAATTATTTCTAGCTTGGTGGGCTCATGAGACTTCAGGTCATCAAGGAAGCAACGCAACATACAAATGGGCCTGTGACTGAGGAGTAGATCCATTAACCATGGACTCTATTGTGCAGGTTATCCATGACTGTGAAACATGCACAGCAATAAAGCAAGCTATATAGTTAAAACCTTTGTGACATGAGGGACAGTGGCTGAAATTCAAATATGGGAAGACCTGGCTAATTGACTACATCACACTCGCTAAAACCCACCAGAGTAAGTGTTAGGTGCTTACAATGGTGGAAACCACCACTGCATGGCTGGAAACATATCCAGTACCCCATGTCACTGCCCATAACACTATCCTAGGCCTTGAAAAGCAAGTTTTATGGAGGCATAGCACTTCAGAAAGAACTAAGACAATGGTATTCATTTAAAAAACAGTCTTAGAGATACATGGGCCAAAGAACACAGTATTGAACGGTTATATCCTATTTCCCACTATGCATCAGTCTCAGAGAAAACTGAGCGATTTTGCTGGGGGAAATTGTTTGGGCTTCTCCTGCTTCGGGCAAAGGCAAATCCATTCACGGGATTGCTTTCACTCAAGGGCCTGGACATACTTGATGGGTAATGCTAAAAGATGGTGAAGTTCAATGCATACCTCAAGAAATCACAGAATCAGAAGGCTAGAAGAGACCACTGAGATTGTCGAGTCCAACCATGCCTATCTCCCTATTAAACCATATTCCTAAGAAACTCATCTACCCGTCTTTTAAACACCTCCAGGAACGGCGACTCCATCACCTCCCTGGGCAGCCTGTTCCAATCCCTGACCACCCTTTCAGTGAAGAAATTCTTCCTAATGTCCAGTCTAAACCTCCCCCGGCGCAACTTGTGGCCATTACCTCTCATCCTATTGCTTGTCACTTGAGAGAAGAACCCAGCACCCACCCCATTACTACCTCCTTTCAGGAAGTTGTAAACAGTGATGAGGTCTCCCTTCAGCCTCCTCTTCTGTAAGCTAAACCACCCCAGTTCCCTCAGTCTCTGCTCATAGTGCTTATTCTCCAGCCCCCTCACCAGCCTCGTTGCCCTTCTCTGCACACGCTCCAGCCCCTCAATGTCCTTCTTGTAGTGAGGGGCTCAAAACTGCACACAGTACCCGAGGTGCGGCCTCACCAGTGCTGAGTACAGGGGCACAGTCATCTCCCTGCTCCTGCTGGACACGATGTTTCTGATACAGGCCAAGATGCCATTGGCCCTCTTGGCCACCTGGACACACTGCTGGCTCATGTTCAGCCGGCTGTCAATCAACACCCCCAGGTCCTTCTCTGCCAGGCAGCTCTCTAGTCACTCTTCCCTAAGTCTGTATCACTGCACAGGGTTGTTGTGACCCAAATGCAGGACTCGGCACTTGGCCTTGTTGAACCTCATCCCATTGGTCTCAGCCCATCGATCCAGCCTGTCCAGATCCCTCTGCAGAGCCTCCCTTCCTTCAAGCAGATCCACACTTCCACCCAGCTTGGTGTCATTTGCAAACTTGCTAAGGGTGCACTCAATGCCTTCATTGAGATCATTGATAAAGATGTTAAACAGGACTGGATCCAGCACTGAACCCTGGGGAACACTGCTCGTGACTGGTTTCCAACTGGATTTAACTCCATTTACCACAGCCCTTTGGGCCCAGCCATCCAGCTAGTTTTTCACCCAGCAAAGAGTGTGCCTGTCCATCCCATATACATCATATTGGGTATAAAACTGAGAGACCATGAGGGTCTCACTTTCTTCTGTGATGGCTGCCTTCCACTGAGCACCCTGTCTGTTTGCCCCTGAACCTTGTGCGTTCCTGAATCCAGTTCCTGTGTCCAGCTCTATCCTACCACTGACCCCTTCCCCAACTTGCTCTGCAGCATTTGTGGTGATGTATGGTTAATCGAGGGATGGGGGCGCAATGTCATATATTTTTATCTATTGTCTTATTTTCATCATCATTATTATTTTCATTATTAATATTTTAAAGCTGTTTTAGTTTAGTTTCCAAACCATAAGTCTTTTTTCCCCTCTCATTTCCCTTTCCTAGAGTGGGGAGTGGGAAGAAGGGAATTAGGACCCCAACTGACGAAATTCACCAGGCCAGGTCTAAACCGTGACAGTATTTCTGAGTAATATTTCAGTAAGAATCACACGGCAAACATGAAGTTTCTATACTTACTGCATCATCACCACTATGTTATGCACTTTGATAGATTCTAAAGTACAGAAGTCACTGCAAAAAAAAAAAAGGAAAATAATTATTAGATTTGCATGCAGCTTTCACAGGTAATTATCTGAAAGCAACAATTATGGCTTCAACTGGGAATTCTGGTATCAGTATATATAGAGACAACAGAGAGGCTAGCAATGGCAACAAAAACACATGTTGAAACACTGCCAGTGTTATTCTTTTCCCTAGCACCAAACCTATGATGAAGTATTAAACCATGAACGAACACAGGTGATACAAATTATATAAACATATAAATAAAACAGTTTGGCATTAAAATTTGTTTTATATTGTTATCTGTAGCAGTAACAAATATTTTTGTGGTTTCCTGCTTAAAACAGGGTTTAGTTAGACTCTAATGACAGATATTCTCAGTGAGTGTAGTTTTCTAATGCAAAACGTAGACAACCTGTAACATAATATAAAGCTAGTTCAGTACCCAACAGCATGTACTGGCTGACACGCAGAGAGATTTAACACCAACATCCTGTTTTTTCCGAAGTCCAGATTATCTGGAAATAAATTGCTTTAAAACAAAACAAAACAGACCAACCAAACAAAACCCCACAAAACCCAAACACACCACACAGCACAAAACTGTAGATAGGAAACTACATGGAGGGCAAACTTCACATTGAGCCACCTCTCTAAAATAAATGCATGGAAATGCCCTGCATGATGCTGATTTCATCATACAGGTCTGCTGAATCCAAGATCTTCCGTTTTTAACCTCAGCTGATTTTACAAAACATCCTCCAGGATCCAAACCACTAGCTAGTTACAAGTAACACAAGATCTCATTTGATTAGCTGAGGAAACACTGAAATGTGATCCACTACACAACTCTCAGTGCTATCTGTACTACAAAGATTATACTAGGGACCTCACTGCAAATATAAGTATCTATGTGGAGGAAAAAAAAAAAAAAAAAAGAGAAATAGAGTAGCAAATAAAAACCCCCATTAATAACAGCTGAAGCTACTTTGACTGGGTGTTGAAACTATGGAAGCTTACTTGCTGTACCCTGGGTTGCTCCACATAGAAAACTCAGGTTTTCAACACTCACAATATCATCAACAACAATAACAACCACCAGGTCAAGAAGGTCAACTAATACCAACTGAGTAGCATAGAGAAAATCAGAAGAACATGAACAACTAGTTTTGTTTGTGACTCAAATTTTGTTTAGTACATTTTAAACACATCACAACACAGCTAGTGAGCGTTATTCAACAAGCTCTAGGACCTTTTTGTATCTGCCTCTACAAGAACTTAGATCCTTTGACACAAACTTCAAAAGTTATGGGTCTCTTATTACCGGCTGTAGCCCATACATAGCATCACTGTGCTGAAGCAACAAAGATTTTCACATGTGTACAAATCACTTATCAGTCTGCTCTTCTAGTAACGTTAACAAATACTTGCTGACCCTAACAAGGGCAAATCCACATTACAGACTCCTGGCACCAACACACGACAGTTTCTCTTCACCTAATCTAGGACTGCACAATCTACCTCCGAGCTGGACCAGTAAGCACATCATTGTTCCATACTATTGCCAAGGCTTCAGGCATCTAGCAGAAGAGCCTGATATCCATTCAGTTTAGGTGCAGCAGCTTTGGCCTGTCCATATCTCCCTATGCATCTTAAGTCACTCAGTTTTTTCTAAGGTTAGTCACCTTCGTGCAGATAAAAGTTGTGGCTATTCTTCAGAACAGACTCTCAACAGCATTACTAAAATTAAGGCCACAGTACTGATCATGAAAGTAGTTGCAAGGCATTACTGCACCAAAAGCAAAACTAGGTAGGCATTAGCATGAGTTCTCTAAGCACCACATTTATTCATTCATCATGCGTCAAAAGAGCAAGCAGATTCAAAGCATTTAGTGTTTACAGAAAGCTAATTTACATGCTTTCTGCTTATTTAAAGTTAGCACTCAGTATGTTATTTCATATCAATTTCAATTTATTCCAATGCTTAAAAGCTGTAAGATTCCATCCCACCCCAAAAGGGCTGGCACCCACTGGAACTGCACACAGACCTGAAGCCTCAATAGTTAACTTTCTGTTCAGTGTGCATTTTGGTCTAAGAGAATTAACATTTGGGTTTGTTGCCAAGGTATACTAAGCTAGTAGTCTGTTGGACAAATTAACTTTCAGAAGCTATGACTAAAACTGCTTAAAGGACAGGCTGAAAACACTGCTTATCATTAAATTATACACAGTCTGAAGAAAAGAAATACAAATTAATTTCTAATTTTTATAGAATTGAATACAAATTCCCTCTAGTGCCAGAGAAATCCATGGGAAAGTTTCCTCTAACAAGTTATCCAGTACATATCTGCACTTTCACCCCTCAATGCAAGGAGTCCGAGCTATTGTCAAGGTCTAAAACATCAGGATAGAGATACCACAGTGCTGAGAACCAGATACAGCAAGCCACTGTATGAAACTATTGAAACAAACATGGTTTGATATTTTATTAAACTCCCACAAAGAAAAATGCCACAATAACTGTGAAAAAAGTTGGGTTTAGGACGTAAGACCCATGTGATATTTAGAGGTTAGTACACTTACTACATGTAGGTCATGACTGTGGGCACCATATAGTCAATCTAAAAAAAAAAGCAATGAAGACACAAATGAGTAGATTTATATATGAAAATCAACATCTATTCAACTTTGAAAGCCTATCATATTTACCTGTTTCATATCCAGAGGACTAATGCTGGTGATGTTGTTTAGCCGTGCTTTGCCAATAACTGTTTTCGAAAACTGAACTTGGGCTGTGATATTTGCCACTTCAACAGAATAATAGTTGTTGTTCGTTATATTTAATGTGTTCTGAAAAAAAAACAAACACACAAAACAGCTATCTATTTGTGTATCTGTTGAGCACATATTTTGAAATTCGTGCCCGACAGTCACACCTTAAATTATGCAAGTATATTTTCCTGCCTTCTAGGACTAGGGGGGAGGGATGGAAGATACTGTCACTTAACTCCTTTCTCAGTAGTTCTCTGTGAATATATTAATCACCACAAACTTCTGCAGAATTTCCTTGGTGACCACCCTCCACTGCAAATACTGCATTTCTTCCTATCCTCAGTTATTCCTTCCAGGAAATTTACAGGACTTCTTCTCCCATGGCTGCTTTGGTTTATATAAAATAAGGAACTCTACCAAAAGTCTTTAGGTAATTCTGTATTGACTGCACTACCAAGAAGTCAAGAACCATGTGGAAAGAACTCCTTTAAGTTTTCCCTTAAAACCAATTTTGACAGATGCATAATACCAGGACAGCATTTAATAACATTCTTACAATACACACACACTACATTTCACTCGTATTCCAAAAACAATGTAGAGATCTCCAAAGACACCGTTCCCATAAGACCCAATGATAGTTTGCAACTACATCTCTATCAGATATAGCTACAGTAACCAGTCTCAGCAGGTCTAGTTACATTTTTCAAACTGGTCATTTTATCCAGGTGTATTTTTTAAGGCACTAAGCTCACTATTAAGACCATAATTGCTATGTACATTAAACGGTCACAGTAGTATCTCCTGTTGCATTTATCCATTACAAACATCCAGATAGCTAGACTTACTGTAATATTTAGATAAATTATACGTCTGCTTGGTTCATAAGTGACATATACTGACTTCACACCAATGTATTCAACGTCAATCGAGCGAGGAAACAAGAAGAATACAGCCAGCCCAGAAAGTAGCAAACATACAGTTACAGAAGCAGTCACGTATAGCTTTCTGGAGAGGGGAAAAAAAAAAAAAAAGCACATTCCAGAGTCAAATGCACATTAAACAACAGTGGCATGTTATTTTAAGTGATAAGGGGCATGATGAGTCAATGCAACTAGTTCAATCTTTCTAGCTTCCATTAGTTTCCAAAAAAGGCAAAAAAAGCTATGCTGCACTTCATGTCTCAGAGATGTTACTCTTGCATACACACATTAGGAAACAAGTTTCAAAACGCTGTTATCCCAAGATCAATATCTAAAAGAGGAAACCGGAAGAGATAAATATTCATGTGCCTTGAAAAATAAGCACTTCCTCTTAAATTTTATTTATAGCAGAACTTCTGTCATTCTGCGGGATTCTTGCACAACACACCCAGAAGAACAAAGGTCTTATATGCCTTACATGGGATTCTGTAATAAAAGACTTTCAGAGAAAGTGTTAGACTCTGGCTATGGAACGTAACAGGAAATTCACAATTAACTTAATATAAAGGGGTGCGGGGTCAGGGAATGTGTATGATAATAACACACAAATAAGAGGCTCTACTGCAGCTCCAATGGTCTCAAAATTAGAACATTAAAGGAATACGTTTCAAAGTTTTACTACTATTACATCAGATATATGGTCCGGGATAGTATTATGTGAAGTGTTTGGTTTTCCTGTCACTCATTTCCATTTACTACAGAAACACCCACACATTAAGGGAAAAAAAGAACAGAAATTGTCAGAACAAGAAGTCCTGAGCACTGTAATTACACCTTTAAGTGGATCCTAGGGGAAAAAAGCTACATCAGAGTTATTAAATCTCTTGATTTTGCCAGCTGCTCAGAGCTCACATGAATTTCTAGGTGATTTATTTTGTAGTAGTGGCCCAAAGAAGCTATCAATTTATGCAGACTTTAACACTGAAGATTTATCTGCTTAGATCAATTAACATGCTATGGAGATTGATACTGCAGACATTCAGATAACTACCTACATGAAGGGATCATACAGTATTACTTTGTTTTGAAAGACGTATCGTGATGGGACTACACATTCCTGTTAATAAACAACTCTAAGAGTTAAAGGTTAAGGCTGATACTGCTCATGAGCAGAGTCTTTCAATACTGACTGCAAGAAAACATTCCAGTGATTTTTACTTGATTCTTCTTAACTTTATCTCCATTAAATTACAGAATTTTAACTAGAAGAGAAAAAATAACCGTAGATTCATGCATCACAAATACTTACGTTCTTCTTGGCCTCAGTCTCTGATCACTGTATGGAATTAATGCTACCAGTTGATTTTCCTGCCCTAGAAACAAAAACACACTTTCAGAATTTAAGCAAACAAGGAATAAGTATAGTTGCAATTACTTCAAACAAGAGTGCCTGTTGTAACTTAATGGCACAGAAGAATGAACACTAAAGATAAATATTTAAATTCCAGATTAGAACCCAAGTTGAATACTACTGTAGCTTATGTCACTTTCTGAAATAGAGCACAGCTTTCAGCACGGAGAGTTAAAAACACCAAGCTTACAAAGACTAAAAGAGCATCTAATTCTGCCTCTATGTTGCATACGTGCACAGGAGGTGGCATGCCTCTGGCACCATTTCCTCAAGAGAAACAGAGGCAATGTAACAGCTTCCAGCCCTCTATGCCAGACCATATGAAGTGATAGAACATTCAGAAATTCAGGCAGTAAGAACTGATCCAGAAGTTATTCTACACGTACTCTTCTGAGAAGCAGAAGTTGGGTTTTTTTAAAAAAACCAAACACCCAAAACATATCAGTTTGGGTGACTTTGGCAACATCAGTTATACATGTACTGCACTGTGGAAATTACTAGTATATACAACCATTTCTTATGGGACCGAGTTGCAGCACCTTGGAAATCAAGAAAAAGCATTTTTAAAATAGGGATATCTTAACAGTAGAAATAAAGAACACAGGCACAGATGAGACTTTGAAAATACATGGACAACATCTGCCTGTATAACTTTTGGTATTTGCTGTACAGGAAAACAGAATGGAGATTCATCTGTATGAGAACAGAGAAGCCTCTAGAACAAGTCATATTTGCATTTTTTAAGCCAAATGCAGAATTTGACCAGCATTACCACTTAGCTGATCAACCATTTAGAAGTGATTGCATACTGAATCACTAAGCTGAGCAAAAAGATGTAACTAAGCAGTACTATGCAGCATCAACCTTCTAAAAAACCTCTACCAATTCAAAAGAGTTTTTCATCTCTGTTTCAATAAAGTCTCTTCAATCTTTGAACAAAAGAGCACAGTCCTATTTTCATACCGTATCATACTGAAAAGCTAAGGCTGTTCAAATAAAAACAATCACATGTTTATTATGCAGTTTAGCCATATCATGTGTTACAGTCTTCCCTACAAGGCATGCAGTGATCCTATGAACACTTCCGTTTTTCCCCTCAAAAAATTCCAAAAATTATATTTTCTAAAGTACTCAGGAATAATTAGACAGTCCTACGTGTTCTAAGAACTCGTTTTAAGTTCTAGCTTTAACCACAGTATTGCATTAGAATGTATGGACAACATGCATTTTAATAGTTAACTGCAAAATGTTTAATAAATTAACTCACATTTGTCTAAGCATTACATCCAAGAATCCTATAGTCAAATAAGTTTTTGAACATGCGAATCCTGCTAAAATTGTATTTTAGCTAGTATGATTTCGAGTAAAACTTGCTATTAATATTTTCAAGTATTTCAAGCTAGCAAGCTAACAGAACAAACTTTCTTCTCTATAGTCCTTCAGTTAAAATAATTTTTAGCTACATAGCTTTCCAACACTTCAAGTTTGCTGAATTCAGAGTTACTCAAAGCATACATCATAAGATAAAGTTTAACAGCTAAAACACAAACTTCTTACAATATTTAGTGGACAAGGGAAAGGCCATGGTTGTGGCGTACCTGGATTTTAGTAAAGCCTTTGACACTTTTTCACAGAATTCTGCTTGAGAAACTGGCTGTCAATGGCCTGGTCAGGCACACCCTCTGCTGAGTAAAGAACTGGCTAGATGGCCAGGCCCAAAGGGTTGTGGTAAATGGAGTTAAATCCAGTTGGAGGCTGGTTACAAGTCACATTTCCCAGAGCTCATTGTTGGGGTTAGTTCTGTCCAATATCTTTATCAATGATCTGGAGGAAGGGATTGAGTGTACCCTAACTAAGTTTGTGGATGACACTAAGCTGGGCAGAAGTGTTGACCTGCTTCAGTGTTGGGAGGCTCTGCAGAGGGATCTGCAGAGACTTTGTTAATGGGATGCGACCAGTAGTGCGAGTTCAACAAGGCCAAGTGCTGGGTCCTGCACTTGGGACACAACAACCCCATGCAGCGTTACAGGCTTGGGGAAGAGTGGCTGGAGAGCTGCCTCGCAGAGAAGGACCTGGGGGTGTTGGTTGACAGTCAGCTGAACATGAGCCAGCAGTGTGCCCAGGTGGCCAAGAAGGCCAATGGCATCCTGGCCTCTGGCAGAAACAGCGTGGCCAACAGGACCAGGGAAGTGATTGTGCCTCTGTTCTTGGCACTGCTGAGGTCACACCTTGAGTACTATGCTCAGTTTTGGGCCCCTCACTACAAGAAGGACACTGAGGTGCTGGAGCGTGCCCAGAGAAGGGCAATGAAGCTGGTGAAGGGGCTGAAAAACAAGCTTTATGAAAGGTGGCTGAGGGAACTGCGGTTGTTTAGCCTAGAGAAAAAGAGGCTGAAGGAAGATGTTATCACTGTCAACAACTACCTGAAAGGAGGCTGTAGAGGGGTGGGTGTTGGTCTCTTCTCCCAAGTGACAAGCGATAGGATGAGAGGAAATGGCCTCAAGTTGCACCAGGGGAAGTTCAGATTAGACATCAGGAAAAGCTTTTTCTCCAAAAGGGCGATCAGGCACTTGCACAGGCTCCCCACGGAGGTGGCTGAGTCACCATCCTCAGAGGTATTTAAAAGATGGGTAGACAATGTGCTCAGGGATATGGTTTAGTAGCGGACTGGATGATCCCAAAGGTCTTTTCCAACCAAATGATTCTATGATTTGCAATCATTTAAATATCCTGTGCCCTCCGCCACTTATTCACAAGTGAGACAGAAGTATTTGAACTATACCAAAACCTAACCTGACTGAAGCACACACACAAGAGCAGCGCAGCATAGGCATCAGTCAATTTTCCCAAGCTACTGGTCAAAAACCAGTTCCAAGAACTTTAATATGAAATAATCTACTTTGGGTAAGAATTCTGGCAAAAACAAAGCAGTCCCAAATACGAAACCTCCCCCTCAAAGGGAAGATCTTACAGCTGAAGCAGAGGCTGTAGGTTGTCACATCGTATTTGCTGCTCTCTCCTTTTGACCAGTTTCAGATATCCTGCATCCTCCTTTCAAAGGTCTTTTACTGAACAGCTCTTCAAGTGGCTTATTGTATAGAACAGAAGTTTAATAAAGCAGAATATTTTATGAAAAGAAAAAGCAAAGGATGAGGGCAGCAAGCAAACAAAAACAGACATGAAGACTAATGCTGCGCAGCCTACTCCTTCCTGGGTTAGCCAGAGATCCTATGTATTCTCAGCTCTCAGCTAGGGTCCTCTGCCTAGCAGGGACAGATAGGACAAAGGTAATAGAGGGGCAGTAGTAGCAACAAAATTCACTATAAAATGATCAGAGAAAAGGTGGTGTAGCACAGTTCTACTTTTCACTCTCTGTATTTGTAGCCATTTTTGCAAAGTTATATATTGATTCCAATAGTTAAAACTAGTGAGTTCAAAAAAATAGCACAGAAACTATGATTTGCAAATTCAGCTTGCAAGAGTTAGGGTTATGTTTGAATTTAAGGCTGAGAAGCAAGGAACACTGGTATTGCAGTATACAGACAAGAGAAGACCCAAGAGGTAACAGCCAAAGCTGACTCAATTTGTTTCATGCATCCAGTTTAACTGTAACAAAATGCTTAGTGCTAAAAAGTCAAAATAACGACAAAATATGATCTGGACTAGGACAGCTGTTTGTTACAGATCGTTGTAGTTACAACTGTACATGGTTACAAGGTAACTTATATAATAAAAAAGAAAAAGAAATAAAGAAAACTTACCTCGTGGAATTCTTCCTGTTCCCTGACAAGTTGGGCAGGTGACACTGTCTCTTCCTGTAAATTCTACATAGGGAAACTGTGATACATCTCCAGATCGACCATCTTCGTTGTGCGATTCTGAGTGAACTAACCCACTCCTCATATTATCTGACTCTGTGCCTCCATCATAGCCATCTTCCTTGCATGTGTGTATAGGCAGGTGAGAAAGTGATTTTCCCATGTCTAAAATACAAGTCAGAAGGAAGTTTTCAGGGAGAGCAATTCAACCACGGCTTGCATTTATACCTCCACATCAGGTAACTGTTAGCCTACAGTAATTACTCTGACAAGAGTCCCATTGCTCTCTGTTCAGATCCCTTAAGACCTGCAAAGTGCTAAGGCCCTGTCAAGTTGGAGCCGATTCCAAGCTATAAGAACCTGAACTAGCTGGGAGCTCTGTTCAGATCCTGCAATGCACACAGGTTGAAGGTGAATGGATGAGAGGATCTTAAGTTAGAACAGTACAATTGCTGGCAAAATGTTGCAAGTGTCTAACTGTGCTTTACAAAAGATTGTTATCATAAAGATTTCACACTACACACTGATCTTTGCATTAAAAAAAAATAATCAAGACTTACAGGCTCTAGAAAGCAAGTCTGCAATTTTCAATGGATACTACACACACTGCAGACCCAATTCTAATACGGTTTTTAGATTGGACTTGGTTTGAGAACATGGGATCAGCTTCTAGTTTCCAAGCCAGAAATGTACAACTCCTAGTGTATAATCTGATGATTCCCTTTGACACAAAAGAGTACTGATTCAGAGGAAAGCCAAGGGAAACATGGGAGTTACTCTAACATAGCTGCTGGCGATAGTGTTTATGAAGACTTGTTAAAAAGGCAAGTATTAATCACAAAGGCATTTTTGCTATCAATGCAAATTTTAAATTTTTTTCATTACTGTAGCTTTTCTGCCATGACACTGAAGCCACCTTGAAGCACAGAACACTTGAAACTGTAATGGCTGCAGTGAAGTGATGCAAGTAGAAACCCTCCTAATTTGCAACAGGTGGAAAACAAACTCAAAAGTTAAAAAAACAAGAACTGTACAGCAGTAGCAATCAGTTGCTCATCTTTCCCCCATAACCCATTTTAGCTACTTAACACACAGAGATACTAGCCATTCAACTCATCAGTGTCTTCGGGAACTGGATAGTATAAAAAGAGTGTGCAAAACTTCAGGTTTTCCACTGCAAGTTGCATTTTTTTAAGCAGCTGCTAGCAATTATCATGCTTGTTCACTGAGAAAGGAAGCCTGAGAGGAAAATTAAGAGGGCACAAGTCAAAATATTTTAAAACAACCACTCAAGATAGATCAGAAAGATCTCAAATATGGTGATGGCAACACAAGCACAACATTAATTCAATACATTGACACAAAGGCTAGGTGAATGTGGGAGAGGAAAAGTAATTAAAAAAATGTCTACAAGTCCCAGTTACTGTTTTAGCAAATATGTAGCATTATTTTATTCATTTAAGTCATTAAAGCCTTATAAGAAGGAAAACTATTTATCCTTATGTTGCTACAGCACTTCAAAAACATTCTAAGTTTGTGAACCATTCAATAATGGAAACTGTTGAATTGAAAATTACAACTATTGAGCTACTGAAAAAAAATTTCTGAAAAAAATTGTCAGTGTTGACAACTATTCCATATGGGACTGTTTCTCCTTGTAGCTGACCTACAGCCTGTCTGCGTGTTTTTTCATACTAGCTGTAGTCTAGGATGAACACCCACTCACAACTGAAGCGCACCTTCTAGATTTAGCTTCTTCCAAAAGCAAGAATTCATACACTCCCAGACAACACTGTGACGTGAACCAAAATGCAGCAAGCAAGGATGACTGGGAACTCATTTCAAGAACACACCCTTTATTTGATTTAAAATACCAATGCAGATGTGACATTCAACACCAACTCTAACCAAGCTCCAATAATTAGAATGTAATAGCATTTTTCTACTGCCAGAGACTTACGAGAGACAGGTCTTAGTTCACAAATGAGAAATTAGACAACCACCTTCAAGTGAAATGTGTTCCTCCACCATGTTTTCACCCCCAGCCAAGCATTGACCCTTATGACAACTGACCAAAACTCAAGAAAGCCAGCACTTATATGCAGGAGTAGTTCTGAGAATACATTGTCTTTATATGTGACAGCCTCTATACTGTCACCAAAGTCACAAACCCTACTTCCCTTACAGCTATGTTTTGACCCAGTCTCTCTGTCGTGACTATAGACTCTATTTTTCTTGGATTAGCCCTGAGTTTCCTTGAACTCACACTCTATTACAAAGAGTTTTGTGAACTGAAAAATGTTGTGCTAAGCAGCTTTGATTTAAGTCTGCACCCTTCAGCTTGCCGTGGCACTGCAGCATGATAGTACACAGTAAAAACCCAATGTCTCAGGCATACAGAACCTCCCCATCCCAAGTTACACGTCAGACAAGAGTTAAATTAGATTGCTTTACTCCTCCAAAGAGTCAAGGCAGTTTTCTTACCCCTGATAGGTAAATACATAAACATGAAGTTACAAACTACAAAAGACTTTTAGGCACAGCCATCTTCTGCCCGATCAGCTGTGGCTGAATCGTAAACATCACAGCCTCCTCCAGAACAGAGAAAGCTGCAAGACGGGGCAGTGACAAACTCGCTCAGCACGGCCAGTCACCCCCAGCGTCCCTTTTAGAGACCCATCTCTCGCACACAGCCTGCTCGGCAAGGCTGGCGCTGCCAAAAACACCCCGGGCCAGAATCTCTCCGAGACCGACGCATTTTCTCGCCCACCATCCCAGCCGGAGCGCCGGCTGCTCTCACAAACACAGCCAAGTTTCCAGCCGGCGCCCACGGACCAAGGCCCGGCGAGCTCAGCCGCTGCGGGGCTGCCCCAGGCGGGACCCTGCATCTGCAGGCCGGGCAGCGGGCGGGGGCGCCCCGCGCGGAGGGGCAACGGGAAGCCGCCCCGGGATAGACACAGCCCTGCCGCGGGCCTGCCCAGGCCGCGGGCGCCTCCCGCCCAGCTCCGCCAGGGCCTGGCAGCCACAGGCCGCGCTCGGCCCGACTCCCACCCCAGCGCCGCCGCCTCCCTGGCTCCGCCGCCCCTCCCCACCTGCGGCGCGGGCTCCGCGGGCCGGGACAGGGCAGGCACCGCAAGCGGCTGCACCAGAGACTCCAGACGCGACGCAGCCACCCCGACCCTAAACCCCGGATCCGAGGCGTGCGCAGGCGCCGGGAGGCGGTGCCGTGGCGGTCCCGTCCCGAGCGGGGTTGAGGCCGGGTCACCGTGAGGGCTCAGGGTTCCGAGCCGAGCGGGGCTGGGCCGTGGCTGCTATCCTGGTCAGAAAAAGGGTCGGGACTCGCACAGGAGCCGTCGGCCCGGCAGTGCCCGAGCTGGGTTTCTATCCCATGGGGTTAGAATAGAAACAAGCGTGGGAGGAAGGGAAATGAGGAGGTGGCGTAAAAAAAGGGACGGGGTGCAGAGCGGGTTCCCCCCCGAGTTTCGCTGCCGGCAGCTGAGTGCACCCCCTCCTCCACGCAAGCCCTGTGTGGTGTTAATCGCTAGGAAAAAGCGGGAATTTTTCCTTCCTTTGTAATACTTTCACTGCCACCATCGTTATTTTCTGTTCCCTGTTTTACGGCTCTGGTGAAAGTAACTCACCAGCTGCTCGAGCGAGAGAAAATACGGCAGGTCAGCAAAAAAGGTGTAGCAGACGAGACAATGCAGCTGCAATTCGGTTTTATAATCAGGTCCCGTTATACAAGGTTGCTGTACAACTGCTGTTTATTTAGAGCATGGGCAGTGAGATGTCTTCCAGTACTTAAAAGTGACCTACAGGAAAGCTGAAAAGGGGCTGGGGGACCAAGGAGGAGTTCTGCCCAGTTTGGGAACCTCGTCCCAGCAGCAGGAATGAATCAAACCCTGTGATTCACACTAGGTGTCTAAGTTCAAGGACAGATTCAAGGGAGAGGATAAGGAAGTGAGGGCCTTACAGCAGCTTGTGGTGACTGTGAGGCTGGGGTAGGGCACCAGGTTACTCAATACAAATTTATACAGGAGAAATATTCCTAGCAAACTGTAATTAGCATAGAGATTTTGATCAAGTTAGAGTTTTGCACCTTAGACTGCAGCAATTTTTGTCCAATACTTCCAGCCCTCAAACTAACCTACCAGACCCCATGCAGGTCAGGCTGTTACAATTGTTACCCAAGCGAGTGTTTCCCTTGCCCTGATAGAAGCAACAGTTGAAATCAGTGTTGGCTGTGATCAATAGAGATGTTTCCTATTAAAGGTTTCCTTTTAAAGACTTACTTGCCACAGCTTTCCCTTTATAGGTTTGACACAAACAAAATGGGTGTGTTGGTGATGGGTTTTTTATTCTCTTTTAAGTTCTCATGATGGCAAGGAACGTACTTCTGGATACCTGTTTGCTCTGTGTTATTTTCACTTAGAAAGTACATGCTAAAGACACCATTTTAGAAAGAGAAATTGAAACACTTGGAAGGATCTGGCACACCCGTAAGCGGCCTCAAGATCATTCATAAATTCTCAGGTTCACCTTATATATAATTTATTTGCTAAAGTATAAAGTAATGCAATGAAAACTGAGACTAAATAACATAAAATGTCACACCCACTGTGGAGGCTTGAAAACCATTAAAAATATGTGATAACAAGATGCACATAGAAGTGCTTTAGAAACACATTAGAAGTGCTTAAATATGTGCTGAAGTACTTAAAAGTGTTACCAAAATGGGCCACTGAGTTTAGGCTTATCAAGACAGAGATACTGTGATTATGGAAAGCACAGATTGCACAACAGCCATTACTGCTGGTTCATGAATTGAACAGATTATGTCTGGTTGAGGACTGGAAGCTTGAACACATGCACAGGAATTAATTTGTTCAGAAATGCCTGTTAGAGGGGTGGTTTGTAATGCTGCTTCTAGTAGGAGGGATATGAAATGGAAAAACTCATGGCATGGAGAACCTGAGATCATCACCTTGAGTTATGAAACAGCTGCAAGTAATACAAGCTCTTAGTCCTCATAGGTCACTAAACGAGCGCAGTTTACGCTTCTGATAGTACATCAGTAAAGAAACCCAAGTGATGAATCTGGTTTGAAGTTGAGTTTTGTGGCTGGGGTGTGAGTCAGGTCCTTAGAAGGTCAAGAGTTAGCAATCCCCATAGCAGCCAATTGTGCCTCACAGATCCTGTATGTGTAAGAAATGTAGACCTTTACAAGTGCCAGCAAATAATTACATTTACTTCTAATTTCCTCTTCCAATGAATAACAATCCACTGCCATTAGTTGTCTGAAGAAATTTCAGACTGCCCACATTTTTTCATCCTGCAGAAATATAAGATTCTGTGATATAATATAATATAATATAATATCTGCTATGATATTACATAATACATGTGAAATTCTTTGAACATTGAAGGTAATGAAGCCCAGTTTCCTATGGATTTGCCTCTCAGTTGGCTATTTACCTGAACTATAATAATATTTTTTGTTATGACCACACATACCTAGCAACTTCTCCTGTGGAGCAACACGCAGGCTGCCAGATTAAGAAGTGGAAATCTGTAGGAATTTACTGACTGCGTAGAAAGTTATTAGGAGTTAACTCCTATATGTTCTATCCCTGGTGTCTCCTCCGCCTGGTTATCTGTTTTTATGAAATTAGTGTAAATGTTATTATCTCTTAAACTCAGCTGAAACTGGGTAACTCTTTCAAAGTTATTGGAACTTCAGACACGAACAGACACAGGGTGACTGCATAAACCTTGTTTTCATATAGCCTACCAGGCTAAAAATGGAAGGCATGCTATCTGATGGCTGAGCTAGGTACAGAACCTGTTTTTATCTCAAAGCTATATCCAAGTCCAGAAAAACAAACAACAAAACAAACCCTGCAACAAAACCAAGCAAAAAGAATGTGAAAAGTATGATCCCTTATCTAGAGGATAAAGTAGCAGTATGGGAGATTGTGTCCACTTACCCTTCAGAAAAGAGAGACAAGTTAACCTGGTAAAAATAAGACCTATCCTAATTTTTAGAGGTTTTCACCTTCATTCAATAAAATGACAACAGTCTTGTTTTTTTCACAAGTCATCCTGGTCTCAGGATGCACTAGGCTGAACTCTACGGTGGTTGCAATGGTAACTTGGGCCAGATCTCATCACTGAATGGGATCTAAAGTCACACTCAGGCTGAAAAGAGAAAAAAAACATAGTATAGAAAAAGAGGGAATTTTGTATGGCATTTTCATTTCAGGTGTACGTAATCTGAGGCAGCCTTACTCCAGGCACATGACAATAAAACTCAGCCTATTATTTCACTAGGAACATACCAGTCACTTTTGATGTTGTACCCGATGTCCTAGTGCTGCTTTGAGTGGCTGCACTAAATGTAAAGAAATAAAAATGTATATTAAAAAAATCTACTGCATTAGTTTGGTCTGTTTGGATTTTTTAAAAAGTTCAGTTTTAAAACATCCTTTTTTGTCCTATGAAGTATTTTCTGTGTTTCAGAATTGCTGATCTTAATGGTGTTCTATGGTAAATATTTTGAGACACATTTAATACTTGAATATAGTTTGTCACAGATACTTTCATTGCTATGTATTTTTCCGATAGTAGGGCATGTGCACAGGGTTATTTTGCATGAATAAAACATAAACTATCTTTTACAACTGACTTCTTTCTGATATATTGCACAGCTACTGATAACTGTCATTCTTACAACACTTCATGGTCTTCTGCAGTTTCTACTTTATAGTTTTTCTTTGTTCATTACAGGTGCATAAACCTTAAATTCTGCATTAGCTGAGAAATAAATGAGATTATTACATTCTGTAAGAACATAATTTTTGCCTATTGCTTTGCAATTCTGATACTCTATAAGAACTGTGGCTCACTTGCTGCAATGCATGCCTCCAATACTTTCTGGGGAAAATAGCTCCTGTTCTCTTTTGAAAAAAAAATATAGCTGAATATTGATGAGGAAGAAAACAAAACTGACAACAATCTACAAATCTAGACAAAGAATAATAAATCTTCTGATTGATTGGGTGAATGACCTAGTGATTATACTTTAATGCTTTTGAACAGCTTTTTTCAGAACAAGGCTTTTACAAGTCACGTGCAGAAACATTTGTCTTTACCTTAGAGGAGTGGCAGTGGGTGGCAGCTGTTGCTGCCTTCAGCCATGCACATGGACATAGAATAATAGTTATTGAGCATCCCCATTGATCTTAGACTCATCTCATTTACATATGATCTGTGCTGAAATTTCTGATGGAGGAAAATACAAGCAAGGGGATTCCAGTTTTATTATTTCTAATGTATGGCTTGACTAGCTTTAATCAAATGGGCTATACCCACAGTTAAAGCTATTATTGAGAGGCTTTTTTCACTTGTATAGCTGCCTAGTGGGAGGCCTTGAATAACCAATGGAACATTTGGCCTTTCAGCATTCTATTTTCTTTAGCTTTAAAAGGAAAATACTTTTACATATATTTGGAAAAAGTAATAATGCATGTAAATTACATAAACATCTGAGAAGATCTAGCTTCCTGCACGTGGAAAGTTGTGTGAGTAATGATGACTCAGCCTGACATGGACTTTGTTAACACAGCAGAGTTAGTATTTCACAGAGCAATAAATAAATGGGGTTTTTTACTATTGTTTTATTTTTATGGAATTCAATCAGCACAAATAAAATCCACTTGTATCTTAAAAAGTTTCCGTATTCTTTTCTTAAAACATTTCAGGGGAAATCTGGTATTAAGTCCTCTATCTGTCCTTTAGGAAATTCACCTGGTTCAAGGCTCAGGAGTCAATCTGTGCAACATTCTGCACAATTTATTCCATTATTATATAGAGAAATTGATTTATGGCATCAGAATAAAAGATGCATAAATTATTTTTTTGAGTCACTATTAAAATATGAGAAATGGTACCTATAAAAGAAAATTAATAGATAATAGAAGATGCAGCATTGGGAACAACAGTGTGAAAGGAGAACATTGAGGAAATTAATGCACATACAGCCTAAAGCCAGCTTATTCCTGACTTTTTAGCTGAAATGTTTTTAATTATATGTATCTCAACAGTAAATAACATATTCACCAATAACATACATCAAGACATCTTTGAAAACCTACCTACTGTAACAAAATGATAGATGGTTTGGCCAACATTTAAAATAACTTTAACATTGTTAGGCTGCCATATAAACGACTTGGAAGTATGTATGTGTTTTGGACTACTATTCACAACATTTATCAGTGTGCTGATCTCATCTTTTTAGTCATGTCTAACCACTCTGAATCATAGAATCATAGAATCATAGAATCATAGAATCATAGAATCATAGAATCATCTGGTTGGAAAAGGCCTCTGAGATCTAGTCCAACCGCACCTGCTCCCTTACTAAACCATGTCCCTAAGAAACTAATCTACCCGTCTTTTAAACACCTCTAGGGATGGCAAATCAACCACCTCCCTGGGCAGCCTGTTCCAATCCCTGACCACCCTTTCAATGAAGAAATTCTTCCTAATGTCTAGTCTAAACCTCCCCCGGTGCAACTTGTGGCCATTTCCTCTCGTCCTATCACTTGTCACTTGAGAGAAGAGACCAGCACCCACCTCGCCACAACCTCCTTTCAGGTAGTTGCAGACAGTGATGTCTCCAGGCTAATTCCCTCAGCTATTCCACATAACAGTTGTTCTCCAGCCCCCTCACCAGCCTCGTTGCCCTTCCCTGGACACGCTCCAGCACCTCAATGTCCTTCTTGTAGTGAGGGGCCCAAAACTAAACACAGTACTCGAGGTGCAACCTCACCAGTGCTGAGTACAGGGGCACAGTCATCTCCCTGCTCCTGCTGGACACGATGTTTCTGATACAGGCCAAGATGCCATTGGCCCTCTTGGCCACCTGGGCACACTGCTGGCTCATGTTCAGCCGGCTGTCAATCAACACCCCCAGGTCCTTCTCTGCCAGGCAGCTCTCTAGCCACTATTCCCTAAGTCTGTATCACTGCATGGGGTTGTTGTGACCCAAGTGCAGGACTCGGCACTTGGCCTTGTTGAACCTCATCCCGTAGGTCTCAGCCCATCAATTCAGCCTGTCCAGATCCCTCTGCAGAGCCTCCCTTCCTTCAAGCAGATCCACACTTCTACCCAGCTTGGTGTCATTTGCAAACTTGCTAAGGGTGCACTCAATGCCTTCATTGAGATCATTGATAAAGATGTTAAACAGGACTGGACCCAGCACTAAACCCTGGGGAACACCACTCATGACTGGTTTCCAACTGGATTTATCTCCATTTACCACAGCCCTTTGGGCCCAACCATCCAGCTAGTTTTTTACCCAGCAAAGAGTGTGCCTGTCCACGCCAATGGCAGCCAGTTTCTCCAGCAGGATACTATGAGAAACAGTGTCAAAGGCTTCAGTGAAGTCCAGGTACACCACATGCACAGCCTTCCCCTTGTCCATTAAATGGGTAACCTTGTCATAGAAGAAGATCAGATTGGTCTGGCAGGACCTGCCTGTGGTGAACCCATGTTGACTGGGCCTGATCATCTGGTTGTCCTGCGTGTGCTGTGTGATAGCATTCAAGACAATCTGCTCCCATTATCTTCCCTGGTACCAAGTTCAGACTGACAGGCCTGTAGTTCTCTGGATCCTCCCTCTGACCCTTCTTGTAAATGGGCGCAGCATTTGCCAGTCTCTAGTCCAGCAGCATTTCCCCAGTCAGCCAGGACTGCTGGTAGTTGAGGGAAGGGGGTTTGGCAAGGACCTCTGACAGCTCCCTCAGTACCCCTGAGTGGATCCCATATGGCCCCATGGATTTGTGTCTGTCTAATTGGCCAAGCAGGTCTCTAACCAAATCCTCCTGGATCGTTGGAGCTTCATTCTCACTGTCTTCTGGCTCAAGGAGCTGAGTATCCCGAGAACATCTCACCTTACTATTAAAGATCGAGGAAAAGAAGGCGTTGATTACCTCTGCCTTGTCCTCATTCCTCATCACTACTGTCCCTCCTGCATCCAGTAAAGGAAGGAGATTCTCCTTGGTTCTCCTGGAAGTTTGTCAGGTAAAGGTGCCAGAAAATGTGATTTTTTATTTCTTGGAAAATGGAGAGAGGCAACCAGATCCCAGAGGTTATTTACATTTTAAGAGGCTTAGCTTTCATGTGATTACAATTTTTACTCATTACTGACTAGACCAGAGTCAGAAGCTTCGTAAGGGGCCTAAAATTGGTGAGTGTCCAAATGGAATGCCTTGAATTCCCTCAACTTTCAGCAGGGTCTTCCGTGGCATGCTGATGCTTATTTTTCATTTTTGCCTGCTCAGCTGTTTCTTTAGCTTTAATAGTTTATTTTGTAAACAAAGCTTTCCTTTTTCCTATGTCTATCTTTTACAGGTTTTATATTAGTAAATCCTTTTTTGATACAAACCCCAGCATCATAGTTTTTTAAGGCAAATAAAAATAAATAAGCCTGTTTTAAGTAACAATTCAGACAAAGATAAATACTTACAAGTGCATATTATTCTTCAGAAAAATACTTTCATATTCATTTTTAATTGGGATATTCACTGTGCAAAAGTACTTCCAGAGAAAATGTTTATGTTTCTGTTGTAAAATGTTCTGCAGAATTCTAGTGGATAAGATGGAATTAGAAATTAATATTTTAACTTATCATCATCAGAAAAATAATTTGTCATAGAAAAGATTATCATATAATTGCCTTGTAATTATCATAATGAGTATAATCTGTTATGTCTGATTTTTTGTCCACTTCTGCACTTCTTTGAAATAGGATCGTATAACATGTTTTTCATTACTGTCATGACAACTGTGTCAAAATATTTTATTGAAAATTTAATCACCCTATTACTGCCTAGTCTCTTATTGCAAAAGTAGTTCGGCCTGAATGGACTTTTTTCAAAGACTATGCTCGTAAAAAATAGTGTTTCTAGTCAGTACACAATGAAAATATATTCATTCCTATAGTACACAACATAATTCTATTATTTTTGAAGGAAGTAGAGAATTCCATTGCAACAAAGAGGAATGCTATTTTAAGTAGACTCATATAATCTGAAATTGTCTTTTTTTTCTTTGTTATATAATACAGGAGAGAACTTCTGTAGTTGGGTTGTTGGGTGGCACTGTAGAGATTTGAATAATACAGCCCTAACTGCTTGAAGATTTAACTATTTTTTTCCTTTTTTTTTTTTCCCCAATGAACCATGCTTATTTCAAAAGACATAGAGTTCACAGATCTCTGGTTCTTGATAGAAAACTGTTATTCATTCATAATAGATTACTTCACTGCTGCTACAGCTTTAGATTTCAAAAGTAACCTCTAGATTTTCCTTTCCTGCTTTGTGTGGTGGATACCAGAAATAATATGTATTTATTGCTAAGTAGATCAGTTTACAGAATTCCCATTTTATCTTGCATTTGGAGATGTTAGCCTCACAGAGGTTTGGTTGACCTTACCTGTTGCCTCAGCAAGGAATCTAGTAACAGGACTGTATGCTTGCAGTGAAAGGATCGATGTTTTGGATAAAGAAATTAATTTCAAAGTGATCACTAATAATAAGTAACTCGGTGCATTTGCCTTTCTAGCTGTTTATCTTATTACATGCATTCCTATAATCTTTTAACGCTTAGTTGCCCATGTGTTTGTATACACTAAATAATACTACTGAAACAGAGAAACAATCTAAGATAACCAGAAATAATTTAAAGACTGTTGTGAACAGAAAAACATCTGTATAATGTCTGAAGATGTGTTTAGCAGAGATAAAAATGCTGCTTTAACTAATTGAGTTTATAAGTAATTTAATTTATAGGCAACTTGTTTGAAGTTAAAACCAGAATTGTCATACAGGCATCCTAGGGACATTCAAAGGTAAATGTACGACCACATTTATGCTCACGCAAACAGTGGAGTGGATGGCCTCTATTGCCCTAAGTTAGATCTTGAGAAAATAAAATTTACAGATGAACATCTTTAAAACTACTGCTTAGGTTGCTTGAATAATGGGAAAAAAGAAATGCTTGAAGTACAGATTTTTTTAATTTAGGAGTTCACAACTTGTTTTGAAAATGTGAACATTTCACTGATGAAACACAGTCATTTAAATCCATGTTTCTCAGAATATTTGTGTGCAAACTAGTGTTTGGACATTTCTGAGACTGGGTGTGAAGAACAAGAATATTTTATCTCTCGGTTGGAATTAAACATATGGAAAAGAACTGGGTTATATTTTTCCAGACTGCTGGTTTGATTTAATTTCATTTGATTTCATGCTCTGTGAGAACACTGTTCTGCAGGGAGAGCACAGCACCAATGTGAGGTTGGGAGGACTGTAAGTATATCTGGTTTGTGAAGATGTTTAGTTAGCAGCTATTCAGCTTAAAAGACAAGGACAAGAGGAGTAATAAATTAAATACTGGTGCTGCAGGCCCTAAGGAACAGGAGATAATGAGACAATAACAAATATAAAAATCCCTAGGGCACTGATTAATGGGCCCTTGAACAAACCACTGAAGCACAGCCTTGAAGAAGTTCAACCAGAGCTTTGTCACTCCTAAGAAAGAGAGAAACAAGACCATCATAGATCTCATGGGAAGCTACAAACTTCTAATGGGTATTTGAGAAGACTTGATAGGTTTTGTAAAGCTTATTAAAGTTTTTTGGGAGGCAACTGTGGTAATGAACAGAATTTATTAAGGCATGTTTAAGGAAAGGGGCCAAATGCAGGGAAAGGAATAGAGATGGATCAGAGAGGAATGAGTGGGGAAATGGAGAGGAGAAAAAAAAAAGGGTCGGTCCTGTGTGAAACAAATTGTTGGCCAGTACACTTCTCTGGCTAAGCCTTGGATTTGATTGCCTCAGTGTATCCCATATTACTATTAAACTCTATTCTTCTCAACCATTTCCCCATGTGGATGTGCCTGATCAACAGTGAGACATCAGAGTGTCTGCACCTGTACATGTACACCATGGCTTCAAGGGGCCTGTAGGTCTAGGAGCCAGGGACTGGATAGAACGGTCAGCTGCCAGAGAGGCCCATTTGCGTGCTTAGGTGACAACAGCACAGCTGGAATAGCTAGTGAGTTGGATAAGAGGACTGTGAGCTTGATAGTGGAGGGGCTGGGTCAGCTGCTGGCGGGACCAGAGATCTGGACCAGCTGCCAGAGAGCCTCACAAGCACGAATGCTAACAAGCTGTGAGCCTGATTAGCCAGCAAGTAAGAGCATGATTAGGCCACCAGAATTGTTCACGTTTGTGCAAGTGCATTTGGTGTAAACCTATGGGTGTGCTGGTGAAGGCACTGCTCTCTCCCTAGATCAGGCGTGTCAAACTCATGGCCCACGGGCTGAATCCGGCCCCCCACCTTGTTTTATCTGGCCTGGCACCTTGTTTCTACCCGGCAGCAGCACTGAGGTCCTTGTCCCTACACTCCTGCCAGCTCGCCAGTCACGTGTGCAGCGTGTGACATGCATTACATTGCAGGAGCAGGAGAATGGTGGGAGCCATGCGTTTGACACCTCTACCCTGGGTCTTTCTGTGAGGCCAGATGAGTGAGTGTGGATCTTCAGGCTACGTCCCTAGCAAGACTGCTGGCTGGACCTGGGAATGGGAACAACAGCACATGGAGCAACTGGAAAAAAACATGGAGTCCCATCAGCTAGCTTGCCTTAACAGACAGCTCCATGGTCTGATGGCTTTATGTCTGCTTTTTAGTCTGCAGGGTGTCTACACCATGTCTACGCTGTGCATAAACATAAGAGTTGGGCAGTGGCAACTGCAGTAGACAGTTGTTTGTATGAAGAATTCCGGATGTCAGTAATTTATAGCATTTCTTTTTAGTACATTCTCAGAGATAGTGATATGATTTTGTAAATATACATATGCCCCAGGATTTGAAAACTTTCTAGAGAATAAATGAAACTAATGTGCAAGTGCAGAAAAGAATTCGGAAATGCCTATTTGAAACATAGGTGTGTTTGTAGGAGCCCTATTCATATAACGAAGTAGCACATTGATTTAATATCTAATTTCAAGTCCACCTCATGGATCTCTGGGAATGACATAGCTTTTGCCATCAATATGATCAGACTGAAAAGTTGCTTTTCGATCTTCATTTTTAATCCTGAATGTACACTTTTGACACTTGATTTGTGGTAGCTGACACCACAAAGCTGATATACGGCTCAAGAGTTGAAAAGCACAGGGCCAGACAGAATGAGCTAGCTACAATCTCTCAAACATACAATAGTCTCTGACATCAAATATAAAAATCATCAGCATGTGTATAGTGTCATACAGAAAAAAAATACTAAAATTCAGTAGAAAATTACTTGAGTTCTGACTCAGATGAAGTCAGGCTCTTAGACTACCTGGTATGTATTTTTCATCTTTTTCCCAAGATGATGAACTCCTAAGAAGGGTAGTTTGGAGTTTGTGTAGAACCACAGTACTGGTGTCTGTGAGCACCAGGCATCTCCCAGAGTTTCATTCCCAGATGCTGCCTTCACTCTGGACATAAAGTGCATTGTGCAACTTAAATCTTCTTTTGGATCTGGCTGATGTTCCAGGCACTTTTTAAATTCCGAGTTTAATTTTGCTCTAAATATTTGAAGAGAAGCTAAGCAAATAGAGCAAGATTCAGATGACAATCTGGAGTTTATTTGTCTTTTTAAACCTGGAGATACTTATGCAAGATATAATGCCAAGTAATTTTTTTTTCTTTCAAGATTGTGTATAGACTGTTAATAATATAGTGCCTACAAGCTTATTATTTTATAACAATCAGGTCCTTCCCTTTTGCCTTCACTGACTCTGCCATCTGTCCTGTATAAGCACATGCTAAGAAACAGACTGTACTTCTGCTGCCTGGGATTAGGGCAATTTCGACAGACAGAGAATCCTCAAGCACTGCTGTGTCTGAGTATCCCATCAGAGGTATCAGTTAGCACTTGTGAATCTTCTTCCAGCTCAGCATTTCAGTGGCTTCCAGTTACTAATACTTCAGACTGTACTTGGACGGCAAATTTATCATTTTTTTATTCTTTGTTTCTGCAAGCTTTTAAGGCTTAATAAACAATGTATTTTTTAACTATCTAACCATAAGTTATTTAAACTCAATTATGTGTGCTTTTGGGTAACAAAAATCTTCAGTAAAGTAAGCTATGTAACCCTAAAGATAATACTTTTCTTCACAGCCCAGTTATAGCTTTGAGCAATGTTTCGAGGCCTACTAGCAATTGTAAATCAATACATGACAATTAAAGGTACATGTGGCTGCCAGTTCAAATTTGTTCTGTATTTATTTATTCAGCTTTGGCTGCTACCAGTTATTTCACCTTTTATCAACTACAAGCAGCATGAAACTAACGATGAAGAATGATACAAATGTAATGATCCTATTGATTGAACTGGAGATTCATTCCTTGGGAGAGATTTAATGCAGCTATTGAAACAGAAGCTACTTATGTAATGGACTTGTATGAGCTAAATAACAACTGAAACTCTCATAGAATGGATATGATGGTATTTGCCTCCTGAGAACATCTAGATAATGGTCAATTCTTGTCAGAAGTTGTAACAAGGCTATGTTTCAGGGAACAATAAGGTGCATCATAATGGCCTCCACAGCTCAGAAAAATTCAGAAATAAGAGTGAATGAAAACATAAGAGGTTTCACTTCAAAATACTGACAATAGTTTAAAGATATGGCTTTCTTCAGCCTTATGGAAGGTACAGTCCCTTCTTTTTTACCATTTACCAGTTGTGTGGCTAGTTTTCCTGTGGTTTGATTTCAGCCCTACCTGTTATCTTACACTGCAAGAGGACAGTGAATATACAGAGCTGTCGAGATCAACACTATTTCCACTTATAGGCAAGCAAACGAGAAATTGATACTGCCTGAAGTCATTATCTGCTGGTGCATCTACATTGGCTGTATAAATTGTTATTCCTAGTAAGTGACAAACTTAGCACTCATTTATCTACAGTAATGTGGTCATTTGAAGATTCTGCTTTGTTTCAAACAATTCTGTAGATAATTGCATAGTTACAGGAAGGTACCTTCTCTGTGATATTATTATGGTTAAGTTAAAATGTGTGATGGGAACACTGGCTCATACACTAAAAATGTCGTTCCACTTTTACTTTTAATATGTGTACAGGTGACTTTCCTTCGTCATCCAATGGTGAACATTAAATCACATTTTCCTGATGGAAAAAAGTCCAGTCTCTTAATTGCTTAAACTCTGAATGACTCGACCATCTTCAGTGCTACATTTTAAATATATATTTTTAATATAGATTGCAAGTCTTCCAAGATTAGTTCTAGTGCCTTAGCCTGACATCCAGCTCACAGCACTGAATTGCTTAGGGTTTCACCCTTCATCTGCCTTTGTAGTAGGACAACAGCTCTGACACCACTGTCTCCCACCATCTCATACAATTGCCTTAGTTCTTTAATATTCACCCTCTTTTTTTTCCCACTGGATTCGTTCATCTGTTCAAATGAGAGAAATGCATTGTACTTGCAGTCTTTCCGAAGTTAGAAAGGAAGATGGGAAAAGATTTAGAGATAGTAACCAAGGTCAACCACAGCTCCAGGATGGCTGGACAGGGCTATGGGAATATATATGGGCCAACACCAGGCTGACACACCAGCCAGCAGGTTGGGGCTGTCCCCACAGCCTGTCTGGAAGAGTTCTCCTCATGGTCACCAGCAGCACTGTCTGTAAGATGGCCCTGAGCCACGGCAGCCAAACTCTAATGGTGGGGGAATATGCTCAGAGCCCTGCCACCTTGTTTTTAGACGGAAAGAATTGACAAACTCAATGTGGAGGAAGAGATTATTTTGAGGGCTTAAGTTTGGTTTTGCTTAGAGAAATAATGGGTCTGAAAAGTGATAAAACAGAAACAAAGAGTATCTTGCTGGTATTTAAACCACTTTCATTTTGATTCCCATCATTGATGAAATAAATTCTCTTTCTACAAAGTGCACTTGTCATGCAGTTTGCTCTGCACTGTAGGTAAGTGTCTTCAAAGTTATCACTCATGAATAGGAAGTGCACAGTGCAGAACCAGGTGCTTATTCAGCGATTACACCCCCAATACGCAGTGCCTCTGTTTCACAAAGTGCTATAGTGAATATCAGGTTTTGTAATCTCACCACTTCTGCTCTTTCCTTTATATAGTAGCTTTGCCTAAAATTAATATGCCTGAGTATATTGAAATGGACAATATTTTTAAGGATCTTTCTTAATTCCTGCACAAGTGCCCTTGGAGCAAGTAGCTCTTTCCTCTTACTTTCTGCCTATTCATTAATTAAAATTTTCTGTTATTTTTGATATGCAATTTGAAAATAAAAAGGTCAATTTAACACAGAGCAATTTCATCACATATTAAATTAGTTTATTGATTAGGACTATGAAGGGTATAACTAACCAGTCATGCAGAGAATATATGGACTATCTCTGCATGCTTAGGGATAATATTTTAGCTTTGGATAGGTATGGCTAGCAGTCAGCTTTCATTATTGAAGTACATACTGTTCCAGAATATGCAAAATCTTAGATGGACTGTTGGATGTAATGCTTGCACCCTAGGCATGCCTAAGACTCGGATGAGACTAAGACCCACTTTATCAGGGTTCAACAATTCTGGCAAGTGGAATCAGGGGGCTCTGCAGTGCTCTGCCCAGTATGCTTGGTTCCAGCAGATGCAGTGGCTGGGTACGAAACCAGCTCTGGTCTGCTTTGCAGCTGAACTTATATATTCTTCTAGGGTCTCCTCCCAAGAAGGCCCAGCATGTCTGTAAGTGGTCCTCTGTTTGTTACCTAGCTGAATTCATATTGTGCTATGCCTGGTCTAGTAAATTCTTCCGGAATTCATCAAGATCATCAGTAAGATAGATTTGCTCGTATCTTTGGACTAGTTGATTCCGCTATACTGCTAAGAAATGAGGGTATTCTGTATTCCTGGTCAGGGAGCACCCTCTCCTCCCCAGTCTTACACTGTCTGTCTCAGAGTTCCCTGTAGCCTAACTGTATGATTCTGACTCATACTAACCCACATATTATTCAGTGCTTTTACTTTACCTAAGTGCAATAAAGGAGCCACAACAGAGATACATCAGCAGTCAACATTCAGTCTTTCAGTAGAAAGTCTCATCCCTGCGAATTTTTTTGCCTCCTCATTCTGGTTTCTTGCTGGATTACTGTGATTTCTTATTCTGTATTTGTTTCCAATTTTGCAGCCCTATAAAGTTACTTAATCAATATCAATTTATGTTCAGACTGAAAGTATAAAAGCATCAGGCATGCTGGTTTCCTTTTTCCTATGGCCACGCACCATGAACGCAGAAAACACACAAATCATAGTCTGATATTGAAGCCCTTGCTCAGCAATTCTGTAACAATTCACTGTATCAGATATAACAAAACTAGGCCCGAGCATAAGTGCATGGGATTATGGAAATGCAGTTTGCAATTTGGAACAAAGGACTTATTCTAATGGAAAGTAAAATAGGGATAAAATGCGACATACATCAATTTGCATTACTTATAAACCATCTCATTCAGAACCCAGGGAAGATCATGTACATACATTTTTTTGGGCTCTGTGTGAGTGAGGATACAGTGAATAAAGCAAAGAGGATGAACCTTGATGAAGAGTTTTAGGATCTATACTAATAAAATAGTAAGTTGTGTTGTTCCTAATGAATTGGTGTTGCTAGTCAAATGTATTAAACAGAAGATGTTGGTAGCCAGCAGCAGAACTGTATAAAGGCAATTTCATACTGTATTGCAAAGTGTGTAAAATAGATAAAAGACAAAATACTGGGTTTTTTCTGTTTGGTTTCTCTTAGTAATAGGTATATTGCAGTTACTTATGGTAAGTATATGTCCAAAGCTTTTGCTAAAAATAAAGATTCGAAGTGTAATTCTTCATAAAATGTCCTATATGTGCAGCAAATTGTATCTCAAGTGTTTAAGTTCTATTTCTGTCTAATATTAATTATAATTTCCCAGGGCATCCAGTTGCTTGGTTTCACCACTATTAGATTCTACTAATGATCTCCCAAAGTAATGCTTGGCACCGAATATTCATTTATGCTATGATTATGCTATTAGCTGGCAAGTCAGCCTTCTACTGAAGAAAATAGTTTAGCAGATGAGAGACATAGAACAGAGAGATTAAACGAGTTCCATAAGGCAATTGCCACCAGAGATCTTTTTAATTTTGTTTGATAGGGGATGAGACAAGAAGGTATCACACTGCCAAGCATAATTATGTCAATCAGTAAAGGTGTTGGTAAAATATGGTTCAAGATTGCTAATATTATGTTAGCAAATAATGAGACACTGCTCACATGAAAGAGCCCTTGCCAAAAAAATGACGTTTTAAAATATGTTTGAATTGCTAAAGGGACATTACAAGAAAGTGTTATATTGAAAGCACATGAACAGTGGTTGTACATGTGTGAACTTGCTAATAAACACATGTACCCTTTTTATGCTCAGTAAATAGAAAATATGCAATTTCAGGTCAGGTTTTATCCCATTTCTGTGGATTTTGTTTGGTCTTTTATTTAGATGAAGCTATATCTCAAACTAAAGGCTATGAAATTTTGTACTGATGTACTCCTAAAGGTTTCTTACTAGAATAAATCACTCTGATATTGCAAAAGGCCTCTTAGATCACTCTAACCCATCTGTACCTGAGGGCATAAAACCAGAACAGCTTGAAGCAGGATAAACTCGTCCTCTGAAATTCCAGAGCTTTCATGCAATGGAATGGATGCTTTATGCATTTCCTAAGTTTTTCGAAGTTGCACTGAAGGAATTCCTGACCCCATGCAAACCAATAGCCAATCTCTAATAGACTACAGAGGAACTAGAGTGATACCAATTTTTGGTGACTTTTTTTTCAGTAATTTCAAATTTTCTCTTTTTTCTCTTGCTAACATTGTCCCTCCCCACACCTTTTTTTCCCCCAAACCTACTTCTTCCCGTAAAGAGTTTCATAATTAGTGATACCAATATTATTATTGCTATTTTTATTACTTATCATATTCACAGTATTTTATGAACATCCTTTAAATGTATTGCCATCACAGGGGAAAAACACCTGTTCCAATAGACATGTTAGATATGTATGTGATATATCAGAACTTGAAACATTTCGTCTGAGAACACACCATGTAAATATTATTTTCTATACTTCTGGTAATGCATTACCATATAATGTACAACTTCATGCTTCTTTAGGGGGATGTTGGACCCCGCTGGCTGGGTTTCAAGACACAGCATGTTTAAGAGTCAGTAATGATATTGAAGATCGGCCAGGCAGCTGAGCCTTCAAAATAAAAAAATTATTTCCCTAAATTCAATCAAAAGAGAAGCTAAAACAAACAGTTCAGTTCTTCAAATGGTGGTTTGTGTAACATATCTACCTCAACAGAGGTAATCACATTTTCTGATACAATCAGCAAAATGCTGTGAAAAAGTAGAAAGTTTGGAGGAATAAAAACACAAGCTTCCACTCAAAAAGGAGTCATAAATTATCATGTGATGAAGATATGAGATTTATTTTTGCATATAGGAAAGATGCACATGCATGAACTGATCTTCTTTCATTGCAACATGACTCATCCCTGCACAGTTCAACTGAGTTCATCTCTTTGAGTTTTCATGTTTTATTCTTGATGTCACAAATTCCTGGGGTTTTCACTCATCCTATTCTGAAAATATAAGCATAAAATGTAACATTTCTACTCTATCTGAGAAATAAAGAAAATTTGAAGGTCAAAATCATAGACACAATGAGTCGATAATTAAAATTGGTAATGTGCCACCAACTAAAAACATTTAACACATTAACACATTAACAAGAAAAGGTAAAGAAAAGAGCAATGAGAGTGTTGAAAGATATATGAGAAGCAGCTAAGCAAGGCAGAACTCCCTAGCCTCAGAAAGGGAAGGCAAATGGCTAACAAAGGTATATAAATGTTGAGTAACATGGTAATGATAAATAGGGAAGTAATGATTATTCAATATAACTAAGAAATGAAATCATCAAGTATCAAGCTCGAAAGAAACAGAAAGACATGTTCTGTCACAAATAAGCAATCACTCTGAGAAAATTATTATTGTAGATTTTTAAGAATGCCAAAATTTTACACAGGTACAGAAACAATTCAAAACATTCAGAGAAGAATAATCCATCAAGAGTTATCTACATGGAGTAAATTTACATCGGGATTTCAGAAGGACAAGTTTGCCCACATTTAAGCTCTTCTGACTTTGTGCCCTTAGGTACAGATGCATTGCAATAGTCTAAAGTACTGTTTACAACCTCAGAGTGATTTATTCTAGTAAGAAACCTTTATAGAAGTACATCAGTACCAAATTTCACAGCCAGTAGTCTGATTTACAAGCTATTTACAAATCCACTCTTTCTGGTTGAAGAAGTCCTTTCCAACAGGACTCTGGAAAATGGGCGGATGTGTTGGTGAATCACCACCGTATATTTAACCTTTTCAACCCTCTTCAGCCACTATCAAGGACACGTTATAGTCTAAATGGACCTTTACTTCATGAAGTTTTTGCTTTTGTTTTTGTTTATTTTAATACGTGAATGACTATATCAGACGCAGCTTAAATACAAGTGAAACAAGAAGTCACTAACAAACTCAGAGCTAAAATTTTAAGAAAAGAAATTTTTTATGCTCTACTGGGTAGTCTTAAAAAAGCTGAGTGTATCTCTGTAGTAGGAGATGAGAACATGACAAGTAATACAACAAACTTTTAATGTAAATGTGTATGACTGGTAAGAAATGTACCAATGAAAAAAATATAACCTTCCACCTTTTTGAGAGCTGTGTAAGAAGTGAAGAGGTTATTTTTTAAAATCATTTTTTCATGGTTTGGATATATTGTTGTAATTTGTGTAAAAAATGTCCTTACAAAGAGGGAAAATATGAAAAATAAAATCTGGCAGTAATGCTGTTTCTTTATCACTAACAAGGCACAACTACCTCTGGTTTGCCCATAGGTTTTAATAGGTGTGATCTAGTTCACTTTCTGTAAGCTATAAAAGCAGAGCAGTTGTAGTAGAATATGCTGTAGTCTCCTGAGGATCATTTACATTGACTTTTATTGGTCTGTGTACATACAGATGTGGTGACAAAATGGCCCTTTTGTTCCTGTGGCTTGCACAGAGCAATGCAATCTGTTCATTGCTATAATGGACATTAATCATTATTCATACATATGTGTAGAGATTTCATTTATTGGTCAACCTGACTTTGATAAGAGGCATCATTATTACAGTCTTCATGAGTAAATGAAATGGTAAATGCTTTTGTCACATATCTTGGAAAGGAAAGCAACAGTGTGGCAGGATGAAGGATGGAAACTTGGGTCGAGCAATTACTTTTTTTAAATGTAGCCTAATAATCATGCAATTATTTATAATTTTATACTTTTTTCTTCTTTATAGAAATAAGAATTAACATAATCTGGTTTTAAATGTAAAGATGCCCTTCATATTTTATCCACAGAGCAATGACAATGCACTAGCAGGCTGCTGACACACAGCCAGATACAGACTAGTCAGTGCTTCTCCATTAAGAATTGGATGTCACACACAAATAAGTGAATGAGTAGTTTAATTTTTATTTTCCTTCCACTTATGACAATTCTGCTAAGGCTGTCAGCTTGTATTCTGACATTGCAATTGGTTACGCATGTACTGATCTGCATGAATATGAGATGTTCGTGTGGATACAAGGCCAAAACCAGAAAGTCTTTGAGTCAGTGAGGCTGCTTATGCGCATAAAACTGTGCAGACATCTGCAAGATCAAGGCTCAGGGGAGCAATTACTACAGATGGTTTTGTGCAGTACAGATCTGTCTGTTAGGATCTGGCCTGGGACCAACAACTCATTTTACATTGGTCAGTAAGTAACGTTTCATATTAAATGTAGTTTACCTCTTGGTCTGAACTGAACTGGAAATGATGAAATGGGAAATGACCTCTTAATAGGCTCATTTATCATTCAAAAAATTTCATATGTTAATATTTATATTTTTTATACAGTTCTTAGAAATTCAGTTGAAAGTCATGTTATATCTACTATTCCTTTATTATACATTACCATGAAACATAAAGGTAATTGAACTAAATGAATATTTGAATATTTTCATGGTCTAATTCACTGAGGTTCTCCTCTGGCCTAAGTTAGCGTTTTTTTTAATGCCATAGATTCCTCACTCTTCTGAAAGACATTTTCAGGTTCTCTTATGTTAGACCAACCTTTCTCACAGGTGAAGTATAACTAATGTGAGAACTGAAAGGCCATTTTTTGCATGTGTGTGGCCTTTCCTTCCTGAAGGCCCAAAGAGTGACTTTTAGCTTTCAGTTTATTCCTTTGAGAACATATAATATTTTTAAAGTATAATTTAGCTAAATTAGCAAATCTTGTTTCCCTAGAACCTCCTGACTGAATAAGCAGAGAACCTAATTAGATGTTAACCCCCTGGGGTACATGAACACCTGCAGAGGAGGGCTGAGATCACAGGTGTAAGCCTGTGGGTGATTTATGTCTCACCTCCCACCCCTTCTCTTACCAGGCTGGTTATTTTACCTTTAAATGCTGATGGATTGCTGGCTACTGAGCTGTGATGGATTCTGTGTGGCAGGGTGGGTGACAGTGAAGCAGATGTGTGAGGACAAAGACTGGTTTGTTGGTGCTTGAGTAGTTCTGTCTGTAGGGATGCTTTCTTCTGATGGCAACAACTCAGGCATCCAGTAATGTGGCTGGTTTGCATTTACATTAGACTTATACAACATGTTTCAGGGACAAAGTTTTTATAGTCATTGTAGTTATTATAGTCAAACCCCCAGCATTTCTTTAAGATAAGTGTGGTTATAGCACAACCATCTTAACTCTCTAGGAGTGCTTTCCCAGTATTCTGCATTTATCCACTAACCTTTTTTCTCTTGGTTCAGGGGAAAGAGTATAAGAGGGTATAAATGAGAAGAAACCTTTGGTAGAAGGAAGGAAAGCAGGGAATAAATAAAACAAAAAATATCTTTAGAATTCTTTGTTACTCAAAAAACCTCCCTATAATAAGATATTTTTTACAAGATCATTAAGCACCCTCTGTAACTGAATAAATAAAATACTTTTAATATTGCTATTTTGGCTTAAAACTAAAATGCAAAATTCCTCTAATCCTTCCTAAAGCAAAGGAGCCCAAGGGCAAACCAGTAATTAACATGTGAAAAAGGTTGCTAAGGAGAAAAAAAAAAAGACTTGATTTATTTGCATGCTAAGGCAAAACAGAAATGAATACTTTTCTGGAATAATTAAGATGATTTAACATTTACAGCTTTGTTCACTATTTGAAGTTATTCTGCTAAAGCTTTTTAAAACCATTTGTGCTCTCAGCAAGGTGACACCACATGGATTGCTTTTAGCATTCCTTCTTTAGTTTTCTTTATAGTTTCTTTACAGTTATTTTACTTTTGCTTTGTAATTAATCATAGGAAAGATGTGATAGTACTTCCCTGTAAATATAAACTACCCAGAGAACAATTTGCAAATATCAGTGATACTTTCTGGGCATATGATATTACTAACAAAATACACACATAGGCAGTATCACAGGAACTTTCTGGGGATTTTTTGTATAATTGAAAAAAATCCTGAACTTCTAATCGTGCCATCAGAAAAAATTAATTAAAGTAAATAGTTTTATAGGAATAAAGAAAATACAGTGAAAGTTACATGGAGGCAAGGGAAAGCTCAACAAAAGTAATGGAATCTTCTGATACTCAGAAGCTTTATGTGAAAAGTCCTTATTATATCATGACAGACAAAATGGAAGTACAGAAAATGCCAAGGTGTCTTGTAATTAAGAAATTTTTTTCAGGAAAAAGCATAAAACACCAAAAAGATTTCTTTTTAGTTTCTTCAGCCTTGGATGTCTCTTTAAAAGACTTCTAACAGACTGGCTGTAAAAGTAACCAAGGCATCGTTAAATTCAAGTGCACTTTCTTTCCGAATTTCTCGCCTAGTCTGTAACATAATGATGCTTTTTTGTTTATGCTGAACTGAAATTAGTTTTTTGATTACATATGATGTTTATGAGCAAACAGGTTTTGAACAGAATGAAAATCATATTAAAAAGAGGAAGCAGGAACTGAAGCAAGACTGTAAAGCATGGGTGATGGGAACCTTTCCAGAGATGTACATGATGCCCGGATTGGGCAAAAGACTGATCAAACCTCATGTTAACAGATGCTTCTATGATATAAGACTTTTTTCCACCTTATTTTCACCTATACAAGATAAAACAATCTTAAAGACCTTTAAGAACTCGAAAATGGTCTCAACGAAGGATATTGGTGTCAAAACAAACAGAAGAGAACAGTTTGCATGCAACTCAAACTGAAGAGAGGTTTTCAGTCATGATCTTTTCACTTTTTTTAGCACACCTGAGAAACCAGCTGACTTTTCGTTTAAATCTGAAAGGAGCATGAATTTTCTGGGGAATGCCTCATGCAATGTTCCACTAATCTGTTTTTTTTTAGTACATTAATTTTTTTTTTGTAGTACACATGCATCAATGAAGGAGTAGAGTTTTGAAGTATTTCTGTGAATGTTTTTTAGAGATGAAGTCTTCCATTTCTTATATTCAAAGTATCATGAACTGAAGTCTCCAACAAGGATTTCCTTCCCTGTTGTTCATTGCCACTGTAAGAAACTGTAACATACTTTACAGCTTTGACTATCTAGTTGCTTTATCAGTTAAACCAGGATCTTCAGGAATTACAACTTCTCTTTGAGTCATTAATTTTGGTGTAGCAGAATTCCTACGTGGTATTCGGATCAGCAGAAGACATTGGCTGTTTATTCCAAATAATTGTCTATAGTGTACCGATGCTCAGAATTTTATGTTCATATTCACCCAGGCAAGCACAGGATGGGAAAAAGTTTTGCAAATAATTATGTTTGTCTATACAAGTAAGTCCACATGGCCAGAAATGAAATGAGAAATTTCTCTCATTTATTAGACAGGAAAAGAAATGATTTGTTATATTCTTTATTTTGAGAGTTCTTAAAACACACCTGAAGATAATCTCCATTATTACTCTTTATGTTCTCTAATCTTGTAGAAAAATAATCTAATAAAAATGGTTCTTGTGCTCTTGAGAGTCTTTTTGTACTTGAAGCATGGGTATGAGTAGAATTAATGCACCATAATAAACCACAAATAGTGTTGAGACAAACATTTATTGGCAGAATCTAGAAAGTAATATAAACTAGTTGAGGTGGATTAATGTTCTAGGACATATTCTAGGATACTGTATCTGTGTCAGATTATGTACAAGGATGATGTGACTGTAATGACAAGTGAAAAATACATCTTCAGTCTTCAGTGTGTGAAGTGACAGAATAATGAAATTTAAATACAAATAATGGCTACATTTATCTTCATTTAGAGGCTGGTCACCCTAAATCAGGCACATATATGAGAGAAAATAATAAGAGAACTGACACTTCTTTTGTAAACTGGTTGTTCCATAAACTGTGGAAAGCTGGTGGATTGTTTTCTGTCTGATGTAGTACATATTTAAATGCTGTTTATATATTTGGCTAGAACAGGAGCTAAACATTTCTACTAAACATAAAGCCGAGTAGATAGTACATATTGTTTAATATAATTTTTTTACAAATAGCTTTATGTCAAGTCTAATAGAAGCTATGTAAACATTAATCAAATTTACAGTATTAGGGAAGAATGGAGAAGAAATTATTAGCATGGGAACATTTGTAATTAAAGAAAACCAAAATAATTCCAAAATGAAATATTATTTCCATTCTTTAAAATTTTAAACCTACAAGATATGATATAAACATCATATATAATATCACAAAATATTATATAAACATCTACACATCATATAACATTAATATAAACTTTGGACTGGCATCATTAGCACAACAGGGAGTTCAGCTCTTTTCAGGACTTATCCCTTTGATGCGTGTTTTGGACCTTATAATATCTGGCCTAAGCATCAACAGTAGTAACATATTGTTCAGAAATATGGCTCATGTGGGCTGCTTTGCAATGTTCCCACTATCAAAGTCAAACGCTTACAAAGACAGCTTGGTAGGGCAAAACCTCAGGGCTAAGCTCTGAAAAGTGTAAACATTTCTGTGTTTAATATCTGAGCTAAGAATCTGGGTGGGAATATGACAGTTCTTAATAGTTGTTTATGGATGCTTTCATAATTGCAGTCCTGCTGCTTAAATTAGCTACAAGAAATTCAGTTAAAAAGGTAAATTGGACAAGTGGGTTATACACAGCCACTTTTTTGATTTTTCTTTTTCTCATTCTTTCATAAATAAATGAAGGCAATGTCAAGCTGTTTGCACTCAGATCTTTAAGATCATTTACAACATGAAGGATTGCATTTCAAATAGGGTTGGGGGTATTTTTGCCCTGTATTTTGAGGCCAGTATTAACATTTCATGGTTCCTTTAATAATGAAAGGAACAACAGGGAAAAGTAGTATCTATCTAATGAAAAAGAATATCTAGTGATTGCTATGAATAAACCAACAGATCTTCTAAAGTGTATAATGGCAAACTGTAGAGTTAAATGAAAGCAAGTGATGCTCATTAGAGCCTGCTATGACACATAGTTAGATTCATTACTGCACAAAAGAAGGTTTTAATCACAGAAGATAAGCGTACAGTTTCATCTGCAATGGGCTATGTTTCAACAAAAGGAAATGAGAATAATTATGAGAGAAAATGGTACTGCAAAAGTGCCGTGTCGGAAACTAACTCCTATTACGGATTGCTTATCCTTTAAAAAAAATCTCTTCGGGTTCCTTATGTTATAAATCCAAAATGAAACAATCAAAGTCTCTGAATTTGCCTTCTGATCCCTAACAAGCTTTCTGCTTCAGGATTACCTTTCTCAAGTCTGTAAACCAGCTCTCCACCAAGGACTGTTCCCACTGCTCTGCTTGACAGTGGGACAGCCTACAGCAGGACTGGGTGATGATATCCTGTTTTAAAAGACGCTGCCAAATTTCATTGTGGATTTTTTTTTAATATTTCTTTTACCTAAATTACTGCTAACAAATACGTTATTAATACAAAAGAGTATTAACGCGCCAATTTCTTGGCATTATTTATGCTACTCCTTTCCTTTTTCACTGGGCTGGGACAAATACAATGGCCTAGATGATTTCATTGCATTTTTAAGCTGCTAACGTAATGCCATGGAATTTAATAATATAGCTACAATCTCAGCTTCTTACAGCAGGAAGGGAGTTCCTGGGAACTCCTTTCAAAGGGACTTCCTACATTTGCACCCACAGTGGGGAGTGGGCTGGGGCACGCGAGCAGCCTTTCCTTGAGGAGGGAGAGGAAGCCAAGAGGCATTCAGTGGCCTCAGGACTTCTCCTAACCGCAGCTGGAAGGAGGTAGGAAGCCAAGAGCAGAGGAGTTGGGCACAAGGGATTCTCTTGTGGCTTTTGGTGCACCCCTAATGGAGAAATGGTAAGGGTAGAGGAGCAAAAGCAGCTGAGAACTGCCAGAGTTCCCTTCCTCAATGCTGTGGCTGTGGTATCCCTCAGCTTCTCCACAAGGGAATCCCTTACCCCAGCGAACATCAATTTCAGACCTTCTTCCTCATTGGGCTGCCATAAGGCCACTAGAAACCAACAGCAGTCGCTAGCCAGAGAAACATGAATTTATTCTCAAAAATGTGTGTAAGTTAGTAAAAATAATCTGACATCAGTGATAAATACATTAACAACAAAATTATACTTTTGTGGGGAACTTTGCCCTGCTTCGTTTATGAGGATTTTCTGGCCAATCTATGATAATTTCTTTGCTTTGTCCATGGTTATACACAAGAGGACACTGAAATTATCATCCGTATTTCTAGATTTAAGTGAAACTAACGGTATACGTTGCAAATGAGCTGCTGCAAATACTGCAGATGGTCTTGTAGAGTTATATTACTCCTATATGTTTGCAGGGCAGTTGCTCTGTTCTGAGTTTTGTCAAGTGGGAGGAGTCTGCTGTTTGGTTCTAGCTGCCACAGTAAGAACCTGTTTTTCAAGACAGTGTTTTGGAAAGAGTAATTATGTGGGAATAGTCATTTTGGTGTATTACTTCATCATAATTAGTGGTAACAGAATTAATGAGTATAGTGAGACTGAGTTACAGAGTCCAGTGTGCAGCAAATTGTAGGTCTTTCCACTAGAAAATTTAAAATTTTTCTTAGATATTATAAATCTACCCCATTGCCAATGCTACAACAGAGTTTCTATCACAATAAAAATTTGAATGCTTTCAGTCATTGGTGTATCTTTTCACAATTCCCTGTGGTCAGTCATATCAGTTTTGAAATTGTTAGGCTATTTCTGGGACGTAAGATTTGAAAAGAGGCAAATTATGAGCTCATACTCACAGACATTGTGTTTTATGCTAGCCTGTAGAAAAACAAAGGTCGCCAACTGCCCTAAAACAAAGATAGAATGTTAATTATTGCTCTTAGCAAATTAACTAATTCAAGTGATACGTATTATCTGACTAATGTCAGCTTAACTGCTGACACCATAAATCAAACCTATGAGTGAGCTGCATAACCTTGCTAACTAAGCGAGACCTTCATGGAGCTTAATGAGGAATTCTCCAGCTTGTAGATTGTTAAGAATAAAGCAATTTGAGATTTTCTGCCTCTCCAGACACCTCTCGAACAAGAGAAAACCTGTGTTACAAAAGCTGGAGATTAGAAATTTTCTGTGCTGCAAGCTTCTTTGCTCAATGAACTGTTTGCATGTTTCTGGAAAACATTCCTTTTCTAATCAAACTACTGCTCCTTTGGGAGCAGGTCCATGTCTCTGTGCCCGTATGTCTTTATTCTAGAGTCACAATTGGCACAAAGGAGCTACAGTGTCAGACTAGATCTGCCGGAATTCCAACAGCCACATAAGAGAAGAAATAGAAAATAATGCTTTATTACCTCAAGGCAGCACGCTGATACTTTGACACATGCTTGAAAAGACAAAAATATTTTAAAAGAAGTGTTAGTGCAATCCAAATATGAATATATGGTAAGCAATGCTGTACTTCCCGATGGCAGAGAGAAAGTGTACTGCACAAGGCTAAAATGGGTCAATTAGAAAGTACAATGTTATTGTCATAAAGAGGCTTATGAAAGGGAAGTGGTCACAAGGTTATATGGCTGTGGAATGACCACAGTTCAGAGGGCAATAGGATTGGATTTATTCTTTCCAACCTTCAGCTCACTGTTCACTGAGCTCATTTAAATCTTTCTGAGGCAGAGGATTTTGGGAAAAAACCTGTATTATATCAGATGCCCACTAGGCTAAGGGTTAGCCAAGAGGTACATGGGAGTTTTGTTTGGTGTTTTCCTTGCATTTTTTTCATGACTCCCTTTAGTTTCTGCAAAGAGTTGCATGGGCCAGCTTGCAAAGGCCTAACTTAAAGATCTCTACCTTGGGCTGTACAGCCTAGCCAGTGCCCTGGGCTTGTGGCCTAAATCTGCCACGTGTTTAACCCCACACATCATGCCCGGGTTTTGTAACACTATGGGAACTGTGGGCCTGAGGAGAACAAATTAGCTGGGGCAATGAACTGTTGTTGTTACTTAGCCCTAGAAAGAAAATAAAAGAAGTGGATGAGCTTTGCAGATTAACTACAAAAAGGCAACAGCAGCTCCACAGCTGTGTGTGAGCAGCTTGCCCTTTACAGGAGCACAGGATCTTAAAGGTACTAGTTTTATTTTTAAGTAGCAGCTGGTCCAGAAAAAAACACATCCCTCATGAGTTTGCCTGGTATATGGTGTGATAGTCACAAATACTTTCTTACTTCTTGTATGAGACAAGGAAACATATAATGGAAAACAGAAATGGCTTTCTTTCTCTTTTTCTTTTTTCTTTTGTCAGCCTTCACTTCCTCCAGGTGTCACCCCCAAAACATGTCCTAATGTGAACTTATGCTGTATCTCAAGTGCTGAAATGCCTACAAAATGATGTAACTTGTCACCTGCTGTGGCTAATGGCAGATGGTGCTGAGAGAAAAGGATGCACCTACCTCACTGTCTGATGCTTGCTGAAGCGGTGGGAGGAACTCCCTATGGCAATTTCTTTACAACCTGCAGCATAAGATTTGATTATCACATCTCTTAAGAGATACAAATGTTACAACCATAAAATTATCCAGCTTAATATGAATATGGAGATAATTTAAGGTGACACTGTTGCAGAGTAGGTAATACGAATTAATATATAATTTAATATAGGTAAGTGCAAGAATGAGCTGTTGATTTAATGAGACACCATTACTTCTTGTCACTGGAGACTCAAAAATATTGAAGTTTATTTCTATGTGACTCAACTGTTCTTTGTTCCTTGCCTGCAGAGTAAACAGCATTCTAACCAATGATCCTGACTCATTTGAGGATAAACAAGTGCTACCTTCCTGTCTCGTCATGTATGGTGTGTAATGACCAACTTCCAATTAAATTCCTTTAAAAGCCAAAGTTAAAGCCCAGCTTTCAGTTTACAAAGATCACTCAAGAAAACTAAAAGCAGTCTTGGACAGACAATGTGCAACCGAGTCATCGTTTAGTGTATTTCAAAAAGAAAAACAAGAGCTAAAAACAGTTCTGGACAAAAATAAATGATGCATCTTTTAAAGATCTTAAAGGCATGTGGTAACTAGGAGGAAGCTTTCTGTCTTGAGCATTTAAAAACAGGCTGTTAGGCATAAATCAAAGGGATTTCTAGTATTTTATGAAACAGTACACAGACTGACCCCAGATCCGAGTGCTGCGAATGATTATAAACATACTTTATACATTTGAATACCGTCATTGTAGTCAATCACCCTTGGAAAACCAACACATTTGTAAGCATAACTGTTATTAGGATTTGACCTATTTTTGTCTTTACCCACAGTCTTAAGTGTTGAAACTCATTATATTCATCAGTAACCTATCTTTCAGAATATTGGCAAAAAGTTCAGTGGTCTGGAGTGATTTAGAGATGCAGTTAGACACAATAGCCCACAGATGGAGATGGTATTTTCTTTCAATATTATTTGGTCATTATGCATAGCTGTATAGATGGAGAGTTAAATAAGGAGAGAATCTTTATAGTTACCAGTAGATGAGTTTCTTTGAAGAAATGCAAAGTAAAATCTATTGTAATGTGTTTCCTTGGGAGCTTTATTAAAATCACTAATGCATTCTGAAAAGATGGATTGAAAAATTAAGTAGATTGTGCAGATAGTATTTTCAGCTTTGGACACAGGAAATGACATTTAATTTTAATATTCAGAAGTAGCAATTTAAATATTAGGCAGTTTCATTTTTCATTCATCATAGACATTTAAAATCTTAAGATGAAAACCTTTAACTTTGAAAGAATAAATGACAGGTGTGTCAGTTATTTGTGGGTTAATATTTGTATATTTATTTTTTACCAGCCCTGCTGAGTTTATCCTTTTTTTATTGCACTTTATATCCTTCATGCCTTGTAGCTCTGCCTCATAAAGTCCTCTGTCATCTCTTTCCCAGATAAATATTACCTTGTGGACCATTACACACTTTTATGATTTTTCTGCATGAAACAGTGATTTTTGATGTATTTCTGCTTTCATTTCATGCTATCTAAGCTTCTATAATTCAATTACATCCTTTAATCATAGTGTTACCATGAGAGGATGAGTTTCCTCTGGTTTACTTAAATTATATTTTAATTTTGCTGTTCTATTACTCTCAGAGGTCTAAAAGTCCACAGCTGATACTAGAAGGAAAGGTAGCCTAGCACAGGCAATGTTTTACAGGAATCAAAAGGAAAAAAATACAGATTTTTTTTCTGGTTTACCGATACTGTTTCAAGAGAACCTGCATTAACCACTGTGAGGAACCCAGTGGATGTCTACGATGTTTTTAACACAAATCTAACTTGGAAAAGAGGAACCTGGGAGTAGAGGGACCAACAAGGGCATGGTCATAAATTATTTGAATGCTGCCTAACAGCAGAGTTAGGATTCAAAGAATCATAGAATCAGACTCATAGAATCATAGAATGGTTTGGGTTGGAAGGGACATTAAAGATTATCTAGTCCCAATCCCTTGCCACGGGTAGAGACACCTTCCACTAGATCAGGTTGCTCAAAGCCTCATCCAACCTGGCCTTGAACACCTCTAGGGACAGGGCATCCATGGCTTCTCTGGGCAACCTGTGCCAGTGTCTCACCACCCTCACAGTAAAAAAAAAATTTTCTTATAGCTAATCTAAATCTACCCCCTTTCAGCCTAAAACCATTACCCCTTACCCTATCGCTACACTCAGTGACAGTGCCACACAGCTTGGTGTCATCAGCAAACCTGCTGAGGGTGCCCTCAATCCCACTGTCCATGTCTGTGACAAAGGTGTTAAACAACTCTGATCCCAATACTGATCCTTGAGGAATGACACTCATCACCACTCTCTACTTGGACATTGAGCCATTGACCACAACTCTTCGAGTGCAACCCGCCAGCCAATTCTTTATCCACTGAGTGGTCGATCCATCAAATCAATGTCTCTCCAAGTTAGAGACAAGAATGTTGTGTGGGACAATGTCAAATGCTTAGCAGAAATCCAGGTAGATGATGTCGATTACTCTTCCCCTATCCACCAGCGCTGCAGTTCTGTTGTAGAAAGTCTTATGGACATCTAGAGGAAAAGATTGCAAACTTCAGGGACACTCATCTGGACTCTCAAGCTTGGTGGATTATCTTATTTTCATACTTGTTTGTTTGATCATTGAAATGTTATATCAAAAAACTCTTATTTTTTTCTTGTAAATAATTGTGCTCCCAAAGTTTTACACCAGCAACAGTTTTCTACATGCTGTTTTCCAAGTAAATCATGATCTTAGGTAACTGTAAAATGGTTGAGCTGAATAGCAGCTGGAGGGAAAGTTTAGAAAGCCAGATGAAAATTTGTAGTGCACCAGCATACTGTCCATTATGTGCTGACCATTTTGCTCGCAGGGCTTAAAAGCACACTGTTAAAATTCTTTGCAAAAATTAAGTGACCAAGCTTGACAGTGAAAACAGATGATGAACTGCTGCAGCTGGTTGCTAAGCCACGAAAATGTTGTTGCTAACAGGTGTACATAAGTGGAGTGCGTAAATAAGCAATATCTTTGATATACTAAAGCTACTAATTTCATTATTGGTTCTTAGCAGATGCAGTGCAGTTTGTCCTTACAAAGAACACATTTGCTTGTGGATAAAGGGTGACTTTCAAGTGAAAATGACTCTGCTTGGCACTTGCAGCTCTTTATACACCACTAAAGGCTATTTCTCAAGTGCAGTACAATCTCTTTTCTTAAGGGACAGAAAAGCCTTTTATGCTTGGAAACTAATCTGAGCTGAAGATTAATGTTCAGAGGCTTCTAGATTTTTAGGAAAGTCTTTTATTTTAAGAAAGAGTATTGTTTCTAAAACATGAAATGTCATTAATATAAAAAATTCAGATTATAATAAAAACCTTAGAACCCGATTACAATAAGTCGATACTATGACCTCACAAATAGATCCACATATTGTTTAAATTAAATAAAGGCCATTTTAGACCACATCTCTCCTTATGAATTCCTTCTAATGAAGGCTATCTGGTCAGTCCAGAGAGAGGAAAGGGTCTCACTGTGCCTGAACACAGAGTGGGTATGCCCCTTTGCTCACAAGGGAAAGATGGCTGATTCGATAACATTAGAAGACCTCCATTTCATCCCTCCCTAGACAGCAACTCCATTTGCTGACTAACTTGCAAGTTTTCTTCAGTGTCCATCTGGCTGCTGAGAGTGCTTTTTAAGAGTTCTTGCTAACTGGTGGATAAAGTGCTCATCCTTTGCACTAACTGGCTAAACTCTATGATTGCTTTCTCTAGTTGGAAATAACCTGTATTGCTGTGCTATCCTATTCTGGGAGGCTAGTATTCACCCACTTTGCTTGTGTTCTGTACCTTTTTTTACTTTCAATGTGAACTGGGATATGTTATTATATTCCCTGCCTCCAACTCTTATTTTCCCTCCCTTTTTTTAATCTTTGCAAGGTAGTTATTGCTTCATTTGTAGATTTATTTATTTTTTTTTTGTTAGCAAAACATAGCACTAAGTCAAACTGTGTTTTATGCCTTCAAATATCTCTATTTTATGAGCTGGTCTTTTGAGAAGCATTGTTGAAGAAACTGGTTCACTGGAAACTGCTTTAAGCAACTTTCAGTTCTGTAAATCAGAAAATAAAGCTAGAATTAAACTTTGCCAAAAAAAGATCTAGTGTTAGAACCTCAGAAGGTTCCTGAATGTGTAATGTTATAAACCGACTTGGTTTTCTTCAGTCTTCTTCAAGTGAATCAAATATAATCAGCAAATTCATCTCTGTAGAAAACAAAATTAGAATTGATCAGGTTTGTATCAGTAAAATGAGTGAGTCATAGTACTGCCTAAAGTTATGGGAAGCTCTACCTATTTCACAGTAATTAACAGAGCATCTGTTCCTTTACCCTTCTTCACAAACAAAATATACTTTAAACAATAACTCTTTCCAGAGATGTGCATATTGTATTTATTATATTTTTGAAAAGATGAAGTACAACAGATGTTTTCCGCTTCTTCTGAGTGGGGAAAGCAATAAATCCGTTATAATGAGGTAGGGAATCCAGTTATTGCAAAGGCTTAAGCTAAAGTGGAAATTTGAGAGACCAAGCATCTCACAGAAGCATTTAAAAGATCATAATCTTTTTTAATTACAATTCCATCTCTCTATTCCAAACACAAAACACTTGCACCGGTTTCTATTTTTCACTTTTTTAGGAGTAAGGTTTTGCTAATGCCTGCTTAGGTGGTTGCCCACAGCAGTGACCTTACTGGGTTAATCTGTCTGTGCAGCCCTCCTTCTAGTCATAAGCAAGCAGCAACCTGAACTGGCACCTTTCTCTACCTGTTTTAGTAAACAATCTGATTGTAATGTAAAGAGCAATAGAAAGCTATAGGACCAGGCTTTGGTAGCGGAAGTGCCAGAACTATGCGTTGGCAGATCCTTGTCCATGAGACAAATACTGCTCCCCAAACAGACGGTTTAGCTTGCATGTTTTAGAGAACTTCCATTCTTTACCTTAGCTTTTTAAACATTGCATAGAGATACTCAAATATCTGAATAGATAGAGGGATCTTCCTCTCTTAAATGACTCAGATGTTGTGGAAGCAAACCTCCTTGACAGAATATAAGTTGGTCAAAGCAAAGCAAACTAAACCACTTTCAGAGGAAGAAATACTTAAATCGTACCTATGGTAACAGGGTGACCTACTGATTTAAATGAGCAGTTATAAAAACACGTACTGCAGGAGTTAATTGTAGGGTTTACTGAAATAATACCATAGGACCTAGAATTTGAGCAGATCTTGATGCTTACTATTTACTAGCTAAATCAACTGGACTTCCATTTAACCAAGACTGACGTGAAGGAAAAAGGGTGAGGAACTGCACTTGGTCCACACGGTGACCAGGAAGGTAATTGAACCAGTGCTTGGGTCTGATCTAAGGGAGGGGATTTCCAGATTATTAAGACTCTTTACACTATTTCTGTGTTATCTTCAAGTATAAAATCCTAAAGAGAATACTTGACATAGTGGCATTTCCTTCCCTCCTCATGTATTTTCTGGAAAAGGAGAATGACTTAAAACTTAAGAGCTCAAAATGAGTCACCTATAAAAGGAATTTGCACTCCACTGCAACTAATTTTGCTGTACTCATAAGCTAGCATCTGCTCTTGCGAATTGGCTAATTGTGTGTGCAAGTAGGTATTTACTAATTAGCTGCTCAGTTATCTAATTTGCTCAAACAATGGACATTTGCATGTGTAAAATTAAAGGTGTTATGGATAGCTAACTCTTCTGGTAATGAACATTAAGGAGGGACCATCTTAAAGACATCCATCAATATTTCAAGGCTTCAGAGAAGTCGAGGGGGCTGAAATTCTCTTATGAATAAAAACTGCATAGTGTTGCCTAGCAATTAAAGTGTATATGTGGCAATACTAATATCAGAAATAGCAGAACCCAATACCAATGATAATTAGGAGAAGTGACAGCTCAGCAAAAAGGAGCAATAGGATCTTTAATGCCAATAGGGACTTTGTGAAGTGTGCTCTTCACCATACAGCTATAGAAATGGGAAGGAGGTGGGGAACAATAGGTTTTGATTAGGCCAGATAGTTCTCTGGAAATTCAGACCATTGGCTAGACAGATTACTATAAATTTCTAATTTTCAGAGGGGTCTAAGTATGGCTTTTAAAAAGGTCTTCAATTAGCCATCATAAGTGCTTGTTGAAAACAGGACTTAAGCTTGATTCCAGAGTCTTTTACCTTTCCTCCATAATGTGCCAGGACAATTACCCGACAGTGACAAACTGATAGCCCTAAAGGCTTTTTAAAATACCTTCAAACCTAAAAATATAAAACCCTATAGTTTGTGGAGTAGAAGATAGGATTCCAATTATCTCATTTAACATTTCTTTCTGCCTCTCACATGAGGATTTTGTGTGCTTTGTAAGGATGATGTCAGTATTATCTATGTCCATGAAAAAATGTCCTGAGCTCTGAGGCAATTATCGGAGGGGAAAAAATCAGAAAAAAAGCAACATATTAAGTTGAAAATTGTTGTTGCTTTCTAGACAATATCATATTCTTAACTTTTAAGCCATAACTCTAGTACATCAAAGTTCAATAAAAGTTTTAACCTATTTTATTTAGGATATATAACTGCCAATATTGCTTTCATTTTACATTAAAAAAAAATCATTGCATAATCCTCTGTGTACCCCACAGCCTAAAAACATGCTTCTGATCTTGTTTATCAATCTTATCAGTAGGTGGTATGTGTCCAGTGGAAGAAAAATGAAAGGCTGTACTTGAAATTCCAAACCGCATCAGCTCTCAGCTACTGAAACCTTCTCCAACTTTGATTCAATGTAGCCTTCAAACAGGCCTCATTTTTTTATGGATAGTGATTACTGTTCAATTGTGGAAAATTATAAGATGTGGAGAAAGAAATGCTTGCCCAAGGCCCTCTCCAACTTAAGGGTCTTGTAGTCTTTGGAATCCAGAGGATTTAGCCTCTAGTGTTTAAAAAGCAGATGACTATCCAACTCTTTAATCCTTAATTCTAGTTCTGGTTTGCTTTTTATTCCTTCTTTTTCTTGTTGTTTTGGGTTTTTGTGGGGGTTTTTTTGTTTGTTTGTTTGTTTTGGGGTTTGGGGTTTGGTTTTGTTTGTTTGGGTTTTTTTTAATAATCTAGAGAAATCCACAATTAATAGGGATTTTATAAATCCCCTTTTAGACATTTTTTCTCAAGTTCAGATAATGTTACTGATTTCACCTGTAGCTCTTGTGGACAGAAACTTGTGTAAAAGAGCCAGATTAGTTATTCCTGTCTTTCCACTTAGCTTGAATTATCCTTTCATTAGATGCTGACACCTTCTTGCCTCATTTAAAAACAAACAAACAAACAAACAAACAACATGCAACACTGATGTGAATAAAATCTGCACACCCCAGCCCCCATCAAATGTTTCTATAGCCAGGAAAGGAAAATTCCCTAAGGTGTCAGAAGCCTCAGTTATATGAATAGGCATGCACGGTTATTTCCCTCTAAGGGATTTTAGAAGATACAAACATAGCTTTGCAACCATTTCTGCTGGGGAGTTTTTATTATTTATCTTATTCTGGTAATGCTTATGTGATGTCAGTTTACAGAATGACAGTACTCTGTGTGACAGTAAAATGTCTTTGAAGACTACCACAATAAAATATTCTACGTACTCTAAAAATGTGCTGAAAGTTCTGTATCCAGGTTTCCAAAATTATACTATACAGACCATTCTATACCATGCAGATCACTGATTAAGTCAGCTTAGATAATGTGACATCTCTTCTGAGGTATTAGAATAACGATCTACTTAATAATTATTAAATTGACACTTGTGTATGCTATGCAATGTTCCAGTCTAGGAGAAAATTGTCGTAATTTATTAAAAAAAGAATCATCACAGTAAAAGTGATGATAAAAGGCAAAAGGAAAACTCACTGAGTAATAATTCCTATGTTTGACAGGTACATCATCTCTTGATCCTGTCCCTTGAAATGGTGATGTTTCCGTTTTTCCGAGCTAAAATCACAATGAGGTGGAGCCTGCATTTGGCCATAACTGAGCCATCCAGGACACATGAAGTTTAAAAGCAAAAACTATGATGTTTAGACTGTAGTGCATTAAAAAATGACCACTTCTAGTGGTCATGTTCAGTTTGTGCGTTAGTGACACAATGACCTGGTACCTGCTTTTAGTGAATGAAAAGACTATGTATATCTTTATGTTTGAAAGACCAGATCCTATAAATCTTTTATGTAAAACATATGCTACTTCCATAACATCTCAATAGAGAACATGTATTTTTTCCACTTGAAAAAAAATGAGCACAATTTTATAGCTAAAATTTGAAACAGTTGAAAGCCTAGGAGATCTTTTCTTACCACACTGCTACTACTCCCAGGCCCAAAAAGCATAATCTTATTCCATATAGTTATGCAAGGGGGCATCAGTACAAGTTGTACATCAGTAGGGCTAGAATGGGTGATGTTATATTTGTTCTTACTGGCAAATTACTCATATCTTGCACCACACTTAAGTATGCTGTTGGGGATATATTTTTAGCTCTCTGCTGGCACATCCAGGAAATATACTCCGGTCTTCTTCAGCCACACTGGATTTCTACATTCCTGATTTAGCTACGAATCTAGTCCTTTGCACCTTTGATATATGACCCTTTGTAACAGATTGAAACCTGCTTCATTCTGCCTAAATTTCATCTATTCTGTATGTCTTGAAATGGGATTATTTACATGTTTCCTAAGGGATGATAAGCGTAATGAGCAATTAGTCCACAGTGGCCCAGCTTTTCATGAAAATTCATTCCTTCTATGTGTATTCTGCTTCCATTAACAGAAAGTGACTTTATATTTTGAATTGCCAGCTCCATGGAGTTTCTCTAGTGTTCAAAGTATACTAAAAAAAAGAAGAATGTTTCAGTAAATTATCCTCTGTCAGTTTAATTCTAATGTAAACATCAAAACTGACAAGAAAATATTCCTCTATTCAGTAGTTAACTAGTGTTAAGAAGTTCCATTATCATTAATAAAGGTAATATCCAACTGGGGTTTGGTATAGGCATTACAAGTATAATAATGGTGTGTAATAAAGTTTTTGTTATCATAAGTCAGCTTTTACAATGCTAAGCTGACATGCTTTTGTTTGGTGTACATTGGATGAGCAGTGAATATTGATAGAGTTTCAACTTTCCAGATAAGTACTTGTGAAAGGAAAGCAGTAATTCCAGTGCAGAGCATGTTCCAGTAGCATGAATCCAAACCTAGAATGTTCTCCTTGCACTCCTTGTACCTTCAGCTTAAAGCAAGGGAGAGGCGGGTTAAAATGCTGACATTAACTTGGGATGAAATAATCTGTTTTCTCCCTCATGTAGAATATATGATCAAGGATATGTATCTCTTTGTAATAACATATTGAATTATTAATGACATTAATAAAATTTTTTTAATAGTTTTAAAAGCCAGTAATTCATATTTCATAAAGAACTAGGTATGTTGCCTACAAATACTTATAAACACAGAGCTCTCATATGTTTTAAAAGTAATTTCTATTAAAATACTCTACCAAGGGAAAAAAAAGCTTCAGTGAGTGTCCCTAGGTAAACCTAGTTTAGCTAAAACTTGGGAGAACTCAGTAAGAAGAATGAATGGATGCTTTACTGCACTGTAATATTGCAGCCTTCTCCGCAGGGATTTCTATACTCCCTATGCCCTACCACTAGGATGGACTTTGAGCTGTCCTGTCTCACGAGCAACAATCAACATTCCTACGGTTCTACTGCTATGACACTCTGTCCTGTTCACAGCAAAATGCACAATATACTTTGTGGTGAGCAACAGTGTAACAGTACGTTTTCCTTCAGGAGAACACATATGCTTATTGGCATGGAAAGCACAGAGGACCACAGATACGAATTAAAGTGGATGATCCTAACTTTATTCTCCCTTTCAATTTCTTAAAGCCTGAAGTGTTGGAATGGTCCCATTAACCTCATTGATCTGAATAAAATTTCCACTGCTTTTTGCACAGAGCTTTTAACAGCAAAGCACACAGTCCTTAGGCAAAATAAATTTACCTGAGAAGCTAAATCCCCATGTGGCTTAAAAAAAATGAAAAATAGCTAGTTCTGCCCTGAAAACATTTTCTTGCTTTAGTTACATAAATGTCATTCTCAACTTCCAGCAGCCATTTTTTTTGCATCCCATAGCTGTTCTGCCCTTGTGCCTGTCCTTGTTCTGGGCAATATGATTTCAGGCTCTTCTTTCCCCCTTTCCCTCCAGGTGCTCTTCAGTCTTTCCTCCTGTCACTAAAAAGCTTTCCAGACTCTTTACTCTTGACAGCTGGAAATATTTATTGCTCTTCTCGTCATAGTGTTGCTGGAGTTAGTGGTAGATATAAAATATCATGATATACCTCTTAAAACCACATTCAAATATCAGTTCTTCTTAAGGCAAGCTTTATGGCATGGCAGAACTTTCTTTGATGAGCAATTTATATTCCAGTACTTTCAAGTGCTCATTTTTTAGAGGATATACAGACAAATGGATTTGAACAGGAAAGGAATGTCCAACACCTTCTATTCAAGTAAATTTTTTATAATCTATTTCTAGTAGATCAAATGCACTGTTAACAATTCAATTGATGTTCTAGGAAAAGAAAATTCTTTAGAAGATGCCTTTTCAAAGAAGTAAATCTGTTAGTAAAACTAACAGACGGATGGACATGCCATCCGTCTGTTAGTTTTGGATGTTTCAGATATGACACAAGGCAGTTCTGTTGCTGAGGCAAAAGCAGAGGTATCCCTAAGTAGATGGACAATTAAGTACTCCTTTGTGTTTCTTCTGCTTTAGACAGAGAGCCTTCAAACTGCCCTATTGCTTATTCTTGTAAGGAATAGTCCTTGAATAAAAATAATAAGAGATTTTTGACTTTGTGTTGGGAACAACATTTCGTATGAAGGAAGGAAAAATATACGTATTCAATATCTTCTTATTTTAAAACAAAGGTAGAAGACAATGGTTTGGAAAAGAACCGAGCTGCATCACAGGCATGGGCAAGGTAAGTTGCCCATCATTTTTGCCTTAAACGGTTCAATTTAACCAGTAGTATAGCTGCCCTCTCTGTCAACACACTGCTAGAGAATTAATGCTTTCTACATAGATTGTGAACAGGAATGCCAATTAGTGTCTGCTGTGCTGGTGATTTCTTGGGTAGACTTCTGCCCATTGAAAAAAGCTAATTAATGTCACATAAGGCATGGAATATGTAAAATAGTAACAGCTCAGTCAATTTACCACAGCTTTGCTGAACTGAGGCAAAAGCTTCCTTATCCCACTCTAATTTGTTGAATTGTTTAGCTCCTTGACTATGAACATGTATTTTCTCTTGTCAGGTCCCTTAGGGAAGATTCTTTTCCCTTGTAATTTTTGCATCATTACAAAACCTCTGAAAGGGTTCACAACTTCCTAACTGATTTAAGAAGATTTTTTTTTGCTTGTTTCTTTAAAGACTGCTTCCCAGAACACCTGAGCTACTTTCTTTTCATTTCTCATCCTTGATATGCTCTAAAGGGCCTGTAAAACCACACACAAAAAATTAACACACACACCTTGCAAGGCTGCTAGAATTGGTTAGAATGCGACAGTGATTCTGCAATATAGCAGAATATTATGTTTCAGGTATACCTGCTTGCTTGTTCCTGGTATGAAATGGGGATTCTTTAAAATGAGAATGTCTGTATCCACAAGACACTTAAAATTATATATCTCATAAGCATATGCATCTGTTGATAAGTTATATATATATGAATGCAGAAAGACAGCATATTTTATGGAGAATAAATTAAAATACAAATAGTATTAATGAGAATACTGGTAAACAATTCAAACTGTTTAAGATAAATATAATGGCTAGAAATTCTGGTTTTCTCTTGTGGAGGTGGCAGAGAAACCAGAGCCTGTGTGAACAAAAGGAAAACAGTTTCAACCAAGGTCAAGCTTGTTGCTAGGTCCTCCCTTTCCCAGCCTCCCCTCCAAGCTGCGCTGCCTAACAGCTTCATTTCATGAGCTATCTCAGCACTAGCCACGTAGCTGTACACAGATCCCCTGCATAAAAATGTGTACTAGCTTTCAAATACGTCCAAGAAACTGCGCCTCAGGCAAACAACATTTCTGTTAGTGAAAACCCCTAACATTCAGTATTAATGTATTTTTTTTTTCTTTTTTATGAAAAGCCTGGGAAAACTCAGTCTTCTTTGTAGCTGCTGCTACTACCTTTAAAGTTACTGTATGACCAACTTGTATGACCAAATGGGATATAAATTACTTTGACCTGAATCCTTCCTTTTTTTGATAGAAGTGGGAAATTAGCAGGAAGTTTGACTTTGACCATGCTGTTTTGTGTAGGTTTCATCACGAATACTTCTTTTAGAAGAGGAATGAGTAATTTTAGCCATCCATTCTTAGTCCTCTGAGAGATAGGATCCCTCTCCTCCTCCTCAATAGGAGTTTTACTTTATAATATTAAATTCAATGAGATTTATTAAAAAGGAATGGGAAAGAGTAGTGAACACTTAATGATATTTCTGAGAGGTCTAAAGAAAAGAAGGCTAAGAAGGAGAATGTAATTGTCATCTTCAACTACCCCCCACTCTTCTCAGGCACATAGAGAACGGATGAGTAGCAACAGACACACGCTGCAGCAAGGGAAATGCTGATAAGCAAAAAAGCATTCTCCACAGTCAGCAGTAGTCAAAATGGAACAGTTTTTCCAGAAAAGTCACAATCTCCATTCCTGCAGAAAACTTGGCTGAACAAGGTGCTGAGGAAGCTGATGCAGCTTTGAGGTTGCCCTTTGTTGAACAGGGGGGCTGAACTAGACCATCTCTAAAGGTTTTCTCCAACCTAAATAATTCTGATTGAAGCACTGTTATTTCTAAGTCATAACAATAACCTAGTTCTCCACTTGAAATGTTATTTTGCCTTTTTGATTTTAAAAATAAATAATTTAAACATAATTTTTCCCCAGATTTTGCACCAAAGTTAGGCAAGATGATACTTGCATGCAAGAATGTTTCTGCATCAGATACTGAAGCAATTTAAAGATGACTGAGGGCAGAGGGCTCAGTAAATCCAAAGGGTAAGTTACCCCCCCCCAACCTTTTGACATTTTGTATATACTTGTTCCTAAACTTAACAAAAATAACATGATTTTTCCTGAAAGACATTTTTAATACTGATAATTAAACTGGTGAGCATGGTAAACATTTGGTTTGCATATCAAGAAGTTAACATTGGAATATTTCTTTATTAACTGTTGTAAACTCAATGTTTTGGACTATGGTTCCTTTTATGTGATAGAACAGATGCTATTAGTGAATTTATGCCAAAAGTTTCTGCAAAATTCTAAATTTTGCTGTAGATTGATCACATTATTGCAGGACATGCAATTAAGCTTACAATTACTGATTCATAGATATTGGTGCTAAGCTTATATATAGATATTTGATGTATCAATCAATGTGATGCCATGAAAGATTGATTGGAGTTGAACCATGCCATAAGTCATTTTTTCTATGTGAGAAAAAAATAGAGGAGATTAATTTAAAAAGCCTTATCTCCACTTGAAATAGTTAGATCCCATGGAATGTCTAATTGTTTTTTAGAAGTAATGAATAAAAGTGGTGTGAAAACAAATAAAACTTGAAAAAAATTATATTGCTGTAGTAGTTACTATAAGTAAAGGTAAATTTATTGGAGATATCAGGACACACCTATTAACTTACGACTTTGCCTGTTTATTTCAGAAGGGGCATTAAAGCAACGATTTGGGTACTCGTGTTGTTTGCCTGGCTTTGCTTCTTATTCATGTCCGAAACGTATCTGTGTGAAAAGTCTTGTTTGTTTTTCGAGTTTGAAGTTTCTGACATCCAGGAAGGAAATCCCAATGTTTTCATTATTTAGAAAGGGAAATGGAACAGCAATTGGAAACACTCTTTCATAATATGAAGTGAATATTCACCTTCCTGAGAAACACTTCTCTTTAAAAAAATGTGTGAGAGTCTGTCATTGGCTGTTTAATAATTCCAGAAGTTGAGTGATTTACACCAGACCTGGAGAGCGCCGTGTTTGCCTGCCATCTGTCCCAGCTAATCTCCGAATTCCATCTACAAACGTGGATGACTTACAACTTCCCTGATTAATGGTATCTATCATGTTCTTCGTAACACACTGCAATTAATCTTGCCCTGTCCCAGGGGTCCGCTGCAGTAATAAGTTCCTGGGGAGAAGAAGCCTGCAAAAATCCTTTTGGAAATCATCGAATCGCTTGGTTGGAAAAGACCTTTGAGATCACCGAGTTCAACCGTACCTGTCCACTACTAAACCAGATCCCTTAGCGCTTCATCTACGTCTTTTGAACACCTCCAGGGACAGTGACTCCGCCACCTGCCTGGGCAGCTGTGCCAGTGCCTGACCACCCTTTCAGTGAACAAATTTTTCCTAACGTCCAATCTGAACCTCCCCTGATGCAACCTGAGGCCAAATAACACTTTTTTCGTCCTTCCCCTCTCGCTTTTTTTGCCCTTTCCTCCCCTTCTCCCCCCTCTCCCTTTCTCTCTCCCCCATTTCCCCTTCTTTCACTCTCATGAAGGTACATCAGGACCAGAAGCCCCCCGACTCCCCTCCAGCCGCACTCCCAGCGCAGTGCCCTCGCTCCGGAGCTAGCTGTCTGTCTGTCTGTCCGTCCGTCCGTCCGTCCGTCCGTCCGTCCGTCCGTGCGCGGGACTGGAGCCGCGCTGCCCAGTGCGGTGAGCTCGGATCCGCTGGGGCAGCGGCCCGGGAGGAGCAGGAGGAGAGGGCAGCCGCCGCAGCTGCATTGCGGATGGAGCCGCTGGCTCTCGGGGAGGGGCGGGCGCGTGATGCCGGGGGAGGGAGGCGGGCGAGCGCCCCCGGGAAGGAGCGTGGGCGGTGCGGGGCACCGGGGAGCGCGGAGCCTCCGCCCGCCCCGCCCCGCCCCGCCGCGCCGCAGGGGGGAGGTGCTGCTGGCTCCGCGTCCCGGTGCGGAGGGTGCGGGCGGGGCCACGCGGGGTGCGCAGCCCTCTCACCCGCTGCGAGGGAGCGTCTGCCCCGAGCTCGCCCTGCCTGGGTTGCGGCGAGGTGCGCGGAGCCACGGCAGAAAGGTGTGGAGAAGCGATGGGGGTGGAGAAGGGGGGGGGGCGAAATTGCGGGTAGGTGGGTGGGGGTGCGGGCAACCTCGGAACTGGGCTCTCATCTGCGCGTGGTTCCCGCTCCGCGTTCTGTTCGGTTTGGTTAAGCCGGGACCTTGCCCAACACGGTGCGAGTGTTGGATTGTCCCAAGCAGGAGTAGGAGTCGGACTCGATGACCCGTGCGGGTCCCCGCCAGCGCGGCTCGGTCTGTGATGCCGCCGCTCGCTTGCGGAGGAGCCGGCAGTTGCCTTGCTCGGGCAGTCGTGGGGGTCGCAGGGGCGGGCGGGCGGGTGGCTGGGAGCACTGGAAAGCTGCTCCGGAGTTTCGTAGCTGTTACGCGGAGTTTAACAATTTTCGGAGCGGCTGCCGAACTGCGGTAACGTTCTTGGGGGGTGCAAAGCGAAAGAGCAATGACGTGAAGCCGTGCCTATAAAAAGCAAAGGATACGCTGGGTGCAAAGAAGCCGTCGAGAGAGGGTTTGCCAGGCTTTCCATGAGCGAGCTTGTGGTTCCGGAGCGAAACTGATACTGAAAATGCTAGGAAATAAACTCTCTGAGACTCGTTTTGGAGTTTTAGAAAGCAGCATCGTTTATTTCAGTGCTGGACGCATGAGGGAATGATTTCTATCTGTCATGCGTAACAACACAGGAACTGGGAACAGAATATATTTCCCACTTACAAAGCATACGTATAAATTTTCCCAGAAATCTTGTGCATAGTCTGTTACTTTCCAAGAACTAATTTTAATGTTATTATGAACTTCATGATGGCCAAATTTCTTGCTAAGTGGTGCTTTGGAGCTGTCGGTCTGACCTTGTGTTTTAGATAGGGAAAGACTGCAAACAGAGGGGATTATAGAAGAAGACAGATCTGTTCATCATGTAACGTACTTGACACAAGGCATTATCAAACTCTCTAAACAGTGTCTGAGAAAACACTATTTGAGAAAAACATGCCACCAGAGAGACATTCTCTCTAACTTTCAAAAAAAGTTACATAGATGAAACTTAACTACTTTAGCTTAAATCAAAATATTCCACTTTTTGTAATAGTAACTACCTCTTGTATCAAAACTGTCAAGTTGCTTTGTGAAAGCAAAGAATAGTGGTCTCTGAAAGGCATTAGACAAAAAAAAATCTCATGTGACAGATAACTTTGAGTGTGTTGCAGAAGGGGAGTTGTAGTTGCTCCCTTTGTATACCAACCCGAGTGCGCTCTGAAAGCATTCAGTGCTGTTACTTACATGGCTATATAGGGTGTTTTGTAACAGGACTGGGGAAGCTGATGGTGAAATAGTAGTGAATAGATATGTTCTAGATGTCTAGAAAAAAGAGCAGAGGGGATGGGGACAGGCTTCTATCCCATACATTGATAGTTCTCCTGGATGACTCTTAAACAACCAAAAGGAAAATAAAGAAAATTGTATAATTAACAAAAATCAATCTTATAGTAAATGCTGTTGGCATAAAGTTAAATTCAAGGTGAGGTTGTTTTCTTTTAACAACTCTACTTCAGAAAAATGTAAATTGTGGTATTACAGAAACTGAAAAAACATAGTTCTGAGTTATGGATGTGTTTTTGTGTTTAGTATGCCCTATCTAATGTGTCACACCAGGATTGGGATGCTTAATTCTGATTTCAAATTCCAACGTGGCTACATTTAGTGATATATAAATCAGCACTAAGTCTGATGGAACTGCACTGATGAAAGTTGTTTTAACAGACTCTTGTATTCTGTTAAACATGTCCACTTAAAAAAATAGATCAGGTCATCCTTTATTTTTAAAGTTTGTAGCATAACATATAAAATTAGTTGCCACTTACAGGTCCTGTTACCTATACATTCTATCATTGCCTAATTTTAGTCCTCTTTTCCAAAGATCCTATTGAGAGAGAGCCTTTTTTTTTTTTTTTTTTTTTTTTTTTCCCCTTTCCTCTTGGAGGTCATCTGGAAGGCAGAAGGGGATGAATATTATCAAAGTTGCTTAAGAACAGCATGCTGTGCTTTGTGAGCAGGTGATTTTTTAGGTACATGTTGTCCATGATGTGTAACTGTTTTGACCATTGGTTTTATTTTGTAGTGGCTTGGTTTCTGTTAAGGCCATTGGTATAATATTAGATAATAATTTCAGACTGTTTTTATCAACATTTGTGTGACTGGTTGATTTTGTTAGACCTGTTCTGACTTGAGATTTAGCAGGACTGTAGCAAGTTTCATTTTTCTTACCTGAAGTTATCAGAAATAGAATGAGGTTTATGGCAGTACTGGAATAATGCAAGCTTTTTGGAGAGATGGAACTTGCTCTATTTTGCCCAGATTTTTTGCCCATGGAACCAACTGATGCTTAATACTGTCAGTGACTTGTCTTTGTAAACTAAGAATTTTAGGGCATCTTTAGCAACTAACACTGTATTCCTGGTGGTTTATAGTTCATTTTACTGGGCAGTACAACAACATGAGGTTAGGCACTTGGATCCACATTTATCTTCCCACATTGCACTTTTTATGACAAAAGGGAGTAGTGAGAAGCTGACAAAGTGATAATATTCTGGCATAGTAATTCTGTAGGCTATATATCATGTCAGTGTACCACATATTATGGCAGTTATACGTACTGTATTTGCCACAGCTGGCCCTAAAAGTGAGTGAAAAGAACTATGGTTGTCTCAGGTTTTCCTTCAAATACACAAGAGCAACAACGTTTTTATTGATTGTTTGGAAATTTTAATGTGGTCAGAGGATAAAGGAATAATTTTAACAATTAGTTTGCACTTCATACTAAAAATCTTATCGAATTAATGATTCCACTGAAGTAGCCAAATCTCATGCCTCCCATTCTTATTACTTGCTTTGGAGACTGTTCAATGTAAGTTGCGTGAAATTTCTTGTCATTTCTCTCTCCCTGACTGCTTAAAAGTGCAAGTCACTGCTTTCCATAATTAATCAATATTAATCAACGTATACAAAATAGAGTCAGAATGTAATCAGGAAGAGAAAGCATTTTAATTTTTGTCTTAACAGCTGCAAAACTGTGCTAAATGAATTCTTATTCAGAGCATAGTCTGCCTTCTCCAGCTCATGCTGTTAGAGTGAAATGACAATGTGTAGATAATATAAGGGATATCCTGAGATTTGTTTCTTAAATAAAATGACAAAAAAAATCTTGCTACTTTGTTTATTTTCTCATGTGCTTGTGACTTTTACCTGACAGGGTTTGAAGCCAGCTTTTAATGTGTGGTGAAGGAGATGCAGGAAAAGGTGAGCTAGAATGCTACTATATACTTACATCACAGGTTTCAGCCTGCTCTTCTGGGTTGTTGTCATATAAAAGTTAATCTTATTTCCAGAAGCAGAACTATTAATGAGCTAAATGTATTCACTATCTTCTTTGAGATGTTAGTGTTACTTATCATAAGCATAGACTGCCTGTCAGAACTGTAGCCTGTCCTCAAACTACTACATGCAAGGAAGATATCGAAATAGTACAAGAATTGGTTTTCAGTTCAGAGGCCATGAACAATTTTCCAGTGGAATCAATTTTCCATTTAAATTCTGCTGTCAGTAGACCTCTTTTTCTTAATTATGTATATTAGTCCTCTTGGAAGTAATTTGCATATTACAGGTTCAATCTTCCTATTGTAAAATTTGAGAATCCATTTTAACTTCCAGGTGGTTGGCTTGTGGTCTGTGGAGGTATTGCAGCTTGCCTGAAATTTATGAATGAAACCCAAGTCTCTCTTTCCACAGTTGTCCTTTTCTCCTCTGGTGTGTATTTGGCAAAAAGGTCAATGTCACAAGTTAATGAAGTTGAGGGCTTGGAATGTTGTAATTATTTACTCCTAATTTTCATAATGTATATACAATTTGTTCCGTAATAGTAATATAGGGGGTGATTTAGAAATAAAGGAAATGTTCATCTGGACAGCCAATGTAGTGTAGCAATTGAAAAAGCTTAGAGCCTTATGAAGCCTGAGGAGAGAGAGTTCTGAAAAATCTAATAAAATATTAGTGTCATCTTGCAGTAACTGACATTGCGATGAAATGTTCTGATTTTCATGAAGAACAGCTGAAATTGGAGCAAGTGCTGAGAAGAGCTAACGAGGTGGTCTGAGTATATACTGAGCCTTGCTTGTCATAGAGAGATAAGGGAGATCCTCGTTTGTTTGACAAATTGAAATTGAAGGAGTAGGATATGAACCCTATCTGCAAATTCCGGAGGGGATCAACATAACAGAGACAGAACCTTGTCATAAAAGGCATTCCTTGCACGAGAACAACTGAGTATCTACTACCCCTGATAAAATTTTCATGCAGAAATTTGGAGAACTTTCCCTCATTAAAGTAAATGGCTTCTGAAACACCCAATGGCAACAGAGAGGGATGGAGAAATCCTGCAGAAGTTTTTCGATGGAGTTTATCCCCTTTCCTGCAGGGATTATATGCTTAGCAGTACCATGGGTCCGGGGACATGGTTGCATTTAGCTTCTGTCAAAGCTTCACATGTCATGCCATGTAACATGCCAATCAAGTTCCCTTCAATCTGTTCAAATTGCAGCTTCAGAAACCCTTCGTTCTTTCTTTTTGGGGGCTTGCCAGTGTTTAACCCCTCTTGAGTGACTTCTCTTCTACGCCAGGTTTAAGCTACTTGTCTGTGCCCTAGCAGGCTAAAGCTGTATTGTGTACAGCCTGTCCCTCTATTCTTGTTTCTTTTGCCTTTCCTTCAGCAGCCTTCTTCTAGGCTGCCTGAAGTGGGACATTAATCTCTCCTGCTTTCTCATTCCTCTGTCTGTGCTTAGGACTGGCTACCTCTCTGAATGACCTGACATACTCTTATAAATTCCCCTTGAAAACACATAATATTTAAAATTATTTCTAATCATAACCCATCCATAAAAGGAATATGAGAAATGTGCAATGTAGACTTTTAAAACATACTTCTTTAACCGTAACAAGGAAAGTGTGCACAGTAGTTTGTGGAGCCGAAACTGTGCTAACAATGACAGATAATTTTAAAAGAAAAGAAAAGTTTAGAAGAGCTTTAAGCTGGGGAATCTCGTTCTTTTTCTTTCTGTTTTTGTGTAGTGCATAACAAAGCATCATTTTGCTTTTGTGGGGCATGCCAGCATCTTCAGTGGAACTACTCACATTTCCGGTAATAGCACATGCTTCTATTTAGCTTTCAGCTGTTCCTCTGAGAGGTCTTTCGGATTAATCCAGTAGTGACCGTTGTAGAGAATGCACTATACTCTTTCTGGCTAAAGTCAGGATGACAAAATTTAGGAAATAATACTGTGTTGTTTGGCACATACTTAGGTAACCCATATGCTTTGAGAGTACTTGTTTGTCTCTTTGGATAGAAATGAGTTAGTTATAATACAGTTTTGTTTAGTAGAAAGATACTTTAAATGGGTAATTTCAAACGTCGCAGATTCCAAATGGAGCAGGATGAGTGGCACTAGGCCCCTCTCACTCCTAGGACTTTAGATCAGTGGTGGCTCTAATGTTACGGAAGTGGAAATCCAAAAGGCATCAGACATTTGAGTTTGAAGCATTGGCATCTTCACTCTGTCCAGTGTGGGAAGAGCTGTGATAGACAGGTTTAAACAGTTGTTAGGAAACCTGGATGATTTTTTTAAAAATATCTCACTATGTTTATGAAATTATTTGCCTCTTCTCTGGATTTTCATATCCTCACTCATGACCGTTATCCATTTTTTTTTTGTTTTCTTTTTCTTTTTTTTTTTTTTTAATCGGCTTCTCCTCCTGTTTGGTTAATAATCACTTAATCAGTACCCTTGTGTCTTTTAGTATCTGCTAAGATACTAAAAAGGTACCAGAGCTAAGGTAATAGAAAGTTTGAAGTTGAATTTTTAAGCAAATGCTGTTGATGTGTCAAGTTTCTAAGTATATAAGGTCTGTTAGTATTGTATTAAAGTCTCTGGTTACTTTAAAAAAATTATGCATGGTATTATATTGGGTTTTATTTTATTAAGACTTCTGCACAGAAAATTCATGGAGTGTTTAGTATTCTTTTTGCTTAATAAAATTTCAGCCAGGTTGTAAAATTATTTAATTTAGGATAAATTGCCTGAGGGAGACAATAAACACTTGATTATTGCCTCAAATAATTTATAATAAGGGGTCTTTACTATGCAAAGAGTAAATTGCGTTATCTATCTGAAAGGCAAATAGTTCTATTGAAATCTGTAATGTCATAGGGAGGCAGAATTGCATTTCATAAAAAGAAAAACAAAAGCATTAAATGAAATTCTTATAGTTTTAAAAATTAAGAATTATGTGTTTATTGGTCTTTTTCTTTTCTTTGTGTTTTTGCTAACCTTGTGAGTTTAGCAATGTTGAGAGTCATAATGTTATCACCTACTTTAATGCATGTATAGATTTTAGTTTTATTTTGAAATCAGCTGATATCATAAAAAAGCTAGTCAGAAATCTGGATTTTTTTCAATAATGAGTTTTATATAAATATGCTTCTGGGTACTGTGATTGTTTTAGAACTGTGCTGGTCAAAATTCTTTGGTTGAAAAAGGTTCTCCTGCTTTATGTTCGGGGGTCTTAAAGTGTAAACAATATTTTAGACGCCCCCCAGATTCTTAGAATTCAATTCTGTCACTGAAAGAGAGATATGTTCTCCCAATGACTCTACAGCATGCGAGATTGGATTCTAATAGTCGAGTAACTGTATAATATGGTAGTGTTCCTCCAATTATACATAAATACAAAAAGATTCATCTTAAAATAACAGAGGACAAATTTGAGAAATCCACTACAGTGACTACGTGATTATGTGAATTATCAGTTTCATGTAAATCTTACCAAGGATGATGGATAGAAATCCCAGACAGAAACAGTTGTAACAATACACCATTTGTGGTCTCTGAAGTTAATTTAATAACTATTTTGGAGATTGACTAATATACATATAATGACTCTTTTTGTTTAGGTCAATGTAAAGGCTAATATATCGTGGAGATGAGTATTGATCAGAGTAAAGCCAAAATCAATCTTGGATTTTGAGGGTCATTACACTTGGAAATAGGATGCAATGCAGAAAACACTGCAAATGTTACATTGTCAAAGGCGTTTACAGTTGTTATGGAAAAATAAACTTTTAGACACTGTGCAGTTGTAATGTCTAAAAAAAAAAAAAAAAAAGGAAAACCTCGTAAGAGATTAGTTATATCTTTCCTTAGCGTCCCTTTTGCTTAAGTGATGGAGTAATTTTGTCTGCCCTGTTTGAATTCATGAGCTGGTGTTTAGTTAACCCATATTTGTTTAGAAGTGATTTTTTAAAATGATAAATTGTTTCTTGTCTTGACTCTGTTACTTAGATATTCTGGACAAATTCCGTCTATGCAGTTGGAGAAGTGAAAGAGGTAATTTACAATGCCACGTACCCTTCAAATATTGCATAGCAAGCATAATTGATTTCACTGAAGGTGAACTCGTACTACCTGCTAAATAAGAAATGTTTGCAAAAGAACCTTTTCTTTTTATTTTTTTAATAGTTTGTTTGTTTGTTTGTTTTGCCCAATATAAAGTTTATGGCCTTGATACCTCATTTAAAAATAATCTGGTGGAAATTTTAAAGGTCTTGGTGGAGAGTTTTCAACAAAAGGAAGTCTTCCTGAAAATCTTACTTGACTGAAATGACTGTACAGTATAAAGCGAAATAATGCAAAAAACTTTTTTTCCAAGATTCCTCTGTAAAAGATATCTGGCTTTCCCCACGTATTTTCAGAACATATTGAAATAGTATTATTGTATTTATTTTCTGGGCAAAAGTCATCTTCTGATATAACCGATACAATTTTAATTGGTATAATTCCATCGAAGCCTGTGATTACTTCGGTGCAACACATATCAAAACCTATAGTTAAGCCAATAGATTATGCATTTATATTTATAAGCGGATATGTATTTGTAGTCTTAATGATGTGTTTGAATGCAAATGGAAGTTTTTATATCTATATATGCACATGTATATCAGATTCAGGGACCCTGTAGCACTGTCCTTGAAAATGAAAGCCTTATAGAAATGCAAGTTATTGATATTGGAAGCGATCTTCAAAGCTGCTCCATTTAAAGGTATTTAACTATTAATAATGAGCTACATCCCAGATATAGCATTAGTTGGTGTTCTGAGAGATCAAAGTGCCAAGATTATAGATAGCATTTCCCAGGCTGTCAAAGTCCTTTTACCAGAGCAATTCTTCTTATCAGTGAACTTCTGAATTTCTCATAATGGTTATCCTCAAAGAAAATCTGCAGTGTGGATATTAAGTAATTCACCTTATTTTTACCTGAAATAACGCTTCAAAATGCATTAGCAGGAGTTTTTAGAGAAAGGGCTAATATATGCTATCTTTTGCTGCACTGAAAGTGATATAGTTACTTTGGATTTAAAGCAGACTGAGCTAAAAAAAAAAATAAATAAATCCGGTAACTACTTTTCAAAATAAAATTTTTTGATAATCAGAATGAATCTGTTTTTAAAAGTGCTTCAGGAAACATGAGTTTTTGTGCAGAAATTTGCAAGAACATTATTTTCCAATAGACATTCCCATCTAGAATAGTATTTGTCAGTTTTACTAATTAGAAGTTTGCCCACAACCATGTCCTAATAGTTACCATTCCTCTGTTTCAAATACTCACAAAATAAAAGACTAGAATTAAGTTAGAGTTGTCATTCCTTAGCTTCCCAAAAGAAAGCATTATAGCAATAATATTATAATTTTAACATTATATTTTCCAATATTTGGTGTTTTTTCCTTCAATGGAACTAGTGCATCATGGTCAGAAAAAGTAATAATTTTTTCCATAGTACTAACCTTTATTAACACTTACTTAATTTAGGAATTATTTAATAAAATACAGAAGGAGCTAATCTACCTTGAGCTAACTGATCAGCGTCCAGTTATGTGTGAGTTCACAGAAATCTGTTCTTCAGTCTGTGGAATTCAAATGCTAATATATTTCATATGTCAGACCTTTAATGCTGAAATATAGTATGAAAAGCGATGCAGCCACTTGATTAATTAATTAATTTATTTTTGAAAGCCCCATTCAAAATGGGTCAGGCTTGCATCGTGCATGCTGACTTTGAGAAAGGTTGAGGACTGTATGAAACTTGACCTATATTTTTGAACTGGGACTTCAGAAACTGGGCTGGAGGAAAATCGAGCTTTTACAGCTTTTTCTATACATAGAAATGTTGGTGTTTGGCCACTGATTTAATCCTGTTCAAACAGTTCGTAAATTAAATGTGCATCTGAGCTATTTCTTTATCAGAGAGTCTTATTCAGCCGATGAGGCTCACATTGTGTTTAGTCAGGCATATGTCTATGAAGATGTTTTTATGTGTCCAAAAAGGAGTTACTTATAATTTTTAATGCTTTGTTGCTTTTCAGTAATGTAATTGAATACTTTTGACCTAAAATGCTATTTTGCTTTCAAAACCTGAAGATTACTATAGCACTGAAACTTTATTGCAGAGCAGTGCTGCTTTGATCGGTGTTGGAAATCTCCAATAGTGTTTTTCTTGAAGTCTGCCTCCAACTATGTTAATACACTAGTATCTCACAGAGAAAATACATAACTCTGCCTCTTACGATATTAACTATGCATCACAGAATAATAATATTGTCTGACTTTGAGTCTGAAAGTTTTACAGAAATTTCCGTCTGTGTTTGAGAATTTGACATTAATAAAAACATGACAATAGGGATGTCTGTTAGGAGTGTGGCTTGGTGTGTTGTTTTTTTGACTGCTGTCATAAAGTGGAAAGGCAGCTGCCAGACTACTGAAAAGGTTCATGAAAGGAGAAGAGCTATTTGCCCTTAGTTACTGCCATCTTTGTTTCACTAATCTAGGTTGTTCTCTTGCTTCTGAACTTCTCCAGGCCTTTCGTTCTACTAAGTCCCAACAGCTCTCATTTTGCTAAGCTCTGCATAAAAGGCTGGCCTATCCCCTGCTTTTCCTATACAGGAGAACCTGTAGTGGTCAAAAAGGAGGCTGGTGCTTGTAATTTTGGCACTGACTGACGCTAGTATTTTGTTGTAATTCGGTCTTTTACAAGTTCATCTAGTCAGGCTTAGCAAATTTCCTGTGAGTGTGTACAAGGACCACTTTAGGAATGAGGAGAATAGGTGTAGGAATAATCCAGGACACAGAAAGTAGTGGTGTGATCTGATCTACTAGTACCAAAGACTACGGAAAGACTCACTTTAGATGGAATCCTCTCGGACCGCTGTTACATACTCTTTACACCATTCCTCATCTACTAAATTGCAGGGCTTTCTAAGCAAACGCTGTCCAATTAACTGTGATTTGGGGCTTACAACAAATGCGACTTTGTGGTTTTGTGCTACAAAATTTCAGTAGTTTTCTGCTACAGTTTTGCATGCTTCACCAAGGTAAGGAACACTTGGGATTATCACTTTTTGCTTCTGATCTTGGAAATAAGAAAGCTTCTTAGTTTTTTGTTATTATGGTAGCAATTTTAGTGAGCTGGCTGCTTAGTCAACGTGCAAAATTGCTAGAAGCAACCTTACTAGTGGAAAAGAGTGAGTATTTTACACAGTTCCACTATAATCAGCTTATAGTATGTTTTTGTTGTATCGGAGGAGGTTTGCTTATGGGAAATGCCTCCCATCTGAGTGCTGCGGCTCTTTGTGTATGCTTGAGGCATAACTTGACATAAAAGTGCTACTGAAAACAAAGGCCCTTTTCTATTACTTTTTGTTCCTCTTCTTGCTATATACAAAGCACAGACAATGAAGACTAACAAAACTTATGGTAATAATGTAAAAATGAAAACAAATTATTCAACTGAAGTAATTACAATCCTTTTGTTGCTTAACTTCTGTAATTTTTTTTTAAGCTTTTTCTATAGAATCTTGTGGTTAGCCTTATAAGCAGGTTCCTATTCTAATGTCATTATATGGACTGAACAGCTGATTGCCATTCAGTGCACGTGGTGTAGGAAGAGTGGCTTTGGGCAAAATCGCTTTGTAAAGCATTTTAAAAATTAACCTTTGTTATTTTTGTTTGCTTGTTTGTCATGAACAAAGGACACTTTTTCTCTCAGAAATATAAATGGAAAAGTATGCTAATGCATAGAAAATTCCTTATGTACTGTAAAAGAGAGTTACAGTACCAAGAAGAATTGAGGTTCTGATTTCAGGCTTCATCAGCCAAAGGATGCTATTCAGAACAGACTCTGCCTGAGGTCAGGGAAAGAACTTTTATTTAATTAGTCTTGATATAAAATTTTATAGACTTCCAAAACAAATGAATAATTCAAAAAGAAATCTGTTAGTAATTAATTTAAATAACAGTTTTTAAGCTAATAGTCATTAGTTGCTTATGTAATATTTCTGAACAGTTCTCCAATTGAAAACAATGGCTACAGTAAGAGAGTAAGTCGACAGTTTTCAATATGTCTAATGCATTCTACTTGTCTGTTCTCATTAGATCTCTTAACTAAGTGTATAAGCTTAAATGCTTCCAGTGTATAAGCTTAAATGCTAGCACGCTGAAGGATGTAAATAGTAAAAGGGACTAGGCTGCAATTTAAAGTGTACTAATATGCACAATGTGACTGGTTCCTAATAAGTACTGCATTTGGGTAATGATATAAGGTAAGTTTCTTGTTTTATATCTTTATTACAATTAGAAAACTTTCCTCTTTAGAGATACTTAGAGAATAAAATATTTCATCACACACTTTAAAAGGAGCTCACCTGTGAAGTCTGGATAGTACTGATGCTTCTCCAAGCAGTCATGCAATGACATTCAGAGATTTCAGGTTTTCTTTTTGTATATAGACCTTCTACATTTTCTTGTGGCATCATCTGAGCTTAATTCTAGCTATATATTCCCCATGTCCTCTGCCTGTGGCACTGGGATTGGAACTACATGATCTCTAAGGTCGCTTCCAACCCAAACCCTTCTATGAGTCTATATCTGCTGTTAAAACCTGTATGACCCATTATAGTTTTATTTTCTGTTTGCAATTTCTTAATCACCAGAAAAAAAATTTTGAGTCAATGGAAACAAAACCTTGAGTAGTGTCATTTTAGACTTAGCTAAGTTCTCATTTTATGTAAAAATCCAGTTAATTGCATTGCTGAATTCAATATTTTGTATACATTAAAATATGAAAGAAAAAATATAGCACCAGTCATAACGTGCAAAGACTACTTTTTAACTTTGACCGGTTAAAAAATTTTAGTATCTTTTAAATAGCTTACTGGACCCATTCCCTACTGTACTAAAGTCACAAAAATTTAAAATGCCTTTTTTTTTTTCTTTTCACTTAGAAATGTTGAGGAGTAGAAAGGAAATAGAGAGTATTTCTACTAGCTTGGAGTGAAGTTGAAAATTTTCAACACTAGCAAATAATTGATTCCTCAGAATGAGCTTGAGAAATGTAGGTAACAGTGATCTTTTGCTTGGAAGAGACTATTGGCTTCTGCTGATCAGCAGTTTGGTGTATTCTAAGTCTAGATCTCTGCATAATCATAATATTTAATGATTCATGCTTTACTACTTTGATAATCCTCCTTTGTAGCATTTGACCTTCAGAGTATGTTATGCCAATGAATTCCACAAAACTGTTATGCGTCTGTAAAATAACTCTTCCTTGCACTTGGAAATTGCCAATAATTTTATTAAATGACCTCTAGTTTGTGAGCCTGCTTCTCTTTCATACCCTTTTGATTTTATGGACCTCTGTTCTAGCTGCATCTCTTTTCCATGGTGAAAAATATGTTTCTTATAAAAGTCGTTGTATAATCTTTGAGCATCCATGTTGCTATGCTGTATGTCTTCTCTAGTTTTTGGATGATTCTTGGTTTGTTATCTAAATCTCTCCAATTATGCCTCCTTCCTGTGCCACTGCCAAAGCTAATAGATTTTTATCTGCTGCTAGACATCAAGGTGGCATTTTCAGACAGCTGTCCTCAGTGACTCTAAAAAGTCATTCTTATTAACTGACTTATTAACAGAGCCCATCTCTGTTTATATATAGTTGGGATTGTGGGTGTGTATTTTCTTAACACATTACTTTACATTTACATGCAGTCGATTTCACCTGTAATTGACTTTCCACACTTGTGGTTGTCAGATCCTTCTGCAACTTTGACCATTCTGAATTATTAGCAGATGCTTTCTCTTTATTTTGTGAACAGTTGGTAAAATTTTATATATTATCTCTATTATCCATATACAGATAGATTATTTAATACATTTTAGATATTACATGACCATACTACGTATTTATAGATATATTTATATGATATGTTTTAAAAAATGACTGTAATTCCTTTATGGATGTAACCTGTCTTCTCATTCCTGTGTTATTTGTAGATTCTGTTGTCAGGTGTAGATCCTGTTACACCGATGCAATAGCTATCTGTTAAGTCTATTTATGTTACAAGAGTAAATTACCATTTTACACACACGTATATGTACAAACATATGTACGAATTCATGTACTCACATTTTTGGTTTTAGCCTCAATATAAAAGCACAGACATTTAATCTCAGTGTTATTACTAACTTTCATATATCCTGTTTAATTCTTAAACTGCCAGTTTTGTAAAATTGTCAGAGACTTTTTAATCTAATTTTGTAGCCATTCTTCCTCCTGTTAAAATCATGAAAACGTTGTATGAGAGTTCTGCAGTCACTGAATCAAACTTATACTAAGATGCTTAAAAATAGCAGCTGGCATCAAAAGTTTTTTTTAATAGTCCCATGTCCATGTGAACAAAATCTACTATGCAGCCTCACTTGGGGACAGGGATTTTTGGGGGGGTTCTGGAGAATATTTATTTTAATAAAGTTTAAACTTTGTAAGCCTCTGCAGTTCTACATTTTTAACATCTGCTTCAGCGGGGCAGAGCAATTGTTTATGAACAGTTTACTGCAGTTTTGCAAGTTTTTGGAATTATTTGTCTGTTAGAGAAGTTCCTCAACTGGAAAATGTGTTTGGATGTCTTTCCACACTATGAACTTGTAAACACATTAAAAAAAATGGCTCTTATTCTGTGGTGGGTGAGGACATTCTTGTTTATTGTTTTTGTAGCACTGGCGTGCAACAAAGAGCCTCTGTGTGCTGAATAAACTTGAGTAAGAAGTTGAGTTCAGCTGCATTTGAACACCAGTGTTAAGGACTATCGAACTCATCAAACAAACTGGAAAGGATTGAACCAATTTTTTTAAACTGAGAGGCTATATTAACAATAAATAAAACAGAGGGAGAACCTTATTGACCTCTTTATTTAAGTAAGCTTGAAGACTTTTAAAGATGCGTTTGAAATCTAGGTGTTGCTTTTCTTTTATTATGTGATTAGATCTGAAGAGATGTATGTGAGATAGAGCCAGTGTCTCGCAGTCAGCCCTGCATGGTAGTGCTTCCCGCAGGAAGCTGTTGCAAATGAGAAGTAGGGTTTGGGTGGACTTCTCCTATGTGTTGTATTTATTTACCCAGTATTTATTTACTGCGATCTCCTGTGTGATATTGATTGTTATAATTAATGTTGAACTAGGGTATGTCTGCATTTCATTTAAAAAAAAATGAACTTGAAAGCATTGTTTAGGTGCTTTAAGGAATTGTGCTTTGTTTTCATACTGAAAAAAGTTTTTTCTTGTTGGGAGAAGAACCAAATGTTTACATAGTGCCTGAAATGGTCCCATTTACTGAATATGAGTACTTTTATCTAATTTCCAGTTCCAACAATGATGGCAAGACAATCTGAAGACTTTTAATAACAGTAGGAATACTTTACTTGATTTAATCTTGCCTGTCAGCTATGAAGACTTGTGCTTTTTGGTTTGCTGCCTGTTAATTGGCTTTTTTCTAGGCAGCACAGGATGAAAAACTTCTCTTGTAGGCAAACAAAATCAAAGGCTTGAGAGAACTGAGGTTAGTACGATTTCTTACCCCTGGCCTCAGAAGGAGTGAGGACTAAGTCAGAAATGTTGCTTGTCTTCCTCATGGATGCCATTTTCTCCCTAGCTCCTTATCTGAATGCAAAATTGCTGGGAAAGCAGAGAAATTCATGTGAGCTTTTGTTGCTATGCTTGTCCTGGAATCTGATTTATGTGAGAATACTTTTTGCTTTTTGGTATTAGAAATCAAAATAATTAAGATGGAGAAATGAAAGAGTCTGAGTGTTTATTATCATGTGAGAGATAATTAAAAACTAAAGCCATGATTAATTATTTAGTATTTATTAAATTACATTGCACTGCAGCTGTAAAAAGAGGAAGGATCTAGCATTTTAATTTCCAAGATAAAAAGAAAATAGGAATAGTTTTATTTTATGGATGGGCATTTTTCTGCAAGAGGTGATTGTTTTCCTCTATTATATATTCCATCCACTGAAACAGACTTGCTTTTCTGGGTACTCCTGTTTCTTTTAAGCCTAAAAATGAACACCTTATTTGAAAATACAATGTGGCATCTCCTTAAAGGTCTTTTGCAGTTCTTTGTAGGTAAGATTAACATCTGCCTTCACTTTAAGCAAAGTAGAAGGTGTATAGAAAGTGCTGAGCACTTGTTGATCTCTAGATGAGTCTCCGGATGAACTACTTGTTCTTGCTACAGGTTTCCTTCTGGCTTTAACACAAAATAGGATTAAAACCTGCTGAACTTTAATCCTGTTCCAGCATTTTGTTATCTCATATGATTAGCTGATTACATGTTGAGTGTTTTGTGGCAAGTTTGCCAAAATGGTCAATGCAAGGCATCTTGCAGGGTTAACTTTTGTGCCCCTGGCCTCTCTTCAGCCTCTTGCTGTGAAAAATGCTTCGCTTTCTTGGTTACTCTTGGGTGTAACATCTTGATTTATTTTCTCTGTTTCTTGTGGCACTACTTGAAATTTCTGGAGACAGCATGTTACCCACGAGCCATGGGTCGGGTGGCCCTGATCTGCTCTAGCATAGTTCCCCTGCTGCTGTAAGGGCAGAGCTGGGAGCTGGGACAGGGACCTTCTCTGTGGTGTTGAAATTGAGCAGAGACCAGAGCTGCAACTCTACTAAAGCTCAGGGTCACCTGAGCAGTGCAGACACATCTCTGTCAGCTTTCACACCAGCTGTCACTCACAGACACTTGAGGAAATCCAGGAGATCAATCTGCTCATTGCACACCCAGAAGTGAAAAGCAGTCGCACATGGTCTGACTGTGCTGAACTCCTTGCAGTTGCCTGAGGTGGGGCCCAGGACCCTTCAGGGATGCCTTTGCTTCTCTGGCTGGCAGAGATCTCATTGCTATTTAATTGGCATCCCGTATCCCCCCGGGGGCTGCGGCTGGCTCCCTCATTGCCTTGTCCCTCAGTGCCTGCAATCCGCAGCACGTCCCCCTGCAGTACCACACCGCCTGTGACTTGTCATGTTGGTGTACTAGCATGCACTGTGTCCCTCTGGGAGTCTTGTCAGCAATGCTGTCCTCAGGATTGTTTTTCAAGATATGGTTATCAGTTTAATTTGCTTAAAATTTGCCACAAGGAGGATTAGGCCATGAGGTCTCTCTTCCTGGGAGGGATTTTCACCAGGCAAAATCTGTCACAGAGCATTAGCTGCTCTCTGTCATGCTGTGCTGCTGAGAAAAAGAGCAAGTGAAACTAAAATAGTTTGAAAACAGTTTATATCTCTGTTTAAAATTTTACTCCATTATTCTGTATACTATGTGTGCTATTAGGAAGACAGGATCTTTTAGGAACAGGCTGCCCCAGTCAATTCTTAAACCCTGAAATCTTAGGTCTCAGACACTTTTTCCTCTGCTATATATAATTTTGATGTTGCATGAAATTATGACTTTTGGTGGAGAGTAAGGAGCAAAAGAACTCAACGTTTGGAAAACCTTTCCTTATGAGTGGGAAAACCACAGAATAGATGGACTTAGTACCCCAGGATGAACTCGCTGACCCTGGTAGGGTCGCAGACTGCTGCTGAGCCCTTGAGGTCATCTTTAATGATACAATCAGTCTTAATACTTGGTGGTGGTTATGCAAATGTAGGGATAAAAAATATGCATATTTATGAGAGCTAGATCCACTGAATCTAATGCTTTTGACTAGATTTGGCATGAGATAAAGTTTACATACTTGGACTCTCTGGAGGCACTTTGTTTTCCTTCGTGCTTTCAAAATATGCCAAGTGCTGACAACAGCCACGCAGTCCTTACTTTTCCCCAGAATCTTTCAAGTTATTGTTCTTGAATCAGTTCTCTGAGTATCTGGGAAAAGAACACTACTCCATATTCATAACAAAGAGATTGTGTATTAGTTATAAAGGGCAGATATGTACATTTGAACTTGTAATAATAACTAATATCTCTTTTGTTTGACCAGGTGTTCACTCCACAAGATTAGCATGAATAACCAGTTATTGGTGTTTAATGGGAGGAAGACTAGGAGAGATTGGATCTGTAAGGCTTGGCATTTTCTTTTCTTCCTTTTGAGATCCATGATAAAATCGATGCCACACAGCTTAGGCAGAGCAGAGTAAGCTGCACCTGATCAATCCCTATAACTGTTTGCGATTAAGCTACTTCATCATTGGCAAATATTATAAATTATTATTAACAATTACTTTATGTTTATTTCTGGATTCTGGAAGGTTGAAAATAGCCAAAGTCAAGACCAAAAGGGTATTTTGCTTTGTCTTAAAACTAAGTAAAACCACTGCGCAATCTCAAAACCAATTCAAAAATATTGTTTAGCAAATGCATATCTGAAGTTCTGTTTGATTTATAATTTAATCAGTTCTTAATCTATTTCAGTATGAGTGTTACACATGACTTGCTTTCTTCAAAGAAAAACAAATATATTTGTAAACATGTTTTGTTCATTAAATAACCTCATATCTTATGAGAATAAGACAGTCTTAAAACCACAGACATCGGTGTTAGGGATACTGTCTTTTTTATATGTAGTCACATGTATTGTTGGCCTTTCTATGACATTTGTTGAATTGATGTATAAAATAGAAATCTGTGGGTCATCCTTTTTTTGGTTGGTTGGTTTTTTTTCAAAAGTACCATTGACTTTCTCTTTGTCTTTGTGTTACTTTTTTTTTCATTGTGTTATCTTTTGGACCTTTCCTTTGTTAAGACAACAGTTAAGGCTCAAGGAGTTCTGTTGGCATATTTTAGTACTTTGGAATGCATGCTTTCTGTTTCTGAAGACTTTAAAGTATTTCTTCAAATAGTTGTTATTCAATAGCCTATTTTTTAATAAATAGAATGCCATCACTGTAAAACACTGATACATCATTCTGCTTCTTTAATATACAGGAGAAACAGCTTTTGAACACTTCTATCTTGAAAGAACATCAAAATGCACATTTTTAACTCCGAACTCATTACTTGGTAGCTTAGGCATTCCTTTCCTTGTAACTACAAGAGTATCAATGGAGCGTGTGGATTTCTGACAGATGCTTACATGACCAGACTAGCCAAGAGAGTTTCAAGCAGGGCCTTAACAGTTCCTGTTGTGTTGAGTTTTGAGGGGTTTTTTTGTTTTTATTTTCCTAATGAGGCTCGATTGTAGTAGATATTTTTTGTTGTTGTTTATTTAGTTAAATGTAAGTTGAGCTTTGATTTAATTTATCTTTTTCTCAAATCTAACTGTGCTTGTAAATTGGTTCCAGTAGAAAGTGGAATGTGGAGAAGAGCATAACATTGAAGTGTTTTAGAATCTGCTCTCTGAATTCCCATTGAGTTGATTAGAGCAGACAGCTCCTGGCCCTGAAATCAACACGATTACAGAAGTGATTTTGGTTGCCAAGAAATGTCACAGCAATACAAATATTTTATTTAGAAGATAGGTTAGCTTGTCTTAGTCAAGAGGTGAATTTCTTTAAAATATACTTTTGATTTAAAACGGAGTGATCTGCTGTAGCTCCTATATGTTCTAGTCAAAATCCTGTGATAGTTTCATTGTATTATTGACATATTTTGGAATATTTTAAGATTGAGAGTATTTAGGATTATTTTACTACTTTCTTTTTGTGTCTCACTTTTTCAGTGTTATTTAATACTTACAAGTAAGCATTACATGTTCTATGATTTGTAGTACTCCATTATGCCTTTCTCAGGTAGGATGATAGTATCTTTTTATTGGGAAAACTGAACTTGGATACTGCAACTGAACATTGATACCATTAGTGCAAGCCTAGTCTAATTTTAGAGATAATGTATTTTTTTAGGGCTTTCTTTCCTGAGCTAAATCATAGTAAGAAAAACCAGCTCTGTAATACATCCAATGACTTGGTAAAAATCTTGACTTGGAGTAAATCCTACGAAATCTCTTATATGAAGCAAGTAATAACAACATATTTTAAAACTTTAAGACATTGCTAAATATTTAAATATTTAGGCATTGCATCGGTTGGAGATATAATGTTGTTACCTGTGTGATTATGGGTTGACATGAAGACATTTATTGCTGTAAATAAAGCAGATTTGAGTTGGTCGTATTAGTCCATAACAGGTTTTAATTTACAAGGAAGCCAATGTGTGGTATATTCTCTTGTCTCTGAACTCATTGGAAGATGCTATCTGGATGCCTTCTGAATGTGTCTTTAGTCCTCCAGTTGTTGGGATGCTTTTGTTACTTGTCTATTGTAAATTGTATTCTTCCTATACTTCTCTGTTAGCAAAGACACTGTTTGCACCTGGGTTGCTTTAACTATCTGGCCTAAATTCTTCAGCTCCTCATTAGCCTATGCTGCCAAGATCTCATTGAACTTAATTTCTCATCCCTGCATTGATGTCCCAGTGTCAAGATGCCAGGTGCCACACACAGTGTCCTCCCCATGACTACGAGCATCCAGAAGACAACCAACTGGCAAGGGTTCACCGATGCCACTGTGGGAGCTTTTACCATGGGGATACTATTTGTATCTCTGGATTGCTCTGAAACTGCAGTGTAACCTTTGCTAAGAATCATTAATAATCATCACTTGCTGTAACACAACTAGAGGACAATTTTTGTTTTATAAAGCAATTACATGTACCATAGTAAGCTTGGACAATCTGCTGATTCATTCCCTGGCAGAGTTGAGAGAGTGAGCAAAAAAAATCACAAATGTTGTTTAGTTGGTTCATTGCAAAGTAATTAATGGTGAAGTGATAGAGTAAGTGGTTAAAGGAGTAAGAAGCTTTGTAAATAAGGGAGTAGCATTTGGTTAAGGAGTATCCAGCACTGTTCAAGATTTTCAGGTGTGTCTTGGGAGCAGAGATATTAAAATGTCTGTGGACCATTTTGCATTGACGTGTGGACAACCTCCTGGGTGCATACTGGAAAATCTTTTGTATTTGTAGTAGCTAACTTGTAGTTAACATCAGATCAGCAATAAATATATTGTTGCCTTGTATCCCTGCCATGTCTGATTTCTCAGGGTGTTTTCTTCAAGGATGCTGCTTGGTGATTAGCTGGAGAGAAAATTAGTTTTCTCACTAAATGATGAGAATAGAGTGAGCTGATAATGCAGCAGCACCTATCACAACTTTTCACCCAAAACTTGCCAAGTCTGAGATGTGGCACTGTGTGTCTCATGGCAAGTTCTTCCAGAGCAGACCCTGGGAAGGGCAAACAAGAGGAGGTGTTGAAATCAGTGTGGGCTGGGGTGTTTGGTCCTCTCTGCCCTCAGGATGGGAGCGTTTCAGGACGCAGTTGCTCCAAAAGTGAGGTCTCTTGCACAAGTTGGCTTTCAGGTTGTTTCCTATTGAGATGACTTTGGATCCTTGGCAGAGCCACTCAGAAGGCTTTGGGTTTTGTACTTTGAGAACAAAAGCCCTTTCTCTCCTAGGTATAGGTGACAAGCTGGTGTTGAGGCAGAGCCTTCAAAAGCCTATTGATAAGCTGTCAGAATGCGTGAAGCTTCTTTCCTTAACAAATGGCAACAGAGCAGATGAAAGCCAAATGTGGTGTTTGACAAGCATCTTTGAAAGTCTTGGAGAACCCTGTTAATACTCAGTTCTATGTTGAGTTGACTTCAGTATAGTTCTGCTAGTCCTATCAATTTATTAGGAAGGAACCTGAAAATTAAAGTGTATAAGGATCGACGAGCAGTCTGTTATAATAAGTGAGTGCCAGGAAATGTGGACTTGATTTGGTGTCTTTGCTGCCACAGGGAGTTTTAAGACAAGTATTATAACTTATCATAAAAGGAGTAGGTTGCAAGGTGTATCAGAAATCGTAAGGATATTGTTTGTTAGGGTATGTTATGATACATCCTTGTCATTCAAAGGTTTTATTTTTAGTCTCACTTTCACAGTTGTTTTCATATCACCAGCACCAGGTTTCATGCACAGTAAATCATTCATACATCATAAACCATTTAAGCAGTGTGTGTTTCTTCTTGAAATATAAATTGGAGTATAAAATTTGTTTTGCCATCTTACTGGTGTCTCTTTTTAAGACCATAATACTCTATCCTTAGCATCTTTCCAGAGGGGTTTAGATTTTTTTAATCTTTTTTTTTTTTTTTTTTTTTTTTAATACAGACACATAACCTTATGCAAGCTAAATTCTTTCAAAGGCTTCCAAAAAGGGATTTTACTAAATCCTCCTCTATCACTTTTAGCCGGTAAAACATACTATGATTAAAGGTCACAAAGAGGAAAAAAAAGTAAGTGTTTTAACTTTCTCCAGGTTATGATCTTCTACAACAGAGTACTTTCTTTGCCGCAGTATGTGCTCACTCCTGAGTGTGGCTGAAATTCAACTTGGAAAACTTTTCAAGGAAGGATCTTATCCTATGAGTCCTCATTTGAAATGAGGGCATTTTCCTTAATTGTCACTCAGGAGCAACATTATCTTGCAGACCTCGTATACAGCTGAAATTGGAAAGTATAATTCATATTTTAGTGTTTGTCAATATAGTTGTGTGAAAATTCCAGTTACTGTCTGTGGAGAATTATTCTTGCATAATAAATGAATTGAGAAGCTGTCTTTCAACTACCAAAAAAATGTTTAATTTGAATCTTAAAAAATGGGCCATCACAAATGAATTTAATTAGGGCGTGCTGTCCCAGAAAAGCTCCTGCGTGACTTTGAAGATCTGAAACAATAGTTGTCATTAGACAACAGCCAAAGGAAAATTATCAGATAGCACAAAGCTCTCCTGAATTGTATTTAATCAGAAAAAGTACTGTTTCTTCTCTAGTGACTTGTAGTGTAGGCATAAGCTTTTCAATACGTATGTGCTCTTTAACTATAAATACTGTTTGGGTTTTTTTTAATTCTTGTTTCAGAACATAAATTGATGACACTGTGACTTCCATTGGGTGTAACTCTCTAGAGATTATTAAAATCCCCTACTTTCCATGCTGTAGCTGTGAAGTGTTGAAGGCAAGAATAACAGATCAGGCATGTCTAATGGAAGGAAAGTACTCTTAGACCTTGTGTTAGATATATCTAATACACACTGTTTGTCTTGGTTTACTTTCTAAATCTAATTGCTTTTGAAAAATGCACATTTCACTGTGCAGATAACTAGATAGTTAGCCAACCAGTTGCCCAGGAGAATACAAGACTTCAAGGCGTGTTATACAGATGATAGTTATGAAAGCATCTTGTTAGTTTATAGTTTAAGACATTAGTTGATCAAATGTTTACTTGGCTCCTGGTGGTAATCTATATGTATCGAAGGGTGAGACTAAGTTGTATTATTGTATTTTCATTACTTCTGAAGTATAAGCAGAATAATGTTGTTGAACGTTTCTACCAGAATATCAATAATAGTGTGAATTTTATTCTTTTTTTATAAATTCTCAAAATATGCAATGTAGAATAAATTATGGTGAAGAAAGTATGTGAGCCTATTTTATTTCCCAGCTAAGAAAGTGTTGTTTCCTGATCCATCTTTCTCATTTAAGCACATGTAAGGAGCTGGAAATATTAGCCAAATGTGCTTTAGGCTTGAAAGTTGTGTTTCTGTATCACTGCAATATTTTCTGTTACGCCCTTTTTATCATGTGTGCAGTCACTGCTATACCCTACGCAGACAGGACTGATTGGAGTTGTGGTGCTCTGATAGTTTTTGTGTGGAAAGTCTTAAGTGATGCTGAAGGGTATTGAAATGTCTGCAAATGCACAGGACATCTGTGCAAGTAACCCTTGCAGCTGGTTAGTAAGCGGACAGTGGACACGTCAAGATTTACAGATGTCCATTCATCTCATTCAAATGTTCCAAGTTCTTCTACGAAAACACATCTGCTAAAGAAAATTAAAACTTTTCAGGTATGTGTTTCTTCTAGGAGAAAGAGAGCTTATACTAAAGGTTTTAAGATTTATTTTTATCTATTGATGAGGATGTCAAATCTGTGACAAAATCAATTTTATTCCTTTCTGCATTCTCTCTTGTAGTTTGTAGTGTGCTTCCAGTCACCTGATATTGTAAGATTAATGATTGACTTTTAGGAGAAACTCAGATTGTCACATCTACCTACCTGATACGCATGTCAGGCATGTCTGATTCCCAAATCAATGTAAACTGATAACTGTTTCATTTTTGTTTTGTGGAGTTTTTTGGGTTTCTTTTTGGTGGGATGTATGCGGTGGCTTTTTTAAATGTACCTCTCATGTTCTTGCATCTTCTCTGACATTTTAAGTGGACACTAGTAGCTAAATAACCTTGTTCTAATTCATCCCAGAGATCAAAGACATGGCTTATCTTTGTGATTATATCCTCAGAAGAAATTTTTGGAAGGTAAGAGATTTATGATGTAAAAAATAAGATGACGAGTAAATGAGAAAGTGAAGGGAGAACAGAAAGAGAAGTAGACTGTCTAGTTGCAGCCTATTCCACCTGTCTTCTTGAATGCTTACCAGGAAAACCAGAGTGCCATTTTGATCTCAAAGTCCTGAAGAGCAGGACTCACGCGTGCAGTCTGTGGAGTGGTCCTACTTTCAGCATCTGCAGAGAGGGTGAGAGGCAGCCTGGTGACGGGGTACTGAAGGAGAAATGACATTGTGACAAAAGTTGAAAGGTGTGAAAGACTTGCTGATCATTTTGGAGTTGTGAAGAGTGTCTGTTCAGTTTTTCCTATTAGTTTTTGACAGCGTATCACAGCAAAGAGCTGTAGGGATATGTCACAGGTTGCCTAGAAACTCATAGTTATCTGGGCCTTACATATTTATTCTATGTGTCTTAACCATTTACCTGGCATAGCAGGTATATAATGGATCACTAGTAGGAAAATTACATTTTACTGTTTTTCCTCTTATTCTGATTACCGAGGTGTTTTCTAAAGCAGAGTTTTTACTGGGGAAAAGAGAGATCAATTAGTAAGTGCTAAAATACATGTCCTCAATTCAAGTTTTCATACACTGCGTTTCACATCCCAAACCTGGAAAGGAAAGCCTTCCTGTGGTGGCGTAAGTCTGTTTGGTCCCTTAAGGAGTGAGACAGTGTCCTGCCTCTTCCTGTGAGCTGAAGTGGAAGGAAGGATGGATATGCTGAGTGGGGCAGGGTGATGAATCTGGAGAGTAGGACTTGCTGCTTCTTCTGCCAGTGAGGATCATCGTGAGGGGCTCTCATTCATTCTCTGAGGAGTTGCTCCTCCTTTCGTTTGATATGTCTTTCAACTAGGTAAGGCAACAACGCTTTGGTGTTTGTATTGCTGGAGGTGGAAAATATCCCATGATTTTCCTATCTCTTGATGATCTGCTTGCTCCTAGATGTAGTTTTCTGCCTTTCTGGACTATGCTTAGAGCAGTAGCATAAAACCAAGTTAGTTTTAATATCCTTCAGCACTCTGTCAAACAGGCTTTGAAAGCTTATGTATCATGTACTAGACAGCTTTCATCAAAAGTCATGCTTCTTTTAAATGCTAATGATGTTATTTTATCATTTTAGCACCATAAAATGCTTACATTCAGTTAAACCCATCTAATGAGATTCCTGCTTATAGCATGTTTTTCTCCATAAAAACTGTAATAATATGTCTTGACTTTTATTGTAGTCTGACCTGTTTCATAGAATTTGGCTAAACTTCAGTAGAAATAGAGAGGGCTTAACTTGGATAGAAGCCAAGTCAAGAACAATTTTTTTCATATGCTCTTATATGTTTCAGAATAATAAGTAGAATTTAATATTTCTGTGGTCACCTGAGTCTGGATTGAACTATTTCTGGAAGACTCTAGAGATTCAATGCAGAACTAGAATGGTTAGGCTTTCCAGAGCCTAAGGTAGAAATTTTTAACCAACTTTGTGTTGCTGAATGATAGCTAAACACTAAGAGACCTGAGTTGTTATTATCTCAGCACTGCCTGGCTCAATATTTTATGATATTACTGATGTAGGTGCCAGAAAAAATAATAATTATGTATATAAACAAGGCAATTTGAAATTAAACATTCCAAAAGAAAAGTTAAACACACGGTGTTCAAAACAAGACAGCAAGAATGCAAGCTTGATTTTTGGTTAGTTTAGAGTAATGTTATCATTTTAAGTGTTGATTAAAGTCATTGTCCATAGAACAATATACACGGTATATTCAGCACAGTTTTCGTATTCACTGGAACAATGAGTGACTTAATGGCTGTGAATTGTTCAGTACATGCAATTGGTGGATGTCTGGTGCCAGCTGACAAATACAAGAGTTTCAGAGTGACAAAGCTTCTTGCCTTAATGAGGAGTATTGTGCACTTATTAGCACAAACCATTTTAGTAATTAAAATATTTATTAAATCTTTTCTGAAGAGTAATAGAAGAAAAATGCTTTGATGTGTTGCAGAGCATGTCTTAGTATATCAGTGTAATAGAATATGTATAGAACAACTGTATTTTTTAAGCTTTATGATAAAGATGTTTTCTCTTACTAGCTATTTTAGAGTGACAAAAACCAAAATATACAAGGAGGAGCTGTTTTGTGATCCTAATGCTTTTATGTAATCATCCTTAGGACAAGAAGGTGTGTGTGTGCGCACGTGTGTATTTCCTAGGTAACTGTGATACTAAACAGTTTTCTCTTAAATTTTAATTCCTTATTCTGTCTCTGGACTCTCCTTTATAAAACTCAAGTGGAGATACAAAGCATGTCTGTATATAACATGTTTATATGCATTTGTGAGTTTATTACCATAGTGGTGTTTAGTCCAATTCAGATATTTGCTCATATGATAAATACGTATCAGGAATGGACTGTTTTTCTGCATGTAACTCAGGAACAACTTCATAAAGATTACTTCTGCTGGGAGTGTTTGTCCAACAAGTTTGCAATACCGTTTAAATAAAGTCCAGCCTTTCCATCTTGATAACTGTCTATTTGTTGAGCCTGCAGTTGTGTCTGTGCCCATTACCTGTGACTTTGAATGTCATAGCAGGAAGCCATTTGACCCCCAGACTGGGGGCCCAGGGAACGCTGCAGTGACAGTCTCCATCTGGGAGTGCTGATCAAAGTCCGAGGCACTGGTGGCTGACAAAACCCATGCCATCACCTCTTGTCTCTTCTCAGCTGTGACTGTCCTGGCCACCTTCCAAACAGGTACCAAAGTAGTGCCATGGACCTAAGCAGTTGTGGGCTCCTCTGATTTTACCATACCTGGCCCCAGCCATCTCTTCCTTGATATAGTCCCTGCCCTGCTCCCTGTCACTCAGAGGTCTTTCTTGATGACTTGATTGGACAGCCAGAGATCTACACAGATAAACACATTTCTGAATGGAAAACATTGCAGTTATCTGTGTTGTATTGTGTTCCTTTCCCTGGAAGAATGTCAGATAACATGTTGTGTGCATTATATGTTAAGCCCTAGATAAGATGAAGGAACTGAATTATGTAGCTAACTTTGCTATTTATTCCTTCCTTGATCAAGACAGTGGGAGGATGGTGAAATTGAGTTAAATACGATGTATGTTTAGAACTGTGTGCCACTAGTATGGTAACTCAAAACATTTTATTACTCAGATGTCATTAGTTGCCCATCAAATGGTTAGGAGGTAGACTTGGAATCTCATGTTTAGCAATCAATAAATTTGTCAATGCTGTCACTTGAAAAAAGTAAAATAATGTAGCATTTTGTATAAGGCCTTTGTACATTTATAATGGTAGGTGATCTGTCAAAGAAAAGAGTAAAGTGTTTGGAATTTTTAATGGTATTTTATGGTATTGTATATATTTTTCTTTGTATTTTAAAACTTAGTTTTACATGCATATGAAAACTTTGTCTTCATGAATGATTCCACTTAATAGAGAAGTAATACAAGGGTACAGTCATGCTCTAGGGTGTTTGAAAATTGCCTCAAGTTTTCCAAGTAGCTCAAGGCATTTTGACAAGATAAGTCTAGGGCTTTTGCAGATGCGGTAACAAATTCATGTCACGTTTTGTATTGCATTTTGTGAGATAGAATTTACTGTTTCCCCCTATTAGATAATCTGTGTGAACAGGAAATTCCTCTGATGTAGTTTATCTGAGTAAAATTTATTCTCTTCCTCTCAACTATTTGTGGTAACATGATGTGTGTCATGTTGTGGGGTTACAGATTATTAGGATGACAAAACTGAATAGAAATTATCATTCATGTGAAATAAAAGAAAAATTAGGTAAAATCCAAGCATCCTGTCCTGCCATTGAAACTGATGATTTCATTTGAGGTTCAATTTCACCATAAAACTGTTGAAGTCATCTTACAGGCGTATCTAAGTGTAAGGTTGCTAATAACTTTTTGTGTCGTGGTCTTTGACAGTAACCAACCTCAAAAAATAGTGTTAGGGTTTTTTTCGTCCACAGTGATTTTGGGAGATACTCATCTCACCTGTGTCTCGTATTTACTTTAGCTACTATGTTTGAAGTCAGGAACTGATTTTTTTGATGGAGATACTCTTGGCTTGCATCCTAGAGGAAATCTTCTTACATTCTATGTCTTAGCTAGACAGTGTGAATGCCTTCCATGAACCGAACTGTATGTCTGTGGTTGTTCAGTCAGCTTCAGTGCAGTCAGCAGGATCTCATGGATACAGCAGAGACTGGAATTTGTTTAGTACGCTCTATTAGCATATATTCTTCCATTGAAAATAACAGTCTAGTATATTATTCACTCCTTTCATGACATCACAAGGATGTGTGTAATGAAAATGAACCTTATGGCTTGTTTTTTCATGCATGGTGAATTTTTTATAAAGTCCTTTGTATACACAACAAAAAAAGGTCTCACTGGGAGAATTGGTTCAAGTGAGTATGGTAATTTTGTAGCCAGAGTAGGACTGTATGCTCATACTAATCTGTTAGTTCTTGAAAGGAATTCCAGTAAAGTAAGTAGTCTAGGCCAAATGTGAGCAATACTAAGTATCCACCATAATAGAAGCCAATTGCTATGGGCTAAATTTTGTAGAGTAAAATGGGGCAGTATAAGCATTTATAAGCTTTCTCTTTGGAGACAAAAAGATTAACTTTGGCCTAAATTTACATTCTGACAAAGAGAAAATACTTTTAAATTGCTTGCATTTTAAGTTAATGTTACTGTTCCAACACTGTGTTGGAAATTGTCTTCTTGGAATTAGCAGTTTGTTAAGAAATTTCAAAGATACAGATGCACTGGATGTGGTAGCATTCTCTTAGTCGGATTACAAAATACTAATATGAGTCTTTCAGGTTCTTTTTTTACTAATCCTTGAACTAAGTGGTTTTAGTTGTAAACATTTGTTTTTATTGTGCCTTTGTGTACCCCATGCCCATTCCTTTATATAGTATTTCTTGTAGAAGACCCCAATCTAAGAATATTATAAAAAATATATCTATGTAAGAATACTGTGAAAATGGAACATAGCTGTTAAAACTACATGAACAGAAGTCTCATTTGAAGACAGGTTGTGTGAGATATTTGTGCAGTGGTATCCCAGCTTTCTGAGAGATAATGATCATGGCAATTTGTTGTTAGGGCACTTACAATGCATGTATGAAGTCATCATAGGAAGACCTTAAAAAACCCATGTTAGAACAAGTGATGTTGTGTTCAAGGGGAGAATCTGCAAGAATGATTCTAGTATCAACAAGACCTATTTGGTATCAAATTTATCTCTGTGCCCAATGGTTGTGGAATAAAAATCTGCACAAATGTTGGAGGTCCTGGCCAACAATCCAATATGAAAGAACTGAACGGTGGTACAAGTATTTTGATAATAGTGTCTTTGTTGCAAATTAACAGTAAAACAAGACCATATTGTGGCTGAAATGGGTGATAGAAGTTGGAAGTCTTCTTGATATTCAGGTCTTAGTTCAGAAGTGGTTTTGAAGAAATTGAATTTATGATTCCTCTTTCAAGCTCATTACCTTCTTTTTATGGCTAATTGTGCATTTTGTTCAAGGTAGTATTTTGGGACAGCCAAAACTATTTTTAATTTCACGTACACTTCATAGATTTTTCCAAAATGTAAATGATATAATCTTTTGGCTTGGTGCACTTGTTGAAGAAGTCAGGAAAATGAAGAATTAGGGAGCCATCTCTTCTTGCTTTCAAATTTACCAGGTAGACTAGTGGCTCAGATATTTTCTTTAGTATTAAGCCTATAATTTATCTCTTCTCCTTTGGTTCAGAGGACTTGGATCCGTAGTTCTTATTGCATAGACTAGGGGGAAAAACATTTTCTGTTAGTACTTACTTACCTTCATTGAAGCATTCTGCACCACACAATACTATGCTTTGAGAGGTTAGCTAATTGCAACTGAATTAGTCATTCTTGCCCTTTCCTCCAGTGAGGAAATTCAGTATTGTCTTACAAAACTGGCCAAATCTCCTTGAGCAAACTCTCATGTGAATCACTCTGAGCTTTGATCTATGTTTTTCCAAGGGAATACGACTCTTACGGTAGCTCATAAAACACAATCTGGCCTTTTGTACAGTTGATTTTGAATGTTATTGCCAAGATCTTAATGGATTAGAAACTTCCAGGGAGGCATTAATGTCTTGTGACAGGAATTTCTTTTGCAGAGGATGGATTCACTTTAGGACATGTTAGGTAGTTGCTTTTGCACACCTAAATCTTCTGTGTTGCCCTTTGTTTTACTGTGCATCATCTGTGTAGTGTTTGGTAAAAAGCTTCGTGGGTTTCTGTGAGATAGCTTTCCTGAGAAGAAAACAGCTGAGAGTGAAAGAATATGTTACCCTTAGGAAGCACTAAATTGTCTTGCCTACCAAGCTTAGTGATAGTCTCCCAGGCTTAGTGATTGTCTTGGATTTGAAGATGAATTAGAACTATTTGGGATATTCCATATGGTACGGAAGGAAATGTAAATGTCATGAGGCAATATCAAATATAAAAACCTGACAGTAAGGTATATGAGGAACTGGTTATGTACAAGAACAACTTGTGGCTGAATTTACTTGAAGTAGCTAAATGTATTCATTATTTTATAGACCCACAGAATAGTCTGGGTTGAAAGGGATTCTTAAAGGTTAGGTTCCAGGGCTATTGTACATACTTAGTTTATCACCAGAAGTTTTCTGTTTCGTTTCTTGGGCTCTCAATTAAATCAAGCATTTTACAGAGAGAGCGGCCCAACACAGGACCTGTCTTTCTAGAGAGGTGGTCAATGCCCCAAGCCTGTCAGTGTTTCAGAGGCATTTGGACAATACCCTTAGTAGCATACTTTAAGTCATTCAGTCCTGAACTGGTAAGGCAGTTGGACTCGATGGTTGTTATGGGTCCATTCCAACTGAAATAGTCTGTTCTGTTCTATTCAGACATGAGCTGTGAGCTGGTTCTGCATTGAAATTGTAAACATTCGTACTGATGTATCTGCCATACTACAGAGGGTCTGGGTCCATGCGTTCCTCTCAAGTTTAGCTGCACACTGCCTGCCTGACAGCATTAGGAGAAGATGCCCACTTGAAATGGTGTAACTTTCCCTAGAAAGAAGACAAACAAAACACTTAGGGTTTCAAATTAAATTGAGAACAAAGAGGTTCAAAGAGGATAAAAATAGGCCCTGAAAATCTGAGACATCCTCAGGGAGACACTTTGGTCAGCCTTACGCAGAGTTTGAGATACTTGTTTCCAGATCAAGGCTGAACACCTGGCCTATTTAAATAAGCAAGGCAAAGGTAAAATTTATATGCAAATGATACATGCGGTTGTTTGTATGTATATATATCTCTATACATAACAGTTTTAAGTTCCCTAAGTTTCTGTTGTTTCTGTAGTGAATAGGTCTGAAAATCCTTATGTTTATCACATTAGATGGAGAAGTAAATTGGAAGGCCAGGGTCTGCTGCTTTTGCAAAATGCGTGTACTCAGTATTTTCAGCCTGTCCAGAATATCCCCGTGTATGTGGTAAGTTACTTCTTGGTGAGATATTTTATAGAAACCACCGTTTATCTCTAGGAACGGTGCACTGAGGTAAATGTGTAGGGTATAAGACTTACCCTAACTCTGTGGTGAGCATAGATCATCCATCCTAATCATACTTCTGAAGGGCATTTCCTGTGAAGCTCAGATAATGCATAATCTATTTCTACTGAATGGTTGGGTTTTTTTGCTTATCCTCTGTAGTAGTCAGTCACAGTGAAGTGAGGTAGAATTTTACCCTTATTTACACCCTGTCTAGGCTCGTTTAGCTCCAGGAATCATGAGAGGCTATTTTAGACATCTAAAAGGAAATGTCCTTGTAATGTCCTTCTACGTCATTTTGCTTTTTCCAGTGAAAACACGCACTGCTGTGTCACAGTTATTATTTGGCCTGAGCACTTGCACAGATTATAGGGTGCTGTCACAATTTCCAGTAACTTCAACAGTTATTTCTTTTGGTAGAACAATACAACCAAATGACCCTTGATCGACAATTTTTTGTAATTGTTTCATTTTGCATATCCAACACTAACCAGCTTCCAGATGTACATCAAACTGTTGTAGGCTGTTGTTGAGCATTCAAAATAGATACTTTAATATAGATAGAATATAACACTATGTGAAGTTTAATGAATTTAAAAATTTCTACACATTCAGGAAGCATCTGGTCTAAATGTTCAATTAGAGTGGTCAATTTATTTAGCAATTTTATATTTTGGGGCTTGACCATCTATCCTGAGAAATATTAGCTGATATTCCTAGAGAAATGTGAAACAGTTATTTTAAGTATTTTTTGGGGGGCATTTTAGAAAATAAATGACAGATTGGCAGTTTGTAACATAAACAGTATTTTATGTCATTAAAAAAAAATTGGCTTTATTTGCTTGATTAAAAAGTGAGGCTAAATATTGTCTTCGAGTATGGAAAAGACTACAAGGGCAAAAAGGTTATTCCGTCTTCAAACTACGAAAACAGCGTGTTTATTCTTAACGTTCTCTGAGTGACTTACAAAGATTTTTTGAACTAACCAAACCCATTTATTTATAAAAAAATTGAACTTAAGTCTCTTTTTTTTTTTTTTTTTTTTTTGTCGTTTAGCTGCTGTCTGGGCTTTGTTCCTTGGCACAACAGGGCTCTGCACAGTAAATGTTAAGCTTCCCTGCCTTGAAGATAAAATTTCCTCATGAGTGAGTCTGAAATGGTTACACAGACAAGAACTCACGGCAATCATGCTTTTTTTTAAATAAGGAGAAATAATTTTTTTGACCTTGTCTTCTATAACCTAATGGCATAGACAAGTGGACGATCATAAAAATCGCAGCATAAGTGGAAATGCCTTTCTAGAACAACATAATATTTGCAATTAGCTCTGAATTTGCTGGATCTGTGTCTTATAAAGGACTGATTTTTATTACTTATTGTCTCCTTCCTAGCCAGTTTTTTGGGAAGAAGGATAGTACCGTACTGCTAACCTTGCCTCACTTAGGTCTTCAAACTATCATAACTCTAGAAGGACACAGCACTACCTAGAACAAGCCTTCCGCTGTTTGCATTTCTTCTCCAGTGGAAAAGAACAATGGACAAAAGATGATGGGTGGTTTTCATATACTATACTGCGGGGTGAATCTTAGAGACTCTACTTGTGAGAGAGATAAGAAAAACCATGAATTCTGAAAGGAACAATGGTTAAAACAAATACCAAGATCTTGTTTTCAACAGATTTGTTCAACAGCTGATACTTTTAAAAGTATGGGTTTATGTATATTCAGTAAGCTGAGAAATTCCATCTCATGCACTGTAGAAGACTGGGAGAATTACATAGCAAGTCCCACATCCTTGATAGAAGTCGTGTTACCTCCGTGTTTGCAATTTAGCACTTTTTCTGTATGCAGTGAGTTGTGATGTGAAGATGGAGTTGATGCTGTATTCCTTGATGTTTCTCAGGCTGTGCACATCAGGATTAGAAAATGGTCCATGTTGTTCTCCCCAAATTGTAGCCCATGCTGAAATACGGTAATTTTTTATTTCTTTCTATTTTGTTGTATAGGTATGGATATCTCACATCCTGGAGTCCTTGTATTCAGAAACTGGTATTACAACCTGATAAACGAACCCGTTTTGTATGTTATTTTTTGAAGTGATGCAACCAATATGTGTGGAAATATAAAATTTAGTTTTCTTTTGAAATCTATTTAAAAGCTTGCCCTTTTCAAATAGCATCCGAGATAAACATTCTTTTCATTTTGTATCTGCAGATACTGGCCTGGGTGAATAGTTACTCGTGGTTGTCATCAAAAGTAAAACTGGGAGGACATTAGATACAAAGGCATACACTGAAAACTTGCAGAATAATGTGATCAATTGACAGAATTCAAAGTTTGAGATTTAAAAATCCTGAAGTTAAAATGCTTGTAAATCAGTGGGTGGTTCTTCTTTTGTGTGTGTGTGTGTTTTGTTTTTGTTAACTGAAGAAGTGCTTCAGATGTTTTGTATGCTGTTTCCTTGGAGTTTGGCTGAATGAGAGTGTGGAAACCAACTGTTTAAAATATTTTCGTTCTAATAATCTCCACTACTATCTCCTTTATATGTTACTTGGGATTAAGTATAGTTGTGCTTGGAAAAAAAAGTAGTAAGTTTCCAGCACAATGAAACTCAAACAAAGAATGCTTAAATGAGGATTAAATTTATGTTCTTCCATGCAGTTGTTTTTTTTTTTTTTCCCCTAAGTGATATTAAATCAATAAACAAAGCATTGCAATATGCAAATTTTCAAATGAAAAAATTCACAGCATGTAGAAGGAAGGATGAAAGAATACGGGAAAACCAAAGCAAGTTTGTGGTAAAAGCAATGTATATGTATTTTCACCACTTATTTAAAAGATTTTTTTAAAAAATTATCTGTGTAATAGTTAAGACTGCGGGGTTGTTTTGGTTTGTTTTTTTTTTTGTGTGTGTGTGTGCCTGGGAAGGAATTGGGGAAAAGGAAAAGGGAATTGTTTTGTTTTTAAAGTATTCATTTATTCAATCATAAAACATGAAAATCTGCAGTGTCTGGAATTTCAAAGTAGTGTTTCTCCTTTTTCTTATTTAACTTCTTTTTTCCTTCAAGATATCATGGGAATTTGATGTATATGAAGATAATTTCTCTGCCCAGCACTATTCTGGGCTGGACTTCAGTACTTCAGATTTTAAACACAAATGCATTTAATTGCAAGAGTGCATAAAAATATTTATAGGTCATAAATTTGTCTGTTTTAACACTGATTGATTCTTTTTTTGTCTTTTCAGTACTTACTTCCCTTTTCTGCTTCTGTAGTCTTATACGTTTCTCCAGTTCCTGCCAAATTTCTGACCACTCGGAGCTTTTGGCCATTTTGATGTTATTTTCATGTCTTCATGTAACCTGTGTATTGTTACCATTTCCAGTCATAGCCATTGCTTGTTGGATTATTTCTTTTTCTTCTACAAGGGAAGCCTGCTGTAGGATGTTTTAATGAACTTATTGACCTTGACATTTCCCTGCCAACTGAGATCTGCCCAATTTTCTTTCTATCTGCATCTCTATTTATACCTCCCATCACATATTCTTTTTAGCCCTATGTTATTTCCTTTACTGGCAAATTTACTTCGTTGTTTCATTTTTAATATTTTTAAATGCATTTTTCCTCTGAAGACCACTATTGTGTTCCACTTCTGTAGAAAAAGAATAAGCCATGCAATTTTGTATATCTGAGATCAGTCTTTCTCAGTAACTCCTGATGATTTAAAAATGTGATTTAGTATTTTTTCTTTATAATTGTTTTAGTCTTCCTTTGCATTTAAGTGTTCAGATTAATTGGTATTTGTAGTTACCAAATTTAGCTGCTTAGTTCAAGACCATTTTTGCCAGTTTACAGGGATGGTTTTGGCTTATCTTTACTAACCTTGAGTCCCATTTCTCTTTAAGTCTCCAGACATCGTGATATTTATCACACGTTTTTGATTTATTATATTAGCAGAATTATCAGCATATCAAAAAAATTGCTGCAGGCCCATCATAAAAGCTCCACAGTGCTGACATGGGTTTCCCAGCACCTCCTTGCGAAGCTGTAGGGATCCAGCTGTAGGGAGCCATGCATCTCCCTACCTTAATCCTTGATTAAGATCAAATGGTACTTCCCTCATCATTAGTACTCTCAATTTTTGAACCAGAAACACTCCACTGTATCACTGTAATAGTGCTATAAGGCATTACTGACTGATTGGAGCCTAGAGGCTATCTCATGCTTTGAAATGATTCTGTGCTTTCTTTAGATTTGCTGATCTTAGTTTCTGTATCTATTTTTCCTTATCAATGATGTGATTTGAAATATTTGAAACACTATGAACCTGTATTCAGTTTTGTCCTCACTTATTTTAAAATAACTGAATGGTAAAGTTAACGTTGTTAATAGCCTAGGATTTTTAAAAGAATGCTGTGCTGTAGTGGAAATTCTTTTTTGCCGTAGATTATTACTTCACAGAAATTATTTAGGTAAGCCAGAGCTTGCTAACACAGTTATACTTGAAAATTGCAAAAATTTTTAGGTTTTTAACTCTTCAACTTTCAACCTCTTCATAGAACTGAATTTTGAGTTTGGGAAACAGCAAGAAATGTAACACTTGAGGTTCCAGCAAAACATACAAACTTGCAGACAATAAAAGATAAAACTTAAGCAAGGGGGTGATGTAAGCTCTCAGGGGAAATTCAGATTAGACATCAGGAAAAACTTCATCACTGAAAGCGTTATCTGACACTGGAAGAGGCTGCCCAGGGAAATGATTGAGTTACCATCCCTGCATGTGTTTAAAAGGTGGGGATATGAGGTGCTCAGGGATCTGGTTTGGTAGTTGACAGGTGCGGTTGGACTCTGTCAAAGGTCTTTTTGAACCAAACAGTTCTATGATTTTCTCTTGTGTGTACGTTGTTTCTTGCCAAAATGCTATGGGTTTTCACTTACCAAGTTAGCCCCAGCACAGTAACTCTTTTTGTTTGCCTTTGCTAGAGGAGAGTGGATTGCTAGGTAGGCAACACTATGTGGGAACTATACACCGCCTGTTCGGTGGTAGGCACTGATGGTCCTTCCTTGAGTCTTGCTTTGTATTGAAATCATCACTAGACAAATACTTGGATACAGGAATGTTTATTTTAAAATCTAGATTTGTAATAATAGAGCCAAATTAAAATAATATAGAACTACAACTTGTTTTAACATTATTCTGAACAATAGTCAAACTCCTCAGCTCCAGAGTCTTATCTATCTTTGGAGTTTGGTCAGTGTGACCTAAAATCTTCTGAGAGCTATGCTTTCTCTGTTCCTGTATTAAAGGAAGTCTCTAAAGCAGGCTGTTTGAAAAACTTCATTTTCTCTAACCGTGCATAACATGGCTTCATTATAACTTTCTTTTTCTTGGATGATCCTTATTTCCAGAGATTATGCCACTGAATATCATATGGTAATAGTCTTCCTCATCTTCCCTAAATTTCTTAAAAATATTTTTAGTGCCTTTCTTGATTAGATTACATTTTTAGCTGTAGGCTTTATGATGCTCTCCCTTGTCTGCAGCCTTCTTAATGCAGAATCCCTTTGCAAAATGTGTATGTAAATATTGTTAATTCTTTCAAAATTTGTAATGTTTTTAACTGTCTTTCAGGACCGATCTGTTTTCATTGTCTTCGGTGTCGATGTTCATAGCTGAGTTAGACAGCATAAGCTCCACTTACAGCCGGAGGAGTCAAAGAACCACTTTAGGGTATATTTAATTTATTCTAAATGTCTGTTTGGAGAGTGACTTACTTCATCCTTAAGCATTGCCTAGGATGCTAGCTTAGGTATTTGCCTTATGTCTATTTTTAGACAGATTCTGTGTATGATAAAAGATTAATCTGAAGATAGTAGTGTCAGAGAGTGCAGTTTTCATTTGAAAGTTTTAAAATTTAAGGCAGCCCATTGCATGAGTGTCTCTTTTAGATTATATTCAGCTTTAGATATGTAAGAAAAGAATATAGAGTAGTTTCTAAGATGCTGGAATATGAATTTTCAGAGAAAAATGGATGGGCAAGAGAGATTAATTTCAGGGGAGGAAGCTCTTCACAGAAGCTTGACATTTAAACCTGGTCTGTGAGAGATCCAGTCATAAATATAAAATCCAAATGTCTTTTCTGTGCTTGTGTAGGTCTGTTTCTTTATATTGTGGATATCCACAGCTGTAAAGTATGGAAAGTTCAGTTTTCATAATTTTTTTTTTTTAATCTAAAGAATGGTAGGCAAAGTAAGGAAAGTACTGGAGTGACTACTGAATTGTAACTGCCAAAATCAGAAATCCCAGAACCCTGTAGGTTGGAAAAGGCCTTTAGAATTGAGCCCAACTGTTAACCTAACACTGCCAAATCTACCACTAAACTGTGTCCCTGAGTGCCATGTCTAATGGTTGTTTAAATACCTCCAGGGATGGTGGCTCAGCCACTTCTCTAGGCAGCCTGTTCCAATTCTTGGCAACTCTTTTGGTGTAGAATTTTATCCTAATATCTAGTCTAAACCTTCCCCGGCACAACTTGAGGCCATTTCCTCTTCTCCTGTGGCTTGCTACATGGAAGAAGAGACCAACACCAATAAACTAACCCAGATGGGAAGCACTTTCTGGAATCGATGCTGCTTTTTTTCACTGCCCTTAGTTGGACTTGCATAGTTAAGGCACTATATTTACTGCTCAGTCTGATTCAGAAACTTTTTATAAGCCTGGATATATGATTTTTTTTTTTGCTTTTATATCACAATATACTTCAATATTTTCTTTACTATCAGTGCCATTGTGGGAAGCAGTCATTACTACTCCTTTCTCCTGGATATTTACAGAACTTACTTTAGCAAAAATGGCATAAGTTGAAAACTTTCTTAAGGCATCTCAGTGAGCATTCTCTAATTCTTTGTCTCCCTGGAACTGCAGTGAAACTTCCTGAAGTCCAGGCATCCTCAGCCACCACTGAGACCTACTGCAAGGCAAAAGCTAAAGCTGAGGCCAACAGATTGACCGAATTATAATGCTATTCATATTGGCTTGCTTGCTTGCTAGTAATTCCCAAATCTGAATATCTGTGAATAGTTTGTTTTAGATAATAAGAAATACTAATCTGTAAATGAACATCTGACATGCAAATAGAATGTGCTGAATAAATATCAATTATTATTCATTAAAATGCAAATGCAGATAGGCACTTTAGAGACTGTTTAGATAGTCAAAATAAATGAAATAAAAGACAGCATCAGTAATTAGACACTTACAAGACATGTAAAATATTACCACGATTGCTGGACACAGGCATCATAAAGCTCTATTTGTCCTTCAGCTTTATGCTGCAGCCTCACAACAATTTTTGTCTCTGATGACTATTTAAAATATTCAGGTTCCACAGCTCATACTTAAATTTTATTAGATGTGTTCTAAGGATAACTATTTCTATGGCAGTAAATTTTAATTCTATGTCTTGCCCTCAGTTCAACGAATTCTGTAGTTAAATCACTGTACATTGTTTAAAAAGTCTACTATCAATTTACAGAGCACGGTGGACTGGAAAATTTTAGTTTAGCACATGTTTAATGAGGACATGTTTTCAGGCTTACATAGGCTTTATACTTCCATTTCAGTGCACAGGAAAACGATTAAGCCCTCTATGCACAGATGTTGGCCAAAAAAAAGTGACAATGAAAATTTTGTGAAGTTTTTCTTCTGAATGATATGGAGGGCTTGTTGAAGTAAGTGCGAAGGATGATTTGTAGCAAATGTTTTGGTTTTGAAGTTCTATCACAAAGTATGAATTGACCAAAATGTACCAGAACTTTTGTGAGATGGACACAACTGTAATGTGTTGTTGTTAACTTTTAAATGTCCTTTGAGATTATAAATTTGCAGCATCTGCTAAAGGCTCCATGATAAAAGAGATTGCACTTGGTCTGATAACAATATTTTTAGGAGATTGTCTCATTAAGCTGTATCTATGTGTATGCGTACACACACCTAATTAATGCTAAGTATAACCACATGTCAGCATTTAACCCTTCATTATCTCTTTAGTTAGATCTTAAAAGGATCAAGAAAAATAAAAATAATTGTAGGTAATGTTAATTAGTAATCTGTTGAATCCCTTAAACCTGTAAGGAAATGGGATCCGAGTATGTATTGAGTAAAGCTACCTTATCTACTAATAAGCATATCTTAAAGCAAATTTAGTAATAATAGTTAGATATTATTGAGGACATGACTTTTTATATTTGAAAACTAGTTGGTTTTTTTAGTGAATTCAGGTGACTGATTTTCATAAAAGAATTTGCTATGGTCTCTTTTTTATGTGGAATATTATTGTGAAACTTAATCATGTAAGATCATTTTATAAGTGCTGTGAAATAAAATCTAGTAAGAATGAATTGCTTTAAATGCATTTCTGTTTGCCTTATGATAGTGGCAAAATTGGAGATTCTTTTAATGTCATTAGAATTAATTAATATATATTTGGCAAATATAAATTATGATCCAAGTCCTCGAGTGAATTCCAAATTACATTCGTATTGCAGTGCAATGAGTAATGTTTTATGGAGGGCCATCTCCAAGACTTTCCCCATTTTTGTCAATCCCTGAAGTGAAAGAATCATTAGGCAAAGTCCTACAGGAATTGTTTTTGCTCTTTCCTTAAGTCAGGCACTCAGTGACATCAAAACCAGATACAAAGCAGACTAGGTAGTGATCTGGAATTGCAATGACGTGAGGAAATGCAAGGGTATGAAAATTAAATATTTCAGATCTTTATTCTGGTTAAGTACAGCAAAGGCTGTGGAAAAGGATCATTGCAATAAAATGCTCTGTGTAAATGCTGAAGCAGAAGTTGGATAATTGCCCTTTTCTTTTACGTATGTTGACCCTTAAAGTAATTGGGATGGTGATGTTTGTAAAATTTCACACTGGTGTCACTCACTCTTTGCCCCTCTGCTAGCTAGAAATGTTTCCAAATAATAAAAAATATGGCAGATCTCATTTTCATACAGGAAAGTATTTTACTCATTTTCTTTAAACAAGTAGGCAAAGGGCACAGTGTGTTGTAACTGATAGAAATGGAAGTGTTCTGCAGAGTGACAGAAGTGAAATAAATAATATTACTATGATGGCAAGAAATAAAATTCCCCATCCCCATGTAGAGAACACAGATCATGGACAAAGCCTCATTTCTTCTTTGAATTTATTTCCCGTAGTTGCATCAGGACCTTGCAATAGTTGTAACGCAGCATTCATTTTGTATTACCTTTTTACTCATTCACCTAACACTTTCACTCATCTGCCCTGCTGTCTGTTATTATTTTTCTTTGTTAAGGTGAACAGGTATCTCTACAAAATAGAATATTTCATAATGGATTTTTAAAAATTTATATTTTTCATTTTAATGACATTTAAAGATGCTTAGATATCACAGCAGTTATGCCCACATAAAGCCTGCTGGGCCCAAGGAGTTACAGACTGTGTAAATAAATCTAAAGAAAACCTTCAAGTGCCAAAGCGTTTATAGCTATGGTGGGAATTCTGTGGTTTAAATTTATTTATTTAATGTAAGCCTCTTTGTAACATTGATATCTCTGAGCTTATTAATATTCTATTCTGATTTATCTGTGGCTTACAAAATGTAGAGTTGTAAAAATGCTCTTTTCACCCTGTGTTACAATAAAAAGTGTTTGTAGATGGGTCTGTTGAACACATGTAACTGTCAGAAAAAGTACAATAAGGAGAAAAAAGATCCAAAGTGGGTTTGGGTTACTAATATATCGGAGACACAATTTCAAGACAGGCTCTCATATGCAAAAATAGGAGTTTAAGATCTGACTTTGTGTTTGGGTTTAATTGGATAAAGAATTCTTCCAATGAGCTTTTAAGGCCTATTGTATTTTTTTTGTTGTTATATTGGTAATTTTACTTTTTTTTTTATGTATGTAATGCCTGCTATGGATCAGGTTTTCAAAGGCTTGAAAATTTCTTATATAGTACTCCCAAATGTAATGAAAAAATTTATAGTTCTGTTACACCCAGAAGAGGAATAGGAACCAATGAGCTATCAAAAATACTCTGTGTGTGTTTGTGTGCACTCCAGTCATATTTTACATTAGAAAATTATAATTTCTTTCAAGAGGGTCTAGTTATCTGAAAATAAATTGCGTGAACTGTATGTATTCATACAGTTCAACTCCACAGAAAGTGAGAACACTGGATGTTATAATTGAGGACTACTTCATGGATCTGCATAGAAATTATAGAATGCAAAAATGTGCCCTTTGTGGTATTATTGGTGTAACAGTTGTGATTGAATGGCGTATTCTGAAAAGAAATCTTTTCAAAACTGAAATGTACATGGGGGAAAATTCTGTATAGAAAAAACCCTACCTAGCGGTGACGATTTCTTTTAGAAATCAGCAGAAATGAATCAAACAAATGTTGAAAGACTATATTCTTATTGAAAACTAAGTCTATCAAATGATGATTAAAAAAAAAAAAAGGAGAAAATCCAAACCAGTGAAAATAGTAATAGTTTTACAGTCTATCAACTGTCAGCAAAATAGCATAATGGATTATTTTTATAGCTGACAAGGAATTTCATATAAAATGATCACAAAGGTAGTGAGCAAAGCTGAAACTTAAAAGACATTTCTACTTATGTTAAGGGGTACCTTTGCCAAGGAATGAGAATCACAGAATGGTAGGGATTGGAAGGGCCCTCTGGAGATCATCTAGTCCAACCTTCCTTGCTAAAGCACCTTCACCTACAGCAGACTGCCCAGGAACGTGCCCAGGCAGGTCTTTAATATCTCCAGAGATGGCGACTCGACAACCTCCCTGGGCAACCTGTTCCAGTGCTCCATCACACTCCCAGTAAAGAAGTTTTTCCTTATGTTGAGGTGGAAATTCCTGTTTTCCGGTTCATGCCCATTGCCTCTTGACCTGTTGCTGGACATGATTGATAAGAGTCTGGTCTGATCCTCTTGACACTTACGCCTTTGATATTTCTAAGCACTGATAAGATCCCTTCTCGGTCTTCTCTTTTTCAGGGTAAGCAGACGGAGGTTGCTCAGCCTCTCCTCTGGAAGGAGATGCTCCAGTCCCCTGATAATCTTCAGGGCCTTCTGCTGGACTCTCTCCAGTAGTTACTTGTGTATCCTCTGGTGAACAGGAGGTCATTACATCAAGGCCACTTTAAAAAAGTTTGAGGAAAATCCCTGTTTCCTGGGTTTATAGGTTAGAAAATCTGGTTAGAAAAATCATCTGTTGGTCCCTCTTTACAACATTAATTTCAACTCATGATCTTCTATGTATTAGAGTAGTAAACCAAGATGCTTCTGGCAGTCAAATATTACTAGTCATATTTCTGTTGGCAAGTCAAATAACAAGATTCATATTCTTGGTCATAAATTTCGGATACTAGATTGGCGTCATGATATTTGCTTGTGCAATCTGGTAAATGACAGAAAATGACAGCCCTTCACGGCATATGCGTTTCTTCTGAATGTTATTTGTGGCACTACTATTTATTAGTGGAAGACTCAACTAGATTTTCTTTTAAAAACAATTAAACTTAATTACATAGCAGGAAGAGAGAACTTCTACATCACCTGTTGTATTAAATCGTTGGAGCTGCACTTAAGTCATAAGGGTTGAAACTGAGTCACAGGAACATAAGTCTGTCTGCTTTTGCAAAAGATACTTCTCTTATTTAAATACAGTTGTCACATAAGGCTTGATTGACCTAATGGGCCTCACGGTCGATGACCGAAGCTGAAATGGTTCAGACTTATTAAAGGGGAAGAATATGAACTTTGTCTTGTGGATATTTATTTCACATCTATCAAATAGAAAAGCCATAAAGAGTTACAGTTACTGAATGTGAACTATATCTCATTCCTTAAATGTAAATTCATTTATTTTGAAATGTCAAGAATAGGCAATCCACCCTCTAGCAGAAACTATTTTGTTTGGTAAGGGCTTGTCAACATTTTATTATAATTCTATTCTTCAGGCTATAAAAAATTGCTTCAAGCTGAAAGCCGAATGTGAAATAGCCTCTTCATGATAAACTTGCTTTATCAAATTTGGCTGAAATTGGCTTGATTTTAAACAGGTCAGGGGTTCAACCAAACAGAAATTTGCTTTTGACCATTCTACTGTGTGCATTAGTCAAATTAACTTGTTTATATATAAATTGGCTGTTTAAAGGTGCTTGTTTGAAAGTCTTGGGGTGTTTAAAGGCTATGATTTATGTGGACAAAAACCAAACTTAGATACATGGATGTAATTTCCCTTCTATTGGCTCATCTGCATATCTGCATATTAGAGTTCCTAATTTCACTAATACAGCTTGGTCTAAAATTTTCTGAATTAGAGTAACCGTGTGTCATAATTTAAGACCATTGGGCGGTTCAGCCCCACAGAGCTGCTCACTCACTCCCTTACTCTTTCTTCTCCCAGCTTTTGTTGCGGAGCAGGACATTACATGGCATGGGCACATCCCTTTGTTCAGCTGGAGTCAGCTGTCCCAACTGTGACCCCTCCCAGGTTTTTTGTGCACCTCCAGCCCACTTGCAGGTGAGGCAGTGTGAGGAGCAGAAAAGGCCTTCACCCTGTGGTGAGCACTGTTCAGCAATAACTAAAACATCCCTGTGTTATCAACACTGTTTTCGTCTCATATCCAAGACGTAGCAATATACCGGCTACTATGAAGAAAATGAACTCTAGCCCAGACAAAAAAAGCTCAGGAAGATCGATTTCCACTTCCTTGTATTACTGAGAGAGATTTACTGCTGAATGGAGGTACCTAACCTACATTGTCAATAAAGTAAAGTAAACCACAAAAGGATATTTAATTCTGTATACAACAGGCGGCTTACTCCAAGTCACCAGCTTTTGTAGTGGAGGCATACTAATATACAGACCAGCACTGCTTTCTGATAATACCAGAAAGTTTATTAAATTAAATTTTCCTTAATAAGAACAAGGTAAAACAATTTTGGAATTTGGGATTTTGAGTAAAATAGTGTCATTCACCAAAGAATAGTTCAGGACGGGAGGATGTGTGACAGCAGTAAAATGAAGCTCTCTACTGTGCGTATGATTCATAGGTTTTGTTGTTTGACCTTCCAGCAAAACTTCCAATGGCACTGAAACTGCTGATCCCAATCATGTTTTCCTGTGATACAATATTATATGGGTGGCAGGAGGACATTGTCAGTTGGGTGGAAAAATCGTTAAGAATAATGACCTTAATCTGAAGAAGGAAATTAAGTGAGCTTGATCTCAAGAGAGCAGTAAGAATACCTTGAGGTTAATTTACACTAAAAAACAGTACATCTCCTTCGGTGTGCATTTTAGTGTCATGTAATGGGTAAATACTTTTTTCAACTACCAAACGACCATTTTTTTTATCTAGTTGTATCACGAGAATGCGTGCAAAGAACAGTTGTCTCTTGTTACTGCGAGTCTTTCACAGTAGTTTCTATAAAACCATAATGTTGCAGCTTAAATGTGGAGAGAAACCCTGTGTACAATAACATCTAGATTGCATGAAGTTTTGACTACCAATAAGTTTTCTGTCACTGATCTATCTCTTTCTTGGAATTTTAACAATACAGGCTAAAACAGAGTCGGAAGACCTCACATGACATTAGGTATAATGCTAGAATTTTCTCAGTGTAGGCAAACATGGGTGAAACTAAGGAGAAAATGATCCTTATTGCGGTCTGTCTTATATTCAACTTGTTCTGTTCTTCTGTGTCCTTCATAAAACGGAAGAGAGAGATTACATTAACGGTAAGGCTGAGTTTTTTCCCGAACTCCAACAAAGGAGTTGGAACATAGAGCAGATGGAGCAGAAGAGAATGCCTAACACTTATGATTGATTTTGTTTAGCTGGCATATTTCTGGATAGCTAAAGAACCTTGGAGGTGTGACTGTATAAATGCAGAATCTTTCTATGGGTCCTGTTTGTTACTTGGTGCCAATGTGCTGTATTTTGTATATTGATTATACTTATATCAGTTGGTTGCGTAGGTTGATTCGTTTGACAAAACGTTGGACTTTCTTTATTTTCATAAGCCTCTGTAAACGTTGTCTTAATCATTTGAGTTAGTAATGTCTGACATGTAACAGATTGTGTTTAATTTTTATTTTTAAATAGCTTCTGACTGAAAATAGAAATCTCAGTATACTTGGAAGAGTTCAGGCAAGACTAAACCATGATTCAGAGGAATGTCCTCTTAAATTAGAAGTTTTAGATGGATGGAAGTAATGTGATCAGATGGCATAAATGGAAAAAAAGAATGGGAGGAGAAAAAGTTCCAAACAGATGCCTGGTGGCAGTTTTTCACAGAAACAAGAAATGTGTGGAATGACCTTCCAGACATGATTATGCTATGGAGGGTTAAATATTGGGCTGTTCAAGGAAATTAGAAAGTATTTCAGGGGCATGAGGGGCACAGTAAGCTTTGAAACGGAGGGAGTCATTAAAATATGCTTGTTGTCATATAGGCTTGGATATACAGAGATGCTGATGTTGCATTTATAGAATCATAGAAACATAGAATGGTTTGGGTTGGAAGGGACCTTAAAGATCATCTACTTCCAACCCCCCTCTGGGACACCTCCCACTAGACCAGGCTGCTCAAGGCCCCATCATTTACTATTGGTTGTACATAGTTTAGATCATCACTACACACTTAACCAGTACCCTTTCCTTAGTGAATCTTCAAGGGAGCTCTTACGGGTAATTTGTTTAATTTTTACCTTTTGACTTTTTATCTGCTTATTTATAGGTTTCTTCTGAATTCACTGCTCAGACATTGCCTGTTGCTGTGGTATTGCTTTAGCATGCTGTGGAGAACGAATGTTTACTGTGGTAGAAAGGTGTGTTTAGTTTCTACTACTTATGACTTTTTAGACATGGAGGATTTCCATGTGGAATATTAGTTTACCCCTTGCCCATCAGTTCTTCGATACTTACAGAAACTTTGAAACCTCTTTTATATCAAGACCAATTACATTTGCTTAACCGAAAGGTGATTTACAGACAGAAAAAATCTGCGTAAAGCAGTGCTACAAATAGACTAGTTAAGCAGACTTATGTAGGTAATGGTAAACTGCAGTTTATCTACATTAAATGTAGAGAGTTTCAGGTTTATATTTTTGTTCCAATTATAAACATATCTGAGAAAACTGTTTCTAGGCGATAGTAGCTAATTTGCTGTTGTGCACTTAGGTTGTCTCAAGTCAAAAATTCATTGTGAAACTGTAAAATTAATCATAAATGAGCCTGTCTTTGAGCAACTTAGCTTTGACTAAAGAAGTAATCGTGGTAGCAGAAAAATGTTGTTCTTTACTTCTGCAACTTGGTCAAATATATTGATTCAGAATAAGTACTACAATGATCAAAGTTGGAAAGATGAATTTCTGACCAGGAGGTGAAAGATTCTTTTCTCTAAAATAGCATGATTTTTAGTCAATTTGTGATCCCTAGGGACAAATTCAGGAGATTCTTCTGGAACCACTATTTTGACTGAGTCAATAGTCTGACAAGGGTAACAATTTTGGATTAATTATATTTCAGCGAGTGAAAACCAATCCAAGTCACTCTTTCGTATTTGCTTATAATTGATTTGCTTTTCACTGTATGCGAAAATCTGACCTCAAAATCACTTGAATGCTTTATTTTCATACTTAGAAGGCTGCAAACAGTTTTCCAAAATTATTGTATTCAATATAACAATTAATGGACAATATTCTATGACAACTGGAAGAATTATGGGACAATGCATCCCTTGGAAGGCAGGTACGGCTACGGAAAAAATCCTTTCAAACACCCTTGACACTTTTTGTGTAAACTATATGAAATATACAGTGCTTGTGATGGTGTAGCTATTGCATTATTGACAGTTAATTTTCCTAACAGACAGATGTGCTATCATTCAAAAGCCATTCCAGTAAATCCTGTAAAATAATTCAAACATTAGAATATGTGTTTATTGTCCTACATATATCATACATCTTGCACGCTGTTATGAATATTCTAAAACTTCAGTTTTCCATTTTTTATTTTTTTTAAATTTTAGAAATAAGTAATAAAAACTCTAAGAAAAATATATTAATGATAACAATTGCATGCAAGCAATTGAAGGTGAAATGAAACCAGCATGTTCAGGTATTATCATGAGAAAAGAGAGGGAGTGGTAGCCTTTTTGATTGCTATATTGTATAAAAATAATTGGTTCATTATCATAATTACATTCTTGTTCATGATATCAAGGTTGAACTAAACAATAGTAGCAGTAAAAGGATGACATTTTACTGAGTCTGGCATGTAGTAATTGAGGAAATAACAGTTTGGTGGTGCTGAAAAGAGGCAGGTGAAAATCAAACCCAGAGGACCTTTCATGGATTTCTTATTCTTTAACATCTGTGTTGGGAATTTCAAATTCAGCCATGGACTGGAAAGGTCTGGAAGGCTGAATCTCCTTTTCCATTTCACTTCGTAAGAAATATGATTTTGAGGATAAATTTACAGTAAAATACACATACATTTTAACTTAAATGTTTAGCTTTTGTAACAGAGAAACATCATGTTCTCTATTAATGTTTACATTTTGAAATGCTGAACTGTGCATTATTTATTCTGATTCTAACAATTTTTCCTTGGTCTTTAATGAAAGTCGTTAGTGGTTTCAGTAAATGAGTGTTGGCTGTTTCTCTCCCTCAGCGCAGAAATCTTTAATGATAAGAGCAACCATTTGTTTTGTCCTGATCAGTAGGAAAAAAAAAGAAATCATTTGAAAGATTTCTGCCAGTAGAACATAGAGAGTATAAAGTGAGCTTAACAGTGTCTCTAAACCAAATTGTTGATTAGCTGAACATTTCAAAAACATTTTGATTTGTCCATTCTACCAGCTGAAATTACTAATAGAGAAGACATAGTGATAAATATGTTAAAGGAACTCTGTTGAATAAGCAGGATTGTTATTTTGCACAATCCCTGGCAATATAACATCATGTGAAGAAGTATAAAGCCCAAACTTTACCAGCTGAATAAATACGAGAATTTTTTTTTTATGCAAAACTGTTGTAATGGTTTGAAAATATTTCTTCCTGAGTCCTTCAATAACTTGTTTTACTTTACCTAATTAAAATTTATACGTTAATTAAATGTTCTTGGATATAGGTTTGAAATGACAGTAAGGTTACAAAATTGAGCATTTAGAGTGTGTGTGTTAAATCATAAAAGCGATGAATTTTTCCTGAGCCTAACTGGCTGATCTCATTTAGCTCAAAAGTCATAAAAATGTCATCTTGATGGGCGTACAGAGCTTGAAAACATCATTTGAACATTTGGCAAATGTAAATGTGAGTATAAAAAATCTCAGCATTGAAATAGGATTTGGTTGAGGAGATAAAGTTCTGGATCATTCACTGATATATCTGCCCTCAGCTGATCCCTTACAATGGAGGGAGCACAGTGAGAGTGGGCTGGAGGGCACGGGCTGCCTCAGCTGTTGTGCACCGCTCCCAGCTCTGACTGACGTTGACTTTTAGAAATTTTTGGCTTTTTGAACTATGGCCATAACAGTGTGACTAAACGCTGTAGTCTTAGCCCTTAAAAGATGAAGCAGTGTTTGCTGAAGGTGACCTCTTTTCTGAAAATGAACTGGACATGTCTTACAGTGATTGCAGCACATGCAGTTTTCCTATGTTACAGAAGATTTTATTTTTTCATTGTGCTGCAGAGCATAATGTCTTAAATTGAGTGTGGTCAGTACCACATTTATGAAACTCTTTCAAGTGTTTTTATGCTAAATATTTGGTTTTTGACACTGTGGGGTTTTTTTGTTTGTTTTTATCCTAAGGGAGTGTGGTGGTATGTAAATAAAAGAAAAATAAATGTTTTCTCAGACCACTCAAAAAAAGTTTAAAAATGACTGAAACAGGTGGATGTTTCTATTAACAAATGTGTTTCAGTGCTTGGTTAAAATTATGTCACTTAAATAGATTCACATTTTGTATTGTCAAAAAGAAAGCGTTTGGGTTCCGGCTGGTAATTAACCCCCACCCTCTCTTCCCCAGCCTCTGGTAGGGTGTGTATTCTGGAGGGAGGATCTAATCTGTTTTTTATTCTCTTTAATTGCCCCTATAATTGAGTGTATACATCTATACCCACTGCAATTGTTGAGTCTCCATCTTCCGCTTCAGAAAGACAGCATTACTGAATCCTATCTGCCACAGCTAGCATTAGAACTTAAAGTTTAGAGTGAAAACGGAATTTTTCTTGACGTTTTATTGTTGTACTGCTTTATTTTTCTTTATTTTTTTCCTTCTCGCCCTTGCCCCCCCCCCCCCCCCCTTTTTTTTTTTTTTCCCAGTTCCTTTGACAGTGGATGTTCCCTTTGCACAAATTTAAGTGGCATGACTTTTAGGCAATGTCAGTTTTCACTGCAAATATGTTTGCTACCTGCCCAGAAGCTAACCCTGCTCTCAGTGAAGAACAGTATCTCGTTTCTACCCATTAATCAGTGTAATATGTTACTGGCCTTCTCCCATCGGTCCTCCGTCTTCACCCTGCTGATGCTTATTCCTTCTTTACCCCTGTCTGTCAGACACCATGGGGCCTTGGAACCCTCCCAACTTCTTACACATCACATTATTTTTCAATAGCTGAAAGGAAGAATTATATAGTGTTCCATGGACATCTCTATAAGATGCACTTAATGGATGGCCAGGCTGTCAAATATTTGAAAGTGATGTAGGAGGAATGTTTCTTGCCAGTTTGAATAAGTATCAGAAAGCTGGAATTTGCAGTAAGTGTTGAGGTTCTCAACTTGTCTGGGTGACAGCTGACTGCTCGTAACAGCTCTCTGGAACCAGAAATTAAACTAGGACATGGCTTGTAAAAACATCAATATTTGCCTGCTGTGTTCATGACAATTTTTACTTCTTCTTGTAAAATGTTCCCTAATTAACCATTGGCATGTGTCTCTTCATGGGAATTAAATGTTTAATTTTTCAGAAATAAAGGAAGAAGGATTTCTCAGCTAGTGGGGAGAATTGGCAGCTGTGCTCAAACTCTATGATATTGAAAAATCGGTTATTGAACTGAAATGGAAAATCAAATTAAGGCTTACAAAAGTTACATCATAATTTTATTTCCTTCTTATAATTATGATATGTAGCCCCACTCAATCTTTACTCTGTATTTTATGTGTGTGTGTATAAATATGCTTGAGCTGAGTCACTTTTGCTTTCTCCTCACAGTACTTTATGAACAATGCAATTAAACAGCTCATGAAAAGTGGTACTCTAATATATGTGCTAATAGTGTGCTATTTTTACACTGTTTAAGAACTTTTTCCCTATATATAGACCTGCTCTGGGTAAAAGGGAAACTTTTAGGATCTTAAGTACTGTGAAATATAAGTTAATACCTCAATTTTGGCACTAAAACAGGTATAGACCATTAGTCCATGCTGCAGTATGCTTCTGATGTTTCTAAAATGGCTATTTTTGTGGGTTTTGATGGTTTACTCCAAAAGTTTACTACCTTTACTTCAAAGTGAAAAATAGAGATGCTTGGAAAATATATCAGTTGGAGTCATTTTCACTAAAAGGAGGAAAGTCTTACTGGTGAAGTTCCTGCCAGATATAAGACAGTGAGATTTTCGTGGATAATACATTTAAATAAATAGGACATAGTTCTAACAGCTACAAAAATAGGACTTAGATAATCAAGGGAATAGGCAAAATTTTTATTTGTTACTTTACTTCCTTTATCTATGTATGTCTGGGATCTCATTCTTCTGATGTGTGATAGCTTGTCCCATAGGGGTAGTAACTTCCACACCTGGCACTACTGATGTAGCAACCAGCAATCTGGAATTGTCTTTTCAGTAATAACGGCTTTTGATAAATGAATTGGTACTTCGCTCTCTGTTTCTTACTCTTCATTGTATGCATAGTATTTAGAGAACATGTTGGTGTAATAAGCAACAACGATTTGTTCAGTCTTTGCTGGATGTATTGTAAACGAACCAGGCTGGCTGAAAAATAGAGTCTTGAAACTCGCAAGTTTTTTTCTAAGAATGTGTGATGAGTTGCAGACTTTTCAATTAATCAATTGAAATCTGAATCTTTGTTTTCTCAGAAATGGATCTCTATTAGTTAATGATGTACAGCACAGTAAAATAAATTTGTAACTTATACCCTGTGTAAGAAGTTTAGACCCAAAGTTATTTCTCATTCCTTATATATGCACCAGTTTCTATGTTTTGAATAACATTTTTGTATCCAAAGTATATCCTCAGAAATATTATAAAATGAGAAGAACTTAAGGGAAAGTTGTGCTGTTAGTGAGTGATGATACTTATATCTGACAGTTCAGTTCGCTTGAATAATACAAGGTTTATATGATTTATTACCTTACAATGCTGAAATAGTATCTACTAATACAAATGTTTCCATTAGAAAAGGAACTTATTAAATGGGAAATATAATGTTTTATTAATTTTTCTTCTTGGTTTTATATTTTTGTGCCCTGGAGCTCTAGTACAGCTGCTGTAACTGCAAGTGCAAATACCACTTGCTTAATGGGGTAATTAAAGGCAGTGGAGTAAAATTATGTAAAGGATACTTAGTAAGTGTAAAACATATTCAAGCCATACCAAATAATATATTAAACTGTGAAATTGTTTCCTGAGGACGCAAGGACATTGTATACCACTACCTCAATAGTTTTTTATTTTCTAAAATAGTATGTGAACAAAATGACCCTTCTGGAGAGTCTGGTTTTTTTCTTCATTTTACTTGAGTAGGATGGTTTAACGTTTTCCCCCATTATCAACCTAATTTCCCTATACAGTTAAAAAACAATGTATTGAAATCCTTACTAGCAGCTGCATTGTCAAGAAGACTATTATGGAAAAACAGTTTGGAGGAAACTTTCTTTGTCCAGCATTGCTCTGTACCGCTTTGTGTAGAGTATCCTGAATGTAATTGAGGACAGAATTCAAGGACATGGTGCATTGTATAGTTTAGCAGGAGAATCAAAACTGCATGTTTAATGTGTTCAGAAATCTGTGATTGGTAATTGAAGATTTCAATTTTCAAAAATGGAGGTTTTGGAAACTGGACTTTATTTGTCTTTTTAAAACTAGTATGGAATACTCTGAGAGCTGCTTTGATTTTTCTAATGGTGTAATACTGGGGCTACTCACTAGAATTTTTTCATTTAGTAATAAAGTGTAAAATTCAACTATAACTGGCAGTATAACAACACTGATAAGATTATAAATATGCAGATTTCAATACGTATTTGAAAGGACATCTCTTTAGATTAAGCTGGCTTTGGCCTTAAGAGAAATATATATAGGACAACCTCATACATGATTTAGATGAATGAAATAAAACTTTGGAGATAATACACAGTAGTTGAAACATTGTGTAAAATTTTCCTTTATTGATGAAGTGGTAGACTGTGGTACTGGCAGTCTTGGAAGGTTTGCTCTGATGGCATATGACACTTTGTCTCTTTTCAGTTCATACCAGATCATTTCAAGTAGGATTCATCTTGTTTCAGTCCTGAACTACCAATGCTAGTTACACTCACAGTCTTTCTCCTTCTTGCAACCATCAATTCTACTCCTTTTCTATGTTTTTCTTTCCTGGTTCCTTACATAACATTCTAATCTATGAATTTATTTCCATTCCCTCTTATCATCTGTCCTTATGGAGACAGCATTGGGAACACAGGGCAGCTGCTCCAAGTCTACCTCACAATGAGAAAAGTAATTACCAGCAAGGTTCGTGCTTGGCTGTGGTAGTGATGCCTCTCATGCTGGCAGGATAGCACCTGCGTAATTAGTCTCACTCAGAAGGCAAAGAGTAATTGGTGTAATGAAATCTTTGATCAGTGCTCTCCAATTACAGTCTCTGGGAATTGCATGACTTGTGATTCTTAAACCTTTATTATAATTCTAAGTGTTCTTTTCTTGGTTTGAGTAGGTCAAGAGCTATGTCTGTGGTGCCAGGCAATCTCTGCTTGCGTAACTTCAAACTCTTTTAACTTGAAAGGATATCTTGATAGTACTTCTTATGGAATTAATTGTCAATTTTGTATTTTTTTAAGTTGAAGATGTTGGTTTGTTGTTATAGGTTTTGCATTGTTTTGTTTCAACTAACTGCTTGTTATTCATCACTCCATAAACAGAATGCAGGCAAAACAACCCCAAAATCATTACTTCAAGCACCATCCTGAGGAATATGTTTCGTTTTAGAATAGATAGATTAAATTAGTAATTATCAACTAAAATAACAGTCTTTCAGTGGAAATAGTTAATATCAAGCACAGTCATTACTCTCATTAACTATATGTTTAAGGCTAAAATTTTAATTGCAAAGCCTTCTGTATACATTACAGAAACATTCTGTGTACCTCATCTTTAATTTTTACTTTAAATATGTCATGTATGTCCTCTAAAGTATTTTAAGGTTAGCTGATCAAGATGAGTATAGTGAACAGTCAGGCTTTGATATGACATTGATGAAGTCCCTGGTGAAATTCTAACTAGAAATTTAGCATCCTATTTTAGTCATAAGAATATGAATACAAATCAGTTGATAAGTTGTTTTTTAGAGTATCAGAACAGAGTAGTCCTGGGAATACCTGGACTGGCTGGTAATACGAATTTATGCAGGCAAAGTATGACTTGCTTGAACCACAGTCAAAATTATGTATCTAGAAAAAAAAAGTGCAGGCCGTATTTTTCAAAAGATTGTGGATCCTTGACTGGGGAAAGCACTAGCTCCAGAGAGGACTTGGTGAATCAGAGCAGACAAAGAAACTCCTCATGAATCCCAGTTTGACAGAGATTAGTTCGCTCTCTGGCTGTGAAATAGTGTGGGAAAGACTAAAAGTCAGCATTTATTAGAAAGGGTAAAAGACTTTGTTCTTTAATCTGTGAAATCTACATTGGAAGAGTTCTCAGTGATTGATATAGATAGCTTAAAAGGGTGTAGAAGTGCAGGATAAGGTGTAGAAAAATGATACATAAATATTACTTGAGAAGACTGCAAAAAGACTTGTTGTTGTCAATGAAATAAATCTTAAGTATTTCTAGGTCCATAAATCCCTTCAGAGGGGGAATAAATATTGGGTGCTAAAAATATTCTGTTAAACTAGATGTGTTTCTCAAAAATATACATTAGAAAATGGATCACATTTAGTGTTTTGGAAATAATTCGGAGGACTTTAAAGTTCAGTAATAACCCTGCAAAATCTTCTGGTCCTGTGAATCCTAGGAACCTGTGCAACTTCAGGGAAACTAATACTTTGTGTATAGTCAGAGATACTGTGTGAGGAGTAGTATTCCATTGTAGTCCACCTCTGTTGTGGTAGACACAGATAAGCAAGGCTGAGATTCTGTAATGCTGGCACTTTTGTTATGAGGTGTTCGATTTTTGTTGTTGTTATTTAAATAATGATTATTTCATTATAGAATATTATTGTCTATTGGAATACTTGGGGTTTGGGGTTTTTTTTGTGGGGTGGGAGAGAAATGGAGTGTTGTGAATGAGTTATAGATCTGATTTTGGTGGTTAAGATGGGTCCATCACTGAAGAATATCTTGCAGTATCCACTTAGGCTATGGTCATCAGGGAGAACCTAAGGTATGGTGGTAGACGCTTCAATTAACATAATAAAAATCACTGTCTTGCGGGATGTTAATATACATGTATGTAGCCAGCCTCCCAGCTCTCAAATGTGAGTTCCAGGCTGGCTTTGAAGTGGATCCATGCTTGTTGGGCTGTAGCGCTTCTGCATCAGACCATCCTGGAATGGAGCTAGGGGAGCCTGGATGTGTTTTCAGTTTGTTTCAGCCCATACTGGAAGATAGCTGTACTACCACTGGTAGACAGGTAGATAGCAAATGAGCTATTCCAGCAACATTATGTTGTTAATAGCTGGCTGTAGAGACTATTCTGTTCTTTGTCTATCCGAATCTTATATTTGTGTGTCATACTGGGAGCATAGAAAAAGTTCAAGAATAGTTGGAACTATTACATGTTTATGGCCCAAGTTTGTAAATATTTCCCAGTCCAAAGAAATGGTTGAGTGCATGTGAGAAGCGTAAGAACAGGGAACAGCATATTTATGAATTGTCATATAAATAAGTTTCAATTCTTTTGTTATTTTTTTTTAAATCGTTGCAGAAGGAAAGTACATTCTTAAAATCTGGCAGCCAGAGAGCATGGGCTTAATCTAATTTGGGTATCTATAATTGAGTATGTAACATGACACCTCTTCTATATTCAAGGAGTGTTCTGATATTTTAGGGTAGGATTCATCTGCCTGGTTTTAGATATACACTTCCAGGCAAGATAAATTGTATCTTATTGACTAGACCTTTATTGACTATAATGAAGTATAGCTGAAATGTAGATAACAACAATGAACACCGATGAATCCTATTCAAGATACGTATTGGAGAACTCCCACAGGCAGTGTAATATTGAACATTTTCATCAAAATGCATGTACTTTCTGAAATAGTTGTGAGAAAATAATATTCATTCTTCCTAGCACAGCAATAGGAAAGTTCAAGCACTTGATTAATGGAAAAGAAAAATCAAATGCATTGTATAGTTGACTGATTTATGCTGAAATGTGCTGTTTGTCTTTGAACTCTTGAATTGCAGGTCAGACTGGATTGTGTAACTTTTCCCTTGTTTCAGAACATTTTGTGCAGATGCGATTTAACTGATATGTGCAAGAAAGATTTCTTTCAGAAAAAAACCCATCAGACTTCTCTAACTTCTTGTTATTGAATCGGCTCGTGTTTGTATTCAGAACAATAATATGTAGGAAAAAAGTATTTTGTTTTGGAAAGTAAAATGCTCAAATGCTGTAGTATAATGTGTTTTATTAGTTATACTGGTCGCAGTTTTATACATTTTCTGTTGGATTTGAAAATCCAAATGCTTATTCCAGACTTTGCAAGAGTGCCGAGTTCCTGAAACTTCACTTGCTCTTATTACTGGAAATGCACATATATGCACGGAATATGTTTTGGGACTAGATTTGTATGCCTGAATGTTGCACCATTGGATCTATTTAATTTACCATTACAAATGAATAGCCATACTGCCACTGAAAGGAATTTGTCATGTCATGTACTTGGACAAGAATTTCCATACTATCTGCAGGAGAAAATTTGAAAGAGGCAAAGCCTTTGGTAGTGCAACCAGAACTGCCAAGTGCTCTGTGATTCCTAGGACAGAACTGTACCTGGCAGCTCTGTGATATCTAGCTGAGATGGCTTGTGTTCAGCTGGGCTGAAGGACTGACCTGCAGCTGCATTCTCTCACAGCTGGAAGTATTCTGTCCTGCTGTAGAGATCTGCTTCTGGTTCAGCACTGGCCTCAGGTGTTCACCAAAGTGTGGTGTCTGGTGGTAGCATATGCCCTGTCACCCTCAGACACTGACATATGTCCTAAAAGCCATCACAAGTAGCCCACTAACTCTGTGATGACCAGACCACCACAACTCCCACTGTGCCACCACTGCCCTTCCTCATGAACCATCATCTGAAAGTTGTGCTTTTTAGCACAGTAATTGTAAACACACATGGGAAGTCATTAAATATGCATAAGATGACTCTAAATTTTTCGTAAATAGCTAGAATTGGTAATGAATTGAGAAAACTGGGGTGGAAGCTCTGTAGAGGTGGATAATATGTTTTTGGAAGGATTAACTCAAGACTCACAATTGCAAAACTCAAGGAAGTGTATATAAACAAAATTCCATAGCAATTTTATTGTATGATCTGAATTAGCTCTCATGTTATATCCGTAGCACACTCTAAGGTTTGTTTTGCTAGCTTTGTTTTTTTGTTTTGTCAGTTTATACAATAAAATAGCTACATATTGAAGTACAAGTAAGCAATAATTTCCATCATTTTTCTATCTTTGTTCATTAGCAGTAGTTGAAAATGCCACTTCCTAGCATGGTATTTAGAAGGATCCTATTTCAGATAATTTTTCTTTTTATTGGTTCTTCAGAAGTCTTGGCTTCTGTATCGGCCAGCTAGCCTCTCTGAGAAGTTTACATGTGTTAAACATGCATTTATATATAGTTTTCAGGACAGTAAATTTTTGCATCCTTTGATAATACTTAGTGGCTTCTTCTTGTAGTTCATGCATTAGCTTCATTTTTTTTTTGTTTTTTTTCTGCATGAAACAAGATCATGTGAACACTATGGTGACTGAATGTTGATGAGAAGCATGACCGTTGGGTGCTAGTAATGAAATGAAATCTTTCTCATTTTTGGTATATAGTTTACTTGGACTTTAAGTTAATTAAAGCACCGGGTAATTTTGCAGGACTTGTGGTTTTTAGATGACAAATCCATCTCAGTATCTTTTTTGTTTGTATTCTGTGTACAGTTATTGTACATCTTGGTGCTCAATTTTATTTTTTCTGTGACAGAATCGTAGAAGCCAGAAATGCAAATGTATTTCCATCACTAGCAAGAAATATCATTATAGGGTTTGGGGTTTTTTTTAGTGTTTTTTCCCCAGTAGATCTTATAATGAATTGTCTGATAATATGTTCTTTTTTAACTTTTTGTCAGTAATTTGAAGTGTCAGTCTGTCTTTCAGGATTAGGATACATGTTCCATTAACTTTCACGCCTCCCTAGCAGTCTTCAGAGTGGAATTATAGATATTGAAATAACAATGAGAGATAAGTGTGAGAACTCTCCAAGAATATCTTGTACAAATATAATACTTGAACAGTCTTATATTTTTCTGACACTGTAAACTAAAAAAAAAAAGAAAAAAGTTTTGGTAGAATGATGGATTTATATGTTTCCATTCTAGTTTACATGTGATCTCTTGTATTAATGGAACTGTTTATAGAGGTTAAGTCATAACTTAAAGTTACAATATATTATTTCTAATTCTAAGGAGTTAATGACTTGTAAGCAGTCATAGAGCCATCTTTTTTGGAGTAATTTATACCTTAGAATTCTCACATTTTGTATAAAACTTACCTAAAATACCTCTTGTGACCTTGACTGGGAAATTTCACAATAGTGAATTTGGATTTATTCCCAACTCTTTATTATTACTCTGAAAACATAAGAAGTTACTTGGATATGAAGTTCTTAAACTGTAACCTTTAGTTTCAAATTACTGAAGACTGAAGGATCACTAATATTCTTCCTCTGTATATGGTCACCATTCTTGATGTTTTGTAGAATAATTAGAAATCTTGAGTTTACAAATAAGTTCTGTAAATTATACACGTATCCTCAATAAACCATTTTAATGTAGTGCAAAATCATGGACACTGACTCATGCAAGACATCTGTCTTTTCTTTGAAGTCTCATCTATTAACAGCTACTAAGGTTCTTTAGCAAGATGTAGAAAAATCATGATTTTTTAAAAAGAGAACATAAAAAGTTTAGGCCGTTTTTGTGAATTCAGTTGTCCCTGTAGAAACCTAAAGCTAAGTTTACTGCTGGTGTACAAGTCTGTGCAAAATATTCATTGAAAACAGATCAAAGTCACTTAAGCTTTTCAAGCTTAAGTTCTGTTCTTTATTGCTCCAGGAGTTCAGGTTTGCCCATTACATGCAGAATGGCCACACCTATTTGGATAGGTGAATTCGTATCAACTAAATTTCATACATATTTTTGTGCAATTTTCTTTCGGTGTAGGCTTTTGAAAATTACGGCCAAATGGGCCAAATTGCTGTCAGGTAATATAACCCTTCACTGCTCCAGTGGCATAGATAAGGTAAAAAATTGTCCTTAGCTGGAAAGTGTGGTAGAGGTATGTAAGTGTTGTGAAGTCCTGTGTTATAAAGCTGGGTGCAACTACTCTATATATTCAACCATGTGTTAGGTTAGCAAATGGGAAGCAGGAGGTAAAAGCTAGAGCGGTCCTAGAGTAACCCAGCCTGCACATCGGTCTAAATGATCTTAGAGATCTTATCTTGGTGTGTCCAGAACTGCTGTGCTTATTTATGAAAGGACATAACTTTGAGGCTCCACTATTGAAGAAACGTACAATCAGCTTTAATGAAAACTATTGGTCTCAGAAGTTACAAGGAGAGACTGAATGCTACTCATAAAAACACTTCCTGTCAGGATATGAAAATATTGTTTGTTTGTGTGGAAAATAATTGTATGCCAGATGTCTTATATATATTCCAAACATTATACTTAGTTTTGTGTACTGAAAATAGCTGTTTGACAACATATTTTGTAGATAAATACATAGTAAACCTTGCTTCTCTTTCCCGTAGTGTATCACAGATGGAGTAAATGGGGCTGTAACTCCCCTGGGTTTTTAAAAATGCACTGCTTTACTTCAGATGCTGTGGCTGCATGATTGCCTCACTACTGAAACTGTCTGACTCTGTCTGGCATACTGAATGCAAAGCCCTGATAGATTAAACTGATAGCTTTGCTTAAAGTCTCTTTATGGATTGTTAATCACCAAAAAAGAGACTATAACGTATTGCAAATATTTACTGGACTGTAAGTGCTATCATGCCTGGATAATCTGGTAGATTTGAAAGGCAATGGAGAGCAGCTATTCTGAATTGGTGAGCAGCTATTATAAATTAAGAACCAGGTAAACTGGAGAAGTACTAAGTGTAACAAGTTTTGACTTACCTAATTAGAATGCTTGTCTTTCATCCAGGCAGAAGTCTCTCTTCCTGGAGTTCAAGGAAAAATTTCAGGATTTACTTTTAAAATGATTATTTTGAAATGACAGGAGCGGGTTTTCTAGAAATACTTTGTATATTTTGAATTTCCATTTTTACGTAGGATGTGTTTTAGACTGAGGAATACAGTTGAAATTAATGAAAATCTGTCTGCTTGTACATTCACCTCCCTTCCTTACTTTTTTCCTTAAACTAATATGTATGTGGATCTGTAAAATCTGTTTTAAGGATTTTTTTACCCTCCTTTTTTTTTTTTACAGAGTGCTTTATACCACCACCCCATCCCACCTTAATTGTAGTTCAGTGTTTTGTTACTTACATAAGTTTCTGTAATAAAATTTAAGTAACTTTTTTCTTAATTCATTTGAGGATTTTGTTTCCTGCCAAAGGATTTCTTTTGAAATCTTGGGTCTTGCCTCTTCTCACCCAATGACAAATGTATAGAGGAAGTTATTGTGCTTGTTTTCCTGGAAAGCATATTTAACAGGGAACGGATCCTGTATTTAAAGCAGGAAAGTGTTAAGTGTAACAGGAGGTTGATAAATATAATTATCAAACAGAATTAACTTACCATTCTATAAACTAAGTTATTTCAAGGAGGTATCTAAATAGAAGAAATGCAAATTATGACAGTAAGATATGTGTTTTGCTTATATAATTTACAAGTTGTGTGAGTGTATTGTATTATCTTGATAGTGTCTGAATCCTAATATTGACTGAAATGTCTTGAAACTTTTTCTTTCTTCTATAAATTTTAGTATACACAAAAAAATTTGAAATTATTTAAACTAGCTAAATTATATTCTGTGTTCAAAACCCTATGGCACAGACACAGAAGTCCCAGTGGATAACAGCCTAAGGGGCACAGATGAGAGCAGTTGAAGGATGCTAGCAAGGTAAAGGTAGCTCTCATTTCAACCACGTGGCTAAGAGCTCTTGGCTCAAAGGGATGCCAGGTGTATTCTTCACATATGAATGGAGTGCTCTTCCATCTTAGCTTCTGTGTGGCCTTTCAGAGTATGTCTTACTTTTTTGAATTTTGAAATATTTTCATTTATTCTGTTTTCCCTTGCAAGTTTATTAGGCTTCCACTATGGATAGGATAGCAATTTGGAATCAAGCACAAAATAAAAAGATATTTTATGAAGCTATAATAAAATCTTGTGGTGAAGCAGTGTCTCCTCTAAAGTTAAAGATAAGGTCCAACCTCTCCAACACACTGCATGTTCAGTTGTCATCTGACCCTTAGACAGGTGTCCTCTGCAGCGTCCCACTGTCTTGCCTAGTGCTGAGCCCCTTCAGCTTTTTCGTCATCATTCTACAAGCCAAAGTAGTCCAGCAGCGTCAAAACTGGGCTGAGCTTTATTCTTTTTTGCACTATTTAACAGACTGTTTAAAACTTACTGTTGCAAACTTATTCTTGTGGCTCTTCTGTTTTGGATAGCATAAGCGTAGGCCTTGCACTTTTCCTGTGCTGATTTCCTGAATCGGAGTCTGTGCCAGTTCCCACTAACATCAGCACTGGGACTATTCCAGTAATTGTTCTGGATGGAAAATATAGGAGGAGTACTCGATTAAGCTCATTTTCAGCAGATTAACCTTTTATTTGCTGATCCCTCTTCTAATTGCGCTTTGTTTACATGAGCTGTGTTTCTGGTGTCATTACATTAAAGATACGAGTTTTAGTTATTACAAAATTACTTCTATCTTTGCTAAATAAATAAGAGGCAGTGTAACAGTGGCAGACATTCTCCTAGAAATTTGAGCTTCCAGATTTGTGGCTACCTGTCTCCCCTAATTTGCACATATAGTTGGAGAGCTATGTTTTTAATAAACTATCAATCAGAGCAATGACATATATTGAAGGTCTGGAAGCACTTTCATTTTGAAACCTCTGGTTTCCTTTTTTTAGCTTGGATTAATGGACTAACAGATATAGTTGGGTTAATAGCTGAAGGACTTGTAAACATCATCTTCAGTAATATCTGTTGTTGGTTATTTTATTACCACTGTGGTCAAAATGGATGAAGGCAAGAAACAGATGGTACGTCTTGTTCCTGTGGAACAAGTGAGATCCTGAGAACAGAATAGAGAGTATTATCAGAATAGACCTATTTATTTGGTTATCTTCATCGGTGACGATTCAGAGGCTGAGAAGAATATTACAACTAGCCCTTGGAGAGCCCGTTTTAAGTTCAATCAAGAGTTTGAATTTACCTTTTGAATTTACATTTGAATGTTCTTAACATAGCGAAACTGCATTCTACCACTTTTAAATTAAAGGAATATCTGGAATGTGAATTTTATGAAACAAGGTTTTTTTTGCAGTGACTTAAAAATTTTAATTTACTGTTTAATTTCTATGAATCGAGTGATTTGAATATGTTTCTTCATAGAGTTAAAATTATAGAATTGGATTATAATGAGAGAATTGATAAGTGTTTCTTAGGTGCAAGTTATAATTCTGGTACTGCATTAACACATTTTAGTTTGCTCTAGTACGAATTTATGTGTATATTCATATTTTAGATATTTCCCCCAAAATAGATTTACTTTCTTACTGGACCTGCCCTTACGATATCAACGTTTGATAATACTCTAAATGTTTGGGACCTTTATTGTAGTACTTGGCTTTTTTAAAAAGCAGAGCAATACAATGATTGTATTTTTCTGCAGAGCTGGAGAGCAATGTGCTTTGTCGGTCTCCTTTTCAACATTATCCAAGCCATATCTGCTCGAATCTGATGTTGCTTATTGTTATAGTAACATAAGAGACAATAAGAGTCTCTTCTGCAGCTTGAAGAAGAAAATTTGCTCTGAAGCATTGAGCCTATTATTACTACTGTCTGATGAGCTAGACAGTAATCAGCAGTAATGTTAGTTCCATTATGCAAGTTCTTTTTAAGATAACATACATTCATGAATTCTAAGATATGTCGTTCTCTATCAATAGTACAACTGCATCAGAAGAAATAAAAATAGATTATAGTTGCAAGCATGAACAAGTATCAAATTAAGCAAATATCAAATTTTTGGAGCAGTTGAGACAAATAAAGATAAGCTAAGAGCGCACTGTCAAACACTCAGTTTTAAACTTCAGTTTTTTTATTTAGCATTTCATCTCCAGAGAGGTGCTTATATTAGCCTTACTACTATTACAGGCTTTATCATATGTCAGTCAGTCACTTATAACATTGCATTTTTAGGTAACTACGAAAAAAAATGTATCTGTATTTGCTTTTGCCTCTTGTTTTTAGTATTAGTTAATTGTTTCATATATGGAAAAACACAGTTTTAAATGAGTGGTAGAGCAGTAGATTGGACCAAACCTGGACGGTGGGAAAGTGAACAATGGAAGCATGTTTTCATTAGATTAGAAATATTATTCTTTGGAACTCAAGGTGCAAATTACGCTGTGCCATAATGTTCTTTTCAAACACACAAGATAAAATTTGCATATCTAAATTGGATCAGCTTGAATGGGTTTCCCTGCTGTCTCATCCCCTCAGCTGCAATCTTTTTGAAATGGCCTGCAGGTGGATCCAAATAGTAATTTTTAAGCCTATTTTTAAGACCATCTCTAAAATAAATATTTTTCTTTTCATTTTTTGTTGATTTCTTGCAGTGAACGTTGGCAAAAATCCTTCTATGCCTCATCTGAGTATAATCTACATGATAATTGGAGGTTTAAATTTAATTCTTTTTACACTGACTTTAAGAATAACAATTTCTACTGGCTCAATAAAATCATGATTGTTTCATAGAGTTAAAATAGGATTAATTTTTTTATTTTCTTTTGTGAAACATCTTAGAATTATGTATAATTTCATTATGATAAATGTGAAAAATTTTGCCATCCAAAAGGGGTAGAGGGAAGACCCTGAAAATAATCTTGTCCTACACTTCTGGGAATTTCTTCTGCTTTTTGACTGTAAACTTACTATACTGATTCAGATTTCTTTTTTTCCTTTCCATAAACTTCTTTCTTATAACTTTGATAAGATTTTACTACATTCATCTTGATGGAATTGACTAGATTTGCCCCTTAAAACCTTTATATTAATAGATTTTCTCAAGTATTATTTTACTTAATTTTTTCTGTCTACTCAATTTACTTTTGGGTTTCCTTCAGTAATGTGACTTCTAACTTTAAAAAGAGAAATAATGAAAGAAATACTTTAACATCTGAGGACAACGGGGCTACAGTTCAAAGGTAATTTTTTAATTCCTGTAAAATAGAGTTAAAAAGTTCTAAGGGAAGTATTTTTTATGGTGTGTGTACATAGATGTACTTTGATGTGTGTAAAAAATTGAACGCTCTTAGACTATAATGGTTTCTGTATGTGACTCTAAAAAAACAAGGTATAGATGACCTCAAGTTTATGCCAGTTCATCTATGTTTTACTAGCTATGCATCTATTTTAATAATGCAAATTTTTCATGTGAGAATAAGGAGTATGCTTCAAAGAAAGCCCTCATGTTCTTTTTAATGAGCAAATAGAATTAGGAAAGGGTTTGACATTAACAGAGGTCTACCAGACCCTGTCCAAGGTGCTGAGGATTCGAATTAATCTCAGTGTTGTGGGATAGGATTGCATCAGCTACAGAAGGCCAACACAAGGTGTTTGAGCTGTGGTCTTTTGTAAACCATTGTCCTTGTTACAAGAATATGTTTTGATTGGGTTTAAGAGTTTTGGTGCTTTTAGTTTTATTTTGGTTTCATTTGGGGCTTTGGGGGGGGGTTGGCTGGTTTTGGAGTGTGTGTGTAGTTTGTTGTTAGATTTTTTTGTTGTTTTGTTTTGATTTTGTTTTTTTAATAACTTCCAACCTGGTGTATGTAAAATGCTAGAGTGTTATAGCAAAGTGAGAATTGGTTTGGAAGTTTTATGCAGGGATGGTTAAAACTCAACATTAGCAACTATTTATCAGTTTACTTACTGGCCTTAACTCCAGCTGTTCCTTTGTCTAGAAGATTTGGAAGATCTATTATGTTCTATATGTAGTTCTGATTTACATATTGATGTAGTTTGTTTCTCTTATTCTTGCCAAAGCAATTTGAAATTTTATGGCAATAATCTGGTAATAATGCCGTATCCAGTAATGATGATAGTCATATATCAATCAGAAAATGAAATGCTTCCTAATTAGTATTTCTGGATGCAACATTCACATTGCATGGTTTTTTGAAGATCATAGTAACTATCCTTTTCCATCTGAGTGATATTTAAGGAAGTGTGATTGACCTAGGGTCCACTGATTATGTCTAACTGATGGAGGCTACTCTTTCCTGTTACCACAGCAAGACATTAATAGTTTTACTTCTGCAAAAACTCCTTAAATACCCGGAGGTGGTGGTGGATGTGTATAAAGAATAAGAGATATATTCTGGTGGTCATTCTTTGGCTGTAGGATTAGTTCTCTTGCTTTGGGGGAATACAGTATGGTCAAAATGTTGGCTTTACTATGGGGAACATAAAATATTAGCAATCTGGGAGAAGATTCTGACTGTGTTGGGATGGGGAGAAGAGGAGTTGAACCATGGACAATGTAGTGCTGTTGTGCTCAGTTTATTAGTGGGCCAAGCAAGGAAGGATGGGCAGTGTCAGGGAAAACTTCTCACACGTGCAAACATACACATCTCAAAAGTTAATTGACGCATGCCCCACTTAACACTGCAGTGGTTTGGCACAGCTGGGTCAGTGTAGGGGGAGAATGCAGCACTCACTCTGACCAGTCCCAGTGTCAGGCTTTGGGAAACAAATGGGTGACAGCTCTCAGCACTCCTGCTTTGGGTACTCTGCTTCTGCAAGATATTGGACCTCTACATAACCAGTGTTCCCCCACCATCTCTATTAGTGTGCAGAGTGTCACTGTAACTGTTCAGCTTTGTTTATCGTAATATTTATATATTTACCTACACGTATTAAAATGATATGTTTGCATAACGATAGGTGTAGTATTTGGCTTTAATAGGAAATCTTAGGTAATAAGTTATCATAGTTTAATAATTTGTAATGAAATTCCATGCTATTGTCTTTCTGGCTAACCCTTAGGTTTTTAAACTGTGTTTACTATTTATAATAATACCAAAGTGTTTCAGTATATCAGACAACACTTGTGCTAAGAGTCCTTTCTAATATTCTTTTAGATTAGTTAAAAGTATTTATCATGAGTTAGAACATGGATTATTAATTCATTAGTGAAATCAGGGTACAGGAAAGTAAATTAAAAATGAAAGAGTTGCTTTTCTGTAAGACAAGATATACCTTACATTTTTTAAATAATCTTTGTTAAAAAGTGGTGTGCTTTGCAAACAAATCATTTGTTCTGCCATTGTGAAGCTAATTATTCTGAACACACACTCGCTATATCAAACTGCAAAATGAACTTCAGGCTTTGTATGTTGTAGGAATTAAAATACCATCAGTTGAGTTAATGAAGAGCACACAATGAATATACTCTAATTTTTGCAATGCAGTTAAAGTGAAAGCCATTTAAAGCAGTCTTGCAAAAATCATAATTTTAGGGAAAAAACAATAAAGCAAAAATTTACTATCTATTTTAATTACTCTCTGCTTAGAGGTATGTGTTAAGTTTATTTATCAAATTCTTTCTTTTAATGGTTTAAGAAAACAGTGGCTAATGGTCCATTCTGAAATCAAATTAATACAATCTCTTCTATTCCATTATACAAAGTCAAAGAAACTCATTTGGGATTGTTTCATTACGATATCATCTGAAGATCACTGCTTGAATTTGCAGGTTAGTGTAAGAATGGGAGTGTGAAAAACAATGTGCAACACAGAAGAGAGGAAATACTTGCACTTTTTTTGAAATGGGGAAAAAATGAGACTGAGCTTCTGAATTATGTTCTGAAGATGTAAAAGCAATGAAAATGCCATTCTGTGTTATATTTTATTTTTCTTTTGTAGAATTTCTTTTAAAGAGAGCACTACAAAAAAATCTTTTCTCTAACAGGTGATTTCCTTTAAACTTTCCCAATGCTTGGTGAAAAGTTTTGTCCTGGCCATAGACAATAGCAATTTTCCTTTGCATACATGTAAAAGAGGTAAGAAGACTGATTTTTTCCTCCTTTCCTCAAGATCCAAGATATGGAATTCTTCCCTTTGTCAAGACTGTGTATGCACCTAGAAAACTTAGGACATGAAGTCAGAAGTCATGACTTTAACAGAGCCTGGGAACCCTCAGTGCACTTCATCAGTCCCTTCAGAAATGAAAATTCAATCTTGGGAGCTTAGAAGAAGACCTATGAAACTGCCTATATCTAAATCAAGAAGAATTTTTACTAGAGATCATTGTAATCAATTAACTTAATATAGTTAAGCTTTCCAGTAAAAAGATCCTGATTCACAAGGTTGGCGATCAAGCGAGTATTTTATTGGCTGCCAGTCAACCAGTTATTGACAGAGAGAGGGGATTTGGTGTAGGCATATTCTTGTTTAAAGTATTTGACATAATGAAGGGAACTATTTTCTGAATCCTATTAGTCTAACGCTTCGCTATGGCAACGCTGTAACTTTACAGGAGATTGATTTTTTTGAATTGTACTGTACTTGAGCCCAAGTGAGGTACAATGTACCCTGCTACTCAGCAGGTTTCAGTATTTACAAAGTATTCCAAAGCTGTTTAATATTTAAACTCCTCCTTTGGATAACTGCATGTGCTACAATAAAATATGGGTGAACTTCTACATTTATTATAGTTATGGTTATAGGAAGAATTGAAATCATCCAGGGATTTAACATGCAATTTTCTTCCAAGATCTCCAAGGCAGGTTTCTTAAAATGGCTTCGTAGTAGCTTTGTGAGGAAGCAGAATATATTTGTTGTTTTCTTCATGTGTCTTCCTGTGAAAACTGGCAATAATGACTTTTGTCACTATAGGGAAGAACAATGGTGCCAATTTGATGGAATTTTTTCCTACTCTGAAAGTGTCACATCACCTTAAGCTTGGTTTGATCCCCCTAGTGAAGCTCTAATTTTAATGCTAATGCTGATAATTTAGAGAAGATTTTTCAGTAGCATACAGAATTTAAGTGCCTTGTGACCTGTATGCAGAAAATCCAATTATATGTGGTTGTGATGTCACCTATCTCAGTGCATAGATTTGGCTACTTTATTTTTGCCACATATGAAATATTGGTGCAGTAGAGTACAGGAGAGGATGGTGCTGCAACAGCAGAGTGGAAGAAAAGTCAGCACTTAGGAGAATGGGAGGTTTTGTTAACACAACTCAGCATTTTGGAACTAGTTGTCCATGTAGTTAAAATTATACGATGCATTCAATTAATATGGGCTCAGAATTCATTAATTTTGCTGCTTTCCTAGATTTAGTCTTTACATTGTAGTTTGCTACAGAGTTGACTTCAGTGAGAGCGACCTTTAATTTTCAGTAGGAAAATTGATCAGTAGGAACAGATTTCCCTTCCATCCCCCAGTTAAAGCACTTCCTATATAATTAAAGTAAGGCAGATAGAACACACTCATGAGTCTTTAATATGAAAACAGAGTGCAAAGGATTTAGTTTTGGATATTATCTTCTGTGTTGTAACTTTAACTATAGCCCACGATTCTGCAAAATATGATTGTTAATGATATAATGTAGTTCTGTCTTAGTGCTTCTTTAGTTAGCAAACCACAGTTGAACATTGGTAATTAATTGAATACGGTTTAAAGCTCACCTTATCTTACCCAGTGTCAGAAAGGTGTGAGATCCTTGAATCAATTTCCTGAAGTTATACCCTTCGTGTTTATTGATCTGTTAAAGTCGGCACAAAACACACAGCTGTAATTTTGGCCAGCTAAGTTAGGACTCTTAAAAAGTTAACAAATCATTAAAAGCTATTTCCAACCATATTGTGTTTGTCACTACTACTGAGCCTATTCGTACCAGGAAACTGTTAAATGTATTGGTTAAGTTAAAAAAAAAAATAATGAAACAACTCACTAAAGAAAGCAGCCTTTTCTAATTTTCCTATTAATTTGTATTACTTAACTAATTTGAGAATTGATAACAGAATGTTTGAGTGATTTATGGCTCGAAAAAGAAGACCAACATTTCCCTTCTTGAAAATGGAAATTGGCTTGTCAGACATTTAGATGAAGAATGATCAATCAATAGGATTTTAATAAGGAGAAGGTTTAAAATTGACTGAAGGTGGCTTTTGTTTAAAGGTGATTTGGCATGTGCAAATTACTAAGCTCTCCCTGGAGAAAATTTTCAAAGGCAATAATGGGCACTGATTTTCTTTGTTTATTCCATTCTCTTTCTGTTCTTCTTGCCAGGGATTTCAGTCCTTACCTCTCTATTGTGTCTTTGAAATCTTCCTGCCTGTTTTTCAGGTCTTGTGAATTATTCTGCTTATTTGCATTTACAGCTATCAGTTTCAACTGTTATTTTCCTCCAGTGAGCATGTTGTCTGGATAAACTTATTTGTTTTCATCACAAGTTCATGTTAAGCATAGGGACTAGCTGTCCCCATTGCTTTGAAAAAACACAAATTTCAAAAGTATATGCATGCATTAAAGAAACAATGGGACTTTGCAAGTCAACTCTAAAATCCTGCCTTGTAGTTCCTGTTGGAAAATCTGGTGTAATGGGTTTGGTGATAGAAAAGTGGTTCTAGTGGCAATTATGGCCACCTGGATTGTTTTGTTTTCTCCATTTGTGAAGTCTGTATTAGACTTTCTAAAAGTCTAAACTAAATCTAACTAAATCTAACTTAATCTAACTAAAGTTAGATTAAAAAGCTCCATTCTTTGGTCTGTCTTCATCACATAGGTGTAGTTGTGTAGTTGTAGATCCATGCTAAATGTGTTAAAAGATTAAACAGTAAATAGAACACCCACAAATTATGGTTTCTCACAGTACTTTTTTCCCCAGTTAATTTTCTTATCCTGATTTCAATTAGTTTTCTTAGCTCTTCCTGTCACTTACTCTTTCCCAAGCTTTCTATCCTAATGACTCAGAGGTTAGCTTTATGTTCCAGTCTCATTTTGTACCCAATATTAGGTGTTTTTTCCCACAGCACTATGTAAGCAAGTGCATACTGGTAAGACAGTTCCAGAAGAGGTTCTGTTGTGTGCAGTCTTGTTTTCAGAGGTTATACTGAGAAAAGCACATTCATCACTCCCAACAGAAGCAAAGTACAGGTTAACAAAAGTTTTTAAGTGAAAACATCACCACTTCCCTTAGGTACATATTATGTCCTTTTTAATTGACACAAGAAAGTAATGTTTGTCTCTCTTCTTCATTGAATGACTGGACCAGGACAGAGATAATTTTTCTGTATTTTCCTTGTCTTTGGTTTTATCTATAAAGTTACTATGAAACTACAAATTTGGCAGTATTAAGAAACTAATAAGTGTCATTGAGAGAGTAAGAGTAGTGATGAAGATCTTGCTACAAATCCTAACTGTAATTAGTATTTTGCTCATGAATTTTGTGCATGATTAGAATTATAATGTAGTATATACTCTGCATGAGGAAATTTCAGATACAAGGACTTACACCATCTGCTTTTGAATAGGTGAACATACTCAAAATCTCTTTGAGCAAGCTGTATCAACAGTGTATCAACACTGTTGACTTTCCAATGAAAAATGTATGCTGTATTTTCCTGCAAGTTGCACCAGGGGCTACAAAACAGCTCTCTGAACGGATGAGTCAAGGTTGAGAGGCCGAATTTTCAATAGAGATGATGCTTCCTGATAGAGAACTGTTAGGGACACTTTTACAGCCAGTTCTGATCTTTGGGAAGGTTCTGCTTCATGTGGTCAGGTGTTGAAGCCAATGTAATCTGGATGGAAAGGACAATGTTCCTTTGTAGAGTTTAAAACCAGAAGGCAGAATTAGCTGATTTAATCTAACCTTCAGCAGTCCCTGGGTCACTATGCTTCACAGAGGTATTGATCTATTTAGCCCATTAGCCTTTCCTTGGTTAGTATGTTATCATCAAATCAAAACTAACATTTTTCTGGAAGACAAAGATGGCATATACACTGTTTAACCAGTAGCTTAATCCAAACGTAGGTGGCTTCCTCGATAAATCCATTGATCTCTTCATGAATTCCTTTAGCTTCCAGCAGGCAGTTTTTCATATACCTCCTGGTGATGTGTTAATATGCCCTTCTTACAGAGAATAGGTTCTTTCCATTAATGTTTCATGCCAGGAAGCTTGATTGTAACCTACCAAAGAGATCTACAAAAAAATGCAAGTCAGGTTTTAAATAAAACTGAGAGAATAACTGAAATACGATGGTACAGATGGAAAAAGAAAAGAAAGGCTAAATTCTGCCCCTCAGTATAATCAAGCAGAAGAAAACTCAAAAAAGATAAATCTCTCCAAGAATTACTAACTTACTTTAATAAAAGAAAAGCATTTGTAAGCTCAGAACTACATGGCTAGATGTTTGCTGCTCACACATTCCTGCAAGTAGAATCTTTGCTATTTTTCCAAATATAACGTTTTCTTGTTGCAAAGATTTTTTGAAGTAATTGAAAAACCCTGAAGAGTTTAAGTGTACGTTATTAACATCTTCTAGTGATTTTGTGCATGTAATGCTTTCTTACTTCTGCACAGCTAACCTTCATAACTTAAAATTTGTGATTTGTCCTCCAAATCCACAAGCTAAAAAAAAAAAAAAATTATAAATTTAAGAAACAGGCTCATGATACTTGTAATGTTTGCAAAAACTGTTACTCTGGCAAAAACAACAAAAAAATTTACTACTTGTATGAAAGAGGCATCAATTTGCTGGGCTTTTTTTTTTGATTGTTTTAATTACGAGTTTGAAAAGATGATGTGACATAATATCACTCCTTGAAAGGGTAAAATCAAGTTCTCTTACCTACTGTGAAAAAGTCCATTAATAGCATATTATGACATGGTCGAGTGTGACACCTAGAGGCCGTATGTTTAGGACCCCTAAAGAATAATTTTTCAGGTGCAAGTTTTGCACTGCACATTTAATTTTGGACTTATGTAGTGGAGCCACCAGATTTTGAGCGACAGGCTATATTGCAACTTATTATTTTTTTTTGTCAGATTGTTAATTTTTAGGATATTTTTGTGGCTTCCCTGACTAGGCTCCCTAATGCTGATCGGAAGAAAAATGACAGACCATTGCTAAGTGTGGAGTGCTCAATGCTCTGCAGTAAAGCCTAAAAAAAGCCTTGTACAACTTATTCTAGTCCAAAGTTCTCAACATCTAATAAAATTTTTTCAGGTCCCATTTCAAGAGAATCCTTATAATATACTGGCATCTGTAATAAAATATCTACAGGAAGGTCAGGCTCTCACAAAATGCAGAGCTAGAAGTTTTGGCCTATGAGTTTATATCAGGGAATAAAGACAACAAAAGCTTTTTTTAGCTGTTATGGGGGTTATTTAGATCATGTGTCTTGCAAAACAAACATACATGCAAGGGAACATACCACAGCTTCCTAACTTTGCCTCTAAAATTTATGCAGGGGATGTACCCAAGGGCATCCTAATATGGTGACTGAATCAGATCAGTATGTTACAAAGTTGGTGTGTTTTTCAGAAATGCGTGGTACTGTATTATCCAGTGAGTATTGGCTGTAATAAACTCATTATAGCTCTAGATCTTTTTGCAGAGAAATAGTTGGCTTCCTCATCTTTGGGAGCATTTCTCACTTCTGTACCTAAGTGAAGGGCAAAAGTCTTGGAGATAAATCAAAATGAGCAAAATTCAGATGAGGGGGATGCAAGAAAAAAATATTTTCATTCTTTCGCATTTGAGTGGTTTTGGGGGTGTTCTCATATTCACACAGCAGAGATGGTTTAGTGGGGTACAGTTGCAGAGTTTGTAAAACATCTACAGATCTGAAAGTGTGGACTGAAACTTTTGTAGAGATTTCTGGCTTAACCAAACTGTGAAACTGAAGGTGGACGAAAGACGTGGTGGGCACACCTCTTCGCTGAGTATTGTTAACTTTAGAAACAAATGTGCCATATATATGTTTTACTCTCTGCATGTTCTTTGACTGCACTATATGTACCGATATTTGGGACAGAAGATAATATGATCCTGAAGCATGGCATTTAATGAACAGAGAAGGGTGCTGGCCTGAGGTGACTTGCTGGCAGAGGAATACCAGCAGGGTGGTTCTGTTTGGCAGCCCGCTTTTCATACCCAGTGGCTAAGAAATCTGTACCTTGTTCTCATTTCTATTTCCACTAAATAAAAGGTATTGCATGTTTGTTTTGTCAGCCTCTAACTGTTTAATGCTAGGAAACATGAACAAATGATTCCAATATTTTATGGCTATTTCTTTGAGGTTAGTAATATTTTTTTTTCGGAGATAACAGAAAGGTGCTTACTTGTTCAAACACTTGTTCAAGCATGTTACAGACTCCACATAGCTGCTGTGCCTCGAATAAATAAATGTATCTGAATAAAAGTCTACTGAGACTCATATATTGATGCTCCAAGGTACAACACTGACAATATTATGTTAGTGATACAGAAACTGGTGATTGTAGTTTATTTCCATACTTTGTCTAGAGGCATCTTCTCAGAAGTACTTAACTATTTGGGAATGATAAAGCTGTAAACAACTGATATATTATGATTAATATGTATGTATTAGAAGATGGGTTACCAATGTGTTTTAACTGGAAGGAAAGTTCCGTGGTCACTGTAGCAAATAAAAAGAAAGTAAGAGCATATTGGATACAGTGGCTAACAAAGGCTAACAGCAGCTCTTTGGGTAACACATGCTGACGGCAGCTGAAGCTTGCAATCAGGATATATTGCCTCTCATGTCTAAAGTCCAGCTTCTACAGTTAGGTTGGTATGAGCATCTCTGACTGCAGGCATCAGCCTGCTCTTTGGCCTGTGTTTTTCACTGGCCTTTCTCTGCCCTAATTAATAGAAGATGAGTGTATGTACTGCAGAAGTGATCTCGTGTTTGCCAAAACCAGCCTCCTTGTTTTTTCAGACACACAAATACATTGATGTAATAAATGTTCCCTCCATTCTGTCTCTGTGACATATTTCTGAATAGTTTTAAATGCAGCATAGCTTCTACCATGAAATTATTAATTTATAATATATTGATTTTTGACAGAACAAAAGACACAACAATAAAAAGTAGTGAAAAATTATTTGTATTATTTTATTTTAATAATCTCTGTTTTACTGAAGTTTCAAAAGTATGCGGTCATATAGTTGCATAAATATAAGAAAATAGTTTAGTGTTTGTGTATCTGTGCTCACCCGCTCTCGTGATATTGTTTTGTTCTGCTGTCAAAACCTACTTTGATTCATTGTGCCATCTACATGGATGATCTGTTCCCTGATAATGTTTCCAGATGATCTGAGTCACATATAACATATTTTTGGAGACTTTCTTTATACATTCATATAAAATCTAGGTAGAATCCATTGTTTTAATAGCTCTGAAAAGGGTGGGTTTTTTCCCTTACTCACTCTATAAACTTGACTTTCTTCTGGTGCATAGTCCCAGCTAAAAAGCTGTCACTTCTACCCTTAATTTTTCAAAGGAATGCGTAAGTTATATATATATTTTATCTATGCAAGTCAAGAAAGCTATTGCTACAGATTTCCTGATGTCCTTAAAACTTTTTTAAGCCCTTTAATTCTTACTTTTATTTTTCATGAATTATGAATCTGGCATTATTTTTATTAGGTCAAACATTCTCAAGTCCCTCTATGTAGCATGTAAGAGCGTTATGCTGTCGAGTTCAACAAAGTAAAGGCTGAAAATGTTTCCATGCTTCCTGAAGTGAAGTAGCATGATGTAGTAAAAGTGAATAAAATGTCTTTCCAGAAGTGCTGTAGCTGAGGGTACAAGCCCTGTATCAGGATGCTATAAATTTGTTAAGATCATGGCTTTCTATGTATCCCTTATCAACCTATAATCTCCTGATTGTTGCCCGTTTTTCAACAGCTGAGGAACAGTAATCCACACTTGCTTATCTCTCTTAATCACAGTCTCACGGTGCTAGAGCTCCCTGAGCCTTTAATTCCCTCTTAGAGGCCTAACAGAGTGGAAAGTAAACAAAGACGAATTTGCAACCTTCAACATTGCTAATTTGCTCTGATGTCAGAATATCTAAACAGGGAAGGACTTGGGAATTATTTGATCATGGCTGATTTTAATCTAATGCATGTGAAAAGGCTGAGTCTGGGAAGGTTGTGCGAAATGACAGGCGTCCCAGGAGAGGCTGACTGAAGGTTTCCTCTTTCAACAACAATAGCTCCATCATTTTCCATCTCTGCGTCCTGTGTTCCTACTGTGTGTTTTTGTAGCTGTTTGCATTTTTAATGAAACTTTTTGAATATGTTAGCAGGCTTTTTGAAAATTCCTCATTTGCTTCCCAGTTTATAAGTGTCCAAAACCCAATCTTCAGGCTTGTTATTGCATCTATTCACTGGGTAGTGGGTGGGAGAGATAAAGATCATTATTTAAAAAGCTTTGTCTCTCCACGTTTTTGTGTCATCATGACAGCCTAATGTATCCTGAATACTTTCATATGTAAAACTCGGTGTATGTTTAAAAATGATTGATAACTTGATCTTTAAATTATTTTAAATTACATAGTTGACATTTATGCATGTATCTATGTGTACATACTTGCTGGATAGGAAAGAATGTTATCTTGCGTTATATATTACATGCACACTTCATCTACCGTGAAGGTGATATGCTTACACATGAATACACGTTATCATATAGATATAGATATATTCATCTGTTCTCATAGCAGATGATAGCTGTATGTTATTACCTGAAACAGATTTGATAAATATGCAAGGCAAGATTTTTTTCTTGTTTTTCTTTTTTTTTTTCCCCTACAATTTTTTCCATTTCTCTTCGTGAGGTCTTGATTGTCTACTTAATGCATGTGTAATCATTTATTTTTTGTTGCTTACAAAATGGTTAATGCACCAAACATACTGTTGTCAGTACAAATATCTGATGCTCTCTTAATTAATATACATCATTCTGGTTATATTTGTTCTGGTTTTGACTTGTGTTTCTGAAGCACGTCTGATGATGATTTCTTCTTTTCTTCTTAGTATGTATCATTTGGGATATTCAAAGCAGAGACGTGTCTAGGAAGCCAGTCTTTTGCAGTCATTCTCTGCGTCGAGATTACAGCACTGGGCTATTTGTGTTTCTCCTCATCCCTCTTTCTCTCTGTCTCTCACTCTCTCCAGCTGGTGTAAATGACTGCTGCTGCCTCCCAGAGCAAGATAACCTGCTCAGTCAGCTGGAGCCCCCTGCGGACAGCTGTCTCGCTTTTAGCTGATGGAAAACTGCTACTAACCGCTGAATGGAAGAGCATGGAGCAGCAACCATTCTAGCAGCAGCCGCCGCTGCAGCAGCAAGAGCAAGCAAGGACTCTATTGTTCCCTGCTGTTAAACAGTTTTTCAACTGCCATGCACAATAGTGGGAGAGAGGTTTCCAGTCCCCTTCTCCTGCTGGAGAAATTCTGAAGAGGGAAATATTATTTGAAGAAGGTTTTGCAGTTGTGCTGCAGGTTTTGGAGGCGGCAGCAGGCTGCTGGAGGCATGGGGTTGAGCGAGGGGAGCGCTGCTTTCTGCCGTGGTCCAGGGGTTTCCACCGTGTCAGCCCAGTGCGTGGGAGTTCTTGTGCTTCTGCTGCTGGGAATCTGGGACGCCCGTGCCCAAAGTGAATTTCAAACTTCATCGGTATATTTGTGGAAGACTGGTAAGTAAGAATGCTATGTTAACACAACAGCAGGGTTTTTTTTGTTGTTGTTGTTGTAAGTAACAACCTTTTTGTGTGTTTTGTGTATGTGGAGAGATAAAGTTAAATTTAAATTACTGATGTTTATGTGCAGGATTATAGGAAAAAAAATTAGGTCATCTTGCAGGATTCCACCAGCCAAGCAAATGTGGCAATTAAACCCCCCCACATTTGTGACTCTGTGGCCCATTACTGGGATCTCCTATATATTTTTGTGTCTTCTGAGGTTTTTAATTTTGTTTAGTAGTTCTGTGTTGTATGTAAATAGCAAAGGTCAGGGCATTAGTGCCTGCCTAAGATGGGAAGGACCATTTGTTACAACTGGAGTCAGCAATGTTAACAGTATTCTAAAAATATTGACTTTGCACAAAGAAAGATGTAATTCAGCATGTCTAATCTTTGTGCTCTGTGCTGACATGTAATATATTCAGCCTGGTAATTGATGGGGAGTTGGGTTTGTTAAATTTAGGTTTGTTGCACAGTATATAGGACACGTGAAAGCTAATGATGGATTAGTTGAAATAATCCAAGTGATGCCAGATCTCATAACCATAGAGCCAAAGGCAAATAAGCTATGTGGATTCCGCACCACACTGGATAGATAATTTTCTCTACTTTGATACTAATGAGTTACGTGTCTGTTTTAAAGATTGCATAGTCATAACAGTGTTCCAGCCTTAACTTTGTGTCAAAAATCAGTGGGGAATTGTCCTGTGTCTATTAATATATTACATTAATTCAGAACTTTAACACTAATGAATATGTGCATTTTCATTATCTAATACAGTTTTAATTCCTATGTAAGTAGAGCCAAAGTTTCCTTTAGGAAATTTAAAAATTTCAAGCCAGTAAATATTTTACATTGGCTTCAGCAGTTGGCTTGCTTCCCTGTACGTTGCCAGGAAGAAAACAATCCAAAAAATAGTAGTTTTGTTTAAAAACTGCTTTTCCATTGAAGAACAATGTAGTAGCAAGAGATAGAGCAAATGAATCATTTGTCTGAAAAACAACTTTGAGAAGACAATCTCTTTCCTGGATGGAGGGCCCCAGTCTTCTGCCACAGAAGCAGATCAATTTACAATTACAGTGATATCCTGAATTTTTTAAGAGGCTCCATCTATCCAGCAGCTAAGGGAGGAGATTAAAAGGAAATTCATTTAAACAAGAAGACAAGCTTTCCAATAATGCTAGAAAGAGAAATCTGAAGAAGGGAAAATCCTTTGTAACTTTCACTTCCAACTGAAAGATGGGTTGCTTAATGACAGTGACCCATTTTTTTTCTTTTGAACCATTGACAAATTCAAAACATTATTTTCATTTCCATTACAGATTTGTAAATGTTCTGTGCACATAAAAAAGAGATAAAACACATGCACGAGTTTATGCAAAAGGCCAGTAATAATATAGCGTTTTCATAAAGTATTTTAACTTTATCCTAAGTTGCTAAATATCAGTAGAACAACCTCTCTATATATTATGTCTCCATTTAAGTTTTAACAGATTCTATTTTAAAAATGTTAAAATAGTAGCATAGATGGAGAATAATAACAGCTCCTGTTAACTAGTACTTAGGAACATGCGCTGTCAATTTCCCACAGGCTTAACTCCATTTACTTTGCATATAGTACACGTGCTCTGAAGTCATGTCGGTTAAACCAGAAAGAAGGAAGCTGGGTTGGCTTTTGTTTTCTTCCTTTTTTCTCCTTTCCTGGCAAAGACTACTTTTAAGGAACTTTTGTTTAAAACAGCTATGATCTTATTATGTGAACAGCTAGTGTCTTCCTTTCAGCTTTTCTCCTATGACGTTTCTTCTCTCTTTTGCCTGCAATAAGGAATAGGATAAACATGTTGGCTGTACAGTTTTTAATATAACGTCAGTGATTTGGCAATAACATGATGAAAAACAAGTCAGAGAGACTCTTCTCAGTGAATGGCAAGATTCAGTGAATAAGATGTGCATCTGTGTTTGACTTCTAATTAAATCTTCACACTCCCTTTTTTGCCGTTTATTGAGTTTTGCTGTTTTCTTTCTCTTTGTGGGAGGTTCTAGAAAATTAACTAGGAAAACTGCTGGTCAGTGATCTGAAGGCATATCTAATATGGGATATATAAAGTTCAGCTAAAGTATCAGAGGGAATAATAAAACTGAACAGTAGTGAGCTCATTGAACTCAGATGGCGTTTTGCTTTTCCTTCTGTGAAGAAAACATAGGTCAGGGGAATACTTGGCTTAGACTTTGCCTAGGAAATCAGCATGATTATATTACTTCTGGGACCTGTTATGTCCATTTTTTGAGAAACATGCCTTTTTTTGTATTTAATTTAATCTGGCGTCAGCTTTTATAAGTGGTCATCTTGACTTGCATGTGTCTGGGTTTTAGTTCTAAAGATTTTTGAAATAATGTCTTGGTGTATGCTAGTCCTTGCCTTCTATACTGGGTTACTGCATTTTGTTTTCTTAAGGATGCCCACGACAATAATGAGCAGGAGTTATGAGGATTGAGTTGGGGCATTCTTTCTCTTATAAAATAATAATTTTGGTACCTTGGACAGTTTCCTTGTGCCTTTTTTTTTGAGGGGTTGGTGTTTTATTTTGTGGGGTTTGTTTTTCTGTTGTTTTGAGAGGGGGGAGCCTTCTAATTCAACTTTCAACTGTTTGCTTGTGACCTATGAAAACCTTTCAGAGGCCATGACTTTTTTTGTCTATTACCATTCTCCTATCTACGACCATAAAAATCCAAGATGTTTGTAATACTCAGGTTAACCATTTAGGGATTTCATTATCATTGATTCAGCATGGACAATGTTGTGAACAACCTGCCTTGGGTAGGGAAGTTGGACTAAATGATCTCCAGAGGTCCCTTTTAGTCTTCACCATCCTGTGGCATGGATGCCATCACTAATTCATTTCTACTTTTCTAACTGAAACTGATTTGAAGTTTTAGTTTTTGTAGCTTTTTTGATGTATGAGAACATTGCTTTTGCATTGTTTATGCTGCAGTTATGGTGTGTTTAATGAACCTTCAGTGTTTTGAATGACATTTAGATGAACATAGTACTAGTCTTTAAACGAGGTTTCTTGCCAAACACTGTCATTCCATACCATGCAGACGTGGTGTGTGCATATTTTTTCAGACACAAATACACAGCTGATCTATTTTGTGTGGTCACTGTGAGAGCCACCTGATTTCTTAGACTAAAGCAAAGTTTCCATCTGTGCAGAATACCTGGCTGTTCACAGCAGAGTGAAGAAACAGCTGGATTCCCAGAGCTGAGGCACTGTGTCTGTCTGCTTGATGATCAGAGGTAGAGAACAGAAGTTTTTAGCAAGTTGTAGAACAGAAGTTGTAGTATTAAGAGGTGATGATTCTTCTGATGTGAGGTGGACACGCAGTGCCAAATATTGGACTTCTGGAGTTTTTTTGACCTGTTTTGTTCATCAGTAATTATCCTTCTCTGTGTCTACTAATTTCATTTGCAATGACATGAGTCCTGTAACATTTAAATTTGATTCATATTCTATCTTAACTAGATAGCCTAACTTAGGAAGCTTTATTCACTTGTTTCTGTATTCGCATACACTTTTTTTTTCAGAAAGTGAAATTAAAATTGTCAATAACAGTTTATAATCTAGTTTATACTGACCACCATAAGCTAAGATTTTGATTTACCTGTAAGTTTTGCACTGAACAAAGTTGAGGAGTGCTGATTCCTAAATAAAGGCTGTCATATGGTTATTTTTCCAAAACAAGAGGATACATTTTTTTTCTCATTTTGTCTTTTTGTGATGCATGCAATATATATACAATTTGTATACAAAACTGACTAAGCATAGGAATTTCTTGCCACCTCAGAAGTCTTCTTTGCTTCTTTCTACTCTGTGCTTAATTTGTTTTCATTAAATCAACCGACGCAGTGAGCTGCAATGTACTGTCAGTGTTGGGTGTAATGCTTGCCCACAGTTGCTAATATAATTACTGAAGAGCTGTACAAAATCAGCGAGGATCGATCACATGGTAAATTACTTATTCTGACAGTTTGAAATAATGCCCGTTACACTCTTGAAGTGGAAGATGTAACATTGGATTCATATCTCTGGAACAAAAGAAGTCATAAGAAAAAAATCCGAGAGGCAGTGCCCTTACCGCAATTATCTGTTTTAAAGACTATTGATCAGATCGCCGATAGTATAGATTGGTAGAGCTCTGCTGAATTATTTGAGCCATCCACAATTGTGTCATACCAAGACTTGGTTTTCTGTATAACAGTCTCAGTTGGATATTTTCCCCTTCTTTTCGACAAAGGTAGAACATGAAATACACTCTCTGTAAGGTAACAGTGCCTTTTTAAAATGAAAGTGAAAACATTTTCATTTCCTAAAGAGAGCGTTAAAGTGTCTATGTTTTTATGCTTATCTTGTGTCTCAGTATGTGAGAATTGGTCCTTAGACAGTGTCTTGCTCAACGTTTGAGGCAGTGGAGAAATGGAGGAAAGGCGATAATGTGGGTGTAGGAAACATATTGAAGACCACATATTCTCCTGGGGTTATGGAGGCACAGTGTGAAATTAGTGTACCAAGTGGTTTCCAGTGGCACTAAGGAAGTGTTGCAAGTTCTGCAGCCTGAGAGCTCTCCTTAACCTCTTTCTGAATTTTCTCTGGCATCAACATCTGTCCTTGGTTCTTCCTTGTTCCTCCTCAGAGGAAGAGGACTGCACAAGGGAGGACTACTACACCTGAAGAACCTATGAACCAATCTTTCTGTTTTTTAAAGGTGTTACAGTGGGATTTTTTAGCTACATCATGCTTCTTCACTACTTGATAAGAGCTTGGGTCTCAAAACCCCTTTCTTTTTTAAACTCTTGGTTTCTCACTTGCCCACAAGGTAGAAAGGACACAACTTCCATACTATTGAGCATCCTTGTCAGGTTTTAGTTTTCTACATTTCAAGGCCCAATTTTAAAAAGTGTTTGGTGCCACAAGTGGAATTGGAAACAGGAGGATTTCCAATACTGTGTTTGAAATTTGTCGTCAAGTACCTATGGTGGCTAACAAACAGAAAATCACTGAAAAAATGTCCTTATTTTAGTTTCCCTTCATATGTCCCTAGGGCTGTCCTTATTTCCACAGGACTGAGTGTTCTATCTTGTATTAATGCCTGAGGTGGGCAGAAGTCCTTCCTAGGACCAGCAGGCATTTCAAAGTATACCGAAATACAGACTGACAGGAATGATCATAAGGTAAGGAGAGAGAAAAATTACCTAACCAGCTCTCTGATTAGAGCACTTAGCTTTCAAGTGTTGTGTCAGCTTGTTTGTTACAGCTATTCCATAATACAGCAGTTTGTTTCAGTATTTTTTTTCTTCTCCAAAACCAGAGTAAAGATTTTTTTCAGTAATCGCAACTTAATACTAGAGACAGATAAGCCTATGTCAGTAAATAGAAAACTCCCTATTTTAAAGAGATTATGAAGAAATGATCTGAAGAGACGGATTAGATGTGAAGACCTAGGGAAAATGCTAAATGAAAAAAAGATGTTTTAACTTGTGGCCTGACTGACAGGAAGGGAATTCACATATGTTGATGGAAGCGGCCAATGAGAACCTCTTCAAGGTAAAACAGAACCCTACTTATGGCATGGTGAACTTGAGCTGATACCTACACATTGTTGTGGAGAGAAAGGTCAAGATTTTTGGACTATCAATGTAAAAGTTGTTTTTCAGTGTTCATACTTCTCTTTCTCAGGCCTTTAGTTACAGAATAAGATAAAAAGGTTGGTGGTAAAATGTGCAGTTCATCAGCTTTTCAAATAATTGAATCTATTCAGGCAAAATGTGATAAAGATGCTTTACTGTTACCTCATTGATTTAAAATATAAATAATCCTCCAGGACTGAACGTGGTTAAGTGTTGATTATGTTCACTTTGTGTAAATTCATATTAATTAGAGTTAGAATTTATCACTTCTATTGCATTTTGTAACGTGCATCTAAGCAACCACACTGTTGACCGTCTGTCTCCCAGTTAAATCTCATTTTTATGTAGTCAAATGGGGCTTGTCTATCTATGATTTGAAAAATATTCATTTTCAATAAGCATGTTCATTACTCTTGCTCTTTACCCTCATTTATAAAATATCCTTTCAGATTTTTTATTCAACAGAAATTGTGCAAGGCAAGTATTAAGTCTTTGAATGCAAAAGGGTTTTAGTACAGCCTGGCAACAAAACATTTGGCAGAGATGTGGCAAATGGTAGCTTTAAGAAAATTATTTATAAATGTTTCTAGTAATCTGTCCTTATTTTACAAGAATCAGAGTAAATATTTAAATGTTTGGAGAAAAATGTGCTACTGAAGTTTTTTCTTATGCAGTTACTTTTCCTATCTGAAATCAGAAAGTAGAAAAAAAACATGGCCAATAAGCCTCTAGTTAAGAGAAACAAATAGTATACTGTGGGCTAAGGGTTGACTTCACTTGTAGGATAGCATTTTGTAGCTGTCAGAAAAGTTGAAAAGGGTAGTTGATTATGTTGTACTGGTAGCTGACAATGTCTGGGGTTTTTTTAGCAACTGCCCCGGACTGCTAACTGGATCAGCTGCATCCTTTAGCCTAAATGGATTCTGGAATAAGAGAATACCTCGAAAGTCATGGATTTTTTTTGTCCTGTAGGCTGGCTGCTCCAGTGGTGGATTAATTCAATTTACTAATATCTTCCAGACCAGGGTTTAACTTTATAGTTCACAACTCTACTTGACTTTGGTGTCTTATTGTGTTCAGGTACTTGGTTGTTCATCTGTCAGAAAAATGTATCTTTTAACAGAACAACTCTAGATTTAATAGAAAGAGCAATTCACATAAGATAAAGTCTAGTATTACAAAACGCAAGTGGGAATCTATATTTTGAGGTAATATTTGCCAAGTTATAAATTAAATTGCACATTAAACTATATAGTGTATCTAAGAAAGTGATTTCTGGAGTTTAGGACACTTCATGTATTCTGTTTATTGTGTTTTTTTTCTTTTCTTGTATTTCTCTATAATCTATTTTCTGTCCACAAACAAGATGTCTCCATGTGACAGGGCTTGGAGATGCTTTTCTGGATTTATATGCAGTCAATACTCTCTATTTCTGTTTCTTAGACTAGTGAAGCTGAAAAGAAGGGTTGGGTGGCTTAATGTGTTTAAATTCAGACTGATGGAAACCGAAGATCCAGTTGTTTGGTGGGAGCCTCAGAGGAGGCAATAGGCTGGCAGGGCATACAGTTGGAAACTGCAGTAGCATTGACTTGAGATTCTATTTGTGGATTTCTTCTTTTTATGTCTGTTTCTGTCTAGAAAGGCAGCAAAAATAGATGGAGTTATTAAAATAATGGAAGAATTAGGTGAGGGAAACATATCTGAAACCCTAAAACATCACATTATTTGGTAAGACGTTTTCCTAAGTGGTCACAATGAAAATGACTATATAGTATTGTATTTTAAATCTAGTCAAATAGAACAAATTTGCTGCCACTAGTGCAAATTAATCTCCCCTAGAAGTCCCATTATTTACCACATTCATATGAATGCTGTACAGTGTTAAATGGATTAGTGTCAAAGATCTCACACAAAATCCAACAGACATTTTTTTGTAGCAATCAGCACGTCCTCAGCATTAATTAGCACTGTGCATTTTGGTGCGGCTGACATTTCTGGAAGATGTCAGTAGACCACAGTAGCTATTTTTTGGAATTAATTTTCTGTATTTTGTGAGCGTTGCCTAGATTGTTGTAGTGTGTTGATGTCTGTGGAACAGTAAAGGAAAATCTGAGGTGTTTGCATCGATTCAGGGAAGGAATGACATTAGATGAAGCCTTTATTGGCTGGCCCAAGTAGAGGTTTCCTCTGTGATCCCTACTGAACAGCGTTGCTGAATATACAGCAAGCTTTCAGATGTCCAAATACTGGTTAAGAGTTTTCCATAGGTATTTTGAGAGAGAGAGATAATAAGTAACTGGTTTATGTAGACTGTTTATATTGCATAAAGTGAGTTTGAAGATATTAATTGGAAATGGTTTCTAATGTAATGACATACTTGAACATTTTAAAGATTGATGACATTCACTAATCCAATGAGAAATTTCTTAATGAGGTACGTTATTACTTTCTATCTCCTGTATTATGCAAAATGAAATGTTTGTATTAGTGAACAACAATATAACTCTCTCCGAGTGCTGGGAAATAGCTATTTTACCACTAAGCCATTAGAGAAATGAAGACTAAAACAGAGAGAGATTGTTTTGTAATGACTTGTGTTTATACAGTGCCTAGCACAATTGAATTCTCTTCAATTGCTGCTGTTCCTGTGTACCACAGCTTTATACAAAAATGACGTAACTAATACTTGTTCAAGATGCTGTTTACAAAGACAAATTATTAATGTTCTAAAAGAACATGTAAACCATTTCAAGTACCAAAACCAGTTTAAATACCTGATATCAAGATGCTTTACTAGAGGATAATAGAGGAGAAAATTATTATCATAGGAAATAATGTCATGGAGAACCTTGGAAGCAGGATTGTCTGTAATAGTTCCAAAATGTGTTCTTGGGAGAAAATATCTTCAGTAGTAAGAGGAATGTTTTTCAATGTTTTAAAATATTTAAATGTTTTTAACTTTTGCTTAGCATTTCCACACTCACAGATCTGGCAGTAATCCCTTCTTGCATGTTAGCAAAACTCTTGTTTTGAATTTCATGTGAATGTCCTTGACGGTCCTGAAAATCACTTGGCGTTATGTAAAGTTTTGCTTGTCTTATAATTTTCTTCTGACTGGTTGAATGAAGTGTACGTTGTGATGCATTTTGTCCTGTTTAGTTCTGCTTTACTTGATTTGCTTATGATTTTTGGTCAAAATAATGCCCAGATAAGGGGAAGAGGTGGAGTAAGAGGGTTCAAGCCATTACAGTAACAGTAAGACTGCTACATCTTGCAACAGGGAATATCAAACCTTATTTAAAAAAAAAAAAAAATAAAAAAAAGCCATTATAAGCCAATAAAGAGACTGAATCTTTTATCCAGTCTCAGCTCTGCAATGGTGACACTGGGAATCTTGTTTCCTCTCCTGCAAAATGATATTTATGTGAATATAGTTTTGTGTAGGTCTCTATGCAAAATAAAGCAGAAGAAACTATGTGACTTGTAATTTTTGATATTTATCATACGGTACCCAAGAAAACAATGCACTTGTAGCACTTTCCAGGTGCAAGAAAAAAAAGGATGTAATGGATGAGATGAAGACATTTGGGAAACAGGAAGAAAGCATTTAACATAGGTGGCGAATAGAAACATAACAGGCATGGGGCAAGCAATCAGCAACTATTTTCTGTTGAGTTCCCTGTGAGACTGAAAAACTCAGGAGGCTGAGAGAACTTGACAGTTGTTGTATGAGCAGACAGAGAAATTTTTTTAAACTAACTCGAGTTTTCTAATCTGTCTGGAAGATATTTTCAATGTGTTTCCAATAATACATATGCATGTGTATGCATGATGCCTGCGGGATACATATGTGAGGGCCGGAAAATGTTACTGAACAATGCTATATGGCTTCAGTGGCACTATCTTAAAATACACATAGCCATAGTTTACCTAGGTTTTCAGTGTCTGACTAAAATAGTAGCACAGCTTGAATTTGTGACCACGTCTAATAAGAGAGTGTATTTTTTTATGTACCACTAACTTATTTTAAGAAATTCCAGTTTTGCTGCTGCTGCTTAGCTTGCTATTTTAAGAGGTATATTTTGAAGGCTGTCATTGAAAGCTTTTTTATAAACCTAAACAAAATTCACAGTCAGCATTGCTTTTCAGACAGCAACATCTGGAATATGAGCCCATTCCTCTAAGACATTGCTTGGTGCTATGCAGAAGATAATGAAAGGAAGAGGAGGGAGAGTGATAAAGCGACTGAGCATGCTAGGAAGATTTGTAGTCTTTAACTTGACGTGGATGAATGACTTATGCCTCTCCATATTTCAGCTTGATTTATGAATGTCAACACCTTGGAAATAGTTTGGGTACCTGGATCATAAAGCTAGGAAATTCAGGTTATTTTCCTATACTGTACTTCGTGTCTTTTTAGGGATCTGCATGAGAAGTCTATGGGCTATACTGCACAAAAATAAGTTCTCTGAAACTCTGCAGTGTGCGTACCATGACAGAGTTGTATAGCCGATTTACATATTTAATAGTGGTAACTATTTCATTTTTCCCCTCTGTATTTAATATGCTTTACAGACTTTGTGGAATAAATCAAGATGATGAGTATATACACCGATTATAATTGAGTCTTGTTTCTTTTTGTCATAGTACACATTTAAGCTATTGTGTCAGAGGTTCTACTAATAATATGTTTTTGAAGTAACTGTAAATTTTTCGTATTTCTTGTATGGATATAAGACAACTTGGCTTTTGAGATATGATAAGACAAAGATAAGAATTATCTGGAAGAATTTAATTTTATTGCTCTGAGGATGTTATGCAGTAAATGCCTACCCTTGAAAATGCTGAATTTGCTGGGTTTCAGTGCTTCATAGATTCTCCTGAACAGTGTACTGCTTAGTTTCTTTATTAACATAAAAGTAAAAGATTGTAAGTATCAGGGTCTAAGCTAAAATTGAGTGGTATGTTTTTTTGAAGCCTCACTCATAAGGGATATTGCTGATTAGAAATGAAGCAATATTTCAGTGAACTCAAAATTACTAACCTGCAAATTGAAAAAAAGTCTCAAAATGCCAGTGTGTTGCTTATATAATGTCTTGATCATTCTCATTTAAGAAAAAGAATATAGATGTGTTCATATTGATGAGAAATCTTTCATCATATTATTACACTAGAAACAAATGAAACAATGAACCTGTGTCACTTAGAGTAAATTATGCATTGTTTCTGCTCATAGATAGATGGTAGTTTGGGTGTAAGGCATTTAAAGAAAATAGGATGATAGTAGATAATTTGCTTCTAAAGGAGCTTATGTATCTTTTACAAAGGTTATATATACGTCTTCTGAACTAATAACTTTCCTGTTTTAGTAAATTAATGGCAATCTTCAGTATTTGCCCATACTTTTCTAAATAAATTGTTTTCTCAGCAAGAAAACATCAGAAAAACCTGTTGTTATTATACTACAAATGGAATCCAGTCTGTATATAATTCTCAGGAGTGACGAGTAGCAAAATATGGATTATTCATTAGCAAAATATGAATTTAAAGAGAACTTGAGATGAAGAAAAGGTGCAACTTAATTAAAGATAAAATATTAAAAGGAAGGGCGAAAAATTAGTTTTCAGGCTTGTGATGCCTATATTAGTTAATACAATTCAGTGTTGCAGTTTCTTTACAATCTAGGACAGACACTCATCACCTTTTATGTAAATGTTACCAGAGAGAATTATTTTGGGAAGAAAAGACAAAATATATTAAGGAGTCATAAAACAAAGATGCCCTGCTTTCTGTATTATGAATCAGATAATATATTGCTTTTTTAACTTTTTTTTTCCTATTGGAAGTATTTAAAAAGAAACAAATTATCATTGGCTGAGGCTTACTACATCTTCAGAATTTTATCAAAGTAGTTTAACCTAGATAAGGAAAATGGTTTAATGAATAGCACACTTGGAGGGGGGGGAAACCAAACCCAACATAAAAAAGGAGTGTAGAAGGCCGAAGATTATATGACAATTAAAAAAATTTTCTTTTGTGCTCTATACCTTCACCTGTGTCTTGTGCTAACAGAGAGTTCGTCTACTTTGTCCCAGTTAGTTATAAAGAAGGCATCCATTTGAAGTAGTAGTGTTGCTTTTGGTTTTGAATTTTTAAAGTAAAGATGAAGAAGGTTCCCTGAAGATAAAAACTCATTAAGGAAGCCAAGGGCCTTTTGGAGAATACGTTCTGTTCATGGTGGTTTTTTGTTCCCCACTTTGTATGTCTCAGAGCACATTGCAGCTTCTAATGAAAAAATAATGCAGTTCATTAATCTGGAAAAACTTCTGAAAGTAGCTACATTCTCACAGTATTCTAGGAATTAGATTGAACATAATTGGTTGGATGTCAATATTAAAAAGTACTCTAATGAAAAAGGAAATGTTCAAACTATGATAGTTTGCTGCTTCTGATGAAAAATTTAGTAAGGGTGAATAATTACCCTTTCTTTGTTTTTTCTTCCCAATCTGCCATGTTTCTCCCAAACTCTGCTTTACATTTATTGTAAATATTTTAAGCAATAGGATTTCTATCACTGTAATTGAAAGACTATGCTATTGTCTGTGTTGCACAGACAATTTTTAGATAGTTTTGCCTTTTTTTTAGATAGTTTGCCTTTTTCTTTAATCGCTTTTCCCTTCATGACTAGGTTACTCAAGAAGAGTATTTGTCAGTTGTCATGCCCCTCAGCTATTAGTTAGCTGAACTGTGCTTAGTGAACTCCAATCTTTCTTGATAAATCAACCTATTAGTGTCGCACTGAGCAGCACAGTATCTACCATTTACATAACAGTTACTCCAGTTGGTTTAATGTGACTTTTGTCGTTTATCTTCAGGTATACTTTCTGGTTACTGATTTGCCTATTAATCATTTATTTAATAAAGTTATGAAGCACATGGAAGCTGAGGTTTTTCTTGGGAACTCATTCTAAGGAAAAAAATCCCCAAATGAAACAACATACGCTCCCCACACCCTCAAAGAGAAAAGCCACTAAGCTACATTATTGGAGTGGAGGGTCTTGTCTTCTAAGAAATTAAGTTGGTTCAGAGTGATATAGTATCAATTTGAAATGGTACGTGCTGTTTTCTTAAATATTCTGAGTTCTAATTAAAGTACAGTTAGTCAGATGAGAAATGAAGCATTCAGACTAGTTCTTCAAAACACAGTGAGTTTTTATATATATACAGATTTTTGTGAGTTTTCAAATCTGTCATCTATGATTTCTTTTTTATTGCTAGAGATGATAGGTTTTAGGTCCCTGTCCCAGTTTATGTTACTTGTATTAGCTCCTCCATATCCTGCCCCTTTTCTGTCTTAGTGGACTGTTGATGGATGCTGTATGAGATGTTTGTCCCCATGACCTGGATCTATATTTGTTCAATAAATTTCAGTATTCTGGAGGAGAAACCTGTGCTCTTATTGCCATAAGCCCCTACCTGCAACAAGAAATAGTGGTTCACCTTTTTGTGATGTTGTATCAATGCACTTCCAAAGAGAAAAATGAAACACAAAGGCTTATTTTATCTCATGCTGTCAATATCAAATAATTTTTATCAATGGTGAATAGAAATTAGAAGAGAAAGCCTGAACCATTTTGTTGGTTTTGCTAATAATATTTTAGATCTGTTACTTACAAAGCCTGAATATCAGTCACACCGTGATGGCGATGCAGATCCTGATTTTAATATTCAGCTGCACCACATAGAGACATTTAGTGCTTCAGAAGATATTTGCTGCTGTTTCTTTAGAGCCTGCGGCCTCGAAGATGACCTGGAATGCCAGATTATAGAGTTGATAAAGCCATCAGTGGTTTGCTTTGCTCTACTTCCCAGGCTACGAGCCACCTTGGCTCGAGTAGTGCTCATGATATCATCAAATATGTGACATTAAGAGATCACACCTTTTTCCTCACTTCATAAGAAGGAGAGAAACTTTTAGTGCAAGCTTAATAAGCGAAATATGACACATACCGGCACTGTGTCTTAAGAGGAAGTTTTGTGTTTTTCCTAATTCCATTTCACATAACAGTTTTGTGACTTTTCCCTTTTTATCATGATCAAGAGACAGGCAAATCTGAGTCTTTCTAGCATGGCATTTAGTACAAATGTAGTCTCTCCCTTATGCAGAGCATTGTAACAGTGTATTTCTGTGGGTTTTTCCACTGAGAAAATAAAATTCCTGGGTCCAACCTTATATGCATTTAGCTCCTGTGCCTTTGATGTCATGACTCAAGATAACTAGTGCTCAACATCTCTTCTGGAGTATAAGAATTGGGAGGTAGAAAAGCCAGCACTGTTTTTCTCGAACATTCTTTTTAGATGATTACATAGAAGATATTTAACTAATATTTTTAACTAGAAAATGAATGCTTTAGATTAAAAATATATAAATGTAGTTTCATGTTTCTTAAAAGGGAGGAAGTAGTCTTCCTGCAGAAGTTCCTATGTGTTTCTCTTTACCAGTTTATATTTTATGAGGAAAATGAGTATTTCTTCTTTAATATGTCCTTTATTGTGTCACTTTCTTAAAAATATTGAACTTTGTGCAGCTCAATACACTGAGATTTCCTTTGGTATATTGGTAAACTTTTATTATACATTACAATGATGGGGCTTTTTCCCATGATGGAAGCATCCTTAAACTTTCATTCCTTCCTTTGTCATTGGATTTACACCTGACTCAGTGACCTGTTAAGCAGTTTTCCAGAAGCTCATGAACTTTCATTTTCTTTTCAGTTTTCTCTAAAGGAATTTGTCTTAGTTGCCTTAATTGATACATTATGCATTCAATAAAATGCCCAGCGCTAATTGTCTTGTATTTAACTAGTCATGTTAAAAAGTAATTTCCAAGAAAAACAAAGATATAAAATGTGTGTGTCTTGATCTTATTTCCTTTTCAGGAGATTTTTAGCTACTAGGTAGATTAGCTTTTATGCTTTAGTTAAGGAATAACACCTAATCCCCTGAATTAAAAGGAATGGGAGGAAGAAGATGAAATTAAGAAACGTGGAACATTGTTTCCTCTTGTTTTGGATGAATTTATAGGAAAAATTACTCCTTTTTTCTTCAGAAGTATGGATACCTGATAGAATTGATTCTGAGCCTTAGTAAAAATACAGATATGAGTTTTGGATTAACACAGGTTGTTTTGACATCCTTTACATTTTTAGTTGTAATGAATGAAGGATGTATTCTTTGCATGACAATTGAAGAAGATTTAATGTAGATTTTTGTTAGTTCCTATAGTTACTACACATTTGTAGTTGATGGCTCAAAGTCTTAATTAGGAGTTCTGCTTTGTGTGCCCAGCCCATTTCTGTCTTCTTTTTGCATCTCCAAGACGATTGTCTTCCAAGGAATCGAAGTAATGTAAAAATGCTACTTACGCATGTAGTTCTTGCCACCTCAAAGTTTCCTTGGTTATGTAGAAAAAGTAATTTGAAATCTCTATGCAGTGCAGGTAAAAATGAATTTACTGCTTATGATAGCAAAGAAATCTCCGAGAGTTAAATTTTTTGAGTGTAATACTTACAATTTCAAAATCTGGTAGATGAATTAGTACCTGTGACCTGACTGTTTGCAACATTTTATTGAAATAAGGTTTCCATTACTATTCCATGTTCAAAGCAGAGAATATGATATGTCATGTGGTCTCAAAAAAGGTTTCAATATTAGGATATATTGTTTTTAAAACTACTTAATGGAAAACCTTTCAAACTGAAATTTACTCCATGATAGCCACTTGCAAGAGAGACAATTCAATATGATTCCAAGCTTCTTCATTTATCTGCCTTAATAATGGTGTGAAAAACTTCAATGCTGGTAAAAATATAGAAATTGTTCCTAGCAGCATAAAAGCAATGTCCATTTTAATGAACATTTCACGTGCAATGAATAAGTAATCAAGTGTTTTTTTAAAATTTTTTTTTAGTCATTGTCTTTAATAAGTTTTAAGTTTTTATTTTTCTAGATTAGTATCCTTATGTAGCTTTTCAGTACAATATGGCAAGTTGAACAATCTTTCTACTGCAGGGATTGAGGGTTGAGCAAAACATGAAATGAATGTATGACCATACTTTCAGCTCTAAGACAGCCTGCAGTGTCAATGCCATCTATCTATTCCTGGTACTTAACAAGACATTTCGGTAGTTTGTTTACAAAGAAGAAATTGGGTAAGGTACTTCGGAATGCAATATTTATTCTCAGGCCACTGCAATTAAGAGTTTCTTAGTTTAAGAACTAGTCAATTTTATTACTACTTATATGCTTGTAAGAACACATTTTACCAGCATGGTGTTTCTTCTGTGTTTTAGCATATTCTTAAATATTTTGTGGTGATTAAGTATAAACAGCCTTTTGGAAATACGTATTTCTTTACAGTGATGCTGTAGAATTATTTACTGTAGTTTTCATCACTGAAAGATCTTTGCTGTCAGTTTCTCAGTGTCAGGGTTTGTGATGTCTTGACAGATCATTGTGATTTAGCAGATGGCCTTACACTCAATCTCTAATCAGTAAACTCTAACTGAAGGGTTGAAGTTGGAGTTGATCTGTTTCATTCTTAGCTATGGACCAGTAGTGGGACAGATGGATTCCTCTCTGTCAGTGAAGTTGCTATATAGAGCGCTTTTGAAGGAGTACATGTTGCTGTGAAATCCATCTAGCACCAGTGTCACTTATGATGTGCTTCAGTTTTTGTCATTTAAAATCTTCATTTATGAAAAAGAATTTTATTCCATCTGTTACAAAAGCCCTCTACAACTTTCAAGGGAAGGTCAACTAATTTCTAGTTAACCTTACATAAGAAAAGGTGAGCACCTGAGAACAAATAAGGAAACAAAACTATTCTTTATTTTGCTTTAAATGTATTAAATATGGAGATTCTTTCATGTGTGTTTTCAACTTAGTTACCTATTGTGTAGTATTTTTATCGCTTATAGATAACTAGTTTTATGATTGATGTCAGCATTTTCAAGAATGTATTTTTAAAGTTTCTAATGTCACAAAATTATATATTAACAATAATTTATTTATATATACCAAGTTCTTAACTTCAAAGGGGATTTGTTAGGTTTTGCCTTTTTTGGGGGGGAGTGTGTATGTTAAAGCTATCAATACTGTGGTTGGCTATAATTGACACCCACAGCACTATTAGTATTGCTTTATCAGCATGTTAGCATAAAATACATTCTGTTCATGTCAGAGTAAGAGTACTCTCTGGAGCCCTCAGCACAGGAGGGACATGGGCCTGTTGGAGTGGGTCCAGAGGAGGGCCACCAAAATGATCAAAGGCCTGGGACACCTCCCCTGTGAAGAGAGGCTGAGAGAGTTGGGGTTGTTCAGCTTGGAGCAGAGAAAACTGAGAACTTATTGTGGCCTTTCAATACTTAAATGGGGTTTGTAAGAAGCTTTTTAGCAGGACCTGTAGCAATAGGACAAGGGGAGTTGTTGTAAACTAAAAACGGAGAGGTTTAGAATAGATATTGGGAAAAAATTTTTTATGCTGAGGGTGGTGAAACATAAGAATAGGTTACGCAGAGAGGTGGTAGATGTGCCCCATCCTTGGAAACATTCAGTGTCAGTTTGGACGGGGCTCTGAGCAACCTGATCTACTTGAAGATGTCCCTGCGTCCTGTAGGGGGTCGGACTAGATGACCTTCATGGTCCTTTGCAACCCAAACTATTCTATGATTCAGTGATTCTATTCTGCCATTAATTCAGTGGATTCGGTGACAGGTTGTTGTAATTGCGTCTCAGAATATAGAGATAAAAATATTTCTCTACAAATACATATCTCTGTCAGCTAGAGCTAGCTACTTCTCTTAAACTGTGGAGTAACACCTTCTTCCTGCCAGTTCTGTAAAAGTTTGCATTTTGTGCTTTGTTAGAAACAAAGTTTCTGGTTAACAGTGAAAAAATAACATTTTACTGATCAAACCCAATTTTTTCTGAGTGTTTCCTTTTTAATACTTAATGCTTTACGATATGAACCTTAATTTCCTTAGCATAGGTCTTGAGTGTAGATTGGAAGGGAAAAAGATCAGTTATGTTGTTATTTTTTTATGTCCTGAAGTAATCCGTCTTTCTCCAAAGCTTCTGCTGTTTTTTCTTTCCCAGAGGAGAATGATGGCTGGCTATCCCTGCTTGGAAGCGTGGCTTTAAATGTCACTCTTGACTCATTTCTGGTGTTTGGAAATAGAATCATAGAATCACTAGGTTGGAAGAGATCACTGAGATCAAGTCGAGCTGTACCTGTCTCCCTACTAAACCCTGTCCCAAAGGAACTCATCCACCCGTTTTTTAAACACCTCCAGGGATGGCGACTCCACCACCTCCCTGGGCAGCCTGTTCCAATCCCTGACCACTCTTTCAGTAAAGAAATTCTTCCTAATGTCCAGTCTAAACCTCCCCTGGTGCAACTTGTGGCCGTTTCCTCTCGTCCTATCGCTTGTCTCTTGTGAGAAGAGACAAGCGGTTGTCACCCCGTCACAAGCGGTTGTCACCCCGTCACAACCTCCTTTCAGGCAGTTGTAGACAGTGATGAGGTCTCCCCTCAGCCTCCTCTTCTCTGAGCTAAACATCCCTGATACCCTCAGTCATTGGTTTATATAATGAAAAAAAAAAAGGAATTAAGTGATTCTAAAAATAATCTTAAATATGAAAGAGAGTTTCTGTTATTTTGGGCAAGCTTCCCTAAGCAAGGATTTTTTCACTTTGCTTAAATGTGACTGTCTAATAGTATAGTTAGATATTAATATCATAGATAAGACGTCATGTTAGGAAAAAAGCCAAATAATTTACAGCAAAGTAGACTAATTATTGGTGATGGAGTGGACTAATTGTTAGTAATGGTTGGATTTCAATTCCGTTTTTCTTCCCCTTAAGTATGTTTTTTTGGATAATCAGTGTTTTGAACCACGTTAGAAAAATACACCATATGGTATTGCTTGTCTTTCCTGATTGGAAACACCAGCTGTTACTCTGCAGATTCCTAAGCAGAGTATAGATTTCATTTCTAAATGCTCAGGCATTCACTTTTATATTTGTTTTCAGAGTGAATTGTCTGAAAATTAGATTAATATTTATTTGAAAATATGAAAGGAATCTAAGTATGGATATTGTTAAAAAGTAAGTGTAACTTTAGTTTGTTGTTTGAAATTTTATATGGAAAATACAAGCACTACATGGTGTGGCTATTTTGTAATGCATAGACCTTTATCTTGTTTTGCAAAGTTGTGTGTGTAGAAGTAATTAATAGTATTTATCTTAAAAAATTGGAAATAACTTTTTGTGGACTGTACCATGTTTGTTTGCTATATAAATAACTAAATTGCACAGATATTTCTTGCTTGAACTCTTCACATTTATGGGAATTTTTAGTTACTGAACTATTTTAATTAAAATAAATAACTTTTTTCAACAATAAACTTTTTTCAACTGAGCAGTGACTTTGGAGTGCTGGGAAGAGCACTTGGTTATGACAAAAGCTAAAAGGCTTTTCTTAACACTTAGGACTTTGATAGTAACTGGAAAAAAATAATCATGAAACCGTTTCCTGTATCAGAGATTGGATAGTAATCATATTTATTTAAAGTTTCCAGTAAATATTTCTTCTGTTGCACCTGGCTGGTCGTGAAAGCAGAGTCAGCAGAACTGAGCAGTGACTTTGGAGCACTGGGCAGAGCAAAGTATTCCCACAGTGACGATAACAGCACCCAAAATTGTGCAAAGGTTCAAGTCCAGGGTTCAAGGAAAGAGTTAGTGCTCTTTAAGTTGTAACATTTAGGATGGTATTTATAGTACAGTGGAAAAGGCTATACTGTTATAGCATCTGCTTAGCTGTGTTTTTCTCTTCCATTTCCTTTCCCTCCCCTCGCAAATGAGAACCTTTGTTCCCTTCTAGTCTTTATGCAGTGGAAGTTGCGGTCGCTCCCTTACAGGGATGTGCAAATTCCCTGACTGCTTGCTCTGCACCCACCATAGGGTGGGTGAACTGTTTCTAACATTCATAGTCATTCTAGTTGAATGGGTTATTGATGAAATTGCTGTTCAGATCTGATGACAATTTAATACAGTACATGATAACTGAACTGAGTGACCTTTGCTGCAATTGATGTTGGCCTTTCTCCCTGTTAAGTGACTGCTCAATTTATCTAACTTATAGGAAATATTGTGATTGCTGTATAAACTGTCTTGGACAAAGATATCTATCATTCATCTTGAAAAGGTTGAGTGAGCACTGGTAATCAGAAAAGGTCAAAGAGCCTGATTTAAGATTGTTTAAATCTAGTACTCTTTTTCAGAGGTAAAAATACATGATGTAACCAAGTATGGGACTCCAGTATTGGTGAGTCTAGTGGAGGCAAATCAGTGGTGTCGAAGACTCTTTAAAGACTGGCACCCAGAGTGTTAGTTTGTAAGTGCTAGACAGAATAAAAGTTTTAGTCTTCCTTCACCTTTCACAGAAGGCATACAATTGTGTAGTTTTATCATAAAAACGTGTGGGACCTTTAGTATACATGAATTAATATTTCATAGAATGAGAGACAAATGCTCATCTTCGTGGAAAATTGGTAGATATCGATCAGTTAAAATGTGGTATTTAGATTAATTTATACCGACTGTTTTCCTAAGCGCTTCTGCTGTTGTACAACTTGCTGCATTCAAAGGGCACTAACTACCACTCCTATGCAGAATCACACACTGATCAAAGAGAATTGAAGAGTCATCAATCTGCACACTTTTCTTCAGCATATATTGATTTCATCAATGAAGATTATTTTCTGTTTGATTATTCTGAATCCTGAAGTTTTTTAGCAGGAGATTATTAACAGTGATTTTCTTTTTCTCTAGTGCTTTCACTGTTGACTTAATTGCATTAGTGCCTTACTTATGATGTATACATGCAGAGTGCAGAGGAATTTACTATTTACTTAGAATATTGCATAGAATGCTTGGGGTTTTTTTTACCACATGTGGTACTTTTTCCCTACCCTATTTTTTTAAATTTCATTCTGACACAATTAGAGATTGTTTTTAGATTTATTACTATTCTAAGTCCTAAGAATGGCTGTATGACTTCTGGTAGGTTACTACAGTTACACTAACATTTAAATGGATGCCAACTTTGTTTCAGAGTTGTATAAGAGACTCAATCTGTCCTAACATGAAAGTATCCACAACTCTTCACTTTATGCTCCCAAATCAACTGGCTAGTTCCTGTAGAAGTTAATCTATATGAGCAGTGACTAGGGGTGTTGAATTACTTCAAATCATTAAGATAATCTAATAAGCTTTTATTTTTATTTTTTTTTACCTAGTTAGATAAAGTTCGGTGCGTATTTCTTGTAGCATTGATTCACTATTGCAGAGAAGGTCTATACTTATGTAGTTGTGAGATTTGAGTCTCTTTTGGATTGTCTTAAACTGATGTGTGTGAAATACCCTGGAGGCAGCAATATAGCCACTTCAATGTGTTGTCTTTATCTTGGTCAGTGATGAGACATAAACACAGAGCACTTTAGCCTGTTGTCAGGGCACGCTCCTTCTCCCTGCTGGGGGAGGAGGGAAGACAGATCCTTTGATGTCTGCGCAGCGAATTGGAGATGACAAACCTCCTAGGGTAAATCCAAACAGATCCCAATCTGTTCAGATCACAATCTGATACCCTCAAGGTAGCTGGACAAAACCAACACAACTCAGATCCACTGAGCACTGTAGTGCCATGGAAAACAGAAGAAAGGAACAAAATGTGTGTGTGTGAGAGAGAGAGAAATAAGGGGGAGTGGGAGGAGGGGAAGGAAAATAGTAACCACTCCATAGGCCCCTGGAAAATGTGGTCTTCAGGAGCATGTGGTCCTGCGGTTCTTCTGCAGCGTCTTCTCAGATGAGTTCCATGGGGTGGTCGGTGCACGACGCCCACCTTCTTGGTGAGCTTCTCTTTATAGGACAAGTCTGTGCCCCCTTCCCTAGCATGAGGGGTGGTCTTGCTGTGAAAATTCTTGAATTCGGTGCATGCGCAGAGGCTTCTTTGGGAAGGTTCTGGAATTGGGGCTGGGGGCTCCAGGGTCACTGGCAAGTCAACAGACCCTTGCCAGAATAACCTCCGGGTCCACATGCGCGGTCCTGGGTGTGTGGGAGGGGTAGCACCTGCTGCTGCACCTCCTCCCCTTCCTCTGCAGCAGCGCAGGCAGCCCAGCAAGAGCCACAGAACTCAAGATGTCAAGGACAACAACAGAAGTAGAGTCAGATGATGTTTAAGACAATACAAGTAGAATTAGTCGATGTTTAAGAGAACCATAAAAGTAAAGTCAGTCTGTACACCTGTGTTTTAGCATGTTTTACTTTCACCATCACTCATTACATATGACCGGAGTCATCATTACGGTGTGTATACGTGTGTGTGTTTGTTTACCCAGTACACAGTATGACTTGATTGAAGCTTCATTATGAGCTTGTTAACAGCTAGGTTAAAGAGAGTCTGTAGACTATCTGGTCATTAATTAGTTCCCATCAGCAAAATTTTTAGCACAGTAGGTCAGAATTACTTCTGCCAAATGAAAGCTCCAATAATCAGTAGCGTATCTGGGTCAGAGACCAATCCAGTCATAAATACCATGATTGCTTATGCCTGGAGGGTGCAGGGCCAGAGTCAGCGGCACCACAAAGCTGGTGATGTAGAATTGCTCCTCTGTCACAGATAAAACTATATGCTGAATGTTAGCAGTGGCTTTTTTTAAAATTTTTTGCTGACACAGTGTAATATTGCCGATTGCCAATAAGATTGACATAAGGCAGCAGCTTGCATAATGAATCATCATCATAGGAGATGTGTGGATGGGGATGTTTTTTTCTTTCAAAATATTTTTCTAATAAGGATCTTATCACAGGAGATAATAGCAGTCAAAATGCTGGAAATTGCACTCAAGTTAACTAATGTGTCAGAATTTTCTCACAGGTTTTTTCATACTTAATTCAAACAGAAATAATCTACTATATTACGTATATTATATTCTGAACCTGTACAGGGCATCTTCAGTGATGGAATGTGTTTTACGAAGAAAGTTAACAAGACCGAGAATCCTACTGATCTGTCCTTCAGATGTGTATTTATGCACAATTTACATGAGAGTAAAAGGACAGAACTAAAATGAGAGTACGGATAGATGATATCTTAGACAGTGGATCAAGAGCTTTCCCACTTTATAAAGGACAGCTGTAGTAGTGCTTCATCTAGGAAGAAATACTCCTGCCAACGGGTTCCTCAGAGCTGTGTGATAATGATATCTTAGCTTAGCTCCAAAGCAGAACCACTGTCAAACATACTATATAATTTCATTAAGGTTGTTTTCTTTCCGAACATTACAGTTGTATTCACAGGAGAACAGCTGGGTGTCTGCTTTAATGTTATGGTTCCCTTTCCTGTGGGGAAAGAAATCATGACCCAAGTTGCATCCTATAAATATTGCTGGTAGTAGTTTTGTGGAAAGCAAAAGCATATGGTAAGTGCAAGTAGGTAACTCAAGGAAATACTTCCCTATTCAAAATATATTAATTTTTTTTTTTTTACTTTGATTCTACCTCTATTTAAAAAGAAAGCAGTATTTTTCCAATCTTTAAAATAATAATATGAAAGTATTTATGAAAATATACTTACTAGGAAGACAGGTTCATATCTTCTGTTTATTACAGTAGACCAGTAATTTTAAAGACTGTCACTTTTAAGGCTTTTATCTTGCTGCTCCCAGCTGAGACACTGTAATGCCTGTATATCAGTACAACATCCCTGATTTGGTTTGAAACCAGAGAATTTTTAGTATTACTTTAGAAGAACTTAGAAGGAATAATATTACTGTGTTTTGTTTTATTTCTCTAGTGCTTTGTATAGAATGACACACAATTCAGGTTTCTTTTAGTTAATTTTTTATCATTCTCTTAAAGAATAACCGATCTTGACAAATCAATTGGTACTGTCTTCCAGGTGAGTTTCAATAAAGGTTTCTTTTTTAACCATGAATAACAGAGCAAGGTGGCATCTTCAAACTATTTTTTCATCATTTGCGAAAAGGTAAAATAGATCATCTTTTCAGAAACCATAAGACCTGTCTAAATTAACCATGAATCCACAAATGTATGATGATGTTTAAACAGAAAACTATGCTGTTACCTTTTCAGTTATATATGCATTTTTTTTTTGTTATAAGTAAGTTCTTTGGAAACAATTTTTCTTTGTCCTTTCTTCTGCGTCAGCCAGTGGTCTGTGATGTATTTTGGGTTCCCAGTTTGCATTTGTAAACAATATTTTTTATAAGACTTAAAATGTCACATTAAAAATAGTGGAAAAATAATGATTGATTTGGTGCTTTTTGATTTCTATTTGTAAGTTGAAGCCAAATTTTGCAATGGGAGTGCTATCCTCTCAGGTTTTCCTCCAAAACCATATTTATGGGTCTAAAAAAAAAAAAAAAGAGAAAGAAACAAAGATATCTTCTGATGATAGTGTGTTATTATTTTACTCAGTTATATACGTATTTTGTATTTTGTTTTCTTTTAGTTCCAATGTATAATCCTAACACTTTTGGGATTTTTTTTCTTCCCCATTTCTCACTAATTTGCCAGGGTTTTGCACTGGTATTAACAACTTCTAGGGTAGCACCAACAGCTAAATTAGGATGTTTTTATTTCATACTGTATTTCCTCAATTGCTGTGTCTATGTTTTCGTTAACTGATCTGGAATATACAAATGTGTCATTTAGGAGGCTTCATCTTCTAGTCCTAAGATCTTATGATTATTTTTCTTTTTGAGTTGGCATAATCTGCTCTCTGATAGAGGCTTGTGCTGCCCTGCTTCTTGACCTTGCTTTTGTTACCTCTATCTTTTCTTTGTCCCTCTTGTGACAGTCCTGAAGGTGTACTCTGCAGCTTTCACCCTCAAGGTCCTGTGGTGCTGGTGCTTCTTTCCACTCTGTAGAGCTTCATTATTCTCCTAACCAGCAGCTTAATGTTGAATGGCGAATGTGCATCACTCTTTTGTTATGTGTTGGGTTCCCCCCCCTCTGCTTCCCCTGCGAATCAAGCCAAGGTCTCTTAAAGGGCAGAGTTTTGTGCCCTGTGTCAAAAGGTTTGCAGAAATATTTTTAGTAAGTGTACCATCTTAGTTGTCATCCTTACATTCATCTTATTGCTCATTATAGGACTGAAATAATGTGTATGGCCTGGATCAAAATTTTACCCGGTGTTTTGGTTCCCTCCCCGACTCCCAAGCTGTGATGCTGCAAACTAGCACTTCAGAGAAGAGTCTCACTGTCCCTGTCTGCGTCCATCCTGATGAGTGGTGCTGGCTCTTGAGTGACCCCAGCACCTTGGTCTCTGGTTCATCTGTGCCAGTTTGGCTAAGAAACAGCTCAGAAGTAGTGCTGCCACTGGCTATGATGCTTGTGCTGTGTGCACTGGCTGAGGCATCCTTCTCCGTGTTTGGGCCATTATGTAATTGTGTAACACTGCCAGATTTGCAGGCTCTGCTAAGAAGCTGCTGGTACAAGGCATTAACCAAGTTTTTAAATAGTTAGAGTGGGCACTCAGCAATCTGTGAACAGAGTGGGAGAGCCCTGTCAGGACATATTGTATGTTTTGGCGTGACCAGTAAATTACTGCTTTTCTGGGATATGAACTTCCTTCACGCTGTAGTTGCTGCGTCAGCTCTAGAACCTTACAGAAATCATAGGACTGATTGAGACATGGCAAGTAAGTGCTATGAGGCTTTTGTCAGCAATGACATGACATCTCCTTTTACTCCACCTTCCCCAAAGGTGAAGTAGTATAGCACTGATGGTCTCTGTACTAATGACTTGTATGTTAGACACTTGGGATGTTTGTACAAGTTACATCTTCTTTTCTGCTTTTAAGATAGAAGTCAGTGATATTCAGTGACTGTAAACTGAATTTCTACAAATACACATAAGTTTACAGAATGTGAGAAAAATGCTGTCAAAACCTGTTCATGTTAATGAAACGTAGAGCTGAGAAAGAGAGATGAGAAAACATTTGGCTTTAAATTCTGGGTAACATATAAAGTACTTCTTAATACTGAATGCATTATGTAGTGCTATGCTTTTAACTTTGACATTTTTAATGTGCGTATCCATCTCCTTACAGATCTTTTTTTGCTTCATCACAGGATGACCCAAATCACATTCCAAAAGTTCGAATGTAATCTGAAGCCAGTAATGTTTACTATATGCAGAACTAGGAGACAGCTGAACTATGGGTATGGAACGAGAGGGGGTCAGACGTGGGACAAAATCAAGCATTTGGTTGCTAAATATAAACATTGGATACAAAGGAAAACAAGATTTTGGAGGAAAAAAAGAAAAGCAGAGAGAGAATGAAGAAGCTTAAAAAACAAAGCCTTATGAAAAATTTAATATGCACTCTGTTGACCCCTCAGGCTGCTAAGGAGTTGCTTTGCTCCAGTGGATACAGAGGAGAGGGATGAATTCTTCATCCCAATTTGTTTGGGGTTTTTGATATGGGTACCATGGTAAGGCAAATTCTTTTCAGTTCCTTTCATAGAGATACTGACTTGGATTAGGTGGCTCTTGGATAGAAATGATATCCGTAGGATGTGCCTTATTCTGCTGTAGTATGAAGAAATTATTTTTCTGCATGTTGTCATTTGATATGGAACTAACACAGCTGGCACAAAATGCCGTGTATGGCATGCTGTGCTGCAACTGCACAGATAACGCAAAAAAGGATCCTGAAATTACTATCCTGATTACAACTTGTGGCAAGTAATTGGAGGCCAATAACTAACAGTGTATCCCGGGAATCAATACTGGGATCCAGTCCTTTTTAACATCTTCATTAGTGATCTGGGTGATGAGGCAGAGCGCCCTCTCTGTAGGTTTGTTGATGACTCCAAACTGGGAGGAGTGGCTGATATGCCAGAGGGTCATGCTGCCATCCAGAGGGACCTCAGCAGACCAGAGAATTGGGCTGATAGGAATCTTCTGAAGTTCAGCAAGAAGTGCAAAGTCCTGCACCTCTTGAAGAGGAACAGTGTTAGGCAGCAATACATGCTGAAGCTTCCCAGCTGGAAAGCAGCTCAGCAGAAAATAACCTGGGGGTCCTCAATATGAGCCAGCAATGTTCCCTTGTGACAAACAAGGCCAATGGTTCCCTGGGCTGCATTAGCAAGAGCGCTGCCAGCAGATTGAAGGATGTGATCCTTCCCCTCAACACCGCTGAGGCCCCATCTGGAGTGCTGGGTCCAGTTCTGGTCACAAAGATGATTTAAGGGTATGGAGACTGTCCTCTATGAGGAAGGGCTGAGACAGCTGGGACTTGTTTAACCTAGAGAGGTGAAGACTGAGGAGGAATCTTATGATTTATATGAATCAATATAAATATCTGAAGGAAGGATTCAAAGAGGATGTAGCGAGGTTTTTTTCAGTGATGCCCAGTGACAGAACCAGAGACAATGAGCACAAACTGAAACAGATTCCCTCCGAACACCAGAAAACACCGTTTTACTGTGAGAGTGACTGAGCAATGGCACAGGTTGCCCAGAGGTATTGTGGTGTCTCCATCCTTGGAGACGTGCAAAAGCTATCTGGTCATGGTCCTGGGCAGTCTGCTGTAGGTGGCCCATCCTCAGCAGGGGGATGGAACCAGATGACCTCCAGGAGTTTCTTTCAGTTGCAACTGTTCTGTGATTTTATGGATTTGTAAGCAATAGATGATGTATCTAAAACTTCTTGATTCTTCTCTGACCTACAGAAAAGTACGATAAACAAATTCTACACAACCAAAAAAAATAAAATCCTCTTCAGTCACTGCCATTTAAAAATGCAAAGATAGACTCAACAAAGCATTTTTTCCTGATTGTAGGGTAATATTGCCTTGAGAACACGTAGCCCACTCAGCACTCTGGAGAACCTTCACCCATCTGGAGTCCTTCAAAGCTCATAACTCCCTCACCATGTACATGTGCACATCTGTAAATGTACTGGCAGCTCAGATACCTTAAGTTATTCACATAGCATGACCTCCACTTTCACTGCTGTGGCTGAATTTTGCCTTTTAAGTTGAGATTCCTTGAACTGAATATAAGGAAGTAGAAGCTGTGCCACCAGCTCCCTCAGAAACACATACACAGCTAACCTGAGCTGAAATATTTGAATAAATTCTTCTGCTGACAAATTTTATATATATTTTATACTTGATAGGTGCTGTGTAGCTATATGTTTGTCTGTGTGTGTGTGTGTATATACATATATATATATAAAGGGGTTATGCTGATAAATTTTGTTTATATATCTGATCTAGATTTTACTTCTAATTCAGAGTAATCATCTTGCATCCAAAATCACTGGTGTCTCATTATCTTCAAGAAGCCCAAGTGCAATTACTCCAATTTTCATACATGGAATAGCATAAGTCTTCCTAAATGCAAACTAGCAAAAAGGTACATTCTCCATTTTTAGTTAGTACCGCAAGCCTACTTTTAGATCAGAGTCTAAGCAATATATTAATGAACTAAAAAAAATGACTTCACTGTAAAGAGTGTACAGTCTCACCTGACAGAATGCAAACAAAGTTTAAGAATGTAAATGTTTGAAGTACAGATGTGACCTCAAAGTAGACAGTGCATCTGAGATATAGCAAACCTAGGCTTAACTTCCTGTCTTACCTACTGTGGCCTGAAAATAAAGGATTCATTCTCACAATCAGCTATGAGTGGTCAAGGAAATTTTCAGGTATCTAGCAAAATGTTTTTTTCTGGATCTGGGACCTTCTTGGCATGCATTAAGGACAGTATGTGTACATACATATGTATATAAATAACATACTAATATATATTATCTATATAGTACAGTATCTAAAAATTATTATATAATATATTATTATTACAATAATTATACGTTATATGCAACACAGATATGATACTACATAAAATGTATAATATGAAATGTGAGTAATATGTTATACATAACACACAGAGCAGTGCTTAATACTTTTTGATTTCCTGACATATGCTTTAGTTTTTTCTTGTAATTCATCATCTGGCAGTGTTCTAATTCTTCTGTATGGTCATTCATCTTTCTCATTTGTTTCCTCTAGATACAATTAATTTGATTGCAGGCTTTCTGATTTGAAAGATCTGTTTTCTGTAGTCAAGTATTCAATCAAATTTTTTGTTTTAATGAGATGTATGTAGGTGCCAATTCTGTCTCCCACTTTGTTGTTCTTTCAGTATCCTTCTGTACTCTGACAACACATAATTTATCCTGGTAGTCTGAATTTTGGCTTTTATTGGCCATCACTCTTGTGTTGAACAGCTAGTGCTATCTGTTATTGTATAGAAGGATTTGACAATACTTAGGAATAGGGGCTTTCTTATCAGACCACAGTGAAAGCTCAGCTAGTGTGACCTTTTTGTTTCACAAAGCTCAGTATTTTAATTTCTAGCTCATTCAGAATGTACTGTGATGGCAATTCTGACATTTGCATATGTTCTTTATTAACGTCTGAACATGCAGTTCTAGGAAGCAAAGCCACAGCCCTGTAGAAAATTAAACTAGAAGGGACATTTAGCTCATCCTTGGCAAGATTAATTTCACTGAAGTAGTGTCTAATTTATCTTAAACCTATGTTAGAAGATGTTTCATAGTATTCATGAGCAATCTGATAGTATGTTAACTGTCATACTGTTAAAATGACTTTTTTTTGTTTAAAAATGTTTTCTCTTAATATCTAAGATAAATTTCCAGAAAGCTTATTAAATCCATTATTTGTGCTATTACCAGTGGACACTTTCACTTTCTTCCACAAAGCAAACTTTTTTCTCTGTGATACGTGTTTTGTCATTTTTATCTTTTATTTTTAAAAACCAGAAGATATCATTAAAAAAAATTTCTTTACAGTAGGTTTTGTTTTCTGTGGCCCTTGATATTCATACTCTTTTGATTCTGTCCAATAATTCTGGTAAAAATAAAAAAGTCCTACATCACCTTTATTTGTGCAAGGTAATTTGATTCGTATTTCTAAACGTAGTTGGTAAAATAAGTCTGTCCAGAAAGTCAAATAAATAATTCTAATTTCAGAACAAAATAATTAATGTGGTTCGAGATTTTGAATATAGAGCCAAGGAATAAGAATAAAAAAAAAAATCTTTTGCAAGAGAAATCAAGTAATTTCTTAATTTTCCTCCCTTTAATAAAAACATTTCATCAGTTTCCTTGTAGGCTTGATACACTTGTCACAACTAGGCTATTTATGGTGCTGATCTTTTCATCTTTCTCTGGGTAGAAACTCACAGCCATGTAACAAAACTTGTAGTTTTAGCTGCCTGAGCTGAAATTTTATCTGTTTTCATTCTGTTCGTATTCTTTAAAATATAACTAAAATGTGGTGTGGATTAAAAACAGGCCAAGATGATGGCAGCGAGAGAACAATGCCAAGCATAACATTCCTGAATGCCTAAGACTAAACCAAAGCCAGGCCAGGTCATGGGATCAAGAGATGGCTTTAGTGGCCACCCTGATTACAGAATCACAGAATGGTAGGGGTTGGAAGGGGCCTCTGGAGGTCACCTAGTCCGACCCCCCTGCTAAAGCAGCTTCACCTACAGCAGATCGCACTGGCACATGTCTGGGTATGTTTAGAGTATCTCCAGAGAAGGAGATTCCACAACATCTCTGGGCAGCCTGTTCAGTGCTCCGTCATCCTCACAGAAAAGATTGTTTTCTTCATGTTCAGGTGGACCTTTCTGTGCTCCAGTTTGTTTCCCCTTTTCCTGTCACTGGGCACCACTGAAAAGAGTTTGGCCCCATCCTCTTGACACTTGCCCTTTAGGTATCTATAAGCATTAGGAAGATCCCCTCTCAGTCTTCTCTTCTCCAGGCTAAACAGACCTAAGTATCTCAGCCTTTCCTCATACGAGAGATGTTCCACTTCCCACATAATTTTTGTGGTCTTCTACTGCACTCTCTCCAGTAGTTCCTTGTCTGTCTTGAACTGGGGAGCCTAGAACTGGACACAGTACTCCAGATGGGGCCTCAGTAGGACAGAGCAGAGGGGGAGGACAACCTCCCTCCACCTGCTAGCCACACTAATCTTAATCCAACCCAGGGTACTAGTGGCCTTCTTGGTCACAAGGGCACATTACTGAATCAACTTGTTATCCACCAGGACTCTCAAGTCCATCTCCTCGGAGCTGCTTTCCAGCAGTCAAACCTCTAACCCGTACCGGTGCATGGGGTTATTCCTCCCTAGGTTCAGGACTTTCCACTTGCCTTTGTTGAACTTTATTAGGTTGCTCTTCACCCAAGTCTCTAGCTTGTCCAGATCTCACTGAAACGTAGCACACACTTTTCAGTGTATCAAGACGCTCTTCCCAATTTTGTGTCATCAGCAAACTTGTTGGGGGTGCACTCTGTCCCCTCAGCCTGGTCATTGGTGGTTGTGTTGAATAAGATTGGGCCCAGTACTGACTCCTGGGGAACACCACTAGCTACAGGCTTCCAACTAAACTCTGCACCACCAATCTAAACCCTCTGAGTTCTGCCATCCAGCCGGTTCTCAGTCCACCTCACTGTGCACTCATCTAACCCACACTTCCTAAGCTTACCTATGAGGGTGTTATGGGAGGCAATGTCAAAAGCCTTTTTGAAGTCAAGGTAGACAACATCCACTGCTCTCCCATCATCTACCTAGCCATTTACACCATCATAGAAGGCTATCAGCTTGGTCAAGCATGATTTCCCCTTCATGAATCCATGTTGACCACTCCCAGTAACCTTTTCCTCAGGAACCTGAAGTTGACATCTAGAATGAGCTGTTACCTCACCTTTCTGGTGATTGAGGTGGGACTCTCTGGCCTTTAGTTTCCTAGGTCCTCCTTCTTGTCCTTTTTGAAGATTTGGAGTGACATTGGCTTTACTCGAGTCCTCAGGCATCGCTACTGTTCTTCACGATCTTTCAAAGATAATAGAAAGTGGATTAGCGATAGCATCCCCCAACTCTCTCAGTGCTCGTGTTTGCATCCCATCAAAGCCTATGGATTTATGAGTGTCCTGTTTGCCTAAATGATCTCTAACCAGATCCTCCTCAACAAAGGGACAGCCTTCCTTTCTTTGGATGTACTCTCTTTCTCTGGGATGTGCTATAAACCTTGCTCCCTCCTATCTACCTCTAGTAGTGTGTTTTGAATTTATTTCTTCTAACTGCCTCTCAAAGCACAAAAAATCCAGAAAAACTGTAATGAGCAAACCCAAAATTGGTATTGAGTGAAAAACTTGGAAGACTTATGAAAAATTGTGACATCATATTCCACTTCAAATGTACTATACTTTGAGGAATTAAGTTTTTTCCACTTTATTAGAAAAACAGGCAATGTATTAATTCTCAATTTGGCATTGCATTTTAAACCTCAAAAATGTCATCTTTCAATTGTTTTATGCACTCAGCATTATGATTGATGAATATTGTATACATTAGTGCTATAAAAACGTTAGCTGTGACAGTAATTATCAGAGAAGATCTAGGAAATAAATACAGATGTCTTGGTATTTTAAGTCACAGTATATGTGATAATCTGTAACAGTAATGTAAATTAAGAAATTCTATACTCCTGTGCAAATTACAAGAGAAAAGACATGGAATATACCTACTAGCATGGTTTAGATGCTTGACTGAGGAAAAAATTATCAGTCATATTAGAAAGTTGCATTCTTTGAAAAATATGTTTTGAGCAGCATGTTTTACTGAGAACTTGGATAAATGTGATCATGCTACTGTTTTAGATGGTCATTAAGTAAATAGAAGTTACTATTTTTTTTTTTTTTCAGCAGCTGACTGGAAAAGGAAAAATGCTATCTTGAATTAATTATTTCCTTTCTGAACTCCCTGACCTCCTCCTACTTTAGATGTGAAGGTGATAAATGACTGACTGAAACAACAGCAGGGTTCCTTACTAATAACAGCCTTCAGCTTTCTTTGCAGTCATTGCAAGTGCAAATGACACACTAGAAGTGTTGTGGGTTTGTGGTTTGGTTTTTTTTCTTTTTTCTTTTTTTTTAAATCTATGTAAACTGAAGCGAGCCTTCAGTTGCCAGATTTAAGTTTTTTGGTTTGATTTGGTTTTGGAAAGATTGTTGGTGAAGAGCATTAATTGCTGTTGAACTTGTAGTTAAGGAAATTCATGAAATAGCCCTTGTCATTCATTAGGAAAAAAAAAAAGGAAAATGAAATGTGGGGTTGGTCATTTTTTGGGGAGGTTTGTTGTTTTTTGTTGTGTTTGGGGTATTTGTTTGTGGTTTTGGTTTTGGTTTTGGTTTGGAAAAAAACCCATATCTGCAATGACAAATCCGAGCAAAGACTGGGAAATGTGGAGAACACAGATACTTAAACTAAAAAAAAACACCAACAAACTTTTCTGAAACATTTATAAGCATTTTTGATCTTACATTTGTCTTCTGATAAATCTTTCCTAATCTTTTATTTTTGAGGTTGTTGTTTTGAGAGACCTCTGTTTCTTAAAAGTAACACTTGTAAGCCATGCAGAATACTAGGTGTGAGGTACATCTGCATTTATGTTTTAATTTGAAACAGGAATTTGGGGTTTTGCACTGAATTATGCATCGATCTCCATCTACTATGGTTGCCTTCATACTGTAAGTAAATATGCACAAATCAGTTTCCTTAGGATGAAACTATACTGAATGATGGTCTTTGGGATTGCACTTGATTTGTCTCCTATTCCTGCCTGGAATTTGGTCCATGGGACCCTACCGGAGCTACTCCTTAAGAAAAGGACTGCTTTCACTGCTTTAACACTGCTTGTGTGGGAACCTCAGTTCTACCCTGACAGCATACAAATAAGGTGTATAGGACTGGCGTAAGGAATTCTATGACTATAGACTCCTCTAGTTTCTGAGATATTTCTTGTTGCTTCTTGCAACGGTTTCCATGCCTACTATATAGAATACTTAAAATGGATGGTCATATGTAATAGAGAACTTTACTTCTTTCTGCAGTAGGTCTGAGTAGGTCTCTTGTCTTTGCCGTATTACTATTCATATGTGATTGCAAAAGGATGCCACCAAAGTTTGTAGAATTCTTATGATTGTTTTCCTCCTTTCTTGTAAGCCATGTTTGAGTTCATACAAACCACAAGTGAAGTTTTTTTCTACTAGAAATTTGATTTTAGCTGCCTCTTTGGAATTAATTTATTACAGATTAGTGTAAATATGATGGGAAAAGAACCAGTCTTTCTAATAAAACAGTTCACTTACTAGAAACATGTACTTTTAGTTGACCTAAAAACATATGTAAAACTGGGGCAACTGTGGGAAACAGGTTTTATTGGCTGGAAATTGTTAATAGAAATTACAAAGTGGTTCTGGGTTGTTGATTTTAGCTAGAGAATCTAATCTTGTAATTTCTGTAGTACAGGACAATAAGGTGTACACTACCACAGCTATTCTCCGTGCATGAATGCAAAGAGTATTTAATTTTTATTAAATGCTTCTTAGTAAAAAGAACCCTGAAGGTGTGGAATATTGTCCTCAGGTGAATTAGAAAGGGTGAGTGACACAGTGAATTCTCCTCAAATTTCTGGGCTGAAACTGTGATTCAGTGCGTCGAGCACCCTTCCTCCTTTAGTCTCATCTGAAAATACAGTGCAGTATGAATAGTAGGAGCCCCAGCATCAGTCCCTGGGGTATTGTGCTTGATAATGAACATGAGCTACAACTCAAGCTACTGTTTACCAGTCTTTGAGCCTAGCAGTTCAGCAAGTTCTCAAACCATCCAGCAGTCATCTTGTTGATGAAAATACTATGGGAGGCAGCATCAAAAGCTTTCTTGAAGTCACATGATATTGCACTGTTTTGTCCTCATGTTGCATAAATGATTTTCCCTTGGTAGATCTATTTTGAATGTTCGTGATACTGACTTATTGTCCTTCATGTGTTTGTGAGTAATTTCCCATTTCCAGTATGCTTCATGACCTTGCCCGTGACTGTGCTGGCTCTGACCTGGCCTGTGGGTCCCTGAGTCTGCCTGATTTTTAGCATTTCTCTCATCATTCTCCTCTAGTTTTGTAGGTCATGGTCAGGGGCTTTTAGGGCGCAGCAGCCTTCTTTCAGCACCCACAGATAAATCCTCTTTACTTCTGTGGGTTTTCATTTTTCCAGTTTCTTTAAGTCGTTTCTAATTTGTTACTCTCCACTGTTGGCTGTAACATTTCTTCCCAAACTTTGCTGTTATGGTCTGTGAAGACGGAGGCAAAAAAGTTGTTTAACTGTGTTGCCTTTGCCATATCTTCCTTCACTAACCAGCCTACATCCAGCCCAGGTTTACTTCGAAATTTATTTTGCTGCTAACAATTTGAATGAGGGTATTTTAAAGATGTTGCATACAGGAACTATTGATTTGGGGATATACTCTGTATATAGTCAGAATCTTGTTTTGGTAATTTTTGAACATTTTTCAATATGTTTAGAAAATTCTACAATATTTAGCAGCTATATCCAGCACTTAGCACTTTAACTAAACTTGAATATTAGGGTAATATTTCACTTGAATACCTCCTTTGAAAGACAGATCGATATGCTTTATTCCTTCTCTTATCATTCCAATCTTATTTTTGAATGTCATGCAGATCTCATGTTGTCTCTTTACAAAAGGAAATGCTTCCTAGGTGAGCATTCACTTTTCCTGTGGACAGCAATATATTAATTTCATTTAAATTGAGTGACAGCTGCATAATTCTCTTTTCTTGTAAAGTCCATGAAAATGGATGAGCAAGATCCATATACAGGAGAAGAATGCAGTTCCTCAGATTCTGAGCAGTGATAGTAACAATTCCTTATTGACCTAATCTTTATAACAATGGATTCAAAGGTTTTCTATGCATTTGTAAGTCAGAATTTTTAAAGTTCTGTTTAATTTTATCATTGTACTTATTTCAACATACGAAACTGGAGCAGTAAAAATCAAACTTTTGAGGGCTTATTCGTGATTTCATTTCACTGCTGCTATCTGAAAAAGGTTGCATTAGAATCCAAACACCATGATTTGTGTTAACCTTTCTCCTAATAAATATGTAAATAAGCCTGAGGTGACTGAATCTGGAAATTAGAATACATAAATATAGGCATTTTGAAGATTGTGTTGTTCAATGTAAAATGAGAAAAGGTAACTTATTAAGTCTGAAGGGGAAACCAAGATTTAAATGACAACTATTTAAGTTCAGTGATATTCTGTTCTGTTTGCTGTAGTACAGGAATCAGCTTCTGGAAAAAAATGTAGGAGTTGGGCATTTAAAGAAGACTTTTTTAGGTTTAGATGGGTAACTTCCTATCAAATCTGCCTGCCAGATCTCTAGCCAGTAGACCAGGTTGCTGTAACACGAAGAAATCACCTACTGGTATTAAAAGGAATGTGTGCTTTGCTGCTTATACTTCTGGACACTCAGATATTCCAGTATTGGGGTTTTTTTTAATTTCAAAATAAAAAAAGCAATGCTGAAAAGGAGCTGAGCACTCTGCCCACCGACAGCCAAGCACCTGTCCTACTTGAAGTGAAATGCAGCAGCGCTTTGCTTGAGGGAAGGCCTCACACAGGGATTACAATTTGGGCCATGTAGGTTTATGTCATCTGGGCATGGACCACATGCTTGCCTTGATATTAACCAGTGGATCTGTAGAATCAACTCTTGATGACTGTTGGAAAGTAAACTTTATTCCAGACAACTCTGCTTATTCACTCCCTTATAGACTTCCTGTTGTGCAAATTGCTAGAGAAGATAATTTTTATATTGGTGATACTTGAGTTAAGATCACAAGTGGAAAAAACATTTTCAGAGGATAAGTGATCTGTCGTGCTGCATGAATAAATGGTCTGACCGTGTAATATTGTCTGATGCGATTACATTATAACAAAGGGCCAACATTTTCAAGACTCAACTTTCCTAACCCAATGTCATTCAAAATGAGTTGTGATTGTTTTGAAAGGCAAATTGGATCCAATTTTTATAGCAAAATATGGATCTGGTAAGACAGTAAGTGTATTGGTGCTTACAAAAGAGAATGCTGTGAATGAAAGGTGATGAACCCGGTTAAATTATGCATATTTAAATTGTATTAGGATCAATTTCAGTAATCCCTTGTGGTATCAAGAATTCTTTTGAAAATCTTGAACCTGAAATTCTATTTATAACCAACACTGGGACAATTCTGTGAAGTCTATTTTCTGAATATCGTCATAGTCAATGCCAATTTAAGAACACTTGGAGCAAAAGGATGGAAAGGGGAATCATCATACATACACAGAAATCAATCTATGGTATCTGTTTGCCAGCTGACCTCAGGCCAAAATAGATTGAAGATCAAAAGTAGTCAGGAGGGAAATTCTGTGTCATTATGGAATGCTTCAATGTGTCTTCTATTATGTGAGTAATGAACCTTTAATTTTGGATTAGCATGTTTACAGTTGCAGCTTGATTCACAATTATACATGGTTTTGATAAGCAGAGATGGCTTAGACTGAGAAGCCACTGTGAAATGTTCATCGTGACTGTAACTATTATTTCAGTTCCAGGTACAGAGAAACAGAAGTAGGTTTTCAAAACTGAATAGTTAATAAAAAAACTAAAAAACCCCAACCAAACAGTAAAATATGAATATTTCAAGCATGAAAAGATTTGCTTTCAAGCATCTGGTGGAAATTATTCTCTGTAATATTTGGGGTTATAATGTAAATTCTCATTTTGTCCAGTTCACCCAACTGTCAAGAGATTTCAGCAATGTGTAGAAGAATGATATGTTCTATAACTTATTAAAAAATTATCAATGAAGGTGATGAATGATTTTTAATCAGACATTTACAGGAACTATGTCTTAAACTTTCTAGTTAGCTATGGATTTTGGCATATTGAAAATGATGAAATCAATGTTTGTTAAGTACTTTTTTGCCACAGTAACTTTCTGGTAGTGACGCTTGTTCAGCTGTTTTGCTGATCTTTCATTTTGCTTGATGTCTTAGGGTTTTAAAATATGGGAAGCTGCTCATGACATTGAGATGAAAAGCAAGTTCTTAGCTAGCCTTATGACTTAATAGTGCCCCAATATTTTAATTTTATTGTATCATTTTCTGCATTGACCAGTTCTAATAACTGTGTGTGTTGATGAGAGATTTCCTCACCTGTATTCTGTAAGTAAAAGAATGTAATTTGAGTGTTTCAGTTAGTACTTTAGAAGGTGAATGTTTGTAAAGGGTAAGGCTTTATAGAAGTCATGCCTCGTTTTGGAGTGTTCTTTTAATTATTTCCAAGTCATAAGCTAATTATTTGTTCCTCATATGTAACCATGTCCCAACCCCAATTTCAAACCCCTAAATACCAACCTACTACTAAATCTTTTTTCCTCTTGGTCTGACTTGAAATAGACAGACAACAACAATCTAAATTTTAAATTCAGCAAAAATGGAGGTCAGTTGCTGATGATGTTTATCTCCTTAACTTCATGAAAGTCAGTGCTAATGTCCCAGATTTAGAGTAGCAAAGTATCTGGCCCATTAACTAGCCTCAGAGAGAACTGTTGTGGGAGGGTCAGAGTTAGAAATCGTAATGTGGTTGTGCACCATTGAAAAGCCATTTTTTTTAACATGTTGAGTGAACATCTAATAGGAAATACAGCTGTGGATAATGTGTTGTCCTCTTGTGACATATATCTTCCCAGACAGTATTTGTGCTTTCTGGTTATGTGGAGATAATGTAGAATAGTGCTAACAGTAACATTTCCTTTTGAAAAGTCACTTATATAGTACAGAAAATTCTTAGTTCTCACATTTTTATTTTTATGTAAAATTAATTCTATCTACATTTAGCATTGTTTGATCATTTTCAAATTTCCTTTAAAAAAACAGACATCACCTTTTGTTTTCTCTGTTCTGTTAACAATTCTATCTTCAAAACCACCTGTACTACTGTTTGTATACCTAGCCTTATAGAAAATTTCAAATGAGATACCTGAAACACAAGAGCAAAAATGTTTTACCTTCAGATCTTTGACATATTTTCTTTGCTGCTCTGTAAATAAGTGCTTTGCACTAAAAAAAATAAAGGGCAAACCTGTGAATTGCTATCTGTTAGTATAGAAAACAAAAGAAAAAACAAAAATGAAGACAAGCTCTTCTTTGAAAGGTTGCACTCTCATAAAGCAAAGAGTCATATCTTGACTAGAATAATTAATGCCACCATGCAACCCACTTCTTCAGAGCAGAACTGTAAAGTCACTGTCTTCTGATAGAGATGCCCAGAATTCTCTCAGTAGGCTTCAAGTAAATTGGTGAAATAAGAAGACAAATACTTAGCAAGCAAGAAAGCAAATAAGGAGTTTTGCCCCAATTTTAAAAGTCATCATGCGGTAATACCAGCATCTTGTTTTCACATACAGCTGCTTATAAGACCTGGTGATAAGTGGCAACCGGTGTCATAAAGGACATAATAAAACTGTGGTTTTATAGCAATTCAAACAACATATAAGTCTGGGCCTGTTCAAGTTTCCTGTAGTATCACTTTAGACTATCACTGATGGATTCTGGCTTTTTGGTTTATGATTTTTCTGTAATAATATATATTCCACACCATATAGTAAACTAAAATATAATCAGAGTAGTTTGGCAATATTCTTATTTAGAAAAATCAAAGCCCAGAAATAATTGCCAAACTTCACGTTTAGCAGTGGTCATACGAAAGATACTGTACTGTAAAACGAAAAAAAAATATCATTAACAGAATACTTCAGTAATTTTTCCGTGCAGGCAGGAAGATAGTTCTATTTGTTTAAACGTTTCTAAATTCAGTTGCACAAACATCTAGGTCTAGTGATAATCATAATACCTTGCGAGTTTTTGCATGTTTTGGAACAATTGATAAAGACTGCATTTGTGCAGAGAGTTAAATTTTATTTGATCCCATTTTTACTGAAGTGGATTAATTATCCTCAGTGCCTTAGATATGGATTCTGGAGTTACTGATATCCGAAGTTCAGGCTTCTATTTGCCTATTTCATTCCTGTATGCACCCCACTTTTCTGTGTCTTAGTTGCTTGTGCATGGCTATTTGGAAAATGAAGTCTGTATCTTGATATTGTGTGCATAGGGAGGCTAATATGAAATGGGATTCAGGTCAGACCAAAGGGGAAAATGGGTTGGGAGGAGTAAGGGAATTCACAGTTTAGATCTGGATGCTGTACTAGGATTTTGGAAAACAGGGTGGAAAAACTCTGAGAAGTAAGAGGCTGGCTTAAGTGAATTTGCAGGAGAGATGTGGGTGAGGAGGTTGTGTGATGTGCAGGGCCGGGGGGAGAATAATAAACTATTCAAAACAAGTGATGCATGATTCAATTGCCTGCCGCTCACAAATTGATGCCTGGCCAGTTCCCAAGCAGCAGTTGCTAAACCCCAGCCAACTCCTTCCAGTTTTATATTCAGGATGGTGTCATATGGTATGGAATATCCCTTTGGTCAGTTGGGCTCAACTGTCCCAGCTGTGTCCCCTCCCAATTTCTTGTGCGCTCCCAGCCTCCTCACTGGCAGGGCAGTATGAGAAGCTGAAAAGTCCTTGACTTAGTGTAAGCAGTGCTTAACAACATGCAAAACATCGCTATGTTACCAACATTATTCTCATACTGAATCCAAAGTACGGCGCTATGTCTGCTACTAGGGAGAAAATTAATTCTATTCAAGCTGAAACCAGGATAGGCCCTTCCTGTGAATAGAAATTTGTTTACTAGAATTTTAAACCATTGCAACAGCATGACTGTGTGTCTTTCACCACTAAAGAAAAAAGGATGTGAAATGTCTTATTAGTCCCTCATTGAATGATTGCAGCAGTTGCTTGACCTTGAGAGAAGTGGGACACTGCCAGCATTCTCCAGAGGCTGGTGTTATTAGTATTGGCTGACCTCAGGGAACTGGGTGACCTCCATTTCACCTTCCAATCTCACAACACCAATACAAAGCAATATTTTGCAACATAATGTATATAAAAGACAAAGGATGGTTGGTTTTATATATGGGGGTAGAGTGAAAGAGGCTGCTGTAACTTTGATTAAAAACCACAATGCAATTTAAATCCATCTTGTAACAGATAAAAAGATGACTTCTATAAATACTTTGACACTAAATTTCAAATTTAAGGTTTTCACCTGGAGGATAATGGCATAAAGTTTACTGTATGTGCTACCATTATTACTGGTTTTTGGAATAGGATGGTCTCTATTGTCTTGTATCAATTGCAGAACGGTCTTTCTCGTTGCATTCATGATTGTACATTCTGTACAACCACGACACACATGCTGTTAGGTATTCTATTTTTAAATTGGTAGGTAACTTTTGTTTTTTAAAAAGGGGCTGTAGTTGACTTGAAATGTTAGGCCATTGTTATAATAGCCACTAATGATTCCACCAATGTTTTATGAAAATGTGTGTCTATTTGACTGTTGCTATTTTCAGCTTACTGAAAAAAACAGTTGACGGATTCTTTTCCTCGTTGTTGATGAAGTTTGAGGTAGAAGCTGGAAGTCTTTCAAGTTAAAAAGAAAGAGCAAACTAAAGCATGTTCTGTATTAGGTTTAAAATTTTCATTCATAGAAACTTGTGCTTACCTTTGTGTATGCTTGTGTAAACATATGCAGTGTAGCCCTATGTACTCACAGCATGTTATAATCTAGTGATGCAAACAAAAATGAGAGCTATTGCCTTGTCAGCAACCAAGTTAACTGTTTTTCACACTGCTTTTTTTTTTTTTTCCTTTCACTATAGATTCTCACTGGTTCATTTTTGTAAAATTAAGATTTTGGTCAGTGACTTAGTCATGCTTGGTTTGCAGCTGTGAGTTTCTGCATCTATCCCTTATAAAGAAGATATAGTAATGACTATGATGTTATTGAACATCACAGTCTTGGTCTCCTTTTGCTGTACCTGTCAGTCTGGCAGGACTCCAGAAGTTGTTCAAGGATGCATGGATCAGGTTCTTGAGAAATGCTGTGGGCAGCCATATGCTTACCAGGTCTTCTAATGTATAACTTGGAAGGAAGAGTTGTGTAATGCCACGTGTCTGAGAGACTGCCTCACCACTATGTTTTCTTGAAGGCTAAGAGAAAGTTCAGCCTTTCCTCCTCCTAATGACCGAAGACCAAACCAGTTGGTAACTGAACTCCAGTGGTGTTCACTCTCTCCAACTCACATACATGGAGCTGTATGTGAGATGCTTTAGAACAGGCGCCTGAGTTGCAGACAAATGGTGGATTAACACAAGCCAGATCTGCTGCTATTTGATGCCAGCTAATTAACACGTGCTATTTGTCAGTATGTTAAAGAAACTTGATTTGATTCTACTTGTGGAAAAACTGAGTTCAGTGGTTATTGTTTAGATACAAATGTCACTTTGGATAAGTTGGCCTTCTTTCACAATCCCAGAGGAGGAAAGGCCACAAAAGGTAAGCAAAGCAGTTTGGAAGGCAAGTGTATGGTGGTGGATAATCCACTTCTGAAAGTACCTACCTTTGTGTCCTCTGCTGCACCTTACAAAGAGATCTAAAGCCTGTGCACCTCCTTTGCCATCTGCTTTGGCAATGGTTCTAAAACTGCATTTCCATACAATACGTGAAATTCATTGAAACAAATTTCTTAAATGTTGTGTTGCAGCATAATGTATCACAAATATTTTCCTGCTTAGAGACTTACATTTTTGATATCTACAGTCTGAAAGCTCCGATATTTATTTACAGACATGCCAAGACACTCTGGTAATTTTAGTTGCATATCTATGCTACATGTCTGGTTCTGTTTTCCCGTAAATGAAACAAACAACTTAAACTGCTTGTCCTTTCAGGGATCGATGCATGTATTGCTTAGAGTTCAGTGAGACAACAGTCTTGTCAGAATACTGAAGCCAGAGGTGGTTTCAGGTTGGAATGGATTCAGCTAATCTAATAACATTGCTGACTTTTCTGACACTGAAAAATTATGATATATTGTAGTATAAATTGGAACTTGGCTCAATACTGAATAACACCCATAACTGACCTTGGATCATCTAATTTTTGTAGGAGTATACGAGAAGAGAGTAACACTTTATCAGAGATTTGGAAGACTTACTAGCAGGTGGGGTGTAGGAGGGAAACAATTATATAATACTTGTGATCCATAAAGAGTGTATATTATATATTCCTTCCATTAATAACCACTGTTTTTCTGTTGTTTCTAATAAATTAATCATTAGGTTTTATCTTTTTAACCTCTGTCATGCAACTTTAACTTGGAACAAAACGAAATTGCATCATGAGTAAGTCTTGAATACTGTTTCATAGCTGAAGCTATGATAGTGAAGTAATAATTAAAAATAGTTGTAGAGGTGTGTGTTTCCTGCATATGTCTCTGGTGTTGGAGCTAAATGTGTGTGCAGACATAAGTACTACTTTGTCATCAAGCAGATGGTGAATTTGTAGGTGGAAATATTGTCTGATCAGGCAGTTTAAATCTACTAAATATATATGAGCTATAAGTGAATATGTTGCTCCAATAAACTGTAGTGGCTCTGACTGTCATTTTTTTCTTACTTAACCACATTTGTGCTTTCTATCTCACCAATCCAAAAGTGATCATTTTTTTTAGAAAACTTTGTGGAACTTGGTTTACTGTCAAATAGTTTATTTTAGACTAAGTAGAATTCTTAACTCCATATTTGATCAAATTGCAAAGAGTATGAATGAGGCTGTTTAACTTTTTCCTTAAGAACTACATGCACGCGTCGAATGAAATCCCAAATAAACCATACTTACACATCTGGTAACTAACAATGTTAAGCCTGGAGTTCTCTATTCAGAATAAGAACACTGATCAAGAGTGTTCAAATAGCAGTGAAACACTGATGTATCCATTTATGTGTGCATCCCTGTGATTACCATGAACTTTCAGTCTTAGTATGTTGTTAATATTAGGGACAGGAACTCTGGGTGAGAGTGAACAATATAGAGAAAGTGAATGAGAATTTCTGTGCAGTAGAGAGCTGAAAGATGGGTGTTTCATACCTTCAAGGATGGAGGTACCCCAATAATAGGAAGAGATTATGGATTATTGGTTGATTTTGGGACCTGAGAGCCCTTAGGATGATTGTGCTAATGATTTCATGATCACTTGTTGATACAATTTCTCCCACAGTCAGAAGACTCACTCTATGTAGTATCCTTGTTTAGCATAGTCTTTGTGACAGTTGCACTTGAAATGCCAATATATGATGTGAAGCTCCGGAGTCAGATTCACTGCCCTGCATACCTTTAGAAAATCATACAGTTTAAAACAATAAGAGAAAATATTCAAAGAGAAGCACCAGTGTTGATTTCATGTTGTGTAATGTTTTGTTTCAAAATACCTATTTCTTTTTGGAGAAACAGCCTCAACACATGCCAAATCTTTTACAGAGACATCAAAGGCAGAGAGAGAGTTGTGCTGAAGTAGAAGTGCTGATGTGCTGAAAGATGTAGAAGGATCCTTGGGGTGTTTAGGCCTCTGGTACTGGTGTATATATTAAAAGAACCAAAATTAATTAATCTCTGTGCTGAATGATGTGCTTAATTCTGCGAGCTATGCAGACACTGTGAGGTGTACAGATAGGGGAGTATGAACAGGAGATCAAGCTGTGTTAAAAAAAACTTACATCACAAATCTAGGACTCAATAAATGACTCATTCTTTTCTGAAAGTCATATTTGATGCAATTCTTGTTCTATAATGGAATTGTGCGCTCTACGCAGAGAATAGCAACCTGAAGTAGAGCTGAGGAAATAATTCACTGAAGGCTGTGATACAGATGAGTACTGTAGAGCCTATGTGTCTGGGATCACTTACAGCATGTATGTGCATAAGCATAGAAAGAACTTACATGTTGGCTTAAAGTAGTAAAATTACTTCCCATTGTTGTGTTAAAATTAGAACTTCATTCTACAGAAGTACATGGTTCCAATGAAAAACATGGTGCCCAGCCTCCCTCGCTACAGCCAGCTGCTTGTTTTTGACAGTGCCACAAGCCAGCTCTAGGCCTTGTATATTTGTGGCAAATGGGTGAGGTAATGGCTACACATCAGGTGCATCAGCCCACTGTGTAATCTGACGTGATTTTTGGATGATATTGAGCATTCAACCTGAACCATGCGTATGGGGTTTGTTTTTTAATTTGTTCATTTTGTGGTCTGGTTTGTTTTTGGTTTGTTTGTTTGTTTAAATTTAATTTCTGTTGTTATTTATGTCCTACAACCAAATTGCTTTTCTGAGGTCTTGGGGTTGGCTGGCCTTGCATTGGATTTACTGGTTGTTCATTCTGTTAAATATTGGAGGTAAATGATTTGTAATATACATAACTTTTTTACTTTTAGGCTGAAATTGTTTAATGTGTAGAGAGCCTGACATGAATCAGTGGAAGTAATGACTTGTATATGTCAGATACTAGTAGTTTGTCCGTTCAGGTGTCATTTCTGGCACATAATTCAGTTCAAAGCCTACTTATCTTCTCTGCAGTGAAACAGAAGTGAATAATCTGGCAAATGGGATGGAGTTGTCGAAGTTCTAAATTTTCTAGAAGTACTTGTGAGAGGAGCAAAGGCTCAGGTCTGAGGAGACTTCTGTAGGCTCTGAGAAGGATCAGACAGATGTTTTCATACACCAAGAGGGTAGTGCTTCACCTTTTGACAGGAGTGGCTCCAATAACCAACCAAAGAGACCTGAGGGATCCTGAGCACAGTGTAGAGAGTGCTTTAGATAAATAATGGGTCAGAGACAAAGGCAAACGTTAAGGATTGACATGTTTCTTTAGTTTTCTTTATCTCCTGTGTTAATTATAGCTGCATGTGGGCATGTGTGTGTGCTTAGCTGTTACCTAAACTGGAGATCTGAATCATAAAATGAGAAAATGCCAGGCAGAAATGTGGTGGTGTCTGAAGTACTTGGCAGGGTGAAGGACTGAGCACTGGTGACAGCTCTTGGATGAACTAGTTTGTATGATTCTTTTTCTGTGGTGGCATAATGTCCATTTATTTCATGTGGTAAATGAATATCCAAAACACTGTCTGACTTAAGTGTCACAAATGTAATAACAGTGGAATGAAAATATATAGCTTCTGTGGTAGACTTCACCAACCTTGCAAGTATTTTACTTGTATGTTAAGAGACTAGGACACAGGCAGATTCTTAACAGAAGCTGCAGGTATGGATGGCTTACATGTATTTAAGGTTTCATAGCATTAGCACTGCATAAAACGGTGACCAAAACCATAAATCAGACTCCAAAAATATTATCCATATCAGTTAGACTCTAAAAGACTCTAGTCTGAGTCTAATTGATAGAGTCTAGAAAAAATGTAGAAAGGAACACCATTCTGTGTAGCGATGCCTGTTGTCCTGTGACAGCCAAAGTCAATGGGCATGGCATGAGCAAGGTCGTATGACTCAAGCAGTGAAAATATTAGGAGATATATATTTCATGGGACTGGGGAAGGTAGAACTAAGCATATCAGCCTTAGAAAAAGCATGAAGACTCTTTGGTTGCATATGGAGAAGGCATACTGTTTGCGCAAAAAGAGAAAGCAAAGTCAAAGAAACTTTGTGCCAGATGCCAAAGAAAACCCCAAAGGATGCAAAATAAAATATTTCTGTGATCAGCAGTCTTGCTGGAGAAAAATGAGTGGCGTGTAAAGAATAAAATAAATGAAAGTTTGCAATACATACTAGAGGGTGAAAGAAGGCTTCCAAGGGATAAAAAGCAACTGTGAAAATATGGGAGGAGAGAGAAAATCTTCTCTTACTGCGTGGTTTCAACTTGATTAAGCAAGATCTACGTCTTCCTGATTTTCATAGCAATGGCAGGAAGAATCTCTGAAAGTGTCATGTAAATCAAAGGGCATGGTTTGGAATGGGTGTATGCTACAAGTGGCAGGAACAAAGTCTCTGTGGCAGATGGCCTTGTGTTTTCAAAGGGATCACAGGATCAAGAGGTTTAGGGACTGAAACACTGCCTATTTCATTTGGAAAATCCTCATTGCTTCTGTCAGACAAGGTGACACGGGAAATCTTTTGGGAAACCTCGTAATATTCCTTCCCCTTGTTTTGCCCAGCAAGTTTTGCTCAATCTAGGATAGGAGGATTTGGTCTTATGTCATTAGGGACAACAGTTCTTTGTTTCTAACTCAGTCCCGAAATACATCTTTTCAGAACCATGCAGCCTTTAAGGATGTGTTAATGAGGTGTAGTTGCATCCTTACTTTGCATGCGCACTCAAGCGATCCATTTTCCTTTTGATTGTTCAAATTGGTACAGCAAATGATTTCTGGAATTTGGGCTACTTGTCTGTGCATTTAATTTGAATAAAGTCATGTGTAAGCAAAGCCAAGAAAGCTACCATCAGTCATCCCTAATATATCAGTAGACCTAAAAGTCCCGCCGCTGGAATCAGACTTGATCTGGTTGTTGATATATCTACTGTATTTGGGTCACAGTATGGCTGAGATGAAGTCAAATAGTAAGGTGATAGTGATAAGAGGAAGACTAATCACTTACCTAAATACAATTGAAAAGATAGCTTATGTACAAGCCATTGTTTTTCTGCTCTTTGATAAATACATGTAACTTTTTTTTTTTTTAGTTTTTTTATCCCTGGCTTAATCTGCTAATGGTCTTCACAAAAGGTGATTACTTTTTAGCTTGGTACAGATTTGATTGGACTTGTGTTGCAACTGCACTGAGCTTTGGGGATAGAGTCAGATTGTTAAATCAAAATGCAACAGTCATCTTCTGGAGTGTCTTTTTTTGTTACATACATTCAACACAGTCAGCTCCTTGTGTAGATTCGGTACTGTCCTAGAATTGAAGCATGTCTTAATACAAAAAAGCATGAATGCTGATGTTGAGCTTAGATTTAATTTTTTTTTTTGTTAGAGAAAAGGCATAAATGCTTTCTGAACATAAAGTTAACAAATGCACAGCTCAGTTGATCACAGATCTACTGTTTATGTGAAAGCTGTATAAACACTGTTATCCAATATATGACTAATTCAGTTGTTTACCTTTCTTCCCCCCCCGAATTCAGCAATTATATAGCAAGCATGTTTTCTCACCTTTTTAGTAGCAAAGCTTTGCAAACCATTGCATTTTGATTGCCACACAAGTTACAGAATATTTTTGTCAAAAATTTAATTTAAGATCTCAAAAAGCCAGCAGCAGATGCAAGCAACTATGTTTAATGAGTACAGAAATGCCAAAAAAGAATGTTATGTGTATAAAGGAGCATTTTGTAGATGGCTTTTCCTTTATTTAACCTTCTGGGTGTCATGTACTGATAGTGTTTCTGGTTTTGAACTAAAAGTATAGGTCACTGTAAGATCTTAAAAATTATGGGATGACTAGTGATTTTAAGTAACTAATGAAGCTCCTATAATAAAAATTGATATAAAACAGCTACAGCATTTTAAAATCTGTTAATATGTCAAATCTGGTATTAAGATTGATTTCACTGTCAATCTTTTGATATTTGGAATTTAAAAAAAAAAATAATTAAACTGTGGCAACTGCGAAAGAATAATGCTTGGTATTTTGTCCATTCAAGGAAGGAAAAATTTAAAATGTGGTCCAAAATTCATATACATTGAATACCTTCTCAGTATGTTAGGTTGGTGGAATTATCTCATGATTTGCAAATTTAGGTTCATGGCTGGAAGAATATAATGTGAGGAATATGGCTTGATGTTTCCATGTAGCCACTGAAAATGTGACATGAAACTGGTAGCTATGTTGCAATGTTGTTATATTAAGTAGGCCTTTTCTGCATAAAAGAAGCCAAGAGGAATTATTCAGTTTGGAAGGTGCATAAACCAGGTACTTGTGAGCATCAAGATTATTCTGCCTGCCTTGAAGAATAGGCTTAAATGAGTTTGCTTTATTTACTCAGAAAGTGAAACTTGAGAGTGTGCTTTTGTTTATACTCCAACACATTTTTTTTTTTAAAAAAAAAACAAAACCAAAACAATGGACCAGTAGGTGCAAAAAGTAACAGCAAATAGTAATGAACAGATAGGTTGAAGATGGCTATATATATAGAAAAAATTTGGCAACTAATAAGGGAGACTTGGAAATAGATACCCAAGTTTCACACCAGCAGGAACTGTTAGGCCTTTTACCCTAACTTCTTTTAAGAAAAAATCAGAAATTTGTTTTGTTTTTATTTAAATGAAGTATTTGTGTAAGAGAATACGTGGAGTGTTTGCCTTAAACAGCAGAGTTTTGTGTTTGCTGGTGCTCGTACATCCTTCTTTTAGAAGGATACTGCCGAAAAAACCCTACAAAGGCAGAAAGACAGAAAATTGTATCTATGTTCTAGTGCTGACCAAACTGCTCTGTAAAAATATAAAATATCTGCTTGTACATTCTGGCTGGCATGGATGTACAGACCTGTAGAAGATATGATTGTAACTGAAAAACATACAGGAAGGACATGTTCTATCTTTTGGGCCAATCTTGTTTGATTGCTTTTTTTGGTGTCTTTGAGGCACGTGCAACTTGCTGTTTCCTAATAACATCTCACCTGCGAAGCCATCGCAGCCTTGTGTGTTGAATATGTGTCTTGTATATTTGCGTATTGATTGCAAAAAGGGAAGAAGCAAAAGATGTAGTTAACGATGGAACAAGTAAGCTGGTTTTCTGCAGTCTGTTCCCTCTGCCCCCTTATCTTGTCACTGAATGATAAAAAGAATTATTTTGGGACTCAAGCAAATTTGTCCTTATCTTAACTACAAGCAACAGATTGTCATGTAAATGTTGTATAAATATATAATTTTTTTTTTTTATTTTGTGGGTTTTGAGGGAATTGGCAGGTGAGAGAGGCTTTAGAGCTTCTAACAGTTCTTTGAAACAGAAATTGTTTCCCCCACATCTTGTGTCACTGCCATGTTGATTGCTACCGTACCCACTAAGACATGACCTGAATGCCAGTATGTCTATCAGCAGCACCTTTTCCAAATAACCGTATTTGCCTCTGCTTACATCTTCCATATAGGCTAAGCCATAGCCCCAGATAGAAATTGCTTGTCAAATATAGCATCACTTATTATGTTCTGGTTTGTGCCACTCCTTCCCTTCATTTAAAGGCTGTGGCTGCTCATTTACGGCACTGTTTCTTGAAGGAATTTTGAGCCCCTGGAGAGGCTCTGCACATCAGAAAATCACTGCCTGGCTTATCAAATAACGCAGCCCTTTCTGAAAGGAAGATTACATTAGGAATTACAGAGAGTATTGAAGACGCTGATTCAATGCAGTGGATTTGTCACAAGGCAGTTCTCTGGCACGTTCCCTCTTCTCTGTTCCTCTCTGCAATTTATCTGCTCAACATCTTCAGCCATCATCCATCACAGCTGTGCTGAATGCCACCTCTCACTTGGACTCTGTCCCTTTGCCTTTTGCGTTTCCTCACTGCTTTCTTGGAACAATTTAAGCTCATCCGTTCCCTGGCGAGCAAAGCCATGCCCTGCTATCTCAGCTACAGATTTCTCATCACCTTCCTTGATCTCAGTCTTCATATCAGCATGGCCTTTCATACCCACTTTCTCAGTATTGCCCCCTTGCTGTGTTGTATTTAAACATTGACTCACACAGTGATAGGAATTACATTTTAAACAGAAATTTTGTAGTGCAACAGAGAATCATGAAACTGAGGATAACTCGGTGCCCATATGCATCCTGAAGGGTGTTGGCCTTCACTTGCTTTTAAGGAATTCCGGAGTTGCGAACCTTGTGAGTATGTGAGGTAACATATTCCAGCGCTTCATTACCTTTTCACAAGAGTTTTTTTTCCTGAAATCTAACCTTTATGATGATGCAGTTTAACCAGTCTCCCTCTGCTGCTGCTCATATCACAGATTTGAAGAGTAGTAGCTCATCCTCCTTCCCTTCAACACAGCCTATGAAAGTTTCTTTTTCCCTTCTGTGTGGTTTTAGTTAGACCTTATGATAGTAGAAATTTCATTGGGGTTTTTTTTTAAGCTTACTTTCTCTTTCAGAAACAAAATATATCATAGCTGTTAATAATTTCCCACATAAACTGAAGTGAAGCACAGAGGAACAATATTGTAATTCTTTGACATTGCAAAATAATAACTGAAAAAACCACAAACTTAAATACAAAAGTACTGTTTTACTGTAAAGAAAAACTTCTTCAGATGTAACAATTTTCTGATTTATTCATTCTATTTAAACGTTCTATTAAGACATCAATTTGGTAACTGTTTTCTTCTCACTATTTTAAATTTTTGTTTTTTCCCAATTCACTCACTCAGGAAAAAAAGAAACATTCACTGAATGAAAGAGCCTTCCTACATCCAAAACAAAAAAGACAAAGAAAAATGGCTGAGCTGGGATTTACAATATCATTATTCATGCTTTTAAATAGAAACTATATGCAAAAATCAGTATGAATTTGATGAGATCATAAAACATCAAATGCTGTTACAGGCTTGCAGGCAAGTCTGGCAAATAATCATTATTCTGAGAAGGGGAATGTGCATCGATGTAATCCCTTAAAATAATCTCCAAAATAACTCTAATCCTGAAAATAACTTTTCTGAATCTGTAGAAGGATAAAAACCATGAAAGCGGTATTAGGTAAAATGCTTCTAATACAAAATCAGAGTAAATAAAATACCTTAAAGCCATGGAGTAATACAATTTTGATTCTTAAACAATTTTGGGGAAAGAAAAAAAAAGTTGTGAAATGTAAGCAACATAATAGAAGTTGCACCTGGCCTTAAGCCATTAAGGCATTTTGCAGGTATATAAGCACATATGCACTCGGATGTGGGATATTGAATGAAGGCTGTTTTTCTGCAAAAATGAAATAGAAATATACTTCTTCATAGAAAGCAGTAAGCTACATGGAATTCAGAAGGGCAATTTTGAAAATTATATCAGACATGCCAATATAGTTGAGGAATTAGCAGCTCTGAATTGTTACCAACTGAACTAAGGGACGCTGGTGCCTCATACCCGCTGGCCTGTGAGTGTGTTCAGATGCCCCCTTCTCCTCTTGTTCCCAAGACTGTAGCTGTTGTATACATACATTTATTTATTTATATTGCTCTGCCTGTATAAATACAATGAAGTATATGAAGTTTTAAAAATCTGTCCGTATAGAATGAAACAGTATTTTGAAAAACAAAATCTAAAATACTTCTATGGCTGCATCCTTTTCTAATGCCAGTATCTTGACTGACATTTGAGGATTTCCCTAAATACAACCCCTACAGTGACACCACACAAGTAATAGACAAGATGTTCATTATTGGCGGTCACATTTCAGTCACACTGGGTACTAACCAACTATTTGTAAATCAAAAGATGTTATAGAAGTTTTTGTCAATGTTGAAAATATTTTTTTCAGTCCAGCTGTATAATTTAACTTCCTGTGATTCAGCACACGAGTTTCCTTCTGTGTCAGTTTTCAAGATTTTAGGCTTTTGGAAGCCTCTGGGTAAGGAACAATGTGTCTTCACTTAGTGTGGCTGCTAACATTGATTTTGTAGAGTTATTTTTTTCAGTATCCTGAGCTGAGGAGAAATAAAAAATATTTTTGAGTTTTCTAATAGGATAGCAGAACTGACTAAAAAAAAAATCAGGTGCTAATGCAGATGTTGGGGTTTTTGTTTGATTTTTTTTATATGTGTAGGTTTTGTACTATTAGGTAGATTGCCTTGGTATTAAAAAAAATATAATTTTGCGCCAAATATTTTTGCTTGTTTGATGGAATGGCAGTGTGTGTGCCTATGTTAGGCTGGGAAGCTAAAGAAAAAAGAACGCTTGAGTATTTGGTAAAGGTGATTTCTACCACAAGTTTTTCAGGAAGATTATATATAATTAATTCACATATTTGTGATTCCTGAGATAACGGTATGAATCAAGCATCAGATGTCTCATTGCATGAGCTGGGTGATTCAGTGCCAGCAGAACTGATGCTCTTTACCTTATACCCAGGCTTCACATGCATGATTGGCTGGCATTAGATATGCTGATGGAGTAGAGACCGTGGTTCTTAGTTCTTTTAGGGGTTTAGGGATGTGTGTGTGTAATTTTGTTCTTTCTGATTAAACTGTTACGGTGGATATTCTCCACCATTATTATCTTTCACTAGTTGTTCCACAGTTGTTAATAGACATCACAGTTGTGTCTTTCCTGATTTTCTTCAATCACCTTTCTTTACGTCTTTCAGAATGACAGCTTGTGCAGCCTTTGGTAGCAAGTGAATACCTTTCAAATGCATGCATGTGTAGTATTCACTGTGCTTAAATATGCAGGAATAAGCTTATGTGAAAATTATGATTTGTTACAGGGCTGGTTTTCCTTTCTAAAGCTAATAAAGAATATTCCAATATGAACAGATGAAAACCTAAACTGTTTTCTGTTAAAAAATTATAACCTTTAAACATGAAAGTAGTGGCAACAGGCATTCATAAAATGACAGTGACAGTACCATCCAAATTGAAAAGTTTTAATACTTCTTTTGTAAATAAAGCAGACAAAGACACATCAGTGCATCCCATTTGCTCAGTTGCATATGACAGGATCTTTGTGTTGATGCTGCAGTCAGTCCTCAGACCTCGGTCATTTTGCACCCACAGTGTACTTTCACACATGTTATTTCACAACAGGAACTGACTAATGTGATAACTTTACCCTAAGGTGCACTGCCAAGCTTGAAGTAGAAGGTGGAATGCACTGAGCTCTCAAAGTGTGCAGCCAGTTAGCACTTTCTCCAATGAGGTCTTGCTGTCATGGGGTGAGAGGTTTATTTCCCTCAAATAGAAAAATATACAGGCTTGTTAAAAGTTTGGTTCTTGGGAGCTGATTTATATTTTCTGAGTGGGGAACAATTTGGCAAAATATATGTCATGTTATGAAGTATTAAGACACTAATTCTAGGTACAGCTACATATGTTTTAATTTCCTATTTATCAATTAGCATGGTATGGAAGAGAAAATTAATTCAGTATTTAGCTCTGAGGGAGATTCACCTTCCTCCAACACCATGTTTGCTCTTTTATCCCCCTCCTTTTAATTAATAAAGGATATAAACCCTCTTTGTGTTTTGTGTATGTAATATGAAAAGTTAAACCAAATTTCATCATACAAAATCTTGGGAGCGTACCTATATTCCCCCAAATCATAATGTAATTCTTATTTTTTTTTGATAGGTGTACACACACACATGTAAATGTATACAGGAAAAGAAGAATCCCCAGGAAATTATCATCTGTTTTTATATCATAGAAAGATGTTTAATCTAGTTCTACACAATAATGAAGAAAACTCCCCTTCTACAAGCATTGACCTTTCTTATGACTTACTGAAATATCCAGAACTAAATGACATGGAAACATACCGTAGCTCTGACTCATGTGCTGTTTTCCCTTTGTACACCTTTTGGGAAGTTTTCCCTTTTAGGGTTTCTTTGGACTCTCTACGAGCAACTCCTTTCCCTCTAAAGCAACACCTTCTTGATAAGATGCATCCTTTCAAGCTTTTCCACCCTACAGGTCTGCAAAGAATCAATTTTTTTACAGAGTTCCCTGTGTTAAGTGTGGCAGCTTTTTAGTACACACTGGGCAGCAAGGATTTTGCTGGAATTTATGGAGGCATACGTGATACTTTTGGGATAAAAGGAAGAATTTTATCAACATGGATTTTTATAAATGCTGATTAAATACAAATCAAAACGAAGGCTGATCTAACACAATGTACTTTCTGTGTCCCTGGCTGCTTCTGGGGATGGGAAGAGTATGAAATGAGGACAATCGTGTAGTGATACGACCTTTGAGTATTATCCTCACCTTCAGCAAATTGTGCCTTTGTAAGCCAAGGGTAATCCCTTTGGATATGATAGCTATTGTTAATTTTTTTCTTCTGTAACCATATCCAGCTGCTTGTTGAACATATCACCTACAAGTTCTCAAGCTGTAAAAACAGCTTATGTGAGGAACCTCATGTTTTCTTCTGTTTTTAATTGCAATTTAGTTCTACTTTTGTTTGAAGTTCCTCCTTCATTTATTAGAAAAGATGGCAAATATTTACTGTTTACTAACAAGTTCATGAAAGATAAAGCTAGTCTAAATCTTTAGCATCACGGATCGCCATAATTTTATTTGTATCTATATGTGTAAGTGATAAATAGAACCTTCAGCGTGGCTATACAGCACCTCAGATCTATGCAGCTTTTCACAGGAAAACGATGCGATGATGAGACCTGTAAAATCTTTTTTAAATCCCTGCTGTAGGCCATTTTAGGGGTTCTGAAATCACACATGTTTAGAGAAGGATAAAGTTGTTGAAGTCAAGAGCTTAGTAGATTTCACAGTAGAAGGCATTTATACAGTTAGGCAGATCAGCCGCAGTTAGTCTGTAGTCATACAGAATACAATAGAATCTTACAGTTGAAGGGACCTAGAACAATTGTCAAGTGCAGCTGCCTGACCACTACAGGGCTGATCAAAAGTTAAAGCAGATATGGTGTTACACCATCTAGTCATGCAGCTTTTCACAGGGAATAGACTTCAGAAACATCATAGCACCCTGACAGTGACAGTTTAAGCATGTAGATAGTCTCTTGTCTACAAGTTGGTTTTGTTTTTGTTTTTCACAGCTTTAACATATTTATAATACTTAGCCCACAGTTTTCAGAACAATGATACAGTTCTATAGTTGTGGAACAAATTGGAATCAGTTTACTAGCTGTACTCCTACTGTGCTGTTGCAGCACTGTTTGAGGTTTTCCCCAGGTCACATTCCTGACTTTGGCATGATCGTCAGACTAGGTCTGAAACAAGGGTAGAGGAGCATGCACTCTGCCTGGAGTCCCTGAAGGAGGACATGGGGAGAATTTATAGGCTAGCCTCTACAAGGTGTTGCTGCTTAGCCATGGGTTGTAACTGTCCAGCCCTCTGCTACTGCCTTTGAGTCCTCGGCTTGCCTGGATCACAAGCCGGGGCTTCATCTGGGACATTTTGTGCACGTGTTTCACAAGCTGGTATGAGCACTAATGTGATGTGGCAGGTTTGGGTGATGAGCTTCTGAAGTGCTAACTTCTGTCATGGATGGGGGCTGGAAATCTGCCTGTTTTGAGCCAGGCTTTTAACTTGTGATGTGAAAGTGGACCCTAGAGGATCTGAAGCCTGAAGGGGAAGACAGGGACTGAAGGGAGCCATTTCACTCACTCCAAGAATGGAAGTGAAGGGTTGACTATTGAAAAAGAGTTTGCAAATGATGTTAAAGAGTGAAGGAAAAAAATGGTTCCATATGCATGAGAACAGTGTGGCCTAATGGCATTCTCTGAGACAGTGTATTTTCAAGCTTGTTTTCTGGGTAGTGGTTTGAGAGACGGTGCGTATCTTTGGGAGGCAGCTCAGTGCCCTTGACAGCCTGTTGTAACTCAAGGAGCCAGAGCTTGTACGAGATTTTCAGTCACTGGAGAACAGCTCACACTTACCTGTGTTTCCTCCTCTACGGTGAAGTGCATATTGAAAGAGAGTTCCATTGAATGGCATCACCTCTGAGCAAAACCTTTAGTTTCTTCTCCAGTTGCTGTGTTTCTGTGAATGTTATCCTGTCATAATATGCCTCAGGAGGAAAATTAGTGTGGACGCTGAAGCAACTTGCCTTTTGATGGAGTTAGGTGGTATAGGAATGTGTATAGAGGAGGAAAAGTCTTATTGTATTATAATTTTTGATCTTGGACAGTCTCAAGAGATGCTATTTTGGCCGTAGTGTGAGTGCTGTCAGGGTATTTGATAGAGGTACACTTATTGGCTTGGGATTGACCTAGGAGACCAGGATTGACATATCCATTTTGTCCACCTCTTCCATAAACTGCTGGGAAATAAAATCCATTTTGTTAGTTAGTGCTTAGCACTCTGCAAGTGCGCAATTTCAGGTCAAGAAAACATTCCCTGTGTGAGTATTAATCATCCAGCATCTTGGACCTTTCAAAATACACAGACAAAAGCAACCTGGACTGTAAATTTGTTATTGCTGCTAGAAATTCTATTGGGGCAGGGGTGAGAGGCCTTAGCTTGATTCTTTTATGCATTCATCTAGAAGAGAGGAATGCGAGTGAGAGGACTTGCTGGCGGCAATGTTTGTGTAGTCCCCTGAGGATCTGATGGTTGCAACCAATGGTTTCCAGCAATGGTCTTGTGCTTCTATGGAATTCTGCTAGCATAAATCAACTTTTTAAATCAATTAAAAATACTGTTACAAAAAAATGAAACTTCTTTTGAAATATTTATTTTCATTATGCATGTCTCATGGAGACTTTTCTGTATTATCTCCACTCTGAAAGTAGTTCTGACACAGATGCAGTGTCAAACAAACGCAAATACGTGTTTCCCATGAACCAAAAATGCACTGTGTGGGGATGTGAGGGCCCTGGGTTTGTTACTTGTTCTTTGAATTCTGCGTGTCAAAGAAAATTTTCAGGGACCCTGTTCTGCACTATGGAAATGGAAGTAATGATTTTTTAGTTCACGGTATCATGGCAGAGTATGGATTTGTGAGTGTATAACTAGGCTTTCCTCCCCCAGTTCTGCTTGGTCTTTGTGGGAGAATGGGAAAAAATAATCTCATGTTCTTCAGGATGAAGTTCTCATCTCTGGGAGAGCTTTGCTCCCTACCAATGCTGGTCCCAAGCTGCAACCTCAGGGTTTCCAAACACTGCACTCCCAAACATTGTCATTCCCGTTTTCTTAATAAATCCCTGTAATGTTTGCCGTGTTTTCAATTAATAACTTAGGAGTTCTATTGTTGTGGTTTAACCCCAGTCAGCAACTAAACCTCACACAGCTGCTTACTTACTCTGCCCCAGTGAGATGAGGGAGAGAATCAGAAGACTAAAAGTCAGAAAACTCATTGGTTGAGGTAGAGAACGTTTAATAGGTAAATCAAAAGCCACATGTACAAGCAGAAAGCAAAACAAAGAATTCATTCACTACTTCCCATGGGCAGGCAGGTCTACAGCCATCTCCAGCAAAGCAGAGCTCCATCACATGTAACGGTTACTTGGGAAGACTGTAACTCCAAAGATGTTCTCTCTCTTCCTCCTTCCCCCATCTTTTTAAGCTGAGGATGGCATCGTATGGTATGGAATATTCCTATGGTTAGTTGGGGCCAGCTGTCCCGCCCATGTTCCTTCCCAACTTCTTGTGCACCCCCAGCCTACCGGTTGGAGGGATGGTGTGAGAAGCAGAAAAGACCTCGATTGTGTCTAAGCACTACTGAGCAGTAACAAGAATGTCTCTGCATTATCAACACTGTTCTCAGCACAAATGCAAAGCATACCTGCATGCTAGCTTCTATGAAGAAAATTAACTGTATCCCAGCCAAACCCAGAACATTGTATGTACTAATAATAACCTCATGAAAGGTTAGAGTAATACCAGGCATTATGAAGCATCACTGGAAAAAAGGAGGCTGCGTGTATTAAATATCTGGGTATCACAAAGTAACAGTAATAACCTTCCTCTGTTATTATGATTGTATGAACAATAGAAATCAACTCTAACACTTCCAAAAAGGGAATGTATATATTTGTCACTTATATAAAAATATTAATGTAAGTCCCCAATTAGGACCGAGTTGCTTTTAGTAGATATCTTTTAAATCATACTGTGCGTTTACTGGGAATGCTTTTTGCCATTTGATAGAAGAGCATATACCTGAATAATGAAAAAAAAAATCCTTACCTCGGACCTTGAAATTTCTAGGTTTTTGTGAGAAGATGATGAGTCAATCTTTTCATGTTACCCAAGTGTTTCTTGCAAGCTAAAATTGGGACGTTAGTCTGATGGTTGTTGCGGGACAACTGAAATGTGGCTGTTTTCTGTTAGAAGTACTGCTTTTACTATTTTATTGTTTTCAAACCTTTATGTTTGGGAGGTTTCATAAAGCAAAGAGGACCCGAAGAATAGTTTGAAGATACCATTTTAATACAAACTAAGTCAGATAATTTGTATTATATAAAGAAAATGACAAGTTCTTTTATGGAAAATCTCTTGCATTTCCATTGAGACTTTTACTTCTTTCTGCTTTAAGTTATGTAATACAGTTGATGTATGTAAATACAGTTGATGTATTTAGTTGCTGATAGTGAAAAGCCTGTTGGCTGTAAAGAATGTTTGAAGTGAAACATGCAATTAGTATCGAATTTGCTCAGATAAGTGTTCCATTTCTTACAGAGAAATTATGAAAGCTTCTGATATTATTTTTAGTAATAGAGGAAGGTCTGTTAGCATCTGGATTAGTGACTGAAACCAAGGTCTTAAGGGCCACCAAGGGAGTAGTAGAATCAGTGTCTGAGGTTCTATTGTTGGATTTTCGCTATTAGTACTTGAATTATTGAAAAAGGAGGCCACTGAAATAGCTTTTTTTTTCCCAAATCTCTCACTGTGTTGTGTGCATTTTGTCTGCTTATTTAGAAATCAAAACATACTTTCAATAAAAGATATAGCTTTTCAGACATTTAATTCAAATTTATTAATTGGTATGAATATATTCAGTTACTTCATAAAATAGTGCTCTTTGCAGTTTAAATTTGTAGTGATTTCCAGATAGCACATACTGTATTTTACCTTCCACTAGAAAGCAAGAGAACAAACATTCCCAACAGCATCTTTCAATCAGATGTTTTGTATCATATTTTACTCTGTTAACATATGATAACAGATTGACTGGGTCATAGTAATAGAGTACTCCAAATGAAATTATGCTGACAAAATGCTTCCTGGTCCATTAATGGTATTTTCACTTTTACTTTGAGTTAATGTCTAACTTAAATTTAATTTTGATTTTTCAGCTGATTTCTAATTTTAATGTGTGATGAGATGCTGTAGTTGAACAGTAATAGAGTCTGACAACACATTATAAAACAAAGCTTTATTGCGGCAGTAGGAAATATGAGCCTTGTGCCCATACGGTGACTCACCTAATCACTGAGAGTGAACACAGGGTCATAAGCAATGCGATGGCCCTGGCGAGCTGCCAGGGACACTTGGTGTCTGGGTCATCTGGCAGCAACGGCCAATTGTACAAATGTTTTCTGCATGCAGTTAGGAGTCATGATGCCCCTTGGCTCCAGCAATGGCAGTGTGACTGAAGAGAATCCTACTTTACGTCGATAATACGGGCAGCATCCTTCCTATGCTGCCAGTGTTGGGCACAGTGTTTGCAATATCTGTTTGCAATTATCTGTTGCCGATAATGGTTAAGAGTAGAATGTCTGGAGGTAGGGTGTCAGGTGTAAGAAAACAATTACTTAAGGTGCTCTACAATGAAAAATTGTACTTAGATTGTGTGGATTCTGCAATTATTGTCTGTTTTGAAAATTATTTAATGTTCTTGCTTAAGTGAGGCAAGATAATTTAAGGTGTTGAGACAGCGGAAGACTCCCACCTGCAATAGCAGTTGCAGATGCAGCTGAAGTACAGGGGCTTTTGTGTGCGTAATCCACTATTTTGAGCTCTTGTCCTGTTCTGATTGACTGCTTCAAATCTCCCTTGCTGCTTTCCCCATGGTCACTGTACCTCAGTTCCACCACACTTCTCGCTGATTCTTCTCTGTAGTTTTCCCTTTTTCTTTCTATTTGACACAAAACTTCCCAGGAAAACCCAGTAAAGGAAATGATGGATCAAAAAACTAGTCCAGCTAGTATGTTTGCAGCCATCACATTGTTTATTCTGCATCTGCATTAAACATATCTCCCCTGAGCTTGAACAGCCTGCAGACTCCTTGGGCATTCTCATTCTCTGAAGCTGCACCATGTCCAATGCAGTAAGGCTAGATGTGGTTGACGCTTAGACCAAAATAAGTATGAGGAATAGAATTACACCTTCCATAAAAGCATCTAGTTTCAATCTCAAGCCTTCTAGGGAGAGAATGCTGTCTTCTCGGAGATTTTTTTGAATTGTTGAAAAAGAAGAAAGTCTTACTTCTGATTTGAGTTCCTTTGTCTATTTAATAGTATCCAGCTTTGATAAGATTTACATGCTCCTGTGCTTTTCTAGGGAAATTCTAATCAACTGGCTTGAAGTCAAGTTTCTGACTGCTATAACATCCTACTCTGGAGCAGCTTTATTGCCTTTAAAAATCAGAACTGAAAGGAAAAATGCAGAGCTTACTAATTAAGCAGAGTGCAGTGATTTGCATACAGTAAACAGATGCATGCGGTTGGGAATATATGTTATCCTCTTTGCTACCCAGCTGACCTTTCTTTTTTTCACCAGTGCCATAGTGGGTTGAGCTTTCCTTTGTCTGCATTAACCTGCTGTTTCACAAACAACTGTGCCCTTCTGAAATTATGACTTATGACTTTTTTTATGCCCAAGTACAAGATGTATCTTAAATATTATTATAATAAAAGCCAAAAAAAGGCTATGGTATTGAGGATCCAGTTGCAAACTATGTGAGAAAATTTTAGGCTTCTGTATTTTATTTATATTTTATTATACTTCTATATGAGGCAAATTGTTATCCAAACAGAAAATTAATATTTTAAGAGGCAGCAAGAATTTTTCCAGATCTCAAATAAAATTGGAATAGAGCTGAAATTTACATTATAACAGAAACTTAGGCCAAATGCATGTGTCCTTGCTTGGACGAAGTTTGTTCTTCTGTAGTGCAGCAGAAGAGGATTAGAAAGATTTTATGGCTGCTGATGCAGACTGGATGGATAATTACCTCTTGTACATTCTCCAGAAAAAAAAACAAAACAAAAAACCAAAAAAAAACCCAACAACAAACCAGTGGCTATAAGATCACTGTAAATGTCCTTAGAGACACTGCAATTCCCATAGCAGTGTTTTTTCTTTCTTTCTCTTTTACGGAGTCCAGCAAACATTTTCATGTTGATGCATTTTAAAAATGATTAGGAAAGACTTTTCAGTCACTCTTACCCCTTTCTAAAGATCCTCCTTGAAACAAAATGACCTTTCTCTTTTACAGAGCCTTTTTAAGATTTTTCAGTGTAATTCAGATTGATAAGAATCTTTGCATCACTTATTTGGCAAGGGGGTTTCTTTGTCCAACACTAACCTTCTTTATCATTATCTCTGGTGAAGTCTGTTTTAATTGAAGTCATCCCTTCTGAAAGGTATCTTCAACCCAGTTCATTATTGATTTTGAAAGACCTGACCTGTTAAAATTTCCTTGCCAATGAGTTAACCTTCTTACCTGAAGGTGAATTAAAATAGAGAATGACATTTCTAATTTCTTAAGTGATGTAGCCAAAGGAGCTGTGTTAAAGTGGCATAATGTTAGGTCAGTTTTTTAAAAGGATAAGATTTGTTATTAAATTTGATGAGCCTTCTTGGGCTGTGCAGCGATACATCTTCTCTCAGGTGCAATTGTTTTCTGGAACGGCTTTTATTTGAATATTGTTTTATCGCAAAGAGATCCTCTTGGTTTTGTCTGTCATTCTAGTTCTGTTGTAAGGTTACTCACAGGAATCAGTTAATACAAATCTGAAGCAAAATGCGAAGTTAAGTAAACTATTTAACAACCTAGACATTGGATTGCTCTGACATGACAGCATCATTTCAGCAGTTTGATGAACTCTGCAGACATTTTTCCTAACACCAACTGCTGTGGTTTCTTAATAAGTACTCAGTGTCCTTACATTTCTTCTAGTGTGACTGACTGTAAATTATCATGCCCCTATTCAGATATATAAATTTCTCCCAATACTTGTTTTCTCCTTTAAATCAAACTTAACAAATCTAACTCTTGTGGTAATGCATAAAGAGTATATTATAAAGTCTTCTTAATATATAATATTGTATCTTTTTTGCCATTTTATATCTGTCACATTTCTTTAATTAATTTCTTGTGTTTGCATTTCTGGAGAGAAACATGCAGTTTGCCCTCAGCAAACTGCCCTTTGCCGTTCTTTCCTCAGGCTTCTGGCTTTGCATGTTTGAAGTCCTCTGATGCCTTCCCCGTCACTCACCTTCTCTGAACTGAGAGGTTTGCCGACATAACAATCACGTAAATCCTTCCAAATCTACAGAAGGTCTAAGGTGATACTAAAAAAAAGAGTTTTACCCAATAAAGCTGAAAGAATAGAAGTGTTCCGAGTAGCATCCATGAAAAGATTCTGCTGTTACTTCATATGAAATGGTCTCTGTGAAGTAACTTCAGAAATCAAAAGTGGTACTAGCAATGGAAAGGTAAGTGGGTTCTGTAGTGGAACAGAAGACTAAGGTAGAGGTCAGTCTCTCTGTCCCTGTCTCTGTTTCTTTGATAGATGAGAGGAATTTTAAGAAGCCTGGAGATTTCTGTTATGACAGTTTTCTTGTGGTGCCCTCCTTAGAAGACTTGTATACTTTTCTATTTTTGCAATAGTGATACATTGCATTTTTAATAGGATATCTTGAATTCTTGTAATAGATTAGTGTCATAATACCAAATCAAGTTCATGTATTATTAAGCAGAAGTCCTTGCTGTGATTAATGGGATGTTCCATTAAAAAGCCAAAATTATGATATGGTCTGAGATACTGAATTGACTGCCTATATTAATATTTCATAGAAATACTTAGTTCTAAAACAAAAAATGAAAAAAACTATTTACACAGAAGGATTTGTTAGATATATATTTTAGTATAACAAAAATAGACAAAAATGCTTATTTTAATACAGTTGTGCAATACATTTCCCAGATGGAAGTAAGTAATAGTCACTTTTTTGAATTAATTATTTATCTCAGTTATGTCTGAAATTAAAATGTTTGATTATAGAGGGCTTAGATGAAGACATTACTTATTTTGCATACATTGCAGTGACAGGTTTCAGATACTTCTTCAAAACTAATATAGATCTATCCTTGTCTGATACACAGTGGCACCTGTATTTTGAGTACATCCACATGGCTTAGTTTGCTTTCCTTCCCATAATTTTAAGTACTATATCTGTATAATGGAAATGCCACAGTTTTAAGGGAAAGTTGCCATTTAAAAATTGAAAATGGGTTTCACAGGAATTCGGCAAACTGCAGATGATAATGAATAATAAATGAACAGAGGATATGGTTGGAGAATGTGTCTCAGCAAGATACAAAGTCTTAGTGCTCTTCAAAAGATTTATGACTGGATTGTTATTTCAGTGCAACACATAGGCAACTGATCCTTGATTTAATATTCTGTAATTAGAAGAGGTATTTTATGAAACTTTCTTTGCTCCAATAAATTAAAGGAAAAGCAAAAGGATGACACTTCCAGAATGATATCGAAGTGATAGTCATTAAGTTCAGGTTTCTTGTTTTATTTTATTCCATTAGGAGCAAAAAAACCACTATAAGTTATCCAGAGATATGTGAAACCTTTGTATTTGATCCTTGAGTATCTTTCTGAGCTCTCTTGTGGCCAAAGAGGCAGAGGGAAGACACGGATGGGAAGTACGCATGCTGTGCTGTATGAATAAGGTTTGTGTCAAGAGTAAGAAAAAGCAGCAGCCTATCATCTGGGCTTTTTGCTTTTTTATTAAAACACACTTTTCAGTGCAACTGGGATTTAGGGCAAAACCTAAGGGAAAGATATTGAGTAAACTGTGTGCTTGCAGAGAGAAAATGACGGAACATGTATTCCTACTGCTACTTCCCTTGTGCACACAGTTTTTTATCAATACGTCTAAGTGGGCTTTAAAAATTAATATTGTTATCCCTGTCTTACGCAGAAGAAGATGAAGGGCAAGGAGGCAAAAATGGTGTATGTAGCTCAACGTGCAGGCTAGCAGTGGGGTTAGGAGTACAATCTAAATCTCTTTCTGGCTTCCTACAACTAAATTGTAATGTTTTCTTGTAACCAGCTTCCTGCTGCCTTGTCTGACGTTTCATCTTGCAGCAAGTCTGACCCTTTAAAACAGTCAGTGCACAAAGATATTACATTTAATTTCTGATGCCTGGCTTTAGCAGTCTAGTTGGCAACTGTAGCCAGTCTCCGAAAAGCTGTAGCAGTAAATTTCTTCCTATCTCAGTGAAGGAGGTTTTTGACTTGTTTGCCCTTGGCTAATGTAAGCAGAGACTGGGATTACAAACCGCTGGGCAGGCACAGGCATGATGGCCTGCACTGACGGATGTACCCTGTGCTTGCAGCAGCCTCGCAGCAAGCACTTCTGGCCATCAGCACCACAGCAGGAGGCTACGATGAACAAGGGAAAGAAATAAAAGGGCAGAAAGTGAGACAGAGGCAGAAAAATAAAAGCATTCACTTGGTCTTGATGCTAATAGAAAGAGAAAATTTTTTTTCTTCTCTTTTTAGGATATCAGCCTGTGTGTTTAACAAACTGAATTGCAAAATTATTCATGATAGAAGCGATAGTGATATGATTTAAAGTCACTGTCACCTGTTAAATATGGCTGTTTACCATGAGATTGCATGAGACTGCACAGAAATAAACTGTCCTAATAGTATCACGAAATTGGGGCTGGCCCGTATGCTGATGCCCAAGCGTCATGGCAAGGGCTAGTGGTGCTTTTTCAACTGATCTAATGGGGTTCATTCTGAGGAAAAGTGAATGGCAAGCCTCAGCTGATTGAATTAGTGCAAAAATCTGCATTTCCATGTATAGTCACTGAGAACAGTATTAGCTAATATTTTCAGGTTAAGTGAGATGTTCCCTTAACAGTGTTTCAGTTAAAATTTGAGATTTGTGAGTAAATGCAATGTAAAATGCTGATGGGGAGAAAGCAGTGAATCTTGGTTCAAAATCTTAATCTGTACATACCAAACCAAGGGGTAAACCTCATCAATCTATACAAATCAAATCCTCCTCTTTAAAAGGTAGTGGATCCTTTGCTGGTTTTCTCAGTAATCTATTCCTTAAAATCAGATTCTGATGCAGACAGAGCTGTTAAAATCTACGGGGGCACAGATGAGAATAATTTGTGGTTATGTTATTGTTGCTCATATAATTGTAGAGCTTTCATTGTAATATGTTAATACTTAATCATGATTACAGACTATAATAATTGGAAGTGACTACTGATTTCGCAGATTCTCTCATAATTTGCTCTGCTGTTCATGGGTTTGTTTTTGTTTTGTGTTTCCTTGCCCATTGCATAAGAAAAAATAGATTCGTGCCATGTGTTTTCTATCATGATATTTCTTGTAGCCTTTCACGAAAAAAGGAACAGAAGATTTAGGGGTTTGTAATCTGGTTTCTAAACCTGATCTTTAGAATGCAGTTGAAGAACATACTCTGCATTGGGTGTCCATGTATAGGTATTAATTAGATTATAATAGAAGTTTTGTACCAACGTGTCTACTGTGACATGTGAACTGGAAGTAGTGGGAGACTTGGAGGGTACCAGGGAAGGCATTGTATGTGCTCACTGTCAAGTTTCTGTTCTTTGTACCAGGGTAGATAGGTGTTTGGTGTGACTCAGTAAAGCTGTCTCACACAGGAGATGCAGAACCAGCTTTCAACTGTTGATAATCAGAAAAAAAACCCAAAACAAAGTAGACATGTTAGAGAGGTGCAAGCAAAGGTTAATAAAGACTTTCACTCAACTTACAAATCCTACAAGAGTATTTGCTATGTATGGGAATCATCATTTTGTCAGGAGAGCATTATCTGGCTTTTCAGCTAGCAGTGTGACTAGAGAGAACATAAGGAGTGTGAGAAATACGCTGGTATGGTTTCACACCAACACTAATCTAAACCAGCTTTATATGTAAACAGACTGTGGACTAGAAGAAACTATGTTCAGTATCCTACAATATCAGAAGTATTTATTACAAGATGGCTCGAGGCTCAAAGCAGTGTAATTGCTTTGTAGAACACAGAAGCTCTGTTTCTCATTAAAGCATGCTGCTTCAATTAAGTATTACTTCTGTGTATTCATTCAATATTCATTTTGGCTGCTACCGCTGTACTGTGTAAAGGAAAAATGAATAGTTAGAGGAACTCATGCTAAAAAAACTTCCTCTAAATGAGGAAGAACTGATTTAAAATCTGAATAATGTTTTGAGAATTAGCTTGAGTGTATAATAAGCCTAGAGGAAAGGACTTCATTGCAGGTTATGACAACACAAAGCCAGTGAAAAAGTTCTGTACTGTGAACTGTCGGCCTTTCATGTTTGTGTATGTGCTAGCATATACTTGGGATTGTCATGTTGCTCCAGTGAGCTGGAGGTTCCCTCTAGCTTTGGTGTAGATAGCAATTTTCAGGGTGTTACGTCACTGTACATTCACATTACTTGATTCAATTTACTTTGAAATTTGAATCTGCAAAAACAGAGCAACAAAATATTAACAGTGGCAAAAATAAGAGGGGATTGCTTTTTCTTTTTTGTGTGTGTTTTTTGTCTGGTTTTTAAAGTGTTGAATTAAGTTTTCAGATCTGACTGACACATGAAGAACTAGCATTATATTAAAAAAAATGAGAAAAAAAATAGACCATCTTGTTTCTTTGTATATTTTTGTGTTATGGAAATAGATACTTTTTACTCTCTCCATGTTTATAACAGATGAGAAAAAATATTTCAGTATCTATTATAATTGTTATAACATTAAGGCAGAAAAAGCATAAAGCAGACAAAAATATCATCTAGCGGGTGAAATGTGGTGTTAAATCTACCATGAATTACAACACAGGAAGCATGTTAAATCTAGAATTTTTTCTTCTGGAGGACACAACCTTGTTTTAGAGACACCAGTTTTCCAATATACAAAAGGAGTACTTACTGGAGTAAAATAAGTAAAATTTGGTTTCAGCGATTTGTAAGTTTCTAGTATGAAAATGCTCAGTTGGGGAAACACTGAATAAGTGTTAAACTCTTTGTGATGTTGATGTCAGAGTTTAAACTGGTAAAGTTACTCTTAGGTTTATTTCATGCATGTTACATTCATAATTTTAAAAGAAATTTCAAAACAGATGGATAATTTTAATTACCATATAATTAATAATATTAGAAATGTGTATTTTCCCAATGAATATTAATAGGGGAAAAAATAAGAGCCCATGCTTACAGAGTGCCTTAATAATTCTGTGCAGAGCTAGAAAGACTTCTAAAAGTGGAGGATTTTTATATACTTTCAAGTTTGCCTTTGTCTTTATCCTGTTGTTCGAAAGTGTGCAATGCAAAGTTGGGAAACAATGTGAAATTTGTAAATTAGATTCATCTACATCACTTTTTAAATGTTAATTTTGATATTTCCTTTTTAATTTGAGAAATGCGAACGTCTTGTTTTTCATAGTCTCAAATTATTTGAACTGCAGTGTGGCTTACACTCTCACACCATCAGGAAATGAAACATTTGACCTAGGAGTCAAATAATTTTTAGGTATATTTGATTCTCCATTGTCTTCCTCTGCATCACAGACAGTATGTTTTATTATATTGAGAATACTTTCCTTTTTTATCTCTCTTCCATATCCTGAATTCATTTGCTTTGATGCAGACATTGCCTTGCGTGTTCTTTTCAACCCCCGAAAGAGAAGCCGAGAAAGAAAAAAGCATTAAATAGAAATGACAGTCAAGGTGATCCATAGCACTCCTGGAGGGGAGAGTTTGCTGGCAAACAGAGCAGGCAGCAAGTCATACAGCACCCAGGGAGTTCCACCACGGGTGGGAAAGAGGCAAAAATAGAGGTTTTGTCTATCAGTGATCTTCTGTTTTCTTGGCATTCCCGATAGTATAAATTACAGAATCTGTCTCTGCAAATGCTGCCAGCTTGTCATCTTGGCAGCATGTCAGATTCTATATTAAAAAAAAAAAAGCTATCAATAATTTATCTAGAATTAGGGTATTTTGCTGTGTTACTTCTTTCCAGTGTAACAGGCAATGTGTCTGTACCAGTGAGAATCAGTTTCTTGTTTAGACTTCTACAATTAGCTACTGCCTGTGATAAAAATACTGTGTTGTAGCAGCAGTTGTGTTTCCTTTGCTGCCGTAATTCTGTAAAGCAAATATAGATAATGAAGGTATAGTGCACCTAGTCACATACGTCCTTATTGTATTTTAATTTAGCCAAGCAGATCTGCAAGTAATTTTAGTGGCGGCTCTGAGGCTGTTATATTCCGCAGTTGATCCTGCGCCTTGACCAGTTCCACTGTTAGAAGCTGCAGTTTGCATTAACTGTCATCTCCGGCGTCCTTCAAAGACTTCTTGATCTGTGTCTTTTTGACCTCTCTCGAGATTTACTGCTTAGGCTTGAACTCTATCTTGTAATACTGGTGTCCTTCTGACTCTCAGCCTTGTATCACCTTCTCAACCTTCTCAAAATACAAAGAAATGGGAGTTCTCCAGTATTGTGTAATGTTAGCTTGTTTCCAAAGTTAGAAAAAAGTAGATTTCTGCTAATCAGTCTCTCAGTAGTCTCTTTAAATACAATCCTCTCAAAATACTGAAAACTAAGCTGCTCATTGTCTTGTGCAGTCTGAGTCTCTCTCTCTGGCATTAAACTGTTAATGCTACTTACAGGCATGAAACTATTAACACAAAATGGGTCAAAACCAGTTCTCACTGAAAGTACGGTAAAATTCAGATGAAATCAGTGGCCCAACCTTCATTTGATAAAAATGTGAGTAATGTCTTGCTTGATGTTTTAAGACATTTTGAGTTTCATGTTTGGAGATACCTGGAGGTTTATTTTGTCTATTTTTTTTTGTATTTGTGGAGAAAAGCTCAAGGGATTTTCACATAGCCTTATTTGCCCTGGATTAAGTTCACAATAAGTTTTTTCTTCTTCAAATAGTGACAATTTTAATATCTGAAACAATATTAATATGTAAGATATTAAACGCTATGATAGCTTGCTTTGTTTTCTGTTAGCTGCAAAGCTATCTGGACTTCAGCAGGGGTTTTGTTGTGATTTTTTGGACTCCATTGTGATCACTCCCTGAAATTTCAGAACAAACTTGTAGCACTGGTTAATTCACTTACTTTCCTGCTCCCTAACAAAAATAAATGTTAATCCTCCAGAAGCTTAGAGGGAATCTTAATATTGTATTTTACAGTAATCTCTTTAGAGGACAGAGAATTACAGATGACATTTTAAACTCACTATGACTTCAGTGACAACTCCCAACAACAAAAAAGATGCAAGACCCCTTTTTATTTCTGTAATTGCCACTTGTAATGTGCTGATTAAACAATGAATATTTAAACAAAGGTATTTTTGTGAGACAAATACAGCTTTCTATGACTTGTTCATCTAAATGTATTTCAAACAAAATCTTACGAAGAACTACTTCGCATTCACAGCAGCAGATTTTTTCCCCAGTGTGAAATGATTTGACGGCACATACATCCCATTGCCCAGGCATAACTCGATCAGTGCCCAGCAGGGAGAGCAGACTGTGTGCATGGACTGCTTAAGTGGGAAAAAGAGAACCTAAAGAATTTTCATAAAGAACAAATTAAAACATCATATGAGGCCTTGATTAGGCTCGACAGCTTTCTTAAAGACTTTCTATGGTTTTTACTAGTGCGTAACATCAGATGAGGATTTGTGAAAGAGCAGCCCCCCCCACACCTCCTGCAGCCATTAAGCGATGGTGGTGGGTGAGATTCTTTACATTGTGTTCTGCTGAGCCCTCCATGCTGAGCTGTGTATGTGTGCTAGGCTAGTTTCTACTAGATTATTTTATCCTAAAGTTTCGTATTTACAAGTGTCTGTGGCCCATGTTGAACACAAATTGACTTACTACTGATAATTCCTGGATGTCAGTCTCATGTGTGAATTTCAGGGTGCAGGTCAGTCACATATATAGAAAAAATCTATAAGAATCACGGAATCCTTTAGGTTGGAAAAGATCTGTAAGATCTTCAAGTCCAAATATAAATCTAACGCTGTCAAGTTCACCACTAAACCCCATCCCTATAAGTGCCATGTCTATGCATCCTTTAAAGACCTCAGGGGATGGTGACTCAACAGCTTCCTTGGGCAGCTGGTTCCAGTGTCTGATACCACTTTCAGTGAAGTAATATTTCCTAATATCCAGTCTAAACCTCCCCTGGTGCAACTTCAGGCCATTTCCTCTCATCCTTTTACTTGTTAGTTGGGAGGAGAGACCAACATTCACCTCGCTACAGTCTGCTTTCACATAGTGGTAAAGGTCTTCCCCCCAGCCTCCTTTTCTGCAGGCTAAACAATCCCAGTTCCTTCAGATGCTCCTCATAAGACCTGTGCTCCAGACCCTTCACCAACTTTGTTGCTCTTCTCTGGACGTGCTCGAGCCCCTCAATGTCCTTCTTGTAGTGAGGGGCCCAAAACCGAACACAAGATTCAAGGTGTGGCCTCACATGCACTGAGTACAGGGGCACAATCACTTCCTTAGCCCTGCTGGCCGCACTATTTGTAATACAAGCCAGGATGCCATAGGCCTTCTTGGACACCTGGGCACACTGCTAGCTCGTATTCAGATGGCTATTGACCAATGCCTCCAAGTCCTTTTCTGCTGGGCAGCTCTCCAGCCACTCTTCCCCAAGCCTGTAAAGTTGCATAGGGTTGATGTGGCCCAAGCGCAGGACCCCACATTTAACTTTGTTGAAACCCATATGGTTGGACTCAGCCCATCAATCCAGCCTGTCCAGATCCCTCTGTAGTATCTTCTTTCCCTCAAACAGATCAACACTCCCACCCAACTTGGTGTTGTCTGCAAACCTATTTAGGGTGCACTCAATCTCCTGGTCCAGATGCATAAAGATGTTAAACCAGACTAGCCCCACCACTGAGCCCTGGGGAACACCACTTGTGGCTGGCCACCAGCTGGATTTAACTCCATTCACCACAACTCTTTGGGCTTGGCTATCCAGCCAGTTTTTTTCCCAGTGAGGAGTAACGCCAGTCCAAGCCATGAACAGCCAGTTTTTCCAGGAAAATGCTATGGAAAACGGTGTCAAAGGCTTTACTGAAGTCTAGGTAGACAACATCTGTATTGCTTTCTCTCATCTATTAAGTGGGTCACATTGCCATAGAAGATGAGGTTATTTAGGCAGGACCTGCCTTTCCTAAACCTGCTGACTGTACCTTTATCACCTGATTATCCTGTACGTGACAGCACTCAAGAAGATCTGCTCATAAGTACTGCCCATAATAATGATTTAATATAAAACACGTGTTGCAGGTGATCTGTACATGTTTTTCCTCTTACTTCTGTGGGTCATTCAAAACCTCTGAATTCACTGGTTTTTTTCATCGTATATCTTCAGTGATGTCTTGACCAGCAGTCAAAGAAATGTTGTAAGCACATGATGGGTGTTTTCAGTTGGTGGCAATGAGATGAAAATTTTTGGTGGATTAGGACTACTTTGGGATAAAGTTCTTGTTATTTAAATAAAGTCTCAAAGCCACTTTGCTCTGAACAGAGGTGTTTCTTTTCCTGATTTTCTGTGATTACTTTCAAATACAAATGATCTTGATGCTTGCAATGTGCTTGGAGCCACTTAAGTTCAAAGTGAGTTATTGTAGACTCTTTCTATAATAGCTAGAGAGCTGAGTACCTATAAAGGGAATTGCAGAGGAGCTACTCTCTCTCTTTTTATCAGGTCCATATAGAGAACCTGTGGCAACCATGCTCATGGGGAAGTGTCTTAAGTCACTTAACAGTGACTGATGCTTTTTTTGCCTCTGTCTTCAATACTGATGATGGGCTTGGCACCCCCAGGAGCCCATTGCCAGAAAACCAAGACTGCACAAATGATAAGCTTCCAGTCAACCCTGAACTTGTGTGGGGTCTGCTGTTCCAGCTGGACCCATATAAGTTGATGAGGCCCAATGGGATTCATGCAGAGGTACATAAAGAGCTGGCTGATGTCATTGAGAGACCTCTCTCAATGATTTTTCAACTCTCTTGGGAATATGGAGAGTTACCAGTTGACTGGAAGCTGTCAAACATTGTCCCGGTCTTCAAGAAGGGTAGCAGGGATGATCCCAATAACTACAGGCCTGTCAGTCTCACTTCAGTGCCTGGGAAGATCACGGAGAAGATTATTCTGGGAGCTACTGAAAAACACTTGAAAGACAATGCAGTCATTGGTCCCAGCCAGGATAGGTTTATAAAGGTAGGGTCCTGTCTGACAAACTTAATTTCCTTCTATGACAGGGTTACCCACCTTGTTGACAAAGGAAAACCGGTTGATGTAATCTTTCTGGACTTCAGCAAGGTTTTTGATACTGTCTCTTAGTATACTAAACAAAAAGTCCAGTATACCACTGGATAAAGACATAACGCAGTGAGTGAACAATTGGCTGGTGGATCGGGCTCAAAGGGTTGTAGTAAATGGGGTTACATCAGGCTGGCAACCAGTCACTAGCGGGGTTCTGCAGAGATCCATCCTAGGGCCAGTACTTTTTAATATGTTCATAAATGACCTGGATGCAGGACTTGAGGGTTTACTAACGAAGTTTGCCAATGACATGAAACTGGGGAGAGCTGTTGACACTCTTGAGGGCAAAGAGGCCCTGCAGAGGGATCTGAACAAATTGGAGAGCTGGACAATTGCCAACCGCATGAAGTTTAACAAGGGCAAGGGCTGGGTTTTGCATCTGGGACACGGCAACCCTTGGTATACATGCAGGCTGGGGAGTGAGAGGCTGGAGAGCAGCCCTGTGGAAAGGGATCTGGGGGCTCTGGTTGATGGGAAGTTGAATGTAAGCCAACAGTGTGCCTTGGCAGACAAGAGGGTCAACAATGTCCTGTGGTGCATCAAGCACAGCATTGCTAGTTGGTCGAGGGAGGTAATTGTCCCGTTCTGTACCGTGTGGCTGCACCTTGAGTACTGTGTGCGGTTTGGGGAGCCACAGTGTAAAAAGGACATCAAACTGGTGGAGAGTGTTCAGAGGAGGGCCATAAAGCTGGTGGAGGGTCTAAAGAAGAAATCATAGGAGGAGAGAGTGAAGTCACTTGGTCTGTTCAGCCTGGAGAAGAGACTGAGGGGGGACCTCATAGCCATTTACTGCTTCCTCACAAGGGAAGGAGGAGGAGCAAGCACTGATCTCTTCTCTCTGGTGACCAGTGATGGAACTCGAGGGAATGTCAGGAACGTGTGCCAGGGGAGATTTTGTTTAGATATTAGGAAAAGGTTCTTCACCCAATGGGTGGTGGAGCACTGGAACAGGCTCCCCAGGGAAGTAGTCATGGCGCCAAGCCTGACAATATTCAAGAAGCTTTTGGAAAATACCCTCAGAAACATGGTGTGAATGTTTGGAGTGTCCTATGCAGGGACAAGAGTTGGACTCGGTGATCCTTGTGGATCCCTTCCAACTCGTCTGTGATTCTATGATTCTGTGACTCTATGACTTGTGATTCTACAAGAAAACGTGAATGACTTAAGTGAATATTTCAAAGAAGTGTGCAGATGAAAAACTGCCAGAAGTAGTGGTTAATGTGGATGCTGTAAATTGTTTTCAAAAGAAAAAAAAATATATATTTCTCAGAATAATTTTGGTCAAAGCGAGTTTCTATTCATATTTCCAGAAATACATTAATTTCTAATTATTTTTAAAATTTTTTGAAAAGCTAAAGAAAGTAACAAAATGACAATTCCTGTTCTTCCCCTTGAATAAGACAACTAGTTTAAAGTAAGCTGCTGAGATATTCATAGATATTGTGAAGTTGATTTATTGAGAGTTTAACTTCAAACTCTTATTCTAAATGGACACTGAATATGGATGTATTGCTTCCCCCTGCCTCGTACCTGCCATAACCCCAACGAGAAATATGGTTAGTTGTGAGGAATGGTACCACTTTTTCCTGATTGGTGTTACATTCATTGAAAAAGTAGTTGATGGAACTGTCGACAAAGATGTGGGAGATGGCATAAGAAAGAGAGAAAATTTGATAGTGTGGGGATGTGACAGGGAGCAGGTGGCCATACTTCAAGGGGAGAGGGTTTTCTAGAGGCCCGAGATAGGACAGAGTTTGGTTCCACTCAGAAAGTCGCCGTATGGGAGAGAAGCACAGAGTAACCATGGAGGCTCAATGAGCCTCAACAAGGGAAGACTTTTGTATAACTAATTTATTTATTTATTTATTTTCTTTCAGCTTGCTTTCTTTAACACCTCCCCCTTTGACGTTTTAAGTTTCCGCACAAAAGAAATTTGGTTTGGTCAAATGTGGAAGCCATTTAGTCTTTTGAGGGGTAACACTAAGGAGAAAGCCTGAAGAGAACCCTATCCCAAAGCTGAGGCTTACTTTAGAGCTCTGTCATAGCCGTATGAAGAAGTGTTCAGCAGAGTGAAAATGTAAGCTTTTGGAGAACTAGTAGCCTTGTACTCCAAAGAGATTTATTTCATATTTAAACTTAAAAATCAACTTAATGTAGATAAAAGGGTGGGAGTGGGTATGGTAGTGACCTGATATTAAAAAGAGGGATTTCTTCAGGGAACACATAGTATAAAGAAGGTGCAGAGATCTGTCAAGACAGGAATTGGTAGCCTGCAAAATGAATGATTTAGCTTTATTTTAATCATGATTATTTCAGTACATCTGCTTTAGTTGGAAATTTTCTGCAATCTATGTTCTTTTAAAGCTGACAGTTGTTCAAAGTGGTGTTCTGGGAAAATGATATCTCTTAACTCAGTGTAAATATACTTAAATGCGACAATGAATATTCCATATGTGGAAGGCTGGTTAGAGATAAAGTAGGGTAATCTTGTTGAAATGGAATCTGAAATATATTTGAATATAATATGAATTTCTTTTTCTGGATAGCTAGATAAACCTCGGAAACCCTAATTCAAACTTAATCTGCAAAATATATGGAGGACTTTCCATGGGCTGACTTGGTCTCTGCCAGCTGGCAATGCTATTGAGTATTAATGCTGAGGATTTTAGAACTACAAACAAACTGTTCAGCCACAGTGTCTGCTTAAAAAACAGGCAACAAGGAGCAGAGGGCTTATCATCGGCCCATTTCTAAACTGCTACTGACACTCTTATTGGATAAACAGCTGAAAATTGTGCTGAAGTCAATGAGAGTTTCAAAGCTCATGGGACTTGGTAATAAGATGTGGCTTCATATTCTTTCCAGTCATTCAATAAGAAAGTGTATAAATAATTTTACCTGCTGTAATTCATATAACTTGTTCTTGTGAAGTACTAGAATTATTCTGTTAGCCTGCTTTGGGAATAAAAAAGACTTAGCCCAACACTTCCACAACTTTACCCACACAAATTGTCTCGTTACTTGGGGTCTTTCAGATGGATGGGGATTGTGTGGCTTGACCCCAGTTTCTTCATGGAACATGAACACTCCACAGTGAGAGAAATTGTCTTCTTTGTGACCAACTGTCTGCAGAGAGATATCTCTTCTTTGGGAAATGATTACAAGTTTTTGTCTGAACTGCTTGTACTTTTTCTGCGTGGTGGGTATGAGGGGAGGTCTTAAAAAAGCTGAAAAATACAGGGCTTTTTTTTCCCTCTGATTTCTGGATTTTGTTAGTTGAACCAGGCAAATATTATGGATTTTGATAATGGAAAAAGCAACCATATCAGCTTGCAAGGATGCAGGGTTTTGTTGCTTTTGTTAACAGTATTTATAACAATATGCTGAGTAATTACCGTAGACTGTAGGGATTCAAAAAAACCAATAACTCCTGTTCTTTGGAAGGTTACTGGCTGCTATGTTTGTGTTTTCAAAAACTTCTTCCACATAATCATTTCACAGATTGTATGTAACAAACACTCCTCAAATGCCTTTTAATTTTTTTTTTACTTATAGTAAAAGAAAGAATAGAAATGATGTACCTGAAATTACCTCTGTTTTCAAAATTTCAGATGTTGTTCTCATTATTTAAGACAATATGAGAGGAAGAGAATGTGATATGAATTGTCATCGGAGATAAAGAGTAGTGTGATAGAAACGTGAAGCAAAACCCAAAACAGTCGAGGAAAGGCTATTCATGTAGGTGAGAAAGAAGATTAGGTTCATGCCTTAGAGGGGAGGACTTTGGCTCCCATGTTGCTAGTAAAAACTGTGTAATGACTTTGTGGTTGCTCACTTCTCTAATGTGTTTAATTTCTGTGTATGTTCTTGATATTAAATATTCAATTTGTCTAGGATAAAAAGTAAAATATGTCTGAAATCATAAAAACAGATGAAGAATAATCTCATACTTGTTTTGTGTTTTCCAACTTTGAGTTTCTCCAAGAATGAAACTGTTAAGAGATCTAGGAAATGCAAAACCGGTTCTGTGAACTTGGTTTTGCACCGTGGCAGAAAAAGAATTGTGTGCAATGTTAGCATCTTCTCTTGTTTTCCAGGTCCATGGGGGAGATGCATGGGAGATGAATGTGGTCCAGGAGGCATCCAGACGCGAGCAGTGTGGTGTGCCCATGTGGAGGGCTGGACCACACTGCCAACAAACTGCAAGCAGCCGGAGCGGCCAGACAACCAGCAGAGCTGTTTTCGGGTCTGCGACTGGCACAAGGAGCTGTATGATTGGCAGATTGGCAGCTGGAACCAGTGTCGGCCTGTCCTCTCCCGAAGCCATGAGAAGCCCCTGGAGTGCCTCAGAGGGGAGGAAGGGATCCAAACAAGAGACATCACCTGTATCCAAAAGTCCAATGGGGTGCCAGCTGAGGATGTCATCTGCGAGTATTTTGAGCCCAAGCCCCGTCAGGAGCAGGCATGCCTCATCCCGTGCCGGCAGGACTGCATCGTGGCTGAATTCTCCCCCTGGTCAGAGTGCTCGAAGACCTGTGGCAATGGACTTCAGCATCGAACTCGGCACGTTGTGGCTCCACCGCAGTTTGGTGGGTCTGCTTGTCCTAACCTCACTGAGTTTCAGATCTGTCAGTCTAGCCCATGCACTATGGAAGAAAGCTTGTATAGCCTAAATGTGGGACCCTGGAGCCCATGCTCAGTGCCCCATTCAAGACAAATAAGGCAAACAAGGAAACGAGGGAAGAACAAAGACAAGGAAAAGGACAGAGAAAAGGCAGTTCGGGATCCCGAGGCTCGTGAGCTAATTAAGAAGAAAAGGAATAGAAACAGACAGAGTAGACAGGAGAACAAATATTGGGACATACAAATTGGATACCAAACCAGACAGGTCACATGTACTCACAGAAATGGGAAAACTGCTGCTCTAAGGTAATCACTATTTGTTAATTTGCACATCTCTATTTTTCGCTGTTTTAAAGTATGATGTTGTGTAAGTGCACATGGGTATTATTTTGCACAATCCAGAATCTCAGTATGGAGCACATACTATTTCGAATATGAACATCCCTTATCAAACTCAAGATGTTTTATAACGTAAAACGTGGAAACTGTTGTGGTAATACTAAGCATCACATAAATATGTGCTATTAAACTGTGCTAACTCCCTAGCCTCTTCTTTGTCTAAATAGATTTTCCTCAAAAGCTGAAAGATATTTGTCAAATGTCTGCTCTGTTTCTGTGGGTTCAGGCAGGCTTTTGCTCTCTAACAAGTTGTACATGCTTGGGAGAGGTGTTGTTACTTCTTTTAAGACTCTGGGCACAAAGGCTAACAGGAGACTGGCCTGGGTCTGACTCACAGTAAAAGTAGAAAATAGAGAGAAAGTTATTGCATGCAAAGGCAGTATCTGATCTTTCCAGTACCTTTTGTTTTGAAGTAAAAGAACATGAAATATTGTTTGTCTTTCCTGATTCCTATGGCAAAATTCCTGACAGGGAGAATGTGAAACCTCTGTTTCTTTCATGTATTTCTTCTTTTTCTTTCCTACCTGCACATTTATGCCATCTGTCTCTTTTTTTTCTGCCATTTTATTTATTTATAATTTCAGTGTTCAAGAGTTTTGGCTGTCACAGATATTTTGATATATCTTCCCATAGGCTTCTGGGTACTTTCTGCAACCATATTATCTTAACTTGTTTGTCCATTGCAAAAATCCTCTTTCAGTCTCATCTACCTTTTTCTGTCTTTGATGTGATTCTTTATGTCTTTCTAGTTCAATGCATGATTAATCAATTTTACTTCAACTGTGAAATGATTAAAATATCTTGCTGAATGAGGTTGACACCCATTGCTGCTAGGTTTGTGTTTATGAACTTTTTTAGGGTATTTTACTTTGGAGTTTTTGTTGTGCCAATTAAACACTCTATCATGAAACTTGTAATTGCTTCAGCCTTTACTATCAGAAACTATATATTACAGGTTTTAAAGTGTAGTAAACATTTTTTGAGTGTATTTCCTTTTGAGAGAGGATCCATCAGTAAAACAGGAAAAATATGAGAGTTCCCTGGCTTTAGTGAAGAACTGAAACACTAGAGCTGTTTAGGTGGAAAGAAGGACATATGAGTTAAGGTGTGAAGTGTCTGTAAGTATGCAAAAACCCATCACAAGGAAGAGTGGAACAAGCTGTTCTATATATATTATGGATGTACAGCAATAGCAGTAATGGGCTAATCACAGCAGTGCTGAATTAGTTTAGACTTCTCATATGGGGAATAGTGAAGCTTCGGAGAGAAAGGTGTGCCACCTCCATCTCTGGAGGTTTGAAAGAATAGGTTAGAAATGCATGTGTCAGTAATGATGCACCTCCAGGAACCTTTGGTTAGAGAAGAGGGGCTGTCTGCATAGTTTTTTTTCTTCTAGCTCTGGTTTTCTGCAGTGTTTTCAGATTTTGACCCACACTTGGATGAATGCACAAAGAATCTCAAAATCCCCTTGCTCAGGCAGTCGCATGTGATGGCTGCAGCGCTAGCTCAGTGCTGGTACAAGAAGAGATTGCCTTTACCCCTGCCATTTCCAGCTTCACATCACGCAGCCCACACTGTTCCTAGCCCAGGAACAGTATTACCCTTTAAATACAGGGAATAATTTATCAAACATATCAGCTGCTAGCAGATAGCATCCAGCTGCTCTGTTTGAAAGTCTCCAAGTTTTTGTAAGGTTAAACAAATAATTCAGAACAACCATGTTCAAAAAGAAAAGCGGGGAGAGCAGGACGTTTGTATGCTGAGCCTCTCGTAAATGGTAAAAGTAAAACTGTAATGGGAAGTGAATGGTGTGCTTTACTTACCGTCTTCACGCTTACTCCTGAATCTACTCAAATCAGTAATGCAATCTTCATTTCAGATACCTCGGCATATTACACCGTATATGTACATTTCAGGCTGTAGCAAGGAAATGGATAAACCCCTCTAGCCTGAGGCAGTGAAACAATGGATGATACAATGTAGGAGCAATTCTTCACAAGAGAAAAAATGAAACAAATTATGCAGTTGACACATCTCTAGAGATACTCAAAGCCTGCCTGCATGTGCTTCTGTGCAACCTGCTAGGGGAGCCTGGTTTAGCGGGGGGGGGGGTTGGACTGGATGATCTCCAGACATCTCTTCCAGCCCCCACCATTTTGTGTTTCTATGATATTTTGATGTCTAATGGATATAATGTTATGGTGTAAAAGCTCAAAGTATTTCTAGTCTTCCCATCAAGTTTATCATAGAAACTTTCTTTCCAGTTGCATACTAAAACCAGAAAAATTTGGTTAAATGACTAATGAGAGAAATTCCAGCACGGATACCTTGGCTTTAGAGGCCTATCTATGTATGTCATCTGTATACCTATTTGTTTAATTTACACTGCTCTCTTCACTAGGTGGTCAAATGCTTTTTCTTGTGGTTGGCATTCCAGAATCTCAAGCAATAAAATTATTTTTTCCTGCCCAGGCTGTCAATGCAGCCAACTCAAATGATTTAATAATCTCCACCACTCAATAACTGTGCTGCTAAATAATATAGACAAGTAAGGTGACTGGAAAACCTGCCGTGCTCATGTGAAATGCTCTTCAGCTTGAATAGTCCATTTTAAGGGAGTTTTGGCTTTAGCAATCAGAAACAATCAGCCCCCTGGCAGCATGACTGAAAGAATAAGAGAAAGCCTCAGGCGAGTAATATTTTTTGCAGACATAGCGAAATTGGTATAGCATAAAAATTGTTTCAAAAAACAAGTTTCAGAAGGGTGCTCCAGAGAAAATGTTACAGTAATTCTGTCAGCAAAACTTCAAAAAGGCAAATACTCTTGACACACCAGCACACCAGCCGTGGTAAAGAGAAGTGAAACAAGAAAATCAAAGCGTAATTTATACACTTTATTGCCAACTGAACAATACATATTCTCCTGTGAAAGATGAAATATTGAGTTTTGTATTGCTCATTCTGCAGTAATGTACGTTACATGGCCTATATTTGCTTTTTGTTTCCCTTAGACTGAAATTCTGATGCACTGAAAATATTTTAAAAATAGAATTGTTGGAGAAAAAAGAATTCAGTAATTAAATCTGACTTACAAAATGACTGTTCTGGATGGCTAATAAAACCTGGACGGTGTTGCTGGCAGTGTAGAGGACAATACTGATTTTCTTGGTGAAAGTGGGTTTTGCCAGAGGTTCACAGAGAACTGTTAGACAACAAAACTGTCAATCTAGAGAAACATAAAATGTGTGTAAAAGTTCATTTTGAGTTATAAATTTGTTTGCACTACGACGACATCTGATGATTGTGCCTCATGTTTGTAATTTTCTATTTTAATATATACTGTGGCTTTGCTTTCTTCTCCTCTGCCAGATTGTTACCATTGAGTCTCAAACATTTCCTCATAATTGTCTTCTGAGCAGACTTTCAGTCTGAGAAAAGTCTAAGAAAAAGTCTAAGAAAAATATTTTGATTTAGCAATGTTTAATTCACAAAAAAAATTTACTGTAATGTTTTATTGATAAATCCGCTGATCTGAGGAAAGAATTTGATATTTGAAAAGACTGGAGCAGGTTGTAAGCATAGACATTTATAACTGTAAGAATATGGAACAGAACAAGAGTATCTTCTTGACCTGTATGTTTCTGCACTTCAGCAAAGATTTTGAAATTCGCTGACAAAGTGCATCAAGTTCCCCTCTAGCAGTTGGTCCACAGGCATGGGGACAGCCTACAACTGCTAAGAATCATTGAGCTCAAATGGCTGTAGGTGGGGCTGTAGTAAAATAAATTTTGCAAGCATGTCACTTTCTATTAAAAAAAAATCCAAACCAAACCAAAAAAAGCAGAATTTTGGAACTATTTCCTTTATCTTTCTCCATTGTTTGGACATGGCTTGTTTATTTTGTTGGGGCCCAAATACCCCTGTCTGAATCGGGAGAGAAATGGAGAGGACCAAATAGGAAACTGGTTAATATTCCCTTGGCAGCATCCTTGTGGCAGAGACCTATTTGTGAAGTTGAACATTATTGATGACTTGAAGTGTGAATTCAAGAAACAGTAAAGTTTTAGATAAATTCAAGGGGTTTATTTCTTTGTTGGGGAATAATCTTACTCAATGACAGCAGTGGAACATAATGGTGGGAAAGAAATGCATCAAAAATTTAAGAAATGCTGACCAGTTCCTGGGCATATTGTTTTACACCTTTTATAAATTTGATCATATGATCATGTTTCATTTGTTTCACCTCTGTCATTCTCAAAAAGTAATTTTTTTTTATTTATTTTTATCCTCCTCACTGATTCTGTGCATTCATGCAATACCTGGCAATATCCAGCTATATGTATAGCTTGGAAGTTTCCATAATGGTCTCATTGCAACGCCTTACAAACTTTCAGGTTTGAGAGAGTTAAAGCTTTTATTTATTCCAGTATTATAGTTGGGAAACAGTACAGAGAGGACAGGTTGTAGAGATGAAAGACTGTAAGCCACTTCTAGCTTGTGCATTGACCTGCTAGAAGCATGTGTGTCTACAGATGGGTTTTATGTTACTGAAAAGACAGCTCTCCAGATGTTTTTGTAGAGGAAGTGTCCAAGCTCACCACATTGTAGAAGTTTAAAAGTCATAAGTGATTTAGTAGTAGGACATCTGTAAATAATCACCTATTTAGATAATCAGCTATATACAGTCGATATATTAGCTCGGAATTCTCAGAGCACATACAGTTCACAAATAAACAGCAGGGAAGAGGACAGTCATCTTGGAAGGAAAAACTTCTGGTAAGTAAAAAGTGCAGGGTAATTGTCAGATGCAGTGGGATAAGAAAAACATAAAATATTATTAAAGAAACAGGATGGAATCATGTTACTTTCCTACTGTTTTCCACTGTGCATTTAGAATTTCCGTGAATTTGAAAGTCAGAAGCATCCTGTAGGTTTTTAATGTGATTTTGGTGGAGACAGTAGTTTCTGTGGATATGCATAATATCATTCGCTGGGTGTTCCCTTTCTATTCTAAGTACCTGCTCCATCATCTTACTGAGGCTGCTGTTTTGACAGTGGCTTGTCAGTATTGCTGTACATTTGACATACCATGCTACAATCTAGATTTAAGATGGAAACGCACACACCGTGCTGAATAATTGAAACAACAGCAATGAACCATTTCTTTCTCCACACCATATTTTAACTCTTTTTATATAGTGAACTGTTGTTTTGTCACTTAGATATATGACATTCATATATTTTTTCTCAAAGCTTCAAAACTGGATGCCTTTCTAGAATACAGATTTTATTCAAATACGTGTAATTGGTCTTTGCAAAATATAATAGCCTATAATGTAATGAGGGTCAAACTACACGTTCTGATAATCTCTTGTGGCCATAAATCCTATGAATGAACAAATGAGTTCTGTGAATGAATTCTATGTTGAATTTCTAGCCTTAATTTAGTAAGAAGCACAGTGGTAAATGGAATTAGGCCCTGAGATCCTTAACAAAGATTCTCCTACACTGTACTTTTATGCATCTTTTATGCCTTATTGTCAGAGAATTATGACTTCAATGTGCCAAAATAAATAAAACTCAGAATATGTATCCAGCAATATTTTTCGAAATTTTGGACATCTTTATATTGGTTTCGTGTCATAGTCTGTAGATAATCCCGTGAGGAACATACTGGAATTAATTATTTGTTTACAGATATTTTATTTTTTCTTTCAAGTGACTAAGTGTACTCTGAGACATAAAGTATGCCCCAGTTTTCTCAATGAGCTTTATAAAGTTATGATACGGCATGTGAGCTGAGCATCTTCCTGGGAGATGGTATCCCCAAGGAGTCACAGAGTTCTGCTTCACTTGTAGATCCCCAGAACGGCAGAGTTGGGTGGTTCAGTGCCTAACTTTCAATGTGCCACCCTACCTCCTAATACTGATCACTTTTTTCCAAATGTTGGAGACTGAAAAGAAACCGGTGGTATTGTCAAAGGTAAGCATCAGTATGGGGAACATATAAAAAATGATACTTAAACCACAACTAATATTGGTAATATAATTTTTAGTAATTTTTTTAAACTCCAGTATTGTGTAGTTTTATTCAAAAATTTTGGCATTGTGTTTGTTTTTTCTTTGTCAATAACTCCATGAATCTGTTAGTTAAGGTCAAAGTAAATGCTGATTAATGCTATGTAACAAAACCCTTAAAAAGCTTTAATAAGCCATCTATGTAGACTATTGACAAATCACTTGTTCTACCAGTTTTTAAAATTATCTATAGAATGGTATGTGACTGTATCATTAGACTGTGCAAGATGTACCGCTCCCTGAACATTTCTCCTTTCTTGTCTCCTAAAGCACTCATGAAATCTGCAACAGCCCCCACAGCATCCTGGGGAGCTTGTTTAGATATAATAGAACTCGTTGTTCCTTTGCTTGTATTAGTTGATCTACAACAAGGCCAAGTGCAGAGTCCTGCGCTTGGGACACAACAACCCCATGCAGCGTTACAGGCTTGGGGAGGAGTGGCTGGAGAGCTGCCTGGCAGAGAAGGACCTGGGGTGTTGCTTGACAGCCGGCTGAACATGAGCCAGCAGTGTGCCCAGGTGGCCAAGAGGGCCAATGGCATCTTGGCCTGTGTCAGACACAGCGTGGCCAGCAGGAGCAGGGAGGTGATTGTGCCCCTGTACTCAGCACTGGTGAGGCCACACCTCAAGTGCTGGGTTCAGTTTTGGGCCCCTCACTACAGGAAGGAGACTGAGGGGCTGGAGAGTGTGCAGAGAAGGGCAACGAGGGTGGTGAGAGGCTGGAGAACGAGTCTTACGAGGAGCTGCTGAGGGAGTTGGGGTTGTGTAGCTGAGAGAAGAGAGGAATGAGGGGATACCTTATCACTGTGTACAACTACCTAAAAGGAGATTGTAGTGAGGTGGGTGCTGGTCTCTTCTCCCAAGTGACAAGCAATAGGACAAGAGGAAATGGCCACAAGTTGCACCAGGGGAGCTTCAGATTAGATAATCAGGAAAAATTTCTTCACTGAAAGGGCTGTCAGGTATTGGAACAGGCTGCCCAGGGAGGTGGTTGAGTCACCATCCCTGAAGGTATTTAAAAGATGGGTAGTTGAAGTGCTCAAGGATATGGTTTAGTAGTGGGTGGGCGTGGTTGGGCCAAGTGATTCTATGATTCTATGATTTTTCCTTGACACAGTAGTTGTAATCTATTTTCTTTTCTCCTGTAGAAAGGTAGAAAGCCTGAATGTTTTTAAAACTATTTTAGCTGTGCGTCTTTGTTGACAGAATTATATAAAGCTGTGAAAGGATCATGGGAAAGCAGTCTTGTGAAAAGCACTTGGGTAGACAGTACTGAAATTGTAAATGAATAAAAGTGGCCTCATTGTTTGTGTAATTATAACAGCCTATTATGCTGCAAGGTGCTAACAGTTTCTCAGAACAATGTACAATATGACTGATACTAAGCAGTGCAGCTGTAGGGAAAATGAATCAGGACTATGTCATGAGGGATACTCATTACATTTGCCACTAGGAAAAACACAGGCACTGATTTTCACTAACTCCTTTAAAGAAACAAATGTCTACCAACTGTGAATTGAAACTCTCAAGGATGACTAGACTTTACAAATTACATTTTATATCTGCAGAGTACTCATGGGGGTTGTCTAAACTTTGGATTTAAATAAACGCTCTACTATTCCTGCTGTCTAGTACCTGCTAATTAGACAGGTTTTCTTTTTAATTTTATTTTATTTATGAGAAAATAAACTATTTTTTCTGTATACCCGAGTGTTCATCAAAACCTCTTTAAAAATCCAGCTATACCTTTGATCCATGAATGGTATACACTTAATTTGCTTGTTTTGCTTTAGAGTTAATACATCCAACAGGCTGTATGATCTGTGAGGACAACACTGTTTAGAAGCTAAATGGCTTCTAGCGACACACTGGGAAATTGTGCTTGATTCTTGTCTCTGTCTGTTAACTCTAAAATCCCTATTACTTATACAGAGCATCATTTAAGGTTAGATAAAGAGCAAGAAGAGGACCTTACACATGCAGTTATTAAGATCTGAGTTTTGTCCACAGAAACACAAAGGGTTAATATTCAGCTCCA